>OX376192.1:17853430-19304379 GCA_947363905.1 Lithophane semibrunnea | reverse complement strand
GTCTGTAGGCGCAAGGTCTGGTTAGTAGGGCGGATGACGGAGAGCTTCCAACCCCAGTTCTTGCAACTTGGAGACCGTCTGCTGTGCAGTATGAGGTCGCGCGTTGTCGTGCAGGAGCAGCGGAGACGAGCGATTGACCAATGATGGTTGGAGATGTGCCAGCTTCTCCATCATTGTGTTCAGTTCTTCACAGTACACATCTGCAGTAATGCTCACCCCGTTTGGTAAGAAGCTGTGAAGAATCACACCGGCGCTAGACCACCAAACAGTGACCATCACTTTTCTAGGGGTAAGTTTTCGTTTAGAGCATTGTTTAGGTACTGAACCAGGATCCAACCAACTTGCTGAGCGCTTGCGGTTATCAAACAGAATCCATTTTTCATCGCATGTAACAATGCGGTTCAAAATTTCTTCATTTGTGTGTCTGTTGAGCAGTGCAAGGCACGCCTCGACGCGTACTTCGCGCTGGCGATCATCGAGTTCGTGGGGCACCCATTTGTCAAGCTTTTTTACCTTGCCAATTTGACGCAAATGGACCAATATTGTTTTGACGCTAACGTCGAAAGCTGCTGCTAATTCAGCCGTAGATTGTGTATCACCAGGTTCCACAATCGCCTTTAATTCGTCATTGTCGACCAAAGTCTTCGGACGACCGCGAGGTTCATTTTTCAGGTCGAAATTTCCAGAACGGAAGCGAGCAAACCAATAACAGGTGGTGCGTTGGTTTGTAGTGTTAGCTCCGTAAACGTCGTTGATGTTGCGTGCCGCTTGTGCCGCGTTGCTGCCACGACGGTACTCATATTCCATACTTACTCGATTTTTTAACGTATCCATGATGACGAAAAAGATTGAAATGCGATGAACATGTAACACTAATCATTAAACAAATGACTTCTTTTGAAAAAAGAATTCCATGTTTTTAAAATAAAATTAATTTGAAACTAGAATTCTTAGCCAAACAAAATTTTTTTGATTTGAAATGGCCAGTACTGCAGAACGGCAATTTCATAGGTAAAGACCTATTATTATATAGCTTGATGTGTAGCCGCGTGTACAAGACATGCAGGCCCGAAAGTATATTTTTCTTAAATCATCATCTGCCTAGCCTTTTTCCAACTATATATTTTTCTTAAATCTTAGCGTTATTTTCCAATTTCCTAATCCTGTGCATATCGTGACCATCAAAAGTGACTAACTAACAAGCAGTAATCACGCCACACCTCGTCATAATGTACGCGGACGGTGACGTGCCGGCAGAAGTTAATCTTCATATAATTGTGATTGTCCAGGGGCGTTGGGCAGGCCAGGGAAGGCCAGGTGGGCTCGGTGGTATACAGGGGAGTACGATGGAGAATAAAAATTGTATATTGTTCTTAAAATTAACACTAACAATACCAATTGTCACCTTTACCTTTTAATTTTCTTGTGATCACAGGGGAGAATCGTAAATAATTTAATTTTTAATCTTACTTTTCTCAATATGTTAAGTGAACTGTAACGTTTTTTTTTTGAGAAAATAAATGTCTTTATACCGAAAATTAAGGCCCAAATCGGCAATTGAAGAAATATTTAGATCGGCAATAATGTTCTAAAGTACCTCCCGTACTTAAACTATTTTTTATTAAAATAAGAGATGATAAAACACCAGCAGGCGTAGCATGAGCACGGTTTTGTCGACGGGAGAGTAGACAAAAATTACTTTTCCTGTAGACAGTAGACAGTACGAGACGGCAGCAAAGTAGAAAGAGTCAACTGCACTTTTTACGAAATTCACTCTTTTACTTAATTCGACTCAGAATTCTTTATTTTATCATAGGATTTATCGGTTGTCAGTGTGATTTTGACAATAAGGATAGAAAACTTTCTTCCGAAATAGTCTACATATAAAAAGACCTAGACAAAGATCGTTAGAAATGAAAGACAAAATGACAGATTGTAGAAAGATTTCTTCAGTGGATGTCAAAAATAAAGAAACGAACTGTCACTTTGTATAGAAAAAGCTATGTCTATTCTTCGTAGAGATAGAAAGCGCCATGCTACGCCTACAGCAGCTAGTGGTGTTTTTTGTTTTGAGAAAAGCAGGTTGAACAAATAGTGCACGGTGCACTATTTTACTAAACTACAATACCGACGACGTGTAGGTTGGCCTACTCACTAAACAATTTTAACATACAAGTTTGTTGAACATAAAACTTTCCTTTGGATTTTAGCGATTTGTTACACACTGTTTTATCCCCACAGTTCCTCAAGAACCTCAAATATTTCATCTTTGTCACACATCTAAAATAAACGACAAAGAGATTGTTTTTATTGTTATCTATAATCTTAAATATCACCACAAGAGTATTATATTCACAAATGAACATGTACTTACGTGTTTTATTTTAAATTAAAGAAAACAGTTCATTAGAAGTAAGTTTTATACGCCTGCTAATATGACTGCAGGGCAGTTCAGTAGTCGAGTGTTTACATGTCAAAAAGGACTTGATGGTACAGCTTAACGCAGGTCAGACCAGTGAAATGTTGTCACGTGACCACTGACCGGTCATATGATCACTTAGTCACATGATCGCTGGCTTGCCTGTTATTTGACATGTTCACGGTACAAAACAGCCCGACAGTTCACTTTCCGTCGAAAATTGACCTGCTATAAGAGTTCATGGTAGGGCCCCAGGAAAGCTATTTGTGCAGAGTAAAGAAAGTATAGAGGTAGGAAAAGGAATACGGAGAGACAACAGGTTACTGAGAAAGTAAGAACGGTCGTGTGAAGGACAGGAGAAAAAAATGTGATCTAAGTCGCCTACATCCGTGCCACACAAGCAAATGGGGTCGTCGATGATATGAAGTTTCGCAAGATGGGCAGGAGAGCAAACATGGCCCAATCTCATTCGTATTAGAATGGAGGTCTCCATCTTGCCAAACTTTGCCCTGCCAAACCACGGTTTTTCCGGAACGTCTGGTTGAATAAGTGCATAACGACCCTTCGATTTGCTTCTAATATCCCAAGCTACCTTCCAAGTTTCCCGAAGAAAAGTCTTTGGTAACGACACGAGGTCACAGCTAGTATATGGAACTAAGTCTCCACACTGCACCGCATCACCGGCAAGTGTATCAGCCACTTCATTGCCATGGATTCCAGCATGGGCCGGAATCCACACAAATTGCAGTGTATTACCCTTAGAGATGGTTCTGAACGCAAATTCTCTTATTAAGTAAACGATAGGGAACTGAGAATTTGTGTTCGAAAGGGGATTTATTCATGGTTAGAAGAGCACTTTGAGAATCGGTAAAAATTATAGTTTTTCTTAGCTTTAAAACTCGAGTATATTCAATGGCTTTTAAAATACCAACACATTCCCCCGACCGTTCCCGCCGGCAGTTTTATTTTTTGTACGATGTTGTATTGAGAATGGTATGTACCTATCCCAACACAACCCATCGGAGAAAGCTTGGAAGCATCCGTAAATATATGGTGGTACTCAATGTATTCAGCCAGAAAATGATTAAAACTTAAAAGGCAACCGGGATCTGATTTACTTACAATATATTTTATAATGGCACTGAATTGTAAACTCTCATAACTACTAGTAAAGAGGGGTAGTTTATTGGAACGGTGAATAGGAGAAGTAAGTGAAAGGATTTTTTTATAGCTTACAACTAAACACCGCACGTTTATGGGACCAATAATCTGAAGATTCAACCTGCAACACTAAAGAGTCCAGTATAGGTATGAGAGGGTGAGTTGAGAACTGAGAATTCGGAACAAATATTTGTCAGATAGGAATTGTCTTCTAAGATATAAAGGAGCTTCCCCGCACTCAACTTGAAGTGCATTAATTCTAGTGCCATTAATGCACTTCAAGTGAAGTATGAAGTAAGTTGAATGATCGATATTTTGAATTGTTTTTGATTATTTGACATTGTTCTCACTTGTAGAAGCACCAAGAAAACTGTACCCAGGATTTTGTAATATCTATATCCATTTTTAAAAGAGTGTCCTTGGAGTTTCTTGGCCGTTCTTCTCCATAGAGATTACGATTTGGAATGGGCAACTAGCTTCAACTTTCTGACTAACTGACCGACTCTTTGACTATTCAAAAGTGCCTGTAAATGGTTTAATTGAAATAAATGCTTTGAGTTTGAGTTTGAGTTATGTTCACGTGCCTTCACTTTAAATGATAAGAGACTAGTTGCCGTCCTGATGTCCAAGGGGAGCGCATTCCAAAGAAAGACCGCCTAGACGAAGAAAGAAGATGATGAAATGATAACAAAATACTTTAAATAACTAATTTATTTAGAAGATTTGCATTACAAAAAATGTAAGCAAACTTGACAGTTGGAACAAACGAGAGACTGTTCCATATTCAACAATATGTCAGATAGCAGTAGTGCGGTCCATACTTTCATCATCCTCTCCTGGTCGCAAACGCTTCAAAGTTAAGCCCATTGATGTGGTGAACCCTTCATGCTTCGGATGATGGAGCCCTTTAGTTAAAACTTCGGCGACCATGTCTTTAGTTGAACGTTAACTTTAGTTGAATGAAAATTGCGACTGCCTTCAACGATTTATTCATATCTATCAAATAAGGAGAATAACTCTCGCCCAAATTACAAGTTAATAGATTCATCAAATTCGACTATTTATCTGAGACCCACCTCGTGTGAAGAAGTTTCAAAAACTTTAAATTCACTAAATAACACACGAGCTGTTGGTTATGATGGCATTTCAACAGCCATACTAAAAAAATGCAATAAAGAATTGGCAAATATTTTAAGTCACCTTATAAATCTATCGTTTACGCAAGGAACCTTTCCAGAAAATTTAAAATCATCAATAGTAAAACTATTCCACAAAAAATCTCCAAACAAGATATGAACAACTATAGGCCCATCACGTTAATCCCGATATTATCTAAAATTTTTGAAAAAATTGTGCACTCTCGCATAATGAATTTCTTAAATAAATTTAATTTAATTGTAAATAACCAAAATGGGTTTCAAAAAGATAAATCTACAACACTTGCTGCATTCTCACTAATACAAAAAATAACAGAAAACATCGATAAACGTAATAAAGTTGCTGCAATTTTCTTTGATATGAGCAAAGCATTCGATTTCGTAGATCACAAAATCTTACTCAGTAAATGCGAGCTATATGGAATCCGAGGCAAAGCTCTCGATTGGATTAAAAGCTACCTCAGCAACAGAAAACAATGTGTCGAAATATACAAATTAAATGATCAACTTGTGTCTACCCCATTCAGGTCTACTTTTAAAACGAATAAGTTCGGTGTTCCCCAAGGAAGTGTACTAGACCCTCTTCTCTTCCTTATATGAAATGATATTCCTCAAGTGGCATCACATGAGTGCATTCTCTTTGCGGACGATATTTCGGTTATAGTACCGGAAAACCCAGAAAGCAACTACGAAAATTCATTAAACAACACTGTAGAATCAATAATGAACTGGTTAAAGGACAACAATCTAACAGCTAATATTTCTAAAACTAAAATTTTACAATTCTCTAATAATAACCATTCTCAAATAAAACCCTTAGACTTATACTATAAAAACACGAAAATTGAAGAAGTACTTGATACAATTTTTTTTGGTATTATCTTAGATAGACATTGCAATTGGAAAGCACACACAAACCACATATGCTCTAATCTAAACAAATTTGTCTTCGCTCTAAAAAAGTTTAAGAAGTTGTCAAGTCAAAAACTGCTATGACTGCGTACCATGGCTACGTCGGGTCAGTTCTTAGATAGTTTTATGGGGTAATTCTTCTCAGGCTAAAAATGTCTTTATCACACAAAAAAAATGTGTCAGAGCAATCTGTGGGGTTGGACCGTTTGAATCTTGTAGACCTTTATTTAAGAAATTAGGATTACTAACTCTACCTAGTCTATATATTTTAGAAGTAGGTTTATTTGTTAAAAAACACTCTGAGCGCTATACTAAAGTCATAGAAAAAAAAAAAAAAAAAACCTTTCAAGAGATCCAACCCGACTGGCGGTCACAAGATGTAGAAGCACACTTTTTCAGAACAATTGTTATAATATGTCTGCCAAAATCTATAACCAAATACCCAAACAGATCAGAGAGCTGCCACTAAATTACTTTAAAAACAAACTCAAGAAATGGCTGTACTATAATGCGTTCTATACAATAGATGAATTCTTAAATTATAAGCAAAATTTGAAATATGATCTTACTAGTAATAGAAATAACCCAATGTAATTTAGACTTTAGAACTCAATGTCCTGATCTCAATCTCAACAATTGTTTTTTGTTTATGTATTATTTTATTATAAGGTATTTTTTGCATGCTGAAATGAATAAGTAAGCAAAATATGTGGGACTTTTTACATTTAAGACCTTTTATGTACCATATTTTATGCAAAATAAAGATATTCTATTCTATTCGATATTGAACGGTAACTTGATTAGCAGCAATCTTCTCTCGAACAAAGTGATAACGAACATCAATATGTTTGCTGCGTGAATGGTACATGGCGTTACCTGAAAGACTAATTGCACTTTGATTATCACAGAAAAGTGTGGCGTACCCACGGAGTATAGATTGGGTGAAAACTCTTCTTGCAGCTGTTTTTGTTAGGAAAGCACTTCCAGTGTTACTTTATGAAGTCTTCCCTTCTAGATTTATATATCATCTATGTGGTGGTTGCTAGGCTACACTTGTTATTCTATGTACTTTTGATATCGCACGCAATATATATTATAAAAACCCAATTCCACTGCGTTTACTTTAATATGGTAGCGAGCGTGCAAAAATAAGAGCAAAAAAGCTTTATTTTTGTTTTTCTAAAGAATAAAAGTTCGAAAGAATAAATCATATTTTCTTCAAAAATGAAACTCGACATAGGACTATTCGATGGAAACAACTGGCCGACCTGGAAATATAAAGTGATGTTGCTGCTGCGGAGTAACACAGGCACCTTAGAAGCGGTGCAGGGTACTCTAATAAAGCCGGCACACACGGGTGAAGGAGCCACAGCGGAAGCTCTTACAAAGTACAAGGTAAAATGTGACAGTTATAATAAAATAGAAAGCACTGCACTGTTACTGCTGACCACCAATATGACCGACGAAATGCTGAAGAAAGTAATGCGTTTTACAACTGCGAGTGAATTGTGGGACGAATTAAACCGTCTTTACGAACGAGGATCACAGGACCGAACCTGTGTATGCAACTTTTTAACTACAAGAAAGACATGGGTTCGCATATGTGTGCGATAAAGAATATTTGGCATGATCTGAATCAAGCTTTGTCAACAGTTTGCAATCAACAACCAGAAATTCTTTTAATATGCAAGATATTGGATTCCCTACCAGAAGAGTATTTCAGTTTTAAATCAAGTTGGCTACTGATTACATTGAAAGATCGTACAATCGAGAATTTGACCACCCAGTTGTGCACTCACGAGAGAGCTTTGAAAGATAAGAATAAATCTGAAGCTGAAGGTGAATCCTGCACGGAGGTACTGACGGTACATAGCAGAAAGCAAAATTACAGGAAAAAGTTCAAGTGCAACTATTGCGGAGCAAGCGGACATCGAGTGAAGCAATGCAAGAAATGGATTGCGGATGGTAGACCCCCAAAACCTCCAAAGGAATCCACCTCAAAAGCTGCTACATTGACAAGTTTACGTTTATCTCTTGGTACTTGATACTCTCAGTATTGATAAAGAATCATGGTACGTAGATAATGGAGCAACAAGTCACGTAACCAATAGAGGAGATCAGTATGTATCTTTTGAGTACTTTAGCGAATCTCACAGAGTAATGACAGCAAATGGTGAAAATATTGAAGCTATCGGAAAGGGCTCAATACAAATACAAGCTGACATTAATGGCCAAAACGAAACAATTACATTCACAAATGTTTGGTATGTTCCCTGCATACAAAGAAATTTGTTCTCAGTGCTAGCCGCACAGGATCTTTGTGAGAATAGCTCATTTGAATCAAATACTTGTGACATAACTCATGTTCATTTAAGGTTAACGGTAAGAAAAAGTTAGTCGGTACTCGGAACAAGTATGGAGGTTTGTACAAACTTAAAATACAAGTGATTACACCTAAACTTGAGATTAACCAACTGACAGTTACTAACCAACTTCAACTGTACCATGAACGTTTGGGACACCAAAACAAAAGACATGTGAAACAAGTTATGCACAGAGAATTTGGTATACAATTCAAATCTGGAAATAACAATGAAGTTTGCGAAGGTTGCGTTTATGGAAAAGCCCACAGAAGGACGTTTGGGACCAGAAAAAGAACTGCAAGACTTGGAGAGCTAATACACACTGATGTATATTCGACCTTTGGACCTTTTGTATATTCGATCTCAAAGTATAGATATTTTGTTCTATTCAAGGATGATTTTACCCGTTTTCGATACATATACTTCTTACGACAAAAGTCTGAAGTTCAAGCACGCTTGAAGGATTTTCTAGCAGAAGTTAAAACATCAGGACACGTCATTCAAGAGTTACTAAGCGACAATGGAGGCGAATTTGACAATGAACAAGTACGAAATACGCTAAGGCAACATGGGATTAAGCAGAGGCTGACAATGCCCTACACCCCTGAACAAAACGGTTGTGCCGAACGAGATAATCGCACAATTGTTGAGATGGCAAGAGCACTTATACACGCTCATGATGAGATACCGAAAGGTTTATGGGCTGAAGTAGTGCAAGCTTCAGTGTACATATTAAATCATACGGGACCGACTCCAACTGTTGATAAGTCACCGTATGAGTTATGGTACAATAAGAAACCCAAAATAAATCATCTCAGAATCATTGGTTGTGTATGCTACGTGCATGTCCCAAAACAAAAGAGAAAGAACCTAGATAAGAAAGCACAGAAAGGAATTCTTATAGGATATGATGGTGATTATGGGTATCGAGTTTATGATACAAGGAACTTTAAATTGTTGCGTTCCAGAGATGTAACTTTTGAAGAAGTACCTCTGTTAGACCGAGACATACCTGATAATGACAAACCAGAAATCAAAAAGAATACCTATGAGCTGCCTACTTCTTCCATAGATGATCAACCAGACTTAGAAGTACTTAATCAAAGTAATGATCACTTGCATTCAGTGAATTTAGATAATGAAACAAGTGATAGTAATGCAGAAGCACGACATGAAGAAGACACTTGGTTTGAAACAGGTGATAGTAACGAAGAAGAACGACAAGAAGACACTCAAACTGTTGAAGAGAGCAGTCGTGTACTTCGTGATCGGAGTCAAATTAGACCTCCAGAAAGATTTAATTTTGAACAATTCATTCATAAAGTCATTGCTGTTCCAGAACCATCTTCATATATTCTTCATATATATATTTGTAAGAATATTGTTAGATCAGCTGATTGCGTGCGAAAATTATGTGAAGTTAGTGACGTCATAGCATTACAAGAGACCTGGCTGCTTCCTCATGACGTAGCATACTTGGGGAACCTACACAGCGACTTCGCGTTTACCGGTAAATCCGCCGTTGACACATCAGCCGGAGTTTTAATTGGAAGACCATACGGTGGAGTGGCACTGTTGTGGAGAAAGACTATTTTCCAAACGGTAACAGTGTTGTCGTGCCAAAGTGATCGCTTGGTAGCTATTAAAATTGATTATGCAGATAGTTCACTACTGGTTTTCTCAGTGTATATGCCTACAAACTCGACAGAAAATCTTTACAGACTGTCTCAGTTAGATATTAGCAATATGTGAGAATAGTGATACGGAGTCTGTATTTATATTGGGGGATTTTAATGCGCATCCCGGTGAACGTTTTGCAATCGAGTTAATGACGGTGTGTGCGGAGCAATTGTGGTCATGTGTGGACATGGAATTGTTACCACAGGACACGTATACGTTTGTTAGCACCGCGAATGGTGCATCTCGATGGCTGGACCACTGTGTGGTGAGTAGTGCTCCGAGACTTTTGGTTGTGAAAGCGTCTGTTATGTATGATGTTTACTCATCTGATCACATTCCGGTAATAATTGAATGTAATTTAAGATTAATTATACCCAAATTAGTATCCAAAATAAATAAATGTAATAAAGTTATATGGGGTGAAAGGGATAATAATATGATTATTGAATACTCGGGCTATTGTCATTCCAAATTAAAACTTATTGATTTTCCAACAGAGTTCATTAATTGTGCTCGTGGAATGTGTTCTGATACTCACCACTTCACACTGTTGAATCAGATGTATACTGGCTTGGGTAACATATTAAAAGAGGGTGCTGAGCTTACCTATATGGGTAGTGAAAGAGCTGTAAGTAAAAAGAGAAAATATGTACCTGGTTGGAACATGCATGTTCGTGGTGCTCACGGTGAGGCTCGACAGTGGTATCAAACTTGGCTTTTGCACAACAAACCGAAGAAAGGGTATATATATGATAATATGTGTAAGTTTCGAAATATATTTAAGAGCAAACTAAAATACTGTCAAGATAATGAACAGCAAATAAAAATGAACATAATAGCAAAGAATCATTCAAAGAAACAGTTTGGATCATTTTGGAAGGCCACAAATAGCTTGAATCCAAGGTCGAGTCGCCCTGTGAGTGACCTCGGTGAAGTTAGCCGCACGATTTCATTATTATGAACTTTTGTTAGTGCTAATCGTTAGAGAATCGTTAGAGAGGGTTAGAGAGAAAAGAAAAATCGTTAGAGAGTAATTAGTTTTTATGTAAAAACTATTTTAATTTTTCGTGTGAAGTTGGCCCCCATTCCCGCAAAAATGGACGTAGACGTAATTTTTTTTTTTTAATAGGTTGATAATCGTTAGAGAGAGATAGAGAGTTAAAAAAAATCATTCGAGAGTTAATATTTTAATTGATATTCAATTATTGCTGAGAACGCGTTTTACCCTAGGACCTGAGCAGGTTAAAATTTAGAAACGTGCCGCCTCGATAGGGGATAGGGGGGGGAGGAGAGGGGGAATTGTTAGTAGATCCCCCCACTCCCCCCTGCCGGAGATACAAAGTTTTTTTTAAATATGACAAATCTCTTATATGCTGGGGCCACACCAACGGATTATCGCGATAGACGTTAACCGTTTGTGTACTACACTACGACTTACCTCGAGAATTTGTCAACGGCATTTACATTGGCGTTTGACGTTGGGTGATTGATAAGAGGTCAAAGAGATTTACCGCGAGAATTATTGCATTGAATGAAGCGGCCACACTTACGTTTCTCTTTGTTCACCGTGAGCGCGACGCAAGTAGTACCGTGAGTAGTAGGTACTACTGATACATGACATGATGCAGAGGGACGTTATAGTTATGAGTGGTAAAGTCGTGTATTTGATTAACGATCATTTAACAGTGATACCTGATAAGAATACGAAATATTGTTGGTAGTTTCAATTTGATTCGGTACTTATAGTGCATCATTTATGCTCAAAACACACAAAAGGTGGGTGCTTGTCGGGAGCTGGTCGGGTCTTTTTTAACCCACCGACGGAAAAAGAGGAGTGTTATAAGTTTAACGTGTGTGTCTGTATGTTACATCGTAGCTGCCAAACGGCTGAACCGATTCTGATATTTTTTATTTTGTTTGAAAGGTGATTTGATAGAGTGTTCTTAGCTATGATTCAAGAAAATCGGTTCAGCCGTTTGAAGATTATCAGCTCTTTTTCAGGTTGATGAATGGATGTAGATAGATAGATAGATAGATAAAACATTTATTCAGTACAAACATAGAAGACACAACACAAAAGCATAGTTACATAATTTCAAGTTTTAAGACAAACAAAAAAAAAAAGAAGAAAACAAGTAAATACGAACATTAAAAACATAAACCCTTCCTTGGCAGTTGGGTAAAAAGAACATACAAACAAAAAACGCAAAGAAAGTATTGTCTGTGGCAATCTTAAAACTACCTACATCCTTAAAATATTTTAGTTAGTCAAAAAAAACCCTTGTGTGGTGCGTGTCTCCCAGTTGCACCGAATGGGAGTCCAGCTCAGCATATGCCAGGCATTATACCTGACGCTGGTATTCTGCTGGATCCCTGCGGCGGCATACGGACGCCAAGCAGGTGCAGAACAATGGAAATGTGAGAAGATAAAAAGTGAAAAAGTGAATAGTGGTTTTGCAAGATAAATTTGGTGAGTTATTTACATTGATTTGTTTTTGTGCTTTGTTTTTATATTTAGGTGTGTATGTAATATTAACAGGCATATATAAAGGAGTATAAATTAAATGAATATGATTGTGTGTAGTGTTTGAAAACGATATTAAAAATAAATAAAAGATTATACTCAATAAAAGATTAGCTGCGATCACTATGATTGTGCGTAATTGGATTTCCTCGATCATGATAAAATGTTGTTTTTTTTTTTTTTGTTTTTTCAGATCTACGTCTGTTGCCTACTGCTAAATTTAAATTAACGACGTGTTCGAAATCGTCACGCCCAGTTCTCTCTGTGAGTTGATAAGGAACTGTCGAAGCCGACTTCTGAAGGTGTGTACTGTTTTGGTATTTCTTATTGGCGGGGGAATATTGTTCCAGCATTTGGATGCAGCGTACCTGAAACTGCCTCTGAAGGCGGCTGTTTTGTGCGACTGAGAAAATAATTGTTGAGAACACTGTCTGCTTGCGCATTCCCTTCTACTAGCGATCCAGCTAAGTTTTTCATAAAGGTAGCTCGGTTGCTTGTACTTTATAACACCAAATAATAGGCAACCTAAGTGTAATTTACGACGCGACTTCATTTTAAGTATTGAATGGCTATTTAAAAATGGTGTTACGTGTGTCCTTGGTGGGATATTAAAGCAGAATCGAGCGCAGGCGTTTTGCACCCTTTGGATCAGTCGATCAGTTTTTGCCAGTAGTCGCGGGCCAATTACTGTATCCGCATAATTTAAATTCGAAAGTACGAGTGACTCAACTAGTTGGAGTCGCAGCTCTTCTGATAGATAAGGCCTTATTTTATAAAGGACCTTCAGCCGGTAAAAACACGTACGCACTGACGCTGCCACATGCGATTCGTATCTTAACTCAGCGTCCATGTTCAGACCCAGATTACGTGCTTCACTAACTCGACTGACCGACTCGCCCAAAAGGTTAACATTAAGTGTTGCCGGCACTGCACTGGTTTGGTTTTTGGTTCCAAAAAGCATATATTTCGTTTTGGTAGGGTTAAGAACCAAACCGTTGCTCTCAGCCCAACACGCTATTCTATTAAGATCATCGTTGAGATCCCTTAACGCATTATCATAGTCACTAGGCTTAAAAGAAATGTAAACTTGTACATCGTCAGCATAAATATGGTATCTACAGTGCTTCAAAGACTGTATAATGTCTGCACAATACAAAATAAAAATAATGGGACCCAGTATTGAGCCTTGCGGAACTCCCCTACTAATAGGGGTGAGTGACGAAATAAAGGATGAGCCATTGCTCAACTTGATCTCCACGCGCTGTTGACGATTAGTGAGATAATTTAGAAACCAGTTAACTGTGTTTTGTTCAAAACCATAATAGTTCAGCTTTGACAGAAACAGCTCCACGTTAATGCAGTCGAAAGCCCGCGAAAAATCAAGCAGAACAAGGAGTGGACATAAGCCTTTGTCTTGAGCTGCCAATATATTGTCCGTGACATCCAAAAGTGCCGTGGCAGTACCACGCTGTTTACGAAAGCCCGATTGTAGCTCAGGTAGTATTTGATTATTTTCGAAATATTGGGACAACTGCTGGCAAACGGCCTTCTCGGCAATCTTGGATAGGCATGGAAGAATACTTATGGGTCTGAGATCTTTTAGGTCTGTTGGATTCTCTTTTTTGGGCAATGGCCTGACGATTGCAATTTTCCAGATGTCAGGGAATGTTGCAGAGTCGATTGATTTGTTCACAATATCGGTGATGGCTTTCAGTGTGTGAGGGAGGCTTAACAAAAGCATGTTTAGGGTTACTTTATCACAGCCTTCCGCATTCGACTTAAGCTCACGAAAGTATTTCAAAATTTGACTTTCGGTTACTGGTTGTAATCCGAATGCAACACTATCATCCCCAAAACGATGAGAATCGAAATATAACCGTTGCTCAACATTGCAAACCGGATTGCCGGGAATACTCAAAAAATGGTTATTTATTCGGTCTAGGTCTCTGAACTGAGTAGGAAGATCATTAATTTCTTTATTTGGTAGCACAGTGCTTTTTAAATTTTTCCATAATGTTTTAGGGTCTTTTATTTTATTATTAATATTGAAACTAAAGTATGCTACCTTTTCTCTAAATATTGACCTTAACACTAGAGATTTCAGTTGCTTGTAATATGCCTTTTTAGAATCTGTCTTCGTTTTACGGTATTTGACCAAGGCATCATTTCGCAGTTGCATCATAAGTTTTATGGTATCCGTAATCCAAGGGTATGACGGTTCCTTGATTAAGCATGTCTTAACCGGAGCGTGAACATCGTAAATTGTCAGAATGTTTTTATTCAAAACCTCAACCATTTCATTTATGTTAGGCAAGTCGCAAATGTTGTCCCAATTTATATTCGAAAATTCACTATCAAGTACTTCCTTGTTTATTTGTTTAAGGGGTCTATACGTTACTGAATGGGGTTTATATTTACTACGCTTAATACCAAATTCACAGACGATAAGCAAGTGACCATTCAATGAGCTAAAGGGTTCAACGGACACCTTTTTGTGGTGGAGATTAGTGCATACAAGGTCGATCAAAGTTTCACTATGATCTGTGAAATGGGTAGGCGAGCTTACTAGCTGTTTTAAACTTAGGCTATTCAGAAAGTGACATACTTTCTTTGTTTGCCCGTTAGTATTTAGTAAGTCGACATTAAAGTCACCGAGTAGTACGTAGTGGTCACATTTTACTAAGGAGCTAATAGAGTCAGTTATGGCATCGAGAAAGAGGTCCAAGTCGGAGCGAGGAGGACGATACGCTGTTCCAATAGCAATTTTAATACCATTTAGTGCTAGGGTAATCCACATTTGTTCTATCGTCCCGTACCTTGGATCACTTGGAGCGGACCAGTTACGAGCGGTGAGACCGCGCTTAAGATAGAACCCCACGCCTCCCCCGCGCCCCCCGTGTACAGTCAACGGCCGTGGTATGTGACGGAGGCGGTAACCAGGTACAGTAGGCGCACGCCCCTCCTCGCCGGTTCGTAACCAAGTCTCGTTGACTGCAATCACATCGAAATCATTCAATTGCACTGCTGCTATGAAATCATCGTGATTCGTTCCAAGGGACCCCGCGTTTAAAAAACCAACTTTGAGGCATTTTTCAAGCATAATTATTTAATTGACAAACAATAACCATGAAGTACTGTCAAATGCATGAAATTATTATTTTTGAGCTCAGGTAAAAATACAAAGAAGGTAAGCTGATAACAATAATTATCTTTGGTTAATAAGGCAAATGCTAAGGGTAAATGGTTAATTAAAAAAACACCACTGTAAAACATAAACATTCTAAATAATAAAAAAGCGAAACGGTCAATAAAAAAAACACTATTGTAAAAAATAAACATTGTAAATAATAAAATAACGAAATGGTCAATTAAAAAAATACTGTTGTAAAACAAATAAATTGTAAATAATAAAATATTAATTAAGATTAGCAGTAATTTAAAATTTATCAAGGGATATAACGGCTCGAACCCGATAGATGAAACTGTAAATAATGTTTGTTTATAATTGTAAGTAATTGTAAATATTATTTGTATATAACTGTATGTATAATGTGTAAATGGAAATGTTGTATAAGTTTTAGCATACAATAATTTCATAGTCAAACAAAGATAATAGATACGTGCATTAGCAATAAGTTTGTCAGCCATGTTATTGTAAATAATATAATATGTAGTCGTTTTAAAAATCTGGTGACTGGTTAATTGCCGAGAACACAATAATCCGAGTTTACTCCCATCCGGTAACACTGGTAACACACCGCCCCGTGATAGTAACAATGATTTAATTTGACTTAAAAAGTGTAAAACAAAATAACATACGGTTCCATTACGAAATGTGAAACAAATTTGCATAATGATTTGAAAGTTTAGCGTAAAGAAAATAAATGTGATGTGTAAAAAAAAACTGTATAAAGATTGATTAAGAAAAGAAAAAGCGGTTACACAAAACAGGTTTACATTACGTGCACGGAAACAATGCAAACTAGTCATCAGCCAAAAATCCTACTAATGTCGCTATCACATCGGACGCGCATAGCTTTCTGGTTATCTTCCCTGCGGGCAAAGATTTTCCCATCCCTTGTCCACACGTACTTCCATTTGTGCTGACTCCCTGCCTGTCGAGCGTGATAAAATAACTGGCGGTTCGTCCGCGTTAGGCGCTCGTTAACGTAAACACGGTGCGCCGCCACTAGCCCAGTCATATCAAGGTCGCTTGCACTTAGACCGCGTCGCACTCGAGCCGCTCGCAGTAGCGCGTCGCGCGTGGCTCGCCTTGCGAATCGCACGGATATGCTGCGCGGCCGCTGCGCTGCGAGGTTGGCAGAGATGGTATTGTCGGACATTTGTGTTCGATTACGGAGCGTAGATCCTAATCGTTCAGCATGAACAATATCCCTTTCATCGATGATGATGCCAAGCTTTGTGGAGAGTACCTTAACTAGGTGTAGGGTACTCTCGTCCTTGCATTCCGGAATCCCGCCAACCTCGACGTCATTGAGAAGCAACTCCTGATCCCGCTCGTTTAGCTGGCATCTCAGTTCAGCAATGGTGGCCTCTAGTGGATCTCTGTCTGGCTGAATTTTTTGCTCCAGCTTAATTTCAAGAGCACTGACTCGCGCTTCCACGCTATCCATTCGCTCGTTCGAAGCTTTCATGGATTCTCTAAGGTGAGCCATTTCCGTCCGTAATTGCTGGAATTCTGAATGCATCAGGCGAAACTCTTTGCGCAGCTCTTCCTTAAACAGTCGCAGCTCGTCCGCAAAGTCAGGAGGCAAATTAATGTCTAGTGCCGTACAGTCCAGAGCGCTGGTGTCCATCAGTTCCTCGGATCTTCCGTGCTCCTCTACTTGAACAGCCCTAGCCCCTCGAACTGGCGTCTCGGCCTTGTTATCCCTGACCCGATTCTTGTCGCACTCAGGGCAACGCCAATTTGGTTTAATAAAACCAGTCCCAGGAAGGCAAACACAGGCACGATGGTAAAACCCATTACATTGGCTGCATTTAGCGGCATCTATCGTTGACAGAAATTTGGCGCAACCACGACACTTCGCTGTAGGCATGTTTCGTGCGCAATTGGAACTGCGTCTCCCCAATTCGTAACTTATCGATCTGTTGATCGTTCCACACGGTGTTGACAGATGGCGCTGTTTTCAAGTTATAGTTTGACAGGGTTTTATGGCTTATAAACACCATACAGCGTCACTGACGAAATCAGAGCAAAACACACACTCTCGGACGGCACTTCAGAGCAAACTTTTAACTTTTTTCAACTTTGTTTTTTTTTATTTGTTTGTTTGTTACTAATGTTAGGGTAGATTATTAACACTTTGTCTTTTGTTTTAAGTTTACACAGTAATAACTTTTTATACACTGTACTTGCACATTGGAGAACGTTTTGTGTGGTGAATTATTATTTGATGTAACGTTCTTTAATATAATTGTTCGTATAGAATGAGTTGTTTTATTTAAACCACTATTCGCAACAGCAATGAGTACCGACCAACTTGACGTCCGCGACGAAGAATCATCTTCGCAAGCATCTTCCACAGGTCACATCGATTCGAAAGGACATGTCCAAAAATGGTTTTTTATTATTCAATAATTCTAACCAGGATAAGTTAAATATATTTGGATAGACATCCCAAAAATTAGTAGCTCTAACTGTATCATGCATTTTTAAGGATTACCAATTTTGAGAAAAATCGCTTTTTAATTTATTTATTTATTTTATTCTTATGTACACACAGTAAAATACAAAATAGATACGACATAGTTAAAATATGAGTACAAAGGTACTGCTTATTTCTTAGGAAATAATTAATTTAGTGTTAGTTTACTCCTAAAACGAACAAACTTTTCTAATTATCTAGGCTAATAAAGTGAACACACCCCAGAAAATAACATACTTTTCAAAATTGACACATGGTACTGTCATTACAGTCAATCAATATTTTGTTGTAAAGATTATGACAATGCAAACAAAAATTCTAATCAAGTTATTTACTTTATGTACCATATTCTGAAATAAGATGAAATGGGATATTTTCAGTCAAAAATGTGTAGCATAATTCTTTTAGATTATAGCTACTAGGAATCTATAAGTGCAAGAAGTGCATGTTTCAGCATAGTCCACAGGCTTAGCAGGAGTAAAATGATAATAGTACCTACCTACTGATCAAGAACATTTTTTTAATTACGATGGAGAATTCCTGTTTTATGACTTAGAATCGAGATCTGAAGTGGATGAAAAGCCTTTCGACAATATTATGATATTTAAAACTGAATAATATGCTTTGAATGCAAGTGTTACAGATTTTTTATGAAATAAAACTTTTTTTTGTTAGTTTTAAATAATGATTTTCTTCATTTTCAATGTCTTCTCTTAATAAAATACTGTCGAGAAACTGAGCAGGTGGAGATATATAATTTTGATGCCGGCCCATCCAAGATATCAGACAATAATGTAATACACTCTATAACTATAGTGGTGTGAGTCCTCTGATCAAAGCTGTCTCATGTGATGACGAAATGCCTGGTATCTTCACTAACTTCTAGGTACAGTAAAAGTAACGTTCGGCTGAATATGTTGTCCATAATAAGAGCGAGCCTGTTTAATCTAAAACGCGTTCTCAGAAATATAATAATTTAATATCAATTAAAATATTAACTCTCTAATGATGTTTTTTAACTCTCTATCTCTCTCTAACGATTCTCAAATGATAAAAATAAAAAAAATTACATCTACGTCCATTTTTGCGGGAATGGGGGCCAATTTCACAAAAGTAATTAAAATCGTTGATAAATAAAACTAATTACTCTCTAACGATTTTTCTTTACTCTCTAACTCTCTCTAACGATTCTCTAACCATTAGCATTACCAAAAGTTGAGAATAATTATATCGGGGGCAAAATTCACAGAGGTGGGCTAATGTCACGCTCTCAGAAATTATTTAATATCAAATAAAATATTAACTCTCTAACGATTTTGTGTAACTCTCAATCTCTCTCTAACGATTCGCAAACGATTAAAAAAATAAAATTACGTCTAAGTCCATTTTTGCGGGAAGGGGGGCCAACTTCACACGAAAAATTAAAATTGTTTTTACATAAAAACTAATTACTCTCTAACGATTTTTCTTTTCTCTCTAACCCTCTCTAACGATTAGCATTAACAAAAGTTCATAATAATGAAATCGTTCGGCTAAATTCACGGAGGTCTGTGAGTGTAGCAGGTGTGCATGAACCGACAAGTATAGCCAACGCTTTAAAACAACATTTTAAGGTTGATTCACTAATTGAAGATCAGACTCAGATGGTCAATGCTGAGGCCGTTTCGGGTGACGTCACCGTCCACTTCACTGGAAAGGATGTTGCCTCGGTAATATCGGGAATGAAAAGAGGTAAGTCGCCCGGTCACGACGGTCTTAGCATCGAACATCTGAAACACGCCGTACACCTGCCGCGACTATTGGCCATGTTTTTTAACCTTTGTGTTAGTCACTGCTATTTACCTGATGACCTTATTAACACCACTATAGTGCCTATTGTTAAAGATAAAACCGGAGATGCCTCTGACATTTCCAATTACAGGCCTATATCATTGGCGACTGTAGTAGACAAGGTGCTGGACAGTCTGCTTGACAAACAGTTATCGAAGCATATATTATTGGAAGACAATCAGTTCGGTTTTAGACCAGGGCTCTCTACAGAGAGTGCTATTTTATGCCTCAAGCAGACTGTACAGTACTGATTTGTCAAAGGCATTCGATCTCGTTAATTATAAAGTACTTTGGCGTAAGCTACAGCAAGAAACTGCCCTGCCCAGTAGCATCATTAAATTGTTTCAATATTGGTATGCTAATCAACAAAACAGTGTGAAGTGGGAGGGGTCGTTCTCTGATGTGTATCGGTTGGAGTGCGGGGTGAGGCAGGGGGGATTGAGCTCACCTCGACTTTTCAATCTGTACATGAATAGGCTGATCGCTGAGCTCAGCAACACCAATATCGGTTGTCATATAGATGGAGTATGTGTTAATAACATTAGTTATGCTGACGATATGGTGTTGCTGAGCCCTTCGATCGGTGCCTTGAGGCGACTGGTATCAATCTGTGAAGCATACGCGGTAGCTCAAGGACTCAAGTATAACACCAAAAAGAGCGAAATAATGGTTTTTAAAGCAAGTGCTATGGGTTACCCAAATATACCAGAGGTATCGCTCTGTGGAGCACCCTTAAATAGGGTTACCAATTTTAAGTACTTGGGTCATTGGGTTACCGACGACTTGAGAGATAACAAGGACATTGACAGGGAACGTAGATCGCTGTCGGTACGCTGCAACATGCTGGCCCGCAGGTTTGCGCGATGTGCAGAGGCGGTCAAGATCACTTTGTTTAAGTGTTTTTGCTCGTCGTTTTACACGTGCAGCCTGTGGACTAGTTGTAGTTTGCGTGCTTATAGCGATCTACGAGTCCAGTATAATAACGCACTCAGGATACTGTTGGGGCTGCCATGGCGATGCAGCGCGTCAAGGATGTTTGCGGAAAGGCATATAGATGGTTTTGCGGCCATCATACGAAAAAGAAGCGCTTCTCTGCTTGCTCGTCTTCGTGGCAGTACTAACGCTATCTTGAGTTTATTCGCAGATAGATGGGAGTCTCCAATGCTGCGACATTGGATGAAACTCCACACGAATGTATAAAACTTGTATGTTGACTAACACTAGCTTTTAAGACCATTGTTACTAACACTATGGGCGTAGCCTGAAATAAATGATATAATAATAATAATATCGAGAAGTCATGCAAAGTGCTGAAAAAGATAAGTGGGTTGAGGCTATGAGCAATGAAATAAATTCTCTGAAAGAGAATGAGACTTGGAAACTGACACGGTTACCAAATAACAGAAAAGCACTTAACTGCAAATGGGTATTCAAGGTAAAGAAGAACCCTGATGGCTCGATTGACAAGTATAAAGCGAGACTAGTTGCAGTTGGCTATTCACAGAAAAAGGGAATAGACAACGACAAGACATTTAGCCCTGTTGCGAAACTAAGCACAATCCGAGTATTATTAAGTATCGCCGCAAATGAAGGTTTATTGCTAAAGCAATTTGACGTCTCAACAGCTTTCCTATATGGCAAGGTGAAGGAAGAGATATACATGCGACAACCTGAGGGATACAATGTCGGATCTGGCAAGGTGTGTAAGCTGCTAAGAAGTCTTTATGGACTTAAACAAGCGCCTAAATGTTGGAACGAGTGTATTCACGACTTTTTTATTGAATCTGGATTTACACAGAGTGAAGCAGATCCATGTTTATACGTGAGACAACGTGGAAAAACAAAGATTTTGCTAGCTTTATACGTTGATGATTGGCCTCGTCTGATGACGTAGAAGCTGACAATTTTATTGAAAACGAACTCAAAGTAGTACGTTTCAAGATAACGACTAAGCCGCCATCGTACTTTCTTGGGCTGGAGTTAGAGTGACACAATGATGGGACTATAAGAGTTCATCAAGCCGTTGGAACACCAATAGTTAAAGATATTCCTGCAAAAAAGTTGGCGGAAGAGATCTGTAACACTAAATTTCCCTATAGACAAGCTGTAGGAGCGTTGGCTTATCTCATGGTGGGTACAAGGCCTGATATTGCCTATGCAGTCGGAGTCGTATCAAGAACCTTAGATAACCCAACGAATACGAATGTGTTACAAGTGAAGAGAATCTTTCGTTACCTCAAAGGAACAATCGAGACTGGTCTAGAGTTCAAAAAGAATGAGAAACGACTCTTATGTTACAGAGATGCAGATCGTGGAGGCGACAACTTGAGTGGTTGTTCTACTAGCGGGTTGATATGCATGTTCGCTGGATCAGCAATCTCCTGGAGAAGTGTGAAGCAAACCTCAGTTGCGCTCTCGTCCACTGAAGCAGAGATCGTAGCTGCCAGTGAGGCGTGCCGTGAAATGATTTGGCTAAAGAGGTTGTTTAAAATTTAAGTGAAAAATTAGAAACACCAGTACTGCATATTGATAATGAGTCTGCAGTAAAATTAGCTCATAATCCGCCTTACGAATATCATCGCAAGACAAAGCACATCAAGCTAAGGCATTTCTATGTAAGGCAATGTGTGTCTGAAGGAGATATCCAAATTAAGCAGGTGCCTACACAAGAACAATTGGCTGATATATTTACGAAGCCATTATTCAAGCCAAGACTGGTAAAACTTTGTGACTTCAGTTTGAAAAATAAGGGGAGGGAATGTTAGGAAAGCACTTCCAGTGTTACTTTATGAAGTCTCCCCTTCTAGATTTATATATCATCTATGTGGTGGTTGCTAGGCTACACTTGTTATTCTATGTACTTTTGATATCGCACGCAATATATATTATAAAAACCCAATTCCTCTGCGTTTACTTTAATAGTTTTAAATAAAGTGCTTCTTGTATTGCAGAAGCCATTGACATATATTCAGCCTCTGTGCTGGATAACGCTATAGTTTGCTGTTTTTTTGAATTCCAGTCAAACAAGACAGCACCATCGTGTTTGGAGTCATTGGTCATGTATTAACAAGTGCTATGACAGTAGGTGGTGTTCAGGGTCTGATGATGGAGCCGGAAGGTAGTCACGAGCACTCCTCAACCAAATAAGATAGCACCATCGTGTTTGGACTCGTTGGTTATGTATTGACAAGTGCTTTGACACTAGGTGGTGTTCAGGGTCTAATGATGAATCCGGAAGGCAGTCACGAGCACTCCTCAACCAAATAAGATAGCACCATCGTGTTTGGACTCGTTGTTTATGTATTGACAAGTGCTTTGATACTAGGTGGTGTTCAGGGTCTAATGATGAATCTGGAAGGTAGTCACGAGCACTCCTCAACCAAGTAAGATAGCATTATCGTGTCCAGGATCTTATTGTAGAGGCGGAGGTGGCCAAAGAAACTTCTCGACCTTACAAGATAGCCCTGTAGTGTTGGGCTCGTTGGATTTGTGAAGGTGATAGAACAGTTAAGTATACAAATTCTAATGCTAAAAGTACAAAATAAAATATAAGTAAAAATCTTTTTAAGAACAAGCTTTTAATTAACTAATAAGTTCTAAATAAAACTTACGTAAACATAGAATTTTAATATTTTCTTAAAAGCTTGAGGCCTAAATGTCCTTAGTATAAATTAAAGATAAGCCTCAAGCTTGTAAGAAAATATTAAAAGCCAACATTAAAACATCCAGTGTCATAGTAATAATATCATCCAAACGGGTGTTATAATGTTGTACTGAATTTCATTATGCAACTCATTTCAATAATAGAACATTGTCATTCACGAGCGTTTCACTAACAAAACACCGTAATTTAAAAACAAAACACATTCGAATTCGAAAAATTCGGATTCCCGTCGTACCGCGCCATTTTTGTTCGATATTGTTATTGCAAAGAAACTTTTATAGAAGATTCATATCATGGGTGTAGATAAAATCTTGTATGCAACTGTATATAATTAGGTATTAAAACACTCATGTGATACGTGTTTTAATACCCTTTATTATATAACAGTTGCTTGTAAGTATAACTATTATATCCTTTAATTACAAGTCTAGCTTTGTAACGCGCTATGGATCCGTTTACATCTATTTTTATTTTAAAAACCCATTTATAGGGAATTGCTACTTTTCCTTCCGGTAAGTCTACTGGTGTCCAAGTGTTGTTGCTTATTAATGACTCATGTTCTTCCTTCATAGCTCTTTTCCATTCATCAGCCTAGTCACTGTTGAGAAATCAAAAAAAATCTCTTGCGGGGCGGTTAAGCTCGGCCGCTTATGCTGTTAGAAAGATAAGACAGTTAACAGATGTAGAAACCGCGCGTTTGGTCTATTTCAGTTACTTCCACAGCATTATGTCGTATGGCATTTTACTGTGGGGTCGGGCTGCTGATATTGAATCCATTTTTATTTTGCAAAAAAGAGCTGTCAGAGCCATTTATAATCTTTGTCACCGCGAATCTCTCAGGGAACTATTTAAAAAGATTAATATCATGACGGTACCTTGCCAATTCATTTATGAGAATATTATGTATGTAAGAAAAAACTTAAATCTTTTTAATAAAATAAGTGATAGGCATAATTTTAATACTAGAAATAAAGATAAAATAGATCAACCATTTTTCAGATTAGCTAATGTACAAACATCTTTTATGGGGTACTGCGTTAAATGCTATAACAAAATACCTTGTGATATATTGCAATTAAATGAAAGAAAATTTAAAACTCATATAAAAAGTACACTTTGTAAACAAGCTTATTACAAATTAGAGGATTATATCCAAGATAAGAATGCTTGGAAACATGCTGGTCTTGCTCCATAGGACGATTTAGTGTCTGGACAAAATCAAACTGATAGCTAATTTAGTTTTTTTTTTATTTATTATTTGTATGTCATAGACTTTTACACTCTGTCATTACTTAAACTCACGCACTGACTTATTAGTACTACTTGTAACAATGTTAGGACTATTGTAATATCGTATACTTTTACAATCTTTGTAAATATGTGAGCACCATGTATCTGGTAATTAATTTATTCATTATTGCTCCATTTATAATTCTTTTTACCTTTCGTAGTACAGTAATCTTATTGTAGGTGCATCGTCTTCACATATAATTATATAATTAATGTATACAAAATATTGTAAAACATTTTTAAAAGAGTAACGATGGAGTTTCTTGCCCATTCTTCTCCATACGAAAACTACCTTTTGGAAGGGGCAACTAGAATCAATTCTATTTCTTTGTTTGACGTTCAAAAGTGCCATATATGTGCCTATTTGAAATAAATTATTTGACTTTGACTTTGACTTAGAGCTTCTTCAAGGTTCTGTGGATCTCTATTTAATAAACTCATAGTTGACTCACCGTTCATACACATAAATGATGTGGCATCATTATTCTGAAGTAATTTATTATTTTGATAGTAAATTTTACAACCAACCTCATTAAACTGAATTTTGCATCCATTAGCAATTATTTTGCTTACTGTGGCGGTTGTCGCCATTATGCCGGATTAGTGACGAATATCTGAATCTAAAGTATCTATAGTCTCAAAATTATGTCTAGGTACGATATGATTAAGATCTAACGACCGTTGTAACTATGTAAACTGATTTTCACTGAATAACCGTTACCACAGATATTATAATCCGTTACTGAATTATTATCGCAATGATATTGGGGGTGCCCCCAAAGTGGCCTCCAACCTCCCCTTATAGCCACCCCGAGCCTCACATCTGAATACTGGTCTGATTTGGTATCATTTCTGAATCTGATCGCTGTTAAAATAATACACACACGTCGACAACATTAAAAACAATATAAAATGAATATCTGGTAAATCTGAAGACACATGCACTGAATAATAACAAGTTCGCTCACCCATATAATGCTAGCTCCGACCATCAGGCCCAAGTGAGCGGGTGCGCGCGCGCTGTCTCTCAGCGCGCGTCATCCCCACTTTCTCCCACCTCACGCCACGTCTTAACTAGTTATTATCTGTACCTATGCTATTGCTTCGCATTCGCGACACTCCCGCCCAAGGGAAGATATAATTGAAAAATCTGATCTATTGAAATAACTGTTTAATCAAGATCATAATAGGATTACAACTGATACATCTTCAGCGTGATGACGGGATATAACTGAGTTCTGATTACCATAATAATTAATAAACTACTGAAAAAACTGACTATTGTCCTCTAATTTTAAATCAACACTTGGGATGTCCACTGTTTAACTCTCTCTTTTGCCTTGGCTGCTGCTGCTCTGATTGGTCGTCTACTGGTGTCTGGTACTGACTGAACTGTGGGTGCATCATTGACAACTGATTCATGGTCTTGAGTACTTCGAGACTCTTGGTTACAACTGACTGGATGCTCGCTTTGTACGGATTGTTCCTTCTGAAAATCTTCAGAGTGTGGACCGATTCTGAATGGTGAAACATTCTGCTCTGGGGACGATTCTATACTTTGATCGTCAATCTCCAACGGGAATAGATGACTGATGTTTTAACTTTGGCTACTCTAATCTGCCCATCCGATCCCTTAATCAGCTCTGTTATTTTTCCAACTTTCCAATGTGCCCTATTACTATCTGATTTAATTTGAACTGTCTCTACCAGCTTCGGTGGCACGATAACAATGACTCTAGGTTGTTTGTGTTTGTCACTTCGTTCGCGGAGGCTAGTCAAGTATTGATTAGTGAACATTTTGGCGAATTCTGAGATGATGATTTGACCACGCTTCCATCCGTCAATAAGATTCGTCTTGGTTACTGTAGTTGATTCTAAGAAGTCTCAATCTGCAACTTCAGTGGTCAAAGGTCCGCCCGTACGTAGGAAATCTGATGGAGTCAATATGTGCTCTAACTTCGCGCCTACAGTAGTCAGTGGCCTTGTATTAATTACAGCCTCAAGTTCTTTCATTATTGTGCATAACTGGTTATGGTTTATGAGATGTTTGTCTAAAGTTCTTTTCATACCATCCTCCAAACCATGGAGCCAACTCTGGGATAAATTTCCACCGCAATTGATTCTGAATGCAATAATCTGAGGTTAACACTTCTGCTGTAAGCTTAAATTGCGTAGCATTGTCTGACACGAATAATTGAGGTAAACCTCTTATAGCGACGAATCTCCGAATAGCTAGTAAACATTCTTCGGCTGTTAAATCTTTAACGACCTCCAAATGTATAGCCCTAATTGTTAAGCATGTAAACAGGCATACCCAGCGTTTTTCTTTACTACCCTCATCCACAAGCAGTGGACCAAAATAATCCAGGCCCGTATAGGCGAACGGGAGACTAAGGTTGACTCTTTCTGCTGGTAGATCAGGCATGGGTGGTAATTTAAATGGACCACCACCATATTTTATACACTGTGGACACTTTCTGATGACCCTTTGAACTGTTGACCGTCCATGAGGTACCCAAAACGTTTGTCTTTACAGAGCTAAGGTATGAGAGACACCTACATGATAGTTTTTCTGATGCAGTTCGGTTATAATTTTGTGCGTAAAATCTGAATCTTTTGGGAGTAGTATAGGCTCCTTTTGATTATGTGACAAATTCGTGTATCTGAATCTACCTTTACACCTAATAAGTCCTTCCTCGTCTTTATATAATTTCAGTGATCTCGATAAGTTGGTTATGATACCCTCAACTTCTTTAGGAAAATGTTTAGCCTGAATTTCTAATATTTTATCCTCTTTTTTGTCTGAATCATTCACTATCATCGGTTCTGTAATATCTAGACTTAGTCCATTATTATCTAAAGGTATTGAATTCGAAAGACCCTCCCCGGCAATTGAAATTTGAGTATCTTCTTTATTTCATTTTAAATACACAATCTTTACATTTTTAAATATTTTTATAACAAACAAACAAAAAAAAAAAAAAAAACATTTAAAAATATAAAAACTAGTAGCCCATCGGCATCAGGTTCAGGATCCAGGCTGCCGGTGGTCAGGGCTCTAGGGAGAGGAACCTCCTCACAATGCGTGCCGTGTCCAGAAGTACTGCTTTCTGAATCAAGCCCTTGACCCAGCCGCGCAATGAGAGCCTCCTGAGATGTTGGTCGAGGCTCTTCGCTATTAGGCCATTGACCGTAACGATTATCGGTACAATGATTGCAGAGTCCACGTCCCACATGTCGACAACCTCGTGTGTTAAGTCGAGATACTTGATTTTTTTATCTTTCTCAGCTTTCACGAGATTCTCGTCATGAGGGACAGAGATATCAACAATCATTGCACGGCGCTCTCGTCGATCTACCACCACAATATCAGGCTTATTGGCTACAATAGTCCTGTCAGTGATGATAGATCGATCCCAGTACAATGTGGCGTGACCATTTTCGAGAACTGGGTCGGGCACATACCTGTAGTATGGTACTTCATTGAGTATCTTTATTATTATGAATTGTAGGCCACTGATTTGAATTATTCGTTAAAAAGTCAGGTCCTATGAGCCATCTATTGTAATAACCTACCCGTTCCGGTCTAGTGCCTACATCAGATGGATTTAATTCAGTTGGCACATATCTGATTTGTAAAGTCTTGTTCTGTTTTATTTCATTGATTCTACGTGCCACAAATGGTGGAAGTAGTTTAACTGATTTGAGCCAGCTTATTACTATTTGACTATCAGTCCACAAAAATTGTGCTTTGATTTTTAATCGTAAAAATTTTGTTACATAACCTATAAGTCTAGATCCGATAAGTACTCCCAGAAATTCTAGTCTTGGAATCTGTAAGTCATTTTGGTCCTTTAACGGCACTAATCTAGACTTTCCAATAACAAAACTGACAATATTATTAGTGTGCAAAGTAGCCCGTAAATAAATTACTGCTGCATATGCATGCATAGACGAATCCGTAAAACAATGCAATTCATATTCAATTTGCTCTGCTACTTGGCTTTTATTTAAACCTTGCGCAAAATAACCATCGACATGAATATTCTTAAGACATACAAATTTTGATGCAATTTTTTGCCATTCTTTAAGTAGACTATCACTCAATTTGACATCCCATTTAACCTTTTCTCTCCATAATTTTTGAAAGAATAGTTTTGCTGGAAGAACTACCGGAACTGCGAGACCACACGGATCATAAATTGCAGCAATGACCCTTAACACGTCTCTTTTTGACAGAACTGTGCCTGATTCTGTATTGAAGTTAGATTTCAAATATAACCGATCCTTTTGCATGTTCCATAGTAAACCGAGAACTTTTATGTGTTCGCGACTTTCTGCCCTAAACTTATCTGGTATGGATGAAACTAGTTCCTTTGAATTAGAATTCCATTCGCGTAAATTCATGGACAAGCTATCAAATGATTCTTTAGCAGCACAATACAGTTTATTTGCGTCTGAAATTGTCTGTGCGCCAGTAACAATATTGTCTACATAAATGTCGTCCGCAATTTGTTTCAGAAATATGTTGTTCGACTTATTTAAGTGATATCTGATTGTAGCATTCAGTAGAAATGGACTTGATATGACACCGAATGGGACGCGACAAAAACGCAAGTGCACCACATTATCTGGGTGAACTGTACTGTTTACATCTTTGAACCAAAGAAATCGAGTTACATCCCTATCTAAATCTTGTAGACCTAACTGTAAGAAAGCTTTTTCGACATCTGCAACTATTCCTATACTATAGGGTGTTCTGTAAACTTAATTAGCAATCCTGTAAGATCCTCTAACATAAGTGGACCTCTATATAGGCATTCGTTTAAACTTCGATTGTCTGCAGTTTTAGCTGAGGCGTCATAAACAATACGGAGCGCTTTGGGCTTATCACGACCACGAACACAATGGTGAGGAAGATAGTGTACTGGATGATTCTGTGCAATCTTTGGATCTGGTACAATCTCAATTATTTTATTCTGTAGCTGTTCCTGAATGACTTGGTCGTATGCTTTTAAATCTGAATCATCCAATCGTTTCATTAAACTATTGAGCCGACCCCAAGCTAAGCCTAGATTATTAGGAAGATTTGGGGATAATTCAGTCCATGGCCATTGAACGTGGTATCTGTTGTTTTGGTACTGAACTGTTTCATTAAACTGCCTAATCGCTTCCTCATCGCGAGTGGTTTTTGGGGAATCTGTGATGCCTATTGATTCAAGGTCCCATAACTGTTTAACATCATCTAGTTTTAGGGGGAGATCGGGTTCGTTTAATTTAGTATCAAATAACCCATCTGATTGAAAGTAAGTCAATACGATTAACTGATCGGAACTATCTATGTTCTCACTAATTCTTCCAGACCATAACCACCCAAAATCTGAATTAACTAAGAACAGATCTTGACTGACCGATATCTTTTCTCGTGACATGAATGAGTGATAATAATCGTTTCCGATTAAAATATCTATTTTGTCACCACAAGACCCATCATCAGCCATTATTCGATCTTTAATTCCGATTTTGTCTAAATCATAAAAAATTGGTGCTTTTATACTCTGAGTAATAAGAGGTACTACATTTGCATGAATACGACGAGTAAATCCTGTTCGAGTTGTAATACTAAACTGTACTATAGGACTTTTAATAAGATGTGGTGATTTGTTTCCAAATGTAAATATTGATAAATTAATTTGTTCAGTTATAGGTAGTTTAAGTAGATTTGTATTATGTTCCGTTATATATGAGCGCTGGCTACCACAATCGAGCAACACCCTGCATTGTAGTTTTGTTTTAGTTTCTAAATTATCTACAATAACTAGGGCTGTCTGCAATAGTGTAGCATAAGCATTATTAGTATGTAAGGTATCAGTTGGTATGGACTTCACTGACTGTGTTAGCTTACTGGGACATAATGCTCGATTATGATTGCCGAACTTATTACAATGTCGACATTTCCGTTTGGCACGGCAATTGTCAGCCCTATGGCCTTCACCGAAACAATTATAACAACGGTTTCCTAATTGAGCCTTTCTTTCCTGTAAGGTTTTGTGCACACTACACTCATCATTAAAATGATTCTGTTTACAAAATATACATTTCATTGATTTCTTTTTAGGTGGCTCATCGGACCTGTCACCGTCATGTGGTCTTTTCCGAGGGGGTAGTTTATATCTATTATGCTGTCTATTTTCATACCTAAATTTCTCCTTTCTAAAGTTTGATGTAAGTCTACGTCTTTTATTATCACTAGTCTCTTCCGATCTAACATGTAATGATCCTATTGTAATACTATCAGAAGCCTGTTTGTCTTCGCTAGTTGTAATTTTATTTTTAGTACTTTCTGTAGTTTTCTTTAATCTACTTGATGTTTCTCTAGCCGATATAATATACTCTAAGAACTTCCTAATGTTATCAATAGACTCATCTTCGTCAGTTATCTTCATCCTTAATTCGTAAATGAGGTCCTCAGGGAACTTTTCTAAAATCATTACTCTAAGATGATTGTGATTTACGTCTTCGCCTAAAGAACTTAATACTCTAAGATGTCTCTCAATTTCATTAAGAACGTGCCTACAATCCTTGACCTGACTAGATTCCGCCGATATAATTCTATAAAGTGCTACATAATGAGCATCAATAATAACGCTAGGTTTGCCATACCGTTCCTTTAATGTGTCGACAGCAATACGATAGTTTTTGTCTGTTGTGTCCAACCCATCAATTGCCTGTTTCGCGTCACCCTCAAGAACCGATTGCAGGTACAACAGTTTATCGACATCATTAATATTTCTCTTATCAACGTTTGATGAAAACTGATCCCAAAATTGGTACCACTTTAGAACATCACCATCAAACTTGCCTAATTCCATTTTTGGTAACTTACTAATTGTATTAACATTGTTTTCATTGTTTGTAAAAACAAGTGCGCGGTTTCGATTATTCTGTTTAATATTAACATCTATTTCTGCTATTAACTCTTCGGCCTGAATCTGTGTGGACGTATACTGACTAATTTCCTCATCGTCGATTTCTCTTATCAATTTACAATAATTGTGAATTTCCGAAACAAACATCTCATTTACACCTTTTAGTTTAGCACCAATTAGTTCTAAACCTTTGTAGTTGGGATCTTCTCCTGACAATTCCGTTAGGGCACACCGCGCAGAGCTTATGTTTGATTGGAGTGATTCGTAAATAATTTTTAAACGAGATCGGATTGCACCTTCCATTATAAATACCAGTTAAGTAATATCAAAGTCATGGACCGTTTGCTTAGTAAGTGAATATCTCGATATATGTAGGTATCTAGAACAATATAATAAGGTATGAGATTCTTAAGAAATCCATTGTACCAACAAAATACACACATCAAACTAAAGAAGTAAATTAAATCCATCCAACCCAATTATTAGTTTAAATGAAAAACTGTTAAACTAAATCTGTAAACGTTTAAATTGGTTCCTTTAAAATCAAGTCTATTTACTAATTAGGAATACTGCTCTGATCACTAACATTTCATATTATCTCTAACATATAATATAATTACGTATAACTAATAAAATTTTACTAATATAGTTGGTCACTGCGCAACGTAAAAATAATAAATAATTATTAGACTTCATTCGTACAATATCGTACACTCGGGATTACTAAATAAATGTTTAAAGTTGTGACTGAATGCTGTCCAGCGCGTATAATATTATTTCTTAGAATCGACTTGACGCAGGGTAGGCTGGTACCCACACCAGTCTATGCTGTGTAACCTCCTGACAATTACTACATTGAAACTTCATAATAATAACATGGAACTAAATTACTCAACACTCACATCTGTTTTCATATTTTGTTAATAATGTTCTGATTAAATTATCCGGCAGCTAGTTTCATAAAAATTCTGTTCCATTTTTTAATTTATTGGGTGAGTATAGCGGCTATTCGGACATCATGTGCAACCGACCTAATTCTCTTAAACGAAGAACACGATAATTTCGATCTACCCACATTATTTTATCTTAGAACCAAACAAAACATTACGTTTAAACTATAATATTGAGATCCCAGCATCTCCACCATGTCGCCATTATGCCGGATTAGTGACGAATATCTGAATCTAAAGTATCTATAGTCTCAAAATTATGTCTAGGTACGATATGATTAAGATCTAACGACCGTTGTAACTATGTAAACTGATTTTCACTGAATAACCGTTACCACAGATATTATAATCCGTTACTGAATTATCATCGCAATGATATTGGGGGTGCCCCCCAAAGTGGCCTCCAACCTCCCCTTATAGCCACCCCGAGCCTCACATCTGAATACTGGTCTGATTTGGTATCATTTCTGAATCTGATCGCTGTTAAAATAATACACACACGTCGACAACATTAAAAACGATATAAAATGAATATCTGGTAAATCTGAAGACACATGCACTGAATAATAACAAGTTCGCTCACCCATATAATGCTAGCTCCGACCATCAGGCCCAAGTGAGCGGGTGCGCGCGCGCTGTCTCTCAGCGCGCGTCATCCCCACTTTCTCCCACCTCACGCCACGTCTTAACTAGTTATTATCTGTACCTATGCTATTGCTTCGCATTCGCGACAGCGGCATTGGCTCGCTGTCTTGCTTCACAAAAGCTTGCGGGAGTGATGTTGATGACCTCACGCTGGAGTAGTTGCACGAAGGCTGCGTTGACGTTCATATTCGGGGTCACCAATTTAGGGTTATGAGGAACAGGGTATAAAGTTCATATTCATATTCACTTAGTTGCGTTCCACAAGGTAAAACAAGGTGTTAACTTAGAGCTAGGAGCCGCTGTAGACCCTGTCAGGGTTCACTCATCCTCTTTAGAAAAGGGAGGATTCTCCGACCAGACGGGTGTCGTGTCTAGCGGGCGGATAGATGTCGGGTTCTTGTATATATGCCCATCGCGTAGTAAACTCTAATTGCGCGATGCAGAATTTTGTGTGACTTCAGGTCTTTGATGCGTAGTTCGCATGTGGCGATGTAGTTGCCTTCACAAAAGAAAATAATATTAGTAGATTGTATTATAAGGGAGCAAAATAATATTTTTACGGCGAGGGCGCTTTTTTTAAAAAGTACGTCACCCGAGCCAAAAATATATTTTGCGCCCGAGAGATACACTCTACTTTTCATCACCCACCCCACTATGAGGAAATAAAAGGTTCCTCCTAGTTAATTGTAATATTATTTAATAGGAAGAAAAAAAAAGATCCATCCATCCATCCAACCAGTCCATTCCATTCCATTCCATTTATCCATTTTCATTCGATTTCTTTGGCGCTGAACACTAAGATGTACCAAATTCAAAAAGTGCGCGGCAAAGATAATAGGGAATATGCATGTATTTTTTAAATATTTTTATTCGATAGTTTACATTGTCAACAAATAGTAAAAAAAAATCGACGGGAAAAAAGCAATTTAAAGTACTTACATTTTTTTTTTTAAATATCTATTTAAACCCTCCATTTGGCGCGCTTGGTGTGGTGACGTCACCGTCCGTGAAAACAGACAAGCAACTGTCAAGTCAATGTCAAACACTCCTTTTTCTATGAGCGTTTGACATTGACTTGACATTGACATTTTGATTGTTATCCCGGATTGTTACGTCACATCCGCTCTTAGCCTTTTCATTACCCACAGTTTTTTGGGACTTTTTAAAAATTAATATCTCGCTCAAAAATAAATTTTATTCAAAAATATTGATGGAGGCATAATTCTGAAGTAATATAGTTTATAAAAAAAATAATATTTGACACATATTTGAATCACATGCATATTCCCTATTGCGGCGCACTTATTTAAGAGAATTCAAAAAGTGCGCGGAAAAGATAATTGCGGTGCACTTATAAAGAGGATTAAAAACTCATTACTGCCCGCTAAAAGTTTCCTAGAGAAAACACCACCTTAGGATGCACTTAAAGGCGAACCAAGTCGTCCTTTTCGAATAGGTGGGATGAAAAATACTTTACAAAGTAATCATGTCATTTTGTATTATTATCTTAACATTCTCATCTCAGCTCAGCTGCATGCAATTGCCTTTCACTCATCCCTTTTGTGTGGCTCAACATTCTGATCCATACAAGACAGCACGTCTAACCATTATTATAAATGTAAATCTTCCCGTTAAGTTTAAGGGAAATACAGGAGTCACATACTTTATCCATCCATGCTAATTTCCCTTTCTAAACCCTTATTTACCCACAGACAATTTATAGTTTTCACTTTTTCTTCACTAATATGATTACTGTATGAAACGAATTTCCCTGGCTGAGCCCACCAAAATTATTGTAGCAATCGGAAATAAGGCCTTTTGAAAAAAAACTCCTTAGTTATAATATAGGTCAAAATTAAACGAATGATTCTCATAAAGCTTTCAATTTATTAGTTAAACAAATATCACTTTTATTTACAACCAAAGCGATCACAAATCATAAGTAAAAACTAATCGTAATCACCTAAAACTACTTAACAGATCGAAATATTTACAATAGAATTAACAATTCTTCAACTCGCGTAACGGTCGCGTCGGGGCACGCGGCGCGTGCACTCGGCACGGGGCGCGGGGGCGCGGGCGGACACAGGGCGGCGGCGCCGCGCGCTCACGCCGTGGCCAGCGGCTGCGTCACCACGGGCGAGCGGCGCCGCGGCGATGAGTCCTCGCCCGCCTCGCCCGCGCCCGCGCCCGGCGCCTCCGTCAGCCGCAGCGCCACCTCCAAGTCGCGCAGCACCTGCGGGTACACGGCATTACAGGGACGCACGCACTGTACCTCGGCTCGTACGTCACTGAAAACTTGACAGCAAAAACCGTCCTCGACCGTTTTGCTGTAAGTCTAAAAACACTGTGATTACTGGAGCATCTCCATTAAACTTTTAAGTAATATACAGGGTGTAAGGGTAAACACCGTTGTCATACAAACCATGGGTAGTCGACTTATATAAAAACAAATGACCGGGTAACAACAAAAAAAAAAGTCCTAATTTTCCATTTATTTTACGTTCTATAAATGTTTCACTGGTTTCAAGGATAACGGTGTTTACCCTAACACCCTGTATTAGACATCGTAGCCCCCTATCTAGCTGTTACTTTTAATAAATGTGTTGATCAAGGAACTTTTCCTGACCTCATGAAGAGTAGTAAAGTCATACCATTATTTAAATCAGGTAATAAAAATGACATTGGCAATTTCAGGCCTATTTCTATCTTACCTACATTTAGCAAAATATTTGAAAAGTTAATAATGAAGCAGCAGCATGCTAAGACATATTTAAATCAGGTAATAAAAATGACATTGGCAATTTCAGGCCTATTTCTATCTTACCTACATTTAGCAAAATATTTGAAAAGTTAATAATGAAGCAGCAGAATGCTAAGACATTTTAATTTAAATAGCCATAGGCATTTTAATTTTAATAGTAGTTTTTATTTTAACAACATGGCTTTACAAAAGGTCGTTCGACTACAGATCCGGATGTAGCTCTACTGAAACATATTTAACGCATGGGAGAACTCGCAATTTTTTTTTTATTTTTTTATCTTCAAATATCTTTATTGGAACAAAAACACATTTTACAAATTGAATTGCATACGTAAATAGCTACATAAGTTACAAAACTGTGTCGCAGCTATTAACGCCCACCTCCAAGAGGGAGACGACAGCGTTCCAGATTCCAGAGATGTAAAAAAGAACAGTAACAAATATTAAATATAGTAAAAAATTAAAAGTAAAGATTAAAAAGGTAAGTACGTGCTTGAAGATGTGCCTGTGGGAGTGCTATAAGTGAGTGTAGTGCATGTCTGTGGGATGTAAATCTAGAGAGTGCTTGTGTGCATGTCTCAAATTCTTCGTAAGTGAGAGTATAAAGCCATTTATAGATCTTTCTTTTGCAGAGTAGAGTTTATTTTGCAATCCCGGAGAGTACGTAAGTACTCTCCGGGATTGCAAAAGAAAATGATTACTATTTACATAGTAAGCACTTTATTTAGTTTATTATAAAGCACGGGACTGCAGAAAATGAACTGTCGGTTGCTAAAATGCTACTGGGGTTTTCTGTTATCTCTCCAAAAAGCCTTTGATTGCGTGCACCATGACACGCTTTTGCGTAAACTATGTCATTACGGTGTGCAAAACGAAACTCTCAACGTTATAAAGTCTTATTTCACAATAGGTGTCCAATGTGTAGACGTTTATGGTGTGAAATCTTCCGGGCTACCAGCTCAGTTAGGTGTACCTCAAGGCTCAATATTGGGTCCATTCTTGTTCTTAGTGTATATCAATGACTTACCATTCCATTTAAATGCTATCTGTGAAGTTGTACTGTTTGCAGATGATACCTCTTATTTTTAAAGTAGACAGGAATAGACAAGATTTTGACGTTTACAGTGCACTCTCAATGGTTACAGATTGCTTTACGACAGATAACTTAACCTAGTTCTCAATGCCAAGAAAACGAAATGTGTAAAGTTCGCCTTACCGAATGTTATGGTGGCACTTCACATCGCTATTCGTGTTCACGTATTCGTCTTATTTGCCCAAATATGACGATGTGAAGTTACTCAATTCGCCTATATTTGCCTATTTTTCACGAATAAGAAGAATACGTAAATACCCGAACACGCAACCCGTATCCGCCGGATTATCGGTTTTTGGTCACATATCGAAGGAATGTGAATATACCGAATAAGTTCTATTACCGTCCACACATGGCTTGATCAGTAGAGTGCGGTTTTATACATGTATTGGTAATTAACACGGAGGAAATTATAAGTCGTTGCTGCCGTCAACACGTCCATCTTTGCGTTCAGATAAGCATACTTAATTATCTTAAAATAGCAAAAATATTCTTGGATGTTCGGCATATTCGCTGTTCATGACAATGTGTTCGAGTTATTCGGACTTCTACACGTTTTTCTGGCGATAATTACAGTAGATGCCAAACTTCAATGGGGTCCACATATATCGAGCCTAGCGGGGAGGCTCAGTTCGACCGCCTACGCCGTCAGGAAAGTAAGACAATACGCTGACGTTGATACTGCTCGGCTAGTCTATTTAAGTTATTTGCATAGCGTTATGTCCTACGGTATTCTGCTGTGGGGCAAAGCTGCTGATATTCAAAATGACAATTTTGCTATTCTGAATTTGACGGTTTTCACCTAAAATTTTGATTGTCTAACTAAATCTAAAAATAAAGGGGTTCGAAATTTTCATTATTTTTGCGATAGGACATTCCATTTTCGCGATATAAGCAAAAGAAAATAAAAAAGATACAGTACTGTTTTGCAGGCATAATATTGTTTGGCATAACGTTTTCTCATAACTTTTATTAGCATAATAATACCTTGGCATAATGCTAAGGTTAGCATACTGTCATTTGGTCTAATTTGTTTTAGAATAATATGGAGTTGCTTAAATGTTTAAGGCATAATAATTTTATTCGTCTATTAATCTTAAGCCATAAATATAAACACTATTTATTATAATTTGGGAATTACTCTATTAGATTGGGTTAAGGTGCGGTGGGGGTGGCCTTTGGGCCACCCGTGAGCCGCGAACATGTTTGTTTTTTTGACTAACTTCTAACAGAAGGAGGTTATCAATTCGGATTTTTTTTTGTTCGGACATACGAAGTACCTAAACGGATTCGCAAAATTCTTTTTTGTTTGAAAGGGTATTCCGAAATGGTCCTATTGTCGTCAGGTCAGGATCTGATGATGAAATCCTGGAGAAATCGAGGGAACTCTTCAAATATTACTTAAAGGTACACCTATAGCGATTTCGGTATTTTTTATAATAACTCGTGCAAGTTACTCTCGGAAAGCACCATTTGATAAAATGGAACTGATAATGAAAAGACCACAGATTGCCACCGGAACTACTCAATAATAAGTACTTCACGGGTTGCGTTGCGATTCGATTACTTTAATATGGTTGCCAAGCAATTTTATGCTCGTCACAATGGATGGTGGAGAGGAGCTGATGGTGAAGTATTAGGAGAACTCCTCAACGATTAACGTCCCTGCATCGGAAAAAGCAATATTTTATAAAGGTGGTGAGCAGTTGACATTAGGCTATTGTTTAGCTTAACTTAGATAAATTACAAACTGACCCACTAAAAAACGAGAAATAAAAACACTATTTCGAAAGTCGGTACCAAAAACCAATAGGAGTGAGTTATATTAGGATTTATTATTTTTATTCTAAAGAACATTATGTGTAGAGATTATTATGCGTTTATAACATTATGCTTTAAAAAATTATGCTGCATTTTTATCGTTCCGAATTAAAAGGTCTTTATGGGAAAATTTCATTGTTTGCAGAACGTCCACAAAATAGAAGAACGTCTATTAGTTGACAATGTCTAGAGTGGCAAAACGACTTACTAATAAAACGTCCAAAATGTGAAATCGTCACGAATGTGAAGTACAGTCATCAATAGATGTAGCTATTTATTTCTTTATGCGTTTTATTAATTAATTTCCCAAAAAATGTATTCAAAATAAACAGGTGCATGTAGAACAACGCACAATGAAGGGTTCCGTCGTTAGGATGAATTTATCCCGTTCGTCGATTATTACCCGGTAAATTGTAATGCCATCATGTAGCGGTGATAGTTTTCCTTTTAATTATCGTTATACATAAATACTACTGTCGTGGATTTTTTCACATATCCAAAACCAACCATTTAGCTGGCAGGGGGGGGGGACATGATGTTGCGAAACATACTTTAAGCGGGGTGGGTCTTGATCTGCCAGGGTTGGTCGGGAAAGTCCGAAAGGGATACCGGGACCTTGGCAACAGGCAACTGAAGGAATACGGGTGGGTGTTTAGTCAGTAAAAGTCTGACACGCCTTTCCGCTCCGCCCAGAGCGAATCCCTGAATCCAAAAATGGTTCTCACAAACTCTCATTATTTTTAAACGCCCTTTTCAACGATACCCCACGCGGTTTTTTTTCCCATAGGATTGACGAGAAAAAAAAACCATTACAACTTTACGTGTAGAGGAGGTACGTACCCTAAAAACAAATACTTTTTACCACTTTGTCGGCGTGATTTATATGTATGGACCCATACCAAATTACAGCTTTCTAGTACCAACAGTGTGAGAGCTAAGCCGTGGACAGACAGACGGAAGGACATGGCGAATGTTGACTACGGAACCTTAGTGACGTCATTTTCGACCGAAAATATAATAACAGGGAAATTGATAAACTTAATAACCAGGAGATTACACCGCACCGTTTACATTTCTAAAACTAGTGAGAGTGACCCATTTAGAACGCATTGTCTTTGGAGTTTAACGTGTAATAAATATAAAACGTATGTAGGAGGAATTAAAAAAGAGTGTATTTTATTTTGTTTCTTTAAAAACTAAGAGTAAACATAACTTCCCATTTTTTCTTTTCCATTGTTTTCTTGACTGTCCCTGACCTTTTGCATTATAGACGATTTCACATTTGGACGTTTTACTAGTAAGTCGTTTTGCCACTCCAGACATTGTCAACTAATAGACGTTTTAACATGTGGACGTTCTGCAAACAATGACATTTTCCCATAAATACCTTCTGATCTTATGCCAACAGTATTTATGGCAAAACATTTATGCCTAAATATTATGCGTAATGATCATTATGCTGAATTTCGTTATGCCAATGTAAATTATGACAATCTATTTTATGCTTAACATTAGTAAACCTATTTTTTTTTTGTCCTAATCTTCATTTGTCCGAATGATAACTTGCCCGAACTTACTGTCACATAATATCACATGCCATAAAATTGAAATCCCTAACAGTTTGCCCTAAAGGAGGATCGGCAAGAATGTATGGAAGCTGGTCTCAGCACCAATAACAAACACACATATGCCATTAGATGGTATTTTAATAAAATACAATAACTACTATGGCGGCTCATTCCAAATCGTTGTGTGAAAAAAGTTGTGGCGATGTTTTGCAGGACTGACCTGGACGCTAGATAATGGAACCTTTGAATAGTTAATCACTTCTGGTGATCATAGTTTGAATGTTTGCTGAGCTGGTCTGATGATGGATCTGGACGCTTCGATAACGAAACTCTTTAATAGCCACTAGTAAACCCATCGAGTTTGGGCTTATTAGATGTGTCTCAGCAAGTTCTATCCATTTTACCAGATGACTGACCTGGACGCTAGATAACGGAAATCTTGAATAGCTACTGGTAAACCCAACGATTTTGGCCTCGTTAGATGTGTCTCAACGAGTCCTGTTCATTTTACCTGATGACTGACCTAGGCACCTACATGATCCCATTGAGTTGGTCTGATTATGAATCTGGACGCTAGATAACGGAACTCTTGAATAGCTACCAGTAAACCCACACAGCGATTTCAAGAGAGCCGCCATAGTAGTTGTTGCTCTATATTAAAATACCTATCTAATGACATAGGTTGGGTTGTTATTGGTCGTGGGGACCATTTGGTCCGGTCCTCGTTTGTTATAAATATTACAAAAAATAATAAAAGTTATATGTCCTACATTCAATTTATTTATGTTTATCCTAATAATATTTTTAAAACAAATTTTGTTTGCAACTCAATAAAACAGTTGATTGGGAACATGTGGTTTTTATATGCGTTGTAAAAAGTTGTTCAAAATGATGAGTACAATGACTCCTTTTCGGGTTTAGCATAAACAAAAAATAATGTTGTAGTTCTCTCGATATTATGACATAATAGTTTTAGAAGTAAAGATAATTATGTAAAACAAAATTTCGAATTTTTGAATATTATGGTTACTGAAGTTTATAGCAAACGTGTTATGGATAATGTTAATGATCTTCGGACAAACAATTTTAGGACAAGAAAGGGATTTAATTATTGAAAACGGTTTTATATTTTTTGTATATTATTAATTGTAATATTTATAATAAAAAAACATAAGGCCATACTATAAGTGCCATACTAAAGTGCGTGTCGGACCACGCACAATGAAGGTTTCCGTAGTTGGGATGAATTTCTGCCAAGAACAAACTTAACATTGTAGTTGAAAAACATGTTCTCCCATACGTTCAACTGCAAATGTAAGTTTGTACGCACAATATTGGGAGATTTACCATGCTATTTTAAGACCATAGATTTCTTATAGGTTTTCCTGCAATCTATAAGTATAGAACTATTTACTGTATTTTTTTCATAATTTTAGGCTCAGTAGTTTCTGAGAAAAGGGACGGTATTACAGATATGCTCTATCTATATCTGTGATGGTCAATTTTCATCAATTTTCTGAAATATCTTTAAAACTATTTATTTTAAAATTATAAAATGTATTTGAGATCCTCGCAACAAGCCCTTTCATTTGATAAGTTTGCAAAACGTTTTTTTTAATTTTCTAATTTGCCCCAAAAAAGTAACGCCCATATTCAAAATTCATTTGTTTTCGTTACACGTGCGTGTTCGGGTCACAGAAATACATAAGTGTGTGTACCACTGTCCATTGGATTCGGAGCAAATTTGCTGTGACAGACGGACAGGCTTGAAAGACAGACAGACACACGAGTGATCCTCTATGGGTTCCGTTTTTCCCTTTTGAGGTACGGAACTCTAAAAATGTTACGTGTGTTCCGTGACAAGTAACAATGTTACATGAATGTTCTGTGACAAGTAACAATGTTACGTGAATGTTCTGTGACAAGTAACAATGTTACGTGAATGTTCTGTGACAAGTAGCAATGCTACGTGTGTGTTCTGTCATCTGTGACAAGTTACATTGTTACGTGTGTGTTCTGTGACAAGTAACAATGTTACGTGTGTGTTCTGTGACAAGTAACAATGTTACGTGTGTGTTCTGTGACAAGTAACAATGTTACGTGTGTGTTCTGTGACAAGTTACATTGTTACGTGTGTGTTCTGTGACAAGTAACAATGTTACGTGTGTGTTCTGTGACAAGTAACAATGTTACGTGTGTGTTCTGTGACAAGTAACAATGTTACGTGTGTGTTCCGTGACAAGCAACAATGTTACGTGAATGTTCTGTGACAAGTAGCAATGCTACGTGTGTGTTCTGTCATCTGTGACAAGTTATATTGTTACGTGTGTGTTCTGTGACAAGTAACAATGTTACTTGTGTGTTCTGTGACAAGTAACAATGTTACTTGTGTGTTCTGTGACAAGTAACAATGTTACGTGTGTGTTCTGTGACAAGTAACAATGTTACTTGTGTGTTCTGTGACAAGTAACAATGTTACGTGAATGTTCTGTGACAAGTAACAAAGCTACTTGTGTGTTCCGTGACAAGTAACAATGTTACGTGAATTTTCTGTGACAAGTAACAATGTTACCTGTGTGTTCTGTGACATGTAACAAAGCTACGTGTGTGCTACCATGTTTTTTTATCCCAAGAACAAACTTAACATTGTAGTTGAAAAAAAAAGAAAAAAATAAAAGAAAAAGTATTTATTGACTAACACAGGACTCACACAAGACATTAAAATATAAATATGTCTTAGATTATAAACATTGCGCGATAATAGTCACTAGATTCCATTCAGGGCCGTAGCCAGGAATTCATTTCGGGGGAAAGTTGCCAACTTTTTTTTGAAGAAATCACGCATTTCTGATTTCAGAGAGGGTAAAAAAATAGTAAAAATTTTGAAAAAGGAGTATTATTTTTAGAACAGAAATTTTCCTCTTCGGAAATCTAAAAAAAATGATTTCGAGCTCGAAATTTTTAGCATCCAGCTTTGAATAAGTTTGGTTTTCTTTCTCTTTGACCGATCATACAGAAATAGAAGTAAGTAAGTAAGACTTATGCAGAAAAGTTTGAGAAGGATGATGCAGAAAAGGACGCAAGAGCGAACGATGCGAGCTCGAAAATTTTAGCACCCCGTCTGGGAGGATGGAATATCTCAGAGAATGCTGAAGTTGCAGGAATTTATTCAATACAAAGTCAGAGTCGATAAAAATACAGTATTTAGCATAAGTACTCTTACTGGTATTGTAGATTATTTAGTACACCTATACGAAATAGATTACAATTATCTATATACGGAGGTACACTAGGGGGTCGATCTCTGGATTGAGATTCTGGTTTCTCGCATTTCGGGGGGGGCGGGGGGGTGTGAACCGCCAGCCAACCACCCCCCCCCCCCCCGGCCCTGGATTTGATTATTGTAGGTAGTACTAAGGTGAGGGTAAACTCCGTGACGCGCTCTCTAGAAGTGGCTGAACGACGAGGCGGTCTTGCGAGAGCAACGAACGGATGCAGACCTTCACTTTCCTAGGCGAAACTATCGGTCTGCCCGAACGTAGAAAGTAGTGCCTGAACATTATTATTATTGTACCTACTGTGATGATTATTCTGAAAGTGAAATACTAATTGACTAGCTTTATCATCGTGTTTTATTGTAAACCTGCACTATGGATTCCGTATCACCGAATCGAGATGATGACGGCACGGCACTATAGCTCAGCCATCGCTGACTCCGTCAAACAAAAAAAAAACAATAAAAAAAAACAAAGTACTGTTCTGTTGTATATTCATACTGTTAGGTGTGTACCTTTATACAAAAAGCTATGGTACTGTACTCTTTACTCTGTTCTTTGCAAATGCATAATAATATATTTTTCGTACTTTAAAAACTGTACTGTTCTAATTTGATTCTATTAAATAAAATTCAATACCTGCTACTTCTAATTTATTCTTTCAACACGTTATCAGCACGAAGCTGCTTAATTAGAACATTAGATGTTAGACAATAAAATTAATTCTCAAGGAATCTCGATGCTATCAAACCGAGACGGCTACCCAACCTGGAAATTTAAAATGAGAATGCTTCTCATTCATGAGGAGCTCTGGACGTCCATCATTGGGACGATGATTCTGATAAAACAGCGGAGGATGTACGCTGTCGTAATGACCAGAAGGCGTTGTCAAAAATATGCCTTACGGTAGACGGAGGTGCAATTTCGCACGTGAGAAATGCGAAAAACGCTAAGGAGGCTTGGAGTGCTTTACAAAAAGCATACGAGGATAAAGGTATGGGTCGAAGGCTCTTTCTAGAGCGTAGATTGTACAAATATTCCTTGACCGATTTCCAAGACATAGAATCATATATTAACGCCGTTACGAGTACTGCTCAAGATCTTGAAGACATCGGCAAGAAAATCGACGATGGATCTTTGGCTGCAATTATTCTCGGAGGTTTGACATCACGGTACGAACCGATGATCATGGCTTTGGAGAATTCAAATGTTGATGTAACAGTGAGTTGGTAAAGGCAAAGCTATTCAACGAGCTTTCCAAGGACCCTCACCAAAATGAGGTGGCTGCGCTACGTTCAACAGGTTCTGCAAGCAAAAAGAAGAAGCCTATAATCTGCTTCAAGTGTAGGCAACCAGGACATAAAAGTCCCGAATGTCCTAATAAAAAGGCTAAGAAAGCTATGATGAGCGCATTGGAAAAGGTTTTTAAGGGTACAGATTGCCGTCATAAAGAAAAGGTAGAAGAGGCTGTTGTGAAGGAAATGGCTCTCTCTGCGCCGGCTACATCTGATGGGAAATGGATTATTGATTCTGGTGCAACCATTCACATGACTCCACATCGCGAGTGGTTCAGCAGTTATCGGCCAGTACAAGGTGGAACGATTACTGTGGCGAATGGACAGAAATTAGCGGCTGTGGGTATTGGCACAGATATTATAATACTACGTACAGATACCCAATCCCATACAAAGAAATGACACCACCCTAAGTCTGGCTATTGAGCTGGCTATTTTTATTCCCCATTTTTTTAACAGATGGCAGCATCATCGACTCACCAATTGCCAGAGACCGTAGTTTTAAAACGCCATCTAGGAGTCTTGCCTAGGTACAAGGCAAGACTCCTAGATTTTTTGTTCCTTTTTTTAGGTTTTTTTCTTCCTAGGTGTTCAATTTTTATATTTCTAGGTAAAATACTAGATTTAAAAAAAATGTTGTTTGATTTTCCTTAATGAAACGACTAAACGTTTCAAGTTTAAAGTGACCTGTCATTACTTCAGTAAAACGCCATCTATTGCAAAGAGTTCTCAACCAAATGATTAACAGATAGCTACTTTATCATTCTAAGGATTCGAATTGAAGTAAAAGGCTTAATTAATTTTTTTGTTGAAAATACGAGATTTATGAGTGTAAATACATGAATCAGCATTAAACAAAGATGTTTTGATTTTTACTAATATGACTATAGCCAAAATTTGCTGTATAACGCTTTTTAGTAATTGTTAATTTCATAATTGTTACATTATGCTGCCATCTATGATTTTTTTTTCAAGACTAATTATAATTTGTTCGAGTTGGGACCCCATGGTATTGGTGATGTATCCATTGAAACGGATACTTTGGCGAACAGAATAAAGAATGTAGTCCATGTTCCTGATTTGAACTGTAATTTACTTTCAGTGAATAAAGTAGTAGAGAAGGGTTTCTCTGTAGTTTTTAATAAAAAAATATTTTAGCTTATGGTTCTGTATGTGATGGGCTGTATACTGTGGATTGTTTAACTAAAACGTTCAATAATGTTTCAGCTAAACTTGTGCACTCTGATTGTTCCAACTTCCAGCTTCCTTTCCTTCAAGCTTTGGCATAAGAGGTTAGGACATTTTGCCGAATTGGCATGGATCTACTTAGAAAAGGTCAGGCTATCGGCGTGGAGTACACGGAGGTTGACAAGGAACCATGCATACCCTGCATAGAGGGTAAGCAGGCTAGAAAGCCCTTCAAAAGCTTAAAATACAGGAAGGCTACATCGCCACTTCAATTGGTTCAAACCGATGTTTGTGGACCTTTTTCTACGAATTCGTTTACAGGTAATAGATACTTTATTATTTTTATAGATGATTATACACGTTTTATTTTTGTGTATTTTATGTCTTCTAAAACTGAAGTCAAAAGTAAGTTTTGTTCCTTCCATTCTCATGTCGAGAGACAGTTTGGTGGAAAAATAAAGACTTTGCGGTCAGATAATGGAACTGAGTTCATCAATAAGGAATTGATGGATTATGTTCAGTCTTTGGGTATCGATTGGCAAACGACAGCACCTTATAGCCCTCAGCAAAATGGGGTAAGTGAACGGTGTAATCGTAGCATAGTAGAGAAGGCTCGGTCTCTATTGTCACATGGTTCTCTCTCAAAAGCTTTTTGGCAGGACGCAGTGGAGACAAGCGTCTACTTGAAAAATCGGTCACCACACCGCGCGCTTAGTGGTAAGACACCATTTGAAATGTGGTTTAATAATAAACCCGTTCTGTCTCATCTGAAGGTTTTTGGATGCAGAGCACTTGTTCATGTTCCATCAAATCAGAGATGTAAATTGGACATGAAAGCTGAGGAACAGATTTTTGTAGGATATTCGTACGGATGATCCTCGTACTTATTATTTCCGGAATGCGGCAAGTCCTAGACGTTTACTAAAGTCAAGAGATGTCACATTTTTTGAAAAGAACTTTACTGGACTGAAGGAAAATATTATTTACCTATGAACTTGCCAAAAAAATGTAAGCGATTTTTTTTCACGTATTTTTTATTTGTATTAATCGAAGTAATCTCCCATGCAATCAATGCATCTTTGCCAACGCAGTGGCAGTTTATTGATGCCCTTCTTAAAGAAATCAGCTGGACGGGAGGCAACAAATTCTTCAAAGGCATTTTGTACTGCCTCTCGGGTATTGGATTTTTTTCCCGCCAAGAAGTTATCCAAATTCTGGAAAAAGTAGTAGTCTGTAGGCGCAAGGTCTGGTGAGTAGGGCGGATGACGGAGAGCTTCCAACCCCAGTTCTTGCAACTTGGAGACCGTCTGCTGTGCAGTATGAGGTCGCGCGTTGTCGTGCAGGAGCAGCGGAGACGAGTGATTGACCAATGCTGGTTGGAGATGTGCCAGCTTCTCCATCATTGTGTTCAGTTCTTCACAGTACACATCTGCAGTAATGCTCACCCCGTTTGGTAAGAAGCTGTGATGAATCACACCGGCGCTAGACCCCCAAACAGTGACCATCACTTTTCTAGGGGTAAGTTTTCGTTTAGAGCATTGTTTAGGTACTGAACCAGGATCCAACCAACTTGCTGAGCGCTTGCGGTTATCAAACAGAATCCATTTTTCATCGCAGGTAACAATGCGGTTCAAAATTCCTTCATTTGTGTGTCTGTTGAGCAGTGCAAGGCACGCCTCGACGCGTACTTCGCGCTGGCGATCATTGAGTTCGTGGGGCACCCATTTGTCAAGCTTTTTTATCTTGCCTTTTTAATTTGACGCAAATGGACCAATATTGTTTTGACGCTTCTGTCGAAAGCTGCTGCTAATTCAGCCGTAGATTTTGTATCATCAGCTTCCACAATCGCCTTTAATTCGTCATTGTCGACCAAAGTCTTCGGACGACCGCAAGGTTCATTTTTCAGGTCGAAATTTCCAGAACGGAAGCGAGCAAACCAATAACAGGTGGTGCGTTGGTTTGTAGTGTTAGCTCCGTAAACGTCGTTGATGTTGCGTGCCGCTTGTGCCGCGTTGCTGCCACGACGGTACTCATATTCCATAATTACTCGAATTTTTAACGTATCCATGATGACGAAAAAGATTGAAATGCGGTGAAAATGTAACACTAATCATTAAACAAATGACTTCTTTTGAAAAAAGAATTCCATGTTTTTAAAATAAAATTAATTTGAAATTAGAATGCTTAGCCAAACAAAAATTATTTAGATTTGAAATGGCCAGTACTGCAGAACGGCAATTTCATAGGTAAAGACCTATTATTAAGCCTATAGTTACTGTGAACTCTGATATTGTCAATTTGCTCTCACAGTCACCATCGCCAGCTGTTTTAAGACAAGAAGTGCTACCCTCTTCTTCATCTGAGAGATGTGAGGTAGATGCTCCTAACTTAGATACTTTTTTCATGGATGCTGAGGATGCTGACGTTGAAATCAATGAAGCAGACAATGTAGAGGTCAATAATGTTGATGATCAGCAGTCAAGTGAATCTACAGATTCCTCAAATGAATCTAGTCGATATCCTTCAAGAGTTCGCAAACCACCGGATTACTTCTCATTTAATACCCTGCTAGACGATGGGTGCGATGATCCGAATAATTATCTGGCTGCGATTAACAGCGATGAGAAAGATAACTGGATTTTAGCAATGTATTATGCCTTAGTCAGAAAGGGCACATGGATTTTGGTAGATAAGCCAAACCATAAAACGTGTATTCCTAGCAAGTTGGTCTTCAAACTGAAGCGAGATGTGAAAGGTAGCGTCGTTAGGTATAAAGCGCGCCTAGTAGCAAAAGGTTTTCGACAAAAAGAAGGTGTCGACTACCACGAAACTTTTTCTTTAGTTGTACGCAACTCGTCGTTGCGAACCCTGTTAGCGCTTGCAGTGCAGGAAGACTATAAGGTCTATATGGATGTGGACACAGCCTTTCTGAATGGCAGTTTGGAAGAAGAAATCTACATGACACAGCCAGAAGGTTTCGTTAGGGAAGGGGAAGAGTCGAAAGTGTGTCTTTTGAAACGGTCACTCTATGGGTTGAAGCAGGCACCAAGAGCCTGGAATACAAAGTTAAAACAGACTTTGTCAGTTCTTGGTTTTACGCAAACATGTGAGCCGTGTATTTTTAAAAACAATGCGAACTCAGACTCCTTGGTTCTGGCCGTATACGTCGACGACTTAGTAATCTTGTATAAAAATGAAAGTACGCTTGACAATTTCAAATGTCAATTTGTAAAATAATTTTCATCAAAGATCTTGGACAAATTAATTTCTTTACGGGAATAAATATTTACCAAGATGATTATGGAATGAAGCTATCTCAGAGTACATATATTGAAAAGATGCTGAAAAGATTTATCATGCAAGATTGTAAGGGTGTTTCTACCCCAATGGTCAAGAAAAATCTTGAGCCTGGTATAGGTGAGTGTGAGTACCCTTACAGAGAGTTCATTGGCTGTCTAATGTTTTTGGCTGTAAATACTAGACCAGATATAGCCTACACCGTGAGTTACTTGAGTCAGTTTAACTCTAAATTTGATCAGTTACATTGGAATATTGCTAAACGATGTCTACGTTATCTGAAAGCGACAAAAGATAGTGGTATTACATACAGGAAAGAAAAAGGTAATACTACAACTTTGACGGGTTTTTCAGAGGCAGACTGGGCAAATTGTCCAACTGATAGACGGTCTTACACGGGGTTGGTTCTATTATGAACTTGCAGGCGGCCCTATTTCGTGGGAAGCTAAAAAACAGCCCACAGTGGCTTTATCGTCCGCTGAAGCTGAATATATGGCGTTGGCTACAGCAGTAAAGGATGCGTGCTTCTTAAAAAGACTGATATCCGATATAACAGGTAAATCGCTTAATATAGTTTTGTATACGGATAGTCAGAGTGCACAAAAAATAGCCATGAATCCGGTTCACCACAATAGGACAAAGCATATAGATGTTAAGTTCCATTTTGTCCGAGAAAAAGTGAACGATAAAAACCGTTGAACTTAGGTATTATATGCCCACCGACAGGTTACCTGCAGATGTTTTGACGAAACCTTTGGGTCCAACAAAGCATCCCAGTTGTTTGCAAATGATTGGTATAACCTAGTTTTTCGTAGGTAATGGTTTTCTTTACTGGTTTTTTATGCCTTTGTGTTATGAGTGCAATCCGATTAACTTTTTGAGGGAGCATGTTGTATATTCATACTGTTAGGTGTGTACCTTTATACAAAAAGCTATGGTACTGTACTCTTTACTCTGTTCTTGTCAAATGTATAATAATATATTTTTCTTACTTTAAAAACTGTACTGTTCTAATTTGATTCTATTAAATAAAATTCAATACCTGCTACTTCTAATTTATTCTTTCAACAAAAACTAGTAGTTCTACGAACTAAACCTCGCGGGCACATACTTTTTGTAACGATTAACGATTAACCTTTAGTTAGTCGCGCTAAAATAATCACACTGTTAGTCATATGGGGTCTGTGCGGATCTAAAAGAAAGAAAGAAAGAAAATAAATTTATTTGACCCAGGTAAGGCACACAATATTTATAGAAAAAAACAAAGAACATAAAAAAGTATTGTGCGCCTCACGGCTGCGCCAAACAGGCCCAGTTCAGCATGAATGCCAGACAACTAGTGCCTGACGCTGGTTTTCAACTGGACTTTATGTTACGAGGACGTCTTACAGATGTAAATCAGTTTTATAGTGTGTGTAGATATTAAAAAAAAAAAAAAAAAAAAAAAATTGATATGTGTAGCAAATAATAATAATAACTCGATTAGATATTTTATAAAAATAATTATAGATAGGTAGATGGATATTTAAGAAAAGAAGCAGAGTGATATTATGGTTGCACAAGAAACAATGGACTGTCGTCAGTAAATAATAGGTATACCATACTTATAACAAAGAAATATTGATATTAACCATGTCTAGCTTCCGTTGCGCATCTATGAGGTACTGCCGTAGGCAAGAGATCTCAAGAGTTTATTTGTGAATCAAAGGTATCAAAGTAGGTAGTACCTACTCTCTAAGTTCGTCAACGTAGATATAGGTCCGTTCGAAACTTTGGAGTGACCCTACACCCGATTAATTAACTTTTTTGAACAGGCAAAATCATATTGGGTGTAAAGGTTAAGCAACATTAAGCGGCAATCGTGCGCGGCAGCCGCGCGTGGCTTTGGATGACTGCCGCGCGCGAACTCTTCTGTCTACCTGCTGTGTTTAGAAGAATTATTAGCAGAGCTGTAGAGCGCAGCGTGGCAGAAATGTGTCCTGCAAACACCGCGTGTTGCTGCCGCGCTCTTGCCGCGCAATATTTGGACACACTTTAAGGGAGCGCGTATACGTAGGTACTCAAATATCCGAACTTGTTGGGATTTTTCGTGCGTTCAATGCGATATCACCGGAACACTACCTATTTGACGGAGAAAAACGTATTCAGTGTGCGCACTCAATTCGTTTTACCACGGTCGTTCGTTTACGTATCATACAAATTCGTGTCTTAGCGTTTGGAAATATTTTATTATATACCAAAACTCTTCATGATTTTCCTGTCAAAAAAATGACAGATATCAGTAGGTACGTCAAATTCAAATTTAAATAAAAACCGGCCAAGTGCGTGGATCACGCACAATGAAGGGTTCCGTAGTTGAGATACCACGTTTCATACATTTTTGGTCCAAAAGTAAAAGAGCCGGCCAAAAAAAAATTGTGTTTTCTTTCTTTCTTTCCCTATTTGTCTCCTAAAAGTAACACCCATATTCAACATTCATTTATTCACGTAACACGTCTTTGATGATCACTGAAATTGATATGTGTACACACGGCTACACATCAAGCTATTCATTTCCAGTTTTTTATGCTGATCTCGCATTGTATCGGATTTCCGTACAGTGCGAGGTCAGCTTATGCTGGAAAGTATATCTTGATGTGTAGCCGTATGTACCAAATGAGGATGGGCATTTTGGTACCCGAAGACTAATAAATAACAACCAATAAAAATAATTTTTATACAGTTTTAAAGGTCATAGATTCCATACTTTTTTGCCCATCTTTCTTTCAACTTAATCGGTCCTTTAGATTCGGAGCAAATTGGCTGTGATAGACGGACAGACAAATATACCCATAACCCTAATTTTTGGACACACATAACCCTAATTATAATAATAAGCTAGATGGAGTCAACATTGTCTATCTGACTACCCCTGAAAAGAAATAACAAAACAAAGGGATAACTCAGGGATCGCAAATACTGCATAGGTACTGCTCAGGAAGCGATTTCCGAGGATCAAACAATGAAACATCGTTTCAAGGCAAGAGCAATTGAATTACTAACTTCTTAAGTATACAGGATGTAAGGGTAAACACTCTTGTCATTCAAACCATGGGTAGTTGACTTATATATAAAAGGTAATGACCGAACACAACAAAAAAAAACGTTATTTTCATTAAAAGATTTTAAAAAGTTTCTATCTGACACCGTGCTTGCTAGCGAAACAGCTGACTGACTAAGGGAGGGATCGCGCTCGCTGCCGGTCAGGTCACATCCCGTACCCCCCGCCCGTGTTGAAACGCAAGTTCGTTGCTCTAGCGCATAGGGCAACGAACTTGCGTCTCTTGTGGTAAAATTTAGATCTAAAAAAAATAAAAAAAAAGTTGTAATTTTCCATTGATTTTACGTTCTATAAATGAAACCAAACCACTGGTTGCAAGGATAACGGTGTTTACCCTAACACCCTGTATATATATATTTTTTTTTTTTTGTTTCTTTCTTCTTCTGATTAGCCTTTTATGATGCGCACTGTATGTTTGTTTTCCTTTAACTTTTTTTTTTTTGTGAATTCGTGGACAATTGTGTGGGTTACATGCGTAGTAACATAAATATGGAATAGATTATGTATAAATGTATTTCCACGTTTTGTGCTAATTTAAGAATATTTAGTTAAGCTTAGCATGTAACTGTTTTTTGTCCCTAACAAATAAAATAAATAAAATAAAATCACAAATAGGAAGATTTGCTTCCTACAAAAAAAAGGGAGGGGAAGATTTACTTAGATAAAAGCTAGTAATGAGTCAATTCCAAATAGGTACATTGTTCTACTAAATTATAAATGTGCAAGTTTGTATGTTTCTGTGTTTGTGTGTTTGGATGTTTGTTACTCAATCACGCAAAATCGGCTGACTGGATTTGGATGAAATTTGGCAAACAGATAGTTTATATCCTGGATTAACACATAGCGATACTTTTTATCCCGATATTCCCACGAGATCGAGACTTACGCGAGTGAAACCGCGGGGCGCAGCTAGTATTTAATAAAACTAAAACGCTTGAATCAATTCGTAGGCATTCAAAGCATACAGACGTGCTCTTCAATGCATAATAAAAATAAATTAAAATAAGTTAACGTTTGCATATATAGTGACCTAGTTTTAGTATATTAGCGTGTTATACAGAGAAATATTATAAGTGACAAGTTAAAATGATGAACTGACTGGTTTACTTGTTATAATATTGTAAATGGAAGGCAGCCCCTTTAATCGGAGCACGAAGATGCGACACAGCCCTCCACCAACGCCGACCCCGGCACCGACACCGCCCCAACGACCAATACAGGACCAAGATGAGCAGGTTGAAATAGTGTGCACTTCGGAGATCCAAGGCTGGATGGGTTCTATTGAGCAGGGCCTCAGTGAGGTCTGTGCTATTGCTTCTGATGGAAAGCTGAACACCGAACAGAAGCTAAAAATAAGCAATCTTTGCCGTAAAATTGGACATGGAGTTTCGCAAATGGCTGTTCAATACCAGTCGCTTAAACAAAAAGCCATACAAACCCATACCTCCCTTAAAACCATGACCGAAACCCGAGACCTATCGGAGTCTTTAAAGGAGATGAACCGTGCGATTCAAGAGTCCTGTACGAAGCAGGGTGCGGCTACATCTTTTGCAGATATGGTGAAGAAGCGGTCCAATAGCTTTATCCGTCCTAATACTTTTAGCTCCGTGGCGATTTATCCTTGTGATAACTCAAAGACCAGTGACGAAACCAAGAACATGGTCCAAAAAATCATTTGCCCTGGAGAAATGAAGCTGAAAGTACGAGGCGTACGCAAAATAGGAAAAGGAGGACTAATAATCAGCACTGAGACCAAAGATGACCTAGATAAGCTCAAAAAAACAGTCCAACTCGCTACGTCAGGTCTTACCGTCGACGAACCTCAAAAGCGCAAACCCCGCATAATAGTTATAGGAGTTCCAACATCAATGACAGAAAATGAGGTTTATAAATGCATTTTTGAACAAAACTTGACGGACAAAATGCCGACTATGTCCCAAGATACATTTTTGACCTCAATAAAACTTAGCCACAAATCGGGCAGGAAAGATGCTGAGAACTGCAACTATATTATAGAAGTTCCAGCCGCCATTCGTAAGGCCCTCATCACACAGGACAGACTATATATTAACTGGACGTCCTGCCCGGTACGAGACTTTACTTTGGTGACTAGATGTTACAAGTGCCAGCAGTACGGTCATGCAGCCAAGACATGCAAAATTGCTACCCCCACGTGTGGACATTGCGGTGAAGAAGGGCACACTATCCAAGACTGCGCAAAGAAAGCCCATCCGCCAAAATGTGCTACATGTTCGCGCTTTAAAAAACAAGCTAATCACAAGACGGGAGATACAGAGTGCCCGGCTAAAAAAGCTGCCGAATACAGGTACATTAATTCGATAGATTATGAAGGCGCCTAAGAGCGTCACATACTTGTTTATATTTTAGACTTAATCTATTATTTTTATTCAATTGTAGTATGGATGATAACTTAATTACCGATATAGATAACACATTTTTAACTGTGTCAAAGACATGTGACGTTGAGGACTGCAGAAAATATCTTTCCGAATATCATAATTCACTAACCATACTGACCCAAAACATTCGTAGTATTTGTAAGAACATAGATAGCTTTAACATTTTTCTTCATAGGCTTAAATTTGATTGTGATATCATGGTACTTACCGAGTGCTGGCTATCAAATCGCTACGATAACCTCCCAGTAATACCAGGGTACAACTTATTGCATACCAAAATAAACCACAATCAAAATGATGGGGTGGTAGTCTTTGTTAAGGAATCGTTAAAGGTCACAGTTGAGGAACATACTCTACAAGATGCTATGAGTAATTGTTTAGTCATCAAAATTGGTACAACCACAGCTATAATCGCTATTTACAGATCCCCTTCCGCTAGAAACTTAGATTCTTTTAACGATTCCTTAAACCAGATCTATCAAACACTAAGTCCTTTTCAGAATGTTATACTAACAGGTGACTTAAATATAAATATTGGCTCTGAAAACTGCGATGCAGGGACCCAAGAGTACCTTAATATCTGCTCATACCATGGCTTTCTCCCCGCTCACACGTTACCTACTCATCAGAGCGGCTCCTGTCTCGATCATATGATGATCAAGACCAGCCTATCATATATTACGCTTGTTACTAACTCAACAATTACTGACCATCACGCTGTCCTACTTACGATAAATTTAACGCTGTCTAAGCTAAATCGTCCCCAGACTATGAGCAAATTAAACACAAACAAACTCGAATGTGATTTATGCAACCTTGATTTTAGCCCAGTTTACAATACCGCTGACGCTAATTTGGCTTTATCGTACTTAATAAAACATGTCCAACAAGCGATATTACGTAACACAACAGTTTCTACGGTAAATAAGAAACTCTATAATATTAAACCTTGGATTACTCCTGGGTTAATCCGATGTATAAGACACAGAGATAAACTTCATCAAAGATCAAAGAGGTACCCTGATAATCTAATAATTCAAACCACCTATAAAAAATACAGGAATTTCTGCAATAATCTCCTAAAGAATTTAAAGAATAGCTACGATAAAAATGAACTAAATAGAGCAGGTAACAATAGCAAGCAACTTTGGAAACATATTAAAAATGTCACCAATATGTCTAAACAGCGTGAATCAAATTCGAGTTTACTGCTTACTAATCCTTCACCATTATTGTCAGCTAACAATGTTAATAACTATTTTGTAAATGTTGGAAAAACTCTTGCCGAACAGATCCCGAAACATAGTGACCAACTGCCTTTCCAAAAATCAAGTAATAGCTGTAACCCAAAATCTTTTGCTATGATAGACACTGATGAAGATGAAATAACTCGAATAATTTCTCGGCTAAAAGATGACTGTGCTGTTGGATGGGATAATATAAGCAATAAGATCCTTAAACTATTTAAGAGTATTTTGGTACCTCCCTTAACGCATATTTTTCGAATGTGTCTTGCCGAAGGAATTTTCCCTTGTTGTCTCAAAAAGGCAGTTGTAATCCCTATCTTTAAATCTGGAAGCAAAGATTTAGTTAATAATTATAGGCCAATATCCTTACTCCCCTCAATATCAAAAATACTAGAGAAAATTATAAACAGTAGGCTAGTTAACTACCTAGAAAAAAACAACTTTCTATTCCCGGCACAATTTGGTTTTAGAGCTAAACTATCGACAGCCGATGCGGTGCATAACCTGACTGATTATATTTCACAAGAACTCGGCAAAGGAAACCAGACTTTGGGAATCTTCCTTGATTTAGCCAAGGCCTTCGACACGGTGTCTGTTTCTGGTCTGCTAAACAAGTTAGAGATCTTAGGAATTAGGGGAACGCCGCTAAAACTATTTGCTGACTATTTAGACGGCCGGTACCAATGTGTTAAAATTGATAATATTACGAGTGATGAACAGAAAAATACTGGTTTTGGTGTTCCTCAAGGGAGTATTCTGGGCCCTACGCTATTCCTGATCTATATTAACGACTTGTGTGGTCTTAATATAAAAGACGGCAAAATTATATCTTATGCCGACGACACGGCGTTAATATTTAGCGCTAAAACCAGTAGCGAACTGTTTGAAATCGCTCAACTAGGTTTTAATACTGTGACTAATTGGCTTCAATGCAATTTACTAACATTAAATGCTGACAAGACAAAATATATTCACTTCTCCATGCGCAAGCCTCAAGTTAACATTACTAACCCTCACCTATATGCCCATGAATGTAAAAACCGTACAGTCAACATGTGTAATTGTCCTGTTATCCTCAAAACAAGCAACTTAAAATATTTCGGGGTAATAATAGACGAAACACTCTCTTTTAGAAAACATATCGAAAGTTTAGTTAAAAGAGTGCGCAAACTATTATATGTTTTTAAAAAATTACGATCATTTGCTGATTCAAAATTAATCACACAAGTTTATTTGACCCTATGTCAATCAATAATTCAATACTGTATCACTTCTTGGGGTGGCGCACCCAAAACTAATTTACTTCCTCTTGAAAGATCTCAGAGAGCAATTTTAAAGATAGCAAACTTCCATCCCTTCTTCTTTCCCACAGATCAGCTATATAGATCCTGTAACGTACTGACGGTTCGCCAGCTTTTCATTATGCACTTAGTATTAAAACAGCACACCATGCTCAAGTTTACTGCTGACAATACTAACAAAAGACGGAATGATATAGTGTGCACATCTAATGCAACCTCAAAACATGTCTTTGTAGAAAGATTTTTTACATTTTTAGGACCCTTTTTGTATAATAGATTAAATAGAATACTTAGTATCTATAAATTAAATTACTTTAGCTGTAAAAAAAATATACTTAATTATTTACTAACCCTAGATTATGCACAAACGGAAGATCTACTTGTTGTCTGCAAATAGAACCGCTAACGTGCCTCTTTGTTTTTATGTACCTAAGTTCTTGCTTTAGTTTTTTAATTTTGTACTCATTGTTAATTTATTAAAATAAGTATCTATGCACTTTCTAGCCTGAAGCACAGGTTCAACCTAGTTCAGGCAAATATGCAACTGTGCTCTATTTTAAACTGTTATTGTATTTATTGTAAACGTGTCCCTTCTTATAAATAAACAAATTATTATTATTATTATTATTACTTAAAGCAAATTATTAACAAGGCCCACACTTGTCAATAATTTTCTTTACAAACTAATAAGCGCCAACCAATCTACTACCTATTGAACCTAACTGAACTATGATCAGTGATGTGTGTATGATATGTGCAAGCGTCGCGGTCGTCCACGTGATAGTGGTGAGTGTGGTGTTGTCACCTCAGTCTCCTTGTGGTCCAGCAGCGCAAACCGGCGGTCTAGCGCCGTGAGGTGCGCGAAGGTGAGGTGCAGGTGCGCGTGCAGGCGCAGCAACGCCAGCTGGCGGAAGTGCGCGGCGTACATGTGCGCCACCACGTGGAACAGAAGGCGCACCACGCGCCGCACCACGCCCTCGAACTGCGCCGGGAACTCGTTCGCTGTAACATCACACCAAACGCTTCTAAGTATCTCAACTTCTAGTCCCGAATACAAAGCACTCGACATTAATTTGTATAGATAGTGCCATCAACAAAGACGCGCCCCACTCTTCTTCTTAAACGCGATTACTGTACTGAACGTGGGCGTGTAATGCCCGCTGTTCACAAATTCACAACACGCGATGACCGTTAACCGTGTGATCGTCTGTTTTTGGCACGATCATAGTGCGTGCATCCACATGCTCGTCGTTAATCGTCCGAAGTCATTTGTTTGTTGAGCGGCGCATTCAAGATTGAAGTGGAGTCTATTGCCGCTGCTACCATTTATTTAATTTTGTTTTGCTTTCAATAAATTCCCTTTGATGCGGGCCCGAAAACCAACAACTCACGGATCGCCATGATCATAATGTTAGCATAGACGTTGATCGGCGACTACGACGAGTAAGCACTCCACACAATCGAGCTCGCGGGTAATCGTCTATGATCGCAGATTGTGAAGAGGCGCCCATAAGAGTGGGGCGCGTTTTCGTGGATGGCATTATCAATAGAACCAACACCAGATACCAAGAATTATTCTAAAAAAAAACACTAACAAATGCAATATAAAGTCACTTTCGGAAGTTGGCTTTCGTTGATTGATTCATGATTTTTCCTACCGACTTCTGAAATCAATAGTACATTTTAATAGGTACAAATCACAAATCCTCCCGCGTCTCCCACAACATTGTTCGCGAGAAAAATTTAAATAAAATTTCTTAACCACACTAATTTGTAATGAGGATTGTGAAAAAACCGACCAATCGACCATCACGCACAATGAAGGGTACCGTACAGGGACCGGCCGAATACTTGTGAAAGGGTTTTTGAAGGGGTTTTTTTAAGAGCTTCAAACAAAAACCATAAGATACATGTTACACATTTGAACGGGTGTAGTTAACCTGTTACGAACGGGTTACCCTTTCAACACCCTCTAACACTAACAGGGTAAGCCATTCCAACTCAAGACATTGTAATATGCACTGTTTACAATCGATGTTAGTTTGAAAATTGCACAACCACGACCGCACGTGACATCGTACGGCGCTCGGCGGTCCGGCAATCTTGCGTGTACCGACTTGCCGAGCGACTTGTACTACATGCAGCTCCAGTTTATTAGGTAATCTAGGGTAACACGAAAAAAAGCTTTTCGAGAAGCTAACCTCTTCAAAGGCTTCAGTCATTGAAGGGTTACCCCTTCACGTGGTTACCTTAATAAAGGTGTTAACCATTTCGCTGGGTTTCGAGGATGTAACTCGAACAAAAGGTAACACTGCGATATGAGTTACCCCATGTACGGGTTACCTTGTCCAAAGGCTTAACTCTTAAGCGGGGTTGTCCGGTCCCTGGTTCCGTAGTTCACGTATTTGGGATGAATTTATACCAAAAACAAACGGTATTGTATTTGAAAAACATGTTCTTCCGTACATCGATATACGTCACGGTCAATTCTTCAACTGTAAATGTATAAGTTCGAAATCGCAAAAAAAATCATGTATGTGTGTACGAGGGCTGCACTAAAACTATCGGGAATGGAATATTTCCACTGTTCCTGTCATATTAAAATCTTTTTAATTGAAAACTCCTTGGTTTTAAAAATCGAATACCATTTATTTATTTAAAAAAAGATTCTCGGTCTTGTCACAAGGTTTTGTCAAACTTGTTTAGTCGTTGAGAAAATGGAATTGACTCGAGAAAATTCAAGAGCGATGATTTATTATGACGTTCGAAGTGGTTTAACACAAAAACAGTGTGTTGACCGGATGATTTCTGCATTTGGTGATGAAGCCCCATCCAAAACCACAATTTATCGCTGGTTTGCTGAATTTCAACGTGGACGTGTCAAGCTCAGTGATGATCCCCGTCAAGGTCGTCCAAAAACTGCAGTCACCCAAGAAAACGTTGATGCTGTGCGTAAGCTGATTGAGGAAGATCGACATGTGACATACCGCGAAATTCAGGCAACTTTAAACATTGGCATGAGTCAAATACAAATAATCTTGCATGAACAATTAGGTGTAAAAAAGTTGTTTTCCCGATGGATACCGCATTCGCTCTGTGAAGAGCAAAAAGCGGCTCGCGTTACTTGGTGCGTCAGAACTCTCGAAAGATTCCACGCAGGATCCTCAAATGCTGTATACAACATTGTATCAGGTGACGAATCCTGGATATACGCGTACGAACCCGAAACAAAAAACCAGTCACGAGTTTGGGTGTTCGAAAATGAGTTAAAGCCAACAAAAATTGTTCGTTCACGGAGTGTTGCAAAAAATTGGTGGCCACGTTTGTCTCCAAAACCGGCCATGTTACGACTATTCCTCTTGAGGGACAAAGAACGGTTAATGCAGAATGGTATGCTAGCATTTGTTTGCCACAGGTCGTTTCTGAACTCCGTAAAGAGAACTGCAACCGCCGCATCATCCTCTATCACGACAATGCGAGTTCTCACACCGCGCACAGAACAAAAGAGTTTTTAGAGCAAGAAAACAGAATTATTAGACCATCCGCCGAACAGCCCCGACCTACGCCCTAATGATTTCTATACTTTCCCTAAAATAAAGAATAAATTGCGTGGACAGAGATTTTCATCACCTGAAGAAGCTGTGGACGCCTACAAAACGGCCATTTTGGAGACCCCAACTTCCGAATGGAATGGTTGCTTCAATGATTGGTTCCATCGTATGGACAAATGTAACAAATTTCGCGGAATACTTCGAAAAGCAATAAATACATTTTTAAATAGTAATGTTGTGTCACTTCCTTGATTCCCGAAATTTTCAGTGCCGCCCTCGTATCATGTGATTTCAAATAAAGAATTATTTATTTATAACTCGAAAACTATAAAAAATCGCATATACATGGAAACATACATACATGGAACATACATGGGGGTGATTCGGATAATCGAATACCCCACGGCCCGAGGGACCAAAAATTTTTTTTGGACGTCAATATTCCGGCCACCCTTCATATTTTTTATTAGCTAAACATCCCACTTTATTTTTTTTTTTATTTTACCCGAATGCCAAGGAAGGGTTATTTATTCAATCTTTAAGCATTTATTTCTGAACCTAAATAAATATATTCCATGGCAGTGAAGAGGCGGCCAATCCAACAAGATGTGTAGATCAGCACCCATTTTGAAGGGATCTGAATGATCCAACACGTTATGTTGTTTTGTTCTCCATCAAGTGGTGTTGTGCAGTTGCGCTGACTGCACGTCTCTAAATACGTTGCACGCGTAAAACACATTTGATGCACTGCAAACATAGATGTACGATTTCAATCATCAGAGCACCGCAATATCGTATCCAATTACATTTCAGCGATAAACTGACACGTATCGTAAGTACATTAGGAACACCAAAATCGTCAAAAAGATATCGCTTTCAAGAATATATGTATATCGAGCTTAAACTGCAAAAAAAGAATAATTAACAATTCACAATATTAATTAACTCTGTTTTATTCACAAGTACCGTCTATTACCTAAACTTCTCTGCAAAATGATGGCCTCTGTGGTTATCCTACCTCAAAAACAAGGTATATTCCGACCACTCATCAGGGGGCAGCCACTTTGGTAGAATCATAATAGGAAAATATTATGAATCATCGTAAAATGTCACAAACTGACAATTCATAATATGATCTGCATGCGATTCATATTACGAAATAATTCATAATCTGTTTGACAGTTTTCTATGGAGATTCGTAAAATGGTCCACACATTATAAATTGCTTCTGTGTTAAATTGCTAATGACAGCTGGAAATTCAGGAAATGAATTGCTTAAAGAGGAATTGCTATTGTGACCGATTTAGGCCGCTAAGTGAAAGACTTCAGTTCATTCGATCAATGTAATCGAATGAACTGAAGTCTTTCACTTATCGTCGCCAATTGTAACCGGAACAACAATAATGATTTTTATTCAAACATAAACAAATTGCTTTGATTAACCTTAGTCTATTATCAATAATCTAGTTTGAATTAAAGAAGAATACTTAAAAATATAAACTGGCTGTACATGATTAGGTTACATAATATGAACATCGTCCTCCTGTCGCCGTCCTGGTTGGATATGAAAACGTCCTTTCGTTCGCTGTTTCAAAAATCCGAGGTTTCTCCAGGCACTCCACTATAACTTGCTCTGTTCGTATGTGTTTCCAGTTACTCCAATCAGCCATTTTTCAAGCACTTCCTGGCATCCGATTGAGCTGAAACTTGGCATACTCATACAACTACCGAGACATTTTGAATAAATGATACCATGAGCTGTTCTGACGATGGAGCCGGAAGTTGGCCATAGGTACTCCTCAATCAAACAAGATAGCACCATCGTGTTTGGACTCATTGGCTATGTATTGACAAGTGCTTTGACACTAGGTGGTGTCCAGGGCCTGATTATGGAGCCGGAAGGTGATGACGGTCACTTCTCAAGTAATCCAGATGGCCTCGTCGTGTTTGGCTCAATTAGATTTGTGTTGACAAGTGCTCCGACACTAGGTGGTGTTGAGGGTCTGATCATGGAACTGGAAGGTGATCACGGGCACTTCTATAGCCCCGTCGTGTTTGGTTTTATTAGATTTGTCTTGACAAGTAGGTACTCTTAAACTAGGTGATGTCCAGGGTCTGATGATGGAGCCGCAACCAAACACGATAGTGCTAACTAAGGTGTAGTCCAGGATCTGATTACAGAGGCGGAAGGTGGCCTCAAGAACTCCTCGAACTTACAAAATAGGCCTGTAGTGTTGGGCTCGTCCGATTTGTGAGATAGATATTTAAAGTGATTCTAATGCTAAAAATAAATTATAAGAAATATCTGAGATAATTCTTCAATATTTTGTAAGTATTGTATAACATAACTTAAATATTTTAAAGTTCTATGCTTATATAAGTTTTATTTAGTACTTTTTAGTTTATTAAAAGCTTGTTCATAAAAGTGGGTAGGTACCATTTATTCTTTTTGAGGTACGGAACCCTAAAAATGGCTCGAAACTTATTTTTTCGTGCGCCGCGCCGGCCGCGCACCTCCCTTGCTTTCAAAGATGCAGTGACAGCCGTCAAACAGCCTATTAAAAAACTTTATTTTAATGTTTTTATACAGGTCGGAACGTCAATACGCCAATAAATTACCTAACAAATGATTCATAGTAAATTGATTCGGACGTGACTTTGCGGAAATTCATTATAAGATACCATTATTTAATGATTCATGACGTTCCCAGTCTGCAAACAAAAATTAAATGATGTATGTAGATATTATCATTAGTCCATAGAGCTTGTCGGGTGATTGGCAACCCACAGTCGGCCCATGACAACTATTTAGATTTTGCAGGTATTTGAGAGTGGAGCAACTCACCATATTTAGTAGGAAAGACAGTCTCGTCGTTGACGGTCTTCTGCGTGAAGGTCATGACGTAGTCGACGTACTGCGGCGCCGCGACGCGCGACTTCTTGCCGCGCTCGTCGTACCAAGCGTAGGTGCGGCCGCCGGGGCCCGTCATGTCGGGGCAGCTGGCGGCCGAACAGAACTCCGACACCGTGCCGTACAGCAGGTTCACGTGGTCGAACAGCGCCAGCGCTGCAAACAATTACAACCACATTATAAAACTACCACTCTTGCATCAACGGCGCACTTCTTTGCTAAGTGGCATTTTCTATAATAATTTAGCGGCGTTCATAGTTTTCAATGTATTACGGGCGGCGGACGGCCAAGTACACAGGAATAGTTATAGTGAAAAGCGCAATCCGAGACGATCGGGGAGAGATCAGGCGCGGGGTTGTTTTATGTGCTTTCCAACACATGGGGGTCACAGACAAAACTCCAGGCAGTTACAAAAAAAAACTAATGGAAAAACTTAGTGACACTGCTGTCCAATCTGCAACCTGGGAAACGAATCCAGGAACCACCAAGAGATGTCAGGACTACTTCCATAACGAAGTTAAAAAACGGATGACAGTCATTATCTTGTTGTCTATGAAAAAAAAAATGGAAAGCGGTGGAATATCTATAAATAGTAGTTAATTAACAGTAAAGCCTCGTGCAGACTAGCGTGACGCACCACTGGCAATGGTCAATATTGTTATACTGTGAATTTTTCTAATGCGCGACGCGACAGCTCGTCTGCATGAGACTTAAGGCTCTTTACGTGTCTGTCCATGTGACCGCTTAGTTCTTCTAAACTACACAATGGATTTTGATGCAGTTTTCACCATAATTTAGTGAATTGATGGAAGGATCATATAGGATTCCTTTTAAACAGGATCATTCTCACTAGTTCCACCACAATTAGTTCCTGCAAATTTTTCATGGGTCAATCAATATCAGTAATAGATACACATTTCCATTAATTGTTTAATCCTTTTCTTTTTTCTCCGACTTGAAATCAACAAAATGACAAAGTTCGGCGTCAATATGTCGTTCGCCTAAGAACCAACAGAGACGTGTATTTACATTCTGTGTTCTAAATAATGCATACTATTCGAATGAAACTAAATTCAAATCACGGACACTTCTGAGAATTGTAAAAAGATCTAGAACACTTTCGGATTTTGGGGTTATAAATAAGCCAATAGAAACATATTAACTAAGCGTTTATTAGTGGAAATACATTGTAGTATTCATATTTAGTAAGTAGGAACATCAGTATTGAATAGTAAATGTTATCACGAGTATAAAAATGCAATACGCGAACCGTTCGACGCTGCGCTGCCGCCGTTCCCTACTCTTTTGGCACACGGGTAGACCATGTTGGCGGATAAAATGCACTTTTGCACTCAGATTTCAAATGATAACCAGACTCTTTCCGAGCTTGTGAGGTGAAATAGTTATTTTGCACTTAGTAGTTTTCTTTTAATTATTCATTGTTAATATTGGTACGTTCTTCGGCTAGGTTTTCCGCAAGCGGAGCCGTGGGCGTTGGCGCAGCAAGTCCCATAAATGTGCGTGGAAGCCGCAACGTCATGTGAATCTGCATCGTACTCCGGGGTCCTGGCTTAAGCAACGTGTGCTTAGCATTTTTAGCCGACTTCTTCAAGAAGGAGGACGTTCTCAATTCAGACAGACGAATTGAGAACGTCCTCCACGTTCTCAATTCATCTGTCATTTCTTTTTTAAAATTTTATTTTTTGTATGTTAGTTACGCGATGACTCTGCCAAATTATGAATCGATTTTGATGATTCTTTTTTTATTTGGTAGGTCATGCTTGCGAGGTGGTCCCATATGTATTTATATTAACTATGCTTGCGTAGTTTTTGAGTTAGCTTCAATATTACGTATTTTTCCCACTTAGTTTATCTAGACGATTAATTTACTCCTTCACTGTAACCACGTGAAGGGGTTAACCCAACCCAAACATTCTCAAACATACAATACAAATACCCAATTGACTAAATAAGTCTCAAACCAAAAGAATAAGAAGTAAATAGGTAATAACTTAAGACAAGTAAGAAACCTTAACCTACCTAAAATAATAAAACACAACAAATACTTACGTAAGTACAAATAAAAACCCCACCAATTTACTAATTAAAAAGATAAAATAATAAGAAAACCTATCCTTACAAAAAAAAACGAAAACAGTAACAAAGACTCGGAACGAACTTTTAAAACAATCTAAGTAATCTTTTTTAAATAATTCGAAACAATAAATACTTGAATAAGCAAGAATACTCGACTGTACTTCATTCAAAGTGAAAAGGACGTGCATACATGCGGGAGCGAGAACATTGACAGAAGGTCGTTCGGTCGACCCGTTGCAAAGTAACGTCGGCCCGCCTATTTTAGCGCTCTGCGCACACACACGTACTTAGAAACTTGATGTGTGCGTGAGAGTTCACTTACCGGGGTTCACGTACGAGAGCCGAGCAGCTCAGCGGTACTCGCGCGCGGACGACACGACCGACCGACGCGCATTTTACGCGCGTTGCGCGCATTTTACAAAAAATGAACTTAGGTCTGTACCTACCTTTTTAGCAATATCGCAGTAGGTAATTATTGTTCAAAATGTTTCGTTCTAAACATAAACTAGCACGTCTTGGCATATTGTTTGATAAACTTCGAGGCGTGTCTCTATCACTTTTCAAAACATTAAAAGCGTCTATTATTCGCTGTTTTAAATCACTAACGCTTTGAGCTTCTTCGGTATACACTAAACGTAAGACTAAACGTTTTAGTTCGGCCCACAAATAAAAGACAAGGGGTGTTATGTAGGTCTGGTGACCTCGGCCGCCAGTTCACAGGTCCACCGCGACCTATCCACTTATCACCGAATTGACCATCGAGACACGCGCGCACAGATCATTTGTAGTGAGCTGGACATCCGTCGTGCTGGAAGTACATGTCTTGCAGATAGGGATCAGGAACGTCTTGCAACATGGTGTCAATGACGGAACGGTTCTGCAGCCAGTGACAAACAAACCTACATGCGGGGTCCGGGGTTTTCCGGGGAATTTGAGGAGAAGGGATACCGTTCCTTCGCAGCGACTGAAGATTTCTATTTCTATTCTGCGTACATTCGCCTCGCACTGGCTGTTTTCACCAAACAAGATACTCTACGTTAGAATATTCGCACATGTTTAGATACGATAACTATGACCGGGTGGACGATGCATACGCGGAAACAAACAGCGCGACGTCACAACGCCGTGACTAATCACAGGTGACTGAAGCTCGGCGGGACGCGGGCGCAGCGTTACCAACTCCAAATAATGGATTACGGTGTTTCCAGTGTAAAATTACGGTAGATTTCAAAAACATACGGTAGATTTTAAAAAGTCGTGCAAAATTACATAGAAGCTTGAAAAAAAAAAAAAAACTTCGGAATTTGACAAAATAACTGTGTGATCATGATCATTTTGATACATTTCAGTATTTTTGTCTCCTAAGCATGTCTTCTGAAGGCAGAAAGTTGACACAATTTTTTCCACCATTAGATTCACTATGATCACTTTCCATTTTAATTTATTTGCAAAACAGATTCCCTTTCAACGCAGATATAATTACAACGCAAAGTACATCTTAATAAAGAAAGTTGGTAATAAAAAAGGTTACTATCGGTTCAAACTATTATCTATGGTTGAGGAATTCCCTCTAGTTCACTGCTATTTAAAATGTTGCCATGTTATGACAACAAAAATACATGCAATATTCCATCTGCCCAATTACGGTGTTTTTTGACACCGTAATGAAATTACTACGGTAGACGGTGAAGCAATGCTGAATACGGCAACGCTGCGCGGGCGGGCGGGGGGATGCGCGAGCGAGCAGCTCCGGCGCGGCGGCGGGCGGCTCGTGCGCCTGATGATATCAAAGAAGCCGACGGCAAGTGCGGCGAGTACCTATCGGCCGCAAAGGAACGTATCTACGAATTCATTGATAAATTCCGTGCATTTAGTAGGGTGCGTATGATTTGAATTTCGATATTGTTTCATCGACTTTTTTTTTTTTTAATTTCTGTTTTTATTGTTTTTGTATGAAAAGTTTACTTCAAATGGGTAGTATTTTTAGATAGCAACACCAACATCAATTTGTTTAAAGGGTATAAAAAAAATTAAAAAAAAAATTGATTATTCCATTGGCTTGTACTCCGTTCACCTACTATACCCTATGTTTGTAAAAAAAATCATCCGGTATACGGATACATAGTTGAGAACCGACTCGAATTGACTGACCGACTCCTTGACAATTCAAAAGTGCCTGTAAATGGTTTAATTGAAATAAATGCTTTGAGTTTGAGTTTGAGAAAAGGCACACAGTTCAAATCAGATGTCCGGAATTACACAACACATCACACTTACTGCTCAGATCTCTCATGTGTTGTCTAGTCATCAGTGTACTATAGTGGTCTAGTGGTTAGTTTTAAGGTTGCGGACATGACGGTACGAATCCCAGGTCATGATAAAAGAGATGCTATTCTCAGTAACAGCCAGGGCCTAGGAGCAAGCAATATGGTAGTGTGATACCCGCGAGTCTCGGAGAGCACGTGAAGCCGTGTTGGTGCTGCGCATCGTCGGGAAGGGATACTGACTGTGCGAGGCTAGCCACTCGTTGTAATCGAGGCCGAGGGGCAGGTCGACGAGCTGGCGCATGTCGAGCTCGGGCAGCTTGCGCTCCAGAAGCGCCTCCTGCAGGTACAGTTTGGGGTCGCCCGCCGGCTCTCCCTCGCGCTCCTTACGCCGCGCCTTCCTGGAATATAACAAACCCAACGTGAACAGACGAACTTGCATCATGACCCACCACACATGTTATCATTATTACAAAAGATTTCCACCCTCTATATATTTTTAAATAGCTTTTGATCGAAAATTTGTTTGAAAAAGTAACGCTAAGCCGTGGCCGGCCGTGGGCGACAATTAGATGGCCCGTGAAACGACGTCCAAAGAAAAAATAAGGAAGATAATATAAGTAGAAGACTTCCCGAAACACCCCATGTACGTACTTACAGCGATATGGGCTAGACAAGCTTTTTTATTATTTTTAAGAAATTATCATTTGATATTTTAAGTGCATTTTTGCATTTTTTTTATATTTTAAGTGATTCTAAATCAGTAGCAGCTACCCGCGGTTTAACCCGCATCAGTCTCAATCCCGTGAGAATATCAGGATAAAAATTATCCTGTGTTAATAATCCAGTTCATAAAATATCTGTGTGCCATATCCACATCTGTGTGTATTTCATCCAAATCCGTTCAGCCGTTTTTGCGTGATTCAGTAACAAACATCCAATCACATAAATCTTCACATTTATAATAATTTTGGTTGGATTACATTTTGGTTAAGGTCCAGTCAAAATAAGCGTTTCACCTGGGAATGAGAGATGATAAGCAGGAAACTCGTATACACCTTGACTTCATTTTGGCTTTGAATTCAAGTTGTCTCAAACGTCTCATAACATCTCGTTTAAGGTCAAAGGTAAATGCTCCATAGAACTCCAATGATGTTAACATCTATTATAAAGGATATTGACCAATTTCGACCAAATGCTGCCCAGCCATGGAAGTGCTTTCAAATGGTTTCTTGCATCAATTTATATAATAAAAAATCTGTACCAGTGTTAAAAAGTTATTGCCTTTATATGGAGCCGGCAGGTATCCATAGAAACTCGCCTCAACCAAACAAGACAGCACCATCGAATTTGGACTCGTTGAATATGCATTGACAAGTGCTTTACACTAGGCAGTGTCCAGGGTCTGATGATGGAGCCGGAAGGTGGCCATAAGAACCCCTCAACCACAAGATAGCACCATCGTGTTTGGACTCGTTAGCTTTGTCTTGATAAGTACGTAGTCTAGCCTAAGGTTGATTCCAGGGTCTGGTGATGGAGCCGGAAGGTACCCATAGGAACTCCTCAACCAAACAAGATAGCACCATCGTGTTTGGACTCTTTGGCTTTGTCTTGACAAATTACTTAGTATAGCCCAAGGTAGTTATCCAGAGTCTGGTGATGGAGCCGGAAAGTACCCATAGGAACTCCTCAACCAAACAAGACAGCACCATCGTGCTTGGACTCGTTGAATATGCATTGACAAGTGCTTTACACTACAATGTAATTGATATGTATACAAATGAAAGTATACAAATGAATATAATATAATAATACTGTGTCGTTTAACATATTTACTGCCATTATTTAATAAAATGCGCCATTGTTTGGTTAGTTTTCGTCAAAAAAAAATACTCATTTCTCAAAACTCCTCGGATAGATTTAATTGAGCTTTGGTTTAAAGCCCAAGCTATGTGTCCATTCTGGGCAGCACTTGACCCAACTCCCGTAGATGGATGGTCAGTAAAAATATTTAAAATGAAAATGATATGCATACAAATGAAATAATAATGTGTTGTTTAACATAATTACTGCCATTATTTAATAAAAATGCGCCATTGGTTGGTTGGTATTCATCAATAAAAAATACTCAACAAAAAAGTAGTTAGTTTTTGTAGTTTTTCTCTAAACTCCTCGGATAGATTTTATTGAGCTTTGGTTTACAGACTAGTATAAACCCAAAGTATGAACATAATGCACTATGTGTGCATTCTAGGCAGCACTTGGTCCAACTCCTTTATATGGATGGTCAATGTCCTGTGTATGTGTAGAGCATATTTGCGATAAATGTGTCAAACGTTTTTTCATACGCTCAACCGTTTTTGACATAGAGGGCGAAGAGCGCGCAGCGCTCAGCCATACATACTGTATGCAAGGTCAAATGTGAATCTCGGTAAATAATACCTCGTATTAAGTTATTACATCATTAAAATATCATTAACAATGAATATTTTGTAGTACATACTTACAAAATCACGCCTATACTCGACGATAGCTTCTACCCGCGACTTCGTTCGCGTGGATGTCGTAACATACGCAATAATATACTAAAATAACAGCCACATTTCTATAAAACTCCCTCGACCCCCGACCCACTGCGTTGCATCACATCGCCCGCCCGCGCTATTACTTTGTTTCGCGTAGCGTTCGCATTTGCTCGGCCCCTAAGAGTCTTCCTCAAGAATTGGGATATCAAAGGCAAAAACAATTTTTAATTTATTTTCAAATCCGTCTTGTCGGCGGCTGCGGTGACGGTAGCTCCTGAGATAAGGGCGTTCAAACAAACAAACTTTTTGAAGACAGAAATATTGTGTCGCAGACTTTTTTGTAGAGTTAGTACCTATAGATGAGTCACCAAATTATGCTTCCTAGATGTATCGAAGGTTAATTCCTCTTCATCTGTTATCTTGGACATGCCAGGTAAGACAGGTAAGACCTTAAACGAACATTAAAATAAAAGAATAAAAAAAGTTTGTTTTTAAGTGGTAACACTTAAAACACTACTTTTTCATAATTTTACAGGGGAGTACATACCGGAGCAAATGCAGAGGATGCACTTGGTAATGCTGTGTAATCAACAGCCGCATTGGGTAAATCAGGTAAGTCCTATAGCAACATTATTACAAAATAAATTGCATATTTGTAATAATAAAAACTAGTAATAAGAGACAGGCTACTTAGACAAACAATTAAGAAAAAAGAATTTGGTGTTCTTCGAAATTGAAGAGAATGAGAGGAACTATGAAGATCTCGAGGTTACGAACAGTAAAATGGAAATAAATTGTACTAAATGGGAAATAGAAACCGCAAACAGAATAGGGAAGAAGGCAGGTTAAATTAGACCGATTGTAGTAACACTTACAACAACAGACAGGAAAATAGAACTTCTGTAGAAAAATAAATCTTTAGAAAATACTGGACTTAATACTGGAATTAATGTTTTGGAAAAACGAAGGGAGCTTCAGGAAACTCTTAAACTTGAGCGCGATGCAAGCAAATTTAGTAGCCTTACGCTACGACAGGTGATTACGTTAAGGAAACAAAAACCAGAAGCCCATACAGCAACTACGGGGAAAAACCTCAAAGTCAAAGTCAAATAATTTATTTCAAATAGGCACATACTATCGCGGTCTAAAAATGTTTATCAGTTTTCAAACTAGCTTCTTTACCACACTGTGTGCAGTAAAGTCTAAAATGCTATATCTGCTTCTTATTACTTTTATTTCTTAATTTTAAAGTTGACACTTTACCATAATGACATAGAATGCTATACCTCCTTCGTATTACTTTTATTTCTTAATTTTAAAGTTGACAACTGTTGACATATTACCGTAACCATAATGATATTTGAACAAAGAAAATAGGTTTGAATTTTAGTAAATAAAGATTGATAGAAATACAATGGCTAGTATAACTCCGCAACAAAGGGCTGAAATATTATTTCTCCACGAAGATGGCTTGAATATTAGTGCGATATCACGAGAGCTCAATATATCTCGATTCACCGTGAGATTTTGGATTCGGCGTCATGGCGAAGAAGGGCAAATAACAGATCATAGAAGCAATTCAGGACGACGGGCGATACTAACCACCGCGCAAATAACTGATATGGTTCGACATTACGAAGAGCGCGGCTTCACACCAACTAGTCGTTTTGCTGCTTTGTATGATGAGGGTCCTCGGACGATTCGACGAGCTTTGCACGGAGCAGAGAGCCTAGACAAGTGACAATCGCTTCGAAAGCGTTTCGTATTTCTACAACGACTTTCAACAGGATTGGTACATATGGAACATAAGGTTTTCGATAGCTTATGTCAGTCCTATGTACATTTTTGCCTTTTCCATTATCGTTATCGCTGATAGAATGTCACTTTGTCTAGGGCCTCAGGGCTACACTACAGACGTCATGCTATAAAAGTGGAACTCAAAGCTCACCACAAAACTGCCCGACTTAATTTTGCGCGACAATATCTTGATTTTGATTGGTCGAATGTAATATTTACCGACGAAAAAACTTTTAAATCGAGTCAAATTGGAAGATTGACTTTATGGCGTTCTAATCGCACTCGGTATGATGAAGCTCATATCGTGCCTCAAAATGAATCTGGTCGCATAACAGTCAACTTATGGGGGTGGATGAGCCACGATGACGTCGGAGAACTGACGTCGTTAGAAAAAAGGGCTACTGCCAATAATTATGTGTCACTTTTGGAAGAGGTGATGCTGCCTACTGTGCGCGTTGTGTATCCTGCAGCAAAATTCCCACTAATTAATTACGTTCAGGATAATGCACCGATACACAAGGCCCGGGCTGCTATGGCGTGGTTCAACATGCACCGTGACATTCGTCTCATTCAATGGCCTGCTCGTTCAGCAGATATGAACCCGATTGAAAATCTGTGGGGCATAATGGTTCAACGCTGGGACTGTCAGAACGAAAGAAACCCTGAAGCTCTTAGATCACATTGTGCCCCTGATATCATCCCATACCCGTGTATGGGATGATATCAGGGGGACAGATTTATGCGCGCGGCTTGTCTCATCTATGAGAGATAGACTACGTGCCGATGCTGATGCGATACGTGCTGATGGAGGCTATACTAGTTATTAAAACTATTATATAAATTATTGATAATTTCCATAAAAAAATAAAAATGTTTACTATAAAATTGTCTATTTTTGCATTTTTAGTAAGAAGTTCAACCTCGCTTGGTTAAAAAAGATTTGTTTGAGAAAAAATATTAAATGATAAATGATTTATTTCTGTAAGTAGGTTTGTACAAACACTTTTAAACGTCAATCACATTTTTAAAACTAAATGAGGTCGGCGTTTAATATCTGACTACTCTGAGAAGAAAGGCCGAAATCACTATATTGTCATCGACCTTGTGACATAGATGTGTGCATGCAATTATAAACCTTAAGGTGGTAAACATTCTCAGACCGCGAATGTACAAGGCACTTTTGAACGTCAAAAAAAAACAAAGAAATAGAACTGATTCTAGTTGCCCCTTCCAAAAGGTAGTTTGTAAAATCCGGAGTCACACGTGTTAGGGCATAAATCGAACAGATTACGTGTGACTCCAGATTTTTAATTTGTCTGTCTGTGGTGTCTTGTTTATTCCTTTTAAGTCGTAGTTGGGTTTTAGTTTTTATTACTTGATTTTTTTAAATTCTTTTGGGGTTATAATATATTAAGCCCTTTCATTTGATACCGAACATGGTACGATTAACCCATTTTTTTTTTTAAGTTCCTCACTTTATGTCCTCTAGAGGGCGCCATTTTTAATGTGACTTCACATACATACATACATTAATACATACATACATACCGGTCAAAATCATAACCCTCCTTTTTTCTTCGCCGTAGTCGGGTAAAAACACCGAAAATGTCCTAGAAAGAGCGAAACGGGTCCAAAAGTAGAATACTCGTAAAACACAAACTACCACAATAACCAGCTTCTTGCGACCTTCACAACTAAACCTTACAAGCCAGGACACAAGGATAGATACAGAAGAAATACAAAAAAACTAATAAGCGCCCCTCCACCACCTCCTCCAAGCCGACTAGTCATCGTCGAGGATTTAGACCAAAACCCCCTAAATGAGAATAACAATAGATTTACAGGAAAACCTACACCTAACTATGTCTATAATATTTAGCAAGCATTAACGTAAGGACTCTAATGTCAGACAGTAGACTTACCGAATTAAGTTGGATATCATCGGTTTACGCGAAACAAGAAGAAACTACGAAAATATAGAAGAGTTTTCTGACTTTATTTTTTACCATGCGTCTGGAGTCTTAGGAAGAAACGGAGTTGGATTCCTGATAAAAAAACACCTGAAAAATAATATTATCAGTCTAAAATCGTTTTCGGATAGAGTAGCGACATTGGAAATCCAAACAACAAACGATACGATCTGGTCGTTTATCCAAGTGTACGCTCCCACGGAATCATAAGCAAAAGAAGACATAGACTTGTTCTACCACTATATAGACTCCGCTATAATATAATATAATCTTTATTTGCATAAAAAAACAGATTGTAGTACATGTAACAGAATTCACAAAGTAGGTAGTATTAAATATTTGGCGATCAAGTGGGTGACGTGCTGTTCTCCTTGCTAGGCTATGAAATAACCTGTATTAAGAAGTAACAGTGCCGATATTACTACAATTTTAATGTCTGTTCTATGGACTTTGTAAACTCTAAAAACATAGTTATATTGGGAGATTTCAACAACAATCGGGAAAGGCCTAAAAGGAGAAGAAGGAAGAAAAATCTCGTATGGAAATCGAACTCCACCTAACACCCTGTATAAATAAATATTCTATGAATATTTCAAGCGTCTACCTGTTGCCGTTATCAATATCGAGCAAAAAAATCACGTTTGTTGTATGGGACCCCCTTAAATTTATATTTTTTTTATTCTATTTTTTAGTATTTGATGTTATAGCGGCAACAGAAAATACATCATTTGTGAAAATTTCAACTGTATAACTATCACGGTTCATGAGATATAGCCTGGTGACTGACGGACAGACAGACTGACAGATAGACGGACAGACAGCGGAGTCTTAGTAATAGGGTCCCGTTTTACCCTTTGGGTACGGAACCCTAAAAACAATGTTATTTGAAGTACTTACAAGTGAAAACTGATTCCGTGAGACTTTTTATGTGATTTGCTATTGTTTTTACAAGTTTTCACTAGGTACACAGGAAGGCATAATTCTGTTTATTTTATTGATGTTAACTAGACGACCGACATCTCGTGATGTACTAGGAGCGATGAGCATGGTATTAGTTTAGGTGTGTGCGTGAGCCTGTGTTTACTTGCAGGAGCAAGGTTTTGTGGCTTCACTTTTGATGTTAGCAGCGCTCCGTCTATCTATTTTTTAATGGCGTGAGGGTCTGACACGCACTTGGCCGTTTTTTTTCAGTTGCATTGTCTTAGAACTCTTATTAGGTGAGCTGTCGCGTAGGTAATTTCATCAAGAAGGGGGTTGGCCTTACACAAGAAACACGTTAAGGCCTCAGACCAACAAAAAAGGAAAGACTGAGCGCGCCGTACATCAAAAGTGAAGCCATCTTTTTATCTATGTGTGTGTAAAAAAGGTTGTCATTTTTTAAAGTTTTTCCCTATAATTTGGGGAATAATATTGTATGGGTAGGATAATATTGTAGGAGTAAGAGATTGTTGAGTATGGTATTATAACTCAATTGTTAAGAAGGACTTCCATTCCGAAACAAAAACGAAACATTTTTACATCGCTATTTCGTATAGCTAATATCCATTTACTTTTAGATTCAGTATTACTTGGAAATCTAAAATATAAATACATTAAAAAAGTAAACAGGAATATAATTACCTACTCGAAATAAGAAATCATAATTTAAATCGGTTTAATCAAATGGGAAAATTTGAAATCGCATTTTGGCAACCCTCCCACGTTATGTTACTGCTTTCATTCATTCATTCGTTGAAGTTTTTTGTAACAAGTAACCTAAAATTCATAGTTAATTAAATTAAAAAACGATGACATTTCAAGTACTTACAAGTGAAAAGTGTTTCCGTGAGAGATTTTATGTGATTTGCTATTGTTTTTACAAGTTTTTACTACACAGGAAGGCATAATTCTATTTTTTTTATTGATGTTAACTAGACGACGACTCGTGATGTACTAAGAGCGGTGAGCATGGTTTTAGTGTAGGTGTGTGCATGAGCCTGTATGTTTACTTGCAGGAGCATGGTTTTGTGGCTTCACTTTTAATGTACGGCGCGCTCCGTCTTCCTTTTTTTGTTGGTGTGAGGTTAAGGCGAAGTGGGACTGACGGGAGCCAAGGGGGCGGTATGACACCGCCCGCGCGCAATTCTATTGCACTATGTTTACAAATATTTAATTTTAAAATGTGTATAGAAAAATAAGTCCATAATAGTCCATAATAGTTTAATAGTGAACACGTAGACAAAATTTTATTACAATTGCTTTGATAAAAATCGAATGGAATAGGTTTTTCTCTATAAAAAAGCAGATTTTAAGGAAACTGCGGTTTTTTTGTATCGAGGAAAGTTTTGTCAATCGTGTTTCGGCCTCATACTTCACTAAATACACTCTTCAATTTTCGTAATCATAAAAAAATACGCAAATTTGTTGTTTTTTTGAGAGAAACATTGATTTTGCGTGAAGTCGAAACGCGTCAAAACATCTGCTTTGGAACCATTTCACCTTAAACAAGAACAATATTTACAAATTTAACAGTCTTTGACATTCTGTTATCTGCATATGTTCACTTGGATAATCAATTGAGTCACAGTGTCGAACCACCCGCTGATAACTGTATCAGTAAGTACTTGAACGTACCACAACCAGCTAAAATATAAATGCTAGCTAGGCTAGGCTGGTCTGCTGCTAAAGAACGTTACTTTTGTGGGGCAGTAAACACTTCTGCAGAACGGATTCATTCGTTTGAACGAATCAGATTTTTGAACGAATTTTTGATTTTATTCAAATCAGAAATTAAAACAATCCCGCATACAGAAATTTAATTTTCATGATGAATTAAAACAATCCCGCATACAGAAATTTAATTTTCATGATGAATTAAAACAATACCGCATACAGAAATTTAGTTTTCATGATGTAAAGACAGATGGGAATGGGAGTACGATGCTGAGTAGTAGGACTAGTACTTAAGGCTCTTACATACTGGCGCGATTCGCCGCGCGACGCGAATTTTAACAAAACAATTTCTGAGAAAACTTCACGGCGAACAATAAGAGCCTTTACAGTACAGAAGCGGAGTGCTTGAACGTTGTTGGGGAGGAGTAGAATAACACCGATACTAACTTCCCGAGTACAGTGTCGGCGAGCGGAGAGCCAGAGCATCAAGGGCTCCACCCAGGAGTCCATGGCCCGGCGCAGCGGCCGGCAAGCCAGGGTTACGTAACGCGCGGGCGGGCAGAGCGGCCCGGTTCAATGTCGGAGCCCGCAGCCGTGGCTATCGCTCGTGACCGCAATATTGAATGTGTCAATTTGTATGCGTCCCGTGCACACCTATTCATTATAAAATCACTAACCTGACGCGAAAGTGGTATATCACGATGAGTTATCCGTTAAGTCCTGAACATGTATTTTGCGACTTAATGCACAGTTGTTAAAGATCAGAGATTGAAGGATGTTAATCACTTACAATTAAGTATAAACCATTTTAAGAATTTGTGAACGTAATTATTTTTATCGTTAAATATATTCAAGATCACACAAAACTATCACATAATTATCACAAGACGATTGATTGCGAGGCCACAGAGTGGGACAAATTCCAGTACACATCATAACGCGCTGGCTATCTGACAAGTGAGAAGCTCACCTGAACGGCACGGCCGAGTACAGGTAGGACGGCAGCGAGAACAACACTCCGAGCACTACTGCGTGGCACATCACGGCGCTGACTGATCGCGGCCTCGGGCCTGCACTCCCGCACTCCACCCGACGCCAACGCTATTTCGCTACGAGCGCGCTGCGCCTGCGCATGTCCCCCGCTCCCCGCCAGAAGGAGACAAAATGACTTTGATAATGTCTCTGTCACGCATAAACAATACGCTTATCGTGTGATGTGTGTGACGTACGCACTGCGTTGGGCCATGGATTGAGGTGACCGGAAAAACTAAAGCTTTCATCTATACAAATTCGAGCTTCAACGCCCCAGTCTCCCAAATCAAAGACCACGATTAGACTCCGTTGCATGCAGACAACGAAAACAGTCATAAAAGTAATTTTTTTTAATTTCGAACAAAGCGGATTAAGATATTTTTTTTTTTAAGTATTGGAATTAATTGTTAGTTTATAAAGGCTGCGGATGTGGGAACAGGTAGATATAGGTGTTTAAGAGTCCGTCACGCAACTGTGAATAGGTATTATGTTTTGTGTAAAAAATTGGGGTGCGTCGTGTTGTGATTGTGTGTGTTGATAGGTTCAAGGCTATAACATAAAAGGGAAATACCACTCACTCACTTAGAGATTGACCGACTGGTTGACTGACTAATCACGATATCTCAATATTAATCCTACAAACTTGTTTGGCAAGTAAGTTCCTACATACGGTGTAGGTTCCCGCTAAGTCATAAGTAATTTAACCTAAGAAAGGACCAAGGTAATCCACCACCCAATATCCACCCTAATGAGTTAAATAGGGGGCCAAAGTTTGTATGGAAGTGTGTTTGCAAGTATACATTTAGAAGGTCAATACTCTATCTCCGAGTTCTTCATCAGATCTAAATAAGTATGAGACTACACTGAAAATATGCTATTTCAAATAAAAAAGAATCATCCCATTCAGAGTAGAAATGCCAGAGATATGATATGAAGTAACATACCACTTAAAAATATCGAATTAGGAACCTCCTGCTTATCTAATAGTCGATTTACGTATTTAATAAAATGTTAAACAATGTTTAATGAATCCAGAGTAAGCCATTGCGCCCTATTTAGCTTTCATATTTTACACCAGCGTAGACCAGGGAGTCTTTCCGGATCTCATGAAACACAGTAAAGTAGTTCCATTGTTCAAATCCGGTGATAGTAAAGAACCCAACAATTATAGGCCTGTGTCAATTCTGCCAGTTCTCAGTAAGGTGTTTGAAAAGTTGATGCTGAATCAAATGTTACGTCACTTTAATAAAAATTCCATATTTCATGAACAACAGTACGGTTTCACCAAAGGGCGTTATACCATTGACGCCGGTGTAACCCTATTATAGATAATTTTTATTGCCTGGGAAGAAAAACAAGATGCTAAATCACTACAAAGTGAAATCTTAGCTAGAGTTAACACAATCCGTGATCTAAGAATACTGCTAGATGATAAACTGCACCTGGACGCACATGTTGATAAAATCATGTGTCGGGCTTATCGTATGTTAAGATTAGCAACGGAATTCGTCCACCCGAGCACACGTTTACATTTGTATCGATCACCAATCCGGTCCCAACTAGAATATGCAGTGCTGGTATAGAGTCCCTATTATAATAAACTACCTGATGCCCGCGGCTTCGCCCGCGTGGATGTCGGTTATTATACAGTACGCAAGGGTAAACACCGTTGTCACTCAAACCATGGGTAGTTGACTTAAATATAAAAATAAATTATCCAGTAACAACAACAAAAAAACCTTATTTTCATTAAAAGATTTTAAAAAGTAAATATCCGTCCCTGTCCCGATTCTCATGGATACGCGTTCGAAAGAGCTGCGAAACAGCTGACGGCCGGTCATGTAAAGTCCCGCGCGTCCCGCCCGCCCCCGCCAACCGCCGGCCGCGGCCGGTCGTTGCCCTTGCGTGTAGGGTGAAATATTCTTGTGGAAAAATGTAGATTTTCTTTAAAAAAATGAAGTTGTATTTTTCCATTGATTTTACGTTCTATAAATGAAACCAAACCACTGGTTTCAAGGATAACGGTGTTTACACTAACACCCTGTATACTAAAACCTTCCTCGAGAACCACTCTATCCATTAGTGTAAACCTTATCAAAATCCGTTGCGTAGTTTCAAAGATTTAAGCATACATAGGGATATAGGGACAGAGAAAGCGACTTGGTTTTATACTATGTAGTGATATACTGACAGTATCGAGCGTATACAACGTAAGTTCTTGAAAACGATGCATTACCGTTGAAGTGTAGACGTATCTTTGTAGAAACTATCTGTTTAACAACTCGTATGACTGTGTGGATATTCGTAACAAGTCGTGCTATGTTGGCCCTATTCAGAGAACTATTCAGGGAAGTGGTGTGCACGCACGACCTGTTTTCGCCGTCACTCCTAATCGTACGAATGCAGGCTTGCGGGCACCCCACGTCCCTGAATAGTCGCCTCACACTCGTTTTTCTCTAACTTGGATCTACCTATTTGCTTTATCCGTTAGACATGTTGCTTGACACAATCAAAGAATTATGTGAATAATTATCAAATCTCTTCATTATCTGTTAAGGAGCAGTAGATCCTTAACAGTAGCTGTAACTTATGTGTATTTTATTTCATGCACTTATCTATCTGCACTTTATTATTACAAGCTTTATTGACCGAACGAGCGTACCGAGCGAAGCGTCTCTACATCAAGTAGGGCATTATTGGCCAGTTTTTCAGTATGTACGTACTCGTCTACAGGTCGTATTTTACAACCGATCTGGACGAAATTTGGTGTACAGGTATAACGCATTTTTTGTAAGTTTTAGTCGTTGGGGATTTTTTTTTGGAGCCCTCCAATCAAAAATCCCCAACGACTAAAACTCGAAAACTTCCTACAAAATGGGGCAAAAAGGGGGCTACTGGATATCTCCACCTTATGAGATCCGATAACGATGGTTCTTTTTTTTATTTCAAGGTGGTAACTTTAAGTAGGTCTCATAAAAGTTGGTGAAGATCTGATGCGGATCTTCGGCATGATGAGCAGAATAGCTTCTCAAAATGCAGTAAATGGCTCACTATTTATTAAAACCCATGTGTTCATTTTTCCAGCTGGCTAGCATACAATTTTTTACTCATAATTTTTCTGGCTTTTATGGTTCTGCTGTAGTAGTCAACGAGGATCCGATATACACTCAGCGGCACGGAATGTGGCCCAAACCTAAACACACCGATAACAGGCGATTTTGATATCGCGTATGAGAATTTCAAGTGGCAGTTTGTCAGGCCATTTGTTTTAGTTAATTTAAGAGGGTAAGCACAAAACAAAAGTTCATTTGTTTAATTTCTGTGATACTTAACGTTAGTTCGTTATTGGAACGCACAAAACACGGGTGAGTTAAAATTCGATATTGAAATGGTGGTTAATTTAATCTTTATTGTTTTATTTTTTAATTAATCTGTAGTAATTTATGCTTCCAGAATTGGAACACAATGCCTCTAACTTCAGCTCAAGTTGCTCAAGCTGTGTTGCTTCGGAGTCAGGGGCGAACGCAGCGAGAGATTGCTGAAACATTAAATGTACCGCGTACAACTCTCAGGTACGCCTTAACAAGGTACGACCAGACCGGCCTATACACAAGGAGACCAGGAAGTGGCGGTATTAGGTGTACATCAGCGCGGGATGACCGATTTATCGCTCTCGCAATTATGAGAAATCGGTTCCTTACTGCGGTCGAAATACGGCAGCGGCTACAAACGGCAAGAGGGGTCAACGTAAGTAAGCGGACAATAAGAAGGAGAATGGAGGAACGGGATCTGCATGCTCGAAGACCAGCTCGAGGTCCAGAACTGCTCCGGCACCATCGCGTAGCTCGACTTCGGTTCGCTCGCGAACACGCAAATTGGACTCACGAGCAGTGGAGTAAAGTTCTGTGGACTGACGAATGCAGAGTGGCCTTAAGAGCTCCAGATGGCCGCGAACGTGTATGGAGAAGGCATGGGGAGAGGTTTTTGCCAATCACTACCAGGCAAACCGTCAGTTTTCAAGGTGGATCAGTAATGGTTTGGGGAGGGATCTGTTCAGATGCACGCACAGAGTTGGCAGTAGTTGCAGGTCGTCTAACGGCAGTGCGATACATTGAAGAGATCCTCCAAGAACACGTGTTACCATTCGTGGGATTCATCGGTAGCGAAGATTTTATCTTAATGCAAGATAATGCCCGACCTCACACAGCACGTTGCGTGGATGATTACCTATCGGAGGTGAGAATTAGAAAATTGGTCTGGCCAGCACGAAGCCCGGACATGAATCCCATAGAACATGTCTGGGACATGCTTAAAAGACGCATCCGATCCAGTCCCAACCCTCCAGAGACTATCAGTCAGTTAAAAACTGCTCTAGTGGCCACCTGGGAAGAAATACCCCATGTAGACATTAAAAACGTAATCCACAGCATGCCTGATCGCATGCAGGCGGTCATCAGAGCCAGAGGTGGAAATACCCGCTATTAATTTTAAGTACCATAGCTTTATTTTGTAAATTTCATCCTAAAACATTTTTTTTAAACTTAGAGCTTAATGTATTTTTTGTAATTTTGTAAAATTTTAATAAAGTTAACTCACTTTTTTGTTAATTAATCATTCGCATTTAAGATTCGAATAAACATTTAAGTTTTAAAACAAAAAAGAACCCTGTTTCGCGTTTCATTTTGATAATAAGCCACATAACGCGCTTGGGCCACATTCCGTGCCGCTGAGTGTAGTTTCACCATTTCCGTCTGACTGTCTGCCTGTCTACCCGCGGCTTAGCTCAGAGAATCTTAGTACTAGAAAGCTGTAATTTGGCATTTTTTATACATTACTAGCTGTGCCCCGCGGTTTCACCGGCGTAGGTCTTCATCCCGTGGGAATATAGGGATAAAACGTATCCTATGTCCTATTCCAATGCATGGTCTACCCATGTGCCCATCCTCACCTCTCTAGAGTAGGGAACGTCGCGGCGCGGCGCCGGCGTCGAACAGTTCGCGTATTGCATTTTTATACTCGTGATAACTTCGAAATTAAATGTCCGATTCGAATGAATTAAAAAGTATTTTACTGCTACATAAATACCCTTGAATGCTCTTGATGTTAAAACTATTTATTTGAATAAGAATTAATATTATGTTGATAAAACTCCTTCGTAAATAATGCATGAATTTCGAACTAATTTGATTACCATAAAAATGGTTATAGTGAGTCAATCTTAAAAGATAGACATATGCTGTCGCGGACTTTTTTTTAGAACTTCTGAGATTAGCGCGCTCAAACCAACAAACAAACTCTTCAGCTTTAGGTATAATATTCAATCTGCCTAGCCTTTTCCGGTCGGCTTCCAGTCTAATCGTTTTATTCAATAAAATTATTATTTTCATTTATTTCATTTTTCATACTTATAAATTATATTTTTAAATATTAGAATAAAAAAATATATAAAACATTTCCATTTGCCATCAGGATGGAATTTGGTGTGGACAAATGTGCAGTCATGCATGTAAAGCGAGGGGGGATTATGGAATCCGTGGGAACCCAACTCTCGGATTCCATACACCTTAGATCCCTCTCCTCAACCGAAACCTACAAGTATTTGGGTATGTCGGAAGCATTAGGCATCAATGTTGCCGACATGAAACAATCGTTGAGGGAGCGCTTCTTTGGCCGCCTGAATAAAGTGTTAAATAGTCTTTTATCAGGCGGAAACAAGGTGCGAGCCTTCAACGGCTGGGTCATGCCGGTTTTGATGTATTCTTTCGGCATACTCAAATGGACTCAGACGGAACTTGACGCCCTGGATAGGAAGGTCCGTACACTGCTGACAGCAAATCGGATGCATCACCCACGGTCATCAGTGATGAGACTGTACATCCCGCGGAAGTGTGGGGGACGAGGTTTCTTAAATGCCAAAACCCTCCACAACCGCGAGATTTGCAGTCTCAGGGAATATTTCTTTCAAACTGACGTGGGGATGCACCGAGATGTGGTTGCAGTCGACAAGGGCCTTACTCCGCTCTCCTTGGCGAAAGAGAACTGGCGCAAACCTACAGTACTTGATACTAACGATCGTAAGGAAGTATGGCAAGGCAAAGAGCTACACGGACGCTTTTTCCGGGCCCTCCATGGGCCTGAAGTAGACTTTCTGGCTTCTGTATCCTGGCTACGTTTCGGTGACCTCTTCGGGGAAACCGAAGGTTTTGTCTGAGCGATTATGGACGAAGTCATCATGACGAAAATTACCGGAAATACATTGTCAAGGACGGTACGGTTGACATCTGTCGGGCATGCCACTGTCCCGGTGAAGCGATCCGACATATTGTTTCCGGTTGTTCTCGTCTTGCTAATAATTTTACAGAAGAGGGCAATCCGCGCGATCTATAAAATGGGTCCTCGCGAGTCCCTTAGAAACAAATTTAAAGAAATTGATATACTGACTCTTTCTTCTCTCCATATCTTTGAAAGTATTAGAATTAAACAATGAAATTGTCATACCCAAATTTAGATTAACTAAAACAAGCAAGTCATTTCTTATAAACAGTATCCGCTTCTATAACAAGTTGCCAAAGTCGGTTACAGAACTCGAATAAAGACTACGTTGAAGACAAGGAAGTTTGGCAATAATTCCTTCTGCACATGTGGCTTCCCTGGTACCTCATTAACGGCATATTTATGTAAGAGTCTATTAACTTCTCCCAAATTACCATGTTTATTTTCTTTACATTCATCCTTGACATATAATCATTGTATTTGACATTATATACCTCCAATTAATTTCAACTCTTAGTGGCTTTTGTGGACAGGATTATAATTATTCAATTTGTTACAGTTGTAATAGCAATCACGTCAATTGGTTTAAATAGGTTTTTATTTTTATATGAATTCTAATTTTATTATCATTAGTCTTTTAGATATATTATTTTCTATTTTGTGAATGTGAGAACGTTGTAGGCTTATTGGACTGTAGATTTATTGAACATCTTCTATTTTTGTTAATTACCTGGTACTTACTTGTTGAAAGGCCTACATTGTCCTCCCATGCCTACCAACACTGTAATTTGAAAGTATTGTAAAAGTCAATTATTTTTAAAAGAGTAACTATGGAGTTTCTTGCCGGCTCTTCTCCATAGGAAACGACCAATTGGAACCGTGCACCTATATTCTGACGTTTCATAGGTGCCCAAGTAGAAGTTTATGTGAAATAAAATATTTTGATTTTGAATGGTGAGTACTTGCACAGACACAATCTAGTAGCTAGGATTATCCACCAGCAACTTGCCTTGCAGTACAACCTTGTGGAGTATGAAGTACCATACTACAGGTATGTGCCCAACCCAGTTCTCGTAAATGGTCACGCCACATTGTACTGGGATGGATCTATCATCACTGACAGGACTATTGAAATTAATAAGCCTGATATTGTGGTGATAGATCGACGAGAGCGCCGTGTTGTCAATGATTGTTGATAGTACAAGTATCTTGATTTAGCACACGAGGTTGTCGACATGTGGGACGTGGACTCTGCAATCATTGTACCGATAATCGTTACGGTCAATGGCCTAATAGCGACCAACATTTTAGGAGGCTCTCATTGCACGGCTGGGTTAAGGGCTTAATTCAGAAAGCAGTACTCCTGGACACGGCACGCATAGTGAGGAGGTTCCTCTCTCTAGAGCTCTGACCACCGGCAGCTTGGACCCTGATCCTGATGCCGATGGGCTACTATTTTTTATATTTTTAAATGTTTTGTTTTAATTTTTTTTATAAAAATATTTATAAATGTAACAAGTATTTAAAAAGAAATAAAGAAAATAATTAATAATAATACAATAATATAAATATTATATTAATAGAGATACACACCGACAATGTAGTAAAATAAAACCATGGCTAATTTTTTTTTCTCGTCTGTCCCATGTTATGGGGTGTCGTGTGGGTGTGTCAAAACTATTTTTTGATTCAGGGATCCGTTTGCGAAATATTAAGCTTTAAAGAGCTAATTTTTGTTAGAGCCAAGTACCCCTGCCAGCTAAATGGTTGTTTTTGAATATGTGAAAAAAATCACGGCAGTATAACGTAGTTAAAAGGAAAACTATCACAGCTAAGTATGCTTTTCAAGTTAACGAGTAATAATCGACCAACTTACATTTGCCGTCGGAATGTCCAAGAGCATGTTTTTAACTACAACGTTAAAAGTTTGAATTTGACGTATTGATATCGATGTCATGTTTTTTTACAGGAAAATAAGTGAATAGGTCAAATCATGAAGAGCGTTGATATAATGGGTCTTTACCTATGAAATTGCCGTTCTGCAGTACTGGCCATTTCAAATCAAAATAATTGCTGTTTGGCTAAGAATTCTAATTTCAAATTAATTTTATTTTAAAAACATGGAATTCTTTTTTCAAAAGAATTCATTTGTTTAATGATTAGTGTTACATTTTCATCGCATTTCAATATTTTTCGTCATCATGGATACGTTAAAAATTCGAGTAGTTATGGAAATATGAGTACCGTCGTGGCAGCAACGCGGCACAAGCGGCACGCAACATCAACGACGTTGACGGAGCTAACACTACAAACCAACGCACCACCTGTTATTGGTTTGCTCGCTTCCGTTCTGGAAATTTAGACCTGAAAAATGAACCTCGCGGTCGTCCGAAGACTTTGGTCGACAATGACGAATTAAAGGCGATTGTGGAAGCTGATGATACACAATCTACGGCTGAATTAGCAGCAGCTTTCGACGTTAGCGTCAAAACAATATTGGTCCATTTGCGTCAAATTGGCAAGGTAAAAAAGCTTGACAAATGGGTACCCCACGAACTCAATGTTCGCCAGCGCGAAGTACGCGTCGAGGCGTGCCTTGCACTGCTCAACAGACACACAAATGAAGGAATTTTGAACCGCATTGTTACCTGCGATGAAAAATGGATTCTGTTTGATAACCGCAAGCACTCAGCAAGTTGGTTGGATCCTGGTTCAGTACCTAAACAATGCTCTAACCGAAAACTTACCCCTAGAAAAGTGATGGTCAGCTTCTTACCAAACGGGGTGAGCATTACTGCAGATGTGTACTGTGAAGAACTGAACACAATGGTGAAGAAGCTGGCACATCTCCAACCAGCATTGGTCAATCGCTCGTCTCCGCTGCTCCTGCACGACAACGCGCGACCTCATACTGCACAGCAGACGGTCTCCAAGTTGCAAGAACTGGGGTTGGAAGCTCTCCGTCATCCGCCCTACTCACCAGACCTTGCGGCTACAGACTACTACTTTTTCCAGAATTTGGATAACTTCTTGGCGGGAAAAAAACTTAATACCCGAGAGGCAGTACAAAATGCCTTAGACGAATTTGTTGCCTCCCGTCCAGCTGATTTCTTTAAGAAAGGCATCAATAAACTGCCACTGCGTTGGCAAAGATGCATTGATTGCATGGGTGATTACTTCGATGAATACAAATAAAAAATACATGAAAAAAAATCGTTTACATTTTTTCATACAAAACGGCAATTTCAGAGGTAAAGACCTAATAATAAAATATTTACGAACGCTTGACACGAATTTGTATGATGCGTAAACGAAGTGAGTGAAAATCAGTAGTATAACGAATCGAGTGCGCACACTCGATACGTTTTTCTCCGTTAAATAGGTAGTGTTCCGGCGATATCGCATTGAACGCAAGAAAAATCCCAAAAATTTCGATGTTTACGTATAGGTACGTACGACTTAACCGCACCCAGTCTGCGCGCTCCCTTTGTACTTGGAAGGTCGGGACCATTTGCGCGTGTTCGTATTTCGCGTTCAAAGTGCGCGCGGCCTAAAACTGCGCCGGCCTAAAGCTATCGTTCATGGTTCCTTCCAGCAGGTCTACTCCCTAAACCCGAAGTCCAAAGATTTGGCTGAAGCTACGGGCGATGCCTATTCCATATCACCTACGGAGGCCCGATCTAAGAATGAATAACAACACGATTTGACAGTTATCCTAAGGTGTGCCCAAATATCGCACGGCAAGAGCACGGCAGCAACACGCGGCGTTTGCAGGACACATTTCTCCCGCGTTCTAGTGTGGACTAAACCGACGAATGTTTGCGCACTTCAGTTGGTATGAAAGCAATTGCGTGTGTCGTAGCTCTGCTTATAATTCGTCCAAATATAATTACTGAAGAATGTTTGCTAGGAATGTTTGTGCGCGGCAGGTAGACAGAAGCGTTCACGCGCAGCAGTCGTGCAAACGCAGCCACTCACGATTGCCGCTCAATGTATTGTACCTTTACACCCGATGTGTTTTTGCCTGTTCAAAAAAGTTAATTCATCGGGTGTAGAGTGCGTGCTTACTCGCCTCATCACCAGGTGAAAAACAAGAGGAGACATACCGAGAGGAGGTAGTGGAGGGGCTGTCTGATGGATCCACCTCCGACTAACACCTCTCCACCGCCGTCGCCCCTCAATATCATCCAGACCAACCTCCAGCACAGCCAGACAGCCACGGCCAGCTTGCGCATGGCACTGGAGGTAAAGCGCCGAACTATCGCACTGATCCAAGAGCCGTGGATCAGAAATAATAGAATATGCCGACTTAGTAACATCGGAGGTAAGCTTATCCTCGATACACACGGCTCGGACAAACCACGAACCTGCGTCTACATACCCAATCATCATCGTGACATTCCTATCACACCACTCACTCAATTCTGTTCCAGAGACCTGACAGCTGTCAGGCTCCAAACCGAAGGCAGTGATCCAGATGTTGTACTGGCCTCGGTATACATGCCAGGCGAGGATGTGGACTGCCCGCCAAAAGAAATGGCCGACCTGGTACAACACTGTGAGCGCGCCAACCTAGACCTGCTCATCGGCACCGACTCGAACGCCCACCACCCGTTCTAGGGCAGCGATGCACCAAACTCCAGAGGAGAGGTACTATCCACCTATTTATTTTCCACTAACCTAAACATTATAAACCGCGGCTCTGAACCCACTTGGGTTACAGTCCGAGGACAAACGATTATTGACCTAACACTTGCTACTGAAAATGTGACAAACCGTATAACAAACTGGCCGACCTCAACATTAACATATCCAGCCCGCTGGGAATGTTCAACACCGTTTATTAGGCGGAGTGTCATCATACAAGCGGCCTATGCCATAGAAGCCAGGAGTGTTACGGCCACCCATATGACATCCATTGGCAAATCTTGCTGAACAGATACTTCCAGAGAGACACTACAATGGATTAAAGGATACAGTGGACCACTGGGCAATGACGCAGCAGACGAGCTTGCTAGAAGAGCATCTAGGACGTCTGTCTGTGGGCCTGAGCCCATCGTACCCATCCCCTTCAACCAAATACGCAGGTGGCTCCAGGAATTCACCCATACCCAAGCGGAGAACTGGTGGTCCTCAGCACCGGGCTGCAGGCAGTCCAAGGAAGCTATGCCGTCCTTGGATGGCAGGCTAACCAGGCGTTTGTTACGCCTGGACAGGAATGGCCTGCGTCTGGTGGCGGGAACCATCACAGGACACTGCTCGTTAAACAAACACTTCTACAATATAGGCATAACGGAGAGTCCTCTATGCAGAGCGTGCATGGAAGCTGAGGAAACCGTCGCGCACGAGCTCTTTGAATGCACGGGCGTCGCCCAGATTAGGACTGAAACCCTCGGGTCACCTAGATCTTACACGGAGGTTCTATACAAACCAGGAGACATAGTAAACTTCTGGAGAGAGGTGGGCTGGATGGAATAACCCCCAACAGCCGCCATGGCCCACGCACAATGGTCCACCTTAGGGAATTAGTGCGGAAACCAAACCCGTAACATAGAACACAGAGTCACTCCAAAGTTTCGAACTAGTTTCGGACGGACCCGTATCTACGTTGACGGCCACAGAGATTAGGCACTACCTACCTTGTTTCACAAATAAACTCTGGAATCCGCACAGACCCCACGTGACTAATAGTGTGATGATTATGGCACCATCATGTTTGGACTCATTCACTCACTCATATAAACAAGTGTCAAAGCACTTGTTTATATGTAACCAATGAGTACCCTGCTGGTATTGCAAGGTCTGATGATGGAGCCGGAAGGTAGCTATGGAAAAACCTCAATCAAACACGATATCACCATCGTGTTTAGACTCATTGGTTGTGTATTGGCAAATGCTATTAAACTAGGTGATGTCCAGAGTCTGATGAGCCGGAAGGCGACCATAGGAATTCCTCAATCAAACAAGATAGCATCATCGTGTTTGGACTCATTGGTTATGTACTGACAAGTGCTATTACACTAGGTGGTGTCTAGAGTCTGATGATGGAGCCGGTAGGTTGCCATAGGAAAACCTCAATCAAACAAGATAGCACCAACATATTGGGATAACAAGTAGGTACTTTGACACTAGGTGGTGTTCAGCGCCTGATGATGGAGCCGTAAGGTGAACACGGGCACTTCTCAAGTAATCCAGATAACCCCGTAGTCTTGGGCTCGTTGAATTTGTGACGGTAGAACAGATATTAGAAGGAATAGAACAGATATTTAAACAAATTCTAATACAAAGTACAAAATAAAATATAAGTAAAAATCTTTTTAAAAACAAGTTTTTAATGAACTAAAAAGTACTGAAAATGTCCTTCTTACATTTAAAGATAGCCTCAAGCTTTGAAGAAAATTAGAAAGAAAGAAATAAAGAAAATAAATTATTTGACCCAGTCAAGGCACACAATGGTGCCGATTCTCTTGTCACAAATTCTCTAAACTAAACTAAAAATCAATAAAATTTAGTTTATTCCTGTCAAACGACGATTTCTCATTCTGAAAATAGACTAAAGTGACACAACTTAACTATAATTACGTTTGACAGCACTAAGATGGCTTTGAGTTTTAATTTAGTGAAAATGCTATTCTGAATTTGACGTTTTAACCAAAATTTTTGTTCTATATCAAAAATCCTCGAACTAACTCTGACTATTTTTAATCACGATTAAAAATGTGTGGAATAAAATTAGATGTCATGAACTAAAATTCAAACCAACACCACGAATTCAGTTGCAAAACGGTACTGTATTTTTTTTTTTTTCTTTTGCTTATATCTCGAAAATGGTGTGTCCTATCGCAAAAATAATGAAAATTTTGACCCCCTTTGGAACATGTAAATCCTTAATACTCTACAAGCTGATAATTTTTTTTTTTGGTTTTCTTCCAAAAAGAGAAAAAATCCATATTAAAATACGTCGCGACGGCCACGTTGCGCGCCTCTCCGGTTCAAAATCACGTGGTAGGCAAACAAGTAGGTACAAAGTGGAGTCGCGATTGTCAAATTCGATTTTTCGTTATTCATAAACGCATTTTAGCACAAAAACGTTCTATAAACCCTACTTTAACAGTACCGGAAAAATGGCCGACTCTATATCAGCTGATTAATAAGAAAATGACATTTGACCTAAAAATGTAACATGTCTTGTGTCAATTATTTGTGTGTCAGCCTAGATAGTATGTCAGTTTCGTAAACATTCGTACTTCAAGGAGCTGCAGTTGTATTTAATTTATTCTGTTAAACCAATTTAGTTAATTATTATATTATTATGTAATGCATGCTATACAAAGCTTGGATTGGATTCTATTAAAGAATTGGAACACTGGTCTCCTGTGTTGATTCCTTTTTTGAATCTTAAATAAGTAAGTATTCAAAAGATTTCGTCGCTTCAATTTATCAGAGAGTAGTTAGTTATGATATTATATTTTCCTTGAATCATAATAACAAATTCATTGACAACTTTGAAAGACGCGCCGCGACAAAATTGTCGAAACAGTATTTTATAAACTATATTACTTCTGAATTATGCCTCCATCAATATTTTAATAAAATTTCTTTTTGAGCGAGAATTTTTTTTTTTTAAAGTCTCAAAAAACTGGGTCCTACAACACTCCTACAAAAAGGAGTGTCTGTCATTAACTTGACAATTGCTTGTTTGTGTTTCCATGGAATGTGACGTCACCACACCAAGCGCGCCAAATGGAGGGCGTTTAAATAGCCCGGATCGCGTGGATATGTTTCACATATTTTTTTTAAGTACTGAAATTGCTTTTTTGCCGTCGAATTTTTATTTTACGATTATTGGCGATGTAAACTATCGAATAAAACAATTAAAAAAAATACATGCATATTCCCTATTATTCGGCGCGTAGTGTACATTCTCGTTTGATTTATCGATGAGTTGGTCGATGATGGTATGGTGTGGTGGATAACTTCAATAAAATGGCAACATTTTGATGTATATCTGAATTTTAACGACATATTAGTTATCAAAGGTAGAACGTTTATGAATACAAAATTTTATCGAACGTTTTAAAGGCTTATCGAACACTTTAACTAAAGAGTGTTTTAAACATCCGATAAGCTTTTTTTTATGAATAAAACCGTTCGTTTTTTTGTGTATTTGTTAGCAATTACAATACTGCTGACGTTACTTTGGCTTTATGGAGCTTAATAAAACATGTCCAACAAGCAATATTACGTAACACGACAGTTTCTACAGTTAAATAAGAAATTATATACCTAATATTAAACCTTGAATTACTCTTGGACTAATTCCGTGTAAAAGACACAGAGCCTCTATTGCGGCTACGACATCATGTACAGGAAGCCTAAATGTCACCTCAAGATACGGTCTATGACTATATTTCCAAACACTTAAATACTTAAATCCCCGTGACCCCGGACGCGTCGCACTCCTGTTGCCCGCCTCGCGGAAAACTTAAACAGCCAATTATATTATTAATGATTGATTGTCTAAGTTAAAGATCAATTACTTGAATTTTTTTAATCGTAAAAATATTCTGTTTTCCGATTTTTTCCTTTGTATACACACAATTACCAAGCTGGATGCCAAAGGACCATGGGGGATTTTGTATGGACTCCGTCCCCACCCTCCAACAGTCATAGGATACGTGTCAATATGTTTTTAGGGATCCCGAGAAAGACTTACTGTCTTGCTCCATTGCAAAATCAATGGGGTTTTTTTGTAATAACAAAAAACTTTTCTGTTAGCTAACCTAACCTAAGCTATAATTGCCTATCCTTGCCAAACATAACCTAACCTCACCTAAACTAACAGTGATAATTTGATCTTGGATTTTGAAGGTCAAATGGAACTCCTCAATGATGAACATCATTTGTGTATTCTTGTGATTGAATAATTGTACAAAAAACTTAAAAAAAAACGGCTAACCTAACCTATTTTTTTTTAATCCTCATGGATGACCTCTGCCCTGGGGCGGGCGGAGGGGTCTGTCAGACTCTTACTGACTAAAAACCACCCCAGTGTTCCAGCTCACACCTTCGCCGGGGGTCACGGGAACGTAAAAATCTTCCGCAACCCCAGACTGGCCCGCCATTGCGGGACTCCTCGGGTCAGGGGCCCCCCCGTGACCCGAGGAGTGAGGTGTTTGACTCCCCCCGTGACGTCTAAGAGGGGCGCGCGTGGAACACTACGCACCGCCACCTCGGGTCCTGATGTGTAGGGGGCGACGGACGTCCCCGAGTCCGTCGTCCCTGGACATTTAGGGGGCGTTTACCGCCCTCCGCCGACGCCCGGTGCGCCTGCTGCGGGCCGGGTGAGTGGAAGAGATCTCCCTCTCCCTTTCCGCAGCCACCTTCTGCGAAACGACTGTCTCACGGAAGGAAACCACCGCGTCCCAGGACTCCTCGCTGCCGACCATCGACTCGATTACGGCCGGCAGCGACAAGTCACTGCCTTCTTCTGAGATGAGGGCACGGCGCGGCCCCTCCTAAGTGGGACACTCTGCCAGCGTAGGCCGCGCCGTGTCCTCCTGGCATTCAACGTAGTGGTGACACCGGGCGTCCGGCTCCCTGTTTATGCGACACAGGTACTTTCCGAAGCAACCATGCCCCGAGAGCACCTGCGTGACCCGAAACGACAGAGAGCCGTGCCTCCTCCCAAGCCAGCGCTCGAGCACCGGCCGGATTGCCTCGATGATGTCGAGGCCGGCGCTGGAGCGTGAAAGCCTGTCCCGCCATTCCGCCATCAGGACCTTGCGAAGCTGAGACCGATGCAGCTCTATGTGCCGCTGCATCGGTTGCTCGCCCCGCGCCCTCGCTTCCTCGCGCCACCGATACGATGACGCGAGTACTTTCGCCTCGAGGTCCCAGGGCGGGGATCCGGCCAGTGCACAAGCCGCCTCGTAGGAGATCGTGCGATACCCCCTGATGACTCTGACGGCCATCGCTCTCTGCGGCTTGCGCAGGACTGCGATACTACCGGCCGTCAGGTCAGCCGCCCAGATCGGGGCCCCGTAAAGGGCCATCGATCGCACGATTCCCACGTAGAGCCGCGTTGACAGCGCACAGAAGCTAACCTAACCTAACCTAAACTTTTCGGTTAGCTAACCTAACCTAACCAAAACTTTTCGGTTAGCTAACCTAACCTAAGCTATAATTACCTATCCTTACCAAACATAACCTAACCGAACCTAACTTTAAAAAAAGGTATCAGAGAAAAAAAAAAGGTCCCTGATAAAAAGAAAGGTTGTCATGAATGAGAACCATATTTAGGTCGCTATATTCTATGCCTCTTAAGTGCAAACTAAGAAAATATATAAATGTAAAATAATGCTAATATTGAATAAAAAAAGTAATATTCCAGAAAAACCCCACATTTTTGAAAAATGTCGCCATAGTAAAAAAGTATCGAACCCACCAGACGCTTCGAATGACACTAGTCTCAAGCGTGTTGGTGGGTGGGGACGTTTCTTCCCATGGTCCTTTCAACTTTCTAAGTCATTTGGCAGTGGGTTAGGTTTTTTGATCTATAGGTAAGTCAGTCAGTGATGAAAATGCCGACTTTTAGACGTTAATATCTCAATAACCGTTTGAGCTGTATTTATGAAATTTGGGGTTCTAGTTATTCTAAGGGGTATTAATAAATAAACGAAACATGTGTGTATGTTAAATAGGTTTTGAGTTATTGAGGGGTGAAAAGTAGCTCCAAATGGTTCGTGTAATATAACACGGGCTGCGTCGCCAGTTCTTATCTTGAACGTGGCTTGACACGCTGCCGCGTGTCTAGATTAAGTACCTAATTTATAAAAATGCTCATTGTTTTATTTATTTCAGTTAGGTAGTGAATAAACCAAATTCAACAACTTCGTATTCCTGAACCAGAATTCAGCAGGTGGAAACAATGAACTCTTCTGAAAGATATCTGAAGAGATATGGAGCAGCACCTTGTCCGTGGTTTGCGTCGTCGCGGGCGTGCTCTACTACTTAACTCTTGTATTGCATCTGGTGTATTTCCTGATCTGATGAAACTTAGCATAGTGATTCCACTGTTCAAGTCTGGCAGCACAACTGATCCTACGAATTTTCGGCATATTTCGATTTTACCTACGTTGAGCAAAATCTTTGAAAAATTAATTTTTAAACAGATTTTAGGACATTTCAATGCACATAATTTACTCCATCTAAAACAGTTTGGTTTTACAAAGGGTCGTTCTACTACAGATGCGGGCGTGGAATTACTGAAGAGCATTTTCGAGGCCTGGGAGGAGTCGCAGGATGCTCTTGGCATTTTCTGCGACTTGTCCAAGGCTTTCGATTGCGTACACCATGATACTCTCATCAGGAAACTGTACCACTATGGTATGAGGGACAAGGCTCTCGACCTTCTGACTTCTTATCTGAACAACAGAATTCAGAGGGTCGATGTTAATGGCAAGAGATCTGCAGGATCTTCGGTCACCATGGGCGTTCCGCAGGGTTCAAATCTAGGTCCTTTCTTATTTCTCATTTATATTAATGACTTGCCTTACAGCATAAGGGATAATCATAAGATCGTATTATTTGCAGATGACACATCCCTCATTTTTTAAATCAAACGTCAGTTAGTCAACTTTGAACAAGTTAACGATGCACTCTCTAAAGTTGTGCATTGGTTTAATGTAAATAATCTTCTCTTGAATGAAAAAAAGACTAAACTCATTAAATTTTCAACGCCAAATGTCAGGCAGCTATCTAACAATGTTAAAGTTAATGGAATAGAGTTGGACCCCGTTGAATCGACAGTTTTTCTTGGAATAACCATTGACGGTAAATTACAATGAAAAATTGAAATACATAGAAAAATTGTCAGGTAGGCTTAGTTCGGCCGCCTATGCCGTTAAAAAAATTAGACAGATAACTGACGTAGATACAGCCAGAATTCTTTATTTTAGTTATTTTCATAGTCTTCTGTCTTATGGGATTCTTCTCTGGGGAGCCTGTGCGGACATTAATGCTATCTTTGTTTTACAGAAAAGGGCTGTTCGAGCCATTTACAACCTAGGTCCAAGAGATTCCCTTCGAGAAAAATTCAGAGAAATAGATATTCTGACTGTAGCCTCACAATATATATTTGAAAATTTATTGTACGTACACAAAAACATATCAAAGTTTAAGAAAATGTCCGATATTCATAGTTTAAATACCAGGAATAAACACAATCTTGCTCTACATCGCACTCGTCTCCACAGAGTAGGCAACTCGTTCATGGGTCAATGTATACGCTTTTATAACAAACTTCCCATTGACATTCGAAACTTACCCATTAAACGATTTAAAAGCTGTATTAAAACCAAACTTTGTAAAAAAGGGTACTATAAAATCTCAGATTATTTAGAAGACAAAAATGCATGGGATTGAGCTGCTCGCTCTGCTAAGCATTGTGACATTTTGAATATTATGGAAAACCATAAAAATATACCTACCAGTTTTATATACAAATTGACATTATTGAATATTATATAAAAAATGACATGATGATTACTTGTAAAGTATTGTTTTATTGTGAATGTGAGGACTATGTGTATTATTTTTCGTTCTGTTAGTTTTAGCGAAGGTCTGGCAATTTGAGAACTTTATGCGACCTACCCAAATGTCCTTTATGTATTGTTCGTCGAGTCGTTGAGCTCCTTAAGTTCTGAGTTGAGCTCCACTATTACTGACAAATGCTTGCACTGACTGGACATGTCCCCTCAAATCTGTGTGGTTCTTTCCTCAAAAGACCATTTCAGACTCTAATCTACATGGTCCTCATATGGCCTGACCAAGATTATGTCTGGACTTTAAAGGAGACGGTGACCTTTGAGTTTGTTTCGGCCTTTCTTCTCAGAGTAGTCAGATAGGAAACGCCGACCTCATCTAGCTTATTTTTACAACTTTTTAATATGACGTGTAAAAGTGATTCCAATATCCTATTTACAGAATAAACAATTTCATTTCATTTCATTTCACTAACCAAACCTTGCATAACGCCATAAAACAGTCGATTATTCGGTCGTGAACTCGTGACTTACGAAACTGTTGCACACGACAACTGCTCTTGGGAAAAATGTGCGTTACAACTTGTAGGATTGGATCAGCAACTTACCTGTAAAGATATGAAAAAAAAAACAGTTAAGTAAGTACCTAAATGAAATAATGGGGAAAATCTAACATTTATAAGTTGGCTTTGTTGTTGTCATGCACATCCTGTCACGCTAGTATTAGCACACACCGACACACGTGACGCGCTATCACCCGATGTGAGCCGTCGCTAGGGTTGCCAACTTTTTCTAGAAGAAGTAGGTAGAGTTTACAGTGTGTCCGGACATGGACTAGCGATATTCTAAATGGGTGCGCCAAAGTTCACCTAAATTTTCAACTCCGATAATTGGAAATCCGAAAATGTTCTTCCTAACATTTTTCATCCTAACAATCACAATTCCTAACTACTCTGTCTCTAATGTTCATAATTCCGAAGCATTCAATTTCATAATGTCAGTAGCAATAAACATCTATTATACTTTTATTTGTTTTCCTATATTTTCTCAACATAACCATCTTTTACACTATTATTCAAAGTCATATCTTTTTGTGTAGATTTCCTTTTATTCATAATAATCAGTATTATATACATAAATTTTGCGTAAATATAAGGCTAAAAGAGTCTTGGTGTTTTTTGTCTCCGACTAACCGTTTGTCGTAAAAACGTTGTGGAAGGGAACCATAGGTTAGGTTAGGTTAGAACTGTGACCAACTACGCACGAGCCGAGCGAGCGAAGCGAGCGTGCCGCGGCAGCGGCCGGCGAAGTGCCAGAACCGAATCGGTCCTAGACGACACACTGACCTTCTGAATATGAGTGAAAATATTATGGTAATTGTGTTTAGGGATAAAAGCGTTATGATAAAAAACAGTAGGATTTTAAATATATTTACATTAATGATATTATTCATTACAATTTTCGGAAACATGAGTGTTATGAACATCGCCGGTAGCACTACAAATAGTATGAATGAAAACTTTAGGATGAAAAATTTTAGGAAGAGTGATCATTCGTATTACAAATCATTAGGAAGAACAATTTCGGGTAAAGAACTTTAGGTGAGCCAATATGGACCCATTCTAAATACTTAAATATAAAGTAATAGCTTCCGCCCGCGGCTTCGCCCGCGTTGTATGTCGATAAAAAGTAGCCTATGTCCTTACAGGGGTGCCATCTATCTCTTTGCCAAATTCTATCGAAATCTGTTCAGTGGTTTAGGCGTGAAAAGGTAACATGCAGACAGACAGACAGAGTTACATTCGAATTTATAATATAATATTATATATATAGTCATATAGTATATAGTATATATATATAGTATGGATTTTAAAGTACAATTACACTCTAAGCTTGTGTCCAATACACTTACCCGCTATGTAGAAGCCATTTTGTTGAAATATTATCTATGCAAGTACAGAAAAAATCATATCTCTCAAAGTTTTAGTCATACTGAGATAAAAATAATGGCTTATTCGAAGTTATCTAGGTCTAACTAGATAGCTGAAAAAAAGTGAAAAATAACTTTAATTTTGGAAGTTGGTGTATTTGCTTTTAAATATTCGTATTTTACACAAAGTTTTTATCTTTCACTTTTTAGTTGTGGTACCTACCCCACATAAATTCGAATACGACTAGGGTACCTGCTATGTAAATAACAGGGAAGGAGTAAATTAAGATATTGTCTAGATAAACTAAGCGGGAAAAATACGTAATTTTGAAGCTAACTCAAAAACTACGCGGAACATGGCCTACCAAACAAAAAAGGATTTTTTTTGTGTGTATATCGACGGTGGAAAGGTAAAATGGCTAAAGCGCCATTTTGGTCGATATTGAGTTATATATATCACTGAACTGGATTTTTTGTTCTGCGTCGATTGGTCTACCTTTCGCGTCGATTTGAGCACTTTTTTGGCGCTTTAGCAGTACAAATTTTGTTGCTTGTTTCATGTAGTCATGGTTTAAAGCGACGTTTTTTCGATGATTCTGAAGTTTATGTCGCTTTAGTGATTGTGCTCACTGTACATTCATATTTGACAATGTTTTAGCATTTTTACGTTTCTCTATTTCATGTATAAATACCTTATTAGTAGTTTTACCTGAACTACATTATTACTTGTGTGGCAGTTTAGCAAAAGTCGTTTCTGTTTTATTTAGCGCTTTGGCGCTTTAGCAATAGTGCTCGTAAATATTTTCGTATAGAACGATAGTTCAGAGTTGTTTTCGATTCCAAATATTATTTAAAATTGTATATTAGGCAGTAGTACATGCTTTAATGTAAGAAAGTATTGATTTTAGAACTAAAAACTTGCTTAATTTAAAGTAAGTGTACTTCGTAAATAAATTTTGTTAGCATTGCAAATCTAATCATACGTCTTTGTTCTTGCGTGTAACTTAGAATATTAGTGATTTCTAGCAACGTCAACGGGGCAGACGGCTGCAGTTGCCTCTGTCGTTGGCAAAGTGCTGCTCGCCTATATGAGTACTAAGAGTATAAAGCAGTTAAAATTCTGTTATTTAAAAGATAATGCCCATTTTAAAGATGATGCCCATTTTGGTACCCCTCCAATAGCCATGATAGCTCTTTTTACTATTATTTTTACTTTGTTTCTTACTGTTATGCAACTGTTTAGCTATTCGCATTCTGGACTCCGCCTTCGGTCAGGTTAGGTTAGGATAGTTCAGTCTTTCTTATTGACTCCGGCTATCTCTTATGGGGTTTGTTATTGTTACCTGTTTCGTTTGAATAGTAGAAGAGCTTTTAGGTTTGAGGTTTGAGTTGGATTTCCAGAGCTATCACACTGATAAACAAGTTATCTAAGTTATATGTATTTGGGCACATACTAACATTTAACACAGTAGATCTTTCACAGTCGTATCGAGTAGTCAGAAGCCCGAAAGTCGAACATCCAGCTTATCAAGGAGTATCCCAGTGCCTGTATTGTAGAGGTCACATAATAAATCGCTCCATGTAAAATGCTGGTATTCAACTGCATCCAGTTAAGATTCAAGGATAATCCTTACGTAGTTGGGAAAAGACTAGATAGATGATGAACGCCTTTTTTTAAATAATTAATAGCAAACGTCGTAAAAGATCGGGGGTAAGATGATCGATCACTATGAAATGTAGGTACTTACTTATGGGAAAAGTTATTTGTGACATTTCTAAGTACTCTTACCTCAGTTGGTCGAAAAGAGTCTTTGAATCCTTATTCGAAACTGCATCGATTGCCATCATAAAAATAAGGTGTAAGAATTAACGATTTTTTAGCTGAATGTGCCATTTTCCCAATATCTATTAATACAGCTAGCAAGTACTCTAGATGTTAAGGACAGTCTCCTAAGACCGTATTTCTATACTACCGTATTTATATGCTACAACACGGCGTCACAACTTCTACCCTGTATTACTACGATCGGACAAAGGCCATTGAAATTATTGAACTGAATTATTCAATATTAATATCTTTCTAATGATGTATCATTTATTCTTATTGTAGCGGGTACCAGCTTCCATACATTTCCTGGCATCATCCTTCAAATGTGTATGTGTTCTAAGGACTATTTTGTTAAATTGTAACACGATGTTGTTGTGTATGAGAAGATGGCACAATAAGCACAGAATTATTTTGAGTTTCAGAATCTTAGTGCCAATAACACCCCTCTTATCCCGTCTGGGGTTAAAAAGGATCAGTTATTATCTATTAAATGATGATTTATTTGTTTAAACTTATAACCTACATTGAATATTTAGTGGTACTAACCATGATAAACAATGGTTCTTTGATTGTAGTAGATAATTAGTAACTCTACTTAACCTATCTAATTACCTACGTTATTTTACTTGATTCCAGTTGGCTAATAAAATAATTTCCCTTATTTTTTGCTAAATATTAATTAATTGGTCTTCCCGCTAATATTCCGGACCTAATAGTAGGTAGTACACATTGATTGAGGTTACAGATTGATGCTAACGCCTCATAATCTAAATAATCTATTTACAAAAACTGTACACTAGCAATAATCAATATTTTAAATGAAAATAACAGAAAGAGACGAGTTTTAGAAGTTACGCCTCATTCCCATGATACATCCATCAATTTATTCGCTCTTCAGCTAGTTTTAGTTCAACGTTAGCAACTTTATTTCAAATGAACAGCTCGTTAGAATTTTTTTTTTCACTCTATGATATTATTCAGTGCATTAGCAAATTTCAGATAGCTAAATAATTGTAATTCTGACAGTAAGCGTAATTAATTATATGTTATACGCAAGTTTTTTGGATATTAGCAATTTTTGCTTACTGGAACTTTTTTAATATCGATTTTTTTTTGCTAAAGCGACACCTATCTCCTAAAATAAAGGTTTTATAGAAACCATTTATAATACATATTACAGGAAAAAAAATATGATTCATGAAAATATAAGTAACTCAGAAATATTTCCATTAGAAAATTTTCTACGAATTTTTTTCGCAAATAAAAAACTTTAAAATTCATTCCTGAGATTTCACGTTTTGGCGCTTTAGCCATTTTACCTTTCCACCATCGATATACACACAAAAAAAAACATGCAGACGAATTGAAAACCTCTTCCTTTATGAAGAAGTCGGTTAAAAAATAATGCTCGTATGTAATTTACTTGTAATCTACTTGTAATGTATTTGAAGTTGTTTGCCATTTAATAAGATTACATATCCGACATGGGTAGACTGTTGAACCTAAAATTATTTTTTTACGTTTATAACAAGAACTGATGTACACAGTTATGCAATAAATATGTAAAGAAATGATTACCTACTTACGTATCTATAATTTCCTTAATTTGAATTTACCCGCGCTCATTCAAGCGCGAATGATTAGCGGAATGACCGATTGGATTAAGGAATGAATGACTGACTGAGTTGAATAAGACTTGACACTGATGACAGACAGTATTGCGCACGTCATTGAGATTTGAAGAAAACAGTAAACTTTATAGTTAATTTTAATACCTGAAAAATAATTACTAAAGGAGACGTTATTCGTGAAATTAAAAGCTTTGAATGTTGTTTCTTTAGTTACCTACAGGTAAAGTAATATTTTGTAAAGTTACTTACTATAGAAATGAATCTTTTGTAAAACAATAAAAACTTTAATTACTTACAGAAACGCAGTCGAGTTTAATTACGGACATCGGACCTTGATTAAGATACCTTATAAATATATCTTTATATTTTCATGTGTATGTTTATTTTTGTAAATTGAGTTTTCCTTCTTAATTGTTCTAAATGATTGTGGCTACGATCAGAAACGTCTGGGCATGGCTGGAATCAGTGCCATCAGTGAACATTATGCCAAAAAAAGTCAGTTTATAAAAAGAGTATTTTAGCGTACTCTATTAATGTTTTATATTATACCTATATTATTATTATTATTGATTATATTAGATATTAATATTTTGTTATTATTGATTATATTAGAGTATACCTACAAGAACAATAATACAATACTCTATTTTCGAGTACAGTTGGCAACCCTAGCCGTTGCGTCGCGCGATCGATCGCGAAGGTCGCGCTACTTATCACCAGCGCACACAAACACACACTTGTAACAATAGTATTATTTCGAAACTTCAGTCATTTTAAAAACGTGATTTACGCCTAAAAACTGTTTTTGCGTCGTCGCCGGTCTAATTTTTGTTAAAAAGTCTTAATTCAGTTTCGTTTTTCGTCGGTTTAACCGTATAGTTCGGAACCGCCCCCGAAAGGACCCGAACACGGCGGGCGGCGGAGCGGGTCCCATTGGACCCCATAATTCCACATACGACACCGTAGGTTGAATAAGTAAATTATTTATTATGCTACCCATCAAATCTTGCGTCAATTAAGAGAGTTGGATAAAAACTCATTATGTTAACGCCATTAAATCTTTCATATTTAGCGCGCAAGTTAATTAATTTACCTATATAAAATTCAAGACTGTAAAGACCATAATCGCCATTTTGATGACAACGGTGGTCGAGGCTAAAAAACATAAAAATTTGTGATTTTGAACATCCAACCCCACCACAGGGGCAGTGAATAATACATCATCTAATTATTTGAGGAATTCATCCATTGTTCAAGTTAAATAAATAGTGGTAATGAAGTTTTGTGTTATCCAAAGACGAAGTTTCGCGCCAATCGTGCGTGTTTTAATTTTTTCTAAACTCAAACTCAAAGCATTTATTTCAATTAAACCATTTACAGGCACTTTTGAATTGTCAAGGAGTCGGTCAGTCAGAAATATGAAGCTAGTTGCCCATTCCAAAGCGTAGTAGGTACCTATGGAGAAGAACGGGCAAGAAACTCCACGGACACTCTTTTAAATCAAAATATTGTTACAATATATGGGTAACATCATTCATGTTGAAATTATACATGTGAGAACAATGTAAAAAGCGCGTTAAAAGCGTCCGCAATTATGACATACAAACAATTCAAAAATTAAAATAAGCCATGGCAGCTAATAGATTACCAGTCACAACTGACGGCGCCCGTTCACGAACATGACGCATGGATCAGCACCATTCAGCTCAACCATTTTGAAGGGAGCTAAATGATCCAACACACGCGCCACCATCAGCGAGACATTTGAGTGAGCATGTCATTCCCAGCCGCCAGGGCACATTCAAGTCAATGAAAGACAGATTACCCGGTAAATGGTAGCTCAATAGTATATAGTACTCACACCTGTGCTATGCAATTATATAATACAAAGGGGATTGAGTTTATACAATGCAAAAATGATGATGATCTTAAAATCTTCAGCAGCTCCAACTGTATGTTCGAATGTTAATTAGTTAGTTGTGATTGTGGAGCAGGACCAGCATTAAGCCAAGCATTTTTATCAGAGATGAAATCCTCCAACTTATAATATGCCTGCCTGCATAGTGTGCGTTTTATACAAGTTTTGAATTTCGTCTCATTCAGTTGAAGTATGTGGGGAGGAATTTTATTGTAACATTTTAAACAATATCCCATGAAAGATGAGTCTACCTTAGCCAGTCTGAAACCTGGTTGAACTAATAGGTCCCTATTTCTAGTACTGTAATTATGTCTATCACCTCTTTTACTAAAAAGATGTAAATTTTTTCTTACGTGCATGATATTTTCATAGATATATTGACAAGGTACCGTCATGATGTTTATATCCTTAAACAGTTCCCTTAAAGAATCGCGCCTGCGAAGATTATAAATGGATCTGATCGCTCTTTTCTGCAGAATAAAGATAGACTCGATGTCTGCAGCCCGTCCCCATAGTAAAATACCGTAAGACATGATGCTATGAAAGTAACTAAAATAGACTAGCCTCGCGGTATCTGCATCAGTAAATTGACGGATTTTTCTGACAGCATATGCTGCTGAACTTAGCCGTCCTGCAAGAGATGTTAAATGAGGACCCCATTGTAGCCTTGAGTCGAGCGTGATCCCCAGGAAAACAGTTTTATCGACGAAATCTAGTTTCTCTTGATTCAATACAATCTCACAATCCCTACTTTAGACATTAGGCAAAGAAAATTTGATGCACTTCGTTTTTTTCCCATTTAATACTAAATTATTAGCAGTAAACCAATTTTGGACCTGCAGAAGGGCGTTATTTACTTCGTCAAAATTTGTAGCACGTCTATCTACCTTAAAAGTACCTTAAAAGTATCTTCAGCAAATAACACCATGTGTGGCAGATTTTTTAATAAATGGAGTAGATCATTAATGTATACTAAAAAGAGAAGAGGAAAGGACCCAAAATCGAGCCTTGTGGAACACCCATTTTTACTTTTAGACCCAGTGAGTTGATACCGTTTATTTGAACTTGCTAATATATCTATTCACGAATATCACTCATACACATGTAGATACGATTTAAAATGTGACAAATATCCTTCAAAATATTATATACAACTAGAAAATGTCCAAATCTTAACATAATATACGAACACAGATCCAATAACACGTATTATTCATTACCACTACTGAATTTGTTTTCAAAATCGCCGACCATTATACTTTTTTTTATGATGTCCGAAAACGATTATTTTTTAAATTTCGTTCTTAAATAAATACATTAAGCACTGGATAAATTAATAAATTATACTTTTCTAATGTTATTTTAATCGTTTTCCGGACATTATATTTAAACCTATAAATTCTATTAGCTCAATAGACAGGACCTTATGGTCGGGCTAGGTACCTCATCTTTTGAATTTCGCGCCGAAATGTTTCTATAATTGAATTTAAAACAAGATCATAAAAGAACTCAGGTCTCCGGATCCTGCCAAAGGTCCAGGTCGTGACGGCATACCTGCTTATTTTCTACGCTACACTGCTACTTACATCTGCAAACCGTTAGTCATAATTTATAATAAGTGCGTCATTGAGGGAGTATTTCCAAAAGAGTGGAAGCGTGCAAATATCACACCTGTACACAAGGGTGGGTCGAAGAGATGGAGAACTACCGTCCAATCTCGATCCTCTCCACTTTGTCATAGGTTTTTGAGAGACTCGTCCATAATGAAATATATCCATTTTTACATAATGTCATTATACAACAGCAACACGGCTTTGTTTAACAACGGTCTACTAACACAAACCTCCCGTCTTTCTCCAGCTTCTTATTTGATAGTTTTGACAGGGGCTCGCAGTAGACGCTGTTTACACTGATTTTTGCAAGGCCTTTGACAAGGTGGACCATGAGCTGCTGCTTAATAAAATTGCCTTTAACGGAATTCGTGGCAATTTGCTACGATGGTTTGCTTCGTATATTTCGAACCGCTGTCAAAGGGTATTAATCAATGGTTACAGATCAGGTATTATTGAATTCACATCTGGTGTCCCGCAAGGCTATAGGCGACTGTTTCCGCAACACTGAATTTCTATTGTACGCCGATGATCTGAAGGTCTACAAGTCCATCAAAACTGTCGATGAATGCATTTTAGTTCAACAAGACCTTGATAGACTTACAGACTACTGCCACAGAAACAAATTAAAACTAAGTTTACCGAAGTGCAGCTACCTTACGTTTACTAAAAATAGGCATGTTATTAAGTTCACCTACACCCTTTTTCACGTGCCTCTTTCTCAACTGAACTTAGTTCGCGACCTCGGCGTTATACTTGACTCAAACTGTGCCTAGACTCACACATTAGCAAAATTGTCAGCAAAGCTTTCCAGCTATTTGGTTTTATCATGCGGTCCACCCTTGACTTCAAGAGAACCTCATCTTATCTATGCTTATATAAGGCGCTTGTTCGTTCACAGCTGGAATATGCAGTGTCTGTATGGAATCCTTCCTACAAAAAATACTCTGAAATGGTTGAAAATGTACAGTACAAATTCTTGCGTGCTATGCACTACAGATGCCACTAATCCTACTTATCATACTCTCAATTACTCAACAAGTAAAAGCTCCTCCCCCTTAGCTCTAGAAGGAATTACCTCGAAGCCACAGTACTATATAAAATTGTCAGAAACAAGTTTAACTGTACAAATCTGAACAGCATGATTTGCTATGCTGTACCTCGAACCATTCACAGGCGGCAGGTACGCGCGGGTACTCTTTTCGCTTTGAACACTTGCCGAACTAACTCAGGCCTGCGCTCACCTATCCGCCGTATGGTTGACACATACAACAGTACCTTTGTAAACATTGATATCTTCAATTGCACAATAAGTAAATTTAAGTCTCATTCGCCATTCCCTATTAGATATCACAACAAGTGCTCCTTAATATGAAGTAGTATTGTATAATTTTTGTTATCTTTTTACTTTAATTGTGTACAAATTTTTCTTAATTTTTATATATATTTCTTGTTTTTTTAGTTGTTTTTCCTAGTAGTTTTTTCTTTTATCATTTAACCTTAATTATTTGCCACACATACTGCTATTAATGTTCCTAGCGATTAGCACTTTTTTTTCTTCAACTTCTATGCCTACTTGTGGACAGCGTTGTGGGTTACTTTATAACCAAATTGCTATTTTGTGAAACTAGTTGTAAGTCCTTATAATGTAACTGTTTGCTGTTCCTCTCAATAAAAAGTAAATAAATAAAAACGGAATGCGCTCGCTATTCAAAATTATTTTAATATATTGGACAATTATTTATTGTGGATTTTTTTTTTTAACTTTTCTGATAGTTTGCTACCCGAGAATGCCCAGTATACTTTTTAGGTAGGCGTAGGCTTAACAAAATTTTGTTTGGTAATTGTGATAAATTAATTCCGCAAACACTTTTACATAACGTTAATATATTTTTTTAGTTGTATGAGCTTGGTAGTTTTTGTTTTTATTAGGTTACTTGAGTAGGTACTAGATTTTTTTTTTTGTGGTAGTTTCCCAACGAAATTTAAGAAACTGACCAAGTCTTTGTCGGACCACGCACAGAAGGGTTCCGTAGTTGGGATGAACATATACGCATGCACATTGCACCTCAGTCACATTGCACAGCATTAATTTTTCGACTGCAAAAATAAGTTTGTATTTCTAGAAAAAACTACGAAAAACAAAGTTAATTCTGCAGTTGTAACCGAAAATAACCCATAACTCATTGTTGAAATACGGGTTATTTTCGGTTACAATGGGTTATTCACTTTAAAAAGCAGTCACTTAGATGCATCTTATCATTTTAATTATAAGATCCAACAATGCTACATGCTTATGTGCATCGATCTTTTTTTCATCCCTCGATTGCATGTATGGGGAATGACACCCCTAATTATGTTTATGGTAATTTTATTAAACGATTTTTGGCGGTGTAAACCTTCTTCCTTCTTTCCACCTTCTTCCAAATTTTCAACGGTATAGTATAAATAGGTGTCCGAGTAAAATGCCTGTATAACATCCGAACCCATGGACGAACGGACGGCCGCCCGTTGTTCAATGTTTTAATTACCTACCTAATTTACTTTGATTACTTACTAGCTGCGCCCCGCGGTTTCACCCGCGTAAGTCTCGATCCGGTGAGAATATCGGGATAAATAGTAAGTGTCCTATGTCCTATTCCAGGTCATGGTCTATCCATGTGCCAAAAGAGAACGACGAGAGGACCAGACCCCGTATCGCAATTTTTTCGGCTGTGACTTGGGTTTCTAATGTTGATAATTCATGTTTTAAAATATAATGATTTTATCTAGTAATGCGTATGCGTAATAAAAGTACACATCCAATCCTTTCCCCTGACGTTCGCCGTACGACGCAGGTTCTAAAACATAATTGACTGACGCTCTTCGTATCTCCTTCATTCTTATGGTATAGTGGGCACGAAAGACAAGAGCTCACAATGAAACACGCCATGCTACCAACATTGCACAGAAGCAAAATGAAAGCATGGCACAAAGAAATTACTGCAAAAAAAATGAGGAAATTCGCAAATTTTCCGAATTTATATTTTTATGTTTAATTGCTCAAATTAAACATAAATTTAACGTAGTTTTTATTAAAATTAATCAATAATGATGAACCATAGAAATTAATCAATAATGATGAACCATAGAACTTATCTTTTTCTTACTAAAATTGTGAGTGACGTCTATAGTGGTCAAACGCTTTGTGGTTTTGTTAAAAAGTGGTAATATTGAATCTGTTGGAACCAAAGAGTCATTGGTTGGAACCATTAGCGCTTGTAATACGTCAATAATCAAACAAACTTGCAAACTGACTTTAAAACTAGGCAAGTTTGACATTCTTACAACAATTACAGAGCGTTGACTGGGTCTGATTGGCGCCGTGAGGCCGAAATAGGCCGAACGTCAGTCAATTTTCTAGACTATTTTGACAGCCGTCAGTTGAAGGGTTAAAATTATACATAGTTGAATAATTAGTAACTAATTATGGCTTAACGTGCTTTCCGAAGCATGAAGGGAAGGCTTTTTATTTATGATTTTAATTTCGTTTGTTTATTTTCTTTCTTATCTATTTACATTTAAAAATATAAAAAATAGAGGTCCGCCGGGGTTGGGAGCAAGGTCCAAGCTACCGGTTTACGCTGTGTTTGATAAAACAAGGTTTATTATTGATTGTGTAGTACGTTCTGATTTATGTGTTTGCCATCTATGTTGTGACCTTCGGGTCGTGAAATCAGTCGCCGGCGCTTGATTTCATAAATTGTTACGATGCCTATCCATTGCGGGGGCTGCGGTAAGGTGACATACCTACAGAGCTTAAAATAAGACGGCCTTAATTTATGGCGTACGACGTAGTCGTGAATTGTAAAACCAAATAAGTTTGTGGTTATTTTCCCTTGCGTCGCGTTCCGTCGCAAAAGAGTCAAAGAGGCACTTGATCGACCGCTAATTGGATTGACAAATATCTCGTTGCTAGTGGCTCTACGTAGCATAATAGTCTATTTTACAGTCCTACCAACTTATCTGTGAACTGAAAGAGGACGGCACCGTCGATTTAGTGTTGCTAATTGATTGATTATACAAATTAATTTTAACATTCTAACATCAGAATGAATGAATTCATCTACATTCTAATAATGATAATAATTTTATTGTGCACTGAATGTAGTAGACACTGACAATCGAATGACATTTCAACATGACGGCCGTAGTTCCAATTTTCGCCATTTCACAGATAAGTTGGTAGGAGTGTACACAGGTTAAATGTTCTAAGATTTTACCACATCCGAGACTAAGATATACAAGAAATTAAAGTTTTTAGGGTTCCGTACACCGCAAGGAAAAAACGGAACTCTTATAGGATCACTCGTGTCTTCGTGTGTCTGTCTATCTGGCTGGCTGGCTGTCCGTCTGTCACAGGGTGTGGGCCCCGCTAAAACCAAATCCGTAAGGTTAGTAGCTATCCTTTACTGGTCTCTAGAGAAAATAATTTACAATGATGGCCAGTGGGAATTGGACCAAGAGTAGTGTCATTGTCCCCCAGCTGTGGCCATAGGGAATGTTTAAAAATCCGTGTCGCTCTCCACCAGTGGTGGCGAATGGAAATAATTTAGAAAGTTGTGACGCCTTCCCCCAGTGGTGGACAACGAGAATTATTTTTAAAAGTTGTTTCGCTGTCCTCCCCAGTGGTGGACAACGAGAAAATGACATGACCACTGGGACTATGGGCGCCTGCATAAATGTCGAAATCAATGTGCAGCAAATATTGTTTTATTTTTACAATTGTTGTATTCTACAGTTTCCAGATAAAAAAGTTTCACGAGTATAAAGGATCAGGAAACTGAGAAAAATAAAGATAAGTATTCACTAAATAACTCTGCTTTTCGGTATGAGATGGCACTAAGCGTTGTGGTTATCGAGTTTAAGACAAGTTTTTGACATTGATTGTCGCTGAGATGAGACCGCGACTTGAATGTGAACGTTTTTAGTTACAGGAATTAGGCAATCACCGCCGCCCATAGACATCCACAACACCAGGGTTTTTGCTGATGCGTTGCCACCCTTTTCCCAAATAAACGCTGCTTTCTGGCTCACACGCAATCGAATCGCTGTGTCAGACTTTATACCTGCTGTCTTGTTGTTAAATAGTATTGTTCCAATGTAGTTTAAGTACATACCTGATTATTCAACCACCGGGCAAGTCTCGCTTGCAGGGGTAAGGTTGGCATTGAAATAATACGCCTTTGAACCCGCCCTACGAAATATGCCACAGTTTGTGCACCTCATCATAATATCCATTTAATCGAATCGTAGAGCAAAACAGATGAATCCTTTTTGTATAGCAATGGTCATCAGGCTTTGAAGATATCAGTTCTTAAAGAATAGCAATGGTCGTTAGAAATAGAACACAAAAATCGACAGTACACAACGAACATGTAAACACAACTTGACGCCAAGATCGGATGTGCAAGTAGGGATGGTGAATGGCGATCTGAGATCGATAAATGATATTCGATTTTTTCCCGAACACTAAAATCGAAATCATTTGACTACCTCGTTGGTCTTGTGGTCACAAGCGCTGTAGCGCTGTACCCGGGAATCGCACCCAGGACCTGAGCATGAGGTCCTGGCTGCGGTTCCCGGGTCAGGCAAAGGGTTATTGGGTTTGACCATCTTGTAAACTAAATTAAGGCAATGTCAGCTTTCAGTTTTCTGAACAAAATTTCTTATTTCTTAATTTGTTATTTCGCAAAAAATAATCCTTATGATGAAGCCTTGCGATCGGTATGATAAAGCTACAGGATGATTATTTTTCTTATGTAACGGATTCGATTCCCGGGTCAACCATGTAATTATTTTAATATCTATGAATGCAGTTTAAATTGTTTTTTAAATTCAAATAATGTCTTCTTTCTGTAAAATGTTCCATCTACAATATTCAAGGTACTTTCCCTCCATGTGGCATATCCGTGGGACGCGCTGTATATTGCATAAATAGAACAGTCGCTGTGATATTTGAAATAAAAAATAACGTAGTAAAGGCAAGAACTCAACCGGCGGGGGTGGCGGGCTCGCAAAAAGTGGCACACGTCCGACCTCCAACAAGTTCCGCTCGGGACTAAACGACGCGTGACGAGCGCATGAAAAGATGAAACCACCTTGTTTTGAAATTAGTGGTATAAATATTTTTATTTACACCCATGCTATAAATCCTCTATAAAAGTTTCTGAAACAGTTAGCTTATTGCCAACATTAAAACAGCCAGTGTCATAGTAAACATAATATCATCCAAACGGGTGTTATAATGTTGTACTGAATTTCATAATGCAACTCATTTTTTTATATTTTGCAATTAGTGAATATAAAGGACGGATTTAAAGCGAGGGCCATAGGTGAATCACGAGCTAGTGAAGGATTCTAACGACTGAATCACGACCGTAGGGAGTGACTCATGATGATTGAATCACGAGCACAGCAAGTGATTTAAGTGTTAGAATCCTGAACGTCGCGAGTGATTCATGGCCCTCGAAATAAATCCGTTTTATTCAAGAGTTGCATACTATACTTTATACCATGACTACGACAAAAAGAAATTCGAGTATGTTGTTATGTTAATGTTATGCCTTGGTTTTTTAGTACCTACACCGAAGCATAGAATACAAATACTCCATAATGTCGATGACTCGTTTTTCTTCGACAACTCATTAAAAGAAGTTAGGAAAACAGACTGAAAATGTGCCAGAACATTAATTTTCATTTTTCCATTCACAAAACTCATCGTAGGCTTTGATGTAAACCAGCTGTGATTTGTTAGGTGGAAAGTTTTCTACTATATCGGCCTCTCTTTCATAAACTCAGGTGTTAACACATCTTCTTCATCACTTGAAAACATTTCAATCGATTTATTATTAAGTAACCCTAAACTTTTGTTCATACAGTCACGGACTATAATTGATGAGCCACTTGGCACTGTTCGTATTTTAGCCGTGTAATGCAAATCGGGTTTATTCGGTTCCCGACACGCAAAGTCGTATGTCTTCGTGTTAGAAGAAGAAAATTATATTTCATATCTTTACCGGTTGGCTCTTAACCAATTGCAGGTCCAGCAACAGTAACCTAGCAACGATAAACAATTGTTGCTAGGTTACTGTTGCGATAGTAACGTTAGCGTACGGAGAAATTCTCTGACATCGATATTTCAACTGTCACTGTCTTCAGTTAAGTTTTCAGAATTATTGAGTTAATGAGCTATGATTCAAAGGAGGTCAGTATCAAATAGATTGGATAAACTTAATGCAACATTGTATTTATTTTTATCACTAAGAACTTATTAGTCAACCTCTATGGATAAGACTATTTCCGATTAAAAGTAATTTAATTGTCATGTTGATATTTCAACTGTCACTGTCTTCAGTTAAGTTTTCAGAATTATTGAGTTAATGGGCTATGATTCAAAGGAGGTCACTATCAAATAGATTGGATAAACTTAATGCAACATTGTATTTATTTTTATCATTAAGAACTTATTAGTCAACCTCTATGGATAAGACTATTTCCGATTAAAAGTAATTTATTTGTCATCTTGATATTTCAACTGTCACTGTCTTCAGTTAAGTTTTCAGAATTATTGAGTTAATGGGCTATGATTCAAAGGAGGTCAGTATCAAATAGATTGGATAAACTTAATGCAACATTGTATTTATTTTTATCATTAAGAACTTATTAGTCAACCTCTATGGATAAGACTATTTCCGATTAAAAGTAATTTATTTGTCATCTTGATATTTCAACTGTCACTGTCTTCAGTTATGTTTTCATATTTGTCGAGCTAATGAGCTATGATTCAAAGGAGGTCGGTATCAAATAGATTGGATAAACTTAATGCAACATTGTATTTATTTTTATCATTGAAAACTTATTAGTCAACCTCTATGGATATTTCCGATTAAAAGTAATTTATTTGTCATCTTGTTTACGAGCTTGCGATTTGAGTTCGTGTTTAATCGTGTAATCTCGTGAATGTATGAAACTGCAAAATTGAAAAGTTTGAAGGTGGCTCATCAATTAAAGTCCGTGGCTGTACAACTTACAATATTTAAAATAGGGCCAATTTACGAATGACAGCAAAGAACACGAAACAGTTTTTATTCTAATGCTAAACTCCTGTTCGAAAATCAAATCAAATAGGAGTTTGTATATCATTGAGATGGAGTTCGAATATATTGGTGTGTGTTGTTTTATTATGGTATAAGTTTTATTATTCAAGGCTAATAAAACTCAAATAAAATAATAAGTTAGACCGCAATTTAGATTTGTCTTTGCGATTTAATTGGATGCACTAAAGTGCAAGTAATCGTGTATCGCATAGCCGAGATCTAAAGATCGAAGTATGAATTATGTAATATGTTTTTTTCAAAATTTAAATCCGTGTTATCTACGAATGAATCACAATAAAAAACGACGTTTTTTAGGGTAACTTCGCCTTGAGTAAATTAACCTTAATCGTACTTTTTAGGGTTCCGTACCCAAAGGGTAAAACGGGACCCTATTACTAAGGCTCCGCTGTCTGTCTGTCCGTCTTTCACCAGGCTGTATCACATGAACCGTAATAGTCAGACAGTTGGAATTTTCACAGATGATGTATTTCTGTTGTCGCTATAACAACATATACTAAAAAACAGAATATAATCAATATTTAAGGGGGTCCAATACAACAAACGTGATTTTTTTGCTCGTTTTTGCTCTATATTGATAACGGCAACAGGTAGACGGTTGAAATATTCACAGAATATTTAGTTATAATTATATTCACTTTAAAAATAAATAATTAAATTAAAATAAAACAAATATTTAAGGGGTGTCCCATACAACAGACATGATTTTTTTGCCGTTTCTTATAGATAATGGTACGGAACTCTTCGTGCGCGAGTCCGACTCGCACTAGGCCGGTTTTTTCATATTAATAGCGTTTTACAAAAGATGACGAAACACTGTTACACCATAGCAAAATGTACAAGAGCAAGTGAAACGAGCACAGGAAGCAACGCCGCCGCCGCCGTATGTAGAGCGCGAACACTCGCAGCAGACTACTATCACTCCACCTGACGGCTAGTGCCTGCACCTATATGACTACATGCTAGCTATGACACACTACACTACACACACGCAAAGTTTACTAATGATAAGCATAAAATATAGTATGATAACTAACAAAGAGTGTCCCCTTTAACCCGCAATAGTATAGCGTCCAAACATGCTAAAAAAATATTACCACACGAGTTTTTTTTTTAAATATTTGTAAGTAGTGAAATATTCACAAAACTATTAAATTGATACGTAAAAGTAACACTCTGTACACGCACCCTTGTATTTCAAAGTAAAAAGACAAGTGTGACACGTGTGCGTGTGTTTCTTTTCCGTACTTATCAATTTAATATTTTTTGTGAATATTTTACTACACAAAAATAAAAAAACTTTTTATTTTTTAATTAAAATATTTATTTTAGCATGTATACTATTGCAGGTTAACGGGAACGCTCTTCGTTAGATAACATACTGTATAATTGTCATAATTTACATTGGCATAACGAAATTCAGCATAATGATCATTACGCACAATAAGGCGACGCATAAGTAATGTCATAATGTGAATTGGCTGAAATTTTGTTGAAAATTAAAAAAATTGGGCCCTGTTTTCAAGGAAAGATTCCTTTGGGCTATCGCCACTATTTTGATGACGCTAACTGTCAACTATCGAGGCCACTTCCGGGTGGTCTGTAATCTGATAACTAGTGGAACCACTTGAGATTATAATGACGATAACTCTAAACTTTTGTATCGGAGATGTTTATAAAACATTATGCCGTTGGAATCTGAATCAGATAAGGTAGCTTTGTAGAAATGGATAAATACAGATTGGCTTGGTAAAATATGGTTAATTTTAATGTAAATTAAGGGGACGAGGGTTTTTTTCAATAAAAAATATTTTAAAAAAATGGAAAAAAAATGTTTTTATAATTTTAACATAAATATACACTATTTAAAAATAATAAATAAAAAGACACACAGTCCCATACATTTTTTTTAAACCACAAGCTAAATAATGCTATGACGTCATGCCCGCCGGGGAACAAAGTGTTCATACCTGTAATTTCCGCTTATGCCGACACCATCAGCTTTGTGAAACAAATAGCTTATCTAATTGTTTCGTCCACATGCATAACGCAGACAGGGTTTCAACTGTTATATTTTCTCTAACTGCACCCCGCGGTTTCACGCGCGTAAGTCTCGATTTCGTGGGAATATCGGGATAAAAAGTATCCTATGTGTTAATCCAGGTTATAAACTATCTGTATGCCAAATTTCATCCAAATCCATTCAGTAGTTTTTACGTGAAAGAGTAAGAAACATCCATCCATCCATCCATCCATACTTATAATATAATAATTATAACACCATGATTTTCACGCCACACGCTTCACAGACACAAATATTGTTTGTTCAAACTTTCACTCACAGAATAAATCACTTTGCACTTTTTGATTCTAAAGTTACTATCTACCGTAGGATGTTATTTATTATTGGAAACATAACATAAAAGCAAACAAATCTCATAATTCAATAAAATATAACAACAAAATACAACGCGTCCGCCATTATCGGCATCGATTAAGCACTGATTAAAATAAAAAGACATTCCGGGACGAACAATTGACAGATGTCTGACGTGTGAAGTTATATGCCTATCCTTTTCTTTTCACTAACCTTTGTACAAGTTTGAGCAGTACAAATATAGTTTATGCATACAAAAAACCGTAAATAAAATCGCCAAATACCCAACTGTCGAGTCATCATATAGTTAATTGATTCAGGCGTGACTTTGCGGAAATCCATTATAAAATACAATAGACACAGATATATTTAGTAACCTATTCCGCTTGACTATTCTTCAAGAGTCATAAAAACCCTGTAAGAAATCGACACGTGTTTCATTCACCTCTCAACGAGGCATCTTCAGGATGACGATTGACCAATTGCAAACCAGTTGTAACAAGTTGCGACTCGTATAAACATATTTATTTGGGCTTTTTTATGATTAATAATCCAAATTTTTATTAAAGTTATAGGGCCTCAAGTGAAGAAAGTTCCTATAAAAAAAAACACAACTATCACTGAATAAGTCCCTTATGTATGAGTATGGCTCAAACATTAACATGCTTAACATCACGCCTTGTTTTCCCAGAAGGTTTGGGCAGAGGTGTACCTGTAGTATGAGAAATTCCAGATAGAAAAACTCAATATCACTGCCCGACCCGGGAATAGAATCCAGGAACTCATGCTTAGCAGTATCGCTTGCGACCACTAGACCAACGAGTAGACCTCGTAGACCTCGCGAGCACACACTTTTTTTAGTCGCGCCTAAATAATTATACTGTTAGTTGCGTGGGGTCTGTGCGGATCCCAGTTTATTTGTGAAAAAGAAACATAAAATAAGTGCAAATATTTTATAAAGGAACTTTAAGTACAACATTTTAACATAACAAAAATCCGTAATAAGGCTTTTACCAGTTACTGGGTTATGGAGGTCAGATAGGCAGTCGCTTCATGTAAAATACTGGTATGTGCAAATAACACCATCTTCGGTTGATTTTCAAGTAATAGGGAATATGCAAGTGATTCAATATGGGTCAAATATTTTTTTTTATAAACTATATTACTTCAGAATTATGCTTCCATCAATATTTTTGAATAAAATTTCTTTTTGAGCGAGAAATTATTTTTTTTAAAGTCCCAAAAAACTGTGGGTAATTCAAATACTTGAAAAGCTAAGAGCGGATGTGACGTAACAATCCGGGATAACAATCAAAATGTCAATGTCAAGTCAATCAACAAGTGTCAAGTCAATGTCAAACGCTCCTACAAAAAGGAGTGTTTGACGTTGACTTGACAGTTGCTTGTTTGTTTTCACGGACTGTGACGTCACCACACCAAGCGCGCCAAATGGAGGGCGTTTAAATAGCCCGGAACGGTTGGATATGTAAAAAAAAAAAAACTAAGAAATAGAACTGATTCTAGTTGCCCCTTCTATAAGGTAGTTTTTGTATGGAGAAGAATGGGCAAGAAACTCCACCGTTACTCTTTTAAAAATGTTTTACAATATTTTGTATACATCAATTACATATTATATGTGAAGACGAAGCACCTAGAATAAGATTACTGTACCACAATAGGTGGAAAATATTAAAAATGGAGCAATGACAAATAAATAAATTGATAAATACATGGTACTCACATATTACAAACATTGTAAAACTAGCTAACTTAGAGAGTTGAATTGCTGCTTCTAATATTTATAATTCTGTAAATCCGTATTTGTTACAGCCGCGGATAATATTTAGATTAACATACAACAACCTGTAAATGCAACGTAACGTAGTTTTTTTTTTATCATTAGCCGATTTTATTTTAGCCTTTAGTGGAAAAGTGTCATTAAATTGCGTGCTTTATAATGAAATGAACTCAGCGTAAAACTTATTTGGATAACCTATAATATTAAAAGTCTGAACATATAATTTACTGGCCAAAGAATTATTTAATTTCTGAAAATGACATGTGATTGTGAGTCGCCGTGAGCCTGCTGTTAGTCGCTGTGTACCGCGGTGTGGTGGATGGCGTGGCGGGCGGCCGCAGGTCGGCCGCGGGTGAGCACCGCTGCGCAAGAGGTATGCGCTCTCGCTGCGAGGCACGTGCGCGACCGTTCCACCCGCTTGAGCGACATGCCAGCACTGTCGAGTCCGAAGCGACCATAGCTCGGTCCCTACATAGATAAATCGTCATAATTTTGACATTTCGTTCATTCATGCAATTTTGTGTTCATTCATAAGTATATTTTTATTTCACTATTTCGTTGAGGTGATTTCAATAATTTAAATCACGTATTTGACATGGAAAGTCACAGAATTTAAAACTTTAAACACTTCCTCGTAATCACTATCTTCAAAATGTTTCCGACATAACTTCAAACTCGGTGTTTAACGAGATTTCTGCTTAATCTATACCAATCTATATCTATATCTATACTTAATATCTATCTATACATATAATAAATCTGTAGACGAGGCGTTTCGGTACAATGAAAAAAAAAAAAAAAAAAGTTGGTGGGTTGTCCAAGAATAACCAACAGATTCCATTTCTACCATTTTTGGAATTTTTGTCTGTTTGTCTGTCTGTCTGTTTATATGTTCTTTAGTTTGATTGTTCCACTATCACGTAAAAAGTACGAAATCAATATGGTTAACTTTTATACTCAAATATTGTGTGTAACTCGATGTTTCATTCAGTTTTTGTTTCATCGCAATCGCTTCAAAATATCAAAAGATATATGAATTTAAAGTGTTCAAGAAGGAATTTTCATTACGTAATGTACATACACGTAACGACATCTATTGACGCGAAATGATACTTACTTCTTAATTACTAGGTTTGTGAGATCGTGTGTTGTTATATGACCGTCATTTTCTTTGCGCGGAAACTTAACGCGATACATTGTGTATAGAATATAACTCTAAAGTTAGGTTAATTAAAATTTCCCAGATGCGTTGTTTATTTATTAGTTTAGTATTAGTGCGATAGGTGGCGCTACCTATCTTTCAAATCTTGATAATCATGAAAGAATAGTGACAAATGTTAATTTTTTTTTAAATATAGGTATTTATTCTTTAATTTTTCACTTTTCTACATAGTTTATTTAGCTTACAGAGTGTTCGAACGTTTTCCCATATATTTTGACACTATCATTTCGGGCTCGATAGATGGCGTTGTTCGTTTAATGTCATTTTCTGAATCGCGGTGTTAAGAGTCTCCGTCGAAGAATGACTTTCACCCAGAAATTCCAAATAATTTTTAAGTGTAGGTATCTTTGTTTTTGACTTCTTTAGTGTCGATAATAATAATAATATAATAATAAATAAATAATAAATTGTTGGTTGGGTTGTCATTCGTTGAAAGTATTGATTTAGAGATGGGTTGTAACAGGTGAAACACGATATCTGTGATCACTGTGACTGTGACAAAAAAATAACAGATCCAAATATCTGTTATTAAATCACAGCATGTGATTTTTGATAAATACGTATCTCAATCGAATATCATCTTTATTTCTTTTGATTTAAAGTCGAAAATCGTATCTATCTGTTATAAAATCACAGCCTGTGATTTTTGTACAGACGGTAAATACGTATTGACTCAATTGAATATCTTCTTTATTTCTTTTCGTTAAAGTCGAAAATCGTATCCGAAGTTATAACAGTAACAGTCTTGAGGATCTGTGATTTTAAGTAACAGATATTTTTTATCGTTAGGAGCAATTGCTATCTGCTATTTTATAATATCTGTGATTTCTATCTGTGACGATAAATACGCCTCACTCCTAATTGATCTGATTGGTTTTGATTTGGTATTTTGGTTGGTTTCGTTCATTAGGTTCAAATTAAGAAGTCAAGAAACGAGTCGTTACAGATCGATTCAAACTTAATGTCGGCTCAGAAGTTAGCTTTTAGCTGCGCAGTACCCCACCCCTCACCCCCGCTGTCACATGAAATTGTTACTGCGCAGCGACTCGCCTCATGTTCCGAGCCGCCATTAAGTTTGAATCGAACTGTGCTATACTTCGTAATTTGTTCGTATGATTCGTGACCGCCGCTCATTCGATTCGATCGTTGTTGGCGTGTGTAAGGCCTCGGCCTCGAATCTTGCGGGCAGCGGGGCGGATGGCGGCTCGGAAGTTAACTTTTAGCTGCGCAGTACCCCACCCCTCACCCCCGCTGTCACATGAAATTGTTACTGCGCAGCGACTCGCCTCATGTTCCGAGCCGCCATTAAGTTTGAATCGAACTGTACTATACTTCGTAATTTGTTCGTATGATTCGTGACCGCCGCTCATTTGATTCGATCGTTGTTGGCGTGTGTAAGGCCTCGGCTTCGAATCTTGCGGGCAGCGGGGCGGCGGCGAGGGCGGCGCGGGAGCGGGGCAGGCATCAAAGACCCGTTCTCGAAACTAGCGGGCAGATCGCGCATCACTAGTCACTATGATATTTCCAAACTTTTTGTGTAACAGAAACACAAAATATTAAAATTTTCTCGATAAAAAAATATCACGAAGTTACCTCTAATTTTCACGTATTTTCGATTTGTACTTAAAATGCTAATGCCTATTATGATAAAAATTAGATGATTATATGTATTAAAACAAGGCAAACAAAATTGTGTAGGCTTTTTTTTATTCCTTTTATTTTTGGTTTTATTACGAATCAAAGCTTGTAGGACTTACGACGTTCTTAGTTCGTGGAAGAAGCCATCTTCCGTCACACATTACGGGAACTTCAAGCATATTTTTGTTTCACAAATCAGTCGGCGTCGCTCTGTTGAGACGAGAGGACTGCGCTCAAATTTTTAGCTGCGCTGAGATATTATTTATTTTCGTAAATAATATTTTCGTAATTTATCACATTCCACAAAAGAAACTGAGACATTATTTCATGTTTTCTAACATGAAATAAACACTAAAACCACTTCCAAAACGAATATTACAAGTGTTATTGATTGATAAATAAATAAATACCGAGTCTAAATAAACATATAAAATTCAATGTTGATATTTCAAAACTCAAGATGACATACATTTTATTTGACAGATTTTTGACTGATATAGTAGCACGGAGTATAGAAAGAAGTAAGTACAACTAGCGCCATTGCTCTGTATTGCGGTGAATTTTCTTGCGGAGAAAATTTACAACATAGCCAACGAGCCCATTCTACGTTCATTTGAAAATTCGCACTGGAGATTAAATCTTATTGCGATTTACTCAGGATCCAAATTCGTTTACTCCCACTTTTTTTGACAAACTTCTTGTAAGGTGACCCTTAGACGAACAATTGGAGCGACTGACCTAAATAAAACTTGTTTAGAATAATACCTTTATTCTTCGGTTATTGGTATAACGAACGAACTCGAACAGATTACGTATGACTCCGGATTTTTAATTGGTCTGTCCGTGATGTCTTGTTTATATCTCTTTATTTGACTTTTTTGTCGTAGTTGGGTTTTAGTTTTTACCTGACTACGGCGAAGCAAAAAGGAGGGTTATGATTTTGACCGGTTTCTATGTATTTATCTATGTCTGTTCCCTCATATTATCTTCTAAAAGACTCATCACAATTTGACAAATGAGGTATCGTTGGAAGCTTCTTGATCGTCCGCTGGTCATCGGCTATATGAAGACCAAAGCACAATCAGTCACACACACACACATACACTCATACACACACAATCCTACAACACACTCACGTACACACAAAACACAACAAACACACAAACATACATAAACCACTCACGAGCAAGCATGCATGCACTAAATTTATATTGTTTTAATTTTATTGCATAAATTGTTAAGTTTAAAAAAAAAAACGGGTGAAGACACTGGCTCCTGTAACACAGGTTCCACCTAGCTCAGGGCTTCAAATTAGAATTTAACACCTTTTTATGTCAATAAAACATTTTTTATTATTTTATTTTTATTTACATTAAATTGAAAATGGCGCCCTCTAGATGACATATCATGAACAACAAAAAATATTTTTTAATCATACCATGTTGGGTATCAAATGAAAGGTTTTAATTAGCACATTTAAAAAATATATATTATAACCCCAATATTTTTATGTTAACGCGTGGGATGATAAGTGCCGCTTTACGCGCCGCCGCACCGTAAACAGAAAAAACGTCAGACGCGCCGCGTGACGCCACACTGCACGCGACGCGCCACGCCCCGCGTCTCCGTAAATGAGGCCTAAAGTTATAATGCAACTTGGCATGTTTTCAAAGCTACATTTTCAACAGTTAAAAAGAGGGACCATACTAAACTTTCTACTAAGGGACTAGTTATAACAAGCGCCCGAGACGCGCATTTTGTACACTGCGTTTCGGGCGCTCAATAAAATTGTATGAATTCCTATGTAACGAATTTTATCAAGCGCTGAAGTCTAAGCGAGCGCCCATGCCGGGCGCCGTTAGGCCTGCACATGTCGCAACTTGCCACTCTCAACTTGCATCTCCGTTGTGCGATTTACAAATAAGACTGGGAGAAGGTATGCCGCGGGCATCGCTTCATCGAGAATTGCTGCTGTGTACGCCGCCGTGATGAAACACCGCGTGAGACGCGGCTATGCCATTCGCGGGCTCCGCCGCAAAAAACGCTCCATTTCAAACAAACGCGTGTAAATCGCTTGATGACATGCTTGCACTACAAGCTGATTTATGTCGGCTCGAAGAGTATTGTCGGGCTAATAAACTAGATCTCAACCCATCTAAATGCTCCGTTATTACCTACACTAGGAAACGTGCGGTCCTGGTCACTACCTATACTTTGGCTGACGATATCTTGTCGAGGTGCAATACAATTCGTGATTTGGGCGTTTATCAAGACAGTAAATTAGTTTTTGATGTACACATTGGAGCTATTGTTAAAAAAGCATCTAAACTACTTGGTTTTTATAATGCGACTTTCTAAGTGTTTTACGAAGGCTAAAACGCTCAAAACATTGTATTGTACATACGTAAGGAGTCAGCTTGAGTATGCATCTCAGATATGGAATCCACGGTATCATAAATACATCGACCGCATTGAAAATATTCAAAAACGTTTCATAAAATATCTTTGTTTTCACCAAAAGGTTCCATATGACTCAGCTGAGTATCTTCGACTCTGTAAGAAATTCCACCTACTGCCACTAGTAGAACGACGTAATATTGCAGACTGTCTGTTTTTGTTGAAAATCCTCCACAACGATATTGATAGTCCTGAACTATTGTCCAAATTTTACTTTAATGTGCCCGGAAAAAATTTACGTAATAACCCTCCCATTTGTGTTCTTCATTCATCATCGAATTATAGGCAGAACAGCTATATTGTGCGTGCAAGCAGACATTTTAATGAGATATGCAAGCCACATGATTTGGATCCTTTTGTAACTAGTGTGAACTCTGCAAGAAGGTGCTTAAGCCTACAATTTTTTTCTTAAGAGACAGCAGTTATTTTAAGCAGTTCTATTTTACTTTACTTTTGTCATTTTTTCTTTTTTGTCTATCAATTTGAGTCGTGTACTGCTGTCTGTGCTTGCGTCTTACTTGTATTTCTAGTGTAATTCTAAGCGCGAGGACTTGTAATTGGCTTTCTGGTGAATATTGCTTCCTCATTTGTTGTGTTTTTGTTAGCTGTAAGTCCTCCATGTACTAAATAAATAAATAAAATCGCGTCTCCGTAAACGCACTCATACATACGCCATATGTTTGAATTCAGTGCGGGCCGCGCCGCCCAAAGCCACGCGCGACTCCTCGCGTCTCCGTAAATGAAGCCTAACCGTGCCCTTGACGCTTGGACGCGAGTTCCTTTTTCACTATTTTTCCTTGTCATTTTCTCCGCATTAGTAATAAACTTAAAAGAAACACGGTTCAAAAGTTACAACAAAATGTGGAAATCTTGTTGCGTTTAACGAGCGTCCAAAACGCGCCGGGCGCGCGCCCAAAACACAGCGCAGGTACTGAGCCGCGTACTTCGGGCCCTTGTTATAATAATTATAACAAGGGCCCGAGGTACGCGGCTCAGTACCTGCGCTGTGTACCGACTAATTATTAGTCCCTTTGGTACTTTGGCACCCATTTACATAGATGAATAGATGTCAATTCTTTTAGTGGTGAAGCCGACAATCCTTCATTTATTTCTTTGGTACAGAACTCGGCCTCTTTTTCACATGTTTCAAATGTTTTCGAAGGGGATTGTTCGCGTTTGGCGCAGGAAAGGTTTTCATGACACATGTCATATTCGTTGCACAATACAGTGCAAAATTCATTATACAAATATTATTTTTTACTTGGGTATCACTTTGCACGATCCTCCAAAGAGAGAAATCCACGATATAGCATTATATTTATTACTTGGTAACATAGTTTTCCACAAAGACGTCATTAGGTACAAATTGTACAAGGTCCTAAATAAAATTTGGTAACATTTAAATTTGAACTTTTTCACGTCAACATTGAGTTTCTAGTTCCAAAACATGAACATGATCCATAGTTCTGAATTCAAGCTTAGCGTATCGTATAAGCAAAATAAACTACAGAAGATTGAAATTCGAATTCTATAAACGCCAGACGAAAAGTTTCTGCTGGCGGGAAGGCATTGTGTTTTGTTTTCGTCGTGTTTAATGAGAGGGGTAGGTAAGGGTTGCGCGGGTGAAATATGATTTTTTGCTGTCAATACACGCCCCCTGAATGGAGTGCACTGCTCGCTGCCCGCCGCCTCGCCGCTGCCGCGCCGCTGTTTTCGAGAACCGGTCCATTTGATTTTACGCATAAGATCCTGCCGCGCCCGCGCCGCCGCCGCCGCCACCCCGCTGCCCGTAAGATTCGAGGCAGAGGCCTTATGGTTGATTTGATTTGTTCGACTATCGGACAGCAATAAAATACACAAATATTGGCACATGTTTCTGGGGAAAGTCAACAATATACATCGATAAATACGGTTCCCGAAGAAGAAGATGCCACACACTATCCAGTAGAGTTCTTAGAATCCCTAAACACACCCGGTCTTCCAGCACACAAAATTTGTTTAAAAGTCGGAGTGCCAATAATTCTTCTCAGAAATTTTAAGTCCTCCCAAACTTTGCAACGGCACTCGGCTCATAGTCACCAATCACCAACAAAACGTCATCGAAGCCGAAATCTTAACAGGTTGCGGCGCCGGAGATGTTGTTTTTATTCCAAGAATTCCTCTCATTCCCAATAATTTCCCGTTTAGTTTTAAGCGTGTGCAATTCCCCGTCAGCCTGTGTTACGCCATGACCATTAACAAAGCTCAGGGCCAGACATTATCCGTTGCGGGGGTGGATCTTAGTATTGGTTGCTTTTCCCACGGCCAACTTTATGTAGCTCTTTCGCGTGTGAGCAACCCTAGCAACTTTTTTGTGTACGCTCCAGGTGGTTCCACCGCTAATATTTTATATAGAGAAGCATTTTCTTAAAAAAAACACAAGTTTTTTGGCAGTTTCTTACTAGGAAAAATCACCAGGCCTGGTCGAAAGATTCCCCATTTTTTAAATGAAGGTACAACTTTTCTAAGCGACATATTATTGTTTTCCGACATCCATGCGAACGAAGTCGCGGGCACAGCTAGTCTATACTAATATTATAAAGCTGAAGAGTTTGTTTGTTTGAACGCGCTAATCTCAGGAACTACTGGTTGGAATTGAAAAATTCTATTTGTGTTGGATAGTACATTTATCGAGGAAGGTTAAAGGCTATATAACATCACGCTTCCACCAAACGGAGCAGAGCATAAATTAAAAATGTTGCAAAAAAGGTTTAAGTTACGCAAACATGTATGAGGGAATTGTTTCTCTTAAAAAGTTCTAAAAAAAAGTCCGCGACAGCATTATGTCTTTAAGATTGACTCACTATAAGCTTTTTTTATGGTAATCAAAGGAAAAAAAAAAGCCTATTTTGGTACCCTGCTCCAATAGCCATGTGCAATACATCGTTGGATAGCTCTTTATAAACTGAATAGAAGTTACTATGGCGCCTAATTCGAAATCCTTGTCCGTTCGGAGTTATGCTGTACCAAACATGTCAGTTTTAGCAACACCACAATATGGTATTTTTTTAGATACTTCATTATTCAGTGCCCTTTTGAGCATCATTAGAGAGGTGTCGACATCACACGCTACCCAGTAACCGACCATGGGTTCACTACTTCCCCCCCCCCTTTCCTTCCAACGGTTAATCCTGGGTTTTTATCGGTATGAGGTGTCGCCAAACAAAGCTTGCATAGCATTTCAGCTTGGCACCGAATCGGCATCACCATGAAACTTTATTCATAAGTACTGCCTGGTTGGCGGTATGTCGATGAGTTGAGGTGGTGCTGATCCTATGCTAGGCTTATAGATGTGTGATGACCTTAACGGGTGCAAAATAACAGTAATTGTCCTGTAAAACGTTCATTTACACTAATGTTTATTATGGTTTCAAAAAACATTAAATGACGGGAAAAAATCAGTCGATCGTTTGTATTGGGTGTGACTGCGCTATTTCTTACTATTCTGCGACTGTTTAGGTATTCGCACTCTGGACTCCGGTTACAGTTTTTCTTGTTCACTCCGGCTATATCTTGGACTTTGTTATCTGTTTCGTTTTAATTGTAGAAGAACTTTTAGGTTTCAGGCAAGCGATTTGTTATTTCCGAATTATCACACGGAACAAAAATAGGTGGAATGTATCTATTTGGAAAATGGTTTTTCTGCAGCAAGCATTAACACAACGGTATAATTATCCAAGTTTAAATGGAAAGTGCTCTGGAGAAGTACTTACGGGATTAGTGAAGATTCTTGGCTATTACGTGGGCGCATCCCATGTAATAGCTAAAACGTACTATTGTTACTTATTAATCTATACTTATTTTATAATATTACTAGCTGTGCCCCGCGGTTTCACCCGCGTAGGTCTCGATCCCGTGGGAATATAGTGATCAAACGTATCCTATGTCCTATTCCAGGTCATGGTCTACCCGTGTGCCCATCGTCTCCTCTCTAGATTAAGGAAAGCCGCGTTGGCGCGGCGCCGCACGGCGGATCGAAAATCGGCTGTAGAAGACATAGGATCTCGATTTCTTAAATGTAATTTTTTTTGCTGGAAATGACTTCTGCTGATCATTACTGTTCTATAAAATGTCATATGAAGTAATTGTGTGCAGAAATGGAAGAGTTATAATTTTTATAAGAAAAAAATGTATGGAGCTGACATGAAAAATGAGGATATCTTGTGAATTTTTGACATTTTTTTTTATTTTATTTTATCGCGGCATCACTTCAAAATTAAAAAAAAAAAGTATATGATACATTTTAATGCTTAAATATGGCTATACCAAGTGTAATTTACAATATTTTTTATGCTTAGACCAAAACATTCTAAGAAATCACAATGTCGTATTACCTACTTTGTGATTTTCATTTGAAATGACATGGTAATTATGAATTACGTAATACGTAATCGTGTCTAATACCTCAAGACCACATTAGCTAATGATTAATAAAACTTAATACCTATATACCTAGTTAAAAGGATACGTACGTACCAAAATAATTTGGGGTACTCGCTAATTTAGCTATTAGTGCAGGATTAACTTAATGAAAGTAATTACATAAATGTGATTAGTCAATAACCATAAATAGTCAAACATTGGATTCACAACTTCAGTTCATTTAGAGCATTTCTAATAGTAACATCTATCCTACCGTGTCTTTTTACTCCACTGAGTAAAAAGACACGGTAGGATAGATGTTAGATTGTAGACGTGCCGAAATTTAAAGAATACGCTAGAACAACCTCTGAAAAATACGTGGAACTGTACGATTGGTACTACATGTCATCAATCGTCCACAAATTGTTGATTCACGGAGGGGACATAATTGCAGAAAATGCTATTGTACCAATTGGAAGTCTTTCTGAAGAAGCTTCAGAGGCCCGAAACAAAGACTTTAGGAGGTTCAGAGAACACCATTCGAGGAAAAAGAGTAGACAAGCATCAAACGAGGATATCCTCAATATGCTTATCGTCTCTTCTGATCCTCTAATTTCTTCCACAAGACCAAAATTAAATGCCCACAAGAGGTAGACATACTTTAAGGAAACAGTAGAACTACTGAAACTTCAGGATCAGGAAGCTCCGACAGAGTTCTTAGAAGTTATATAATATCTATTGTAGAGCCTGATTCTGAAGTGGAATAATTTTAATAATTTGCTTTTATTTTTAATCATACAATAGTTTACCATTTATTGTTATTGACTAATGATCACGTTTATCTAATTACCCTCATTATGGTACGTATCCTTTTAACAGGTATATAGGTATTAAGTTTTATTAATCATTAGCTAATGTGGACTTGAGGCATTAGACAAGATTACATATTATGTAATTCATAATTACCATGTCATTTCAAATAAGTAGGTAATACGACTTTGTGATTTCTTAGAATGTTTTGGTCTAAGCATAAAAAATATTGTAAATTACACTTGGTATAGCCATATTTAAGCATTAAAATGTATCGTATACTTTTTTTCTTTTTTTAATTTTGAAGTGATGCCGCGATAAAATAAAAAAATAAAAATATGTCAAAAATTCACAAATAAATAGTACTTATCAGTGTGCAAGGATATAATGGCCAACCTTGTGATTCCAGAGATATCCTCATTTTTCATGTCAGCTCCATACATTTTTTTCTTATAAAAATTATAACTCTTCCATTTCTGCACACAATTACTTCATATGACATTTTATAGAACAGTAATGATCAGCAGAAGTCATTTCCAGCAAAAAAATAACATTTAAGAAATCGAGATCCTATGTCTTCTACAACCGATTTTCGATCCTTTTGATTATACGAAAGGCAGAATGTTTTTCTAGACCTTTGCCTGTTCTAATCAACATTATAAACTCTGAAAACAGAACTAACGCGCGCCATAGGATTATAAGCGCGCGCGTCCCGAGCAGAATATGCGGACGACTGAACGTCGGCGTCGGGCGTTCTCTTTCTAGCATACGTGCACGTCCCATTCGTTTTGTTTTAAGAACAGTCTCGAACGGTATTTACTTTTATTATTTGTTTATTATTATTGCGTAATATTTAATGGAATGATTTCATTTAAGTATATGTTTTGTTTAATGTATACTTACTACTAGGTCATCATTATTTTGCGATTTGTATTTATTTTAATAACATTATGTTTATATACAATATGTTAACTAACACAGGGCGTTCCCGTTAACTTGCAATAGTATAGCGTGTATACATGCTAAAAAAAACATTACCACAAAACAAGTGTGACAAGTGGGCGTGTACACACGGCTACACATCAAGCTATACATTTCCAGTTTATGTTGATCTCGCATTGTATAGGATTTCCGTACAATGCGAGGGCAGCTTATACTGGAAATGTATAGCTTGATGTGTAGCCGTGTGTACAGAGAGTTTATTTTCCGTAACAATTTAATATTTTTTGTGAATTTTTTACTATACAAAAACAAAAAAATACATTTTTTTTAATGGTAATATTTTTTTTAGCATATATAGACGCTATACTATTGCAGGTTAACGGGAACGCCCTGTATTATTATTATGTTTGTATGTCACATTGATTATTTTTTAAGTTAAGACTGAAATTGGGCAAACATTTACGGCAAATAAAATTGTACCTATATTCTGATTCACTTTAACTTTTTCGTTGGTTCGATAAATAAGTATACCTATACCTAGTTACTGTAAACCCATCTTCGTTTAAATAACCACTTAAAGGCTCTTACATACTGGGGCGATTCGCCGCGCGACGCGATGCCGCCGCATTGTTCGCCGTGAACTTTTCTCAGAAATTGTTTTGTTAAAATTCGCGTCGAGCGGCGAATCGCGCCAGTATGTAAAGGTCGCTGCACACAGCGGGCGCTGCGCGGCGTGACCGGACGGCGTCGCGACGCTGAGCAGTTGTAATGTACTAATTACTATGGACGACGCCACACAGAGCCGCCGCGCTCGGCGCGACGCTAACCGTCACGCCACGCCGGCGTCGCGCCGAGCGCGAATACAAAACCGACGCGGCGGGGCGCGGCGCGACGGTACGTTTTTGATTTATTTCATGCCCCCATTTCCGTTTACGTTGTTTTTCTTAGCTAGCGCAAATAAGAGCAAGAGCGTTTCCACGTCGGAATCGCTCAACATCTTTTTGATGAATGAATCGCGTCGCGACACGGTCGGCGTGAATGGGCGCGGCGGGACGTGATCGCGCCCGCAGTGTGAACGCTGCCGTCGCGCCAGCGCCGCGTCGCCGCACGGTCACGCCGCGCCCCGCCACGCCACGCCCGCTGTGTGCAGACACCATAAGAGTCTTTAAGAAATAATTAACGTGGACATTTTGCATATAAAGATAAGTTCCGGTTTGGATTAGTAGCTATATATTTACATAACTGTAAACAAGTACCTATACCAAACAAATACCGCAGCAGAAACCAATATGTAGTAGAAAAAACATCCATTTCGTTTTTTAAGCGCCTATACAAGCGCCAATTTTTGAATGCGTGACTGTGACTTCTTGTATTCTTTTCACAAATTGTTTTGGTTTTTTTTTTGTGAATATTTAAGTTTTTTTAAATAATTAATTTTTATTGAGCAATAATAACATTTTATGTACCTAATTGCGTCACATTAGTAAGTTGTTCACTATGGAGGACTCAGTTCGTCCATATACTAATTGTTTGGTTCTACTGGCTGCGGCATTTACGTTGAGAGAAGCTAGTGAAAATACCTACAATACTATGGCTTCTTGAATTTCTACAACATCGGTAAGTCATAATAGAAGTAGTGGAACACTGTTTCTCAGAAATTGTTTTGTTAAAATTCGCGTCGCGCGACGAATCGCGCCAGTATGTAAGAGCCTTTACGTGTATAATACGTTATTATTACAGTTACATTTTTTTTTTTTTTTTTTTTTTTCCTAGCCTATGCTGTCCCACTCCTGGGCAAAGGCCTCCCTCCACTCCTTCCATCTTTCACGAGCCCGCGCGTCTTCTTTCCAGTTTTGATGGAACCTATCCAGCTCGTCCCGCCATCTCCTACGTGGTCTGCCGCGACCCCGTCTCACTGTCTCAGGGCACCAGTTCTGCGCTATTTGGGCCCACAGTTTGTCAGGCATGCGGCAGACATGTCCTGCCCAGTCCCATTTAAGTTGGGCAGCCTTTTGAGCCACGTCGGCTATCTTTGTTTTGGAGCGCAGTACTGTGTTACGAACACGATCCGTTAATTTAACGCCTAGTATACTGCGCTCCATTGCTCGTTGGCAGACCTTGAGTTTGGACTTCTGGATGTTAGTCAAAGACCAAGTCTGTGCGCCATAGGTTAAGACGGGAAGAATACACATGTCCATGAGCCTGCGTTTCAGTGCCATAGGCAACTCACCCTTAAATAGTTCCTTCATGGACCAGTAGCTCTTCCAGGCGTTTTCCGTTCGTCTTGTGATTTCTTTATCTTGCCTCGCCTGGAAAGAGACTACTTGGCCCAAGTAAAGGTATTCCTGGACATGTTGTATTGTCTCCCCGTCTACTTTTATGCTTCCAGGTGTTTCGTTGCACATAACTTTGGTCTTTGACATATTCATCTTCAGTCCAACCTCAAGGCTTGCATTGCTAAGCAATACAGTTACATATAACTAAGAAATCTCGATGTTTTGTGAGGCTGAACCGTGCGAAGCAGGAGCGGGTCGCTAGTATAATATCCTAACTAATCCATAATAATATTAAAAATTCGAAAGTAACTCGTGTCTGTCTGTCTTTCTGTCTGTCTGTCTGTATGTGACCTTTGGACGCTTAAACCACTGAACGGATTTCGATATTTGGCAAGGAGATAGAAGGCATCCCGGGGAAGGAAATAGGCTACTTTTTATCGACATACCACGCGGGCGAAAGCCGCGGGCGGAAGCTAGTAATACATAATTGAAACACTTTCAAAAGTGTGGATGTGTGCCTACTGTACGGACTGTACCATCCCTGTACACTATTAATGTTGTTGGACATGTGAAACTGTCAATCAGGAGGCTATCGTGTTATTACGCTACAGCGGACCTGAGTCACACCGGAATTTGAATGTGAACAGAAATTTGGATACAAAAACATTATCTGAAGTAGAATAGAATCAAACACTGATAGCCGTTGCGTCTGCAATCCTTCAAACTATGTTAGCTGAATCATAGACTTTACGACCATACAGAGCTTGACAGCGGAGTGCGTGAGAGGAGAGCAGCAGCTGCAGCCGAATATCGGCAACAAAATCCAGCTTGTAATTGTGAGGTCGAAACCGAAAGGTTCTTTTTAAACAACTTCAAACTGGAGGAGGTTCTCGATGCGTCTGTTTTTTTTTTGTTTGATGATTTTTTTGTTTAGTAGGTCATGCTTCAGAGGTGGGTGGTGGTGCTTCATGCTTATTAACTTTGCTTGTGTAGTTTTTGAGTTAGCTTCAATGTTACGTATTTTCCTCGATTTCCTCTAAGATATGGACGATGTTTTAAGTTATTACCACAACTAAAAAGTGAAAAATAAAACTATTTACAACAAAAAAAACAACCAACTTCCAAAAAAAATGAACAAAAGACCTATTTCGGAAGTCATTCGCAAAAACGAAAAAAATTAAAACCAAAGTCACCGACTTCCGAAATTAAAGTAATTTTTCTCACTTTCTAGTGTATTTTTATTGAAGTAGGTTGTATTTTTTTTAAAGTTTTTTTTTACCTAGTTACCTACGCATTTGTATTTTAAGCATTACGATTGTAATGTGGTTTATTGCTGGTGAGCATCGTTCTGGTGGCGTGTGGCGCGTATCGGGGCCGGCGGGGTCCCGTTAAAACAGTAACGGCGGGCGCCTGCCGCGCCTCGCACGCCTAGCCCCTCTTTGCTCCCGAACCGCTACACACCGACCAACGAAACAGAACTTACTTAAGGTGGATGAGACAAGGTAGCCCGCGAAATCCCACGTTTCTTCATTTTTGACATCCACCGTAGAAATGTTTCTACAATCTGTCATTTTGACATTTCCCGTCCAGCTGATTTCTTTAAGAAGGGCATCAATAAACTGCCACTGCGTTGGCAAAGATGCATTGATTGCATGGGTGATTACTTCGATTAATACAAATAAAAAATACATGAAAAAAATTCGTTCAAATTTTTTCATACAAAACGTCAATTTCATAGGTAAAGACCTAATATTATGGTGCAAACTGCTTGCTAGTGGTGACGTGGTAGCGTGTTACCTCCTGTGGTAGTGGATGGTGCAGGTCGCGCGAGTGGCGACCGGTGATCGATAGCGGCCGCGATACTACCGCATAACGACCGGCTTGCTTCAGCTCCGCCAGCCGATACAAACGTGCCCTACTTGTGCCGACATTACTTCATACGTGTCAGATAATAAACATTTACTGACTACAATCCACCCGTGCCCAGTTTGTCTTCAGTTGCCTGTTGCCAAGGGTCCCGGTATCCCTTTCGGACATTTCCGCAACCCGGCACGTTCGAAAAAAATTAAAGTCGCTTTTCGTGTTTGTCTGTATATCCGCGTTGTTCTTCTAAACCACGCACCAGATTTTGTTGAGGTTTTCACCATCGATTAGATAATTTATTCCGGAAGGTTTATGTGTAAAGGCTCTTACATACTGGCGCGATTTGTCGCGCGACGCGACGCCGACGCATTGTTCGCCGTGAAGTTTTCTCAGAAATTGTTTTGTTAAAAGTCGCGTCACGCGACTAAGTCGCGCCAGTATGTAAGAGCCTTAATACGTTAATATTAAAGTTACATATAACTTAGAAATCTTGATGTTTTGTCAAGCCGTAAAGACCGTGGGAAGCAGGAACGGGTTGCTAGTAACGTTTATCTAAACATTTACCTGGAAATTCGAGCATTATTTTGACAACCTTCTTCGAGATAAATAGTTGAGGAGCTCGTGGCTCAGTTATAACCTAGCCTAAGTAATAAAATCCATCAGGTTAAGCTACGCTTGCCGGGGTTGGTCTGTGGATGGGTGACCATTTTCACATATCGAGACTTCTCCGTGCCTCGGAAAGCACGTTAAACCGTTGGGTCCCGACTGTCATTTGTGGATCTTTGACAGTCGTTATGAGTCGACAGAAGTACGAAAGTCTGACAACCAGTCTAACCAAGGGGTATCGTATTGCCCAGTTATTGGGTTGTGGAGGTCAGATAGGCAGTCGCTCCATGTAAAATACTGGTATTCAGCTGCATCCGGTTAGACTGGAAGCCGACCCCAACATAGTTGGGAAAAGGCTAGGCAGATTGATTGATCTTCGAGATAAATAATAGTTATTTGTAATGCAAGGCTGCAAAGTTGTTTTTTGGCGCGAGTACTTGTATTGAAACCTTAGCAAGTTCAAATATAGAATCCTGAGCGTTGCGAGGGTTTCAAAGGTATGAGACGCAGAATAACTTTGCTGTCGAGCGAAATACACGAATTTTCACCTCACTACAGCGAGAAAAATGCTAGGTGTCAATGCATTGAACAAATATTGTACGTTTTTATGTACTTGTCGCGCAATTTTTCCGGAGGAAAGCTCAATTCGGCATTATGTACCGCTTGCACTAACTCTGTATTGCTAAACAAACCCAAATGATGGAAAGTGAATTGAATATACCTACACATGAAACTTATGTGAAGTTTTTGAACTGAAAACTTCTTTAGGCGCGTTGAGCGATTTTTTTCGTGCTGGCCAGTGCGATTATTCTAACAAGTGCGAGTCGGACTCGCGCACGAAGGGTTCCGTACCATTATCTATAAAAACGGCAAAAAAATCACGTTCGTTGTATGGGAGCCCCCTTAAATATTTATTTTATTCTGTTTTTTAGTATTTTTTGTTATAGCGGCAACAGATATACATCTGTGAAAATTTCAACTGTCTATCACGGTTTATGAGATACAGCCTGGTGACAGACAGACATACAGACAGACAGACAGACAGACAGACAGACGGACGGACGGACAGACAGACAGACAGACAGACAGCGGAGCCTTAGTAATAGGGTCCCGTTTTACCCTTTGGGTACGGAACCCTAAAAATGAGGTTGGCGGTTTGGTTTGTTTAGCAGTGGCAGAGTTAGTGCAAGCGTTACATAGTGCCGAATTGAGCTTTCTTCCGGAAAATTGCGCAAAAAGTCCATAAAAGCGTACTTTTACACACTTTTTTACTTTTACAGCTTTTTTTGTTTGTCTGAGGATGTTATCCATACAAATATAAATTCAAAAGTAACTCGTCTGTCTGTATGTTACCTTTTCACGCCTAAACCACTAAACGGATTTCAATAAAATTTGGCAAGGAGATAGATGGCATCCCGGGGAAGGCCATAGGCTACTTTTTATCGACATGCCACGCAGGCGAAGCCGCGGGCAGAAGCTAGTAAGTTATAAGTTAAATTGAAACCATCTCTTTCAGTTTTAAGGCTCTAACATACTGGCGCGACATGTCGCGCGACGCGATGCCGCCGCATTGTTCGCCGTGAAGTTTTCTCAGAAATTGTTTTGTTAAAAGTCGCGTCGCACGACAAGACGCGCCAGTATGTAAGAGCCTTTACTTTATCAGCTTCCGGAAGGAAAATACCTAGTGTTCGTAAGTAAAAGCTTTAAAAAACTAAACCAAATGACTCACGCGACAAGTCCTCCTAGGAAGGCAACGGGTCCGCCACCGATGAGCCTGATCTTACGGTGGCAGGAGTCGAACAGCGAGAGCCTTGCGTGAGGCGGCGGCGGCAAACCCACCATGCCACCCGTGGTCACGGAGCGCAGCATCAATCACAAGCACATGGGCACTCGCAACGGGTGCGGCAAAACACAACACTAGCCGGGCGCGAGTGCGCGACAAACAACAGCTGAGAGCGCGTCCGCTCCGCCGAGCATCGCAACACATGTAGGTGTGCAGGCGGCCTGCGCGGGACTGTGCCGGCCCCGTCACTGTCGCCAGCCGTGCCGCCGCCTGCCCGTCTCTCCACCGCGCTGCCATACATACCCCCCTGTCCGACCGACCCCACTCCTAATCTGTCTGTCGACATGACTTTGACTTTTGAAACACTATAATGTTCTATTGATTCTTGATTTTTCTGGGTTATTGAGATCATTATGACGAATGCCATTTGAAAATTGTGAATAATAATAATATAAGTACCTATGTTGGTCTGAGGTACCTATGTATATTTTTTATACATTCAAACTTTGAATGGTCCGCCATAAAGAGCTTTTGAAACAAAACCAGTGTTTTTAAGTGTTTGAACAGTGGGTCGCGGCGCTATCAGCTGCCGATGTGGAGAGGAGAGTGGTGTGGTACAGTAAAGGGATGCGTAGTTAACGAGAGGAGGGGCGGAGGGGGGCCCAAATCATTGACTGCGACGAACTTGTAAGCTACTCGACAAAACGTAGTTTGGCAAACAATGTAAACGATTGACCTCATTGCCACGACTGCGGGCGGCACGGCGGCGTGATTTATGTTGATACTAGCTTCCACCCGAGGGGTTCGCCAGCGTGGTATGTCGATAAAAAGTAGCCTATGTCCTTCCCCGAGATGCCTTGTCAAATTTTATCGAAACCCGTTCAGTGGTTTAGGCGTGAAAAAGTAACACAGACAGATAGATAGAGTTACTTTTGAATTTATAATATTAGTATGGATATGATATGGAAGGATTAAGCATAAAGGAAAATGCCAGGGCTTCCCACAAGACTCGGCCAGAACCGACAAAGATGAACTATATTTCATAAAAAAGGAAAATAAATATAGAATTAGATAGTATAATTAGTTTTCTATTAGAAGTACACCAAAAAAAGATATAGTTTTTTTTTTAAGTTGACCACTTGACACTTCTGATTTTAACGATATCATGAAATAAACTATTAAATTAATTAATGACTTTTAGCATATTATCCTCAGTGTCAATAGCCAAGGTGGCAGGGCCGCAGCTACCCTACAAGCCGATTCCTATCGGCTTCCCTTCTGGAATTCGAAACAAAACCACTCTATCGTCATTGAAAAATGACACAGTCAGTAGTGTTTAAAATGCCTTTTAAGTAATCACACTATAGGTATTTAATACACCATATAATTAAAACTATACAAAACGCCTACATTCAATGTTTTGTCTTTGTTGTCTCCCAACAGCAAAAAAAATTTCTCTAAAATAACTCGGCGGCGCGGCTGGCTTATCGCTCCTTCAAAAATCAAGGCGTCATGACGTCACTTCGGTCACGTGACACCCCGGTTTTATACGCTTCAAGCAAGCCGGTCAAATACGAGTTATTGTACCTAAAGCGATCTAAACTTGCGTTCGCGTGAACGAGATGCCGCGATATCGGTTCGGTAGTTTTCGTTGAATTTCGTAATGCGTTCGGCTCGGAGTTCGGACAGGACGCTATTGTGTGGTTGCTGTTTGACGTAATCGCATTATAATTTGTTTACACTTGCAGTTAATTTGCATTTTGTTCGTATTATTTATTGAATACATTAGTTTATCAGTACGAGAATCGTAGTAGTAGTATTAGTTTGTTGGTATAAAACAGTGATTAAAGTGTTTTGACTTTAGTGAAAGTGTACGTTGTAATTATGTATTTGGGGTAAGTAGATAGTTAATAAGTTGAAATTTCTTAATAGATTTGAAAAGTTATTAGTACTATCAGTAGGATTAGGATGGCGGCAATAATTCGTCAAGGACTTTCTAATTAACTACAATGTCTTTTGGCCCGCGTGCTGCCCGTCTGATAGCTTAGTGGTAGCCTATACATTGTTGTTTAGGATTATTTTCTTTGTGAGGAAACATGCTTTTAGGCCGTGCTCGCTCAGATGATAAGTATAAATTACAAACGACGTGATAGTTTTTTCAAACATTCTAATGTTTCCCTTTACGATAAATATGAATGGCTGACTGGCAGTTGTAAATAAAATAAAATGGATTGTTTCCCTTGTTTACTTTTCTCAGATTCTAGTACTTTATGTAATAATGGTTTTTACATTCATAATCTGACGATTTTTCGCTAATTCGTTTGAAGCTCTACACCCGCGCGGCCAATTCCCTCTAGTGGCCGTGAGCGAAAATTCTTTTTTGCTCTGGGTTCCCACTCCCGAAAAATCACCCTTCGCCACTGCAAGGTAGTCGTAAATGGTAGAAAAATCGGAGTCCAGTAACACAGCAATATACAAACACAAAACTCAAAAAAAATACGGAAATACTTCGTTACTCGTGACACCACGCGGGAGAAGTCAAACTTTTTTGAAAGTGACAAATGCCAGTTAAAGTTTTACATCAAGTGCTGCCAGCACTATAATTACTTTATTAGGAATAAACAATTCTAAACGGTATCGATAATCGAATTAAAAATATTTTTAATTATTACATTACTATAAAATATAATAAACTTATTCAAAAATATAACTAAACGCTATTTATTAATATAATTACGAGTAACGATTATGTAAGCAATAAATTCACTTACGTATCCTCATATTGATATTATTGTAATCGATTCGCAAGTGCAATTTCGTATCGATATTGATTTATTTTGGTTTTGGCAACATTTATGTTGCAAAATATTCTAAAACTTTTAAAAATGTGTGCAAAATAGCTAAAGCTCTTTACATTGACAAAATAAAAACTACCTGGCAAATAATAAATAATGAAACAGGTAGGAAAAAACAGCGTAGTACTGAATTTAATTTAGAGACTGCACATGGCCCAATCAACTCAAATGTAGAAATAGCTCAGGAATTTAAAAACTTTTTTGAAAATATTCCAGTTAAAACTACTGAAGCTCTAAATTCCTCACCCGCGCTTTCTGCTGCCTTACTTAGAAAGAATGTAAAGGCATGCTCTTTGGAGTTTAGGTTTCAGCATACAAACCCCCAAGCGGTTATAAAAGCTTTTAAAGATCTTAAAATTAAATCAACAGAAGATCTATGGGGAATGTCTGTAAAAGTCTGTAGATCTATCATCGAAACCATTGCGCCCTATTTAGCTTTCATATTTAACACCAGTGTAGACCAAGGAGTCTTTCCGGATCTCATGAAACACAGTAAAGTAGTTCCTTTGTTCAAATCCGGTGGATAGTAAGGAACCCAACAATTATAGGCCTGTGTCAATTCTGCCAGTTCTCAGTAAGGTGTTTGAAAAGTTGATGCTCAATCAAATGTTACGTCACTTTAATAAAAATTCCATCTTTCATGAACATCAGTACGGTTTCACCAAAGGGCGTTGTACCACTGACGCCGGTGTCACCCTAATAAAGAACATTTTTAACGCCTGGGAGGAAGCACAAGATGCCATTGGAATCTTTTGCGACCTCTCGAAGGCGTTCGATTGCGTCGACCATGATACACTTCTGTTGAAACTAGAGCACTATGGGGTTAGGAATACAGCTCTTGATTTACTAAGATCATATCTGAAAGAAAGAAAAGTTCAAGTAAACGGCGTAAACTCATTGGGGTCTGAAATGGCAATGGGCGTTCCTCAAGGCTCGATATTAGGTCCATTTCTCTTTTTAGTTTATATTAATGATTTACCCCAATTACTTCTAAATCAACCGAAGATGGTGTTATTTGCAGATGACACATCATTGATTTTTAAAATAAATCGACGTTCACAAAATCTTGACGACGTGAATAGCTCTATTCTTCAGGTACAAGATTGGTTTACGGTAAATAATTTGGTACTAAATGAAAAAAAAACCAAATGCATTCGATTTAAATTACCTAATGTTAGAAGTAGCGAATGTGACATCATATTGAATGGAGAAAAACTGGAGTTTATTAATCAAACAGTTTTATTGGGAATCACGCTAGACGAGAAATTACAATGGGGACCTCATATAAAATCTCTTGCGGGGCGGTTAAGCTCGGCCGCTTATGCTGTTAGAAAGATAAGACAGTTAACAGATGTAGAAACCGCGCGTTTGGTCTATTTCAGTTACTTCCACAGCATTATGTCGTATGGCATTTTACTGTGGGGTCGGGCTGCTGATATTGAATCCATTTTTATTTTGCAAAAAAGAGCTGTCAGAGCCATTTATAATCTATGTCACCGCGAATCTCTCAGGGAACTATTTAAAAACATTAATATCATGACGGTACCTTGCCAATTCATTTATGAGAGTTAAATACATTATGCTCGTCATTTCTAAAGCAAACTACGTATGAGTGCAGAGCGAAGGATTTGGCATGGTAGTGAAACACATAATAATAGAACACATTTGTTACGGAACAGAACAAAATAAAATAATGAAAAACAATGTTCCGTTTGTAAACAACAAACGGAACATTCTTTTTCATTATTTTATTTTGTTATTTTTATTTTGTGTTTCACGAACTGTGTCCAAATAAACGTTATTTATTCATGCATTCGTTTATTATTAATAGAATAAATTAAATTGGTTCAGAAATGAGTTTTTCAAACTAACTTCTGTAATAATCCAAATACTGTGCATTTTGTTATTGTTAAATACGAGGCTTTTGGCTAATTTGTAGTTCTAGTAAATGTCATTTTTATTTTGTATAGTGCGTTTAGTTTGTGCAGAATAAACAATTTTTCTTTCTTTCTTTATTTCTTCTTTCTGTGTTTTTTCGCATTGAGTTATACTAACAAAATTCTGTAATCATCTTAGGCGGGTAGCACACCTCTGCCGCGAAACTAAACGACGAAACCGCAGTAGTTCAATTGAACTGACTCGCGTCATGTTGCGCTGCTAGATATCGATTCGAAAATTCCAGTCATTTAACAGTAGGATTTCGCTTTATGATCCAGTTAGTGTTAGTAAAGGAGACTGGCATATTTTCGTACCAACAAAGGAGCTAGAGTGTCACAACCAAATGTAGTTCATAAAATTACTCCTATTTTGAAATCAGTTATAGGATTTTGTCATGAAAACGATTCCCGGCTTTCGGACACCAAAAATAAAAGTCTTTTTTTACTTTTCTGGTACGTATTTTCCGCTTATGTCACTGACATTGCACTTCATTTCCGAATGTTGCTACTACGTTAAAAATATAGTTACCTACCTGTCAACGAACATTAAAATGAAGTAGATAATTGTACCAATTTGCCATTTAATATTAAGATACAATATATTTTTATGTGTGTCAAAAAACATCTTAAGGTCACGCGTTACATCGTAATAATTTATTATTATTTTTTTGGAATACATTTGCATTTAAGGGCAGGACTCTCAGAATCGACCTATTTTTGATTCAAAATTAAACAATCAAATATTATTTGTTTGATCTGATAAAAATACATGTTGTAGTTTAATAAATATTCTTGATTATTCTATGGTTCAAAACACGATTTATACAACTTCACTCGATAAAAAAAATCGAGAAAACTCCTTTTTTTCGCGATTTTTTGATCGTTTTATTATTTTTACTTGTAGTAGAACCAACTTTTAGTCCCGAAAAACATGTCAAAAAATAGGCAATGAAATTACGAAGAATATTGTATGGTTCATTTTTCTCAAAACAGTTTTTTATTGTTTTAACAAGATATTATATAACAAGGTGGCCCGCGCGCTTCGTTTCAGTAGCCGGCCAGGCGTCTTTGAGGTAGGACCTATGCCGCTGTTGCTAGCTCGCTGCGTTCCCCGCAAAATATACGAGAAATTATTGTTATTTTCCGTGTGTTAGTTTTAAAAATCAGTCTGTATAAACAATAAGATGAATTTATTTTTTCTACGTATATTATATCTACCTACTCGTTTTTAATATTACAGTTTACAGAAAGAACAGTAGCACAACTACACCAAAGATCATTTTTGCAAATAAAACTTTTTATCTTTGCAGTTCAACTGACTGATCAGTTGAACTGACCTACAACTCGATTTTATTAATGGGATTTAGAATGGCGACGCGACGATGCGACGGCAGTATTTGCTTCTTGCTCAGGCGCAATAGGTAGATTCTATTACGTGAGCGTCAGACATGTACCTAGTGTACCTACTGCATCAATTCAACTCGCGCGCCTACTGTAGGTATTTATTGTACAAATTATAATAATAATGCAAGGTGTTTGATGTTGTTGTACTTTCACACAAAATAGTGACTAGTGTAGATATCTGTTATCTTCTGACTTACCGGCTGCGGCTGACTTACCGACTTACTGTCTGACTTCCTGCGGGAAATTGCCTGCCATACCAAAATTCTATAGATTATAATGCTTGTTTTTAGGGTTCCATACCCAACGGGTAAAACGGGACCCTATTACTAAGGCTCCGCTGTCTGTCTGTCCGTCTGTCACCAGGCTGTATGTCATGAACCGTGATAGCTAGACAGTTGAAATTTTCACAGGTGATGTATATCTGTTGCCGCTATAACAAAAAATACTAAAAACCAGAATAAAATAAATATTTAAGGGGGCTCCCATACAAACGTGATTTTTTTGCTCGATATTGAAAACGACAACAGGTAGACGATTGAAATATTACTGGCTGACTTCCGGCTGGAAATTGCCTGCCATACCAAAATTCTATAGATTATAATGCTTGTTTTTAGGGTTCCATACCCAAAGTGTAAAACGGGACCCTATTACTAAGGCTCCGCTGTCTGCCTGTCTGTCTGTCTGTCTGTCACCAGGCTGTATCTCATGAACCGTGATAGCTAGACAGTTGAAATTTTCACAGATGATGTATGTTGCTGTTGCCGCTATAACAACAAATACTAAAAACCAGAATAAAATAAATATTTAAGGGCGTTGCCGTTTTTATAGATAATGGTACGGAACCCTTCGTGCGCGAGTCCGACTCGCACTTGGCCGGTTTTATTATTATAAGTAAGCGTAGTGCGGTAGTAAGCGTAAGCGTAGTGCGGAAGCGCTGTAACAGTCATGAAAGAAAAGGAAACAGTGTTGGTGACATTAAAAAAAAACAATGGTAGGTAGGTAATAAAATAAATTGTGTTGCTTATATTTTTCTAAAAACTAAACACCCTAAACATTAACATGAATTCCGTAAAACAAAGTTAATTGTACTTACTGTTACAATTTTATACTGTGACGCAAAATGTTTGCACAGCGGGGTCAGCGAGTTCATTTGAACTACGTGTTCGCGTGACTAGCTCGCAGGGATTGAGGTAGCGCTAAATGCCTACTGCGCTCGAATATGCTGGCCTTAATGAAAAGAGGACCTATTCAAAAAAGTAAAATGTCATTTGTACTGTGACGTATTGCAATAATTATTCTGTGGCGCCGTCATGGATGACGTTACTTTCAATATTGGTTTCATCTGAACTATTTGAATAATAATTAATAATACTTATTAACAAAAACGGGGGTTCAGGTGCTTTTTCATAACGTAGTATTTGTGTGATAATCCTTAGCGATGCCCCCAACTAGAGTAAGACATCGGCCAGCAAGTCAGCGTAGCCGATGTATCCTTAACTGTTCGCTAGTATTGTTAGAACAATTTAGAATATATTACATAGAAAATATATCCAATCAAAAACATAAATGTGAAAAGGGAGCCAAATTCAAAGTGTGGTTATCGACTTCGCCGACAAAAGAATTGAGATCTAAATGGGTGCCAAGTTCTATAGATAATCCTGAAATTTATAAAGAACATACAACATTCTAAAATAAATTTAAAACAAAATTTCTTGTTTTTTCTGTTATAACAATGTTTGCTATTTAAAAATATAACTTCATTGAATAGTCGAATTATTTACACAAAGCACTTATGATGAATTCAAGCTGAAAATTTTACTTGGCTAGTTTTTACATACAAGTTCTCTTATATTTGGCTAATCAACTTATCTTCTTTATCTTTGATAATTTCTATATCTATAGTATCGCGCTGCAAAAGAACTAAAACAAACAGGGTAACTTTGTTATTCTGGTGTGCGTGACAGCTACATCTTACACTCGCGCCACGTCATTGTGCTTTTCTAGCTGTTGTTATTGTGCGTGCATTTAGCGGCTAACAGTCGGGCGCTATTTTCTTTTATTTTCGACGAATTCACAGTTTTGACCGTTTAATTAGGCATATTTATATATTTACCGTTTCTTTATTGTAAGGCCAACATATCTAACTCCTCTAAAATGTTGGTTAGCTGATAAAAACTAGCCAAGTAAAATTTTCAGCTTGAACTTTGTGTAATTAATTCGACTATTCAATGAAGTTATATTTTTAAATAGCAAACATTGTTATAACAGAAAAAACAAGAAATTTTGTTTTAAATTTATTTTAGAATGTTGTATGTTCTTTATAAATTTCAGGATTATCTATAGAACTTGGCACCCATTTAGATCTCAATTCTTTTGTCGGCGAAGTCAATAACCACACTTTGAATTTGGCTCCCTTTTCACATTTATGTTTTTGATTGGATATCATTACTTTTTGTAAATAAATTATTATTATTCGTCAACTAAAAGTGATCCGTAAAATCTATTTTCAAATATAAGTAGCAAGATTGTGTTAGAATGCATTTCTTTTGTAACTTAATTAGTTACACTTATCCGCAATGATGTCAGATCGCTGAGCCCGGCGTTGTAGTTTGTGTTAATATTGGTTGTCGAAGTTCTTTAAAACAAACTTGTCCCGTCGGGGAAACTCCGTCAGGAACAAGTTCAATTCAATTGAATTCAAATCTATATTCCATATCTCATGTGTGTACAAACTCTTAAAATGATAGTTACAAAGTTCACATGGGCCCTGTCTGTTCCTTCCCACGTATGCTTTAATGAATTAATTTTCGCAGCCACTATTTTGCATTTACATTTTGACCTCACGATCCGCTTTGACACACTCAAAAACATACGTAACGTATCGGTATAAGTACGAATTTTTATATTATTTTTTGATTTATGGGCTTCTAGCTACTGCAGAAAATGTATTCCATACATTGCCTAGGTATTGCATAGAATACCTGAATTATACAGATTACCGGAACCATATATACGAATGAATATCGCCCACATGGCGCCAGGGCAATATGCACCGGAACCTCACCGGTGCGGGCGGCACCGCACTGCGATTTTTTTCGTCTTGTGGTCCGGCTCTGGTGCGGCTCCGTCATCATGTACAGGAAGCCTAAATGTCACCTTAAGATACGGATAAGATACTATCACTATATTTCTAAACCCTTAAATCCCCGTGACCCCGCCGCACTCCTATTGCCCGCCTCGCGGAAAACTTAAACAGCCAATGATTATTAATTATTATTAATTATTGGTTGTCTAAGTTATATAAAATAATCAGGTACCTGTATACAAAACGATAAATGCGACCTTTCATATTGGAACCAATTCTCCTACAAAAGAAAATATTTTGCTATTATAATTTCGAAAGGCGCTAGGTGTTAAAAATCGATTACTTTATTTTTTTTTTAATCATAAAAAAATACTGTTTTCTGATTTTTTCCTTTGTATACACACAATTACCAAGCTGGACACCAAATTTCAACTTGCTAGGTCATCTGGAAGTGGGTTAGGTTTTTGATCTATACGTATGTCAGTCAGTGATAAAAATGACGATTTTTGGACGTTGATATCTCAACAACCGTTTGAGCTGTATTAATAAAATTTGGGGTTCTAGCTAATCTAGGGGGTATTAATAAATAAACCAAATTTCATGTGTGTATGTTAAATAGATTTTGAGTTATTAAGGGGTGAAAAGTAGCTCCAAATGGTTCGTGTAATATAACACAGCTGCTGCGTCGCCAGTTCTTTTCTTGAACTTGGCTTGACACGCGGCCGCGTGTCTAGATCCGTGGATATGATCGTGTTTTAACATCATAGATTGTACCGACGACGCGACGCCTGTAAGTATTATTACCTCACCTATACCCCATTTGAAATAAGATTAGACATTGAAACAAACCTTTATACAGTCCGTTCAACCGATTTTGACTTCTATACCGTAGGCATAAGGATGGCATTAAAAGCAAAAAAGGTTACACAATACCAACTGTCCACTGCAGCTGCCAATTATCATGCGACCAACGCAATAGAAGTCAAAATCGGTTGAACGGACTGTAAAAAAGGTTTATTTAAACGTCTAATCTTATTTCAAATGGAGTATAGTAGAAGCATGTATATTATAGTTAGCTTCTAAAGTACCTACACCTACTTCCGGGACTATTCATTCAATTTAAGGATTAAAAAGCAGTTTTTATGCTTTCAGATCAATCCTGGTAGTTCCTTTTCATAATGTTACAACTGTTTCGCATTGATACAAGAACAATTCCCTGAGATTCCGAACTGATACCTGAACTAACACTTGGTCACAATGTGGAGTGATGTGTGCTTTGGATGTGGACAGTCCATGCTACGTGTTGCAACAGTTGCAAGGCGTTCCCGAGTCCTTGAATTGTCCTACCTATTGTTTAATTTGTATATTTCTTTTCTGTGTCCTGGTAGCGGTCGAGGTCATATACGTTATGTAAATATGAATATATCTTAACTGCGTTTTTCATTTTTGATATAAGTGCCTTATTAGGTACTAACAACATTATCTCCCTTAGCTTGTTCTGTTCGTATGTCTTTCCGTTTACTAATATTGTATTTTATTTTTCAAGCACTTCCTGGAATCCGATTGAGCTGAAACTTGGCATACTTATACAACTACCGAGACATTTTCAAAATTTCGGATCTGGTGTTTGGTCTGGTCTGATGATGTAGCCGGAAGTTGGCCATAGGAACTCCTCAGTCAAACAAGATAGCACCATCGTGTTTGGACTCATTGGTTACGTAATAACAAGTGCTTTGACACTGGGTGGTGTTCAAGGTCTGATGATGGAGCCGGAAGGTGGCCATATGTGTTTCTAGGTACTCCTATTTTTTTTTTTTTTTTTTTTTTTTTTTTCAAGCTCTTCCTAGTATCTTATTGTACTGTAACTTGGCATACCTACATATACAGCAACTGAGACATTTTGAAAAATTGATACCATGTGGCTGGTCTGATTACGGAGCTGGAAGTTGGCCATAGGAACTCCTCAATCAAACAAGATAGCACCATAGTGTTTGGACTCATTGGTCATGTATTAACAGGTGCTTTGACACTAGGTGGTGTTCAGGGTCTGATGATGGAGCCGGAAGGTGCCCATGGGAAAACGTTAATCAAACAAGATAGCACCATCGTGTTTGGACTCAGTGGTCATGTATTAACAAGTGCTTTGACACTAGGTGGTGTTCAGGGTCTAATGATGAATCCGAAAGGTAGTCAGGAGCACTCCTCAACCAAATAAGATAACATTATCGTGTTTGGACTTGTTTACGTTGTATTGATAAGGACTTTAACCCAAGGTAGTATCCAGGGTCTGATGATGAAGCTAGAAGGCGGCCATAGAGACTCCTCGACCTTACAAGATATCCCCGTAGTGTTGAGTTCGATTTGTGAAGGTGATAGAACAGATATTTAAACAAATTCTTATGCTAAAAAGTACAAAATAAAATAAAAGTAAAAATCTTTTTAAAAACAAGCTTTTAAGTAACTAAAAAGTACTAAATAAAACTTACGTAAATATAGCTATAATATTTTCTTAAAGCTTGAGGCGTAAATGTCCTTCGTGCACTTAAAGACAAGCCTCAATCTTTTAAGAAAATATTATAGTTCTATATTTACGTAAGTTTTATTTAGTAATTTTTAGTTAATTAAAAGCTTGTTTTTAAAAACGATTTTTACTTTATAATTTACTAACATGTGAAGTTCGAGAAGTGGGTGTACTATATAGTAAATACTACTCTGCCTAACTCTTCTGGGAAAACAGGCCTGCTGTTATGTTAAGATTTCAAGATATTAGGAATCAGTAAACACAGTACTAAATTGATTACTTTGATTCAGACTACCAGCTGCACATACTATGAGTACCTACCTACATGATTATTGATATCCATTATCATTATATATAAAAACTGACGACACCAAGAATTATTATTGACTATCAGTGATGTATTGTATAATCATCCATCAGGAAACAAGCGCCAAATCAAGGATAAAAAGCAAACGATAATGCAATATAAAAGTAGCTAAATTATGCAAGTTATCGTAAGTATTATCAATGGACTGATAACGACACGTTTTTCACGATTTTGACACTTTGAACTGCGTTGATAGATCAGTCAATCAGTCAGCCTTGTGTTTTATATAATCTTATGTTTTACTTATCTTTATTTCTAGTATTAAAATTATGTCTATCACTTATTTTATTAAAAAGATTTATAAATTATAAAAAGATTTATATGTATAATTATTAAATTATAAAAAGATTTATAATGTATAAAACACAAGGGTGACTGCTAAAACCACTGAACGGATTGGGTTGACATTTGGCACACAGATAGCTATTATGACGTAGGCGCGCACTAAGAACGGGTTTTTGGAAATTCGGCCTTAAAGGGGTGAAAAGGCCGGATTTAGTTTGTAAGTAAAATCTTATTCCTTGAGTTAATAGACTTGAAACATGGCACGAATATTTATCTAATTAATAATAAAGTTTGCCATTTCAACGTTTATATGAAAGAATTTTAACGCGCGGTCCGATTAGATCGAAACTCAGAATTTATACTTAGAACCAAAAATAAAGAATAATGTGAACCAGAGTGAAAAAGGGTAATCTATATCACAGCTCAAACCACTGAACGGATTGGGCTGAAATTTAGCACACAGATCGCTATTAGGACATCAGCATCCGCCAAGAAAGGGTTTTTAGAAATTCGACTTTTTAAGGGTTGAAAAGGGGGGAAAAATCTTATTCCTTGAGTTAATAGACTTGAAAATTGGCACGAATACTTATCTAAGTAAATTATAATGTTTGTCATTTTTAGCTTTTCTAAACTACTCAAACTCAAAGCATTTATTTCAATTAAACCATATACAGGCACTTTTGAATTGTCAAGGAGTCGGTCAGTCAGAAATAAGAAGCTAGTTGCCCATTCCAAAGCGTAGTAGGTACCTATGGAGAAGAACGGGCAAGAAACTCCACGGACACTCTTTTAAATCAAAATATTGGTTACATCATTCATGTTGAAATTATACATGTGAGAACAATGTAGAAAGCACGTTAAAAGCGTCCGCAATTATAACATAAAAACAAATTAAAATAAGCCATGGTAGCTAAGAGATGACCAGTCACAACTGACGGCGCCCGTTCACGAACATGACGCATGGATCAGCACCATTCAGCTCAACCATTTTGAAGGGAGCTAAATGATCCAACACACGCGCCACCATCAGCGAGACATTTGAGTGAGCATGACATTCCCAGCCGCCAGGGCACATTCAAGTCAATTAAAGACAAATTACCCGGTAAATGGCTCTATAGTGCATAGTACTCACACCTGTGCTATGCAATTATATAATACAAAGGAAATTGAGTTTATACAATGCAAAGATGGTCTTACAATCTTCAGCAGCTCCAACATTATTTTCGAATTTTAATTAGTTAGTTGTGGTTGTGGAGCAGGACCAGCATTAAGCCAAGCATTTTTATCAGAAATGTAATCCTCCAACTTATAATATGCCTGCCTGTATAGTGTGCGTTTTATACAAGTTTTGAATTTCGTCTCGTTCAGTTGAAGTATGTGGGGAGGAATTTTATTGTAACATTTTAAACAGTACCCCATGAAAGATGAGTCTACTTTAGCCAGTCTGAAACCTGGTTGAACTAATAGGCCCCTATTTCTAGTACTATAGTTATGTCTATCACCACTTTTACTAAAAAGATGTAATTTATTTCTGACGTGCGTGATGTTTTCATAGATATATTGGCAAGCTACCGTCATGATGTTAATATCCTTTAACAGTTCCCTTAAAGAATCGCGCCTGCGGAGATTATAAATGACTCTAATCGCTCTTTTCTGCAGAATAAAGATAGACTCGATGTCTGCAGCCCGTCCCCATAGTAAAATACCGTAAGACATGATGCTATGAAAGTAACTAAAATAGACTAGCCTCGCGGTATCTACATCAGTAAATTGACGGATTTTTCTGACAGCATATATGCTGCTGAACTTAACCGTCCTGCAAGAGATTTTAAATGAGAACCCCATTGTAGCCTTGAGTCGAGCGTGATCCCCAGGAAAACAGTTTTATCGACGAATTCTAGTTTCTATATCACAGCTCAAACCACTGAACGGATTGGCAGATAGTTATTAGGACATAGGCATCCACTAAGAAAGGTGTGCACGACGCCCTAACGTCACCTCGCTCGTGGGCGCAAGTAGCGGCGCTACCGTGTATCAAATAGTGAACTTTAACGTTAGAATCACTGCTAAAACATAGTGTAGTGAAAGAGACCCCTTCTGTGCACCGTGGAGCAAGTAGCGGAGGAGCTACAATGTGATTCTTGTTAGAAATACGACGAAACGCAACCGTTTTCGTCGTCTCGAAAACGGTTGCGTTTCGTCCGCGAAAAATTGCAAGAAACGGTCGTCGTTGCAACTGGTTTGAAGACGAAGAATAATTGCGTTGCCGTCTTTTCGACGTTCTCGTCGTTGTCGTCTTTTCGACGTTCCCGACGTTCTCGTCGAGTGAAATAGTTTCTTAGTTTCAACTTCAACTATCAACGATTTAAAATGTGTGAATGGTTTACTAAACAGTAAAAACTGCGCATGGCGTTATTGAGAATTCTCGTTATATGGAGAGAAGAAAAATCAATATTATTTTAATATATGTGTATTTACGAATAAAGTAAGCAACTAAGAATATGATAACGTATAGACAATGCCAACCTAGCGACAGTCTCGCAGCTGAGGTAAACACGTTCAAGTTAATCACAACAAACAAAAGAACAACTTATTAGCAAGTTAGCAACTGACTGACTGGCCCAAAAAAATTTAAACAAACAAGAGGTAACATCCACGCGACGAGACGTTCATATCGGCTCGAATTCCAAGAAATAGCATTATAGACTGTACGTAAAAAGTGAACTTTATATCAGTGATATAAAGTTCACTTTTTATTGTAAGGACTGTTTTGCAAACAAACGGAACGAGACGCATTGACAACTGGTAATATATTATCGACTCTATATCATTGGTATAAACACGAACCGATTACTCTAGTGTCGGCTTACCTCCCCCCCCAGAGTGCGGCTGAGGACTTTCAATCCCTCTCGGACGACCTCTCTGCCCTATTAGGCCTTAGTAATTCCGCTATAATAGCAGGCGATTTCAATGCCAAACATCCCTCGTGGAATAGTTCCATTACCTCTACTAGAGGGCGACACTTGTTCGACCTCTCTTCCTCCAAGAACTTTGATGTCATCGCTCCGATGACTCCCACTCACTTCCCCCACGACCCCAATCATACCCCCGACGTACTCGACCTGGCGCTCCTTAAGAACGTCAGCCTACGCCTAGACTCGATAGAAACGGTAGACGAGCTTAACTCTGACCACCGTCTCCCCTGGCCACCAAAAGGGTAACGGACTGGAAGAAAGTAAGCGAAAAGCTGAAATCCAACACGTCCCCCCAATTGGATTCTATTCTCGATAAGTTTGACTCTACCGCGGACACGACGGCCGCGATCGACTCACTTACTGATCACGTACAATCTGTTTTGAAGGAATGTTCAAAGGAGGCTCCGGCGACGGACGACCGTCGCTGGAGGCTCCCACAGGAAGTGCGTGATCTGATAACTGAGAAGAACGCGTCTGTCCGTGCGTACACCACCTTTCCCTGCTCCGCTAACAAAGCTCATATGCGCTATTTACAGAGAACTGTAAAGAAACGTGTACAAGAGCTGCGTAACGCGGGTTGGGATAAGATGTTGAGCGACCTAGAGCCAACTCATCTAGCATTCTGGGACCTTCAGAGGAAACTCAAGTCCCCGCAGGAAGCTGCCATGACCCCCCTAGTACGTCCCGATAAATCCATCGCCTTCGAGGATTTAGAAAAGGCAGAATGCCTAGCAGACAGCCTAGAGGGTCAATGCTCGCCCAGCTCTCTACCAGTATACCAAGCTCACCTCCATGAGGTCGACGCGGAAGTCGAACGTAGAACCTCCATTCCCCCCGTAGAAGACCCTGATGACCCCTTGCCCCCCGTCACCCCAGACGAGGTGCACGGGATCATTAAGGATCTTAAAAATCGCAAATCCCCGGTTCAGACGGAATCACCAATAGGGTGGTTCAATTGTTCCCCGCCCATCTTATAATGCTATTGACCACCATCTTCAATGGTGCTCTGAGCAATAATATCTTCCCCCAAGCGTGGAAAGAAGCCACCGTCATTGGTATCCCGAAGCCCGGCAAGCCCAGGTCGGATCCTTCGAGTTACCGCCCAATCAGTCTGCTCAAGGTTCTCGGCAAAATCTACGAGAGGCTTATTTATAAGCGTCTCAGAGACTATGCAGAGACCAAGGGCCTCATCCCTAACGAGCAGTTCGGCTTTCGAACTCAGCACTCTAGCGTGCATCAGGTACACCGGATCATCGAACACATAAGCTTTGGTTTCCAACGCAGTGAGTTGACCGGTGCGGTATTCTTCGATATAGCGAAAGCTTTCGACAAAGTCTGGCACAATGGCTTGTTATACAAGTTGTATCAACTCGGAGTGCCAGACCGTCTCGTGCTCATCATTCGAGACTTTCTGTCGAACCGCACCTTTAGCTACCGTATCGAAGGTGCCCTCTCTTCCCCCCGACCCATTCGAGCAGGAGTCCTTCAGGGCTCCGTGCTGTCTCCCCTCATCTTCACTTTGTTCACCGGCGACATTCCCAAGAGTAAAAAGGCGCAGTTGGCTCTGTTCGCAGACGATACGGCCATTTACGCGAGGGGGCGTCGACCCGATCAGATTCGCCTAGCTCTCCAGGCAGCGGTCGACAAGCTCGGCGCCTGGTTTCGAAAGTAGCGAATCGAAGTAAATCCCGATAAAAGCCAAGCGGTTCTCTTCCAGAAATCGCGTAATCGTTTTAGAGCCCCCGTCCCCAGTCCGCTCACCATGTTTGGCAAGCCGATCCCTTGGGAGAAGCGAGCTAAATATCTAGGTGTATCGCTGGACGATAAACTCTCATTTCAAGAGCACATAAAGCAGGTGCGCTCGCGTGCCGCTTTCGCTCTAGGTAGAATCCACTCCGTTCTGAATGCACGAAGCAAATTGTCACTCAAGTGCAAATTGCGTACCTACACGGCGTGCATTCGTCCCATCATGACCTATGCGGGGTCCGTCTTTGCTCACGCAAAGCCCCACTATATCCATAGGATGCAAACCCTACAGAACCGTTTCCTACGTAAAATCACGTCAGCCCCCTGGTTCGTTCGTAACGAGATCCTCCATCTCGACTTAAAGATTCCCACAATCCGCCAGTTCCTAAAACGCCTTTCCAAGCGTTATTTCGATAGAGCCGCCAAACATCGCAACCCTCTGGTTGTCGAGGCCGCTAACTATGCCCCCTCTAGGATTAGCAAAGTCCGCCGTCAGAGGCATGCACTTGTAGAGCCAGATGATCCCATAACCCTCCTCCAGGAGAGCAATAGGGCCACCAGTACAGTTCTAAAACACAAACACAGACGCCTACCGTCATTCCGACCTCGCCGCCGAGGTCCAGCACGACCGCGATCCCGATTAAATTCGTCCCCCCGTCCCTTGTCCGATGATGCCAGCCCGCGCCGTAGCTGAGCACGTAGCTTTAAATTCCCCGTATAATAATAATGATCCTATATTGATCCAGCCTGTCCCATCTTGCTGTCCTCCCGCCAGTGACGCCCTAAGCCGAGGTTCGTACCCCACAGGGGGTGCCCTTAGCGAGCGCTCACTTAGTTTTAATTTAGATTAGTCATATGCCCCTGGCTGGAGGCCCTGAGTGTAGTAGCTTAAGGCAGCCACAGGAAAGTCCGGTTAAATAGTTACGATTTTCATCTAAAACCAACTATGAGATGCCCTAGACAAAAAAAAAAAAAAAAAAACCCGGCCGACACACTCCGATCCCAGCGCTCAACGAGATAACAAATAGCAATAACTCTGCCGAAGCTCCCTAAAACCTCGCCGCCGCACTATGGGAAAGCCCCATACAAAGCCGTCTCAAAACCGTTTCACATGAAAGTCGTTGATATGGAATAAAAATAATACATTAATTTAGTTTATCTTCGTATATATAAATGGGCATCAAAGCGAACTCATGTTGAAAAACGTAGTTTCGACGCACTACTTTGCTACAATTCAACGCCACATTATTCGAAAGTTTTTAATATAAATGTACAAGTTTTATACATTTTTGGAATGCTTATAATCTCTTCATAACGTTTCGTAATGAATATTATAGATAATGGTTTAATAAAATAAAATTAACCAACAGAGTTGAAGATGGTATGTTTTTAGGGTTAATTTCTTTTTAAACAGACGTTTACCCTTTACCGCTGCTTGCCGCTGTCGAGATATTTGTTGTATTATTATCTTTAAACATAAGATAAGGCAAGGAGAAAAATAAAAATTACCCCTACTTGCCCCTTTTCTGACACGGTGCTTAAACATATCGCGAGATAAAAATTTTTTTTTTTTTCAATTTTTATTCCTCATGAAATCACTTTTAAGGTCAAATTAATAAAAAGTTCATTACAGTGATGAGTATTATCAATAGTTCTTTGTGGTTTTGATACAGTTTTGACCACCTTACTAGAAATATGGTCACTTTTCTATTAGGGTCGAATTAAAAACAGTTTGGCTATGGGAAGAGTGCAAATTATTAGTTTCTTATCTTTTTGCACATAACACTATTTCCTTGGCCTATAAAAGGAAGGTGCGCCCGGAAAAATTCACAGCTGTTGTAGTTGGTCAGACATTCAGTTGCAGTTAATATCTATCTTCAAATATTCGCAGAAGTTGACTGACTTGAAAAATGGGTGAATTTGTGTGTAGCAGACGAGACTTGTGCTATTTGTTGACTACTTGCAAGAAAATTTCAATTTGTCACCAGAGAATATAACTACTGTGGTCTACATTCAAATAGGTACACTTGGTATCTAAATGTAACGAACGCTGGAGAAATGCATCTTGGATCAAAGATTGCTTTGAAAGTAAGAATGTCAACTGGTTAGATGGTCAATTTCGTGTCCCACTAGAGTGTCGAGTCACGGTTAATGATACTAATACCTCTGTAAGTACTGGTGGCAGACCTTCGAAACCATACGAAGAATCTTCAGAAAAAACAAAGAAAAGTCACAGCTAATTTGCTCCGAATTCAATAGACCGATTAAGTTAAAATTTGGTACACGTATATATTTTTGTGAAAGACAAACGTGTGACGAAAATAAATTAATTTTGAATATGGGGCCGCTTTTAGGGGGCCGAATAGAAAATGTACAAAAAAAAGTTTTTCAAAGTGTACCGTGTGACATATCAAATAAAAGGACTTATTGCAAAGATTTCAAATATATATTTTTTTATAATTTTTAAATAAATACATGTGAAGGTATTTAAGAGAATAGATGAAAATTGACCATTTCCCACCTTTATCTCCGAAACTATTGAGACTAAAATTTTGAAAAAATTTCATAAAATATTTCTATACATATAGAATACAGGACAATCTATAAAAAGTCTATGGTCTTAAAAAACATGGTAAATTGATCCCAACTACGGAACCCTACATTACGCGTGGTCCGACACTCACTTGGCCGGATTTTTTTTCTCGTTTAGTACCATTTTATGTAAATTACAAAAAAAATGAGAAATTTTGTTTTTTTTTTCTTATAGAATCCATGTACTTTTTAAGTTTTATTTTTAAAATGAATTAATAAACAGAAATTTCAAAATCAAAACTTTATACATCCAAGTATATGTGTGCAAAATTTCAACTCATTTAGTTAAGAAACAACTGAGATACGGAGTTTTGAGACGAAACATACGCGATTTTCCCATAGTGCGCCGTTTGCCTCCAGAATAATTGTTCATACTTCGTGTTTTAATCAATTCTTCGAACCTCAAGCTATCCCCAACAAAAGGGTTTTAGGAATTTCGACCTTAAAGGGGGTGAAAAGAGTGGACTGTTTGTATGAAAAATCTTATTCCTTGAATTAATAGACTTGAAACTTGGCACAAATAGGTACTTATCGAAGTAAATCATAAAGTATGTCCTTTTTATTTTCTCTAAACTATACGACTTTACGTGGATTGAGGGATGTCGAAGTTTGTATAGAAACATTTTAGCGCGCGGTTCGATTAACTCGAAACTCAGTATTAATGATTAAAACTAAAAATAGAGAATAACGTGTATCAGGGTTTTTGCAAGATTGTCCCTTTTCGTTTCTTAAGCAACCCCTCACATAGAGGAATCACGGGGTGTCAAAGTAAATAAAAATTTTAACGCGCTGTTGGAATAAATCGAAACTTGGTACGGTACTAATACTTAAAACTGATTTTTGAAAAGCCCCGAAACACGTACTTTTTTCCGTGGTTCGGGGTTTTTCAAAAATCAGCCGCTAAAGGGGTGTAAAAGGGTAATAAAGTTGTAAATATGAATTTTCGAAAACTATCTTATAAAGGGGTGGTGGGGTAGCTGAACTTTTAGAGTAAAGTACGAAATCCACGCGGACAAAGTGCTAGTATTCTCATAAATGAATTGGCAAGTTGCCGTCATAATATTAATCTTTTTAAATAGTTCCCTGAGAGATTCGCGGCGACATAGATTATATATGGCTCTGACAGCTCTCTTTTGCAACACAAAGATGGATTCAATGTCAGCAGCCCGACTCCACAGTAAAATGCCATACGAAATAATGCTGTGGAAGTAACTGAAATAGACCAAACGCGCGGTTTCGACATCTGTTAACTGTCTTATCTTACTAACAGCATAAGCGGCCAAGCTTAGCCGCCGGCGCCGCAAGAGATGTTATATGAGGTCCCCTCTGTAATTTCTCGTCTAGCGTGATTACCAGGAACACTGTTTTATTAAATTCCAGTTATTCATTCAATATGATGTCACATTCGCTACTCCTAACATTAGGTAATTTAAATCGAATGCATTTGGTTTTTTTTTTTCATTTTCTACCAAATTATTTACCGATCTTGGACCTGAAGAATAGCGCTATTCACGTCGTCAAGATTTTGTGACCGTAGCGTCGGTTTATTTTAAAAATCAATGATCTGTCATCTGCAAATAACACCCTCATCGGTTGATTTAGTAGTAATTGGGGTAAATCATTAAAGTAAACTAAAAACTACATGGCTGTTACAAAATAAAGTAAATGTTAGTATGAAAAATACAATTTCTTTAAAATTTGGAATATCGGGATTACGAATGTGTTTCAAAATGAGCTGACCGATTTTTTATAAGTATTTGAAGCGTGAAATGAGCATGGGTTGGCGACGCTGGTGTGTTGTACACACGGCTACACATCAAGCTATACATTTCCAGTTTAAGCTGACCTCTTATTGTACGGAAATCCTATGCATTGGGAGATCAGCATAAATTGGAAATGTATAGCTTGATGTGTAGCCGTGTGTACACATCCGAGATCGGTATCAGTATTAGTATTTTATTAACCGGCTTCTTCAAAAAGGAGGAGGTTCTCAATTCGTCTTTTTTGTTTGTTTTGTATTTGTGTTACGCGATTACTCCGCCAATTATGAATCGATTTTGTTGATTCTTTTTTTGTTTGGTAGGCCATGCTTCAGAGGCGGTCCCATATAATTTGTTTTCATTAACTTTGCTTGCGTATTTTTTGAGTTAGCTTCAATATTACGTATTTTTCCCACTTAGTCTATATGTAGACGATATCTTATGATGTGACTCCGCTCAGTCACTGTTATTTACATAGCAGGAAGTGGTATTCTAATTTATGTGGGGTAGGTCCCCCAACTAAACCTCATTTGTCAAATTGTGATGAGTAGTTTAGAAGATAGGAGGGAACAGATAAACATACAAACATACATACATACATACCGGTCAAAATCATAACCCTCCTTTTTTCTTCCCCGTAGTCGGGTAATGAGTAGGTACCTACAGCAGAAAATATCACATTCAACTTGACGTATGTTGTCATAGATATCCGTATGGTGTAATCTACATACACGAATACTACACCCCTTTGCAAAAAAAACGGGCGGTTTTGATTTTTCTACATTATTGGTAATCATTTAGTTGTAAAGAGGTTTTAATAGCCAAACTATGTAACAGGCACTTTAATAAAGAGTCTGGGTATGAAAAAAAGTTAATTTCAAATTCGAAACTTTTGTTTAAAACAATAATAATACCTCTTTCAGTTTGTGACTTTACTAACTTTTTGCGGGTTTGCGGTTAAAAGGTTATCCTGGCAACTAAAACTAACGTCTCGTTATTTTTAGCAGAATAATTTATGTTTGTCGCATAATCCAGCCTTATTGTGGATGTAGCGTATAGTGGATGTAGCCTTTGGGGATGTAAAACAGATATCTTTGTGTCGATTGTAATGGCAGAAAAAGCAATAAGAGCTAATAAAATAATAGCGCTGCTGGAAGAGGAGGGGTGTAGCCAAAAAACTATGTTCTTATTGATAATAAGAAATTACTAGTCATTTATGCTAATACCATAGTAAAAATATTAATATTATCCATAGAGAAAAGCCTATGACTGTTAAGGTGCCCGTTTTTTGCAAAGGGGTGTATAAATTAAATTCGCTTTTCGTGTTTGTCTGTATTTCCGCGTTGTTCTACTTAAACCAAGTAACAGATTTTGATGAGGTATTTACCATCATTTAGAGAATTTATTCCTGAAGGGTTAAGGCTCTTACATACTGGCGCGATACGCCGCGCGACGCGACGCTGCCGCCGCATTGTTCGCCGTGAAGTTCTTAAGTAGTTCTTAAGTTTCTCAGAAGTTGTTTTGTTAAAATTCGCGTCGCGAAATCGCGGCGAATCGCGCCAGTATTATGTAAGAGGCTTTAAGTGTATATTAAGTTTCAAGTTACATATATCTAAGAAATCTCGATGTTTTGTCAAGGTCCAAAAACGTTGCGAAGCATGAGCGGGTCGCAAGGCATGTTTAAAATATTCGTCCGCAATCCCTGTGACTAGTGCAACCGCTTCATCGCTATGACGCAACTGTCCTCTTTCGGTTTGTGTACATTACACAATGGTCACTAATGGAGCAAAATGACCTTGGCCATCACTAAGTAAACTAACTGCCTGTCGGTAGAGAACTAGAGACGAAAGTTTGTAGAGTAACTTCTCATCTAAAACATGTAAATAGTAGTACCCATTCAAATGGATATTGACCAAGCGACTAAGGAACCTCGTATCGGTATGAAAAATGCAGTGACCCAAAGATTTATGGTTTACTAGCACTATGCCCGCGACTTCGTCCGCGTGTATTTCGTACTTTCCTCTAAAAACTTCAGCAACCCCTCCACCCCCCTTGAAAGATAGTTTTCGAAAAATCATATTTACGACTTTATTACCCTTTTACACCCCTTAGCGGCTGATTTTTGAAAAACCCCGAAGCACGTACTTTTTCATAATTTGTTTTAAGTATAGTAGTACCGTTCCAAGTTTCGAGTTATTCCAAGAGCACCTTAAAATTTTTATTTACTTGAACACCCCGTGATTCCTTTATGTGAGGGGTTGCTTAAAAAACTAAAAGTGACAATCTTTATTATTTACTAAGTAGCAAGTATTGCCAAGTTTCAAGTTTATTTACCAAAGGAATAAGATTTTTCATACAGGGTGTTAGGGTAAACACCGTTATCCTTGCAACCAGTGGTTTGGTTTCATTTATAGAACGTAAAATCAATGGAAAATTACAACATTTTTTTTAAATATTTTAGATCTAAATTTTACCACAAGAGACGCAAGTTCGTTGCCCTATGCGCTAGGGCAACGAACTTGCGTCTCAACACGGGCGGGGTGTACGGGATGTGACCTGACCGGCAGCGAGCGCGATTCCTCCCTTAGTCAGTCAGCTGTTTCGCTAGAGAGCACGGTGTCGGATAGAAACTTTTTAAAATCTTTTAATGAAAATTACGTTTTTTTTTGTTGTGTTCGGTCATTTATTTTTATATTTAAGTCAACTACCCATGGTTTGAATGACAAGAGTGTTTACCCTTACATCCTGTATAAACTGTATCCCCTCTTTTTACCCTACACCACCTCACAGGGGACGAACTTTGATAAATCGATTGAGATGTTTACATAATTTGACTCAAAGATAATTTATAACAATTTATGAGTTAGTAAAAGCACGCAGTAAAATCCTCCCCTGTAAAATTAACTACCTCTTTTCACCCCATTCGGGGTAGATTTTCTAAAAACCCTGACACACGTTATTCTTTATTTTTTGGTTTTAAGTATAAATACTGAGTTTCGAGTAAATCGAAACGCGCGTTAAAATTTTTCTATATAAACTTTGACACCCCCCAATCCCCATTTAGGGGTTAGTTTAGAAAAACTAAAAATCACAAACTTTATAATTTACTTAGATAAGTATTTGTGCCAAGTTTTAAGTCTATTAACTCAAGGAAAAAGATTTTTCCCCCCTTTTCACCCCCGTATAGGTCGAATTTCCAAAAACCCTTTCATGGTGGTTGCCTACGTCCTAATAACTGTCTGTATGCCAAATTTCAAGCCAATCCGTTCAGAACTACCCTTTTCACCCCGTTAGGGGTAGATTTTTGAAAAAGCATTTCCTGAGTAACTTTATTTTTTATTTTTCGTTGTAGGTATAATAAATACTTAGTTGCTAGTTAATCGGACCGCGCGTTAAAATTCTTCTATATAAACTTGACACCAGGGCCGGAGCTAGCCCATTCCTATCGGCTTCCCTTCTGAAATTCGAAACAAAACCACTCTATCGTCATTAATAAAAAATGACACAGTCAGTAAGTAGTGTTTAAAATGCCTGTTCAATAATAACACTATAGGTATTTAATACGCCATAAAATTAAAACTATACAAAACGCCTACATTCAATGTTTTGCCTTTGTTGTCTCCCAATAGCAAAAAAAATCTCTAAAATAACTCGGCGGCGCGGACAGCTTGTCGCTCATTCAAAAATCAAGGCGTCATTTACGTCAATTCAGTCACGTGACACCCCGGTTTCTTAAGCCTCAAGCAAGCCGACCGAAAACGAGTTATGGTACCTAAAGCGATCGAAAATTGTGTGTTTAGAAGTTTAGAAAAACGAAAAATGATATACCTTATTATTTACTTAGAAAAGTATTCGTGTCAAGTTTCAAGTCTATTAACTCAAGGAATAAGATTTTTCATACAAACGAAATTCCCCCTTTTCACCCCCTTAAAGGTCGAATTTCCAAAACCCTTTTTAAGTGGGTGCCTACGTCCTAATAACTATCTGTGTGCCACATTTCAGGTCAATCCGTTCAGTGGTTTGAGCTGTGCGTTGTTAGATCAGTCTATCAGTCACCCTTGTGTTTTATATACAGGATGTAAGGGTAAACACTCTTGTCATTCAAACCATGGGTAGTTGACTTAAATATAAAAATAAATGACCGAACACAACAAAAAAAAAGTTATTATCATTAAAAGATTTTAAAAAGTTTCTATCAGACACCGTGCTTGCTAGCGAAGCAGCTGACTGACTAAGGGAGTGATCGCGCTCGCTGCCGGTCAGGTCACGTCCCGTACCCCCCGCCCGTGTTGAGACGCAAGTTCGTTGCCCTAGCGCATAGGGCAACGAACTTGCGTCTCTTGTGGTAAAATTTAGATCTAAAAAAATTAAAAAGAAGTTGTAATTTTCCATTGATTTTACGTTCTATAAATGTAATCAAACCACTGGTTGCAAGGATAACGGTGTTAACCCTAACACCCTGTATACATATAGACTAGCACTTTGCCCGCAACCCCTCCACCCCTCCACCCCCTTTGAATGATAGTTTTCGAAAATTTATATTTATGATCTTTAACATTTATTTACAATACTCCTTATACTTTATTACCCTTTTGTAGCTGATTTTTGAAAAACCCCGAAACACGTACTTTTTTATTTTAAGTATTAGTCCCATATCGAGTTTCGAGTTAATCCGACAGCGCGATAAAAATTTTACATACTTACTTTTACACCCCGTTATTCCTCTATGGTAAAAGAATTTCCAAAAACCCTTTCTTAGTGGATGCCTACGTCATAATAACTATCTGTGTGCCAAATTTCAGCCCAATCCGTTCAGAACTACCCTTTTCACCCCGTTAGGGGTAGATTTTTGAAAAAGCATTTCCTGAGTAACTTTATTTTTTATTTTTCGTTGTAGGTATAATAAATACTTAGTTGCTAGTTAATCGGACCGCGCGTTAAAATTCTTCTATATAAACTTGACACCAGGGCCGGAGCTAGCCCATTCCTATCGGCTTCCCTTCTGAAATTCGAAACAAAACCACTCTATCGTCATTAATAAAAAATGACACAGTCAGTAAGTAGTGTTTAAAATGCCTGTTCAATAATAACACTATAGGTATTTAATACGCCATAAAATTAAAACTATACAAAACGCCTACATTCAATGTTTTGCCTTTGTTGTCTCCCAATAGCAAAAAAAATCTCTAAAATAACTCGGCGGCGCGGACAGCTTGTCGCTCATTCAAAAATCAAGGCGTCATTTACGTCAATTCAGTCACGTGACACCCCGGTTTCTTAAGCCTCAAGCAAGCCGACCGAAAACGAGTTATGGTACCTAAAGCGATCGAAAATTGTGTGCGCGTGAACGAGATGGATCGATATCGGTTCGGTAGTTTTCGTTGAATTTTGTAATGGGTTCGGCTCGGAGTTCGGACAGGACACTATTTGTGTGGTTGCTGCTTGTCGTAATCGCATTATAATTTGTTTACACTTGCAGTTTTGCATTTTGTTCGTAATATTTATTGAAATCATTAGTTTATCAGTACGAGTATCTTAGTACTACAAACATCGAACATTGAGACTAAACGTAACTGGCGAAATGTCGGTGTAGGTGCTGCTACACACAGAACAGATAAAAGAGGTTACACACCTCCATCTAACCCTTCGGGGAAAAATTCAGGAGCAATATTATGTTACTTTGTTTATCAACTTTTTATTTTTGAATCGTACTCCAAACGATAAAAGCCCAAAACACACACAGAGCGGGTGCGGGGCGGGAGCGGGTCGGGCGCGGGAGTACGGCGGGTATAATAAATTGTAATTCAAGGAATTATATGGATGTCAACACAAAGAACGCGGGCGCGGGTCGGGCGCGGAGCGGGAGCCGCGCCTGCCACCACAGACAGTGCGGGACGGGAGCGGGTCGGGAGTCGTTGTGCTAATCTGTAAAAATTGTGAAAACTAAGTGTAGTAAAATATCAAAGTGAGCTTGGAGTGAACTGTCCAGGGTTGGAAAAAAAAACAGTTTTATTCAAATTTTATAAAACAAACAGTTCAAAATGTTTTAAAAAAGAGTTCTTTTGTTTTTTTTACTTTGAGCGATTTATCAAATTTATTAGCAACACAAATCGATCAGAACTAATATAATTAATTTCTAGACTATTTAATCAGAATAACATACTAGTTAATAGTTATTACTAACTATAGTAACTATTATACTATCTGATCTGTGAACATACTTACTTTTTTGTCTAATCAATCTAAGTATGTAACAGATACTGAACCAATTTCATACTTACACCCTGAACGTTGCGAATTGCGAATTACCTTATATAGAAGTAGGTATATTTAAATAACAAAGAAGAAGTCCCCAAAACAATTGCGGGTCTTTACGGGCGACCAAGTATAGATATACCTACATAAGTAAAACGGACTGTGTTCAAATAAGGGGAATCCCCAAAATAGTTGCAAGGAATTACTTACTTCATAAAAAATATGCCAAATCTAATAATCTAATCTATTAACTAACTTTTTTAATTTATTTTCGAGCATTTCAAGTCCTAAACATTTATAACTTTTCATTTATTTCGAATATTCGCTATTCAAATTTGATTTAAAACCATGTTTTTTTCTTAGTGTTTAAAACTTGTTTTATACTGTGATTTTAAACACTAGTTCCACAACGTTTTGTCTTCTTCTTTCAAAAGTAATTTGACTTTTGAAAGAAGAAGACAAAGCATTGTATAGCGCCTGTATAGTTACACAACGGTTTGTCTTCTTCTTTCAAAAGTAATTTGACTTTTGAAAGAAGAAGACAAAGCGTTGTGTAACTAAACAGGCGCTATACAACGTTTATTAGTAAGGCGGTTAATAAAAAACATTTGTTTTATTTAAAAATGTTTTAAACATTGTTTAAATACGTGTTTTAAAACAACTTGTTTGTTTTATGCCAACCCTGGAACTGTCACTGCTTTAGCATCAGTAGGTATCCATGACAATGACTCACTCCACGCTCACTTCACTTATGTCACTTATGTTTTCACGGTGAGATGGTTACAGAATAGCAATGACCCGCATTGCGTAGCGTCCGCGACGTTACATTCGTTGGAATTAACGTATCGATAATATTCTCTATATTGATGTCTTGATTTATTAATGTAATGAACCCACAAACTTTTCCATTTTATTTATTTATTGATATATATTCTTTATTGTACACAAGAAAATACATGGCAAAAATAAATACATTCAACACTACAAAACATACAATGGGCGGTCTGATTTTCGGGTTCTTCTTTTTAAAATAAGTAAAAATAATAATTCTTCGTCCGTGTCAGAATCACCCGACATTTTCACACTGCAACCGCTGCCGCCTGTCAAAGTACGACCGCGCCCGACCCGCTGCTGTCCCGCGTCCGACCCGCTGCCGCCCCGCACCCTCCGTGTGTGTGTTTTGAGCTTTATAGTTATATGTATTACGGTGAGAAAATGTGGAGTCCGTAGTTCCGTACCAACGCGGCAACGCGGTGTCAATATCAACGTCAATAAACATGTAGGAAGAATAGATATGAAGTTATTAAACATAATATTATGATCATAATAATAATTATGTAGCTGCCACCCGCTATATTGCCGTTCCACCTAGTGTTCCACTACTTCTAATATGACTTACCGATGTTGCAGAAATCCAAGAAGCCGGAGTATTGTAGGTATTTTCACTAGCTTCTCTCAACTACTGCCAACGTAAATGCCGCAGTAGAACCGAACAATTACTACACGGACGAACTGAGTCCTCCATAGTGAACCACTTACTAATGTGACGCATTTACATAAAATGTTATTATTGCTCAAGAAAAATAAATGATTCAAAAAACTATGACATTCACAAAAAAAAAATACACAATCTATGGAAAGAATACATTAAGTCACAGTACCAACTCACGCATTCAAAAATTGGCGCCATGAATTGGCGCTTGTACAGTCACTAGCACCAATATGTATACACTTAGCAACTTTTAAAACTGATTTTCTCCTACTGTATTGACTGTAATTTTATGTTATAACGAACGTACTATTTTGGAACCCATATTATTATGAAATAGGTATCATCTCAAAGTTGCAATCGTTATTGCACGAGAAAATCGTTATTGAGTGTATACATATTATTGCTCGTGACTGTACACACGGCTACACATCAAGCTATACATTTCCAGTTTATGCTGATCTCGAATTGTATAGGATTTCCGTACGATGCGAGGTCAGCTTATACAGTCGCAAAAACGAAATGGATGTTTTTTCTACCACATATAGGTTTCTGCCTGAGGATTCACTCGCACCCATTTTATTTTAATTGGTATGGTAGGTACTTGTTTACAGTTATGTAAATATATAGGTAGGTACTAATCCAAACCAGAACTTATGCAAAATGTCCCTGTTAGTTATTTTTTTAAATGGTTATTTAACCGAAGATGGGTTTACAGTAATTAGGTATTGTACTTATTTATCGAACCAACCAAAAAGTTATAATGAATCAGAATATAGGTACATTTTTATGTGCCGTGTTGGCCCAATTTCAGTCTACACTTAAAAAATAATCTATGTGACATATAAACATAATGTTATTAAAATAAATCCAAATCGCAAAATAATGATGACCTAGTAGTAAGTATACATTAAAAAAAAAAAAAAAAAAATGAAATCATCCCATTAAATATGCAATAATAATAAACAAATAACAAAAAAAAACAACCGACTTCAAAAAAAACACTAAAAAAGTGAAAAATAACTTTAATTTCGGAAGTCTGTCTTTGCTTTTTAATTTTCGTTTTTTGCCACCGACTTCCGAAATTAAAGTTATTTTTCACTTTTTTAGTGTTTTTTTTGTAAAAAGTTTTTATTTTTTACTTTTTAGTGGTGGTACCTACCCCACACAAGTTACTACCTGCTATGTAAATAACAGTGAAGGTGTCTAATAATTATATCGTCTACATAGACTGTGGGAAAAATACGTAATATTGAAGTTAGCTCAAAAACTACGCATGCAAACTTAATAAAATTTATATGGGACCATCTCGGGAGTATACCCTTTCGGACTATAAAAGAATTTTTTAAATCGGTTCACAAACGGCGGAGTAATCGGTGAACATACATAACAAAATAAATTAAAAAAAACAATCATCCGAACGTAGTACCTCCTCCTTTTTTGAAGTCGGTAAAAAGTAAGTACCGTTCGAGACTATAGGTACACGGGACGTGCACAAGCACATACATATGCTAGAAAGAGAACGCCCGCCGCCGTTCAGTCCGCATATTCTGATCAGGATGCGCGCTAGGGTGAGTCCATGTACGAGATTTTTTTTTTTTCGAGCTACCCTATTCCAAGAGGTGTCACAATTTGCGTAGACACACAGATTACGCAAAAGGTTGAAAAAATGGAATTGCGTATCATCTTGAGGGCTCTACCGCACTTTGAATTTTGTAAATTTTACGTAAAAATCGAGTTTAAAAAGTATTTTATGATTGAAATTAGTGAAACAAAGCACAAGAACACAAATAGATAACTTAAAATTAAACTAATTTTTGTGTCCAATATTTGGCATTTTTGCTCGAGATTGCAACCTGGTTCTAATAAAGCCATCTCTAGAAGTAGCGTCAGTTACATTTTGTGAGGCCTCTGTTACCAGTTTAAAATATCTTTCCACAGTTTGTGTGTCAAGACAAGATAAGGAAAGTCACAGAAAGAGAAAATATATTATTTGAATTTGAATTTATGACTCTTTGTCTTTGTCCATCAAAGTAAATGATTTTTATAACAATACCTCCAATATCTTTAAAAGGTTCTGTCCGGACTAGATAGAGCTACGTGAATCTTGTTTTCATCAATAATCAGAGTTAAATGTTCTGTAGAAACCAAGCTAATATCAGTCAAAACCGCAGGAACAACAGCAGGAGCAGAACACGTCGATAAGCCTTATCTTTCAAAGACCTTAGCAACTTTTGGCAATGGCAATGGATGTCTCTGTCGAATGGGTGTTTGTCGGGGACGCCTCTGCTATCAGATTCTGGGAAGATTCATACACCGAATCTTCATCACAATTTGCTGAGATAAAATCGTTTTCTTGAGTAGAACTGGACTTTTTTGCTGCGGTCCAAATATCGTTAATCTCTTCAACACAATCGCATATTATATCCATTACACTTCCATTTCAGTTCATTCTTGACAAATAAAATAAATTTTATAACGTTCCTTATAATTGGAAGCTGCCGATCGTTAAGTTGGTATGGTCCCTATATAGCACAAGTTATAATCTCACTATGCCTCGAACTCAGTATATAAAAATCACCAAATCCGCTTTTAACACTGTAACATTATTGCAACTGTACTGTTATCGCATAAAATTTACTTTGGCTACGAAGAAAACACTCGCAAGTCAAGTTAAGAATGTCCTCGAAACGTTGAAACTTGAGAGAAATTTGTAGGTTGAAACCTAATACATTCGAAGTCGCTGGTAAGGTGTTGTTGCAGGCAAATCGAAACATCGTGTATGTATTACACCTAAATAGAACAAATAGTAAATATTTAGTTCAGGAGCCAAAATTATGGATACGAAAAGCTTACGATAAAAATTCAAAACTTTGAAGATCGGTAGAACACTGAAGATATAGTTTTATTTTATTTTTTAAATTAGTTTGGTAATCTACTATCGATTCCACAAATTTCAAGAGGTCATGCGTTAAGCAAAACAAAAAAAAAAAAAATTCGGGACACCCTAATGCGCGCGTATAGAATCCTATGGCGCGTATGTTCTGTTTTCAAAGAGTTTTTAATGTTGATTAGAACAGGCTAAGGTCTCGAAAACATTCTGCCTTTCGTTCGTATACCAAAAGTTTTGCTTTTAATTAAACATCCTAACAGATTGTCATTACAATGTAAACCGGTAGCTCGGACCCTGCTCCCGACCCCGGCGGACCTCTATTTTTTAGTATTTTTTAATGTAAATAGACCAGAAAGAAAATAAACAAACCCCAAAACCCTCGGGCTTCGTGAGGGTTTTGGGGGTGCTCGCTCACCTTGCGAGCTGGTATTCCCTGAAGATGATGGGTCATGCGAACCCTCGGGCTTCGTGAGGGTCACAATAACACCATCAGAAGATTCCCTACGTTTCAAAGGGCCGACTCCAAAAATGAAACATAGGGTTTCATAACCAAATGTTTATTATCCCTTATCTTTGCTTTGCTGGTAACATTAATAAAATGTACAAATCTGAACCTTATAACCTGGATGCTATATAGTACCAGCGGAGACTCTCGACACCGCGATTTAACCTTTTAACTCAAATAAAAAGTGTCATCTATTGATCCCGCTATTAACTATCTTTACATTTACAACCACAAAGTAACAATATTTTGGGAATGTGACATTAATTTACAAGCGATATAGTTACTGGCCGACAGGTGGCTGCACACAAACGAAATTAAAATAATAAATAAAAAGCCTTATCCATGCCTCGGAAAGCACGTTAAGCCATAATTAGTTTCTAATTATTCAACTATAATTTCAATAATTGGATGTGTTGTTTATTGTTTTGCGTAAGTCAAGAAGGTTAGATTGCTAACATACTCTTTGAATGTCAATGACATAATGACATTACTTGCGTGAAAAAAAGACTTAGTATGGATAAAATGGGAAATCGAAATAAAAACTAACCGCCTTACTAATAAACGTTGTATAGCGCCTGTATAGTTACACAACGCTTTGTCTTCTTCTTTCAAAAGTCAAATTACTTTTGAAAGAAGAAGACAAAGCGTTATACAACGCTATACAACGTTTATTGGTGTAGTAAGGCGGTAATAGTTTTATGATATTTTTTATGCGGAGAATTTAAAGATTCGCATTGATAGATAAAATCATTATGATCTTTAAAATATGAATTATCAACATTAGAAACCTAAATCACTGCTGAAAAAATAGCGATACGGGGTCTGGTCATTCTCTTTTGAATTATTTCCGTTTCGCCAGAACCGGCACACACTTCAACAATGTTTGTGTATGAGATCATAATATAATAGAAACCGAGAACCTAGAGCATTGATCATGCCAGTATGGCTTGGTGAAAACCATATTCCATGCAAAGGTCGAACGAGTAAATACAATGGATTGCTGCAGGCTACGTATAGGTGCGCGCTAATGCCGCGATCTGACGGTGCGCAATATTGCGGACCAATGACTATAATATAGCCTAGGTTTAATACTCTTTGTTGCGGACGGACACAGACGAGCCCGCACGACGCACCGTGGGAAGGTGTACGTGGGGGGTATCGCAGACATCGGAAATTCCTCGGTGCGCGGTGCGTGGCGGTCCGTGGTCGTCTGCCATGCGTGTCCGTTCGCAAAATCGCGGATCGTCGAATCTCGGCATTATGCAACAAGAAAAAACTAAATAAACAACCGACTTCCAAAAAAAACACTAAAAAGTGAAAAATAACTTTAATTTCGGAAGTTGGTGTCTGCTTTTCAATTTTCGTTTTTTGCCACCGACTCTCGAAAAAAAGTTAAAAGTAAAAAGTTTGTATTTTTAAACTAAAAAGTAAAAAGTTTTTATTTTTCACTTTTTAGTTGTGGTACTTTTCCCACATAATTTAGAATACCACTACCTGCTATGTAAATAACAGTGACCGAGTCACATAAGATATCGTCTACACATAGACTAAGTGGGAAAAATACGTAATATTGAAGCTAACTCAACAACTACGCAAGCAAAGTTAATAAAATTTATATGGGACCACCTCTGAAGCATGGCCTACCAAACCAAAAAAGAATCATCAAAATCGATTTATAATTGGACCGTGTTATGCAGAAGGCAGCCATGTCAGTAAAAGTACAAACAGAGTAAAGCCCAAAACACACACAGAGCGGGTGCGGGGCGGGAGCGGGTCGGGTCGTTTTAATCGCGTGAGTCGCGCGGTTCATCGTGTTCACACAGAGCGCGGGCGCGGAGCGGCAGCGGGTCGGGCGCGGAGCGGCAGCGGGTCGGGCGCGTTTGTATTTTGACAGGCGGCAGCGGTTGCAGTGTGAAAATGTCGGGTGATTCTGACACGGACGAAGAATTATTATTTTTACTTATTTTAAAAAGAAGAACGCGAAAATGGAAATGGTTGTAGGTTCATGACATTAACAAAAAAAGACATCAATATGGATAATATCATCGATACGTGTATTGCAACGAATGTAAGGACGCTACACCCGGCACCCGCATTGCTATTCTGTAACCAATTTACCTTGAAAACTTAGGTGAAGTGGGAGTGGAGTGAGTCATTGTCATCGATACCTCCTGATGCTAAGGCAGTGACAGTTCACTCCAAGCTCACTTTGATATTTTACTACACTTAGTTTTCACGGAGATATTTTTACAGAATAGCACAACCGCTCCCGTCCCGCGCTGTCTATGGTGGCGGGCGCGGCTCCCGCTCCGCGCCCGCGTTCTGTGTGTTGACCTTGACATCCATATAATTCCTTGAATTACAATTTATGACACCCGCCGTACTCCCGCGCCCGACCCGCTCCCGTCCCGCGCTGTTGTGTCGGCGGGCGGCGGGCGCGGCTCCCGCGCAATTTAGACGTGGCTGTTATTATTGTTTTAAACAAAAGTTTCGAATTTGAAATTAACTTTTTTTCATATCCAGACTCTTTATTAAAGTGCCAGTAACATAGTTTAAAGTGCCAGTAACATAGTTTAAAGTGCCAGTAACATAGTTTAAAGTGCCAGTAACATAGTTTTAAATGATTACCAATAATGTAGAAAAATCAAAACCGCCCGTTTTTATTTGCAAAGGGGTGTAGTATTTGTGTATGTAGGTAGATTACAACATACGGATATCTATGACAACATACGTCAAGTTGCATGTGATATTTTCTGCTGTAGATACAGTCACGGACTTTAATTGATGAGCCACCTGGCACTGTTCGTATTTTAGCCGTGTAATGCAAATCGGTTTTATTCGGGTCCCGACACGCAAAGTCATATGTCTTCATATTAGAAGAAGAAAATTATATTTCTTATCTTTGCCGGTTGGCTAACGGATGAGCCAGAATTACAAATTTGACAACAGAGTGACAACCAAAGTCAACCAATTGCAGGTCTAGCAACAGTAACCTAGCAACGACCAACAATCGTTGCTAGGTTACCGTTGCGATAGTAACGTTAGCGTACGGAGAAATAAGTCATTTCGACAAGTTCGAAAGTAACGTCTCTGACATCGATATGTCAACTGTCATTGTCTTCAGTTAAGTTTTCATAATTATCGAGTTAATGAGCTATGATTCAAAGGAGGTCGGTATCAAATAGATTGGATAAACTTAATGCAACATTGTATTTATTTTTATCATTGAGAACTTATTAGTTAACCTCTACGGTTAAGACTATTTCCGATTAAAAGTAATTTATTTGTCATCTTGTTTACGAGCATGCGTTTTGAGTTCGTGTTTAATCGTGTAATCTCGTGAATGTATGAAACTGCAAAATTGAAAAGGTTGAAGGTGGCTCATCAATTAAAGTCCGTGACTGTACATACTCATTACCGGACTACGCGGAAGAAAAAAGGAGGGTTATGATTTTAACCGGTATGTATGTGTGTATGTTTGTATGTTCATCTGTTCCCCCTCCTATCTTCTAAACTACTCATCACAATTTAACAAATGAGGTATAGTTGGAAGCTTCTTGATCGTCCGCTGGTTATAAGCTAGCTTCTTGATCGTCCGCTGGTTATAGGCTGTGTCGTCACATTAAATTAAAAATAGCGCCCTCTAGAGGACATAAAGTCAGAAACAAAAAAAAAAATTGTTTAGTCGTACCATGTTGGGTATCAAATGAAAGGGCTGTTCAAAAATATAATGAGCACATTCCAAAAATATATATATATATTAAACACCAAAAGAATTAAAAAAAAAAAAAAAAAAAACTCAACTACGATTAAAAAGGTATAAACAAGACCACAGACAGACAAATTAAACATGCGGAGTCACACCGTCACACGTAATCTGTTCGATTTATGCCCTAGCACGTGTGACTCCGGTTTTTTAATTAGTCTGTCGGTTTTAGTTTTTATTACTTAATTTTTTTTCTTAAAAAGTTTTTATTTTTCTCTTTTTAGTTGTGGTACCTACCCTACATAAATTAGAATACCACTTCCTGCTATGTAAATAACAGTGACGGAGCGGAGTCACATCATAAGATATCGTCTACATATTATAGACTAAGTGGGAAAAATACGTAATATTGAAGCTAACTCAAAAAATACCCAAAAAAAGTTAATAAAAAAAAATTATATGGGACCACCTCTGAAGCATGGCCTACCAAACAAAAAAAGAATCAACAAAATCGATTCATAATTGGCGGAGTAATCGCGTAACACAAATACAAAACAAACAAAAAAGACGAATTGAGAACCTCCTCCTTTTTGAAGAAGCCGGTTAATAAAATACTAATACTGATACCGATCTCGGATGTGTACACACGGCTACACATCAAGCTATACATTTCCAATTTATGCTGATCTCCCAATGTATAGGATTTCCGTACAATAAGAGGTCAGCTTAAACTGGAAATGTATAGCTTGATGTGTAGCCGTGTGTACAACACACCAGCGTCGCCAACCCATGCTCATTTCACTCTTCAAATACTTATAAAAAATCGGTCAGCTCATTTTGAAACACATTCGTAATCCCGATATTCCAAATTGCAATGGAACGCAAATGTTGTAAGTGTGTTAATTGTATAAAAATACAATATACTAACCGCCTTACTAATAAACGTTGTATAGTTACACAACGCTTTGTCTTCTTCTTTCAAAAGTCAAATTCCTTTTGAAAGGCGAAAATTGCTTTTGAAAAAACTATACAGACGCTATCCAACGTTTATTAGTAAGGCGGTTTATCCATTAAGTACTGCGTTTGTTAACAAATCATCTGCTCGATATTTAGATTAACGCAATGTATATATATATATTAGGTCACCCATGAAATCAGCGTATTATATTGGGGAAGAAGTTGCACTTTTCATACTAACATTTTCTTTATTTTGTAACAGCCATGTAGTTTTTAGTTTACATTAATGATTTATTTCAGTTCACTTAACATGAATCAGTTATAATGCTGAGCTAAAGTGCCACACCAAGGCACTTGGCTCTCCGCACTTTGCTTCAAGATACAATCTCGATAATATATTCACAGCTGAACCGTTGTCGTGGTGAAATGAGTTTTGAAAAATTAGTTTACAGTCTATGTTTCAGAAATGGTGTGGGCGTGGGGTGGCGCGGAGGGCGGCAGTGCGGAAACTCAAATGTCAAGGTCGCGCCGCCCACCCACGACTGGCAACGGCACAATGACATCACTTACATCTCCGTGACACAGCGCACGCCCGCCGAGTCGCCGGCACGCTCCCCGTGCTCGTCGTGGCGTACTGCATGAAGCTCCGATCACAGCGAGCGAATACTCGCTGCGATTAGTCCTCGCAGGGAGAACTCGCTGTGTGTGACAGGCACTCAGGCACATGCCACTATAATTGGAATGAAGCTCATTAACGCGGCATGAAAACTAGCAGAAATCGTAACGATAAAAGTGTTAATACAAGTTGCAACCGTCTTCTTCTAATTTAAAGAGAGAGAGAGAGCCTCACTCTCGGTTTTAGCACCCACGAAAACGAAGAAAACGACACCCATGACGAAAAATTATAAAAATTTGGCCACATTCTTGGATTTTTGTCACCGACTTAAGGCTCGTTCAAACTGGCGCGATATCGCGGGCGCGACAGGCAGCGCTACCCTTGTCGCGCCTGTTTGTGGGAGCCATTAATGTCAACTGCTCATCACCTTTTAAAAAATATTGCTTTTCCCGATACAGGGACAGAGTTCCCCTGGTACTTAACCATCAGCTCCATTTCACCATATGCACTGTGACGAGCATAAATTGCTTGGCAATCATATTAAAGTAATCAAATCGCAACCCGTGAAATATTTATTATTAAGTAGTTCCGGTGCCATTCGTGGTCTTCATCATGAGTTCCACTTTACCAAATGGTGCTTTCCGAGAGCAACTGCACAAGTTACTTACTATATAAAATACCCAAATCGCTTAAGGTGTGCCTATAATATTTGAACAGTTCCGTCGATTTCTCCAGGATCCCATCATCAGATCCCGACCTGATGACAATGGGACCATTACGGAAGCATACGCTTACAAACAAAATAAGAATTTTGCAGTTTTAGATATAAGAATATTATAGATCTTTGTTTACGAAGTTTTATTTAGTACTTTTTAGTAATGGATTTGATGAAATTATACAAAATGTATATTAATTAAAAAGGGATTTATTAGATGTCAGAAGAACTCACATAACATGGGGCCTAAACCGGCCACATTAGCAATTCCTCTAAAAGTAGTTTATTTCCTGAATCCCAGCTGTCATTAGCAAGTCCTTTATCTTGACATAAACGCAATTCATGATTTGTGGACCATTTTACGAATCTCCATAGAAAACTGTCAAATGGATGAATTATTTCGTAATATTAATTACACGCAATCATATTATGAATGCCAAAAAAACGAAAATTGAAAAGCAAAGGCACCGACTTTCGAAATTAAAGTTATTTTTCACTTTTTTAGTGTTTTTTTTAGAAGTCGGTTGTTTTTTTTTTTCTTAATAAGTTACACTAAGAAATCGAAGGTTATTAAATTTCTCTGTTCTTGAGTTAGAATATTTAATTGTATCATTACATTAGTGTTACTTATTTAAATCTGGAGACAGTAAAGACACCAACAATTATAGACCAGTATCTGTTCTGCCGGTGTTCAGCAAGGTCTTCGAAAAGGTAATGCTCAATCAAATGCTTAATCATTTTAACACCAACCAAATCTTACACGATCAGCAGTATGGTTTCACCAAAGGACGTTGTACGACTGACGCCGGTGTCACCTTATTAAAACACAATTTTTCTGCGTGGGAGGAGGCCCAAGATGCCATAGGAATCTTTTGTGACCTCTCCAAGGCATTTGACTGCGTAAATCACAAAACCTTACTCTTAAAACTTGAGCATTACGGACTAGGTAAACTTGCGCTCAGTTTAGCAAAATCTTATTTAAATGATAGACAACAGCAAGTTCAAATAAATGGTGTCAATTCACTCGGTTTAAATGTAAACATGGGTGTTCCACAAGGGTCGATATTGGGTCCTTTCCTCTTTTTAGTATATATTAATGATCTACCCCATTTATTAAAAAACCAACCACAAATGGTGTTATTTGCTGACGATACTTCATTAATTTTTAAAATAAATAGACGTGCATCAAATCTTGACGACGTAAATAACGTCCTACTGCAGGTCCAAAATTGGTTCACTGCTAATAATTTAGTATTAAATGGGAAAAAAACTAAATGCATGAGATTTGCTTTACCGAATGTTAATAGTAGTGATTGTGACATAATATTGAATAGGGAGAAACTAGAATTCGTCGATAAGACTGTTTTCCTGGGGATCACACTCGACTCAAGGCTGCAATGGGGTCCTCATTTAACATCTCTTGCAGGACGGTTAAGTTCAGCAGCATATGCTGTGAGGAAAATCCGTCAATTCACTGATGTAGATACCGCGAGGCTAGTCTATTTCAGTTACTTTCATAGTATCATGTCTTACGGTATTTTACTATGGGGACGGGCTGCAGATATCGAGTCTATTTTTATTCTGCAGAAAAGAGCTATCAGAGCAATATATGGCCTCCGTATGCGCCATTCTCTAAGGGAACTGTTTAAAGATATTAACATCATGACGGTACCTTGTCAATATATCTACGAAAACATCATGTACGTAAGGAAAAATCTAAGTCTTTTTAGTAAAAGAGGTGAAAAACACAATTATAGGACTAGGAATAGGGACCAATTAGTTCAACCGGGCTTCAGACTAGCTAAAGTAGACTCATCCTTCATGGGGTACTGTTTACAATGTTACAATAAAATACCACCCCACATACTCCAACTGAATGAAACAAAATTTAAATCTTGTATAAAACGCACACTATGCAAGCATATTATAAATTGGGGGATTACATCACTGACAAAAATGCTTGGCTCAGCGCTGGTCCAGCTCCACAGGGCGCAACAACTAATTGATTAGCATACGAAAATATTGTTGGAGCTGCTGAAGATTGTAAAAACTATCTTTACATTTTATAAATTCAATCTCCTAGTATTGTATAACTGCATAGCACATGTGTGTGAGCACTATGTACTTACCTAAGTACTTTAAAGCTACCATTTACTAGGTACGTCTTTCATTGACTTGAATGTGCCCTGGCGGCTGAAAGCATGTCATGCTCACTTTAATGTCTCGCTGGTGGTGGCGTGTGTTGGATCATTAAGTTCCCTTCAAAATGGTTGAGCTGAATGGTGCTGATCCATGCGTCATGTTCGTGAACGGGCGCCATCAGTAGGGACTGGTCATCTCTTAGCTGCCACGGCTTATTTTGATTTATTTTAATTTTTGAATTGTTTTATCTTTTATTTACGGACTCTTTTAACCTGCACGATTTCTACATTGTACTCACATGTATGATTCCAACATGAATGATGTAAACAACATATTGTAACAATATTCTGATTTAAAAGAGTGTCCGTGGAGTTTCTTGCCCGTTCTTCTCCATAGGAACCTACTACGCTTTGGAATGGGCAACTAGCTTCATATTTTCAGACTGACCGACCCTTTGCCTGTAATTGGTTTATTTGAAATAAATGCTTTGTGTTTGAATTTGAGTTGAAGCCAGTGTTTTTCAATCTTTTTGAATACGCAACCCCTTTAGAAGTTAACAAATTCAAGCGACCCCCTAGGCCCTAGGGTCATCCTTCTGATTGAATTTGTATTTAGGTGTGAAGTGTAGGACCTAGAAACACATGCCTTTTTTTTTGTCCACGACCCCCTTTATAAGGCGACCCACAGGTTGAAAAACACTGATTTAAGCGATCAAGGTTTTCTTAATTCTTATGTTTGACTTAATTATAAACGGTGTGCTCGTCTATGTGTCGGTGTACGTTCAAAACTAAAAATTATTTCAATTCCTCGTCATTATCTAGCCCTGTATAGAAGCAGAATTGGATAATAGTACATTGTGATACGAGTGTGCTCTTTTGGATATTACAGTCGAGGCGGTATTTTCGCGTGAGCCAGACGCGAACGCGATAAGGTAGCCGAGAGTGTAATAATCAGTGATAGGAATAGGTAGTGCCCATTTGCCTAAACTTCGAAGAACAGAGACGAGACTTCCTCAGGACTATATTTTTTCCGGGACATCTTTGTAATACATTAAATAAATATGTTATTTGGAATAAGTAATTCGTTAATATTTACCTAAAGTTTGCGACTAGACATAACATTTATAATTTATAACTCCATAATAATAACTTATCCTCTATATATTTTTCTATATTTTTCCTTTAGAGCCCTAAAGGAAAAATAAAACACATAGAATATTGTTGTAACAAATATATGTATATTTATATTATTTTTTAAATATGACGTAATTGGAAAGCATGAAACAAGATGTACAGACGGAAAAAACTTAAGCTATCTGTCATATTTATTTTACTGACGTTGAGTGATGCAATTTTAACTCAAATCAAAGTACAAATTAACCTTTGAAGTCTAACCTAAAGGACAATTAGTTTTAATAGTGAACTACTAACTGCTAACCAGGAAAACGTGCGAGGGTCAAAAACAATATTCACAGAAACAATACAGGAAGATGCGCACTTAACAGACCGAAGTACAGGAATGAAGTGAGGGTAACCTGAGCGCGGCGGCACGCGGGGCGGTAGGGGAAGGTATCAGGGTTGTTGCGGACATCCGCACCCGCATCCGCAACCACGGAGCTTCCGCATCGATTTGGACATCCGCATCCGCATCCACAACAATTAATGTGGATGTTGATGCGGATGCGGGTGTAGCACAGGTCGCGACAAGAAAGATAATGAGCGGGGCTGGCGACTGGCGCGTGCCGTATGCGAACGACATCTTCGCTCCTATTGGTCACTTCTTATTGATCAATAGCACACACATTTTTATCGACACCACCAGCCAGTGTTCCTAGCGAAAAATTGTTCAGTAGCGCGGATTTAATAGGTATATAAACCTCTGCATAACAGACTTGACCCCGAAAAGGCGAATATTACTTTTTATTAAATACTAGCTTATGCCCACGGCTTCGCCCGCGTGGATGTCGGTTATTATATACTTAAACCTTCCTCGAGAACCACTCTATTCATTGGTGAAAACAGCATGATATCGGTGCAGTAGTTTTTGAGTTTATCGCGAACAGGACGACAGACAGGCGCGGCGGAGGACTTTGTTTTATAATAATATGTAAGGATAATGCTACAATTTTTACTTTACTTACTTAAAAAATATATATATATAATTCTACAAAAAATGTAAAATGTATGGCAAAATGGGAAACTGACTCCGAAAATTTGTGGCTGAGACTAATTATTACGGAAGAAAAAAGAACGCAATACTTGAACATCTGTGCAGTATACTTGCCTCCACCTCTACAACTACAAACACTGGACTCATTCCTGGATAAGGTTACCTCTGTGATTGATTTAACGGGCAGCCATACACTCATAGCTGGAGACTTTAATCTGGGATTCATCAAGTGGGAGCTGGATAACAATAACCCTCAGTTTGCAAGTATGTCCGCAAGTAATTATAATAACTCGTTAGGCTACTCCCTTGTAGATTGTTTATCTCTTAACAGCTTACAACAGCTAAATCATGTAAAAAATCACCAATGTAAATCTCTGGATCTAGTATTGTCTAACTTTCATGGTGTACTTGTTTATGAATGTGCTGAACCATTGTCGACAATAGACCCTTACCATCCCCACTTGAGTATTGAGACTACCAGTGTATCGCCGAAATTTCTAAAATGCAAGCTCTCTGCAAAGTTTAACTTCCGCAAAGCAAACTACCAAATAATTAACGCGAGAATAAATCAGGTAAATTGGATTGTAAACTTAGCCCAATGTCAGGATGCCAACGCTATGGTGGAAGAGCTGTATACGATATTGGACAACATTATAAGTTCATTTGTGCCAAAATCCAAAATAAAATGCAATAAATACCCCATATGGTTCCCTAAAAGTCTTATAAATATTCTGAAAGAAAAGGAAAAACTTCGAAAACGTTACAGAAAGTATAAAAAACCCGTGACGACTACGAATATAAGTTATTGAGTCACAGAGCCAATCAAGTTATCAATAGTAGCTATGAAATTTTCTCTAGGAGGATTGAGAACGGCATAACCCACAACCCCAAGATTTTCTGGTCCTTCGTCAAAGCAAAAAAATCAGGCTCAAGTGAAATGCCGTCGGAATTGAAGTTGGGCACAGAGGTGGCCACTTCGGGTGACGGTATCTGCGATCTTTTTGCGCGTCACTTTTCGTCGACATTTACCCAATCGGGTGCCGAACACTCTGAACATCGCTCTGATGATACGCAGACCTACTCTTGCAATACGTTAGGCAGCGTTTCTTTCTCGGAAAAAGACGTAATCAGAGCACTAAGAAAGCTTGATGCATGCAAAAGTGCAGGTCCGGACGGTCTGCCACCTATATTTGTCAAAAAATGTGCAGTCAGTCTATCTCTTCCACTTAAAATAATATTCAACCACTCTATTAAAACTTCTCAATTTCCTGACAAGTGGAAGCTAGCACACGTAGTGCCCGTTTTTAAAAAAGGGGAGGCTGATGACATAAAGAATTATCGACCTATCTCTATTCTGTCTGTATTTTCAAAAGTTTTCGAGTCTCTCTTGTGTCCTATTTTAACCGCTCATTCCAAAATAGAGATAGCTCCGCAACAACATGGTTTTTGCGCTCGAAAATCTACTACGACCAACTGAGTTCTCTACGCTAACGACCTTTGCAAATTGGTAGACTCACGCAAGCAAGTCGACTCTATTTACACCGATTTTAGCAGTGCGTTCGACAAAGTAGACCACAAAATATTACTGCAAAAGCTGTCAAATCTCGGCATATTTGGTCAACTTTGGCTGTGGTTCAAATCTTATCTGACCAACAGAAAACAGAGAGTTGTAGTAAAGGGTCATCAGTCTCTACCTTACCATTCATCATCCGGAGTCCCACAAGGTTCCCATTTAGGCTCAATACTGTTTATTGTATTCGTCAACGATATAGTAAAATTCAAACACAGCACCTGTTCCATCTTTGCAGATGACTTGAAACTATATCGGGTCATTGACGCAAGTTCAGACATTGCCTTACTCCAGGAAGATCTAAACTCGGTACAAACTTGGTGTAAAAAAAAATCATATGTGTCTCAATGCTGATAAGTGTTACCACATTACATTTACAAAAAAAACGCCTTGCGCTTACTTCTTCATATTCGCTCAACGGAAAAGTACTTCAAAAGGTCGACAAAATCCGAGACTTAGGGGTCCTCCTTGACAGTAAACTTACTTTCATACCTCACATTGACTCTATTGTTTCCAGGGCTACTAAAACACTGAGATTCATAAAAAGAACCTGTCACGACTTCAAAACTGTCCATACCTTAACAGTACTCTATAATTCACTTGTGCGAACTGTTTTGGAATACGCGTCCCCTGTTTGGAATCCAATTTATGGTACTCATGCGCATCGTATTGAACGGGTCCAAAAAAGCTTTACACGCTATCTGCGGTACAAATCCGATAGCTGTCCTCTGGACGCTGATTACTCGTAAAAGCTAAGTCACTTTAAAATGATAACTTTATAACAGCGTAGGCATACTAACGACCTGATTTTGTTTCACAAAATCATCAATGGATCAATACAAGTTCCGAAGCTTCTCGTTGAAATAAACATATCTGTCCCTCGGCATAGTTCACCCAGATCTGAACGCATCCTAGATGTGTTCACTCCATGTCCAACAAGAACTAACCTCGGACTTTCGGCACCAATGAACAGATTGATGAGGACGTACAATGAGCTCCATACACGTTGCAATAGCATTGACATCTTCGCCAGCAGGCTATCGCAATTTCGCAAACATTTGTTACTGACTCACAGTTAATATCTATACCCATCTATATCATTAATATTATTAATTCTCATTCTTAAGAGCATCTCTCTTCTTTTTTAGATAATTTTTCATTTTGTTTCCACGTAGTTCTGTTTTTTTTTTTAGATCAATTTTTATTATAGTTTTTGTGTTTTTTTAGTTTGTTTAGCTTATAAGTATCTACTCTGTGTAATAATATAAAACTTGAATCATCTAAGTGCTGTGCACACCTGTAAGAGACAAATTCACTCTAGATTTAAGTTTAATTATCACAGTACCCAAAAAAAATGTATTAGTGAATAAGTCGTTGGAGTGCCATAATTAAATAAAATGAATAAATAAAAGACTATCTTTTCTTTTTTCTCCACACGTATAAAATATCTAAACATCCGCGTCCGCGGATGTGAAAAAATCTGTTCTGGTACATCCCTGGAAGGTATGTAGACCCTCCCCGCGCCGCACAGGTATGCGACCAAGGCGGTTTCTTTTTGTAATTTCTAAGAATAAATAACAAAATGCGCTGCCGTAAAAGTCGTATTGTACTTTCGGTGCAATAAAGATTAAATGATGTTTTTAAAGTTTAAGTATGTTACTAAACAATGTGATAAGGCCATTATTTTAATATCATGCACATTTTTAAATATACTTTAGAAATATATTTCATTAAGATAAAATACAAATACCGTTTGTTTTTGAAATGAATTCGTCCTACTATAGAGAATGCTAAAATTATAAAAATTACGGTTTTAATATTTTTAAGACAAAATGTCTTTTTTTTTTCAATTAAACATTTGAACTTTAGAAATCTCATTAAACGTAGCCGAGTAACGTAGTGAGCTAGAAAGAAGATATTTACTTCGAAACGTGTAGGGCTCCTTATACAAACATTGTGATTCATAGTATTAAGATCAACAAATCATTTACAAAATAATCTCCAAAAAAAAATGTCAGAAAATTTTATGGTTGTAACGACTGTGAATGTTATTTATTATGTTATGTCTAGTCGCAAACTTTAGGTAAATATAGACGAATTACTAATTCCAAATAACATATTTTTTTAATGTATTTAAAAGTGTTGTCCCGAATTTCGGGACAGATGTCCCGGAAAAAATTTAGTCCTAAGGAACTCTCCGTTTCTTGTCTCTGTTCTTTGAAGTTTAGGCAAATAGGCACTACCTATTCCTATCACTGGTAATTATCAATGCACACGCGTTTCATACGACGTTTTTCAACACACTTGCGAGGAAAAAAACAAACTTGTTGTAAGAACTTATGCTACAATAACGTACCTAACTAAAGAGATGATAGATTTATAAATTTTAAATGACCTTTGTTGCCAGGTACTGACTATCCGGAGTTTCTTTTAAAAACTTCTATGTCGGTTGGTGGCAATACTTTAGATTTTGTATTTTTTCTAGGTAAAATAAACCACACAACGAAAACGATAGTAAATATTTATGGAAAATGCCGCTGGCTGGTTTTGTTTTTCCATTGGTGTAAATAAAGGCACTGGCAAAACCGTTAAGACAGCCTATACAAAAAAAAAATGATTTGATTAAGGAAAAAAAAAAATATTATCACTAAACGTACCATGGCGGAGTTAAATCTATTTATTATTATTTACGCTCTTCTCCCCTACGTGAAATCGACATTTTTAATAATTATTACAAAAATGTTAACAAATATTTATTATAATTTATTAATATTTGGCGACTGGTTCTGTTTTTTGCGCGCGCGGGTGTAAATAAAGGCACTGGTAATACCGCTAAACAGCCTATATAAAAATATCATAATGTTAATAACACATAATACGCAAATGGGGTTAGGGTAGTGAACAATATAGACTAAAATTAACCTAGCCACAGACGATATAAACCCTTATTTAATAGTACAGATAGAGATTTATTCCGCGCGAACGCGGTGGCACACGGGCAGGCCAGCGCGATTCGTCTAGGCGGTTCAAGTGGCCTGCGCGCGTGCCACCTGCGGTCTTACCGGAAAAAAGCGCAAGTCTGCTCGGGTGTAAATAGAGAATGCTCATTTATTAGTAGGATAGTTCATACTAATTAATGTATAGTAAGTATTCCACAGACGTTTAGTTATGGTAAAAAAAATCCCATGAGTATGCATGGGATTTTTTTTTACCATACTAAACGCCACTGGTTTGCTTATGGTTCTTTTTTTTCATAAAAACTTGCTTTTGAGCGCTTGTCTTTGGTAAAAACCTTCACCAAAACGAATTTCTATTGGATACAAATTCCATGCTGCCATGATAGTACTTACTAATTCCATACTGCCATGTCATTACTTCGACTAGTAAATAGTTATCTGTGGCGCACTAAAAAGCACGCTTCCATAATACACTGCATTATGAACCTAAAAGCGGTTCAATAAGAGCCACTTTACGAGCAAGTGTGTTGAAAAATATATTGGTTTGGAAGTAATGAGCGTCGAAACTTCCATATTTCAACACTAATTACTTTGTCTTTGGGCGTAAATATACATATAACATAATTATGCAGTATGAAAATGGCAACATAAAACCCTTACAGGGATAGATATTTATTCAAAAGTTCGTATAATTTTATTTTGAGTATATTCAGTAGTTTTTCCATAAAGGTCGCCCAAAGGTCTGTTCATGAAATTTTATGCGCTCGTTTTCGTTGAAAATCATCATATATGTCACTAAATAAATATACAAATAAATAAATAAAAACTAGATAAATAAATAAACAATAAAAAAAAGGAAAAAATATAATAAATGTACCTACTATAGCACGCATAGCCACGCGCACTAACGAGTTCGAGCCATTGACTAGTGCAACCTTATGTAAGAGAAACATGCCAAATGATGAAAAAAAATGATATTTGGTCAGTTATTTGGTAATCAAAGTCATGTTAATAGCAAAGGTTCTCATTGGAAAGCTCTTTCCATTGGTGTATGTCTTATGTCTATTGGGCTAAGAAAATTCCTTAACTGCGGTACTAAAGTAGTCACCTATTTATGCCATTAACTCTGAACTGACTAACAATTGGCAATAGTCATGTTAGTTAAAAAGTTCCCCTAAAAAAGCTAAAGTATATCATATTGTTACGAGTATTGGGCCAAGAAAATTCTTTAACTTCGATGCCCAAGTATTCACAGTTTCACACCTATTTGGGTAATTTACTCCGAACTGAGTAACAATTGGCAAAAGTCGTGTTAGTAGGAAAGGTTCCCTTAAAAAGCTCTTTCCATTGGTATGTATCTTATTTTTATTGGGCTTCAGGGCAGAACCCCATAAGCAGGGGCCCATTCTCCTTTCAAATTACTTAGAAATGATAATTATGTATAATTCAATTATGATGTTTACATGTTAATATTACGTGTTTATAAATTATTGTTAAGAGAAAAATGACTAATTGTGAAAAAGCTAAAAAACAGAACAAGGTACAAGTACAAGGTTACCTCTTTCAAGACTAATTACCGAAAAAACTGACCAAATCTCAATTAACATAAAAATATGATAAGAAATGAAAGAGACAAATGTCTAAGACTTATTCAGAGTGTTGATTAATTGGGTGTTTCCCCGTGGACCCGGTGAGTTGACCCATTACCTGGTCTACGGGGGAAAAAAAATATTTCCTTAAATTGTGTCGTTTTTAAAATTTGACATTCATATAAAAAGCATCATCACCATACACCCGCAATCATCACCATTCATAGATAAATCATCACCATACCACAGCCGTCATCACTATCTCACCTCTTTTTATTGGAATGCTGATATCTTCAGATCTACGCTATGAATGTTGGTCTAAACAACATTTATGAACATTATAGTTATCCTATAATGATTTTATCTAGTTTCAATAGCATTGCAACCTGTTTTCATGTTTTTGAATTTTTTGTTTGAGAAATTTTTTCTTGAGTAAATCCACCCCCTTACGGTTTATTGTAGTACACATACACAGCACCTTGAGTACTTTGTTTATTTTTTACAATACATAAATTATCTCTGTTAAACCAAGCTGATTAATACTTTTTTCAGTTTTCTCTTTAGTTAAAGGTTTAGTCAAAACATCAGCCATCATTTTATCAGTTGACAAATAAATTACATCAATAATACCTTTGTTTTCAATTCCTCGAATGAAATGATGTTGTAGGTACATCAATATTTATGCTTAGTTCTAGCATGATACATAGGATTAACAAATAGTTTTTGTGCAGATTGACTATCGTTATCTATCACAGATACTCCGCCTCCATGCTGGAAAGAGCGACTGTCTGTTGTTTTCGACTTTCCCATGATACTGTGGACTTCCCTATTTTAAAGACAAACCCAGTAAATGATCTCCGATCTATCTCATTGGCGGCCCAATCTGCATCAACGTAGGCGCTGACAGCCTAAATGTTGTTATTGGCTGATATATGGGCATTATGAACGTATGCACTGATGCATGCGCTGATTGGTTAACAGTTACATTCGAGCTATGTTCTGATCGTTCTGACCAACTAGATGTTATTAATTGTCAAGCGGAGAAGTCGTTGATTGCTTTGCCAATCAGCATTGAACTTTCCAAACAACCTACTAGACTGTTTTTTTTTGCCTACCCCTGATGTAAGCTCGTATTAAAAGACCGGATTTGTTTTTTTTTTTTTTTTTGTCTTTTTTTATTTTTCCAATTACAAATTAAACGATCGGTACGCAATAAATGAATCCTTGTAAAGTAGGAACGCAGGCGAACAGCACAGGACTTACCAGAGGCAGTCCAGCATGATAGATACATGCACGTGGCGCCCGCGTGGCTGCACTCACCTGCAACAACAAACAAACACCAGTCATTGACAGGACTGCGCAATGTACGCACTGCAACGTTACGTCGCGGGCTGGCGGCTTGTGTTGTGCGCTTGCTTTCAAAACGATCATGTAGCGAATAAATATTCATTATTGAGTGCATGATGAACTCCGTCGTAGACGGTCCCAAGCCCGTTTGAGAAAGGAGGAGGGTTGGCTGAGCGGAGACCTAACCAGCCGCAAAAGGTCAACGTCGAGTATTTGGCGAGCGACGATCAAATAACCCGATCCCAATGACCAAATAAGCGGGCCATAGTGTAGATAGAAAGTGGCCTAACACACCCGCAACTCTGAACATAGGTACCACAGAATTGGAGGTCTTGAATTAACCGCCTGGGCCATGAGGACCCTCCATAAAAAACCTCCAATCCTAAGGTGAGACACGTGCCGATAAGATGAATGGCTTGCGGATGGCAAGTCACTAGCACCAACCCCGACGGACCTGGCAAACGTCGTTGTATGAAGCCTTCCTGGGGGAATCGGCGTCACCTCTCAGGCGACTAGTAAATCGACCTTCCTCGTGGGACTTAAATGATGAATGAAATACAAACAAAACCAAAACCTAACTCAAACAACATGATACAGCAAACCTTACACGGAAGCATGTTCTCAAGACAAAGAACTATGTCAACACCATCAATTTTATCGTCAATGTGTGACGAACAAAATACCACCGGTAAGACAAACGAAGGAGATAAAGTAACTTTAACAGATATATAACGAATACAATCTATTAGCACAAAAATAATGAGAAAGACAACTGGCAAAAAGACAGAACTCCCTTTAAGAGAAACAAAAGGAAAGAAACAACCCCAATACACAATGACACCAATAAGAAGAAAATACCAACTCACAATAGTTTTGAGATACTAGAAGACGAGCAACTGCTAGACGTAAAGAAAACAAAAAAAGAGTACGTACCTAAGCCAGAACCTATCTTTGTGACAGGAGTATAAAGGCTCTTACATACTGGCGCGATTCGCCGACGCGAATTTTAACAAAACAATTTCTTAGGAAACTTCACGGCGAACAATGCGGCGACGACGCGTCGCGCGGCGAATCGCGCTAGTATGTAATAGATTTTAAACGTAACATCATTGAAGGAAACGTTGAAAAAGTTTGTCGAAACTTCATTATACATATACCATGGTCACTCTCAGATCAGGTCATGTAATCAAAATAATGCCCAAGTTCAATTAATTTTATCAATTGAAAATATTCAAGATGAATTTTTCATTACGTAATGTACAAACACCTAACGACATCTTGTTACACTAACATAAACTCAAGCAGGTTTGTGAGATCGAGTGTTGTTTTAGGGTGGTTATTTTTGCATACTTCGCGTGTAAACTTAACGCGATACATTTTGCATAGAATAATATAACTCCCAATGACCAATCAAAAGTAGGGCTAATTAAAGTTTTCCAAATGCGTGGTTTATTAGTAATGCGATAGGTGGCGCTGCCTATATTTCAAATTAATTATTTAACATAAAAAAAAACATAGTGATAAATGTTATTTTTTTTAATTTTATACTTTTGAACTTTTCTACATAGCTTAGTTAGCTTACTGCGTGTTCGAACGTTTTCCCATATACTCGTATTTTGACAGTATCACTTCGTGTTCTATAGATGGTGTTGTTCATTTACCTTCGCCCATATATTTATATTCCTACAGTCCTTATATATAGGCATGGGCAATCTTTATTCCGGAAAGTGAAATGAATTGAATTGATTCACTTATTTCGACTCCGGGGCCGGTACCGGTTCACCTTAATTATTCCTTTGGCACTCACAACTAACTTTTCTGTAACTGCGAATATTTAGATAAAGCCATTGTTAATTATCTCCCTTCTGATCACAGCGGTCAAACCGTTATTTTTGAGTACAATACACCACTACAAAAAGTGCAGATAAAAAGTAGCCCAATAACATTGGGTAATTTAAATAGGTTTAATAGCACTTTAATTAGCAAGTGAAGTACTCAGGGCCTAAATATAAATAATGGTAATATTTTGTATGAAGAATTCTTTTCATTATTACAAACAGAGTTCAATAAATCTTTTAAGAAAAAAACTAAAACTATTTGCCCTAAGTTTGTATTCAGTGACTGGGCAACTAAAGGCATCAGGAAAAGTACGGAAAGATTATTTGGCCTGTATGGCCTTAAGTAGTATATTAACACGGAAACTTTTAATTAGTATGTAGCTACTTACTCTAAAACTTTTAAAATTGTCTGCAACGCAGCCAAAGCTTCTTTCATTAGCAACAAGGTTAAATCGGCAGACATTAAAATAAAGACAGTTTAGAAAATTATTAACAATGAAACTAATAAGAACAAAAGACGTAATACTGATTACACACTGGACAATTCCTGCGGTCTCATTAACGCTAACATCGATGTTGCTCAGGAATTTGCAACTTTCTTTACCAATATTCCAATTAAAACTACGGAAAATTTAAATTCCTCGCCCTCACTTGCCATTGATTTATTAAGAGCGAATTTTTCAGCCTGTCCTGTGGAATTAAAATTTAAACATATAAACCCTGTGGTCGTTGTAAAAGCTTTTAAGCATCTCAAGATCAAAATTACCGAAGATCTGTGGGGCATGTCCACTAAAGTTTGTCAATCCATTATTGAGACCATTGCACCCTACTTAGCTTTAATATTTAATCTGTGTGTAGATCAAGGGGTATTCCTAGATTTAATGAAATAGGTACAATAAAGTTAAGGCCTACGCAGACCGGGACGGCATGGCAAGGGATTTTCCCGTCAGTCAGCGCACATTAGCCGCTCAGATACCGCGGCATTCCAGCGCCTTGCCACGGCATGCCACGGCGTGTCACTTTTAGTCTACTCTTGCTTTTCTACCCCCGCCGCCTCACTCCGCGGTATGTCAAAACGAGCGCCGGAGTCCTTGGCATGCCGTTGCCTACCGCATTACGCCCGGCATCCCGCCGCGGGGGCCCGTGGCGCGTCTTTCAATGCCGTACAATGAAATCCCTTTCGATGCCACGGCATCATTTTAAAGCATCCCGGTCTGCGTAGGCCTTTATTCCACTTTTTAAATCCGGGGACAGCAAAGACACTAATAATTATAGACCCGTATCAATTTTGCCGGTTTTCAGCAAGGAGTTTGAAAAAGTAATGTTAAATGAAATGCTCAATCATTTTAATCGTAATAACATCCTACACGATCAACAGTATGGTTTCACCAAAGACCACCTTATTGTCACCTTATTAAAACGCATCTTTAAGGCATGGGAAGAGGCACAAGATGCAATAGGCATCTGTTGCGACCTATCTAAGGCTTTTGATTGCATGAATCACGAAACGCTGCTCTTGAGACTTGAGCATTACGGTCTGGGTAAACTTGCGCTTAGCTTAGTAAAATCATATTTGAATGATAGACTGCAGCAAGTTCAAATCAACGGTGTGAATTCATTAGGTTTAAAAGTCAAAATGGGTGTACCACAGGGCTCGATATTGGGTCCATTCCTCTTTTTAGTATACCGCATGATTTTTTTTACCGTCTCGACAAACATAGGGTGTAGCAGGTGAACGGAGTAGAAGCCAATGGCATAGTCAATTTAATTTTTTTATATTTTTTATACCCTTTAAACAAATTGATTTATCTAAAAATACTACCCATTTGAAGTAAACTTTTAATACAAAAACAATAAAAACAGAAATTAAAAAAAAAATGAATAAATCGATGAAAAAATATCGAGATTCAAATCATACGCACCCTACTAAATGCACGGAATTTATCAATGAATTCGTAGATACATTCCTTTGCGGCCGATAGGTACTCGCCGCACTGTCCGTCGGCTCCTTTGATATCATCAGGCGCACGGGCCGCCGCGCCGCCGCGCTGGAGCTGCTCGCTCGCGCATCCCCGCGCCCGTCCGCGTCCCGCGCTTCAGTCACCTGCGATTAGTCACGGCGGCGTGACGTCGCGCTGTTTGTTTCCGCGTATGCATCGTCCACCCGGCCATAGTTATCGTATCTAAACATGTACGAATATTCTAACGTAGAGTATCTTGTTTGGTGAAAACAGCCAGTGCGAGGCGAATGTACGCAGAAGAAGAACATCTTCAGTCGCTGCGAAGGAACGGTATCCCTTCTCCTCAAATTCTCCGGAAAACCCCGGACCCCGCATGGAGTTTTGTCACTGGCTGCAGAACCGTTCCGTCATTGACACCATGTTGCAAGACGTTCCTGATCCCTATCTGCAAGACATGTACTTCCAGCATGACGGATGTCCAGCTCACTACAAACGATCTGTGCTCACGTATCTCGATGGTCAATTCGGTGATAAGTGGATAAGTCGCGGTGGACCTGTGAACTGGCGGCCGAGGTCACCAGACCTACATAACACCCCTTGACTTTTATTTGTGGGCCGAACTAAAACGTTTAGTCTTACGTTTAGTGTATACCGAAGAAGCTCAAAGCGTTAGTGATTTAAAACAGCGAATAATAGACGCTTTTAATGTTTTGAGAAGTGATAGAGACACGCCTCGAAGTTTACCAAACAATATGCAAAGACGTGCTAGTTTATGTTTAGAACGAAACATTTTGAACAATTATTACCTACTGCGATATCGTTAAAAAGGTAGGTACAGACCTAAGTTCATTTTTAGTAAAATGCGCGCAATGCGCGTGCGCGTCGGTCGGTCGCGTCGCCCGCGCGCGAGTACCGCTCAGCTGCTCGGCTCTCGTACGTGAACCCCGGTAAGTGAACTCTCACGCACACATCAAGTTTCTATGCACGGGTGTGTGCGTAGGCGCGCCGACGTTACTTAGCAACGGGTCGACCGAACGACCTTCTGTCAATGTTCTCGCTCCCGCATGTATGCACGTCCTTTTCATTTTGAATGAAGTACAGTCGAGTATTCTTGCTTAGTCAAGTATTTATTGTTTCGAATTATTTAAAAAAGATTACTTAGATTGTTTTAAAAGTTCGTTCCGAGTCTTTCTTACTGTTTTCGTTTTATTTGTAAGGATAGGTTTTCTTATTATTTTATCTTTTTAATTGGTAAATTGGTGGGGTTTTTATTTGTACTTACGTAAGTATTTGTTGTGTTTTATTATTTTAGGTAGGTTAAGTTTTCTTACTTGTGTTAAGTTATTACCTATTTACTACTTATACTTTTGCTGTGAGGCTTATTTAGTCAATTGGGTATTTGTATTGTATGTTTGAGAATTTTTGGGTATTGTGTTCATTTTATTTGTAGATCAGGTTTGTCTTAGTTTATTAGTAAGTGGAGTATAAATGTTATTGCGTTGATTTTTAATTTGATGTACTTCTAAGCGGCCGCCCCTCGCATGGTACGACTGTACCATGCGAGGGGCGGCCGCTTAGAAGTACTAGGTTTCTACGCAAAAGAGTGTGCGTGCGTTTCGCTCGCACACATGTACAACTTTCATTCATGCGCGATCGCAGCCTACTTGTGTTAGATACGTAGGTACATAGTAAGTGCAGATTAATAAAAAAGAAAGTTACAAAAATACGGTGGATTTCAATAACTGATCAATTTGTCTTCGTTCGACCCTATTGAAGATAAAAATTTTACTCATGTCTACTAACCTAGCAAATAACAAACAAAAGATATGTAGTTACTGAAATTGCAGTCCTGGCACTTGCGGGTTGATCACACCTCGGTTGCGTAACATTTCCAGATTATTTGGCGCAGCGTACAATCTCCTTGCTCTCCGTAAATTGTCACCACTCACTGCGTACAGGCGCACCATTTGTAGGTACTCGATATTCAAGTATCGATAGCTCCTCATTTCACTCCTTGCACTGTAACGATCGCGAACAACGTTTGATATCCGGTAGCGCGCGCGCACTTCCACTTCCGGTATTCGGCCGCAACTGAGACGCTGCGAGATTGACCTTCACTTATTTTTCGAGTGAAAGGGGCGGTACACGCGCGGCACTACTCAAAGGATAGCATTAGAGCTCCTCATTGGATGACGGTTCACGTGGACTATGCTTGATTGGCTTTCGGTATTTGAATGATCTACTCGACCCGTGCGCTGCGTAGGTATGTTCTACCGTTTGATACGTAAACATTAATAACAGGATGTTTCAGAATTCTAATGCAATATTTATTTTTCTTTGTACCTATTATATTAATTAATGGTAAAAAAAAAAAATCGTGTCTGGAGGTATTTTATGTCGGATACATTGAGTGGACCACCTTTGCAAGACGATTAAAATGCCACGGTGTATAATGTATGTATGTTCCTACATCTTTTTATAGTAAAATAAGTGACAGGCATAACTTTAACACTAGAAATAGGAAAAAATTTGATCAACCATGTTTCAGATTGTCTAAAGTACATTGAGTTCCCTTGTTTCGCAGACAGAAATTTCTTAGAATTTCGTTTCGCAGAAAATGTTTCCCATAATATTTGGTCCTTTGTTTTAACGACTATTTACTTGAATGGAACATACTTCACAGAAACACAATTCAATGAATTTTATAATCACATTTTTTATTTAACAAATTTTTCAAACAGTAGAATTATTTTTTAACGAATATTGTTTGTCTGAAAATCATTATCCATAACACGTTTGGTATAAACCTCAGTAACCATAATGTTCAAAAATTTGGAATTTATTTTTACATAATTATCTTTACTTCTAAAACTATTCTGTCATAATATGTAGAAATAAAATAATTTAATCTCCTAATTTTGCATGAACTAAAGTCATATGTCCTAAGTATTTTATTATTTATAAGGTGTATTATTCCGAATGATCATTTATAATAAAATTGTAAGTCCTAGAAAATTTGCTAAAATTAGGTTTTAGTGACACAATCGAATCGCTGTAAATCCAACTCCACGCAGTCTTGTATGCCCTACCCCTAGAGTGTAATTTAAAATCGCGTAGGCGCGGAGGGGCGAGGCGGCCCGCGAGTTGAGGAGCAGGTGGTTGTAATACTCGCCGCCGCGGCTGACGAAGACGAGACGGCAAGACGTAGCTGCGGTGGTGAGCGTTAAACCATCTGCGACGATAAGCTCGCCTGGGACCGCCGAAGCCCCGCAGCGCCGGAGCCGTGACAGAAACCATGTCTGCTGCCTGTTGCATGCTCGATTGTATGCTGCATACTTGCTTGCATGCTCGCTTGAATGCTGCATGCTTGCTTGCATGCTGCATTCTTGCTACATGCATGGTGTATGCTTGTTTGCATGCTTCTTACAGGAAAAAAGAACCACATGTTCACAATCAACTGTTTTTAATTTAATAATTATTAGCATAAGCATAATAGCATAATCAGCCTATAATGTTCCCACTACTGGACCACAGGCCTCCTCTCTGTGAGAGGGAGTGGGCCGTAATCCACCACGCGGGCCCAGTGCGGGTTGGTAGATGTCACATGTCTTCGAATTCTTGGTTCTAGGACATGTCGGTTTCCTCACGATGTTTTCCTTCACCGTTTTGAGAGCAGTGGTGATGAAATAATTTACACAAAGTAAAGCGCCTCTCAGGGTTCGAACCTACGACCTACAACTCGTAAGTCGTGGCCGTTACCACTGGGCCACCACTGCTCTTAATTATTATTAAATCATAATTTTATAATAATCTAGTAATATAACTATTAGGGCACTTCGACCAATTAGTGCGAGCGGTGCCGCGGCAGCAGCCGGCGAGCGCTACGTCGAAATTGGTCGCAGCAACAAAATTAGGGCACTCCAACAGTTACGAACCGCTTACCTTAAACTATACTACGGTATACAACGTGCCGCTACAATGGCGACATTAATTTAACACACGGGTAGGGCTAATGGCCAGTAAACATAAAAATTATAATAAAATAAAATAATTCGTAAATTGAAAAATTTTAATTTTCTAAAAAACTAAATAATAAAAACAAAACGAAAATTGAGATCACACTGTGTAAAACATTCATTCATGAAGCTACCTACCAGCTGGCCGGTAAGTTCCTTTGTCGCCATAATTTCTAATAAATTGCGCGGCTTTCCTTTTATTCGCCTACATATGAACCGTGACCCAAATGACCTCTTCGTACCTACAGTTCTTTAAGTACAGGTTGCTCCAGGATGGTAATTTACAAAATCGTAAATAAATCAATAAATAATAAAATTTAATGAAATTCAAATATTTTAATAAAACGAATACGCGAAATCGTATACGCGTGTTAAATTAATGTCACCATTGTAGCGGCACGTTGTATAGTGTTACCAATTATAAAATAGAAAGTGACACTCGATGTAATGTTTTTCTTGGTAATATATTTTATAAAAACTAAACAATATGAGGATAAAGAATATTTGATTTGTCATTCTATGAAATGAATAAATAAACAATAAATTTTCTTTGTAACAAAAAACATTGATTTAAATTTATTCAAAGTAAATATTCTGCGTATTGATTATTCTATGTAATGAAAATATAAGAAACATTTTATGTGAAACGAAATTATATGAAAATGTTTTTATAAAACAACGTACAACCGATTTAAGATATTAAATTGACCCTCGAACTGAAATTAAGAAAACCTCTGTTCAGTTATCATGATAAAATTCACAAATATTCTTGTAATCTAAAAAAAAATATTTACTAACTTTTGAGACAACAATATTTCCTAAAATTATTGGTAATTAATATGGTTGTAAAATAATGTTTTATGGATATTAACGAGGTCGAAAAGCACTGTTTTTGAGCAGCGCTCGGACGGCGTAAACGCTCTTAAGGCAAACGAATGAGTTGCCTACAGATAGCTAGCCTATAACCTGGCAAAATACAACTGGCTATACCTATAAACTGGCAAAATAAAAGGATAATGCAACTTTTCCCATTGAGACGTGATTCAAAATACCAAAATATTATCGTAAACAGTAACTCTTACTACACATGGCGGCCAAAAATCTGTCCTAGGAAAAAAAGGTAGATTTCAAATATTTAGTGCAGGAGGAAAGAAGAACGATACGTTTTACGTGGCCACACTGGCAAGTACAAAGCGTGTGGAACATGGGTGAAGGTATCGATGTAGGCAGTAGCTACATTGTGTGGGGCACTTACGTACAGTGGTGAGCGAGCGAGCATGCGACTCACCTGCAACAGAAATATTTCATTTTAGCATGTTGTTAGTTTGTTTTACTCTTGTTGTGAAGTGTGGTGTCCTTCTAGTCCTTCTAGATTGCATCCCCCGGTCTGGCAAAGGGTCATTTATTGGGTTTATAACATGTATATGATCACTACATTTATCTATCTATACTATAATATTCCTTAAGAAAAAATATTCCTTTTTGAGAGCTTCCGTTGCGTGCGCTGCGTAAACGGTTTGAGTTACGCAAATATCATGTATGATGGAATTGTTCCTCTTTAAAAGTTCTAAAAAAAAAGTCCGCGACAGCATGTCTACCTTTTAAGATTGACTCACTATAACCTTTTTTTATGGTAATTAAATTTGTTCAAAATTAATGCATTATTGGCGAAGGAGTTTTATAAACATACCATTAATTCTTATTCAAATAAATAGTTTTAACATCAAAGGTATATAAGTAGCAGTAATAGTACACTGTGATACGAGTGTGCTCTATTGGATATTTCAGTCGAGACGGTATTATGCGATAAGGTAGCCGAGAGTGTAATAATCAATGCACACGCGTTTCATACGACGTTTTTCCACACACTAGCGAGGAAAAAAACAGAGTTGTTGTAAGAACTTATGCTACAATAACGTTTAGAGATGATAGATTTATAAAGTTTACGTTTTAGATAGTTCTGACCTTTGTTGCCAGGTAGGTACTGACTATCCGGAGTTTCTTTTAAAAACTTCTATGTCGATTGGTGACAATACTTTAAATTTTGTAATTTTGATAATAACTAACCACACAACGAAAACGATAATAAATATTTATGGAAAATGGCGCGCTGGTTTTATTTTTCCATAGGTGTACATAAAGGCACTGGTCAAATCGTTAGACAGCCCATACAAAAAAAAAATTGAATAAGAACAAAAAAATTAGCGCGCGCGGGTTTAAATAAAGGCACTGGTAATACCGCTAAACAACCTATATAAAAATATAATAATGTTAATAATACTTAGTACGCAAATGTGGTTAAGGTAGTGAACAATATAGCCTGAAATCGCCACAGACGATATAAACCCTCATTCAATAGTTTCATTCCGCGCGAACGCGGTGGGACACAAGTAGTAGGCAAGTCGCCTGTGCGCGTGCCACCCGCGGTCTTACCGGAAAAAAGCGCAAGTCTCTGCTCGGGTGTAAATAGAAAATGCTCATTTATTAGTAGGATAGTTCACAATAATTCAATGTGTAGTAAGTATCCTACTGACGTTTAGTTATGGTAAAAAAAAATCCCATGGGCATGCATGGTATTTATTTTACCAAAACTAAACGCCACGGGTTTGCTTATGGTTCTTTTTTTAATAAAAACTTGCTTTTGAGCGCTTGTCTTTGGTAAAAAGCTTCACCAAAACCAATTTCTATTGGATACAAATTCCATGCTACCATAATAGTACTTACTAATTCCATACTGCCATATCATTACTCCAACTAGTAAATAGTTATCTGTGGCGCAATACTTTATAATTTGTATCAATTGGCACATATTGGCTAAAATATAATGATTTCTGTTGGCGGTGTTTCAACGAAAATACTGCCTAAACCCTTTGAGATATAACAAAATGGTGAATGGTGGAATTGTGTATCTTATATAGGTCTGCAGAAAAGTCCGCGATGGCATATATCTATCTACTATATCCATTTTAATACTTAAAAAAATGGGCAATTATAAAGCAGTAATTGGAAAGCTATTTACACAAACACGGTATTAATCGTTATCCACCATATAATTTAAACGATAATCTTAGAAGTAATCGCAAAAAAATTACGGACGCTAGAATAAAATTCAAGCGGCTCGCTTCGCTTGATGTAATCGCCTCCCCCCGCACCATCTTGCCAACTGTTTAGTTAATAAGTGTGAAAGTTTGTGAAGATGTTTGGATATTTGGACGTTTGGATTTTTGTTATTCAATCAGGTTCTATACATAACCCTGAAATAGGTTCCCATGGGTTGCGGGAACGGGATCAAAATTTGATGACGATATCTTAGTTGACTCCGTCACTGTTATACAGTATGTTAACTAACAAAGGGCGTTCCAGTTAACCTGCAATAGTATATATACATGCTAAAAAAAATAGCGTGTATACATGCTAAAAAAAATATAACTCAAAAAAAAAAAATTTTTTTTTTTATTTGTGTCGTGAAATGTTCAGAAAACGATTAAATTTAAACGTAAAAGAAACACTCTGTACACGCACACTTGTATTTCAACGTAGAAAAACAAGTGTGACAAGTGGGCGTGTACAGAGAGTTTATTTTCCGTAACAATTTAATATTTTTTGTGAATATTTTACTATACAAAAACAAAAAAAAAACATTTTTTTTTAATGGTAATATTTTTTTTGGCATGTATAGACGCTATACTATTGCAGGTTAACGGGAACGCCCTTTGTTAGTTAACATACTGTATATAAGGTAGTGGTGGTATTCGAATTTGTGTGGGGTAGGTACCACAACTAAAAAGTGAAAAATAAAAACTTTTTACAAAAAATAAACAACCGACTTGTAGAAAAAAACAAAAAATTTGAAAAATATCTTTAATTTCGGAAGTAGGTGTCAGAAAACGAAAATTGAAAAGCAAAGACAGCGACTTCTGAAATCAGTAAGAACTTTAATAATTTTTCACTTTTTTAATGTTTTTTTGAAGTCGGTTGTTTTTTTTGTAAGGTATTGCAGGCCACCATGGACAAACCAATTACCTAAAATATGTTGTAACTTTTGTTTGCCTTCAATACCTTAGAAAAAAAAAGTTCAATCCTTGTTTTTCTCTTTTCGGTTAAGTATAGGTTTTTGCAGTCGGGTTTTTTGTTTTTTAAATATTTTTGTTCGCATAATTCGTTCTTAATAGAATTCACTCACTGACCAATCAAAAGTTAAGCTAATTAAAGTTTTCGAAATGCGTTTTTTATTAGTTTAGGAGTAAAGTGATCTGTGATATGTGGCGCTACCTATCTTTCAAATCATGACACAACTTAAAATACTTAGTGATAGATTCATTTCTTTTTAAAATATTTATTGGAACGAAGTTCTTAACGCGGCTTGCAAACAAGCAAAAATCTTCACGCTAAAAAGTGTCAATACTTGCGACTGTCTTCTTCTAATTCAAAGAGAAAGAAAGAGAGAGTTCTTGTTTGTATACTTTATCTCAATCCTAACATACAAAATTAAACGTCCCTTTGTCAGTGTCTGTATTAGCGTATTTAAAAGTGGAGAGATAGTAAAACAGGTATACAGTACAGTATAGCAAAATGGAGTGTCCTACATGAAAGTATACCCCAGAATAAAAACTTTTTACAAAAACAAAAATAACTTAACTTCGGAAGTAGGTGTCTGCTTTTCGATTTTCGTTTTTTGCCACCGACTTCCGAAATTAAAGTTATTTTTCACTTTTTGTAATGTTTGTTTTTTGCAGTCGGTTGTTTTTTTTTGTAAAAAGTTTTTATTTTTCACTTTTTTGTTGTGGTACCTACCTCACACAAATTCGTATACCGTTATTTGCTATGTAAATAACAGTGACGGATTGAAATAATTATATCGTCTACATAGCAAAGTGGGAAAAATACGTAACTATTGAAGCTAACTCAAAAACTACGCAAGCAAAATTAATAAAATTTATATGGGACCACCTCTGATGCATGACCTACCAAACAAAAAAAGAATCATCAAAATCGATTCATAATTGGCGGAGTAATCGCGTAACACACATACAAAAAAAAAAAAAAACATACAGACGAATTGAGAACCTCCTCCTTTTTGAAGAAGTCGGTTAAAAATGTTGCGGGCGGGTATATTTTCAAATCCCTAACACGGGCGAATATATTTTTATTGTATACTTGAACTCAACACTATAGAGCGTTGTGTGTAGGTATACATTCCAAATACGCGTTGCCGCTATAACAACAAATACTAAAAAACAGAATAAAATAAATATTTAAGGAGGCTCCCATACAACAAACGTATATTGAAAACGGCAATAGGTAGACGCTTGAACTATTCTCAGTATATTTAGTTAAATTTACTTTAATAATAAATAATTAAGCAGTACTCCTGGACACGGCACGCATAGTGAGGAGGTTCCTCTATCTAGAGCCCTGACCACCGGCAGCTTGGACCCTGATCCTGATGCCGATGGGCTACTATTTTTTATATTTTTAAAGGTTTTTTTTTATGATTTTATAAAAATATTTAAAAAGGCAAATAAATAAGAAAGAAAATAAATAAATGATAGTAATAATTAAATTAAAATAAAATAAAATATTTAATGGGGGCTCCGATACAACAAACGTGATTTTTTTGCCGTTTTTATACCGTTTTTGTACCGAACGTGTCGCGGGTTCGATCCCCGCACGGAACAAATATTTGTATGATCTGCAAGTAGTTGTTCCGGGTCTGGGTGTTAGTGTATGTGAGTTTCTATGTTTGTAAACGCACCCACGATACAGGAAGAAATTCTTAGTGTGGGGCAAATATTAAAAAAAAAAAAAAACTCATCGTGCGCGAGTTCGACTCGCAGTTGGCCAGTTTTTATTTTTTAATATGACGTGTAAAAGTGATTCTAATATCCTATTTACAGAATAAACAATTTCATTTCATGTAGATAAATGTCTGAATTGGTCTTTTGAGTAAAGTACCACACAGATTTGAGTGTACCTGTCCAGTCAGTGCAAGCATTTATCAGTAAATGAGGAGCTCAACTCAGAACTTAAGGAGCTCAACGACTCCACGAACAATACCAGAGAAAGGACATTTGGGTAGGCCGCATAAAGTACCTACTCAAACTACCAGACCATCATTAAAACTGAGAAAGAGAAGAGAAAAAAATAAGTAAAAATAAAAAACATCCACATAGTCCTGATATTCACAATAATTAAAATAATATAATACTTTACAAAGTAATCATGTCATTTTGTATAAAATACTCAACTACTTCGTTCTTGACGAGGTTCCCCCTACCGGACACGTTTTAATTTTATACTTTTGGAAGTCTACATAGCTTACAGAGGGTTACTTCGAACGTTTTCCCATGCGTAATAATTTGACAGTATCACTTCGTGCTCGATTTATGGCGTTGTTCATTTAAGGCTGTACACAACCTCATATTTTATCTCGCTCGCACCATACTACTCGCGACCTGAGTCAAGTTTAGGTAATTGCTTACTTAAAAAAAAATAAAAAAAACATGAGACCTGCTTTATAGATAGTTCAGTTTTTTTTTAATATAGTGGTGGTGGTTTATTGTTCTGTTCAGAGGTTTTTTTATGTAATCGTGTTTTAGCCAAACATAGGACCTAGCATCAATCCTCAACTTTAACATAATATATTTATTTCAAAATTAAAGCTGCAGTCTTTTCGGCATAACGGACGATCATGCTAAGCAATTTAAGGTAGGGTACGCCCTTAACGTCATTTTCTGAATCGCGGTTCTAAGATTCTCCGCAGAAGAATGAGGTTCGCCTATGTATATTCTCAAATTGAAGGGCAACCCATCCAACGTGTCCGTAATGACAGCCAGAGGGGACGTAGCGACTACCCAGTTCCCACTGGCTAAGTTGAAGAGTTAGATATTTGTTCTTGGCTTCTTCAATGTCGATAAAAATTTGGGTGGGTTGTTAATTCGTTTCGTTGAAAATATCGATTTGATTGGTTTCGTTCGTTCGGTTACGAAGTCAAGAAACGGAGTCGACCGCAGTCCGCCATTTGGACATGCATCTATAAGTACTAATTTTAAAAAAAAGAAGTCCGCGTGTCCGCGACACAATATTAAGAGTTTGTTTGTTTTTTTTATTTGAACGCGCTAATCTCGGGGGAACTATCCAGTCGGATTTAAAAATAAATTAAAAATTCTTTTTACCTTTAATATCCCAATTCTTGAGAAAGGTCATAGTGGTAGGGAGCCCAAACGGGGATTTCGGGATTTAGGTACTCGAGCGCAGCAGAATAACATTAGAATAATTAATCAAAGCGTTAGAATCCGACAATCATTATCCATAACACGTTTGGTATAAACTTCAGTAGCCATAATGTTCAAAAATTTGAAATTTTGTTTTACATAATTATCTTTACTTCTAAAACTATTATGTCATAATATCGAGTGCTATAATAGTTGAATCTTCTAATTTTGCATGAAATAAAGTCATGTCCTTTTTTTTTTTGAGTGTGGGAAATCATCAAATGACTTCTTCCGCTCTGGGCGGAGCGGGAGGGCATGTCAGACTTTTACTGACTAAAACCCACCCGTGTTCCTTCAGTTGTCTATTGCCAAGGTCCCGGTATCCCTTTCGGACTTTCCCGCAACCCTGGCAGGAAGTCATATGTCCTAAGTATTGTATTTTAAAATGTGTAATATTCCGAATGTTCATCTATACATATAATAAATCTGTAGACGAGGCGTTTCTGTACAATGAAAAAAAAAAAAAAAAAAATTGGTTGGTTGTCCAAGAATAACCAACAGATTCCATTTCTACCATTTTTGGAATTTTTGTCTGTTTGTATGTTGTGTAGTTTGATTGTTCCACTATCACGTAAAAAGTACGAAATCAATATGGTTAACTTTTATACTCAAATATTGTGTGTAACTCGATGTTTCAATTAGTTTTTGTTTCATCGCAATCGCTTCAAAATATCAAAAGATATATGAATTTAAAGTGTTCAAGAAGGAATTTTCATTACGTAATGTACAGTCACGGACTTTAATTGATGAGCCACCTGGTACTGTTCGCATTTTCGCCGTGTAATGCAAATCGGGTTTATTCGGTTCCCGACACGCAAAGTCATATGTCTTCGTATTAGAAGAAGAAAATTATATTTCATATCTTTACCGATTGGCTAACCTGAGAGCAGAACTACAAACTTGACAGCAGTGACTACTCAAAGTCAACCAATTGCAGGTCTAGCAACAGTAACCTAGCAACGATAAACAATTGCTAGGTTACTGCTGCATAGTAACGTTAGCTTACGGAGAAATTCTCTGACATCGATATTTCAACTGTCACTGTCTTCAGTTAAGTTTTCAGAATTATTGAGTTAATGAGCTATGATTCAAAGGAGGTCAGTATCAAATATGTAGATTGGATAAACTTAATGCAACATTGTATTTATTTTTATCATTAAGAACTTATTAGTCAACCTCTATGGATAAGACTATTTCCGATTAAAAGTAATTAATTTGTCATCTTGATATTTCAACTGTCACTGTCTTCAGTTATGTTTTCATAATTATCGAGTTAATGAGCTATGATTCAAAGGAGGTCGGTATCAAATAGATTGGATAAACTTAATGCAACATTGTATTTATTTTTATCATTGAGAACTTATTAGTCGACCTCTATGGATATTTCCGATTAAAAGTAATATATTTGTCATCTTGTTTACGAGTTTGCGATTTGAGTTCGTGTTTAATCGTGTAATCTCGTGAATGTATGAACGTAAACAAGATGACAAATAAATTACTTTTAATCGGAAATATCCATAGAGGTTAACTAATAAAGTCAACCTCTATGGATATTTCCGATTAAAAGTAATTTATTTGTCATCTTGTTTACGAGCGTGCGATTTGAGTTCGTGTTTAATCGTGTAATCTCGTGAATGTATGAAACTGCAAAATTGAAAAGTTTGAAGGTGGCTCGTCAATTAAAGTCCGTGACTGTACATCCACGTAACGACATCTATTGACGCGAAATGATACTTACTTCTTAATTACTAGGTTTGTGAGATCGTGTGTTGTTATATGACCGTCATTTTCTTTGCGTGGAAACTTAACGCGATACATTGTGTATTAGTGTATAGAATATAACTCTAAAGTTAGATTAATTAAAATTTTCCAGATGCGTTGTTTATTTATTAGTTTAGTATTAGTGCGATAGGTGGCGCTACCTATCTTTCAAATCTTGATAATCATGAAAGAATAGTGACAAATGTTAATTTCTTAAAAAATATAGGTATTTATTCTTTAATTTTTCACTTTTCTACATAGTTTATTTAGCTTACAGAGTGTTCGAACGTTTTCCCATATATTTTGACAGTATCATTTCGTGCTCGATAGATGGCGTTGTTCGTTTAATGTCATTTTCTGAATCGCGGTGTTAAGACTCTCCGTCGAAGAATGACTTTCGCCCAGATATTCCAAATATTTTTTAGTATAGGTATCTTTGTTTTTGACTTCTTTAGTGTCGATAATATAATATAATAAATAAATAATAAATTGTTGGTTGGGTTGGGTTGTCATTCGTTGAAAGTATTGATCTTAGAGATGGGTTGTAACAGATGAAACACGATTAGAGATGGGTTGTAACAGGTGAAACACGATATCTGTGATCACTGTGACTGTGACAAAAAATTAACAGATCCAAATATCTGTTATTAAATCACAGCTTGTGATTTTTGATAAATACGTATCTCAATCGAATATCATCTTTATTTCTTTTGATTTAAAGTCGAAAATCGTATCTATCTGTTATAAAATCACAGCCTGTGATTTTTGTACAGACGATAAATACGTATTGACTCAATTGAATACCTTCTTTATTTCTTTTCGTTAAAGTCGAAAATCGTATCCGAAGTTTTAACAGTAACAGTCTTGAGGATCTGTGATTTTAAGTAACAGATATTTTTTGATTGCTATCTGCTATTTTATAATATCTGTGATTTCTATCTGTGACGATAAATACGCCTCACTCCTAAACACGATATCTGTGATCACTGTGACTGTGACAAAAAATAACAGATCCAAATATCTGTTATTAAATCACAGCCTGTGATTTTTGATAAATATGTATCTCAATCGAATATCATCTTTATTTCTTTTGATTTAAAGTCGAAAATCGTATCTATCTGTTATAAAATCACAGCCTGTGATTTTTGTACAGACGATAAATACGTATTGACTCAATGGAATATCTTCTTTATTTCTTTTCGTTAAAGTCGAAAATCGTATCCGAAGTTTTAACAGTAACAGTCTTGAGGATCTGTGATTTTAAGTAACAGATATTTTTTATCGTTAGGAGCAATTGCTATCTGCTATTTTATAATATCTGTGATTTCTATCTGTGATGATAAATACGCCTCACTCCTAATTGATCTGATTGGTTTTGATTTGGTATTTTGGTTGGTTTCGTTCATTAGGTTCAAATTAAGAAGTCAAGAAACGAGTCGTTACAGATCGATTCAAACTTAATGGCGGCTCGGAAGTTAGCTTTAAGCTGCGCAGTACCCCACCCCTCACCCCCGCTGTCACATGAAATTGTTACTGCGCAGCGACTCGCCTCATGTTCCGAGCCGCCATTAAGTTTGAATCGAACTGTACTATACTTCGTAATTTTTTCGTATGATTCGTGACCGCCGCTCATTCGATTCGATCGTTGTTGGCGTGTGTAAGGCCTCGGCCTTGAATCTTGCGGGCAGCGGGGCGGATGGCGGCTCGGAAGTTAACTTTTAGCTGCGCAGTACCCCACCCCTCACCCCCGCTGTCACATGAAATTGTTACTGCGCAGCGACTCGCCTCATGTTCCGAGCCGCCATTAAGTTTGAATCGAACTGTATTATACTTCGTAATTTGTTCGTATGATTCGTGACCATCGCTCATTCGATTCGATCGTTGTTGGCATGTGTAAGGCCTCGGCCTCGAATCTTGGGGGCAGCGGGGCGGCGGCGGCGGCGGCGCGGGAGCGGGGCGGGCATCAAAGACCCGTTCTCGAAACTAGCGGGCAGATCGCGCGTCACTATAGCCGCGTAGTGTTGTGTTCACGATTTTGTCGTCGAGATATTTGTTTTTATTCGCGAAAGAAATGGCTGAACAATGGCGGCAACATCTTTTTGATTCAAATTTATTCCTAACGCTCAATTTATTGTGGGCAACAACACTGCAATGCAGACGCGCGGGCGGTCACCGCTTGAATGGAGTGCACCGCTCGCTGCCCGCCGCCTCGCCGCTGCCGCGCCGCTGTTTTCGAGAACCGGTCCATTTGATTTTACGCATAAAATCCTGCTGCGCCCGCGCCGCCGCCGCCGCCGCCGCCGCCCCGCTGCCCGCAAGGTTCGAGGCAGAGGCCTTATGGTTGATTCGATTTGTTCGACTATCGGACAGCAATAAATACACAAATATTGGCACATGTTTCTGGGGAAAGTCAACAATATACATCGATAAATACGGTTCCCGAAGAAGAAGATGCCACACACTATCCAGTAGAGTTCTTAGAATCCCTTAACACACCCGGTCTTTCAGCACACAAAATTTGTTTAAAAGTCGGAGTGCCAATAATTCTTCTCAGAAATTTAAGTCCTCCCAAACTTTGCAACGGCACTCGGCTCATAGTCACCAATCACCAACAAAACGTCATCGAAGCCGAAATCTTAACAGGTTGCGGCGCCGGTGATGTTGTTTTTATTCCAAGAATTCCTCTCATTCCCAATAATTTCCCGTTTAGTTTTAAGCGTGTGCAATTCCCCGTCAGCCTGTGTTACGCCATGACCATTAACAAAGCTCAGGGCCAGACATTATCCGTTGCGGGGGTGGATCTTAGTATTGGTTGCTTTTCCCACGGCCAACTTTATGTAGCTCTTTCGCGTGTGAGCAACCCTAGCAACTTTTTTGTGTACGCTCCAGGTGGTTCCACCGCTAATATTTTATAAAGAGAAGCATTTTCTTTAAATAAAAACACAAGTTTTTTGGCAGTTTCTTACTAGGAAAAATCACCAGGCCTGGTCGAAAGATTCCCCCTTTTTAAATGAAGGTACAACTTTTCTAAGCGACATATTATTGTTTTCCGACATCCATGCGAACGAAGTCGCGGGCACAGCTAGTTTACAATAAAATTGTTAGTCCTAAAACATTTACTAAAAATTAGGTTTTTGTCATAAATACCTTTCAAATGAAATATGAATTGTATAAGTAGCACATTACAAAAATATATAAGTACTTATATTATAAAAATAAAAGTTATATAAAAGTAAAACCATAAGATCTGTTCGATCCATGCACAACACGTGTGACTCCGGATTTTTAATTTGTCTGTCTGTAATGTCTTGTTTATACCTTTTTAGTTGACTTCTTTGCCGTAGTTGGGTTTTAGTTGTGTAACTTTTATTTTTAACCGACTTCAAAAAAAGGAGGAGGTTTTCAATTCGTCTGTATTTTTTTTTATTTTTTTATGTTTGTTACCTCAGCCTCAGAACTTGCGACTGTGTGAACCGATTTTGATGATACTTATTTTATTTGAAAGCTGGTGCTTGCCGTGTGGTGTCATATAAATTATATTAACTTTGCTTGCGTAATTTTTGCTTCAATATTACGTATTTTTCCCTCACTTAGTTTATCTAGACTAGACGATATCTTAATTTACTCCTTTACTGTTATTTACATAGCAGGTAGTGGTATTCGAATTTGTGTGGGGTAGGTAACACAACTAAAAAGTGAAAAATAAAAACTTTTTACAAAAAAAAAACAACCAACTTAAAAAAAAAAACACTAAAAAAGTGAACAATAACTTTAATTTCGGAAGTCGGTGGCAAAAACCGAAAATTGAAAGGCATAGACACCGACTTCTGAAATTAAAGTTATTTTTCACTTTTTTAGTGTTTCTTTTGGAAATCGGTTTTGTTTATTGGTGTTCTTTTTGGAAGTCGGTTGTTTTCTTTTGTAAAAAGTTTTTGAGATGTGAAATAAAGAAATTTATCCATACATGAACCCTGACAAACAAAACTTTTTTTTTGCAGTCTTCTAAAAACGTAGCATGCCAGATTACGCCAGGCTGCACAAGCGGATACTCTTGCGCAAAATTACATGCTTCTGGAGTCTGGAACCAGCGGTTTAGGGCGATTGCGTTTTGCCAGTTCAGTGTGAATTAATGAATTTAAGTCATCGAATTGAATCAGTGCGTCTTGCCTATCATGACTTACGGAGCCGAAACGTGGACACTCACGGCTGGTCCATAAAGCTATGCTTGGAGTATCTCTGAGAGATAGAATCCGGAATGAGGTAATCCGGCAGAGAAACAAAGTTGTTGACATAGCTCACAGAATGAGCAAGCTGAAGTGGCAATGGGCCGGCCATATTAGCCGTAGAGCCGATGACCGTTGGGGTAGACGTGTTCTTGAGTGGAGACCGCGAATTGGCAAACGTAAGGTAGGACGCCCTCAGGCTAGGTGGAGCGACGATCTTCACAGGGTGGCTGGTAGCAGCTAGATGAGAGCTGCCGAGAATCGAGCTGAATGGCGTGCAGTTGGAGAGGCCTATGCCTAGCAGTGGACTGCTATAGGCTGATGATGATGATGATGATTAATGAATTTAAGATTTTTATTAAGTAGAGGATAAGGAGGTCGTATACATCTGTGGTCATATATACATTCATCAACAAAACGAGTTCTTTACGACATTAATATATGTTTTGAACTGTCGAATGGTTTAGCTGGTACACCATTCAACAGTAGCGTAAGCTGCTTTTTTTTATATAGCGACAAGTGTGAGTTGTGTCGGCGCGCAAGTGGCACAATTAGCGGCGCGGCGGAGTCAAGTGGTGGCAATCAGTGCGCACTGCTTCACAATCTGTACTCGTGCGCACGACACTGATAGTCTGCTATCACTATAACTAGACTAGTATTCCACCTACAGCAGCTGTTGACAGCGTGAGCAGTGCTGGCAGTGGTGCTGTTGTCCCTATAACATAATAATTATGCTGTGAACTGCTGTGTCGCAGGCAGCCGCGGCGCGCTGTGGGCAATGCGAGCAGTGGTGCCTTTATTGATTCGTTAGGTACAGATCGAGACCAGTTTGTGCCTCGGATCCTTTGGTCCCGATTGTCCCACTAGAATTCGGAAGACTGATAACCTAGGGAAGTTTACCCGTTACTAGGTACGGGTATCACAAGGAGCGACTTTCATCATAATTACACCGATCGGATCAGAGATGGCAGCGGTCCAAGAGGAAATCATTATGCTGCAGACTTACATTGACTGTGGCGTGTCAGTAGCGGAAAATAATTGGAAACTCATAAAGATGAAGACATTGCAGCTTTACTGAATGGTAGGTATTAACAATAAGTGGCGTGTGACGTCACGCAGGTGTAGTGAGTGATAACACACGCGATAAGCGTGCCTCTCGGCCGCAATACCGCTGCGCCGCAAGTAGGCCGGTGTAATCACCACCGCTACGTCAACACGCGGAAACAACAAACGCCACAAACTAGTATAGTTAGTGATTTGTAGTTGGTACATTAATCGCTTACATAAGAAACAAATATGGCGCCCAGTCGCCATTACGCATCGGACCATTTCTGAAAAGCAAGCTACATAGATAGCCTTGTTTATAGCAAGACTTCATATTGCTTGCACTAACTTTTTCACAAAGTTGTATTTATTACTAACATCAAAAGACAGTGATCGGGTTCCGTTTATTGCTTTGTTTCTACTTCAGAGCACACTTTTGTATTATACCTCATGGGCCAAAAGACGGGGACACACCTGCAGAAGCACGAAACTGTGTCGTCTATGTCGAGCGGCAGCACCGGCGGCGCCGGGCTCGGCGCGGGCGACGGCGGCACGCTGCGGTACTTGACGTGCAGCACGCGCCGAGCCGCGCGCGCGCCGCTGCGCCGCAGGATGCCGACCGGCCAGCGGGCACCCGACCTCCCGGCGCTCTCCTCACAGCCGGCGCTGCCGCCGGCAGAGCTCATCCTGCGCATCGCGCCTCCACCACCATGCACCCCACCACGCACTGCACTCGACCCACTGACACCGTCACACCGCACCACGACCGCGGAGAGCGACACTATCGATACGAGAGTCTGTATCGAAAAAACGGCGCTCACGTTTGCGCACCGCGACCGACTGAAGGCGGCTGCGAGAGGACGCGCCGGCGCCGCGCGGTGACATCACGCCTTATCAGCACACCTGTGAGCGCGGGGACACCTCCGCACTGCCGCGCAACCGACACAACTCGCCGAATCGAGACTACAAACAACACTCGTGTTTACACTGCACAGTGCACTGCTGACTATAAACATGCCTTCCTTGACGCTGACGCTTCTTGTAACGAAATATCCTTCAAACATGCACTTACCCTCTGTAATTTACAGTTCAGAAATAGCGCTTTGCCCGCGACTTCGTCCGAGTAGTTTTCGTAATTTCCCCAAAAAAAAAAAAAAAATTTTCATACAAATGGGGGATAAGTCATAAATATTGAAAAATGAGTTATTTTCATAATTCGATACTAAACATTAATATCTATTAAGGTGAAAAGGAGATGATTCGATATTTATATTACAATTTCATAAAACTCAAATTGCAAAACGAGTCTAGTCAGAAACAACAAAATACTAAAAAAAGCAAAAAGAGTTAAGTTTACTCATCTCATCATTTTGTACGTAATATTTTTTTATTGTGATATGCATAATGAGATAAGTCGACTCGTCTCTAAATGCGAGTCGTCGTATTCCGTCAGTTGCATTTCGCGTGATTTGTTGTTGTTATTGTGTAGTTGTGTAAAATAATCATATTATTGTGTGTCTAGTGTTTAGGAGTGTTGAAATTCTTAGAAATGAACAGAATTAATAAGATAATGTCATGGTTCTAAATGAAAGTGCTACTGAACGTAAATAAGATTGTTTTATTACAATTTTTACCCAATGCATACGTACTGCATCAGGCGAACCTAAACTAAGGATTACGGATCTTTTTACAACTTAAAAGTAAATGGCACTATGAAGTTTGGAATGGCTGTTTTTCGAAAACATTTGGAGTTTCTAATAAATGTGTCGAGGTAGTATTATAGAAAAAGTCTAATAGAGTATCAGGAATTTCAAGTCTTGTTATACCTGGTTCATATTATAAGTATGCCTCCTAATAAAATAGGGGATGAAGCAATGCAGATTTAAAAAAAATCATATAAGTTCATATCCGTTATACGAATCGCATTATAGCCGAAGTCATAGGTACTAACAGCAGAATCTCAATCTAAATATCTTTCCCCTCTATGGTTCCTCCGTACTCTAATCTAATACTGATAATGATTTTAATCTATTTCGCATAGGCGTAGTTTATAATCTACAAAAGCAGTAAGAGTATGCTTAAATACTATATTTTTATTGACTCTGACTTTGTATTGAATGAATTCCTACAACTTCAGCATTCTCTGAGAGAGTCTAACCTATCCCAGGTGTTAAAATGTTTGAGCTCGCTTCGCTCGCTCTTGTTTCCGACATTCTATTAGTTGTCAAAATTTTCTGCATAAGTTGATAAACTTACTTCTATTTCTTTAAAAACGGTCAAAGCGAAAGATCTTTCGAAGCGGGATGCAAAAAATTTCGACCTCGCTGCTCTCGCTCTTGCATCCATTATTCTCTATAGCAGCCTCATTATGGCCTTAACCGTATAGTTCGGAAGCGCCCCCAATTGGACCCGAACACAAAAACCTCCGCCGGCTCGGTAGCGGATCCAATTGGACCCCAGAATTACCACATACGACACCCTATCTCGATTATGGAAATATTTAATATGCTACCCATCAAATCTTATGAATGTGCGTTAATTATGAGAGTTGGATAAAAACTCATTATGTTTACGCCATTAAATCTTTCATATTCAGCGTGCAAGTTAATTAATGAACCTATATAAAATTCAAGTCTGTAAATACCATAATCGCCATTTTGATGACAGTGGTGGTCGAGGCTAAAAAACATAAAAATTGGTGATTTTGAACATCCATACCCCACCACAGGGGCAGTGAATAATACATCATTTAATTATTTGACGAATTCATCCATTGTTCAAGTTAAATAAATAGTGGTAATGAATTTTGTGTTATCCAAAGACGAAGTTTCGCGCCAATCGTGCGTGTTTTCATTTTTTCTTTTCACGAATATCACTCATACACATGCAGATACGATTTAAAATGTGACAAATATTATTCGTGATATTATATACAACTAGAAAATGTCCAAATCTTAACATAATATACGAACACAGGTCCAATAACACGTATTATTCATTACCACTACTGAAAATGCTTGCTAGTGATGTCCGAAAACGATTATGCCAAACGATTATTTTTTAAATTTCGTTCTTTTCGATTAATTAATATGTCGAATATAAGAAATCGATACTTGGAAATTGAAATAAAATTGTTTTACACAATAAATACATTAAGCACTGGTTAAATTAATAATTTATACTTTTCTAATGTTATTTTAATCGTTTTTCGGTCATTAGGATCACAGGACCTTATGGCCGGGCTAGGTACCTCATCTTTTGAATAAAATTTCGCGCCGGAATGTTTCTATAATTGAATTTAAAAACGGAATGCGCTCGCTGTTCAAAATTATTATAATATATTGGACAATTATTTATTTTTTATACTCTTTTCTGATGGTTTGCTACAGAATGCCCAGTATACTTTTTAGGTAGGCGTAGGCTTAACAAAATTTTGTTTGGTAATGGTGATAAATTAATTCCGCAAACGCTAATATTTTATTTTAGTTGTATGAGCTTGGTAGTTTTTGTTTTTATTAGGTTACTTTAGTAGGTAATAGTTTTTTTTTTTTTTGTGGGAGTTTCCCAACGAAATTTAAGAAACTGACTTGTCTTTGTCGGACCACGCACAAAAGGGTTCCGTAGTTGGGATGAACATATACGCATGCACATTGCACAGCATTAATTTTTCGACTGCAAAAATAAGTTTGTATTTCTAGAAAAAACTACGAAAAACAAAGTTAACTCTGCAGTTGTAACCGAAAATAACCCATAATTCATTGTTGAAATACGGGTTATTTTCGGTTACAATGGGTTATTCACTTTAAAAAGCAGTCACTTATAAGCATCTTATCATTTTTATTATAAGATCCAACAATGCTACATGCTTATGTGCATAGATCTTTTTTTCGTCCCTCGATTGCATGTTGAGGAATGACACCCCTAATTATGTTTATCGTAATTTTACTAAACGATTTTTGGTGGTGTAAAGAATAAACCTTCTTCCAAATTTTCAACGATATAGTATAAATAGGTGTCCGAGTAAAATGCCTGTATGATATCTGAACCCATGGACGAACGGACGTGACGAAATAATTAAGAGGTCCTTTTTTACGGATTTTGGCTATCGAGTTTACAATCGATAGCGACTGATGTCTATGGTAATTTATTTAAAATACAATTATAATTTCATCTTATTGGGTATCAACACTATCACCCGAAAACCACACGACACACATGACAAAAACTTTTCGCAGCCGCCATCTTGGATTTACATTTTGACCTAACTATTGACTTTATCACCATCGCAAACTATGAAAACGACAGATATTAGGAAAAAAAAAAATTGCAGCCACCATCTTGGATTTTCATTTTGACTAAATTCACACTTTCCCTTTCTTTCTCTTTTGCTATCAAATTAGAAGAAGACCGTCGCAAGTATGAACGCTTTTCCGAAAACTTTTTTTTTTAATTTTCTGGTTTGGCCCCCCAAAAGTGACTATTTGCAAAATCCATTTATTTACATTACACTTCCGTGTTTGGGTCACTAAAATGTATATGTGTACCAAATTTCAACCTAATCGGTCCAGTAGATTCGAAGCAAATTGGCTGTGACAGACAGACACAAGACTCGTGACATGAGTGATCCTATACAGGGTGTTAGGGTAAACACCGTTATCCTTGCAACCAGTGGTTTGGTTTCATTTATAGAACGTAAAATCAATGGAAAATTACAACTTTTTTTTTAATTTTTTTATATCTAAATTTTACCACAAGAGACGCAAGTTCGTTGTCCTATGCGCTAGGGCAGCGAACTTGCGTCTCAACACGGGCGGGGGGTGCGGGATGTGACCTGACCAGCCGCGAGCGCGACCCCTCCCTCTGTCAGTCAGCTGTATCGCTAGAGAGCACGGTGTCGGATAGAAACTTTTTAAAATCTTTTAATGAAAATGACTTTTTTTTTTTGTTGTGTTGGGTCATTTATTTTTATATTTAAGTCAACTACCCATGGTTTGAATGACAAGAGTGTTTACCCTTACATCCTGTATGAGTTTCGTTTTTTCATTCGGTCGTACGGAACCCTAAAACGTTACACCACTTTCCACAGTGTACGTGTATGTACTTATTACTAAAATTAATTTAAAAAATAAAATAATTAATGAAAAATATACCAAAGAGTTTTTATTCAGTTTCTACAATTTTTAATCAAGTTTGATTATAACGAATATAGATTAGGCTGAGTGCAACATTTGAATCGAAATAGAAAAATTGGGTGAACGGTAAGTACTAAGAAGTCACGTCGCATCACAATTTTTGTTAATTTTTGTTCATATTTGATCGTGTTTTTTATCTAGTATAAGTATGAATAATGGTAAAAGTAAGAATGCAGAAAGAATGATAATATCTTTATTTGGTCCTTTTGCATATTTTCAGCAAGAGAGAAGATTGTTTATGTACATATTTTCAGGGAATCTGAGTTGCCTACTTTTTGAATAGGGGTATTTATACCTATTTTATACAACTTTCGCAGTCGACTGACGCGGTTTGACCGACCTCAACATATAATTTGATATTTACCACAAATTTATTGTATAAAATAGATGCGGTAACATACTTTTTTTAATTAATTCGAATGCTGAAAGTTCATGTAAATTCCTGATTTTCATGACGGAATTCGCAACACCCCGTCGAGTTAGCTGATGTGTCACGTGTCAAAATCTTGTCGAGCAGAGAGGTTAAAGGGTAAAGATGTCCCTGTTTTTGGTTATGGTACAAAAACTATAAAAATTTAGCCAAAACCGGGGCTAGCACCGGTTTCCGGTTTTGGGCCTTGAAAACCGAAATTTAAAACCGGTTTTGAAGTCTTTCTGGTTTTGCACGCCCTAGTTTATACCAAACGTGTTATGGATAATGATTTTCGGACAAACAATTTTAGGAGAAGAAAGTACCGTGACATAGATCTCGATATTGAAGAGTTCAACGATTTTTAAGTTCCTAGTATTTTATCTGACAGCAAATATCCTATTTACATGTACCCAAATATCCTATTTTTATACACCCCTATGCAAAAAAAAACGGGCGGTTTTGATTTTTGTACATTATTGGTAATCATTTAGTTGTAAAGAGGTTTTAATAGCCAAACTATGTTACTGGCACTTAATAAAGAGTCTAGGTAAGAAAAAAAGTTAATTCCAAATTCGAAACTTTTGTTTAAAAACAATATTTAATCCCGTTTTCCGCTTGTGACTTTTACTAACATTTTGCAGGTTTGCGGTTAAGCCGGCGCCAGACATAGTCACATATTTGATCAAACATATTCGATAGACTTTGCACACACATATGAACACTTGTTTTTCAGAGACCGGCCAGACATAGTCATATATTTGATCAAACACTTTGATAGACTTTGCTCATACATTTCACCACATGCTAGGGGTGAGGCGTATATACAGACGTACCAGATAAAAATAACAGATATGAAAAAATAACAACTATCAATTTGTTCCTAACAATATAAAATACCCGTTACTAATTAATTAATAACAGACTCTCAAGACTGTTACCGCGGCTGTTACTGTTAAACATTATAACAATCCCCACACAAACTGTTACCACGGCTGTTACATACACACTGACACAAAGGTAGGAATATAGCAATGTTATCAATTTCTCTCTCTTTCTCATTAAAGAATGGAAGATATTCAACTGAGGTTTAAATACGTATTTATCGTCCGTACAAAAATAACAGGCTGTTATTTAATAACAGATATTTGTAACTATTTTTTTTGTAACAGTGATTCTGATAACAGATATCATGTTTAACCTGTTACAAAGAGTATTAAACCACTTGAGAGCTGATAGACCGATTTCGTCTAGGCACACGACTCACCACTGCGGGCCGGGGGACGAAGACATTACAGTAGGAGTGAGGCGTATTTATTGTCACAGATAGAAATCACAGATATTAAAAAATAGCAGATAGCAGTTGCTCCTAACGATAAAAAAAATATCTGTTACTTAAAATCACAGATCCTCAAGACTGTTACTGTTAAAACTTCGGTTACGATTTTCGACTTTAACGAAAAGAAATAAAGAAGATATTCAATTGAGTTACTAAGTATTTATCATCCGTACAAAAATAACAGGCTGTTATTTTATAACAGATAGATACGATTTTCGACTTTAAATCGAAAGAAATAAAGATCATATTCGATTGAGATACGCATTTATCGTCCATACAAAAATCACAGGCTTTGATTTAATAACAGATATTTGGTTCTGTTATTTTTTTGTCACAGTCACAATCACAGATATCGTGTTTCACCTGTTACAACCCATCTCTACATTACAGCGGTTGTGATTGGCCGATGCAACAATGTCAGGACGAAAGTCCCAAACATAGTGAGGCACAAGTCAGTTTTGCAACAATTATATCGATATCGATAAAATCGACGTCGATTCGACGATTTCCTAATTGAACAATAATTAAATTGAATTTCACTTATAAGAATTTATTGTTCTATCCGAAAGGAAATGTCATTGCTATCACTAATGTTTAATCTGCTGTGAAATGCCTTGAACAAACAACGCTATATTTATTTGGAATAAAATTTTCTCTGTGAACTGCTTTAATCCACTTTTCTTAAGGTTACGGAATATTTTGAAATCTTAAATGTAAACATTAAGTACTTAATGTTACTTTTTTACCATAACATCGTAATTTTTATCGTCAATAATATAGTTGCTTTATTATGAAGTTATCACAACACTCGAGCACTCTCCAGTATAAGTGCAGATAGAAAGGGACAGACGTATTGCAATACCCTAGTGAGAGAAAGGGACTTTTCAAAAAGACATCAACGCGGTGTACTTTTTTTGTGCCCCTTTACGTATCAACTAGTTTATCTTGAGCCCTGCAATAAATTCATAATATTATTAAGTTACAAATATATTCTACTTACCCATGAAAATGAATGCTATCTTTTTTATAGTTGGATGTTCTAGACGATTTTCCACACCAATTAACCGAACAATAACTCATACTTGTTTAGTATTATGTTTTTTAAGATCAAAATAACTGCGTGTGCAGAGTTCAAACCACTGCGCACTGGTCAAAACTAAAATGGTGGTAAACGTGCGTACTTAAAGTATACCGCGGTCTTTAAGGGGGATGCGCCAAGGTAGCCCGCGAAATACAAATTTTCTTAAGTTTTTTGCAATTTGCAGGTCAGTGTCAGGTTGTATATTAATTTATATATTATTTGCGGCCGTAACAAATAAGGGGTTTACAGAATTATAAACATTAGAATCAGCAATACAACTCTCTAAGTTCAGGAAAGTGCCAAACATTCAATGCACTTACATGAACGTAGATAGTTGAATATGATGGCATTGAGATATTAGTTTAGTGAAAATGCTATTCTGTATTTGACGTTTTAACCTAAAATTTTGTTTTATATCTAAAATCTTCTAACTTAATCTGACTATTTTTAATCCCGATTAAAAATGTGTGGAATAAAATTAGATGTCATGAACTAAAATTCAAACCAGCACCTCGACTTCAGTTGCAAATGAGTACTGTATCTTATTTTATTTTCTTTTGCTTATATCTCGAAAATGGTGTATCCTATCGCAAAAATAATGAAAATTTGGACCCACTTTGCAATCCGTAAACCCCTAATGCTCTACATGTTGGTAATTTTTTTTTTTTCGCCCAGAAAATTAAAAATTCCATACAAAATACGTCGAGATGGCCAGACTGCGCGCATCTCTGGCTCAAAAAAATTCACAGGGTACGGCAAGCAAGTAGGTACCAAGTAGAGTCGCGATTGTCAAATTCGATTTTAGTTGAGTCAAAATAATTTTTAAAGGACAATGCCCATTTTCTTAGAAGCTTTGGGCCCCCAAAAAAGATTGTCGTGTCACGGTGGTTTTTATTTTATTTTGTAGATAAAGAAATATATTTTCATAATCTGCAAACGATTTCTGTTTATTCACCCTGGTTAAAGAGTAATCAATTTTTTTAGGTTGCTGAAATTGAGGTTATGAAAATTAAATTCTTCAAGATTTTATTTCTTCTGAATGGACAATTATGTACCATTCTAGTTGATATATTATGGTTAATGTTAATGGGGTCGCCTTTCCTATGCAGTGGACATTTAAAGGTTAATATGAGGATGATGATTCCTGACAGGCGACAGACAGAGAGCAGTGGTGGCCCAGTGGTAACGCCCGCAACTTACGATTTGTAGGTCGTAGGTTCGAACCCTGACAGACGCTTTACTTTGTATAAATTATTTCATGAACACTGCTCTCAGAACAGGGAAGGAAAACATTGTGAGGAATCCGGCGTGACCTAGAACCAAAAACTCGAAGACAGTCTGGGCCCGCGTGGTGGATTACGGTCCACTCCTCCTCACAGAGAGGTCTGTGTCCCAGCAGTGGGAACATTATAGGTTGATTATGATTCCTGACAATAGGCCTCACTATCGCTTTCTCTCGCTAGAGATTAGTGTGCTTAGCCCTCTCCTTCTAGTAAGTATCGAAAAAGACGACTAAAAGCTTTGGAAGTAGCCTCTTAACTACTACTCAGTGTTGTATAAAATAAGTAATCATTATAATAAAACAGGTTTATGAAAAAAAAACAAAAACAAATAAATAAAACATTTATTCTTCATAGAATATATTATCCAGAAATTGAGCTGGGGCGCTTATATCATTAAAACGGCCCCAGCTTAAATACCACAATACAGTCATGGTATGTGCGCAACACCCTACAGTACGATTTCCCACTAAGCAATTGCAATAATAAGCGATGATTCTCTCTAAAGAATTTGCCCTATTTTGTTCTGTACTTATCAGTAAATATGTATAATACACCCTGCTGCTCACATGTCGTGATTTAATTCTGGCCCTAACTAAATAATTATTATGACCTAATATTAAGGGCAAATCTTCTTCTATTAATTCATTGCTTATTTCTACACTGTAGGTACCATTTACTCGCACATGCTCCCCATAATAGGACCGTGCCTGTTTTAATTGGTAGGATCCTAATGCAAATCTTCTTAAATCGCTTAATGTTAGTCTTGGGAAATTATCTAGATGGGGAGCACTGCTGTTAATGCTTTGGAAAATCGTACGTCTTCTGTTTATATGTTCCCTTTGAATAAATTCTGATAAATAATTGACTGTGTTCAATCTTGCTTGGGCAATATTAAGAAACTCCACAGCATCGGGCGTATCGTCAATTGTGGGATGGAATTTATTCAAGAGGGAACAAGCTATTTTAAAATCAGCCATAAGGTGACTTGACGCTCTATTAAAATATTCCTGACGAAATAATTTATAATCTCTTTTAATTCTCCCATACACAACCTCTACCACCCAACGACACATTGTTATACATCTGGACTTATTAGCCTGGACAGTGGTTAATTGATGCTCATTTTCTAATAATGATTCAGGCATATGAGTCTTATAATTGTAAGTTTCTAATTCAGGAATCACATCCCTAAACCCTCTATCCAAAATGAAGACATCATGGGGTCTAAAAAATGAGCGCATAGGACCATTTTCATTATGAAACATAGCACTCATAATTGATGAATCATTTTGGGTTGCTTCATATGGTCCTGCATACTCTAAAATATGCCCATCACAGCAAACAAATAAAAATGGTTTTACAAGATTAGCATATTTGTGTAGACTGTAGGTTCGTTTTTGATATAAATAATTACTGCTGCTTTGGACGTAAACATATGTACCATCACATATTACAATAGCAGGCTTAATATTTGAAGCCATATTGGCATCCCCAAAAAAACCCTCTGGTATGATTCTATTGCGCGATGCTACATTTTGGATAGACATATGTGATTGATACCTAAATGTCTAGGAACAAACTGTACATCTAAACAATTTCTTACGATATTCATTTTTCTTTCCAAAGTGGATCTTGGTATTTTAAACAAGGTTGACAGTCTTTGATTGCTGTCACCTGTTCTGAGTTTGACCAAAAATATGCTGACAGCAACAGAAGGGTTTGCAAAATGATCATATAACAATGGAATACAATTTAAAAGCTCATTAAATTGCTCTGCATTAAGTCCCAACCAATAATGGCATAAATGTGGATCCATTGAGTTTATGTCACTGAAGTCTAACTGTCTTTCAGCAGCTTTTTCTAGTTTAGAAAATATGTCATCAACTTGAAATCCAGTAAAATCCGAATATGGGGTCTCTAGTTCCTCCCAATGATTACTGTACAAATGATATTCACAGATTCTAGCTGTAAAAGGAATGTATATTTTGTACTGAAATAATAAAACTTCCTTTATAGTAACCGGTACTAAAAGACGATCAGTTCTCTCACATCCAACAAATAGGCAATGACTTGAACTAGCAGATACTCGTTTATACTTAAGAGAATTAATTTTAGATACTGGTCGGGGCAATATTTGTCCCTGTGGTGGTGAAACAGGCAGTGGCAGTGGAGGTGGTTCAGGAATTACAGCATCCGAGATATCCATTCCTATATTTTCAAAATCCACAGACTCCAGTGCAGGTCTGTTAATGTCACGAAGTGCCTGTCTTTGTATATCTCTTGTTGCAGCCTCCCAACAAGCACGACAAACTCTTTCCAAATGTATGACCTAAAAAATAATAAATTATTGTTTATTGTTATACTGACAAAAACTTTGTTCCTAATAAAAATAATACCAACAATTTTATGCAGTAGGTAATTCTGCCAAGTTAATAACACTTACGTGATGTGCTGGAGTCCATCTTAAAATAAAGGTCCTTTGAGGGCAGTCTTGGGAAACTCTGTGAGTTCTGCGACTTGCTATAGAAATGCCACATCCAAAACATATGTTTAGATGTCCAAGAGGCGGGGATACCTCAATTAGAGATGGAGTTGTGTTTGATAGTATACGCTCTTGCAGTAACAAAAAACATTCAAGGCACAGGATATCCTCGGATGATACCTGAAAAATAAAAAAATAACTGAATTTACCTACCTTTGTAAGTTATAATATCTATGTTCACTATTACAATAGGTACATATTCACTTATTGGTTGTACCGATTTTTTGTACAAACTCACGCAATGTTTACCTGCACAATATACTCTTTACATACACCCAATTATTTAGTACCAGTCTTAATACATAGATATAAATACCTATAATGATAATTACACCATTCACTTTAGTACACATTTTTATACATGTTCAATGTTACATAGTGAACAGTAATGTTTTGTAGCAACCACTGATATAACATTTATGCACATTTATTATAATATCAGCTTTTAAGGTAGACATTTACAGCTGAATATAGGCCTCCTCGGTCAGTGGGTCGTCTTAGGATAGGAAATATAAACTTACCGGTGTAGGTGATACCCAGGACCGTAGAAGGATGAGCATTTGTTCGTCTAAATCTTCAATAGGTCGTCTACGAAGATTAGGCGCCAAACGAAGGGAACAATTTACACATCGTCGTGAGAGTGGACGGTTTGTCCGATCTCGACCAGGTGTAGACATTTTGTTGTTAAAACTAGAGTCAATTCGCTCACTTAACAATAAAACAGGAGTCCGATATCTCACAAAAAAAAAAACACGAAAACACGTTAGCATTGAATCGTAACGTAGTTCACAGAAGTAAATACGGAGGAATGTAATTCAACTCGACGCAAAACAAACAGCACTCACGAAACGAATAAACGGCTATTGATTTGACAGATAGATAGATCCACGATAGATATCTGACATCTGACACCATGAGTGGTGTTGCCAGGTATAATTATTTGTTAATCGACTTTCGATACCTATCGATTTTTCAAAGTTACAATACAGTAGTGTATTTTTTAGGTCATTCAGTTTTTTTTTTTTCCTATCCTTCGCTGTCCCACTCCTGGGCAAAGGCCTCCCTCCACGCCTTCCATCTTTCGCGAGCCCGCGCGTCCTCTTTCCAGTTTGGATGGAACCTATCCAGCTCGTCTCGCTATCTCCTACGTGATCTGCCGCGACCCCGTCTCACTGTCTTAGGGCACCAGTTCTGCGCTATTTGTGCCCACAGTTTGTCAATATGTCATGCGGCAGACATGTCCTGCCCAGTTCCATTTAAGTTGGGCAGCCTTTTGAGCCACGTCAGCTATCTTTGTTTTGGAGCGCAGTATTGTGTTACAAACACAATCCGTTAATTTAACGCCTAGTATACTGCGCTCCATTGCTCGTTGGCAGACTTTGAGTTTGGAATTCTGGATGTTAGTCAAAGACCAAGTCTGTGCGCCATAGATTAAGACGGGAAGAATACACATGTCCATGAGCCTGCGTTTCAGTGCCATAGGCAACTCACCCTTAAATAGTTATTTTAAAATAATTATAGTAAAACGATACCAAAAATACAGTTTAGACATTGTAAAACAGACACCGTTAAGTATCGATATCAATCAATCGATTCCGATGTTTTTACCAAATATTGTTTGACATCTGGCAACATTTAATTTAGGTTTCGTTGGCGGATGTACTAAAGATTCAGTTAAGTAAATATTTATTACGTCTTTCAATGCTAGGGTAAACTAAATGTTCATAAAAAACAAATAAACATAAAAAAATAAGATATAAATTTTGTATAGCGTGAAGTTACGACACGGCGCCACAAAAAGGGGCCCGTCCGCGGTCAATCTCCTTTAGATTTTTTTTTGGCAGAATAGCTCTATGATTCTCATAGTAACAAAAAAGGAATTTTAGGTCGGTGTACAAGAGAATCGGCACCAATGTCGGAGTCGGACGGTAGTTAGACCCATGTAGTTGGGCATGGCATCGAATGCAAACCATGAAGGTCTGTACATTTGTTCAGCACCAGATCCTGTCCTTGTAGACTGCTTTATTTTTTTTTATACATTCCCTTTAATTAATGGGTCAATAAAATGTTTCTCTTCTTTTTTAATTCCTCGTTAGTGCAATGTACTGAGAATTTATCATTTATCCTGATCCAGGCGTCATTTACCAAATTCCTATTTTTATGTTGTTTTTTACTTTTAGGGTTCCATAAGTACATGGTTCTCCTTCAAGCAACTCAATAAATTCTAGGGCACTCGTTGCTCCATTCCATCTTGCGATTGAGCAAGGCGACCGTTCCGGTCAGTACGAGGCACTGGGCTTGCAGGCTACGCACACATTTGAAATTCGAACGCGCTACGCACACATTTGAACTTTAAACGCTTTGATGTGCGCTCGAAAAACCGACTCCGAATGGAAAAGTTGATATAAATTATCAAACTTTGATGAAATACCCAAACACCCCTGCCACACATGTGTCAAACATGTGATCATACATGTGATCAAATATTGTTGCTATGTCTGGCGCCGGCATTTATATGTGCACACCATACGGCTAAGTTGAAATATGTGATCAAACTTTGATGAAATACCCAAACACCCCTGCCATACATGTGATCAAACATGTGATCAAATATTGTTGCTATGTCTGGCGCCGGCATTAGAAGGTTATCCTGGCAACTAAAACAAACTTCTCGTTATTTTTAGTAGAATAATTTATGTTTGTCGCATAATCCAGCCTTATTGTGACTTAAAAGTGATATCTTTGTGTCGATTGTAATGACAGAAAAGCAATAAGTGCTAGTAAAATTGTAGCGCTCCTGGAAGAGGGGTGTAGCCAAAAAACTATATTCTTATTGATTATAACAAATTACTAGTCATTTATGCTAATGACACAGTAAAAATATTAATACTATCAATACAAAAGCCAATGACTGTTAAGGTGCCCGTTTTTTTTGCACAGGGGTGTTTATTAATTTATAATAAATAATATTTCCAAATTCTATTTAAAAAACTATGAATAATAAATAAAACAAGAAATTAAATAAATATTGCATAGAGATAAGTCAAAAATATGAATATAATATTTTTGTTAAGGAAAAATGAGATATGTCAATTATTTTAATTAATAACAAATAAAAATATGTTTTCAAATTACGATAAACAAGAGGCAATATTGTTACAATAAAATATTAACAAAGGACAATGCCACGGGGTCGCACCAACATAGGAGCGAGCGTGTCACAACCAAATATAGTTCATAAAATTACTCCTATTTTTTAAATCAGATTTATGTTTTTGTTTTCAAAACGATTCCCGGCTTTCGGGCACCAAAAATAAAAGTATATTTTTACTTTTCAGAGTACGTATTTTCCGCTTATTTCACTGTCATTGCACTTCATTTCCGAATGTTGCTACTACGTAAAACATACTGCCAGCGAACATTAAATGAAGAAGATAATTATGTATGTACCGATTTGCTATTTAATAATATAATATTATGGTATAATATATTCTTATGTGTGTCAAAAAATATCTGTAGGTCACGCGTTGCATGAGTTGCATCGTAATAATCGAAATTATTATTTTGGAATACAGCATTAAAAGAGGACCGATTCAAAAAAATAAAAAGTCATTTTTATTGTGGTATATTGCATTAATTATTATTCTGTGGCGAAGTCACAGATGACGTTACTTTCAATATTCGTTATTGGTTTCATCTGAACTATTTGAATAGAATTATAATACTTACTTATTAATAAAAACGGGGGTTAAGGTGGTTTTTCATAACGTCTTTGTGTGATAATCCTTAGGGATGTCTCCATCTAGAGTAAGACATCGGCCAGCAAGTCAGCGTCGCCGATGTATAAAATGTTCACTTGTATTGTTAGAACAATTTAGAATAAATTGCATAGAAAATGTATCCGCGGCTATGATCGTGTTTTAACATGTCATCATAGATTGCACCGACGTATTACCTCACCTAGTAAAGCATTTATATTATAGTTAGCTTCTTAAGTACCTACCCAGTTTCGGGACTAATCGTTCAATTCAAGGATTAAAAACAGTTTTTATGCTTTCAGATCAATCCTGGTAGTACCTATTCATAATGTAACGAATGTTTCACATTAATACAGAAAAACTCCCTTGGATTCCAAACTGATACCTGAACCAACATTTGGTCACAATGTGCAGTGATGTTTGCTTAGGATGTGGACAGTCCATGCTGCGTGTTGCAAGGCGTATCCGAGTGCCACCCAATTGTCCTACCTATTGTTTTATTTTGTATATTTCTTTTCTCTGTCCTGGTAGTGGTCGAGGTCTTATACATTATGTTAATATGAATATATAAATTGTAATTAATCTTAACTACGTTTTTCAATTTTTATATAAGTACCTTATTAGGTACTAACAACATTCTTACCATATTGTTAGCTAACGTTTTAAGTTCGAGAAGTGGGTATACTATAGTAAATACAACTCTGCCTAACTCATTATTAAGATTATGTTAAGATTTCAAGATATTAAGAATCTAACACAGTACTAATTGATTACTTATTCAGACCACCAGCTGCACTTAATGCGAGTAACTACATGATTATTGGTATTCATTATCATTATAGCACTTGAGCACGTCTACTAATAGCACTGAAACAAAATTTTGATAAGTGCGGTTCGGTGGAACAGTTTATTAATATTATTTTCAGCAATGATATTAAATTAACAGATATGGAGGAGGGCAGCACTGTGCTCATGTTTACATCAGCTCTGCAATAATTAATTCAAATAAAAGTTTTATCAGTGCTTCTAAGTATTCGAGTGCCATAATCAGCAAGAACTGTAAGTGACTGACTATAGGAAAAGTGAACTTTAGTGCAAATATACTACAGACATTATATTCTTGTGATAACAATTTTGTGCATATAGGACCATTTTAACTTAACGTCCTTGTGAATAACATTTTCGAGTGAAACATAAGTGTCGACAGTTAAGAACCATTCGCAAGTGAAGTAAAAAATTCTAAGTTTCGAGTGAGAAATAGAATTTTAAGGAAAATAACCTTAAAACAAAGACCAAAAAAATTGCAAATCATGATATATTAGCGCCTACTGCGCCATCTAGCGCTATAAAAACCCAAACCACTCAACACTATCTAGTGTTCAAGATCTGAATTACTTCATTTGCATCAACGCCGTAATTAGTGACCTGTCGGTCATTGATGAGACTCAATAAAAAGGTGTTGTATTTCCTCTAATTACCAATAGAGTGAGTCACTGGTACGATAACAATCGATAAGGAAGATTTCACAGAGGGCATTACAGAACTTTAGTATACAGTACGGCGTTAAGTTAACAGAGGGCACCATCATGTCAGAATTAGAAAAACTTTTACAAGAACTAAAATTAGATATTAAACAAGACACTAAGAAATCTCTGCTGAATCTAGAGACAAGTATCACGAGCAAAATAAATGATAAGATAGACCAAAATTTTAACTTATTACTAGGGGAACTTGAATAAATTAAGGAAACTAACTCCAAACATGATAAAATAATTAGCGCTATAGAAAAACACATTAGGCAAAGAAATGTCATATTCTTCGGGGTAGAAGAAGGTGAAAAATCATATCAGGAGTTGGAAGGAACCGTGTTACAGACTATTAAACATGAGCTAAAGCTGGAATGTAACAGAAAAGAATTAGAGATGGTCCGCAGAATGGGAAAATACCTAAAAGACAAAGTGAGACCTATCGTCGTAACTTTTACGACGTATGGCAGGAAGAACACTGTCTTGGAAAACAAAAAATATATACAAACGAAAACTATCTACATGAAAGAAGATTTCCCACCTCAAATTCTAGAGACGCGGAGAAAATTGCAAGAACAGCTAAAAAAAGAGAAGGACGCCGGAAAAATAGCATACCTGCGATACGACAAACTTATAGTTCGAGAAACATCCATGAAAGACAAACAAAACCGGAACAGAAAAAACTAGGAAAAAGAGGGAGTTAGAAACAACCCCTCCCCATCAGTTATTAGATACAAACAAAAATCCCGCGCAACAACAAGCAACAAAAAAGAATAAAACTCAAACATACAAAATGGGAAAAATCAAAGTTCTATGGAAAATTTCTTCATTTAACAAAACCTCGGCTCAACTAAAACACCCCGTGAGGGGGAAATTCTCTACTCTTCAAACGATTCAGATGAATAGCAATTAAGACTGTCACTCCAGAAAAATGAAAACACTGCACCTTCTAAATTAAAAAACAAACTGAAGATTTTAAAGACAAACACGAAACCTACAAATCCTCCCCTAGAACGGCTCGTCACCGCAGGGGTAGTAGACGACCACCCTCCAATCCTAAAAAAAATACTACATATCTACATTCAATGTCAGATCATTAGCAAATGAAGCAAGAGTAGTCGAATTGGAATACGCGATATCGCAAATTAATTGGGACATTATCGGTATAGCTGAAGTGAGAAGACAAGGTTATAAAATTGAAAACAGAGGGAGATATCTTATTTATTACTATGGGGAAACAAAAGGAGAGAAAGGTGTTGGATTCCTAGTAAAAAAACAATACAATACAGAAGTACAAGATTTCATCGCGATATCCGAGAGAGCTGCTGTGTTACAAGTAAATATACATGGAAAGAAGTTCTCCATAATCCAAGCATATGCACCTACTAAAAGAGCCACTAAAGAAGAAATAGAAAACGTCTACGCTGATCTTGACAAAGCAATGAATATATGCACAAGGAATATAATATTCTTGGGAGACATAAACGCAAAAATAGGATTCCCCAAAGAAAATGAAGAATTAGTAATGGGAAAGTATGGCTACGGGATAAGGAACGATAGAGGAGAAATGTTCATAACATTCTGTCTTCAATACAACTTAAAAATTTCAAAATTTCAAATACAATTTTCAAAAAATCAAATAAGCTTCGATGGACCTGGAGAACACCTGATGGAAAATCAAAGAATGAAATCAACTTTATAGGTATAAATGTCACAAAAAATATACAAAACGTAAATGTGATCAGTAAATTGCAACACCCTAGCGACCATAGAATGATTAGAATTACTTTGTCTATAGAAGAAAACAAAAAACCCCGAGCTCACTACCGAGGCAAAACATATACAAATAATAAAACTGTAAACGAAGACTTACCATCCTTGTCCGGCTGCGAAAACGACAACGTACACCAATTCAACAAGAAAATAGAGACATTTTTACTAAAAGGCTACAAAAAACAAACTGAAGACACAACTGAAAAAAGAAATAAACAAATTATAACAGAAGAAATGGAATCTCTAAAAAACGAAAAACACATATTTAAAAACAAGAAATACAAAACAAGACAAGAAAAGAAGAATCTGAGTAAACTTTATAGGACATAACTGGAGGAGGCTTTTACCGCAAGAGGCGGCCCTTACAATTACCAATACTAACCTTATTTAAGTACGAAACTAACATTACTTACAAATAAATGAATAAGTACACAACAAAAAAACAGTAGATAAGCACCACATGTAAGGTATAAAATAAAGCTAATAAATAAATAAAAAACATATCTGTTAATATAATATCATTGATTTTCAGTCTCCGAACGGCACCTACGTAAAATTTTTTTTTGTGATGGGACGTACTTTTTTGTCCAAGGCATTATCAAACAAAACATATCGATACAAATTAGGGCATGAATCTCGGAATATCGCAATATCGGAATTTCGGAACGTAAGTTCCGATATTACAATTCCGGTACTGAGTTATCCAAATAATACAAATCAGCAGAAGTTTAGTTAAGTTTTGTACCGGATAATTCCACCTTGTTCACCTAAAGCAAGGAGTGATAATAAATTACCTACAACTTTTAGAGCCAATACAAACTTATTATTTATTTAACTTTTAAGATGCTTTGTTTTTGTCGGGGGTTCTAAAATCAGTATCCATAAGTGCTCCAAATACGAATTACTTTTTAGACTTATTAAAATTTTACCCGACTGCGCGACAGCAAAGACATGGTTATGTTTTTCACGCGTATCTTTGGCGTGTTGCGTTGTAACAATTGTAATGAGTTTTCGAATAAAATCGACAGTGGAGACCCTTTTTTTTTTTTGAGTTTGGGAAGTCATCCAATGACTTCTCCCGCTCTGGGCGGAGCGGAAGGGCGTGTCAGACTTTTACTGACTAAAACCCACCCGTGTTCCTTCAGTTGCCTGTTGCCAAGGTCCCGGTATCCCCTTCGGACTAACCCGCAACCCTGGCAGGCATACAGTGGAGACCCTGATCTCTTAAATGATTAAAAACGTTTTTATAAATCTTTGGTATTGGACTCGTCAGTAGTAGATATCCCGGTATCCCCTTCGGACTAACCCGCAACCCTGGCAGGCATACAGTGGAGACCCTGATCTCTTAAATGATTAAAAACGTTTTTATAAATCTTTGGTATTGGACTCGTCAGTAGTAGATACTTGATGTCTAAGACTTCTTTAAGATCTTGTTTAATAATTTTTGTTGGGCACGTGTGCTTGGTTATTTTTGCTATCTCTTTTTTGGTATCCATTTCCAAGTACCCTGTACACGGTTGAGACAAGCACCGCCAAAAAGAGTGACCGCTTCTGTATACCTACCCTAAATTTTCGATACTGCTTTTCGTACTTGATCCGTAACTGATGTCACTTTTGCTGCTGCAACCGGCTGCGCTCCATTTTATGCTATTTTATATCTTAGTCACGGACCGAAAAATTATATAATTATCGTTGGTGAACAGTTATGGGGATATCACATCAATCATCAGCATCATACAAACATCTCAATACCTCGATGTAACGCCAGTCAATTCAGTACACGAGATCAGGAAATAAAAAAACTAAGTGAGGTAACCCTTTTGTCGCACCGCGGTTCGCGGCTTCGGTGTACTAACGGCGTTACATATTAGAATGTCATTGAATAGTTTCTACTACAGAGGTTCCTTTACTAATGAATATTCTCCTTTTGGGGAAATGGGGAAGGTCGGTAATCATATCATTTTTTTTTCTTTCTGACGTAACCCTCGAACCCTGTTAAATAAAATAAAAAGAGAGGGATTAACATATGATTTAAAATAAATACTATATTTTCGCAGACGTCATCATGGATTTACATTTTGACCTCACGATTGACTTTAGCGCCCTCGAAAAGTGTGAAAACGAGACCCATGACGAAAAATATGAAAATTTTCGCAGCTGCTATCGTAGATTTTCATTTTGACCAAATTCACACTTTCTCTTTCCCTCTCTCTCTTTTTCGTCCTCTTTGAATTAGAAGAAGACAGTCGCAAGTATGAATGCTTTTTCGCGTGACGATTTCTGCCAGTCTACCGCAAGCCGCGTTGAAAAACTTCATTTAAAAAACTTACGAATAGGTCTAAGCTACAATCTACTATTCTTACGGTATCTCGTAAAAGGTGGACTCCAATTTCAAAGTATTAACGAACACAACAACGAGTTATTTTTGCAAAAAATAATTCCTATACTATTAGCTTATTGTAGAAACTAGATACGACTGCGCCATTTTGACAGATGTCTTCCCTATTCACCATTACGTACGATACCGGAGCCCTTTATGCCGCTTGTACACGCTAAGAAATTTCACCGTGTCTGCTGCAGTTAGGACCAATTCATCATGTACACGACAAGGATTGTGTCGGATCTAGGCACGAACATCCCTTCCGCACCGCAGTAATATCGCGTGTCAGACTTTTACTGGCTAAAACCCACCCGTGTTCCTTCAGTTGCCTGTTGCCAAGGTCCCGGTATCCTTTTCGGACTAACCCGCAAACTTCAGGTCACCCTGTAGATACAATAAGTATATAGACTACACCGAAGTTACCATGAAGATTTGAATAATTGGCATTACATGCGTGAAAGTGTACATAAGTTCTTGCTCACGGAGCAGCTATCATTCAACATTATTTGGGTGTAGTGCCGATTGGAAAATTATCCGAAGAAGCGGCTGAAGCTCGAAATAAAGACTTCAGGAGATATCGTGCACATCATTCGAGAAAATTCTGTAGAAAGGTTACGAATGAAGATAAAATGAATAATTTATTAATCAGCTCTGACCCACATATCAAAAATATGTCACAAACTATTGCGAAAATACAAATCCCTCTCAGAAGAAACAAAAACTTTGCTGATTATTACGGAGACACTAGTTGACGTTGATCAGGAGAACTTGTTTCTTTTTAAATATAGAACCATTATTGCATAAAAAAATTAAAGTAACTCCTCCGTACCCCGGAAAGCACGTCCTGGCTGTCATTCGTAGATCTTTTTGACAGTCGTTACGAGTCGTCAGAAGCCCGAAAGTCTGACAACCAATCTTACCAAAAGTATGGTATTACCCAGTCACTGGGTCACAAGACTAAATAAGGAGCAGACTGTAAGCTTCATACTAACGTCTCGCGCGGGAACACGCGATGTGTGCGTGGCCTATCACGGACAAGGCGCGCGGGGGGTGCACCGGCGCCCGCTAGAGGAAAAACCGGTTTGAGCCAGCTCTGTGAGACGATAAAGTGCAGGGGTATGCCGTGTGTCAGCGGCAGCGCAGCGATACGTACGACGCGGAAGTTTAGTTTTTTATTTTTTAAATGCCAAATTGGTGTAGTGTGTGTTTTAATAATAGTAGGAAAAAAAAACAAGTAATAAAAACTAAAACCCAACTACGACTTAAAAGGTATAAACAAGACACCACCACACGTAATCTGTTCGATTTATGCCCTAACACGTGTGACTCCGGATTTTTAATTTGTCTGTCTGTGGGGTCTTGTTTATACCTTTTAAGTCGTACTTGGGTTTTAGTTTTTATTACTTGATTTTTTTTTAAATTCTTTTGTGGTTATAATATATATATTTTTTAAATGTGCTCATTAAGCCCTTTCATTTGATGCCCAACATGGTACGATTAAACAATTTTTTTTTTAACTCACTTTATGTCCTCTAGAGGGCGCCATTTTTAATTTAATGTGACTTCACATAGCCTATAACCAGCGGACAATCACGACGCTTCTAACGATACCTCATTTGTCAAATTGTGATAAGTTGTTTGGAAGATAGGAGGGAACAGATGAACATACATACATACATACCGGTCAAAATCATAACCCTCCTTTTTTCTTCGCCGTAGTCGGGTAAAAACAAAGAAGTTTCTTTTTTTTTACAGGTATCAAAAGGACCCTGTCAGGTAATTATCTATATCTACCTATACCTACACATAAACCTTACACATTTTTCATGCTTATTACTTATGAGTTAGGTATCTGAAATAACTATGGTGGCGATAAAGGCTCTTACATACTGGCGCGATTCGTCGCGCGACGCGACGCCGCCGCATTGTTCGCAGTGAAGTTTTCTCAAAAATTGTTTTGTTAAAATTCGCGTCGCGCGGCGGATCGCATCAGTATGTAAGAGCCTTTAAGTTTTCACATAATAATAATTATTTGTTATTCTTATATTTAAGTAGGTACCGCCTGTATTGGCGTATTATTGTTCGTCTCCTATTTGTTTCGTATTTTTGTTTTAGTGGTTATGTAGGTACCAAAGTATCAGCTGTCAGTCAGCTGTCTCGCTAGCGAGCGCACGTAACGCCGCGTAGTAGTGCCGCCGCTCATTTCTCGCGCGTAAACAATAATAATTGTAGTTTGTGAGTAGTAGTTACACGTAAAGATGTCTTACACGAATGAACAGTTTACCGAAATAGTACGGCTTTACGCCATCGCGGGTGATAATCTCTACGAGGCGCGTAGGATGTACGCCGAACTATTCCCTAGACAACGTGTACCAAGCCGTGAAACAATGTTGGCGGCTACACAGAGAATGCGTACCTACGGACAGTTCACCGTGCCCGCGTGCCGGCCCACGCTCAGGGTCGTGGCAACCACCAGCTGCCGGTTGATCTGCAAGAACGTATCCTGAATTTTTTCGCGAAGTTGTTGTTTGTTGTCGAATCAAATTTACATTAGAAGGAGAATGGGCGTTACTACAGGGTGTTAGGGTAAACACCGTTATCCTTGCAACCAGTGGTTTGGTTTCATTTATAGAACGTAAAATCAATGGAAAATTACAACTTTTTTTTAATTTTTTTAGTTCTAAATTTTACTACAAGAGACGCAAGTTCGTTGCCCTATGCGCTAGGGTAACGAACTTGCGTCTCAACACGGGCGGGGGGGTACGGGATGTGACCTGACCGGCAGCGAGCGCGATCCCTCCCTTAGTCAGTCAGCTGTTTCGCTAACAAGCACGGTGTCAGATAGAAACTTTTAAAAATCTTTTAATGAAAATAACGTTTTTTTTTTGTTGTGTTCGGTCATTTATTTTTAAATTTAAGTCAACTACATGATGCATCACCCGAAACGACAGGGAGCCGTGCCTCCTCCCGAGCCAGCGCTCGAGCACCGGCCGGACCGCCTCGATGATGTCGAGGCCAGCGGTAGGGCGTGAAAGCCTGTCCCGCCATTCCGCCACCAGGACCTCGCGAAGCTGAGACCGATGCAGCTCTATGTGTCGCTGCATCGGTTGCTCACCCCGCGCCCTCGCTTCCTCGCGCCACCGATACGATGACGCGAGTACTTTCGCCTCGAGGTCCCAGGGCGGGGATCCGGCCAGTGCACAAGCCGCCTCGTAGGAGATCGTGCGATACCCCCTGATGACTCTGACGGCCATCGCTCTCTGCGGCTTGCGCAAGACTGCGATACTACTGGCCGTCAGGTCAGCCGCCCAGATCGGGGCCCCGTAAAGGGCCATCGATCGCACGATCCCCACGTAGAGCCGCCTACAAGCGGCGCTCGGGCCCCCCAGATTGGGAAGCAGCGTTGACAGCGCCCCAGCAGCGCCCAGCAACTTGGGCGCCAGCCGTCGGAAATGGGGCCCGAAGTCCCACCGGCTGTCGAGCACCAATCCCAGATACTTCATGGTGGACTCGACAGCGATCCGAGCCCCCCCGACCACGATGTGTGAGCCGGGTGGCGGCGCCCGCCGGGGGCCATGAAACACCATGGCCTCCGACTTGCTGAGGGCCACCTCCAGGCCTAGGCGACGTATGCGGCTCACCACTTGTGAAACTGCAGCCGTCGCCAGCAACGCTGCCTCCCTGTGCGAGCTCCCCCGGGCAGTGACCAGCGTGTCATCCGCATAACACGTCAGGTCGACCCCCGGACTGAGCTCGCCCCTCAGCACCCAGTCGTACCCGATGTTCCACAGGAGCGGGCCTACAACCGAGCCCTGTGGAACACCGCACGACATGCGGCGCTGGTTTCCGCCATCACGTCCCATGTAGGTGACACACCTCTCCGACAAATAAGCCCCAACGATGTGGCGGAGGTAGGGAGGCACCCCATGGTACCGCAGTGCCTCCCGAATACAACTCCAAGGCAGGGTGTTGAAGGCGTTAGAGATGTCCAAGGACACCGCCAACATCACCCCGCCCCGAGACACCGCTTCCTCCGCCAGGACTCTAACCCGCGACACAGCGTGGATTGTGGAGCGCCCATGCCGAAACCCGAACTGGCTGTCGTCCAGGTCCGGCCCCTCTCTGCACAAGTGGCTGACGAGGCGGGCTGCGATTATCCGCTCAAACAGCTTGCCCACCTCGTCTAGCAGCACTATGGGCCGGTACGCGGACGGCGAGTCCGCAGGGCGCCCCGCCTTCCTGAGCAGGACCAGACGACCAGATTTCCACAAAGTGGGAAACTGGCCCTGCTCCAGGCACGCTGTGTAGAGTCCTCTCAGTTGGGGCTCAAGCTCCTTCAGAGCGAGGGCTAACACGCAGCCGTGGATCCCGTCGGGCCCCGGAGCCACGTTCTTGGCCCGGAGCCGCATCACGGCTGCTGTCATCTCTGCCTGTGTCACCTCTGGGACGCTGATGGCGTTCTCCACCTCTGTAGACTCTGTGGCTGTGGGCAAAGCCATCGGCGGCGGAGTATGCTCCGCTCTTGCCGGGAAGAGAGCTGCAACCACCTCTTCCAGCAGCTCGGGTTGGAGACTCTCCGTAAGTGGGGGCGCCGCGGCTCGAAGTTTCCCTCGGACCGCGCGATAAGGGCGCCCCCATGGATCCCCGTCTAGAGTCTCCAGCATCTCTTCCCTGGCTCGCGTCCTCGACTCGCCGATGGCCAGCCACAGAGTCTCCTTAGCCGCGCGGTACACCTCATACAGCGCGGCCTCTTCTTCAGGGACCCGACGACGTCTCCTCCGGTATCGGGTGTACTGGCGTCTGACCGCCACGCACGCGACGCGCAGCTGCGCGATCTCGGCGGTCCACCAGTACACCTGGCGCCTTGCGGGCTGTGCGTGGGCTCGGGGCATGGACGCGTCGCAGATTTGCGTCATCGCCCCGCGAAACCACAGCGCCTCCTGCTCGACGTCGACGGGTCCGTTCATTGCCGACTCCCGGCTCCAGGCCTGGACAATAGCGGCCTCCTCGAGAAGCTCCCTGTCGATGTGCTTACGCGCCCAGCGTGGACCATCCGTTCGCGGGGCCGGTGGACCGCGGCCGCCGGCGGTCTGGGCGGAGACGTCGAAGCGGATGTACCTGTGATCCGACAACGTCTCCACCTCCACAGCGACACGCCAGTCACGGACACGGCTCGCGACAGCGGGGCTAGCGAACGAGACGTCCACAATAGAACCGGCCCGCTGCCGAACGCACGTGTGGACCGAGCCCCGATTTAGGACGGTCAGGCCAGTCGTGACCGCCCACTCCTCCAGCGCCTCGCCCTTAGCATCGGTCACAGGGGATCCCCACGCCGCAGACTTGGCGTTGAGATCCCCCAGCAACAGCACCGGGCGAGGGTGGAGTCGGCCCACGACGGCACCCAACTCGACAAGGAACCTCTCGAAGTCGGCGAGACTCTTGTTGGGCGAAAAATACGCCCCAACCGTGCCAATGCCGTCCGCGAGGGCGGCTACCCAGCCGTGACCTCGGGACGGGTTGACGAGAGCCCCGCCAATGATGGCCACCAAACCGTCCAAGTCTCCCACCCAGTTATCCCTGAGGGGGACAAAATACGGTTCGGCGACCACAGCCACGTGAATCGACCACTCTGCCATGCTCTGGAGCAAGAGATCCTGAGCTCTAGCAGAGTGGTTGATATTGCCCTGGAGGAAATGGTAGAGCGCCGTTATGCGCAATCCATTCCCTCCGCACCATTCCTAGGCCGGGAGTCGGCCGAAGGGCAGCTAGGCTGCGTAGGGGGTAAAGAGCCCCCCGCAGCCTTGGCAGCCCCTCTCTTTTTTTTCCCTTTGTTGGTGGCGGGAGCGTCACAGGCCTTTCCACCCGCTCTGTGCCCGGCGGGCCTCCCTGCAGCTGTACAGAGGCTGCAGTTTGGCGCCGCGGAGCACTGGGCAGCCTTGTGGCCGGGCTGGCCGCAGCGATAGCACTGCTCGCTGCGGTCAATTTCGGCGGTGCACCGTGCCCTGACATGCCCAATGTCCAGGCACCGGTAGCACCGCATGGCCCTGGGCTGCAGCAGCTTGACCCTCGCTGCAACCCAACCCACCAACAAACGTCCACCGTCGGCGACTTTATTCGCCGCCGCCACCGGGCACCGCACCCAAATCGTGCCAAGCCCGGAAGCGTCGGCGCGTATCTCACCCGTCCGGACGTCTTCGGGCGGACATCCACCGGCTTTGGCGATGGCCGCCACGACCTCAGCCGGGGTCGTCGAGTCATCTAGGCCATCGACGCGCAACTCAACAGTCTTCATTGGCCTGGACACCCGGACGTCTTCCGGGTTGAGGACCTCCCTCAGCTTGGCGGCCAAAATGTCCGCCTTTTCGCCGCTAGAGGCACCCGACACCTCAAGTAGCCGCGCTTCCGTAATCGCCGGCCTCATTTTGAAGCCGGACGGTGTGCCGAGGTCGGGGAACGCGACATTGGCTTTCGCCGCTGTAAGGACCGCCTTGTATGTGACACCCCTTTCGGCGGCTCCGGGCTGCAGCGTAATTACTACAGCCGCGGAGCGTGGGGCTCTGACCTTAGGCGGTCCCTTAACGTTCTTCGGCGCCGGTGCAGGTGCTCTAGCGGGCGCCGGGGGCACTGTCTTCCTCCCGTGACGGCGGCTTTTTTTGACGACTGTCACCCAGGCCTCAGTGGTAGGCCCGGACGCGGCTGCCGGCGGTGCAGTAGGAGGCGCAGCCGGCGGCGCAGCTGACCGGGAGGCGGGCACGGAAGTACCCTCCGCGGGCTTTTTAGTCCCCCTACCGGACCGGCTCGACTCAGCCGCCGCGCTTGCTGTTGGCTGCCCCTCGTTCCTCCGCTTATCCGCAGCGAGCGGCGGGCGTAGGTTCTGAGCCGGGAGGAGCCTCGCCTCTATTGCCTCCAGTCGGTGGCTATCGAAACCTAACCTAACCTACTTTTTATATTTTTGAATTTTCCAAAACAATTTCCCTGCACGAGGTACAGAGTTATGCCCATACAAAAAAAATAAACACTCATTGAGATCTTTCATATGATATAGGTAGAAAAGTGTTACAACACTTGGGACGAACCTGTCCATTCTTCTTTAGACTCGTCACGCAACACCTAAGGTAGGTATTTTTGCCTGTCCTAAGCCAGGTATGAAGTATGAAGGGAAAGTTGCATCACAGGTTATTTACGAGTATGTGTATGTTTAGTGTTGTGTAGATAGGTAGCGGGCGGCGACCGGGCGCATAATCCATGAATTAGCGGACGATGTCGGATAGGAACTTTTTAAAATCTTTTAATGAAAATAAGGTTTTTTTTTCTTGTTTCTGGGTCATTTATTTTTATATTTAAGTCACAGGCGCATGGTTTGAGTTTACGACTACGGCGAAGCAAAAAGGAGGGTTATGATTTTGAACGGTATGTATGTATTTATGTTCAATTATTCATGTGTTCCCTCATATCTTCTAAACTTCTTATCACAATTTGGCAAATGAGGTATCGCTGGAAACGTCTTGATCGTCCGCTGGTTATAAGCTATATGACGTCACATTAAATTGAATATTGCGCCCTCTAGAGGACAAAGTAATGAACATTTCATTTTTATTTTATGAGACCTTGTTGGTTATCTAATGAAAGGGTATATTAAAACAAAAAATTATAACCCCAAAAAAAACAACGACAAAATATATATAATTTAATATAATTTTAAGTTTTGAACACCATGCTACGTTTGTATGGAAGAATGACCGACTGGTGTAACCTTAAGATAAAAAAAATATTTGTAATGACGGTGGCCACCAAACTCGCCTACACTAAAAGTATGTGGCAGCGCAGCTCCGAGCTGTCAAGTGTCGGTCAACCTTACGCTCTAGCATAAATCAGCGAACATATCCCAAAATATTGTATGAACGTTCGAAAATTTGTTGGATTATTGATAAATCTGTTGAAATACAAAATAATAAGACTAATAAATGTATAAAATTGCCGGAGTAATTTTGCACATTACGTAGTTAAGAAAAAATCAAAAAGATATGTTTAAAAAGGAAATTTTTTTGGATAACTAATCAAAGCTATGTATTTATGGACATAAAACCATATTATAAAATAATAATTAGCAGAGCAATTTTTAGAAATTATAGTGCAAAATGCTCAGACCAACAAAAAAGGAAAGACGGATCGCGCCGTACATCAAAAGTGAAGCCACCTTTTTATCTATGTGTGTGTAAACAGGGTTTTCATTTCTGTAAGTTTTTCCCTATAATTTGGGGAATAATATTGTATGGGTAGGATAACATTGTACAAGTAAGATATTGTTGAGTATGTTATTATAACTCGATTGTTAAGAAAGACTTAATATTCCGAAACAAAAACAAAAAAAAATACATCACTATTGCGTATAGCTACTATCCATTTACTTTTAGATTCAGTATTACTTGGAAATCTAAAATATAAATACATAAAAAGTTCATTATCTGCCTAGCCTTTTCCCAACTATGTTGGGGTCGGCTTTCAGTCTAACCGGATGCAGCTGAATACCAGTATTTTACATGGAGCGACTGCCTATCTGACCTCCACAACCCAGTAACTGGGTAATACGATACCCCTTGGTAAGACTGTGTGACTGTCTGTCACCTATCCCTAGCTAATAACAAAATATTATATTTATTTTAAAACAAGCACATAGTTCGTGCCTCTTAGGAAGACATAAATTCTCTATTTTATGGGAAACAAGCTATGGACAAGTGCCACGAAAAGGTCGAAGGCAATAATTCAACAAATTCTTAAGAAACGACTTAAAATATCCGATTTCTAATCTTAGGACAATACTAGTTGCACATATGGTAACCATAAACCGAGTCCAGGCAATACCCAAACGGACCCTTTTAAAACAATTGAGAAATTGTACTAAAACGGCAATAAATCTATACTGCGAAACTGTGGGAAGACACGCTGGCTGAACGTGGTGTTTTAGGAATTGAGGGCTGATTTTGAAGTCCAGAACGACACTGGGTTTTAGACCTTGATAGGGTACGGACGTCTGTATCTAAGCTAGTTAGGTTAGGAGGCTTGGTGAATACCAAGAGGCCATGTCCGAGTGGGCTGTCGTAAGATAGCGAGTATTAGTTATTAAGTTAAATATAGTTGGGTTAAAGCCCAGTTGAGAGTAATCTAGTATTTAACGTAGTATGTGTGTGGGTTTGTTGGTTTTGGGACGCGGTCGTAGCTGGTCGGAAGAAGGAGTTATGTCTGAGGCGAAACTGGTAAATTGTGCAGTATTCTGTAAGTGAGTGGTAATCTAATTCTTTCTAAGGAATTATTTGGTAAGTGTTAACTTAAATTAACTTTATCTCTAGTAGTAGTGTGTACGTCGTAGTTGCAAACTTATCTCTTATAAGTTAAATTATATTGTTATTTATAGGTAACAGCTAAGTGATACCGCTGTCGAGCTATTAATGAACATTTATTCCAGAATGGCGTAGATACATGTATTTAGTACTTATCGTATTTTATAATTCACGTTATTTTCTCGTGTATTACGTGTCTATCTCCTGATCCGTACCTGCAGATAATTGTCACTTGCAGTTGGTTATAGGGAGATGGTGATGGCCTTCCACCATATTTGACACTGAGCACTAACCCTCCTGACTGTTGACTACTATTGACCTCGAGCTGACGCACCACATTTGGAAGGCAGAACCATAAATACTCACAGCTCATTTAAAACAAGCTAGGCTATAAGCCCAACTTGCAATTGCATTATAAAACAACCAAACGTTAGTGATGATTTCTGTATCCAAAAAGGTCTCGCCACAGAACACTTTGAGTGAGGCTTATTGACGCGCATTTCGGGAGTGGGGTAGGCATCATACACTTCCCTAAACTGAATTGATAGTTCGTTCTAAGGAACGCTAGTAACCGTGTCTCGATAAAACCACACCCGGCTGTTTGTAGGCCTATTACTGAATCGACACTATTTATTGAGACACGCTATTGTGATGCCCAGATGGAAAAGCCCCGCTGCCAGTCAAAGGACGATCGCACGGCTGCCTAGTACATTGAAAGCATCCTCTAAATGGGGAAGATAAAAGAAATGTGAAGTGACGAATTACCACTTCGGCGTTCACTAAGTTCGATCGTAATGTGTTCTGCTAGAGACTGAGTCTACGGTGCGGTTGCGCTAGTCTTGTGCTATCCTATTAAAAGGGGGTTAGGCCGCTGTAAGGGTGTCTTACACGACAATAAGTACGCGAACTAGAATACTTGTCTTGCTCAATAACAGTTGGGCTTCGTTGGCTGAATTGGGCATATTGTAGACAGACAAATTAAAGTAGCTATAATTAATGATTTTATAGCGCGAGCGTAACGATTCCTATACCTCCTCCACATAATCAAGGCTGTATTGCAGATATGGGTGCTCACCTGCGGGAGGAGAGACGCTGGCGTTCCAACATTTATATATTATAGACTTTTGATTACCCTCTCGTCTTCTTAGCTTCATAATATTATATTACTATTATACTTATCTTTACTAACTGTGAATTCCCAATATTAACTTCCTTGCATCCCCCCTGTCCCCTAGCCATTTCGGAAGGGACAGTTCAGGTTTTGGGAATTCATTTCTTATGTCGGTGGGAGGGTGACCAAGTCTGGGACGAGCCCTACAGAACAGTGCGGATTCGGCGGGGCACTGTTCTTTCCCCTACGGGGAAACCGACCTAAAACACTAATATTAGCATAATTAGGAAAAGAAAATTTTATCAGCCTAAGGTAATTTAGGTACAGTCACATATGACAATTATCTGCCAAGGTGGGGATCAGGAGATTGACATGTAATACACGAGAAAATTACGTGAATTATAAAATACGATAAGTACTAAATACATGTATCTACGCCATTCTGGAATAAATGTTCATTAATAGCTCGACAGCGGTATCACTTAGCTGTTACCTATAAATAACAATATAATTTAACTTATAAGAGATAAGTTTGTAACTACGACGTACACACTACTACTAGAGATAAAGTTAATTTAAGTTAACACTTACCAAATAATTCCTTAGAAAGAATTAGATTACCACTCACTTACAGAATACTGCACAATTTACCAGTTTCGCCTCGGACATAACTCCTTCTTCCGACCAGCTACGACCGCGTCCCAAAACCAACAAACCCACACACATACTACGTTAAATACTAGATTACTCTCAACTGGGCTTTAACCCAACTATATTTAACTTAATAACTAATACTCGCTATCTTACGACAGCCCACTCGGACATGGCCTCTTGGTATTCACCAAGCCTCCTAACCTAACTAACTTAGATACAGACGTCCGTACCCTATCAAGGTCTAAAACCCAGTGTCGTTCTGGACTTCAAAATCACCCCTCAATTCCTAAAACACCACGTTCAGCCAGCGTGTCTTCCCACAGTTTCTCAGAATAGATTTATTGCCGTTTTTGTACAATTATTTCTCAATTGTTTTAAAAGGGTCCGTTTGGGTATTGCCTGCGCTCGGTTTATGGTTACCATATGTGCAACTAGTATTGTCCTAAGATTAGAAATCGGATATTTTAAGTCGTTTCTTAAGAATTTGTTGAATTATTGCCTTCGACCTTTTCGTGGCACTTGTCCATAGCTTATTTCCCATAAAATAGAGAATTTATGTCTTCCTAAGAGGCACGAACTATGTGCTTGTTTTAAAATAAATATAATATTTTGTTATTAGCTAGGGATAGGTGACAGACAGTCACCTTCCCCCCTCTGAAAATCAGACGCGTGAAGCAGTACAGCGTATGAGCTTTCAAAATAGGATGAACTCTGCCTTTGAATGAAAGTTTTTTATAATATATACCCATAGGTACGCTACGCTCACAATGGTGCTGCTATGTTAACCTAATCAAATAATTAATTATAATTGCTCCAGTTAGAACATGAATCCAATAAGATCCCAATAAGTTGCAATGTCTGCTATAATCTGTTACTGTTTCGCATCTTCAATCGATACTATAAAGGACATTGACCATCCATATATGGGAGTTGGACCAAGTGCTGCCCAGAATGGACACATAGTACATTATGTTCCTTGGGTTTATACTAGTCTGTACACCAAAGCTCAATAAAATATATCCGAGGAGTTTCGAGAAAAACGAATTTTTGTTGAGCATTTTTTATTGATGAATACCAACCAACCGGTGGCGCATTTGATTAAATAATGACAGTAATTATGTTAAAAAACATATTATTATTTAATTTGTATGCATATCATTTACATGTTAAATATTTTTTACTGACCATCCATATATGGGAGCTGGACCAAGTGCTGCCCAGAATGGACACGTAGTGCATTATGTTCCTTGGGCTTGTACTAGTCTGTACACTAAAGCTCAATAAAATCTATCCGCGGAGTTTTGAGAAAAACTATTTTTTGTTGAGTATTTTTATTGATGAATACCAACCAACCGATGGCGCATTTAATTAAAAATAATGACAGTAATTATGTTAAAAAACACATTATTATTTCATTTGTATGCATATCATTTACATGTTAAATATTTTTTACTGGCCATCCATATATGGGAGCTGGGCCAAGAGCTGCCCAGAATGAACATATAGTGCATTATGTTCCTTGGGCTTGTACTAGTCTGTACACCAAAGCTCAATAAAATCTATCCGCGGAGTTTTGAGAAAAACTATTTTTTGTTGAGTATTTTTTATTCATGAATACCAACCAACAGATAGCGCATTTAATTTAAAATAATGACAGTAATTATGTTAAAAAACACATTATTATTTCATTTGTATGCATATCATTTACATGTTAAATATTTTTTACTGACCATCCATATATGGGAGCTGGGCCAAGAGCTGCCCAGAATGGACACATAGTGCATTATGTTCCTTGAGCTTTTACTAGTCTGTACACCAAAGCTCAATAAAATCTATCCGCGGAGTTTTGAGAAAAACTATTTTTTGTTGAGTATTTTTTATTCATGAATACCAACCAACAGATAGCGCATTTAATTAAAAATAATGACAGTAATTATGTTAAAAAACACATTATTATTTCATTTGTATGCATATCATTTACATGTTAAATATTTTTTACTGACCATCTATTTATGGGAGCTGGGCCAAGTGCTGCCCAGAATGGAAACATAGTGCATTATGTTCCTTGGGCTTGTACTAGTCTGTACACTAAAGCTCAATAAAATCTATCTGCGGAGTTTTGAGAAAAACTATTTTTTGTTGAGTATTTTTATTGATGAATACCAACCAACCGATGGCGCATTTAATTAAAAATAAAGACAGAAATTATGTTAAAAAACACATTATTATTTCATTTGTATGCATATCATTTACATGTTAAATATTTTTTACTGACCATCCATATATGGGAGCTGGGCCAAGAGCTGCCCAGAATGGACACAAAGTGCATTATGTTCCTTGAGCTTAGTCTGTAAACCAAAGCTCAATAAAATCTATCCGCGGAGTTTTGAGAAAAACTATTTTTTGTTGAGTATTTTTTATTGATGAATACCAACCAACCGATGGCGCATTTTATTAAGTAATGACAGTAATTATATTAAACAACACATTCTTATTCCATTTTTATACATATCATTTACATTGTAGTGTAAAGCACTTGTCAAAGCGTATTCAACGAAACACGATGGTGCTATCTTGTTTGGTTGAGAAGTTCCTATGGGTACTTTCCGGCTCCAACACCAGACTCTGGATACTACCTTGACTATAGTAAGTACTTGTCAAGACAAAGCCAACGAATCCAAACACGATGGTGCTATTTTGTTTGGTTGAGGAGTTCCAATGGTCACCTTCCAGCTCCATCATCAGACCCTGGACACTACCTAGTATAACGCACTTGTCAATGCATATTCAACGAGTCCAAACACGACGGTGCTGTCTTGTTTGGTTGAGGAGTTCCTATCGGTACCTTCCGGCTCCATCACCAGACCCTCGATGCAACCTTGGGTTATACTAGGTACTTATCAAGACAAAACCAACGAGTTTATTTATTTATTTTATATATTTGGTTCACCAACGAATGTTTACACTAATAATATACATAAAAACTATTTTATAAACAAGTAACAATGTAACACTCACTTAAAGGTAAACACCACAAGCGCAATATTAAGCTAAGTTAGTAATCTAAATTTACAATATAACTATAATGATACATTACACATTAATGATACATATTGTACATAACATTGTAATTATAATTAAACATCAAGTTAACACATATCGGACAGAGATTTCACAAACAGATATTTTAGCTTTGCTAGATTATCATGGTGTACATCAATTAAATCGCTACAACTGTTTATGATTTGACAAAATCTGGCATACGGAGAGTTGGAGCCCAAAACTGTTCGGCGAAAGGGAGGACTGAGTGGAGTGATGGAGCTGCGTGGGATTATTGAAGGCGCACGGAACTTACAAAGGGCTAGCAGCCTAGGGCACTGAATTTTATTTTTTAAAATTTTGCTCTTAAATAAAGCGTCGTTAAATCTCCTCCGTATATCCAAACTGCACATGGTAAAATGTTTTAATCTTTCTCTGTAAGACGGCTTTCTTCTGGCTATGCCACTCGAGTACGCTAAGTGCCAAAGGAAGCGCTTTTGAACACGCTCAATACGCAAATTATGTACAGCATAGTGTGGTCGCCAAACCACACTACAGTACTCCAATCTACTCCTAACTAAACTGTTATATAAAATTCAAACACGATTGTGCTTTCTTGTTTGGTTGAGGAGTTCCTATAGCCACCTTCCGGCTCCATCATCAGACCCTGGACACTGCCTAGTGTAAAGCACTTGTCAATGCATATTCAACGAGTCCAAACTCGATGGTGCTGTCTCGTTTGGTTGAGGAGTTCCTATGGATACCTGCCGGCTCCGTATAAAGGCAATAACTTTTTAACCCTGGGACCGATTTTTTTTTTTTAATTTTTGTATGTATAAATTGATGCAAGGAACCATTTGGAAGCACTCCCATGGCTGGGCAGCATTTGGTCCAAATTGGTCAATATCCTTTCTTCATAATATTTGAATTTATTCTTGTTGAAAATACTCTTGTCCTATACAAATCACACTACCGCGCTTCAAGTAAGTTCAGAAGGCCTGTGCATGCTTATAATGTAGTTTTACATACCAGGGTCTCTTTTATGAGTATTTGTGTTATCGTGACACGCTACCTACAGTGCTCCCTCGTTCTAAACTCAGCCTATCGTAGTAGCCGCTGGAAAGAGGCCTCTCCTTATGCACCTCAATACTGAGTCGGCTTGGTCAACTGCCCGCAGTCGTACCCAGTAACTGAAATAGTCCGCACATGAACATATTAGATTTTATTCCAATTGGGCACCCCCCCTCTGATTCTAAGAGGTTAGAGCAAATTTGAAATCCAATAAGAGTTGGAAAACTATACTGATTAGAAAGTTTAGGAATCCTAGACTGTCCAAACAATTGTTGGCTAATTACACACAATGCTGTTAAATACCCCTCAGATTATAAAAAAATGTTGACAAGAACATTCTATGGTATATTCGAACTGATAACTATAGAAGTAGATACCAAAGTCCTAAAACATAAACCTATAAAATTGTATTTTGTGAGATACCAAAAATCATACCACGTAGATATGAGTAACTGAGGTGTCTAATAAAAGTGAAAGTTAGCTTCGTAACAGGAGCCACGCTAAAGCCACTGCTGTTGAAGTCAGCCGATGGCTGCTGATTTTGCAGAAACTCTTTAAGAAACGCAACGCACAAACAAGGTTTTGCCATAGCGTATAATTAATAGAACCATAAAATTACGTTGTGATGTTTTTGTAGTAGGTAACCCATAAGTTGTTCTTTCTCGTTGCACTGATGTGAATCAGTACATTTAATGACGAGAATCCTGGTCACGGCACCATATCCATCTCCCTATAACCAACTGCAAGTGACAATTATCTGCCAAGGTACGGATCAGGAGATTGACACGTAATACACGAGAAAATAACGTGTGTCGATTCAGTAATAGGCCTACTAACAGCCGGGTGTGGTTTTATCGAGACACGGTTACTAGCGTTCCTTAGAACGAACTATCAATTCAGTTTAGGGAAGTGTATGATGCCTACCCCACTCCCGAAATGCGCGTCAATAAGCCTCACGCAAAGTGTTCTGTGGCGAGACCTTTTTGGATACAGAAATCATCACTAACGTTTGGTTGTTTTATAATGCAATTACAAGTTGGGCTTATAGCCTAGCAAGCTATGGACAAGTGCCACGAAAAGGTCGAAGGCAATAATTCAACAAATTCTTAAGAAACGACTTAAAATATCCGATTTCTAATCTTAGGACAATACTAGTTGCACATATGGTAACCATTAACCGAGCCCAGGCAATACCCAAACGGACCCTTTTAAAACAATTGAGAAATAATTGTACAAAAACGGCAATAAATCTATTCTGCGAAACTGTGGGAAGACACGCTGGCTGAACGTGGTGTTTTAGGAATTGAGGGCTGACTTAGAAGTCCAGAACGACACTTGGTTTTAGACCTCGATAGGGTACGGACGTCTGTATCTAAGCTAGTTAAGTTAGGAGGCTTGGTGAATACCAAAAGGCCATGTTGTCGTAAGATAGCGAGTATTAGTTATAATTTAAATATAGTTGGGTTAAAGCCCAGTTTAGAGTAATCTAGTATTTTACGTAGTATGTGTGTGAGTTTGTTGGTATGACCGGGACGCGGTCGTAACTGGTCGGAAGAAGGAGTTATGTCTGAGGCGAAACTGGTAAATTGTGCAGTATTCTGTAAGTGAGTGGTAATCTAATTCTTTCTAAGGAATTATTTGGTAAGTGTTACCTTAAATTAACTTTATCTCTAGTAGTAGTGTGTACGTCGTAGTTACAAACTTATCTCTTATAAGTTAAATTATATTGTTATTTATAGGTAACAGCTAAGTGATACCGCTGTTGAGCTATTAATGAACATTTATTCCAGAATGGCGTAGATACATGTATTTAGTACTTATCGTATTTTATAATTCACGTTATTTTCTCGTGTATTACGTGTCTATCTCCTGATCCGTACCTGCAGATAATTGTCACTTGCAGTTGGTTATAGGGAGATGGTGATGGCCTTCCACCATATTTGACACTGAGCACTAACCCTCCTGACTGTTGACTACTATTGACCTCGAGCTGACGCACCACATTTGGAAGGCAGAACCATAAATACTCACAGCTCATTTAAAACAAGCTAGGCTATAAGCCCAACTTGCAATTGCATTATAAAACAACCAAACGTTAGTGATGATTTCTGTATCCAAAAAGGTCTCGCCACAGAACACTTTGCGTGAGGCTTATTGACGCGTATTTCGGGAGTGGGGTAGGCATCATACACTTCCCTAAACTGAATTGATAGTTCGTTCTAAGGAACGCTAGTAACCGTGTCTCGATAAAACCACACCCGGCTGTTTGTAGGCCTATTACTGAATCAACACTATTTATTGAGACACGCTATTGTGATGCCCAGATTGAAAAGCCCCGCTGCCAGTCAAAGGACGATCGCACGGCTGCCTAGTACATTGAAAGCATCCTCTAAATGGGGAAGATTAAAGAAATGTGAAGTGACGAATTACCACTTCGGCGTTCACTAAGTTAAATCGTAATGTGTTCTGCTAGAGACCGAGTCAACGGTGCGCTTGCGCTAGTTTTGAATTATCTTATTAAAAAGGGGTTAGACCGCTGTAAGGGGGTCTTACACAATAATAAGTACGCGATTAGAACTACTCAATACTTGGCTTGCTCAATAACAGTTGGGCTTCGCAGTACTCTGTTATAGGATTGAATAAGACATTTATATGGTGCTTAGGGAACGTGTTCCGTTAGAATCGTATTAGTGTCCTCAGAGGTTCTATGCGTTAGGTCTAACAGAACACGTACAATGAGGCAAACGTTTTGAAACGGTTCCCGGTCTCACCGAATTGGGCATATTGTAGACAGACAAATTAAAGTAGCTATAATTAATGATTTTAAAGCGCGAGCGTAACGATTCCTATACGTCTTCCACATAATCAAGGCTGTATTGCAGATATAGGTGCTCGCCTGCGGGAGGAGAGACGCTGGCGTTCCAACATTTATGTATTATAGACTTTTGATTACCCTCTCGTCTTCTTAGCTTCATAATATTATATTACTATTATACTTATGTTTACTAACTGTGAATTTCCAATATTAACTTCCTTGCATCCCCCCTGTCCCCTAGCCATTTCGGAAGGGACAGTTTAGGTTATGGGAATTCATTTCTTATGTCGGTGGGAGGGTGACCAAGTCTGGGACGAGCCCTACAGAACAGTGCGGATTCGGCGGGGCACTGTTCTTTCCCCTACGGGGAAACCGACCTAAAACACTAATATTAGCATAATTAGGAAAACGAAAATTTTATGCTGTTATTACTTAGCCTCGAGCTCCTCGAAGAAAAGTAAGTTCTCGTAACAAAATTTGTTGGATTATTGTTTATCTGTACCCTCAGACCAACAAAAAACGAAAGACGGAGCGCGCCGTACATCAAAACTGAAGCCACCTTTTTATCAATCTGCCTAGCCTTTTCCCAACTATGTTGGGGTCGGCTTCCAGTCTAACCGGATGCAGCTGAATACCAGTATTTTACATGGAGCGACTACCCCTTGGTTAGACTGGTTGTCAGACTTTCGTGCTTCTGACGACTCGTAACGACTGTCAAAGATCCACAAATGACAGCCGGGGCCAACGGCTTAACGTGCTTTCCGAAGCACGGAGGAGTCTCGATATGTGAAAATGGTCACCCATCCACGGACCAACCCCGGCAAGCGTAGCTTAACCTGATGGATCGACCCGAGCGGCTGTTATTACTTAGCCACGAGCTCCTCAAGCCTTCTGAAGCCACCTTTTTATCTATGTGTGTAAAAAGGGTTGTCATTTTTTAAAGTTTTTCCCTATAATTTGGGGAATAATATTGTATGGGTAGGATAATATTGTACGAGTAAGATATTGTTGAGTATGGTATTATAACTCGATTGTTAAGAAGGACTTATATACCGAAACAAAAACAAAAAAACATACATCGCTATTTCGTATAGCTACTATCCATTTACTTTTAGATACAGTATTACTTGGAAATCTAAAACATAAATACATAGAAAAAGAAAACAGGAATATAATTACTCGAAATAAGAAATCATAATTTAAATCGGTTTAATCGCATGGGAAAATTTGAAATCACATTATGGCAACCCTAACACGTTATGTCACTGCTTTGATTTGATTTTTTTGATTAAATTAAAAAACGATGTTATTTCAAGTACGTACAAGTCACAGATATTATAATACTACGTACAGATACCCAATCCCATACAAAGAAATGACACCACCCTAAGTCTGGCTATTGAGCTGGCTATTTTTATTCCCCATTTTTTTAACAGATGGCAGCATCATCGACTCACCAATTGCCAGAGACCGTAGTTTTAAAACGCCATCTAGGAGTCTTGCCTAGGTACAAGGCAAGACTCCTAGATTTTTTGTTCCTTTTTTTACGTTTTTTTCTTCCTAGGTGTTCAATTCTTATATTTCTACGTAAAATACTAGATTTAAAAAAAATGTTGTTTGATTTTCCTTAATGAAACGACTAAACGTTTCAAGTTTAAAGTGACCTGTCATTACTTTAGTAAAACGCCATCTATTGCAAAGAGTTCTCAACCAAATGATTAACAGATAGCTACTTTATCATTCTAAGGATTCGAATTGAAGTAAAAGGCTTAATTTAAGTTTTTTGTTGAAAATACGAGGTTTATGAGTGTAAATACATGAATCAGCATTAAACAAAGATGTTTTGATTTTTACTAATATGACTATAGCCAAAATTTGCTGTATAACGCTTTTTAGTAATTGTTAATTTCATAATTGTTACATTATGCTGCCATCTATGATTTTTTTTTTCAAGACTAATTATAATTTGTTCGAGTTGGGACCCCATGGTACAAGTGAAAAGTGATTCCGTGAGACTTTTAATGTGATTTGCTATTGTTTTTACAAGTTTTTACTACACAGGAAGGCATAATTCTATTTTTTTTATTGATGTTACCTAGACGACGACTCGTGATGTACTAGGAGCAATTACTATATAGCCTCTTGACTGCTCATGCGGGCGACTCGGGCTCACGACACATCAGTTTAATTGAACTGATACTACATGACGATATGAGTGGCCATTTTAGTTTTGACCAGTGGCTGGAACTCTGCACACGCGGTTATTTTGATCTAAAAACATAATACTAAACAATTATGAGTTATTGTTCGGTTAATTGGTATGGAAAATCGTCTAGAACATCCAACTATAAAAAAGATAGCATTACTTTTCATCGGTAAGTAGAATATATTTGTAACTAACTGTGCCACGCGGTTTCACCCGCGTAAGTCTCGATCCCGTGGGAATATCGGGATAAAAAGTATCCTATGTGTTAATCCAGGTTATAAACTATCTGTTTGCCAAATTACATCCAAAGCCTTTCAGCCGGTTTTGCGTGATTGAGTAACAAACATCCAAACACACAAACTTTCACATTTATAATATTAGTAGGATTCAATAATATTACGAATTTATTGCAGGGCTCAAGATAAAGTGGTTGATACGTAAAGGGTCACAAAAAAAGTACACGGCGTTGATGTCTTTTTGAAAAGTCCCTTTCTCTCACTAGGGTATTGCAATACGTCTGTCCCTTTCTATCTGCACTTATACTGGAGAGTGTTGTGATAACTTCATAATAAAGCAACTATATTATTGACGATAAAAATTACGATGTTTCCTAATGGTAAAAAAATAACATTATGTACTTAAGGGGGATGCGCGTGGGTGGCCCGCGAAATTCAAATTTTCTTACGTTTTTTTGCAATTTGCAGGTCAGTATCAGGTTGTATGTTGATCTAAATATTATTAGCGCAAGTAACAAATATGGATTTACAGAATTATAAACATTAAAATTAGCAATACAACTCTCCAAGTTCATGCGGGCTACCCTAGCGCATCAACCTTAATGTTTACATTGTAAACAGCCCAAGTGCAGCCTTGCTAAGTATCAGACCGTTTCCAACGGAATCAGTTAACTATGTAAACGATTACTTTGCGAAAATTGGAAAAAATTTAGCTGAGCAAATTCAACCCAGGACTAATAATATGCCCTCTGATCGACCAAACAGTTCCCCTGCTCAATCTAATTCCTTTGTGTTATTGGACACGGACCCAATGGAAGTCGAAGGAATTTTGATGAGTTTGAAATCATCCAGTGCCCCAGGATGGGACAGTATCTCTACTAGTTTCTTAAAATATGTTTGCAAAGATGTAGTTCCTATCATTGCCCACCTGGCTAACCTTTGTTTCAAAAATGGCATTTTCCCAGACAAATTGAAAAAATCCATTATTACTCCGGTACACAAGGGAGGGAACAGAGATGATGTCAATAACTACAGACCTATCTCGATCCTACCAGCCCTGTCTAAGATTATTGAAAGACTAACTAATATGAGACTTATAAACTACCTAAATAAATTTAAAATAATATCATCAACGCAATTTGGTTTTAGACAGGGAGTATCCACTGAAGACGCAGTGGCTGCCCTCAGCTCATTGGTTACCGCGCATCTCGATGCAGGGAAGAAATGCCTGACGGTATTTCTGGATCTAAAAAAGGCTTTTGACACCGTTTCTGTTCCAACCCTTGTGACCAAACTGGAAAGAGCCGGAATAAGAGGAACGCCCCTCAATTTTTTCAAAGATTACCTGTCAAATAGAAAGCAGAGGGTTAAGATAGGATCATATACTAGTGATGACGCGGACGTCTCATTCGGCGTGCCCCAGGGGAGCGTACTGGGCCCTACGTTATTTCTAGCGTACATTAACGATCTTTGCAACTTAAAAGTCAATGGCGCAAACATTTTTTCTTATGCCGATGACACCGCTGTTGTCTTTTCCGGGAATGACTGGTCTGATGTCAAGCTCAAAGCTGAATTGGGCATGGTCCAAATAACCAACTGGCTCAATGACAACCTTCTCACACTAAACACAGCTAAGACCAACTACATTTGCTTTACCATCTCAAATCGTTCACAACCAAATGAAGCATTTAGTGTCCAAATACATTCATGTGATCACGTTGTTAAAAATAACTGTAGCTGCCCTGGTATTAGTAAAGTCTCGCAGACTAAATATTTAGGCGTCATGATTGACCAAAATCTATCATGGTGCACTCACCTTGAGCACTTAACGGGACGAGTTAGGAAACTGGGCTGGATATTTAAAACACTACGACATGTCCTCCCTACAAACATAAATAAAAAAGTAGGACCTCATAGGAATCTACTTAATGAAGTGTATATGGCACTCGTGCAATCAGTTTTAGTTTACTGTATCCCAATATGGGGCGGTGCGGCAAAAACGAGATTTATAGACGTTGAACGAGGACAACGAGCACTAATAAAAATTATGTATTTCAAAAAGAAAAGATACCCTACGGACAGTCTATATCAGATTAGTGGTCTGCTTTCTGTGAGAAAACTATACATTACATATACGGTCCTAAAAAAACATAGGACACTTCCTTACGATACAAACATTTTATCCAAAAGACGAAAAGACTTGATTGCTCAAATCCCTCAAACTAAGACGAAATTCGCTGCTGTGCAATACAATATAAGATCTGCTCAACTATATAATAGAGTAAACAAGGAAATTTATATATACAATAAACAAGTACATACATGTAAAAATATTATAATAAATTGGATTAAACCATTTTCTTATGAGGATACTGAGGCACTATTGCTACTTTGCAACACATAACTCACTCGCTTATATCAACACACTCACTCACAAACACACGCAAACCCACCCTCATCCCCATTTACATATACACATTCACCCGGATACTGTTTCTATTATTACTTATTTACCTAAATTACATTGAATACTTACATACATACACACACACACACACACACACACACCCTCACATATTTAATTTTTAAGTTTATTTTGTAAAGTAACTTGCTGAGAAAGAGCGGAGTCTCCTAATACAGGCATTTTTTGCTTAAAAGGAGGCTCCAATCACTAATGTTTTGTTTTATTATGGTTGCGAAATAAACTATTTTTTTTTTTTTTTTTTTTTTAATTTTAACATTTTAGATTTCAAAATATTCCGTAACCTTTAAGAAAAGTGGATTAACCAGTTCACAGAGAAAATTTTATTCCAAATAAATATTGCGTTGTTTGTTCAAGGCATTTCACAGCAGATTAAGTAATAGCAATGTCATTTCCTTTCGGATAGAACAATACATTCTTATAAGTGAAATTCAAATTAATTATTGTTCAATTAGGAAATCGTCGTATCAACGTCGATTTTATCGATATCGATATCATTGTTGCAAAACTGACTTGTGCCTCACTATGTTCGGGACTTTCGTCCTGACATTGTTGCATCGGCCAATCACAACCGCTGTAATGTCTTCGTCCCCCGGCCCGCAGTGGTGAGTCGTGTGCCTAGACGAAATCGGTCTATCAGCTCTCAAGTGGTTTATTATCTTTGACTAGGAGCGATGGGGATGGGATTGGGAGGGTAAGGGGAGAACAGCAATACCATCTAGCTGACCCAAATGTCAACCTCACCTGCACGCGCTGGTGGTTCGTATAAATTGCTAGCGGCGATTGGTCCTTCTGGCCTTAGTGGTGCCCCCTGCTAGATAACGAACGAGGCTCTGGCGTCCGAGCAATGGCGGTATAACCATACACCTGATGGCTTGCCAATCAGAAGAGGCTACAGCGGCCTTGGGAATTAAATAATCCCAAAAAACCCTGGTGCAGAAGGCAAGGGGAAACCACTGCACTATTTTCCCAAGAAAACCACATGACAAGTTATAATAAGTTAAGGGTGCTGTCATGCGTTCCGACTGACCCTCGGCGCCATCGTGATTCCGGGTTGCATGGTGGGAAATATGCTACCGGCCACACCGCTGTGGACCACCAGGCAGCGAGTGGAAATTATGCATCTGGTCTCGGCACAGGTCAAAATAGTACCCAACTGAGAAAACTCTGCGAGTGGGTACTTGGAATGTCAGAGGCTGCTTAAGACCCGGAAAGTTAGAAGTTGTGGAAAGTGAGATGCAAAGGTGCAAAATTGACATTCTAGGGCTCAGCGAAGTGCATAAAAGGGGCAACGGACACTTTAACACGAGTAACGGGAACATCATGTACTATACAGGGGGCGAAGATCATAGCGCCAACGGAGTGGCCTTCATCGTGTCAAAGAAACTACAGAGTAGTATCAAAGGCTATCAAACTCCAAATGATCGGATTATTGCCATCAAAATTGATGCGTGCCCTGTACCAATTAATGATATACAGGTATATGCACCCACATCCCAATCTGATGAGGACGTCTCGGACCAGTTCTATGCCGAGGTGGACAGCATATTGTGCACCATACCATCTAGGGAAGTTGTGATCATGCAGGGAGACTTAAATGCAAAAGTGGGATGCACCAGGGGTGATCCTCTTCGAGGTTCAGTGATTGGCTCCTATGGCCTTGGTAAAAGAAATGACAGAGGCGAAAAATTTCTGCAATACTGTGTGGAGAATCAGTTGGCTGTCATGAATACGTGGTTCCAAAATCATCCGAGGAGGCTATATACATGGACATCTCCAGCAGGGCATAGAAATCAAATCGACTATATTGCAATTAGGTCGAGGTGGCGCTCGTCAGTCACCAATGTAAAAACGCTTCCTGGTGCTGATTGCGGTAGTGACCACCAGCTTCTGGTCGCCGACTTCCGGCTGCGTTTAAAAGCCCCTCGGCGGAATCCTCAGGCTAACGTTACTCTGAACAAACAAGCTCTAGACCACTTCCAGGAAACGATTGGCGATAACATCAAGTCACTAAAATTAGATCCATTTGACTCAAAAGCTGACTGGAATAACCTCAAGAGGACTGTTTTAGATACAGCCAAAGTGAGTCATGATGCTTTTAAAACTGTACGGAAGAAGGAAGAGTGGATAAGTCAGGAGTCTTGGAAGTTGATTGAGGAGAGAAAACAGCTAAAAGCAAAGGGCCTGAGATCTGATATACAGAGAAGCAGATATAATCAGCTGCACGCCGAAGTTCAGAGATCTACTCGGAGGGATAGGGATGTGCACATCAACAGCGTCTGCGACGAAATTGAGGATCATGCAGTTAAAGTGCAAACTAAGGATCTGTTCATGAAAGTTAAACAGCTAACAGGTACCTTCAAACCGAAATGCTGGGTAGTAGAAGACGGTAGAGGTAACACCTTGTCCGAACTAGACAGTGTGTTGGATAGATGGAGAGACTACTGCTACAAACTATATCGGGATGAAGATTGTTTATGCACTGAGCGAAGGTGGGATGACCACTTGGAGGAGCCAGGTATACTACTATCTGAAGTCCAAGATGCTATACAAAAACTGAAGCATAAAGCAGTGGGTCCTGATGGAGTTACTGCTGCAATGTTACAGTATCTTGGGTCCGATGGGACAAAAGCTGTGCACCAGATATGCACAAAGATCTGGAAGACAGGCCAGTGGCCAGTTGATTGGTCATAATCCGCTGTCATTCCTCTTCACAAAAAAGGTTCCACCAAGAAGTGTGGAAACTACAGAACCTTATCGCTCATGTCCCACGCCAGTAAGATCCTTTTGCGTATAATTAACACGAGATTATCAACGTATGTAGACCACCAGATACCGAGAGAACAAGCCGGTTTTGTTGCCGGCAAGGGAACTCGAGAGCAAATTTTGAATGTCCGCATTCTCATTGAGAAATGTCGAGAATTTAACAAGCCACTGGTCTTGTGCTTCCTAGATTACGCTAAGGCGTTTGACTGCGTACAGTGGCAGACAATGTTTGATGTTCTTATTGAAATGGGCGTCCCCCCACATCTCACTTTTCTGATTCAGAATTTGTACCTTGATGGCACTAGCTTTGTAAAACTGGAAAACAATACATCGAAGACTTTCCATACGGAACGGGGCGTGCGTCAGGGCTGTATTTTGTCTCCGAAATTGTTCAACCTCTACGGGGAGCACATTATGAGGAGAGCGCTGGATGGTTGGCACGGCGGAATCGTTGTTGGCGGTGAAAGACTCACGAACCTGAGATATGCGGACGATACCACTATAGTTGCGTCAAGCGAGGGAGAAATGGCGGACCTGCTGAAGCGTATAGAAGCAGAGAGCGCTAAGCTTGGACTCAAGATCAACCATTCCAAGACAAAAGTAATGGTGGTAGACCGTGCTCATCTTCTTCCGAGCTCAAATCTACTCGACGGGTATGAGAAAGTCAGTGCGTTCGTGTATCTTGGGTCTCTGATCACGAATGAGGGTAGCTGCCTGGATGAAATCCGCCGTCGTACTGGTATGGCCAAAAGTGCAATGACCAGTCTAGGGAAAATTTTTAAGAACCGTGGCATCCGTCGAAATACCAAACAACTGCACCCGTGCTCTAGTTTTTTCCATTTTTTTATATGGCGCTGAAACGTGGTGCATTAAAAGCCGCGAAGGCAGTAAAATCGATGCTTTCGAAATGTGGTGTTGGCGGAGGCTACTTCGTATACCATGGACCGCCATGAGAACGAATGAATCCATACTGGAGGAACTCAACATCACCAAGCGGCTATCTACTGTATGTCAGGAGCGTGCCCTTAGCTTTTTCGGACATATTATGCGTTCACCTAAGCATAGTCTGGAAAGGCTTTTGATACTGGGCCGGGTGGAAGGAAAACGCGCTCAAGGCAGAGCACCAGCAAGATGGTCAGACGCGATCAAAAAGGTTGCTGGAGGCAGCATCTATCAAGCGGTCCATACTACAGAAGACCGCATAGCTTGGAGACGCGTCATATGTGGTCGCGATCCTCAGCATTGAGGGAACGACGAAGAAGAAGAAGAAGGAGCGATGAGCATGGTTTTAGTGTAGGTGAGTGCGTGAGCCTGTGTTTACTTGCAGGAGCATGGTTTTGTGGCTTCACTTTTGATGTACGGCGTGATCCGTCTTCCTTTATTTGTTTTTTGTTGGCTGAGTCTTTACCATGTATTACCTAACTTCATCACATGCGCAATTTCATAGACGGGAGAATTTTTCGGGTTACATTTGCCCCGCTGATTGGGCTATAGCAGTGGTATTCGAATTTGTGTGGGGTAGGTACCACAACTAAAAAGTGAAAAATAAAAACTTTTTACTTGTGGAGGTGTCTTTGCTTTTCAGTTTTCGTTCGTAAAGTATTTTTCAGTTTTTAGTTTTTTTGGTAGTCGGATGTTTTTTTTTTGTTATAAATAAACGTATTTTTGTATCTTTTATTATGTTTACATATCTCGGGAAGTCGGGACCATGGGGTCCCGGTCTTTTGGAAGGCGTTCCCAAGCCAACTCGCAGAGGCCCATTTGAATTTTTTAATGGAATGAGGCACCAACTGACGTTTATCCCTGTTCGTACTATACAAGTGCAGCCAAGCAGAATCCCCGGTTGGAGTAGGACTAATTATTGCAGGATAGGGAAACCAAGATTTTGTATTATGGGTTTGGGTGGCTAAAGTGGACTGGTAACTTGGAACTATGGAAGGACTATAGCCCCTGCCTGATCAATGTTTTATATACCGGATGACATTTTTTACCGTCTCGAGCATAATCAGGTGTGTTGTGTAAGTGGAACAGAAGCCATACCCGAGAATATTTGCTTAGTACCATTGAGATTGTACAGGTTCGGAATTTCCTTCAAAAATCACGAAAACTATCCATCCTACGGCCCGTGCGTAAAAACGAATAATAGCCAAAATAGGAGATAGTAAACGGCGTAGGCTGCGATGGCGCATGAATGATAGTTGTACGTGTGTGCGAGCGAAACGCACGCACACTTCTTTTGCGTAGAAACCTAGTAAGCGGCCGCCCCTCGCATGGTACAGTCGTGTTGAAAACGTTTCCAAAATCAACGCAATAACATTTATAGTCCACTTACTAATAAACTAAGACAAACCTGATCTACAAATAAAATGAACACAATACCCAAAAATTCTCAAACATACAATACAAATACCCAATTGACCAAATAAGCCTCACACCAAAAGAATAAGTAGTAAATAGGTAATAACTTAACACAAGTAAGAAAACTTAACCTACCTAAAATAATAAAACACAACAAATACTTACGTAAGTACAAATAAAAACCCCACCAATTTACCAATTAAAAAGATAAAATAATAAGTAAACCTATCCTTACAAATAAAACGAAAACAGTAACAGACTCGGAACGAACTTTTAAAACAATCTAAGTAATCTTTTTTTAAATAATTCGAAACAATAAATACTTGAATAAGCAAGAATACTCGACTGTACTTCATTCAAAATGAAAAGGACGTGCATACATGCGGGAGCGAGAACATTGACAGAATGTTGTTCGGTCGACCCGTTGCTAAGTAACGTCGGCGCGCCTACGCACACACACGTACATAGAAACTTGATGTGTGCGTGAGAGTTCACTTACCGGGGTTCACGTACGAGAGCCGAGCAGCTGAGCGGTACTCGCGCGCGGGCGACACGACCGACAGACGCGCACGCGATTTGCGCGCATTTTACAAAAACTGAACTTAGGTCTGTACCTACCTTTTTAGCGATATCGCAGTAGGTAATTATTGTTCAAAATGTTTCGTTCTAAACATAAACTAGCACGTCTTTGCATATTGTTCGGTAAACTTCGAGGCGTGTCTCTATCACTTTTCAAAACATTAAAAGCGTTTTAAATTATTCGCTGTTTTAAATCACTAACGCTTTGAGCTTCTTCGGTATACACTAAAAAAAATGAACACAATACCCAAAAATTCTCAAACATACAATACAAATACCCAATTGACCAAATAAGCCTCACACCAAAAGAATAAGTAGTAAATAGGTAATAACTTAACACAAGTAAGAAAACTTAACCTACCTAAAATAATAAAACACAACAAATACTTACGTAAGTACAAATAAAAACCCCACCAATTTACCAATTAAAAAGATAAAATAATAAGTAAACCTATCCTTACAAATAAAACGAAAACAGTAACAGACTCGGAACGAACTTTTAAAACAATCTAAGTAATCTTTTTTTAAATAATTCGAAACAATAAATACTTGAATAAGCAAGAATACTCGACTGTACTTCATTCAAAATGAAAAGGACGTGCATACATGCGGGAGCGAGAACATTGACAGAATGTTGTTCGGTCGACCCGTTGCTAAGTAACGTCGGCGCGCCTACGCACACACACGTACATAGAAACTTGATGTGTGCGTGAGAGTTCACTTACCGGGCTTCACGTACGAGAGCCGAGCAGCTGAGCGGTACTCGCGCGCGGGCGACACGACCGACAGACGCGCACGCGATTTGCGCGCATTTTACAAAAACTGAACTTAGGTCTGTACCTACCTTTTTAGCGATATCGCAGTAGGTAATTATTGTTCAAAATGTTTCGTTCTAAACATAAACTAGCACGTCTTTGCATATTGTTCGGTAAACTTCGAGGCGTGTCTCTATCACTTTTCAAAACATTAAAAGCGTTTTAAATTATTCGCTGTTTTAAATCACTAACGCTTTGAGCTTCTTCGGTATACACTAAACGTCAGACTAAACGTTTTAGGTCGGCCCACAAATAAAAGTCAAGGGGTGTTATGTAGGTCTGGTGACCTCGGCCGCCAGTTCACAGGTGCACCGCGACCTATCCACTTATCACCAAATTGACCATCGAGATACGCGCGCACAGATCGTTTGTAGTGAGCTGGACATCCGTCATGCTGGAAGTACATGTCTTGCAGATAGGGATCAGGAACGTCTTGCAACATGGTGTCAATGACAGAACGGTTCTGCACCCAGTGACAAAACTCCATGCGGGGTCCGAGGGGGAATTTGAGGAGAACGGATACCGTTCCTTCGCAGCGACTGAAGATTTTCTTCTTCTGCGTACATTCGCCTTGCACTGGCTGTTTTCACCAAATAAGATACTCTACGTTAGAATATTCGTACATGTTTAGATACGACAAATATGACCGGGTGCACGATGCATACGTGGAAACAAACAGCGCGACGTCACGCCGCCGTGACTAATCGCAGGTGACTGAAGCTCGGGACGCGGGCGGGCGGGGGGATGCGCGAGCGAGCAGCTCCGGCGCGGCGGCGGCGGCTCAAGCGCCTGGTGATATCAAAGAAGCCGACGGCAAGTGCGGCGAGTACCTATCGGCCGCAAAGGAACGTATCTAATTCATTGATAAATTCCGTGCATTTAGTAGGGTGCGTATGATTTGAATTTCGATATTTTTTCATGGATTTATTAAAAAAAAAAATAATTTCTGTTTTTATTGTTTTTGTATTAAAAGTTTACTTCAAATGGGTAGTATTTTTAGATAAATCAATTTGTTTAAAGGGTATAAAAAAAAAAAAAAAATTTAGTTGACTATGCCATTGGCTTCTACTCCGTTCACCTACTACACCCTATGTTTGTCGAGACGGTAAAAAAAATCATCCGGTATACACGGATCAAATGGCAGGGGGTGACTTGCACACTCAATAATGGGCCCCCGAAAACGTCACTAGCACATAGTGACGTAGCGACAAGGGGGCAACACTTCATGAGGTTCTTGAGGAGTGGAGAGGTATTTCAGAACAATCCCAGAGCCTGGAAGATGGTCAAGATCCCTACGAGTACTTACCGACCGATTTTAATGATCTTTGATTTGTCTCCGAACATAATAGCAGAATAACTATTAAAACATAGGAAAAATTCACGAAAAAAAAATATGAAGAAATTAGTTTTCTCATACATTCTGTATATAATGGCTTTTTTGATGATATCTCGGTAGATAGGTATAGGTATGTAGGTAGGTAGGGTGGGTAGGTAGGCCGGATAGGTAGGTAGGTAGGGTAGGTAGGTAGGCAGGATAGGTAGGTAGGTAGGGTAGATAGGCAGGTAGGGTAGGTAGGTAGGTAGGGTAGGTAGGTAGGGTAGGTAGGTAATAGTCCTCCAGACCGTATTTCGGCCACGGCGGCCAAGCTCAACAGGGACTAGCCTTCGGTGCGGCAAATATTATAGTGCACAAGTGTGTGCGCAGACACAGGTGCACTCTCTTCCCTCACTCTTAGTCCGATGGGACGGCAATCCGACACGACCGACGACCGGAGAGAGATCAGACGCAGGACCAAGGGCTTAATGTGCTTTCCGAGGCACGGGGTTATCACACCGCCAACTTCCAAACTCCGGGCTGTTATGACGAAATTCCTAATGGAAAAACCCAATAACCCTTAGCCCGACCCGGGAATCGAACCCAGGACCCCACGCTCAGCAGTTGCGCTTGCGACCAAGAGACCAATGGGGCAGTTAACGGGGAAGGTAGGTAGGGTAGGTAGGGTAGGTAGATATGTAGGTAGGTGTAGGCAGGTAGGGTATGTATGTAGATTAGGTAGGTAGGTAGGGCAGGGTAGGATAGGTAGGTAAGGTAAAGGTAGGTAGGTAGGGTAGGGTAAGTAGGTAGGGCAGGGTAGGTAGGGTAAGTAGGTAGGGCACGGTAGGTAGGGTAGGTGCGCCGTAGATAAATACTTAAGTGCTACCCGTGCGAAGCCGGGGCGGGCAGCTAGTAATATATATATTTGTGAAATATGCTAATGAAGCCCTTATGATACCCAAACACGTTATGATTAAAAAATATTTTGTTTTTATTCCGTGACTTTATGTCGTCTAGACGGTGCTGATGTCACATAGCCTATAACCAGCGGACGATCAAGACGCTTCCAATGATACCTCATTTGTCGAATTGTGATGAGTCGTTTAGAAGATATGAGGGAACAGATGAACATACATACATACATACACACCGGTCAAAATCATAACCCTCCTTTTTCATCGCCGTAGTCGGGTAAAAAACTAAGACAACGTATGCCACTTAGGTTAAGCGACAAAAATTAGATTTGGATACCTATTTATATTTAAAAAAAAAATTGTGGTCGTTTCTGCTTACAACATTTTTTTTTTCGTGCAAGTGGCACATCTGAATTTTCATAGCTGTCACCTATTTTTATTCCGACTATTAAAAAATATGGAGCGCTTTACGAATGAACAACACGTTATAATTGTGAAAGCTAATAAGTTTTCACAATAATTACAAAAATATGGAAAGTTATGCTGAGACCGCTCGACTATGAACGGCATTCGTTACAGGAACATGATAACGGAGTTCTTGTGGCCTCAACTGGACGGCATGGATCTGGACGACATGTGGTTTCAGCAAGACGGCGCCACCTGCCACACCGCGCATGAAGTAATCGATTTACTGCAGCAACGATTTTCAACTGGCCTCCAAGATCATGCGATTTAACGCCGTGCAATTTTTTTCATTGGAATTTTGTGAAATCTCGGGTTTATGCGAACAAACCAGAAACATTTCTTGAGCTCAAATCAGAAATCCAACGCGTCATCGGTGAGGTACAGCCACACCTCTGTGAAAATTTCATAAAAAGAGTACTTGCCTGTCCAGGCGCGGTCGCAGCCCAAGATTTTGGGGGGTCACCATTGGTGCCGAGGAATACTTTTAGGGATATGGTTACCTAATTGATAAGTACTCTAAAAACTTTTTTTTGTATATCGAGGTGACTGTGGCTCAAGTACCTACAGTTTTTAGTTAGTAAAGCACGTAAATCATTCAGTCTCTCGACAGCTTGAATGATTTTGGGGGGGTCATGACCCCCAGGACCCCCCCCTCGGACCGCGCCTGGGCCTGTCATCAGAGCCGTGGGATTTGCTGGATATTTTTTTCCATACATAATCGGAACATGTCTTCTTTACAATCCAATAAGAATATCACAACTCTAAAAAAATACGGGTTTTTATTTTAAAATAAAAAAGTGCACTCTTACTAAGACACCATATAGTGTGGATTACTTTCGAATTTATAATATTAGTATGGACTAGTATGGATTATAATATGTAAGTTAGGATTAGGATGAATATAGAAAAGTAGAGAAAAGCAAGGAGGAGTTTGATGCTCTAGAAACAATACCTGGACACTGGCCAAACTACCGGCGTGCCCCTAAACAATGTTTATTCGAAATGAATATGTCAAAACAAAGAAGAAGTGGGCGCCAAAAAGGCACGCCTCGTAACAAGGGGATATAGTCAAAGGAGAGGCATTGATTACCATGAGACTTTCGCACCAGTTGTGAGACACTGCTCACTCAAAACCTTAATAGCTCTCGCAGCTAAACTAGATCTTCAAATTGATCAGATGGATGTCAAGACTTATTATATGGACTGAAGCAGGCTCCAAGAAGTTGGAAACCAAAGCCTCTTACAGAGATCACGCCTGAGTCCCAGCGGTGGGATCACTAAAGACTGATTATGCTATGAGCTGAAGAAAAGTTGACTGTACCTGCCAGTTCACTCTGGCTTTGTTAATTAACATTGTTAAATGTTAATTTAAGTAATACTAATCTGGGCCATAGCCAGGATTTCATTTCGGGGGGGTAAAAAAGGAATTCATTTCGGGGGGGTATATACTTAATTTCTTTGAAAAAAGTTGGCAACCTTAGCCAACTTTTTTCAAAGAAATTAAGTGTTTCTGATTTCAGAGAGGGTAAAAAATAGTAGGTACAGATTTAAAAAAAACGTATTATTTTTAGAACATCAATTGTCCTCTTTTTCGGAAATCTTAAAAACAATATTGCAAGCAAAGCAAGCTTGAAATTTTTAGTTCAAACCCCCAAAACCCCCCCCCCCCTGCCTAGGGCCCTAATACTTATCATGTAATCTAATACCATCTTTTGCCGATCCTCGTTCCACGTTACGCCAAGGAGGATCGCCCACATTCTCTCATACTTTTAACGATACATTTATTATTGTCTTAAAATACGATGATAAATTTTTTGATCATTATGTTTATCTAATCTAAGATATACTGTCTACTGAGGGCCTAATTTGATAAAATCAAATACTCAGTCTAATTAGAAATGGAAGGCTAAGCAAATACATAGGAAGGCAAATCAGTGTGTATTTTACTTACTGATAATTGTATGTCATCAATGACAAAACATAGCACAACATAACATTATTATGTAAGACCTTGACCTTTAACCTATATTTTACAAATATATAATATTTTGATTCTGATTAGGCGGATTTTCAACGATTTGGGAAACCCAAGGGTTAAACTATAAAGTGTCAACTAGGTACCTACCCTAACATCTTGCTGAAAACGCAGGCAGCATTCGTTAATACATGACTGGTAGCTCGCAATGGCTTACTAACGGCATGAAGGAGGTATCGAATAAGACATTGTGAAAGGAGCGTACAGTGAACAACAAGTTTGTGTGAACAATGGCGTGCGGCCACTCACCCCATGAACCAGTCGACGGTGTCGCGCAGGTACTCCGGTAGTCGCTCCAGCTTGACGGATTCTCTCCGGCTTGCTTTTCAACCAAAATAACAGCACTTTAGAGCAATTGTCTCGATAAGTCCGCGCCCTAGCTGCACAAAAACACTAGCTGTCTCATCACACTGCGCATAATAACCGACAAATTACTTATAACTGTACTCTTTGAAAGAGTTCAAATCTGATGTTAAGTAGAGCGTGTCGTCGTCGCAAAACCCTATCATTGGAAATTTTCACTACAAAAGATCAAAGCAGCTGAGCCATAATCGCCATGTTGCGCAACTAAACAGTTTATTTTTAGAAAATGTTGTTTGCCACCTTATGTCCATTCAATGTGAACTTTTGCACAACTAACGTAGCATTAACTGTTGGTAAAGATATACAAGTATTTTCATTACACCAACAGAAACACTTACTAAAATGAATTGATACACAAAAAACAAACAGAGACAAGATATAACATTAGTTTTTACTTTTTGCTATAGCAACACTTTATATTCTGTCATACGCTTCCAAGTTCCAGCAAAATATCAATAGTTTTTGTTTGATGAATCGATTTATTTATTATTACGATATATCGATGTGTCGATATAAAGTATAAAGTATCAAAAATGGTACATTTCCAATAGCAACACCGTTGTCGCCACTGACTAAAACTTCGTTGAACGTTGAACTTCAGAGCGACAGCGAATTTTTTTATTTTTAATTGCACCGATATATCGACACTTCTTGCATCCCTATTCTATCACATAGCACGAGTCTACACGGTTTAGGCCACAGACTACTTAAAACACTCATGTGATACTATTTTAAACCCAAATTCGTGTTTTAATACCCTTTATTATATAACAGTTGCATAAATAACTATTTTATGTTGCTTACTAAAACATAAGAAGTTTTTTTTTTTATTAAGAAGTGCTTACCTGACTCCCTTCTGTAAGTCCAAAAAAGTTTCAGTTTAAAACTATGTTGACTATGCTACGAGATACAAAAATGAATATGACGGATTGAATAAAGTGACGCTAGATACGACATATTTCACAATGTGCGCCGCTGTCGCTAAGCAACAGATCTAATTAATTGTACAGACATAGATAAATACGAACAGGACATAAATAATACCCTTAAAGACATTGTAAATTGGCTTGACGAAAATAATTTAGTAATCAACCTGCAAAAAACGAACGTAATTCATTTTTATCAACGCACATCAGTACCAAATGTAGTAATAGAATGTAATAACTGTATTATAGAACAAGTACAAGTTGCAAAATTTTTAGGTATACTGATAGACAGTCAGTTGACTTGGAAACCTCAAGTAGAAGAAGTTTGTAAAAAATTGAGCGTATCCGCGTATGTGTTATACTATTTAGCGAAAAAGGTCAACATCACCACAACAGTAGTTGCATACCATGGTCTAGTCGCGTCCATTTTAAGATACGGAATATTTTTTTGGGGAATGGGCAATACTTAATACGAAAGTGACGGATAGTTGCGTTCCTGTGTTTAAGTCCCTGAAACTATTAACTTTCCCGGCTATGTACAGTCACGGACTTTAATTGATGAGCCACCTGGCACTGTTCGTAGGTTCGGGTTTATTCGGTTCTCGACACGCAAAGTCATATGTCTTCGTATTAGAAGAAGAAAATTATATTTCATATCTTTACCGGTTGGCTAACCTGAGAGCAGAACTACAAACTTGCCAGGAGTGACTACTCAAAGTCAACCAATTGCAGGTCTAGCAACAGTAACCTAGCAACGATAATCAATTGTTGCTAGGTTACTGTTGCGATAGTAACGTTAGCGTACGGAGAAATTCTCTGACATCGATATTTCAACTGTCACTGTCTTCAGTTAAGTTTTCAGAATTATTGAGTTAATGAGCTATGATTCAAAGGAGGTCAGTATCAAATAGATTGGATAAACTGAATGCAACATTGTATTTATTTTTATCATTAAGAACTTATTAGTCAACCTCTATGGCTTAGACTGTTTCCGATTAAAAGTAATTTATTTGTCATCTTGATATTTCAACTGTCATTGTCTTCACTTATGTTTTTATAATTATCGAGTTAATGAGCTATGATTCAAAGGAGGTTGGTATCAAATAGATTGGATAAACTTAATGCAACATTGTATTTATTTTTATCATTGAGAACTTATTAGTCAACCTCTATGGATATTTCCGATTAAAAGTAATTTATTTGTCATCTTGTTTACGAGCTTGCGATTTGAGTTCGTGTTTAATCGTGTAATCTCGTGAATGTATGAAAGTAAACAAGATGACAAATAAATTACTTTTAATCGGAAATATCCATAGAGGTTGACTTTATTAGTCAACCTCTATGGATATTTCCGATTAAAAGTAATTTACGAGCTTGCGATTTGAGTTCGTGTATAATCGTGTAATCTCGTGAATGTATGAAACTGCAAAATTGAAAAGTTTGAAGGTGGCTCATCAAATTAAAGTCCGTGACTGTACATTTTAGAAGTCGTAATTTTCGTCAAGTGTAACATGAACCTTTTCACTGCACTGTCAAAAGATAGAAAGAGACCTTTAAGAAGTCAGTATAAAAATCTACTTCATGTTGAGAGTTGTAATACTGCGTTACAGAAAAAAAATGTTATTAGTATGGGCCCAATAATATATAATAAAGTACCCGACATAACTAAAAATGAGACAATTCAAAACTTCAAAAAGAAACTGACAGCATTATTAATTGTAAAATGCTACTATTCTGTGAATGACTATCTTATAGATCCTGACTTATAAAATGAATAATTTAATTAAGCTGATATACCTAATTTTGGCATTGTTTCAATTATTATAAAAAATATTATTGCTATTGTATTGAAGATATTTGAAGTAATGTTTTAAGATAATGTATGTACCATGCCGAATATTGTTTCAACTGTTATACCTTAAAAATAATCTATAATTTCATCTTTACTATTCATTTTATTTTAATTCACTCGTGTTATTATAATGTTGCATGCCTAATATAAGGTAGATTGTACAAGGATCACCCATAATTGTTCACATCTTATTTACTGTACCTGCAATCTATGCAAATAAATGATTACTTTATTTAACATTACTTTACTTTACAGAGAGTGCACGAAGTAAAGTTCACGTAAGCGCGACAATGTAGCCCCGGCATAATAGAGAGCCCCGGCATAAGGTGAGAACTTTCTTAAATTTTGATATGGGCAATTGGGCATATTTTTTATAGTATCGGGTACCTACTTATTTTATTATAAATTGTCGAAGCCATTCCAAAAAAGCTTTTTCTCATCAAAGCGGTTCTGCATTTTATGTCGCACAATTGATTTTCATATTGAGAACGCATTGGAGTTTTTTTTACATCGGAAATTTTAGTAATGAATTTACACCTTAAATTAATTTTAACAAACAAAACAGTCTCATAGATGTATGTACATAGCTGGCAAAGTAAGTAATTTATAAGATTTAAAATGGGGTGCACAAGATTCGGTAGTTTTTAAGCCACACAAGGATCGAATACATTGTTTTTGAGCTTTAAAAACAGTATATGTTTCAGTAGATTGGCCCTCAAAAAATAACACCAAATCTCAGAACTGATGCAACCAATCCGTGATACGCTATTAAAAGTGTTTGTGTAACCGTGCGTTTGCACTGGCGAAACATTCACATAAAAACATGTTGAAATCTCTGTTTTCTGTCAATGTATCGACTCGCGTTCGCCTTGTCACGCAACTTGTTGTCGCGAAACATGTTTGACGTTTCATATCCCTCGACGTGTTTCGCCACATGTCTTTACAAACCAATTTCGTATCAAAATGTATCTGTATGAATCGAGTAACATGTTGTAAGATTTGTTTTGACACTTTGGTGCGTTTTTATAGTCCACAAATGTTGTATTCCACAAACATGGAAAACCTCGCCAAAGCTCTATAAACTTCATCGTGTCTACTTTGGACCACTCTATGTTTCGATATAAACACGGGATGTTTACCACCATACTCGGATAACACTAAACATCAAGCAATAGACAAGTTGCGAGACATAATTTGAAATAAACAAACAACAGTGCGAACGCAAACGTGACAAACCTCTATACAAAACATGTCTATTGTGTATGTTTCTAGACAGTGCGAACGCAGTTTACAACAAATCTTGAGATCTGTCTTAAGACCTACTCATGTTTCGTACAGTGCGAACGCAAGTTCAACAAAACAAGTAATGAGATTTGTTTCATATGACAAGTTTCGAAACATCTGCATGTTAAATGTTTTCTAGTGCAAACGCATAGTAAGTTACAACCAACAACTGTCTTTCAACTTTTCATCTTACTACTGGAAAAAATATGAAAGGTTTTTTTAACACCAAAAGGTTACTTTTAAGTTTTATTCATAAAATGGATAAAACTTAATGGATAAATGTTACTTTTGACAAGACCCAGCTGGCAACACTGGAGAGAAGATATTTTAATATTCTGTGGACACTTGGACAGAAGTTTCAAGCAAGTTGTCAGAAATATTTTAGTCTGTGTACTCTGTATGTCAGAATAACGTTAGTTCTCTAAGTAGTCTGTGGTCAGAATATAGCCTGTGTGTGTATCGGAAGCAGTACTGCAGTATTGTCAACGTCGTCGAATTTTTCGTCGAAAATTGAATTAGCTGGTAACATAACCTAAAAGCTAAATAATTTTTGACACCTTTGATCTTGAATATATTTCTACAATCATGTTCCGTCTACCTTATGGGGAAAGAGTTGACCCCATGGAAGAGAAGCGCCAGGCGCGTGAGAACACCATTAGCAGCGTGATTACCTTTGCCATATTATGTGCTGCTATCAGAGTGGGTAAGATAAAACGAAGATAATAGTTACAGTATTTGATCACTTTAGCTCATGCTCGGTTCCTACAAAAAACTAATCGTTTTATTTACCAATGGTAGCGTTTTTTATCGAATAAAAAAAACGAGGGTCTACTAAAGCTACTTTTGCTTCAGTATACTTACATTACGTAGAGATAGAGTAAACTTAAAAGGGGTGATAGACGTGCAAGCAAGTACGCGTACGGGCTCGGCGAGCTTATTCGCCCGTCTGTCATCGCCGCGAGCCGCGAGCCTATTTGACAATGAAATTTTGAGCAAGCTTCACATACAGGCGAGCCGAGTAAGGTCGCGGACTTAAAGACCGCGTACTTTAAGTACGCACTTCCATCACTCATTTAATATCCTATATCGGTTCGTTAATTATAGGAATTGGGCATTAGTAGTTATTCATTCTCAACTAATCTAAGTAATCAAAATTGAATAGGCAGTAGTATAGCACTTGAATGTAACATTCTTAGAGGATACTCAGTCATATATATTTGTAGTAATATGAAATCTACAAAGTGAATTGAGAATCCTTCTTGAATGTAAGGCTTGATATTTATGCCATAAAGGTCATTTATAACAGTATATACAGTAATATAAAACCCTGTTGAATATTTTAGTCAATTTAATTGAAACTTTACCTTCAGTTACATTCAGTTTTGATTTGGTGAAATCCATTAGATGCCGGGGCTCCTAACTTCAATGATTATTCATTTTCATGGTTCTTATCAATACAAGGTTGGTCTTGAACTAAAATAGCCTTGAGTGCATTTACATAATAATTTTGGTTATGTATGTGTTGTATGTTGAAATATTTCTGTTTACAGCTCCCATCATTCTAGAACATAGCGGACTTCAGTGATTAGATCAACATAGTACCAGTTGCAACTAGGCAAAGACTCAGACCAAATAAAAAAACCAAGACAGAGCGTTGTCGACAGTGATGTGAGGCCAGTTTCATAAACGTGTGCACATAGTGAGGTGTAGTTTGATTGTAAATGTGTGAGTGTGTATTCACAGAGCGGAGGTGTAGTTTTTGGTATGCTTCACTGTATTGTTTGCAGTGCTCTGTTTTGGTTTTTTATTTGGTCTGAGGGAAAAGATTATCAAATTACACCGGGTCATGTAGCCAGCAGCACATTTATGCTACATGATCTTCAAGTCTATTAGAAAATAATTCATTCTTTTAAATAAATCCTTATGTAATAAATTGTGTTTCTATATACATAATTATAAGCATTTGACGTAAAATATATAAAGGACATGACCAGTTCCTGCATTTGAATTCGGGAACTTGTGCAGGATTACAGTTTATACACTATGATTTAAAAATAAAGATCTAGATAGATAGATCGATAGAATACTCTTTATTATGTACACCATAAAAATTACAGACATAAATTAGAAATTTTACATAGGGTGATACAATGGGCGGTCTTATCGCTAAAAGCGATCTTTTACAGACAACCTTTGGATGGATTTTAAAGTAAGAAGGAGAGACAATACTGCAGGTAGTCAGTGGTGTACCGTTTACATATACAATAAATACATACACACATAAAGCATTATCTTATCTATATAATATATACATAGTTAGATATATATATATATATATAACAATAAACATGTTTAAGGAGAGAGGAAGTGTTTTTTCACCAGAATTTTAAAAGTGGACAAAGAATCCATGAATTATTCGGAATAATTTATCATGGATAAATTATTCGGAATAATTTATCATGGATAAATTATTCGGAATAATTTATCATGGATAAATTATTCCGAATAAAGCCAAGGTTAAAATATCTGCTAAAACAGTATTTTAATTGCTTCCGCTTTTCTTTTAAGCCGGCGCCAGACATAGTCACATATTTGATCAAACATATTCGATAGACTTTGCACACATAATTATGAACACTTGTTTTTCAGAGACCGGCCAGACATAGTCATATATTTGATCAAACACTTTTATAGACTTTGCTAACACATTTCACCACAGGCTAGGGGTGAGGCGTATATATATCGTAAGACGTACACACGGCTACACATCAAGCTATACATTTCCAGTTTATGCTGATCTCGCATTGAATAGGATTTCCGTACAATGCGAGGTCAGCTTATACTGGAAATGTATAGCTTGATGTGTAGCCGTGTGTACCAGATATTAAAAAATAACAACTATCAATTTGTTCCTAAAGGTGCTCCCACACAGCAGTTATATAACGTTATACAACATTGTGTAACACGATAACATTTATAATAGTTTATCGCTACCTATTATAAATGTTATCGTGTTACACACCTTTACAATATAAAGTACCTACCCGTTACTAATTAATTAATAACAGACTCTCAATACTGTTACCGCGGCTGTTACTGATAAACATTATAACAATCCCCACACAAACTGTTAGCACGGCTGTTACATACACACTGACACAAAGGAAGGAATATAGCAAGGTTATCAATTTCTCTCTCTTTCTCATTAAAGAATGGAAGATATTCAACTGAGATTTAAATACGTATTTATCGTCCTTACAAAAATAACAGGCTGTTATTTAATAACAGATATTTGGAACTATTTTTTTTTGTAACAGTAACAGTGATACTGATAACAGATATCGTGTTTAACCTGTTACAAAGAGTATTAAACCACTTGAGAGCTGATAGACCGATTTCGTCTAGGCACACGACTCACCACTGCGGGCCGGGGAACGAAGACATTACAGTAGGAGTGAGGCGTATTTATCGTCACAGATAGAAATCATAGATATTAAAAAATAGCAGATAGCAGTTGCTCCTAACGATAAAAAAATATCTGTTACTTAAAATCACAGATCCTCAAGACTGTTACTATTCAAACTTCAGTTACGATTTTCGACTTTAACGAAAAGAAATAAAGAAGATATTCAATTGAGTTAATACGTATTTATCATCCGTACAAAAATTACAGGCTGTTATTTTATAACAGATAGATACGATTTTCGACTTTAAATCAAAAGAAAAGGAATAAAGATAATATTCGATTGAGATACGTATTTATCGTCCATACAAAAATCACAGGCTGTGATTTAATAACAGATATTTGGATCTGTTATTTTTTTGTCACAGTCACAGTGATCACAGATATCGTGTTTCACCTGTTACAACCCATCTCTACATTACAGCGGTTGTGATTGGCCGATGCAACAATGTCAGGACGAAAGTCCCAAACATAGTGAGGCACAAGTCAGTTTTGCAACAATAATATCGATAAAATCGACGTCGATTCGACGATTTCCTAATTGAACAATAATTAAATTGAATTTCACTTATAAGAATTTATTGTTCTATCCGAAAGGAAATGACATTGCTATTACTTATTTTTAATCTGCTGTGAAATGCCTTGAACAAACAACCTCGGTGAAGTTAGCCGCACAATTTCATTATTATGAACTTTTGTTAGTGCTAATCGTTAGAGAGGGTTAGAGAGAAAAGAAAAATCGTTAGAGAGTAATTAGTTTGTATGTAAAAACAATTTTAATTTCTCGTGTGATGTTGGCCCCCCTTCCCGCAAAAATGGACTTAGACGTAATTTTATTTTTTAATCGTTTGCGAATCGTTAGAGAGAGATTGATTGAGATAGATGAGATTTATTTTTATTTTTTTTTTTTTTCCTAGCCTATGCTGTCCCACTCCTGGGCAAAGGCCTCCCTCCACTCCTTCCATCTTTCACGAGCCCGCGCGTCTTCTTTCCAGTTTTGATGGAACCTATCCAGCTCGTCCCGCCATCTCCTACGTGGTCTGCCGCGACCCCGTCTCACTGTCTCAGGGCACCAGTTCTGCGCTATTTGGGCCCACAGTTTGTCAGGCATGCGGCAGACATGTCCTGCCCACTTAGACGTAATTAGACTTAGACGTAATTTTATTTTTTTTAATCGTTTGCGAATCGTTAGAGAGAGATTGAGAGTTACACAAAATCGTTAGAGAGTTAATATTTTATTTGATATTAATTAATTTCTAAGAGCGTGACGTTAGCCCACCTCTGTGAATTTTGCCCCCGATATAATTATTCTCAACTTTTGTTAATGCTAATCGATAGAGAATCGTTAGAGAGAGTTAGAGAGAAAAGAAAAATCGTTAGAGAGTAATTAGTTTTATTTATCAACGATTTTAATTACTTTTGTGACATTGGCCCCCATTCCCGCAAAAATGGACGAAGACGTATTTTTTTTTTTATAGTTTGAGAATCGTTAGAGAGAGATAGAGAGTTAATAAAATCATTAGTGTTAATATTTTAATTAAAATTAAATTATTTCTGAGAACGCGTTTTACCCTAGGACCTGAGCAGGTTAAAATTTAGAAACGTGTCTCCTCGATAGGGGATAGGGGAGGAAGGAGAGAAGAGAAGGGTTAGTAGATCCCCCCCACTCCCCCCTTTTTTTTTGTGTTTCGGAAATCATCCAATGACTTCTCCCGCTCTGGGCGGAGTGGAAGGGCGTGTCAGACTTTTACTAACTAAAACCCTCTCGTGTTCCTTCAGTTGCCTGTTGCCAAGGTCCCGGTATCCCTTTCGGACTAGCCCGCAACCCTGGCAGGCATCGGTCCTAGCGGACCCCGCCAATTGTGCTGACATCTCTTTGTGGCGCTCGTGGAACACGACGCGCCATCGACCCGGGCCTGGTCCTAATCGGACGGCGAGCTACCCATTGCTCGCCGTCCGCAAGCCCGCGGCTATGGTGGCCGGGAATCCGCCTGGGATTTCCGACGCCCAGGGCGTCTCCAACGGCGGCGGTTAAGGGCGTGAGGGCGCAAACTTTGCCTCTCCCTCATGCTGGCGTGCCGTGCCATCCGACCAGCGCTCTTGCTGCAGGATAGGGCGTGGTGTCCTAGGCAGTCGACTCCTTCACTGCATTGAAAACGATGTGGAACACCGCAAAGAGCGCCCAGATTTTAATTGACTTTAAATTATTTCTGAGAACGCGTTTTACCCTAGGACCTGAGCAGGTTAAAATTTAGATATGTGCCGCCTCGATAGGAGATAGGGGAGGGAGCAGAGGGGGGAAGGGTTAGTAGATCCCCCCACTCCCCCCTGCCGGAGAAACAAAGTTTTTTTTAAATATGACAAATCTCTTATATGCTGGGGCCACACCAACGGATTATCGCGATAGACGTGAACCGTTGGTGTACTACACCACGACTTACCTCGAGAATTTGTCAACGGCATTTACATTGGCGTTGACGTTGGGTGATTGATAACTCTGGTGGCGGCATTTTAGGCAGATCAAAAAGATTTACCGCGAGAATTATTGCATTGAATGAAGCGGCCACACTTACATTTCTCACTGTGCACCGTGAGCGCGAGTAGTACCGTGAGTAGTAGGTACTACTGATACATGACATGATGCAGAGGAACGATAAAGTTATGAGTGGTAAAGTTGTGTATTTGATCAACGATCATTTCACAGTGATACCTGATAAGAATACGAAATATTGTTGGTAGTTTCAATTTGATTCGGTACTTATAGTGCATCATTTATGCTCAAAACACACAAAAGTGGGTGCTTGTCGGGAGCTGGTCGGGTCGTTTTTAACCCACCGACGGAAAAAGAGGGGTGTTATAAGTTTAACGTGTGTGTCTTTATGTGACATCGTAGCTGCCAAACGGCTGAACTGATTCTGATATTTTTTATTTTGTTTGAAAGGTGACTTGATAGAGTGTTCTTAGCTATGATTCAAGAAAATCGGTTCAGCCGTTTGAAGATTATCAGCTCTTTTCAAGTTGATGAATGGATGTGAACATCTTCCATAGGTCACATCGATTCGAAAGGACATGTCCAAAAATGGTTTTTTATTATTCAATAATTCTAACCAGGATAAGTTAAATATATTTGGATAGACATCCCAAAAAGTAGTAGCTCTAACTGTATCATGCATTTTTAAGGATTACCAATTTTGAGAAAAATCGTTTTTTATTTTTTTTATTTATTCTAATCTTATGTACACACAGTAAAATACAAAATAGATACGACTTAGTTATAATATTACTTAGAAATAAGCAGTACAAAGGTACTGCTTATTTCTTAAGAAATAATTAAATTAGTGTTAATTTACTCCTAAAACGAACAAACTTTTCTAATTATCTAGGGTAATAAAGTGAACACACCCCAGAAAATAACAAACTTATCAAAATTTACACATGGTAGTGGTACTGTCATTACAGTCAATCAATATTTTGTTGTAAAGAATATGACAGTGCAAACATAAATTCTAATCAAGTTATTTACTTTATGTACCATATTCTGAAATAAGATGAAATGGGATATTTTCAGTCAAAAATGACCTGAATTTTAGACCTCTCTTTAGATTATAGCTATTAAGAATCTATAAGTGCATGTTTCAGCATAGTCCACAGGCTTAGTAGGAATAAAATGATAATAGTACCTGTACCTGATCAAGAATATTTTTTTACTTTACGATGGAGAATTCCTGTTTTATGACTTAGAATCGAGATCGGAAGTCGATGAAAAGCCTTTCGACAATTATGATATTTAAAAACTGAATAATATGCTTTGAATGCAAGTGTTACAGATTTTTTATGAAATAAAACTTTTTTTTTTTGTTTTCTTATTAAAATACTGTCGAGAAACTGAGCAGGTGGAGATATATAATTTTGATGCCGGCCCATCCAAGATACCAGACAATAATGTAATACACTCTATAACTATAGTGGTGTGAGTCCTCTGATCAAAGCTGTCTCATGTGATGACGAAATGCCTGGTATCTTCACTAACTCTCTCTAACGATTCTCAAATTATAAAAATAAAAAAATTATATCTACGTCCATTTTTGCGGGAATGGGGGCCAATTTCACAAAAGTAATTAAAATCATTGATAAATAAAACTAATTACTCTCTAACGATTTTTCTTTTCTCTCTAACTCTCTCTAACGATAAGCATTAACAAAAGTTGAGAATAATTATATCGGGGGCAAAATTCACAGAGGTAGGCTAACGTCACGCTCTTAGAAATTATTTAATATCAAATAAAATATTAACTCTCTAACGATTTTGTGTAACTCTCAATCTCTCTCTAACGATTCGCAAACGATTAAAAAATAAAATTACGTCTAAGTCCATTTTTGCGGGAAGGGGGGCCAACATCACACGAAAAATTAAAATAGTTTTTACATAAAAACTAATTACTCTCTAACGATTTTTCTTTTCTCTCTAACCCTCTCTAACGATTAACAAAAGTTCATAATAATGAAATCGTTCGGCTAAATTCACGGAGGTGAACAAACAACGCTATATTTATTGGGAATAAAATTTTTCATAAGCCAGTTCGATACCTTCTTTTTACATTCGAATCTGGTGAGTGGATATACGTTGCAATTTTTATTTACTTGATTATACAAGCAACAACTAATTACGTTATAGTGCCGTGCGGCCACGGCCGGAGCTACGATGTCGTTGGGATTGGCATACTGCATATGGACGGCGTTTTGTTGCAAAGCTTTTGTTGTATTCAAGAGAGCTATGTTTCCTCAAGATTGTTCCCAGGACAAATAGTTGCCTCACAGATAGAGTTTGACAGTCATCCATAAGCTGAACTGTCGGGTACCTGAAGGGTTTAAAAGTCATAACTTTAAGCACAGCTCTCTGTGCTCGTTCCACAGGCAGTAAGAGCGCTTTTGCAGCACCCCCCCACACAGTTATGCAGTAGGTCAGAATAGACTGACATAAGGCACAGTATATCATTCTAAGAGTATTAAGTTCGAGACAGTAACGAAGTTTTTTAAATATGTAGATAGTCTTACGAACTCGCGCGGTAAGAACCGTTAGGTGATTTTTCCAGCTAATAAAAGGATCAATATATACTCCTAGGTATATTACCTGGGTAGACCTGGTTAGAATAGGACAAGCACAGGGTGAAGAGGAGCCACTGAAGGAACTTGGGTCGCAAGTATGGGCTTTAAGAGTAAAGATTTCGTTAGATGGTTGAGAGGAAGATGTCAGAGAAAAGGTCAAATAGGTCGTTTTGACTGGATTAAAGGTTAAAAGATTACCAGAGAGCCACCTCATTACTTGTCTTAGAGCTTGTTCGGATCTATGAAAAAACTTCAGGCCAACTCAGGACAACTTTTTAAAAGAGTAACTGTGGAGTTTCTTGCCCATTCTTCTCCATACGAAAACTACCTTTTGGAAGGGGCAACTAGAATCAGTTCTATTTCTATGTATTTGACGTTCAAAAGTGCCTTTAATGTGCCTACTTGAAATAAATTATTTGACTTTTTTTTTTTTTGGCACTATAGGCTATTGAAATATTCTATCCTTCCATTAAAAATATTCGTGTAATTGCCACATTTATATGTTAGTGCGCAGATGATAACATTTGTATGTTTTATTTTTTCTACAGATGCTCTTATGCCAAATATCAAATTGGGGAAATCACTAGAATTGACATCTTCCTCTCCTATTAAAATTACACAGAAATCGTTCATTGTAAATGATTTCACCTTTGTTTCTAAGTTATGTATAATTTGGTCCACTGTACGATGAGGCATCAAGTAGTGGCATATCGCTGATTTGAGTTGCAGGGTCGTATTTGAAATCGGGAGTATTTTATTTATCTTATTATTGCTGAAAATATATATTTTACTGGTTGATGTAGTATCCAGCTCAGGTTGTGGTTGCCGTAAAGGCGCGGCTGTTTTCACAGGGTGCATATTTTGCTTGGCTTTTTTATCGTCATATTTCATACTTTCTACACAGTTATTGAGGAGTTCCTATGGCCAACTTCCGGCTCCATCATCAGACCCTGAACACTACCTAGTGTCAAAGTACTTGTCAATATATAACCAATGAATCCAAACACCATGGTTCTATCTTGTTTGATTGAGGCGTTCCTATGGCCAACTTCCGGGTCCATCATCAGACCAGCTCAATGGTATAATTTTTTCAAAATGTCTCAGTAGTTGTATAAGTATGCCAAGTTTCAGCTCAATCATGCCAGGAAGTGCTTGAAAAATTGATGACAAAAGGAGTTACCGGAAACACATACGAACAGAGCAAGCTAATAAAGCTTGTAAAAAGTACTTTTTCTCAAACATGCTTGGAAATTCGAGCATTATTTTGACAACCTTCTTCGAGATAAATCGGAATTGTCGTACTGTTCAAAAACATGACGATGCGGCCGGCAAAGTAAGTATGAAAATCCATATCTGTCGTGTTTAGCGGCCAAATATGAAAACTCATATCCTGTTGTGTTATTTAAAAATGGAACGAACTTTTTGCTTCAGCGCATCAAAGATTTTATTTAAATTTCGACTTGGCTTGCGAATAGAGCTGTTTAAAACCTGTTTTTATTACCTCACACGCAATTATTATTATTATTAAACCATTTATTGCAGGCGACACAGGCCCATAGAAAAATACCTTAACCTAAACATAATTATTCTATAAAACTTGTGTTAATTAATAAGGCTTAGACTATGTTAGTAATACTTCACACTGCACTAGTTAGTCTTTGTGCTGTCCTGAGGAACTTGTCCGCGGAAGCGACGGAACACCACGTCCTGCAGCCAAAAGTCTTCTTCCATGGAGGGGGACGAGGGGCAGATAACAGTCCGGCACGCGCACGACGAACGCCTTGAAGTTGACGTTCCGGCGCGATTCAAGTAACTGCACCCTCGACGCGTATCTCGTCGTTTGGCGCACGTACTCCACGATGTCCTCCACTTTAGTGTTGTAGTGCAGGCGGGAGATGTACACCGGTGTGTTCGGCTTCGCGGCACGTAGGCTCACTTCGGGGCCTGTAGGAGCTTTGCCGCAGCGGTTCTTGTTTGCTCGCGATCGGTGCTTCTTCCTTTGCACCGTCACGAAACTGTCATCATTAACAGCCCTACTCGGCGCCTTTTCTGGCATGGGCTTGATCCTTAAAGCGCCAGGGGCACTTGCGGTAACGCTAGCGAAATCCCTTTGTACGGGTTTCGCCAGAGCTGCAGACACTGGCAGCGGGATGGGGCGAGGGGCACGGGCGGTGCTACACGGAGGAGCCGCAGAGACGAGCACGGGGCTGCGGGGCGAGCTGGCGGGGCGCTCTGCAAACTCAGCAATCGACGGTTGCGCTGGCGACGAAACTGCTGACGCGGAAATCGACGACGATACATCGAGGCCGACTCCACGACATGTGTTTACGTTTGACGCATCGACAGGTGACCTAATTACCGCCACACTGTTGCGCAAATCGCAAACTTCTTTACGCAAATCAGCGACGGTGTTTTAAGATGCATCTAATTTCGTTAGCACATCCGCGACGCGGGCCTTCAGAAAGACAATGTCCTTCAGAAGGCTGGTTACATCGACGTGATCGAAGGTGACGGAAGGAAGCTTGTGTAGCTCCTTTGTCACAAACGTCGGCACGTCGTCAGGATCGGTCTCCTTGAACAGCGTGATTATATCCTGCAGGCTCCTCTTAGACCCGTCACGCCGGCGGGACACCATCTGGTCGCGCTTGTTAAGCACACTGAACAACAACAGCTTGGCAGCAGCTATGTCTTCCTCGCTGAAGTTCGTTGCACAGATCTGGACGGCGGACACCTCGTCCATCACATCCAGCTTCTGCTGCAGGAACGCCAGCAGCTCATTCGCCACTAGTTCATTACTCATGGCAAGTAAATTACGAGCGACAGCTTGCGCTGCGCTATCCGAAATAAAGAAAATGCAAACGCGTCCGCATCGGAACGCGGCACAAGCGAGGCGAGTGCAATGTATCGTTACCATGGCAAAACGCACGTAGCCGCACTCCCCGTGATCCCGCCACGGGGATTTATATAATAAATAAGAAATAAAGAAGAAACAAATGAACATATTGGCGCGTGAAAAAATATCGTTGTTCGTCATTGATTCTGGAAATTATAATTAATTTACTTAGTTTGAATTCCCGCGCATTGTTTGAGAAAAGTACTATACAAGCCTTGGCCGCAACCAGCTATTGATGGACTCACGTTTGTATGCCTCGGCTTCGCTTCGGCCCACAATTTCACGATCGTCCGTCAATGGCCCAGTTGCAGGCCGCGACAGTAATGTATTATTTTATTGGTCTAGTGTAGGCCTCTTTCAAGTTGCACCAACCTGTTTCTCTCTTAGCCTTCAAGAACCGGTCTGTTTAAGCCACCTTTTTTAAGGTTTTGGGACCAGCACCCAAATTGCGTACTATAAAGAAAGAAAATTTAATTTGAAACAGGTAAAGCATACAATACACGATCAATCACAATCTGAATCGTTTTGAAACAATTTGCTAATCCACTTCATATGTTTAGAAAATCTGCTCAACAACATAAATACCGCAATGAATGAACTTTCAAAATGAAACAGATTAGTTCAAATGCCGGGAAATAGGTAATTTCCCACTTGGTCCGGATGAACAAAATCTTTTTTTTTTAATGACTTCACCTAGCTGTGGCATCCATAAATATATAAATATTTTTTTACTGATAAATAGCAACATTAGTTTAAAAGTTGACACATGACGTCGTACGTCAAAGTCAAACTCACAAGTAGTGATTTTTTTTAATAATTACCCGTTAACAGACCTGAAGACCAGACGGTGAAGTTAGCCGCACGATTTCATTATTATGAACTTTTGTTAGTGCTAATCGTTAGAGAATCGTTAGAGAGGGTTAGAGAGAAAAGAAAAATCGTTAGAGAGTAATTAGTTTTTATGTAAAAACTATTTTAATTTTTCGTGTGATGTTGGCCCCCCTTCCCGCAAAAATGGACTTAAACGTAATTTTATTTTTTTAATCGTTTGCGAATCGTTAGAGAGAGATTGAGAGTTACACAAAATCGTTAGAGAGTTAATATTTTATTTGATATTAAATCATTTCTAAGAGCGTGACGCTAGCCCACCTCTGTGAATTTTGCCCCCGATATAATTATTCTCAACTTTTGTTAATGCTAATCGATAGAGAATCGTTAGAGAGAGTTAGAGAGAAAAGAAAAATCGTTAGAGAGTAATTAGTTTTATTTATCAACGATTTTAATTACTTTTGTGACACTGGCCCCCATTCCTGCAAAAATGGACGTAGAGGTAATTTTTTTTTTTTTATACTTTGGGTATCGTTAGAGAGAGATAGAGAGTTAAAAAAATCATTAGTGTTAATATTTTAATTAAAATTAAATTATTTCTGAGAACGCGTTTTACCCTAGGACCTGAGCAGGTTAAAATTTAGAAACGTGCCGCCTCGATAGGGGATAGGGGAGGGAGGAGAGGGAGGAAGGGTTAGTAGATCCCCCCACTCCCCCCTGCCGGAGATACAAAGTTTTTTTTAAATGATTTTTAAATATGACAAATCTCTTATATGCTGGGGCCACACCAACGGATTATCGCGATAGACGTTAACCGTTGGTGTACTACACCACGACTTACCTCGAGAATTTGTCAACGGCATTTACATTGGCGTTTGACGTTGGGTGATTGATAACTCTGGTGGCGGCATTTTAGGCAGATCAAAGAGATTTACCGCGAGAATTATTGCATTGAATGAAGCGGCCACACTTACATTTCTCACTGTGCACCGTGAGCGCGAGTAGTACCGTGAATAGTAGGTACTACTGATACATGACATGATGCAGAGGAACGATAAAGTTATGAGTGGTAAAGTTGTGTATTTGATCAACGATCATTTCACAGTGATACCTGATAAGAATACGAAATATTGTTGGTAGTTTCAATTTGATTCGGTACTTATAGTGCATCATTTATGCTCAAAACACACAAAAGTGGGTGCTTGTCGGGAGCTGGTCGGGTCGTTTTTAACCCACCGACGGAAAAAGAGGGGTGTTATAAGTTTAACGTGTGTCTGTATGTGACATCGTAGCTGCCAAACGGCTGAACCGATTCTGATATTTTTTATTTTGTTTGAAAGGTGACTTGATAGTGTTCTTAGCTATGATTCAAGAAAATCGGTTCAGCCGTTTGAAGATTATCAGCTCTTTTCAAGTTGATGAATGGATGTGAACATCTTCCATAGGTCACATCGATTCGAAAGGACATGTCCAAAAATGTTTTTTTATTATTCAATAATTCTAACCAGGATAAGTTAAATATATTTGGATAGACATCCCAAAAAGTAGTAGCTCTAACTGTATCATGCATTTTGAAGGATTACCAATTTTGAGAAAAATCGTTTTTTAATTTTTTTATTTATTCTAATCAGAAATCAGTAATCATTTATTTTGCAAAGACTGTGGGTACAAAATAAGGTGTTCACATTTTAACAAATAGTTCTTCCACACTCTACCTTACGGCATGCAAAAGTAGGTATAAAAGTATCTAGATCCACACTGTTGAACAAAAAAAAAAAAAAAGAAACAAAAGTATAAAAACAAAGTACAGTGGATGGATGGATCAACCGCATTCATGCATAAATTCAGTAAGTAAAACTTAATAGTCTAATTCTAAAAATAGTAATAAACAAAGTATGTAATTGTTTTGCACCAAAATTAATAGATAAATATGACATTATAAACTCTTATCAGTCAAAAAATCATGTACTGAATAATAGCATTTATTGATTAGTAATGATGTTAGCCTCTTCTTAAATATACTTAATGACTGATCTTTAATCGTATGAGGTATTTTATTATATATGACGGGCCCCATTGACAAAATACTTTTTCTCAATAATGCTGTTTTGTGCCTACCTGTGAACATTAGATTTTTATATTGCGATCTAACAGATCCTGGCCGTGTACGAATGGGGAATTGGGGCAAATAGGTGTCTGTTAGTTCTAACAAATATTGCAACTTCAAGTATATACAAAGATGGAAAGGTGAGTAATTTTAGAGACTCGAACACAGGTTCACAGCTGTCGGTATTATTAAGACCAGTCATTGATCTAATGCAACGTTTTTGACCTTTGAATATTCTCTCCCTCTCAGTACAGTTACCCCAGAAAATAGCTCCAAATCTCAAAACTGACACAACAAGACCATGGTATGCTTCCAGCACGGTGCGAGTGTTTACTTTTTTTGATAAGTTATATAGTACGTATGCTGACTTACTTAACTTCTTACATACCTCCTCAGAATGCGGTTTCCATGTTAGTTTATTATCAATTATAATACCGAGGAATTTTGTAACATTTGTTGAGTCTACTTTTTGTCCATTGAATTCCACATCATAATGTTCAGCACTTATGCGCTGATGAAAATGCATAATTTGTGTTTTTTGGAGATTAATGATTAAATTATTTTGATTGAGCCAGTTAATTATTCTTTTCAATGTATTATTAATGTCCGTTTCGTAATTATCTTTATTCCCGCATTTTACTATAGCCGTACTATCGTCTGCATATAACACCATAGGTTTATGAATGTGCCGAAGCAAGTCGTTAATATATAAATTAAATAACAAAGGTCCAAGTACACTTCCCTGGGGAACACCATATTTGACTTCTCTATAGTGGGATAGATATTTATGTTCTTTATTTGTTTTACCACAGATCCTCGATATTTGTGTGCACTGCTTTCGATTAGTAAGGTATGACTTTATTAGACTCAAGACATTTCCTCTGATGCCGTACGTGTAAAGTTTGTTAATGAGAGCGTCGTGCTTTACGTAATCGAATGCTCTCGTCATATCAGTATAGATAGCGCATACGGGAGTTTTATGGTCAACACTTGGCATTACATTATCCAGCAGATCGTATATTGCCATATTAATATTTTTATGTTTTCTGAACCCCTTTTGTTCATCACATAAGATTTTATTTTTAGTTAGGAATTTATCTAATGACTCGTATATAATTTTTTCAAAAACTTTGGAGAACACAGGGATTAATGCCACTGGCCTATAATTAGCCATGTCTTCTTTATTATTCTTTTTATGTAGTGGTTTTATAATTACTTTTTTAAGGTTACTGGGGAAGGTACCTGAGCTAATACTTGTATTCATAACGTGACTTAGTGGTACCGCAATTATATCGGCCACAAGTTTTACTACAGAAGTGGTAATGCCATCATAACCGTGGCTTTTTTTGTTCTTTAGCAATTTTATAGCACTAGATATATCTTGTGGCATCACTGGTGGCATGAATATTGAGTTCGGGTTATTGCCTATACTAGTTACATTTTCTAATTTTGTTTTTCCTTTTGCTACATCTTGTACTTGGTCCACAAAGAAATTATTAAAGGATTCGGCTATTTCTTGCGGGTCTTTAATTAACGAATTCTGACTGTTGATTTGTAAGACAGGATCTTTAGTGAATTTAGTTTTATTAATAATTTGCCATGCTGCTTTAGTCTTATTCTCGGAACTGTTTATAGTATAGTTATTTTGGGCCTTTTGGGTTAACCGAATAATTTTTTTGAGTCTCTGTGAACAAGTTTTGAAAATAGATTTATTTGTTTGCGTAGGTGATCGCCTATACTTCCACAGTAGATTTCTTTGTTTCCGACTGCAAATTCTTATACCCCGAGTAATCCACTTAATCTTTTTCTCAGGTTTAACAATTACCCATTTTAATGGAAAGCAGAGATTGTGCAATAAACAAAACATATCGATGAAATTGTTATAGGCTTCGTTAGCGTTTTCAGTACCAAATACGTTTGCGAAAGTAAGACACTTTAAATGATTTTTAAATTTTAACATATTTTCCTTTGTAAACTGACGTTTCTGTATTCTCCAAGAATTAATAATACATGTTTTTTTAACTGGGATTTTTAATAATTGAGCTGTGTGGTCTGATAAAGCGAAGTCCATTATCTCGCTATTGCATTTCTGCTTAGAGTTATGCGCTATGTTATCTAGGCAAGTTTTGCTCATTAGTCTTGTTGGTTGATTTATTTCCAATTTAAGATTGTGACTGAGAAGTAGGGATTCAAAGTTCAAAGTAAATCTATTTCTTTTAATTATATCTAGTATGTTAAAGTCCCCACACAAAACCACCTTTTTATTTGAATTAGTGCACACAGTTTTTAAAAGAGAATCTAGGTTATCATAGAAAAGACTTATGTTTGACCAATTGGGCGGACGATAAATGCATATTATTACAGTCTTTTGCTTAATTAGTTCCACTGCACAACATTCTATAACTCCCGGCACTGAAAAACTTGATACGTTCTTTAATTCTTTGTATTCATAGATATTTTTAATAAGAATGCAGGAACCTCCACGTTTTTGTGTTTTTCTTGCATAACACGCGCCTATCTTATAATTAGGAACGTCGATCAAGTTCTCATGACCAGCTATTATAAAATGTTCCGTTATACAGATCACATCTAAATCTATTTTCTTTTGTAACAATTCATGAACATGTACTGACAATAAGTCCGATTTATTGAGAAGACCAGCTATGTTTTGGTGCAAAATATATAAGTGATTATAAAAGAAAAAACTCATTAGTTTGAGCCAAGGTGCCATTTGATGGTGCCTCTATTGATTCCACGTCAATTGATAGGTCATTATCGCTATGTACAAATTCACTTAACATTAGACGAAGATTTGAAAATATATTTGACATACCGTAATTGTTAACATACCCGCTTTTCTGCCAGAACATTTTGAAATCATATGTACACACAGTAAAATACAAAATAGATACGACATAGTTAAAATATGAGTACAAAGGTACTGCTTATTTCTTAAGAAATTATTAATTTAGTGTTAATTTACTCCTAAAACGAACAAACTTTTCTAATTATCTAGGGTAATAAAGTGAACACACCCCAGAAAATAACAAACTTTTCAAAATTGACACATGGTAGGTACTGTCATTACAGTCAATCAATATTTTGTTGTAAAGACTACGATAATGCAAACAAAAATACTAATCAAGTTATTTACTTTATGTACCATATTCTGAAATAAGGTGAAATGGGATATTTTCAGTCAAACATGTGTAGCGTAATTCTTTTAGACCTCTCTTTAGATTTTAGCTACTAGGAATCAGTGGCGAAGGGTGTTTTCTCGGGGGTGGGAACCCGGAGCAAAAAAATGAACAAAAAAAAATATATATATATATATACTGGCGAATTGAGAACCTCCTCCTTTTTGAAAAACCCGGTTAATAATACTTGTTATGATGTCACTTCGGACCTTATGGCCGCGAAAATCTACTTCTTGTTTTTGTTGTCATTAGACCGTTTAATTAAATTCCTATTTCGATCTACTTTTCTCAAACTTATTTATAAACTCACATTCAAAAAGCCCGCTTTCAAACCACGCACGCTCAAACATTTTACTAAGCTCCTACGCTCTAGCGCAACGCCATCTAACGAAAATATCAGAAATGCAATGCATTTTGGCAGTACAAGAACGAGATATCTCCATTACAAAAATTCGCAAAATAATTAAACAGAGGGCGCGTTTAACGAGAAATTTTTAGGGAGTGGCATTTTACAATTCAGAGTTTTCGCTCACGGCCACTAGAGGGAATTGGCCGCGCGGGTGTAGAGCTTCGAACGAATTAGCGAAAAATCGTCAGATTATGAATGTAAAAACCCCTTTATTACATGAACTACTACAATCTGAGAAAAGTAAACAAGGGAAACAATACATTTTATTTTATTTACAACTGCCAGTCAGCCATTCATATTTATCGTAAAGGGAAACATTAGAATGTTTGAAAAAACTATCACGTCGTTTGTAATTTATAAGTACTTATATCTGAGCGAGCACGGCTCAAAACTTAACCTTGGAAAGCATGTTTCCTCACAAAGAAAATAATCCTAAACAACAATTTATAGGCTACCACTAAGCTACCAGACGGCCCGCACGCGGGGCAAAAGACATTGTAGTTAATTAGAAAGTCCTTGACGAATTATTGCCGCCATCCTAATCCTACTGATCGTACTAATAACTTTTCAAATCTATTAAGAAATTTCAACTTATTAACTATCTACTTACCCCAAATACATAATTACAACGTATACTTTCACTAAAGTCAAAACACTTTATTCACTGTTTTATACCAACAAACTAATACTACTACTACGATTCTCGTACTGATAAACTAATGATTTCAATGAATAATACCAACAAAATGTGAATTAACTGCAAGTGTAAACAAAATAAAATGATGAATAATGCGATTACGTCAAACACAACCATGCAATCACACAAATCACAATGTCTAGCGTCTAATAGTGTCCTCGTGTCCTGTCTCCTGTCCGAACTCCGAGCCGAACGCATTACGAAAATCAACGAAAACTACCGAACCGATATCTCTCCATCTCGTTCACGCGCAAGCAATTTTCGATCACTGTTTGTAGGTATAACTCGCTGTCGGCCGGGTTACTGGAGCCGTATGAAACCGGGGTGTCACGTGACCGAAGTGACGTCATGACGCCTTGATTTTTGAATCAACGACAAGCCGCGCGCACCGCCGAGTTATTTTAGAGAAAATTTTTTTGCGGTCGGGAGATAACAATGACAAAACATTGAATGTGGGCGTTTTGTATAGTTTTAGTTTTATGGTGTATTAAATACCTCTATTGTGATTATTGAACAGGCATTTTAAACACTACTGACTGTGTTAGTTTTCAATGAGGATAGAGTGGTTTTGTTCCGAAGTTCAGAAGGGAAGCCGATAGGAATCGGGTTGTAGGGTAGCTGCGGCCCTGCTAGGAATCTATAAGTGCAAGAAGTGCATGTTTCAGCATAGTCCACAGGCTTAGCAGGAGTAAAATGACAACAGTACCTACCTACTGATCAAGAACATTTTTTTTAATTACGATGGAGAATTCCAGTTTTATGACTTAGAATCGAAATCGGAAGTGGATGAAAAGCCTTTCGATAATTATGATATTTAAAAACTGAATAATATGCTTTGAATGCAAGTGTTACAGATTTTTTATGAAATAAAACTTTTTTTTTTAGTTTTCTTATTAAAATACCGTCGAAAAACTGAGCAGGTGGAGATATATAATTTTAATGCCCATCCAAGATACCAGACAATAATGTAATACACTCTATAACTATAGTGGTGTGAGTCCTCTGATCAAAGCTGTCTCATGTGATGACGAAATGCCTGGTATCTTCACTAACTTCTAAGAGCAATAAAAGTACCGTTCGGCTGAATATGTTGCCCATAATAAGAGCGAGCCTATTTAATCTAAAACGCGTTCTCAGAAATAATTTAATATCAATTAAAATATTAACTTTCTAATGATTTTTTTTTAACTCTCTATCTCTCTCTAACGATACTCAAATTATAAAAATAAAAAAATTACATCTACGTCCATTTTTGCGGGAATGGGGGCCAATTTCACAAAAGTAATTAAAATCGTTGATAAATAAAACTAATTACTCTCTAACGATTACCATTAACAAAAGTTGAGAATAATTATATCGGGGGCAAAATTCACAGAGGTGGGCTAGCGTCACGCTCTTAGAAATGATTTAATATCAAATAAAATATTAACTCTCTAACGATTTTGTGTAACTCTCAATCTCTCTCTAACGATTCGCAAACGATTAAAAAAATAAAATTACGTTTAAGTCCATTTTTGCGGGAAGGGGGGCCAACATCACACGAAAAATTAAAATAGTTTTTACATAAAAACTAATTACTCTCTAACGATTTTTCTTTTCTCTCTAACCCTCTCTAACGATTAGCATTAAGAAAAGTTCATAATAATGAAATCGTTCGGCTAAATTCACGGAGGTCGTTAACAGCGGGTAATTAATAACAAAAATCAAAAAGATTGACAATAGCGGGCCTTTTGCTGGTAAATGAGTACACGTAATATTATAGTAAACTAGAAAACAATAAAGGCCAACGCAGACCGGGACGGGATGGCAAGGGATTTTGCTGTCAGTCAGCGCACACTAGCCGGTTAGATACCGCGGCATTCCAGCGCCTTGCCTCGACGCGCGCGCCCCCGCCGTATGTCCACAACCAGGCCGATGTTTCGGCAGTGTACTCACAGATTATTAATACAAATAACAGTCAAAACATACGTCGGTCATAGGGGCTCACGGGTGAGCTCGGGACAGATCAATCATTTTTGACAGGCCTCACCGGTGAGGTCGCGACTGACAAGAGGTCCGGCTTGCCGTTACCTACCGCAGTACGCCACGGCATCCCGCCGCTGAGCCCGTGGCGCGTCTTTCAATGCCGTGCAATGAAATCCCTTTCGATGCCATGGCATCATTTTAAAGCATAGCAATTGATGTCGTATTTCTATATCGATACGTTTGAATGTCCATTGGAAAAAAATTAAATCCCTCGCCATGCCTTCCTGGTCTGCGTAAGTTTCTTGCTGAATTTTCATCTTGAAAAAATCGTCTTCAAAAAATTTAAATATCTACTTATTTTTTTTAATTTGACTTGACATATGGAAAGGAACAAAATTTTAACCCAGTTGTTACTGAAACTTTTTTTTATCTCGAATCACAGTATTTTTTTAGTATTGTTACCTTGATGCATCTAGTAAACATCTAGTAAACATCTAGTAAACATCTAGTAAACATCTAGTAAACATGGAAAAATACCAAAAAAAAACTGAGTTTTCAGGAAAGCTCGGAAAATGCGGATCGTTTTAACGATCAGTAGTAATAGGCAGGTAGGTTAACGCTCATATAACTACCACTTTATCGATTGTATCCTATTTTAAATTAAAGAAACAGTTATAATTATGAAAAAGGCTTTATTATCTAAATATAAAACGTTAATTAACAAAAAAGTCTATGTAGGAGTATGGTAAGTAACAAAACATGTTTTAGGGTGCAAATGGATTTTACATTTTTAACAGGTGAAGTTTGTATTTTTTTTGCAAAGCGTACATCGAAGCTGAGAGTCATTGTACTCTACTAGATGATCAACTCTATCATAGCGTGAAGTTTCCCTGTATGTTCTAGGAGTGGGACAAGGACCGCGTTTCTCATTTATTTTATATGTTTCCAAGATACCTCTGGCGATAGTTCTCCGGAATGTGAGATGATCGTACTCTCCTCCATTCGTTTTGTAAACTTGCCACGCATTGTGAGTCGCCATGTCCAAGCAGTGACAAAACAATGAGAAATACCATTTCTTGCCTCGGATAGATGTACGATAAAGACCAATGTTTTGGTCGGACCTATCGACTCCCCCCATATTTTCATTGTAGCTTTTTATAATTGCAGGCTGATCGATGTATACATATTTTTTCTGCTGATGCGAGAACCGTTTAGCTTTATGTAAGGGCTCGATGTTTTCTGAATTGGATGCAACCGACACCACACTCACTCATTCCATTTGCAAACCAAAATATGCTCTGGTTGGCTAGACTTGTACTTGAATGTGCCTCTTTCTGTCTTCTTGAATTCTTTATTGGACGGCAAAGGACACTTTTTTGTACGGTCCTCGCGAATTGTTCCAGTGGCTTTGAGCCCTCTGTTACTCAATTCGTGGAAGAGTGGAATAGAAGAAAAGAAATTGTCAAAGAATAAGTGACAAGGCACACCTGGGTGACGAAATTGTAAATGATCAGCAAAACGCAAAATCACACCAGCTCCCATACCTAACTGCCTATAAGCCGGTGGAATAATTGCTGCATGGCCTTGGTACGGATCAAACCATAGTACGTATCCCAATCTAGTCGCTCCAACCCAGAACTTATATCCCCATCTAATCGGTTTTCCACGTATAAATTGTTTACAGCTGTATCCTCCATAATATGGTACCATAGCCTCGTCTATGCTGTACATTTCTTCAAAAGGAGCCATATTCAGGAATATTTCGTTCAGGACATTGAAAAGCAGTCTCAACTTTGCAAATTTGTCATTTCCAGTAGTTATCTGAGCGTTGTCACAACAGTGGAGGTGAGTCATGATAAATGTGAATCTATCCCTCGACATGGCGTTATATATAATACTAAAATCAGTGTCTGATGATTTCTCCCAGTACATGTATCTTCGGGGAACTTCGATATATCCACTGTAAAGAAGTATAGCAAGGAAACACTTCATTTCACTCGTTGTCACATTGCCCACTTTGTTCTTTTGAATCGCGTAAATATTTGTATATTTGACCAATAATTCGATAACAGAGTCATCAAACATACAGTCAAAGTAATACATGGGTGTTTGGTTTTCTTGCCATTGTGGTCGGTCGCGAGGATTATGGCGATTTCTCCAAGTATATGTTTAATTTTTTGGTACGGTTGGATCAACAAAAGGAATGGCTGACGTGCTGCTAATAACTGGAGCTGAATTAGATGTAGATGGCTCAAGTTGCTGACCTTCCACAATTAGGGGTTCTTCGGTGGTTCGACTTCTTTTTGCTAAAGAAGACAAAGGTTCACTGTCCTCGTCACTTTCGGAACACATGTATTCTATCTCAGCAGGAGCTCTTAGCTGAGAACCTAGATAGAAAAAAATATATATAACAACTGTCATGAGAAAATAACGTAAGGATTTATGTGTCATCTATATCAAACCTGGAAGATTATTCAGAGTTACAAACTCCTCATCACCAGAATCTTCATCTGTAACATCAGCATTCGCGTTATCTGGTGGTAAAATAGTTATATTTCTTGGAAATGGGGCATCATCATCTAATTGTTCCAATTCGTCAACGATTTCATTGAGAGACAATGGTTTATCGGTATTCCTGGGTCTGAAAGTCAAAAATACATCCCCAAATTACGACCGATCGTTAAAACGATAATCAAATATAATATCATTTGTTTTTTATAAAAGATATAACAAAATCAAATTTTAATTTTGTTAGACAGGTTATAAATTTATAAAAAAACGCGCATAAAATAAATTTCAATCACAAGCTAATTTGTAAACTTACCGTTTTGACGACATAGTGAAAGTTAATTACGCCAATACGGACTAAAATACAAACGCACTTCAAAATTATGATCATAAGATAATTTTCTATGCACCGAAACACTGTCAAACGATCACTGCAGCGATTGGTATACAATAAGCAAAAGTTATCCGCTCGTTATTATTTTTAAATTGAGGGTATTTTATTGTATTTTTTTTTATCTTTATAACGATCGGTCGTTATAAGTGGGTGTTAGGTAGGTACCACCTTGTCTATTTTTGTAATAAAACTATTGTAACCTTAACATTAATGTTTAATTTTAGAATTGCATGTTACATTTGTTTTATTTTCATCATCATTTTCCTGCCCTTATCCCATATTACCTGGGGTCGGCGCAACACGTTTTCTTTTTCCACTCTCCCCTGTCAAGCGTCACGCTATTCACTCCCTTCTCTTTCATATAATTCCTCACACAATCCATCCATCTTTTCTTTGGCCTTCCTCTCCCACTCCATCCATCAACATTTATATTCATCACATTTGTTTTATTTTATGTTCATAACATGTAAAGCAAAGTAGGGTGAGGAACTAGTAGAGTTGTATTGCTGATTTTAATATTTATAATTCTGTGAATCCATATTTGTTACGAGCGCTAATAATATTTAGATCAACATACAACCTGATACTGACCTGCAAATTATAAAAAACTTAAGAAAATTTAAATTTCGCGGGCTACCCTAGCGCATCAACCGCTATGTGAAAGACTTCAGTTCATTCGGTCAATGTGATCAGATGAATGATTCGAATATACCTTGTTACCCGACTGCCCCAGGAGGGTAGTTTTTCGAGAGTAGGTATGTATGTTTGTATGTATGACATGTATGTATATTTCTTTGGCACGCTCTGTAGCTTAAACGGCTTGATGGATTTTAACATACGAGGTGTCGTTAGGTTCGTCTTAATTGTGGGTGTGACATAGGTTATATTTTCTTTATAATTTCATCTGCAAATACAAAAAAACGTAGGGGAAGGTTTTTTTTAAAGTCATAAAACTAAAAAGCTCGAAATAAAACAAATTATTTAAAAAACTTCGTGGTAACTTGTTGCGATGGTTCATTTCGTACATCACTAACAGCGGGTTGTTATTAACGGGTACCACTCTCATGCTACTCAGGTTACATTTGGTGTTCCACAAGGCTCTATTCTCGGTCCTCTTTTATTTATTATCTTTATAAATAATATTAGTAATTGTTTTCGACATTCTAAATTTTTGTTATATGCTGATGACCTCAAAGTATACAAACCTATTCATAGCATCCAGGATTGCTATCTTCTCCAAGAGGACTTGGATCGGCTGACGGATTATTGTAACAGTAGTAAGCTCCATCTGAGCATTCCCAAGTGCAACTACCTAAATTTTACCAAAAACATAAACATAATAAGGTTCTCATACTCATTATGTAATGTTTTATTAAATAAAGTAAACTCGGTTCGTGATCTTGGCATATTGCTTGACTCAAAACTCTGCTTGGATTTGCATATCGAGCAAATTGTTAATAAGGCTTATAAAATGTATGGATTTATAATGAGATCCACTCATGACTTTAAAAGGATCTCTTCATACCTCTGCCTGTATAAAACCTTAGTCCGTTCCCAGCTCCAATATGCCGTATCCATATGGAACCCATACTATGGCAAATACACAGACATGATAGAAAACGTCCAACGTAGATTTCTTCGTGCAATGCACTACAGATGTCATAAAACCTATCTACAGTATGACCAGTTGCTCTGTAAATACAAGCTTTTGGCGCTCAGCTCTAGACGTAAACAATTAGAAGCAATGACATTGTATAATATTGTTAATGGCAATTTTGACTGTATAGAATTAAACAATGTATTATGCTATGCGGTCCCCAGAACTATCCATAAACGGCAGGTGCGTCCAGGCAAACTCTTTGCAATAGGTACCTGCCGATCTAACACTGGTCTACGTTCACCAGTTCGGCGAATGGCAGCAACCTACAATAGCGCATTCGAACATATAGACATATTTACATGCTCTTTGAAAAGGTTTTGTAGCCTTTTGTATGAGACGCTTGAAGTCTCAGACTAAATTGTTTGGTGTTGTTTTTAAAATACTTTTTTTGTTTTTTGTTTACATGTTTTTCTAATATTAATGTAACTGTCATGCACGAACGGTTCACCTAGTGACTTTAAGGTTTTATTTATTGGTGGTAATCTGTGAACAGCGTTGTGGGCTACATTATTACTTAAGTTATTGATGTTGTTTCTTTTTTTAATATTGTATAGTGTAGCTGTTTGTTGTTCCTATGTAATAAAATAAAAAAAAAACAAAAAACCCGAGTGCAAGAACCTATAACCGAAGAGAGAAAAACATTACCCTCCTTCTGGGGCAGTCGGGTAAAAACAAGCATTGAAAATAATATGTTTAACCCCTAACAAGGCCCAAGAAAACCGCTAAAGCTGGGCAAGTGGTTTCTGTGGATTTAAGTTATGATTTGCGTCTTGTATGACGTGTAGTCGGTGAAAATTGAAAAAATGTAAAGAAAATGATGTGGGAAAACATATTCCGTTTGCCTGGCAAGGGAATAGAGAATTGACCGCGACTGCATTATATTTGAATCAAAAATTTTCAATCAGGTTGTCACTAAAAATATGACAAAACCACACTACAAACTAAACTGGGTCAAAAATTCACAAATTCAACGACTTTACGAATTCAAATGGCTGTCACTGTGACATTTACGTTCTGACGCATTCTTTCACTTTCGATGTATTGGAGTATTACATTTTAGCGTACCTAGCCAGATTTTAAAAATGGAATAGCTCTTTGAGGAGTTGGATTATAAACATCTATGGGTACAAACCACCATAATTGGTAAGCTTCTAGGGTTTCTCATTGAAGCGCTAGAAATTATGAAAAAAGAAAAAACCTATATGTTGAGTATTAGGGGTTTATGGGTTCTTTATAGGGGTTCAAAATTTTCATTCTTTTTGCGATAGGACACCATTTTCGAGATATAAGAAAAATAAAAAATAAATAAAAATTAAGTACTGTTTTGTAACAAACTGAAGTCGACGTGTAGGTACGTTAAATTCAGAATAGCAAAGTTGCCATTTTCACTAAATTAATAACTCGGTGCCATCTTAGTGCTGTCCAACTAAAATATAGTTATGTTATGTCATTCACTGAAATAGTTTCAGAATGGGAAATCGTCGTTTGACAGGAATAAACTAAATTTTTGTGATTTTTAGTCTAGTTTAGAGAATTTTGTGACAAGAGAATCGGCACATTCCGCACCAATATCAGTATTTCGAACGGACAAAAACACACATCGCGAGCAGCGGCAACTGTAATATGTTGTCATTCATTCTGTTCAGGCTCCGAACTAATCTTGTCCGTAAGTGATACGAACTAAGAAACGCCCAAAGTTCAGCCGAAAATACGATTTCATGCATATAGTGCACACCTCCTGCGGTCAGAGCGACCTTTGCGCTGCCAACGACGATGCCAATAACATTTTAACCAGAAGAACAGCGGACCAATCTTCATTTTACAAAAAATGAAACTCGCTACTGTTTTTGTAATAAATTACACTGAAGTTTATTTTTCATCCTGAATACATATTGACCAATGTTACTTATTTAATGTTGCATTTGCATCATCAGTTCACAACTTTATTACAACTCACTCAACATACATTTCATATGCCATAGGGCAGTTTTTTTTTTGTTTTTATTTATCTAGTTACAAAATTCTAAAATTTGATAATACAATGAAATTTAAGCATTCTTACAGTTATCACTAAGTCCATTTAGCATTGAAAATAAATGATCATGATATTAATAATAAAAATTGATTTAAGTTTTTCATATATATATTTTTTTACAATTTCAACTAAAACACGCTCACTGCTTGGGAGAGGGCAGGTCGGGGTGCAATCATACGTCCAAACGAACACTATACATTGTATACATTTGTAAAAAGTATCAAAATCGAGTAAAAGGCCTACAAAAAATTATCTCGAGATACTAATATTCGTTTACGTAGTAACCTAAAAATTGTCCTATTTAACACTGGAATCGCCGACGACGGCAGTGGCGCGCGGCGCGTCTAGCGTTAAAGGGTAACAAACGTAGGTATTTCAACTATTTGGCTTAATTATATTTATATAATGAGATGAGCGCGAAATAAAAGCGGTGCGGCTCATGAGCCGACGAGCGCGCGGGCGGCGCGCCTAGTCCTCCGCCTCCTCGTCCTCGGACTCCTGCTGCTGCAGCCACGTCAGCCACGTGTTCACCTGCAAGCACACGCAAGCACGTCACATGCTGAACAACTGAACATCCTTAAAAATATACTATTTTTCCATTTAGGGATGCCATAATTTGATGGAGGAAATGCAGCAGGTCAATGGAAATCTGCCCCTAGAAGCACTATCGAAATTGCACAACCTCGATTTTTGTGGTTCCTTAATGCAGTTAGCAATTATTAAAAAAGTTAAGGACAGTCTCATAAGGAAATTTCGTGTAGCTGTAGCGGTTAAAGTACCTGCCCTTGCTGCCCCATCTCAAAGTCCATCCTGTATATTTATTTATGAAATTAGATACTGTAACTAGTATCTAAAGTAAATTGTAATTAAACTGGTTTTCTACAATAATTTAGTTTTATTTTGCAGAGGCCTTAGTGCGAGTTTCTTTGAACTATCTTCACTTTACGCATCGACCGCGTTCGACGCTCCGATTGGCCCTTCACCAGTGAAGGCCAGTGAAGGGCCAATCGGAGCGCCGAACGCAGTCGATGCGTAAAGTAAAGATAGTTAAAAGAAACTCGCACTAAGGCCTCAGTTGTGTGGTAATTACCTGGAACAGCGCCTCGCCCTTGCCGGGGTAGGCGTCGGTGACGTCCTCTCGCCAGCGCAGGAAGGCGTCTTCCTCGCACACCTCCAGGTTGTACAGGTACATGAACCAGCGCAGCAGCATGCCTGCAGACCGGCGAAGGTTGACATCAGCTCGCACATAGTGCGATTTGGAGTGATTCTTTTTCTAGCCAGTGTAGGTAGTTCCAAATTACAAGTAATAGATAAAAACGCTGAAAAGAACCGTGAGCCCAATTTAAAAAAAACAATAAAGGTGATGAGACACTCTTAGGTCTTAAGTTGTTAATATCTTTGATTTTTTTTTAATTTACTCTCTTTTTGTCTTTAAAATTACTCAATTTTGGTGGCTCCTTTCAGCGTTTTTCTCTAAGACCTTCGCTTCAGTTCAGAATCTACGCATACTGGCTTGAAAAAATCACCTGTATAATATTTTCAAATGTGATAAATCTAAGCCTGTTACATATTAGCATAGCACCTAAACCGCTGACCAGCATTTACCCAATGAGTGCGCATCGCACGAGGCGCGACGTGAGCAGCCCACCAGCCGACATCGCGGCCTCCGAAAAACGTCATTTTTGGCACAGCATCGATCAACCGTCGGCTATTTTAGGTTATTAAATTAACATTGTAATTCTTGTAAAATAATTTATGTATTTTTTCAATCCTTCGGCTACAGCCTCCGTGATTAGCCTTGCTTGAACATTGAACAATAAACAAGTTTTGTCAAGTCAATCCATGTTGTTCTTTTTTTTTCAGCGACTAGCATACGCGTCTCTGCTCGATGGTTCATCGTTTAAAGTCCAAGTAAGTCGACAAAGTGGTCCAAGTGGACCCCAAGGGGTCCAAAGGAGACTCGACGGAGTCTACGTTGACGTGAAAAAAAATGGGGGTTCACAAGTTGTAAGTGGAGGTCCACCAAAATGTATCAGGTTTCGATAGTAAAGAACAAAAATGTTGGCTTGGCTTTACCTATCAATGAAGGCAGATAAAAAACTACTCAAAAAAATTAAGGGACCAAAAAAATCTCCCGGTGATTTTGGATAGGCTATATTTCGGTGAAAAATGGTCGTATTAAGACATAAAAAAAAATTTTAGTAATAAAAACTAAAACCCAACTACGACTAAAAAGGTATAAACAAGACACCACAGACAGACAAATTAAAAATCCGATGTCCCACGTGTTAGGGCATAAATCGAACAGATTACGTGTGACTCCGGATTTTTAATTTGCCTGTCTGTGGTGTGTTGTTTATACCTTTTTAGTCGTAGTTGGGTTTTAGTTTTTATTACTTTAATTATTTTTAAATTATTTTGGGGTTATAATATATATATGTATTTTTGAAATGTGCTCATTAAGCCCTTTCAATTGATACCCAACATGGTACAACTAAACGACATATTTTTTTTAGTTCCTGACTATGTCCTCTAGAGGGCGCCATTTTTAATGTGACGTCATATAGCCTATAACCAGCGGACGATCAAGACGCTTCCAACGATACCTCATTTGTCAAATTGTGATGAGTGGTTTAGAAGATATGAGGGAACAGATGAACATCCATACATACATACCGGTCAAAATCATAACCCTCCTTTTTTGTCGCCGTAGTCGGGTAAAAAGCATTTTGAAGCTTTAGGATTCTAATTTTCAGATTTTTTGGCTAAAAATTTTTAGGAGCTACGGTTCTCATGTATTCCTAACAGATAACGCGAAAAAGTAATATTGCAAATATTTCTTGGTTCAACAAACTGTGGCTTAAAATTTTGTTATTCTTCCGGTTTGATCAGAAGCCTGTTTATACAACATTAATTTCCTTTTTTTAAAACCTTCCTTATTTTTTTTGGGTATCAAATAAATGAATTTAAAGGTCAGTGACTGATACATGTAAGAACTTGCATATTCGATATTCAGTACAACGCGTGTCGAGGCTTGCAAAGCGCGGCCCGCACGCTTGTTCAGACGTCCAAGTGACGAAATACAACTTGTGCTGTGCTTGCAATCTTGCATGAACTTGTTTCTGGACAAAATCAAACTGGTTGCTAATTTAGTTGTCTATTTTATTATTTGTATGTGATAGATTTTTACACTGTCTGATTACTCACGCACTGACTTATTAGTATTACTTATAAAACTGTTACGAGTATTGTGATATTGTATACTTTTACAATGTTTGTAAATATGTGAGCACCATGTCTTATGTCATTATCTATCACATAATTAATTTGTTTGTCATTGCTCCATTTTTAATTATTTTATCTACACCCATGCTATAAATAAATCCTCTATAAAAGTATCTGAAACAGTTAGCTTATAGCCAACATTAAAACATCCAGTGTCATAGTTACCATAATATCATCCAAACGGGTGTTATAATGTTGTACTGAATTTCATTATGCAACTCATTTTAAAAAAAGAACATTGTCATTCACGAGCGTTTCACTAACAAAGCACCGTAATTTAAAAACAAAACACGTCATACCGCGCTATTTTTGTTCGATATTGTGCAAAGAAACTTTTATAGAAGATTCCTATCATGGGTGTAGATAAAATCTTGTATGCAACTGTATATAATTAGGTATTAAAACACTCATGTGATACTATTAAAACCCACATTCGTGTTTTAATACCCTTTATTATATAACAGTTGCATAAATAACTATTTACCTATTTTTAACGGTCAAAAGTGCCTATTATGTGCCTAACTGATTTTTTTTTTTTTTAATTTGACTTGGTCTAAAAATGTTTTAGTGTCGTTACAAACCTATTAACAAAAAAAAGGAGCAGATTGAACATCACAGAATAGGGAGATTTTCGGTTATTAAACTGAAGCCAAATTTTGTCTGTAATCATATTATTTTAATAAACCACACATTTGACCAGTCCGAATTTAGGGTGGAATTCAGCCGCGACGCAAATTTCCATCGTTAGATCACATTTCTCATTTTTTGACGAGTTTTGGGAATATGGTAGAAATATAGCAGCACCACCGCAACCAGGAGAATTTTGAAAGTGGTCAACGAGATAAAAGTTTGGGAACCTCTGGATTAAACAGTCCGAACCGGTCGTCGTAGTAGAGTTAATCAGCCGATGCAGTCCGTCATCTCACTGGAAGCGAACGCAATGCGATCGATCGGTAGGGCAGCAGAGAGCGTACCTTTGGGGTAGCGGTGCTGGTGCGCGTGCACCTGCACGGCGTACACGGCCGCCAGCTGCAGCTCGGGCTGCCCCTCCAGCAGCGCCGTGAGCAGCGGCGCGTAGGCCTCCAGCAGCTGCTTCTCGTGCTCCAGCGCCGCCTTGTCGGCGCCCGCGCCCGCGCCGCCCGAGCCGGCGGCGCCCGTGACGTGCTCGGCCACCAGCGCCACCAGCGTGGACACGAAGGCGCCGTTCTGCCGCACCGCCGGCTCCACGTTCGCCTGCGACCGTTTATAAAAAGATAGTTCGCTTTCTATGGGCGATGTAATGTGGACACTGGCTCGAAACTGATCTACATATCCTATACTATTGAATGACCAAGATTTATATATTATATACACTCAAGAAATGTAACACGTATATAAGATGTATTTATATACGTCCTTTTCCTTTGCAAAAAAACGGGTGGTTTTGATTTTTCGACATTATTGGTAATCATTTAGTTGTAAAGAGATTTTAATATCTAAACTATGTTACTGGAACTTAATAAAGAGTCTGGGTATGAAAAAAATTTAATTTCAAATATGAAACTTTTGTTTAAAACAATAAAATTAATCCCTTTTTCAGTTTGTTACTGTTTACTTACTTTTCACGGGTTTGCAGTTAAAAGGTTATCAGGCAACTAAAACTAAATTCTCGTTATTTTTAGTAGAATAATTTATGTTTGTTGCATAATCAAGCCTTATTGTTACTTAAAACAGATATCTTTGTGTCGATTGTAATGGTAGAAAAAGCAATAAGAGCTAGTAAAATTACAGAGCTGCTGGAAGAGGGGTGTAGTCAAAAAACAATTTCTCATTGATAATAATAAATTACTAGTCATTTATGCTAATGACATAGTAAAAATATTAATATTATCCATAGAAAAGCCAATGACTGTAAGGTGCCCGTTTTTTTGTGCAAATGAGTGTATATATTTGTGATTACGTTCTCGAAAACGCTCTACCAGTTCATGGGGGCGAAAAATCGATCTAACTATATTTCATATCTGGGAAATTTACTAGAGTTTAGACGATTTTTTTTATGGGCAGAGTTACTAGATGGTCTCTTACTTAGGTGTATACTCTAAAGGTTTAGGTAGTTAAAAAAGGTAAACAAATCGTAAAAAGGGTTTTTTATAGTTGACACTTTCTTGTTTAAAAATACGTTATAACACAATTAAATTTATTTTCGATCACAGGATAGTTTCCTCTTATAATATAGTATTTTAAACGTTATCATTTATTTTTAAGCTACTCTTCGTAGATGTGCTTGAGCACATTTTTTTTGTTAGATTTAATAAAATGATATAATATTTTGTAATCTGTCTATTGTAAAGAACCCAAAAAGACAGGTTCCCCAAACCTTTTAGAAAATACAACTTATTAGATAACTCCTCTAAATTCAAGAGTACAACTGTGACGTAGTTTGACAACTGAAGTCGCAGGTATTACGTTTAGTCGGTTAACCAGACGCCTTTGTTGACAGCGCTAAAAGAAGAACAGAAAATGTTCAAATTAGACAAAATAATTGATGGTACCACTGAACGCTCTATTATTAATGTGACAGATAGTTCATCAGATTCAGATTCAGAATAGAGCCTATTAATATGTGACTCTATATAATATGATTTTAACATTAGAAATAAAAGGTTTAGCATCTATGAGTCACGTGTTATTTTTTGTTTACCCTTTTTTAACTTCCTAAACCTATGGAGTATAGTCATAGTGAGGTTTATTTATAAACGTTGCTTAAGGCTCCTATTCTACCTATAAAGGCACTCAATCACTTACCAAGTGGGACAGATTTATGTATATGTAACGAACTTTTGCCAGCGATTTCGCCCATGAAACTAAATTATATTAAATGGTAACTAAATATTTCAATGTAATTCCTAGAATTATTGCTTATATTAATTATTATAGACTGTTTCTTTTAAGATACGCGCATAATTGGTAAATTTCTTATTTTCATGATGATCAAAAAAAAAATACGAAAATTCATATTTCTTCATGCCATTTGACAACTCATTTTATCAATTTCCCACACACATTCATGCCAATTTGATAAAACTGTTTGAACCAGCCTGTTCGATCAAAATACTTGAACGTCTATGGTCCGCATTACTCTCCTTCTCCGACCACGATACTCATAAGGTCACAACACCAGAGACGATAGAATAAAATGAGCGACCTTGATCCAGCGGTAGAGCGCGTGCGGCGCGGGCTCGGCGGCCAGCTGGCGCGCCAGCTGCGCCTGCACGCGCAGCTGCGGCACCAGCGCGGCCAGCCCGCGCGCCTCCAGCGCCTCCAGCGCGTCGGGCGCCGCCGCCTCGCCGCCCGGCGCCACGTGCGCGCACACGTTGAGCTTGCCCTCCTCGCACAGCGCCGCCAGCCGCTCCACGCCCAGCGCCTCGGCCAGCGCCTGCAGCACCTCCAGCAGCAGCGGGTGGTGCGCGCCCGCGTCGCACCACGCGCCCACGTCGGCCAGCGCCACCAGCTTGTGCTCCACGGCCGCGGCCAGCAGGCGCGGCAGGCGCGCGTGCGGGTGCGCCGCGTGCACCAGCGCGCGCAGCGCGTCGCCGGCCGGCGAGCGCTTGATGGCGCGCACCACGCGCACGCAGGCGCGCAGCGCGCCCGCGTCGCCGCGCGGCCCGTGCAGCGCGTGCTCCAGCACGGCCGCGATGCAGCGCCGCAGCACCTTGTCGGGCGGCTGCAGCTCGCGCAGGCGGCGCAGCGCGGGCAGGCCGGGCTCGGCGTCGCCCTCGTCGTCGGCCGCCGCGTCCGCCGCCTCCACGGCCAGGCGGCACGCCTCCTCCTTGTTGGGTCCCTGCGCAGGACGAGGGTCAGCGACCGGCGGCGGGCCCGGGGCGCCCGCCGCCGGTCGACCGACGAGGGTCGACGTCTCACCTTATCCTTCTTCGGCTTGTCCTTCTTGTCGGCGGCGGGTTTGATAGTGATGGCGGGCTCCTTCAGCAGCGGCGGCGCGCTGGCGAACGCCGGCGTCAGCACGTCTGCGGAAAGAGGGACGGGTGAGCGGGCGGAGCGAGGCGGGCGGGGGGGCGGGCGGAGCGAGGTTTGCGGTACTCACTCTGCTGCACGGGCGCCAGCGGCAGCTGCGGCTGCGGCTTGGACAGCTTGTTGGCGGTGAACATGAGCGAGTTGGCGGCGGGCCGCATCTGCACGTCCTGCAGCGCGCCCGCCGTGTACACGCGCGCCTTGTTCGAGCGCGACGACCCGTCCTGACACAAACCATACTTTATTATAAACTAGCTTCGTCTGTGTATGTTTTGTATTTCATCATTTTTTTAGTACCCCGACAGTCCCCGACGGTGTTTTAATCCACCTAACTTTTATTAATTACGCAGCCGAAACAAGGTAACACAAAATATGAAGAACAAACAACAATAACGTACGATTACAGTTTTATCTGCACTTTATCAAGTCCAGTATCATGTAGTGATTAGACTCACCCAACCGCTGTATTTACATTATTGGCGGCTCGCGCTGTGTGGCTAGGGCGCATGGGCGGTATACAGCTAATGGTGCCGATTCTCTTGTACACCGAACTAAACTATCACTAAAATTCCTTACTTTTTACTATAAGAATCTTAGAGCTATTCTGCCAAAAAAAATCTCTAAATTTAAAAATTATTTTGACAGAACTAAAATCGAATTTGACAATCGCGACTCCACTTGGCACCTACTTGTTTGCCTACCACGTGATTTTTTTTGAGCCGGAGAGGCGCGCAATGTGGCCGTCTCGACGTATTTTTATACGGAATTTTTCACTTTTTGGTAGAAAACAAAAAAAAAAAATTACTAACATGTTGAGTATTACGGGTTTATGGTTGCAAAGGGGGTCAATTTTTTTATTATTTTTGCGATAGGACACACCGTTTTCGAGATATAGGCAAAAGAAAATAAAAAAAACTACTAACTGAATTAGAAGTGTTGGTTTGAATTTTAGTTCATGACATCTAATTTTATTCCACACATTTTTAATCTAAAAAGGGTAAAACCTTTCGAGTTAGTTTAGTGCAGTGTAAGTGACTGTAGTGCAAATGCTGACTTTTATAAAGAACACGTGAATCAAGTGTCTTCCCCTGTTCTTATAGTGAATAAGAAAGACGTTATTGGACGATTTCTTAATTTTATAGTTACTTAGCAGTTTAAGTTATATTTAAATTACTTATTAGCTAATAGGCTAGATTGTAATGTGAATAAAGTATTACCAACCGTGATACTTTATAAAGGAAAAAAAAAAAAAAACATTTTTAATCGTGATTAAAAATAGTGAGAGTTTGTTCGAGGATTTTAGATATAGAACAAAAATTTTGGTTTAAAACGTCAAAGTCAGATTAGCATTTTCACTAAATTAAAACTCAGTGCCATCTTAGTGCTGTCAAACTAAATTATAGTTAAGTTGTGTCACTTTAGTCTATTCTCAGAATAGGAAATCGTCGTTTGACAGGAATAAACTAAATTTTAGTGATTATTAGTCTAGTTTAGAGAATTTATGACTAGAGAATCGGCACCAATGAGTTCATGGGCGACATATTTTGCAATATTTATTGCAAAATATGACAATATTTATTTCAAGAATATTTATCCTTAAAAAAAAAGAGCATGTTTCAGCTCCGACCACAACTGGATACGATTGTCTTTGCATATAATAATAATAAAATAAAAATCATGTTTATTTTTCTTCCACAAATAACACTTAATGACTAAAACTTAAAAATGGAAAAATAATAATTATGATGATGACAATGTTCATTTGTGGGAGACTGGTGCCTAAACTAAGCCGCCTACAGGTAAAAATATCATCAAAAACATTAATAAATAAAAAACATATTGTAAGTTACGTTTTTATGTTAAAGGGCAAACTATTTGTTGGAAGAGAAGAAAAAATTAATAAAAATAAAAAATTGTATGAAGAGTAGTGGAGTTCAAGGTGCATGTGGGATGAGGGTGTGATGTATTTTGTGTTTGGTTGTGTGTGTGTGTGTGTGTGTGTGTGTGTGTGTGTAGGAAGTGATGAGAGGGTATGTGAGTAGGTTCATGTCCAACTATTTCGTCGAATGGTTTTTTTTTTACGTTTTTACGACTAGTAGCTCTTCTGTTTTTTTGTAATTTAATTTTAGTAGCCAGTTAGTCAATATACGTTTACATTTAGATTTATTGAATTTAAAAATACCTAATTCTTTGTTTATCTTATTGTAGAGTTCAGGTCCGCGGAAAGTATAAAATTTTTGGGCAAAACCTGTTTTTGCTTTGATGGTGCTACATATTGCATACTGCCTCCTCGTTGTTAATTTAGAAAGATCGAAAGAGGATGGATCTAAATGTTGTCGCAGAATAGTAAAAAGGATGTAATATGCAATAGACAAAGAGATAAACACATCTCTTAGAATAATGAAAGCATGTATGTATTTTTAATGTATACCTAATAAAACTAACTATATTACAACTATTTAAAAACTTAAATAAATACGGGTATTATTATTTAAAATGAATTTTTGGCTCAGCCGGTAACAGAACTTAGGCCGAGTCCTGAGTGACGGCGCACCGCGCAGGCGGATTGCGGAGCGGATTTATCAGACTGATGTCTAGTGGGCGTCCTGAGTGATGGCGCACCTCAGTAGTTTGTTGTTATGGCACTAATGTTGCCATAGCAACGAAACCAAACACGTGACATTGTAATAACGTCCTGTCAGAATATTAATCAACGATTAATTCGTGTTTTTGAGTGCATGTTTCCATTAAAAAGTGAAACTTGGTGCTTTCGAATGATACTCATTGTTATAGTGTATGGATAACATAGTAATTAATGAGTATTATGAATTTGATTTTTCGATCTCTTACGTATACGTTCATACAAAGTTATCGCGGCATGCATAATGAGATACGTCAAATGCGCGCGCCCGCTCGCACTCCGGACAAGTTCGAACATCTCGAACATTTGTTTTATCCGACATTCATTCCGCCTGCGCGGTGCGCCGTCACTCAGGACTCAGCCTTAGCGGGTGCAGGCGCGGTCCGAGGGGGGGGGGGGGGTCCTGGGGGTCATGACCCCCTCCAAATCTTTCAAGTTGTCGAGAGACTGAATGATTTACGCACTTATCAATTAACCATTTCCCTAAAAATATTCCTCGACACCAATGGTGACCCCCCCCCCCCCCAAAATCTTGGGCTGCGACCGCGCTTGAGCGGGTGTGGCGGGTTCGCAAACATTGGCACACGGCCGACCTCCAACAAATCCCGCTCGGCACTTTAAAGCTTAATATTTCGCAAACGAATCCCTGAATCCAAAAATGTAATATAAACTCACATTATTTTTAACGACCTTTCCAACGATACCCCACACCATGGGATTGACGAGAAAAAAAAAATCCATCCCCACTTTACTAGTAGGGGAGGCACCCTGTCGGCGTGATTTATATGTATACCCATACCAAATTACAGCTTTCTAGTACAGACAGACAGACACACAGACGGACATGGCGAAACTATAAGGGTTCCTTGTTAACTACGGAACCCTAAAAAGAACAATAACTGCTCCGGTCGCTCGCCCGGAAAGAGAAGTCGGTTTTTTTAATCGATATTTTCGTTAAGAATTTTGCTTGAATCCATGAAATAAAACAGCTGATGCATATAATACTTAGTTACACATTAGTAAGAAGAAAAAAAACTAGGTACAATTAAATAAAAGTAACTTGTAATAATTGCAATAATAAAATAGACTAGGTAAAAAAAAATAATATAAAAATCTTATTATTTTCGTGTGGTTAGTGTCTAACCTGGTGTCAGAGTTTTAAAGCCGCCCATGAGCCTCTGAGCAATATCTCTCCGGCATGCGGTTTCCTCCACCGTTTTTAAAGCAAGTGATAATTATATAATACGCACATGAATCCGAAAAGTCAGAGGTGCGTGACTTGGGTTCGACACTTATGACTTGGCAGTCCGACGATCACACCACTAGGCTATTACTTAATGGTTTTATTATAAAAATAAAACCATTTGAAAGAAAATGTTAAACATTGCCGACCCCAACATAGTTGGGAAAAGGCTAGGCAGATGATAGAACCGATTTCCAAAAAACACTACAAACTGAAAAATAGCTTTAATTTCTGAAGTCGGTGTCTTTGCTTTTCAATTTTCGGTACCTACCCCACACAAATTCGAATTCCACTACCTGCTATGTAAATAGCAGTGACGGAGTCAAATAATTATACGAGTATCGTCTACATAGACTAAGTGGGGAAAAAATACGTAATATTGAAGCTAACTCAAAAACTACGCAAGCAAAGTTAATAAGACTTATATGGGACCACCTCGGGAGTATACCCTTTCGAACAAAAAAAATATTTTTTTAAATCGGTTCTCATTTTTAATACATAAGACGAACATAGAACCTCCTCCTTTTTGAAGAAGTCGGTTAAAAATTTGGTCAATAGTCATGTGATTCAAAATAAATAGAAAAGATTCAGTCAGTATCTTCACAGCGATTAATCATTTAAAAATTCATTAACATTGTATTAGGCTTTTTCTGTCAGTATTTTTTAAAATGATTTCTTAAACTGGTCTGTGTTTAATTTCTGAACACAGTTAGGGATATTATTATAAATTTTTGGCGCTCTCCATACAAAGCTTTTATACAGTAGCTCTGTCTTCGCTGGCTGAACACGAATTTTACTACTATCCCGGCGGCGATTAAGTATTAATGTCCGATATTCGAGGAAACAAATTGGGTTTATTTGTAACAAATAGGGCTATTTCCAAAATATAAAGTGACAGAAGTGTGAGTATTTTATGCTTTGTATAAAGTGGCTTACAGCTCTCCGTACTTTGGATACCGAACATGGCACGTAGACATCGCTTTTCCATTACAATGTCTTTATTTAGTGCGTTGCCCCAAAAAATAATGCCATATCTGAGGACAGATTCAACGAGTCCATAATAAGCCGAGAGTAATGCATCAGTGTTGATGGATGGAACAAGTTTGTACAAAGCATAATGATTGACTACTGATTTTTTTACATAGTTTGTCAATGTGTTCTTTCCAACTTAGTTTACTGTCTATAATTAAACCGAGAAAACGGGCATCTACTTCATTTAGAGTGTAATTATCATGAACCAAGTTTACATTTAATGGATTATCTTTGTCCAAAGTGCATTATATTTGTTTTTGATATATTTATGTCAAAAGATGATGCCTATTTTGGTACCCTGCTCCAATAGCCATGTGTGATACATCGTTGGATAGCTCTTTTAAAACTGAATAGTTATACTGTACCAAACATGTCAATTTTAGCAATACCAAAATAAGGTATTTTTTTAGATACTTCATTGTTCACTGCCCTTTTGAGCATCATTAGAGAGGTGTCGACATCACACGCTACCCAGTAACCCATCATGGGTTTTCTACTTCCCCCCCCCTTTTCTTCTATCGGTTAATCCTGGGTTTCTATCGGTATCAGGTGTTGCCAAATAAAGCTTGCATAGCATTTCAGCTTGGCACCGAATCGGCATCACCATGAAACTTCATTCATAAGTACTGCCTGGTTGGAGCGTGTCGATGAGATGAGGTGATACTGATCCGATGCTGGGCTTATAGATGTGTTGTGACCTTAACTGCTGCAAAATAATAGTAATTGTCCTATAAAACGTTCATTTACACTATTTTACACCAATGTTTATTATGGTTTCAAAAAATATTAAATGATGGGAAAAAAAGTAAGGTGATCGTTTGTATTGGGTGTGACTGCGCTATTTCTTACTATTCTGCGACTGTTTAGGTATTCGCACTCTGGACTCCGGTTACAGTTTTTCTTGTTCACTCCGGCTATCTCTTGCATTTTGTTATCTGTTTAGTTTGAATAGTAGAAGAACTTTTAGGTTTCAGGCAAGCGATTTGTTATTAACGAATTATCACACGGAACAAAAATAGGTGGAATGTATCTATTTGGAAAATGCATAATGAAGCTGGCAAGGTTTTTCTGCAGCGAGCATTAACACAACGGTTATTCAAATTTAAATGGAAAGTGCACTGCAGATGTACCTGATTACGGGATTAGTGAACATCCTTTGCTCTTACCTGGGCGCATCCCATGTAATAGCTAAAGAGTAGGTACTATTGTCACTTATTAATTAATTATCATAACAAAAGTACATACATGCTTAACTAAGGGAAGACGCACTGTGTACACAGGTACTGGTACTCATACAATATCAATTGTTTGGTACTTTCCAGGCATGTGGGATTTACCGCCCCCTAACTTATTTCTTAAAGATGCCATCGTAGACGATGTTTGAGAAATGTTTTATTTAAATGAATGAATACATTGCATGTATGTATGGTTCGTGGCTAATAAATAATACATAGACGCACGGGTCGATCGAATGGTACGTTACACTTTCTGAGGTCGGACCGTGGATGGGTGACCATCCATTACTTACCAAGACCTTCATGTCTCGAAAAGCACGTTAAGTCGTTTGCCCCGGTTGTCGTTTTTAGATCTTTGACAGTAGTTACGGGTGGTCAGAAGCCCGAAAGTAGAACAACCATTCTTACCAAGGGGTTTAATAGGCAATCCATGTAAAATACTGATATTCAACTGCATCTAGTTAGATTACCTACTTATTTTATTTATTTATTTATTTTCTTACCACAAATTACAGAGAAAGTAATTAAATAGTCTACAGAGACAAATTTATAATTAACTTGTGGAAGACTGGTGCCTAAACTAAGTTTTTTTTTCAAAACTTGTATGTCAGGTCACCAGGCCCCCCTAAACAAAGTTTTACATCATTATATCGTACTGGAGACGATCTGATTCGCAATTTCGCATATAATATTAAATAAGAATCTCATATATTACAATTATATTACAATATTGCTCATAAAAATTGGTATACAAAATAAAAATAATGGAATAAAGTAAAATAAAAATACATGCAAGGGAGGATGTAGGTGAGTGTTTTGTGGTGTGTAGGGTGAGTGTGTGTGATGCGGAGTGAGTGTGTGTAGTGCGGGGTAATTGTGAGTGAGTTGGAAGGGAACATTATGTTAGGATAACGTTTTGAAAAGGTCTTCAATTTGGGTATAATCTAAAGTGATAAGCCAGTCAGTTATTTTTCTTTTAAAAGTTGTTTTGTTTAGGGAATGAATTGAGAGTAAATCATTCAGTCTGTTGTAAAGAAAAGGACCAAGAAAAGAAAAGAAATTTCGTGCATATTGAGTTTTTACTGGTTTAGGTTGGCATACATTCCTTCTTCTGCTTCTCTTGTCAGAATTATGGTGGGTATTAATAAAAGGAATCAGAGATGGTTGTTTCAAAGCAACATGGAGAACAAAAAGCTGCCTAATTGAGAGGACTTATAAACATGTACAGTGGGGTGTCGGAAGGGAAGGAATAGTGCGACTTTAAGGACTGCCCTTTGAGCCCTTTCAAGTGGTAAAAGGTTAGTTTTAAACGTTCCACCCCATGCGGTGATGCAATATGTTAGGAGCGATTGGCACAAAGCACAATATACAGATAGTAGTTGCTTGGAGTTAAGGATAGACCGAAGATTTCTCACCACAAAGATGAATTTCCGTATTCTGCTAGTGAGAGAATTTATATGTGCGGCAAAGTTTAATTTAGAATCCAAGGTGACCCCCAGGTACTTGATACTGTCGACTTTCTGCAACTTGGAACAGGAACAGTCACCGTTATGAGGGGATGAACAGGTGAGACATAAATGGGAAAAGGCTAAGCAGATGTTGAATGTACAACATAACACAACATCACGCCTGTAATCTCCGAAGGGTTAAGCAGAGGTGAACCTATAGTAATCCCACACTTCGCCAGTTATGTCAAGTCCCATGTAATAGATGAATGAATGAAAACATTACATAAATAATATTACTCCTTTACTTTAATAATTAATAGCAAACGTCATAAGATCGCGACTAGATGATCGATTACTACGAAATGTAGGTAGGAAGTTACTTAAGGGAAAAGTTTTTCGCGAATTCTGACTTTTCTAGTAGGTATCCTAACCTCCGTTGCAGTTGGTCCAAATGAGTCTTTGAATCCTTATATGAAACTGCATTGATAGTCAACATAAAAATAAAATGTCGTTTTTCTAGCCGACTGTACCATCTTTCCAAAATCTGTGAATGCAGTCAGCAATTACTCAAGAAGTTAAGGACAACTGTAGTTACAACGGTTAAGGTAGCTTCCCTTGCTGCCTCATCTCAACTTCCACTCTCGTATTACTGCGATCGGAAAAGGAATCAAGACAAAGGCCTTTGGAATTGTTGTACTAAATCGGAATACCTTTCTAATGATATATCATTTATTCCTATTAGAGCTGGTACCAGCTTCCATACATTTCGTGGCATCATTCTTTATAATTGTTAATGTCCTTACATGCAATTGAAACTGTACTGCCATCAGCAAATAATGTCATAGGTTGAATCGCTGCCTTTGACAAGTCGTTTATATAAAACAACGGCGGCCCTAGCACACTGGCTTGAGGAACACCGCATGTGACATACTGCCTCAGCTGAATGTTTCTTCTTTTCTTATTTTAGGATCAGTCTCACTCTAGTTATTACTGTTATCTTTTGTCGATCCGTTGAATAGGATCTAATTAAATCTAACACTTTGTGTGCCTATAATATTTGAAGAGTTCTTTCGATTTCTCCAGGATCCCATCATCAGATCCTGACCTGATGACAATGGGACCATCTCGGAAGTATAACCCTTTCAAACAAAAAAAGAATTTTGCAAATCCGTAAACACGACGTGTAGCGAGTGACGTCACAAAAGCAATGCAAGGTAAATACTCGATTCATGCCATGTTTTATGTTGAATAGAATAAAAAATCGAAATGTAGAGTATAGGATTTTGAATTTCAATAAAAATATGACTAAATACTATAAAAAAATGTTTACATATGGAAAGTTATTCAGTTCTTTACGTAAGTTTGACGTATTAGAACGCTTTTATAGAATTTAACAGCACAGCCAGGCATTTTCACGGAGCTCCGCGCGCATTGAAAACGATTTACGAACTGCGTTAAAATCGATTTGAAAGTAGTTTTTATGAACGTACTAGAACATTTGTTCTTGTACTTTTACAAAGGGGAAACCGTTTGTAAAGCTTCTCTAGTGATATGGGTGTTAGGGTGAACACCGTTATCCTTGCAACCAGTGGTTTGGTTTCATTTATAGAATGTAAAATCAATGGAAAATTCCAACTTTTTTTTCTTTTTTTTAAACCTATATTTTACCACAAGAGACGCAAGCTCGTTGCCCTATGCGCTAGGGCAACGAACTTGCGTCTCAACACGGGCGGGGGGTGCGGTATGTGACCTGACCGGCCGCGAGCACGACCTCTCCCTCAGTCAGTCAGCTGTTTCGCTAGAGAGCCCGGTGTCGGATAGAAACTTTTTAAAATCTTTGAATGAAAATAACGTTTTTTTTTTTGTTGTGTTCGGTCATATATTTTTATATTTAAGTCAACTACCCATGGTTTGAATGACAAGAGTGTTTACCCTTACAGCCTGTATACTCTAAGGCTCAGACCAAATAAAACATCAAGATAGAGTGTTGCGAACAATACAGTGAAGCATTCCACAACGACACCTCCGCTCTGTGTATACGGTAACACGCACACATTTACAACCATTTAGGGCGTCTTCAAATTTGCCGCAGTGCCGCACGGCGGCAGCGCGGCTATCGCGCTGCAGTCGGGCATCAGTGCATCGATCGACTAGTGACGATGCGCACTTGCGCACGTAGTTTTTGTTCAAAACAGAACGAAAATCAGGTTGAAGAATTTATCGATGAGGTCGAAACTAAATGTACAACACTATGATGCTCGAAGATAGCGCTGCCACCGCGCGGCACTTTGCGGCTAATTTGAAGGCGCCCTTACAATTAAACTACAGTCAAAATACACCTCACTAAGTGCACATATGTTTACGATTCAAAATTCGCTAAAGATGTTAACAACAATGGCCGCTCGAAATTGTCTATGGTTTAGTGATGCGGCAGTATGACTTTAAAGTTTTGGTGCTATCGATGTTACGAATTTTCAGTAGTGCTTCAGTATTATTTTTTATTGAGTAACTATCAAATCCAAAGCAATTTTTATTCCAATACTATTTAAATATGATCATAGATTATAGTAGTATAATATTCTAACATTTGAGGGCTCCCCATATTACCTGGTCTATAGGTACGACATTATTTAATAATTATGGAAAAAAAGACCGTTTCCTTATTAAGCGACCGCGGGCTAGGTCCATAAGCATCTTGAAAATGCTAGCCGTAAAACACGATTTCAATAAAGGAGTATCAAATACTCTTTGAACAAACAATCAATATTTGTTATATCAATCACTGGCATTTCACAATGACAAGATACATTTAGGGTGCGTTCCTTATTACGCTGTAATCGATTTGGGCGCGATAAAACCCGTACCGTATTAGTTTGAGCACGATAACGATATCCCTTGAATCGTCATAGATGACGTCATGACATGCGCCATTTTGCGATAACGCCGACCATGCCCTACATTATTATCACTGTGAGCGCTGTCAATGTGGCTGTCAAATAGTGTCATAGTGACAGACGTGACAGTTGTATTGTTTTATTTTGAGTCGTACCAATAGTTCCAAAATTGTGAAGAAGAAGAAATTTGATGTATATATTGTAATAACCACGAAAATTCAAATGAATATAGCCGACGAGAATCACGGGCGACTGTTTTCTGTTATGCTAACATCAGAGGAATACGAGAGGGCTCAGAGAGGTAAGTGCTGAATTTTAGCCCACTTACAGTTCTGCCCACTGCTTAAACGATTATGATGGAAATGTTTTACAGCCCACAACTGCTTCGCTGTCTGTTTGCAAAAGCTATCTTACAGTTTTTAAAGTGCATACAACCACTCTTTAGCTATTGTCTTCTGATCAATCATAAATGTTTACTTAACTGGTTCTTGCTGTTTACAGATACTGAATATGTACAGCAATTGGTGAATGACTGATGCAAATATATATATAAATATGCTTAGAAACAGATTCACAGCAATTGGTGAATGACTTTGAGTGAAAGAATGAGTCACTGCTGAATGAACCAAAAAACAATATGGTAAGTATTTTATATTATTATCTGGTTATGTGCAGATACTTATTAGCTGAATGTGCAAGCGCTCAACAGCCACACTGTTGAATCTGGGCTGATATACGAGTGTCACCAGCGCCTTAACCAGGTGGGTAACCTCAATAATATAACCATTCAATGGATCAAAGGACACAGCGGCTCACTGGGCAATGATGCCGCCGACGAACTTGCCCGTAGGGGGTCGAGCATGGCACCGGTGGGGCCTGAACCCATTGCGCCACTCCCCTTCGGGTACCTACGCTCTCTGGTAAGGAAACGCACTAGGGATCAACACTACAAACTATGGTTGGACCAAGGTGACTGCAGGCAGGCTAAGGAGGCACTCCCTGCCATCGATAGCCGCCTCACGAAGCGGGTGCTCCGACTAACGAAATAACAGCTGCGAACTGTTACAGCAGCTATAACTGGCCATGGGTCTTTTAATAAACACCTCTTTGCCATAGGAGTCACAGACAGTCCGCTGTGCAGGGCCTGCATGGAGGACGACGAGACAGCAGCTCATGTGCTACTACACTGCCCGGTGGTTGCCACATACAGGGCAAAGTACTTCGGTAACCCAGGTACCCTACGTGAGATGGTCAGTGACACCAAGGCGTTGCTGGCCTTCTTGGAGGAGCTGGGGTGGATCGAATAAGTGATTTCCCACCCGTACGCAAAATACGCGCTTTGACGTGGAGTTGCGGATACCAGCCCGTATTACCTATTAAACCTATTAGCTGAATGTGCCTGTTGTTTTTGCATAACATCATGTTGACAACAGTTTATGTGGTTACGCATACTCCAATAATTAATCTATAACAAAAGCAAGATAAAAGTGTTCTATGGTTTTGTGTTATTAGTATGTTGACAGTTAATTCTTAAGAACTTGCTCTTAGATTTTATCAATTTAAAGTTATAAAAGTATTTTCTTTAGTATATTAAAAATATCCTGTTTTATTCCAGGATATGATTATCTATGTGCCAAGTTTCATTCAAATCTATTAAGCTATTATTGAAGAATTCAGTAAAAAAATCATCGCAAACAATATTATTGCAGTGTTAGTAGGAACGGAAGTACCTTCTTAATATTTTTTTTTTTTTCAGTAGATCAAGAGTCACCACTTCTATTCATTTGGAACGAGTCATGCATGTTGTTGCTACTTACATTATACAGTGAGCATAGAGAACATTTAAAAAAAATGCATCTTGAGATGGTGTATGACGTCATAGCAAGAACAATGTGCAACATACAATAATTATGTTACTGGTATCCAGTGCCAGTCAAAAATAAACAGCTTAAAAAAAACATTATAAAAAGATAGTGGATCACAATGCAACATCTGGAAACAATAGGGCAACATGGCCTGATACTCTGATGTAAGACTTTACTGTGCTTTTTTTGGCTGTTAACACGGAACTGATTCATTTTGCAGTTGTTGTGTAACAAGACTAACAACAACTATTTAATTGAAGTTTTTTATAGATCTTTACATGTAAGTATAGATATGATCAGCACCTGTTTTATTATTAGTAGCCCTACTTGTGATTTTTTATTCGTTTTTAAGATTTGATCAGTACCTGTTGACACTGTGATTGTTGATCAGTAAGTACTAACCTGTTTTAATACGTACTAAGTATAGCAGCTCTACTTGTGATTTTTTATTAGTTTTAAGATTTGAGAAATCTGGTAAAATCTGTGAATTTTATTAATGTTTAAATTGCACTGTATGTTTGTGCTTTTACATAATATTTACTAAAATAGATAAGGAGTTCATAATATAAGTACATAAGAATTTTGTTACTGTTGTACTGTTTGATATTTTTCTTATATTAGCATAAATAATAATAAGGAGAAGATTGTGGCTTTGAGCGCGACCAGTGTACCTGAGGTTCAGTCTGATTATACTGTGATTCTAATTGATTGTTAATAAAAATGTTTTATTACTATTATTGTTGAACATTATTTACATACCCATCCCAATACATGGCGCAATGGTAACAAGTTCCCTTCTCAAATATTTTAAATACTTAAGTACATGAATAAGGAAGTATTTAAAAAAAAAGAAAATCTACTTGCCAAGAATGAATTTCACATTTACTTACCTATCAGTTGCATTAAATGTACCTAAATATAAAACTTATTCAAATGATAAAGGATGTTCTAAGTAAAACTACAAAATAGATTATACTTACATTACTTAATTAGATAATTTATTGAATATTAAGAAGTTTATTAAAATTACACTGTCCTATTGGACAATGTTTGTCGCTTGCGCATCCCTTCTCTCTTTATTGAATGTTAAGAAGTTTATTAAAATTACACTGTCCTATTGGACAAAGTTTGTCGCTTGCGCATCCCTTCTTCTCTCCCGTTGATGCTGTCGTTAGTATGGCGACCAGAGTCGATAGAGTCAACCAACAAACTAATAGTAGAACTTCCATTTTCAAAAAATATACAATCAGTCCTTCTTGTTTGAGGTTATGTTTATCTTTTGAAGTTGAGCGAGGACTGTGAGCGCGTTCACGAGCGTTCCGAATTGATGACAGCCGTCAGCTGTCATAATTGTGATATCTAAAACGGAACGCAAGATATCGATGTGAGCGCTGTCAGCGATTATTTCCTATTTCGGAAAGCAGCCTTAGAATAGACAAAAAAGGATGTCAACCATTTGACGTTTGTAAAAATTCAAAATCAATCTCAATTTTCGCATATATTGATAAATTTAATAGTAAATTAAAAGTTTAGAAACACGCACAGAATGTAAAAGTGAGTGTCATAATACGTGTATCCTATTTAGTGCGTATTCAATCAGTGACACGTAGATATCGCGTTCAATTCCCAGGCAAGTTCAATGTTATTGCTTTAGGGGAATGGCAACCAAATCCAGTTTAACTTGTAAACACCTGATTTTTATGGTTTTCTAAACGATCTTTTCCGTTACATAGCCGTCTTAAAGAATTATCTGTTTTAAAAGCAACACATAATTCATTTCGAAACAAAGTTTTTGAAACCCCATCACTAAGTACGTCAAACTACCTTTAAATTAATGTGGTTTTTCTGGAGGCAGGATACAAAACAGAACGATTTATGTTACGGCGTTTCGTTTGTATCAAATCATTATCAACATAATCATTTTGGATCTGTTTTTCTCTCAAGTTCGTTCAGCTAAGAAAATAAACAATGCACAACAAATGTAACGCACAACAAAATTTTAACGCTTATATTATGTTTACTTGGGAAGACTAACCATGTATTTTTTATTTCATTCCCTGAAAATCAGGAAGAGTGGAAATAAAGATTGAATCAAAGTGAAGGGCGCTCGGACTTGCCGCATTTCTTGGCCGCGATCTATGGGAAACTGTTTGCTATTTAGTATTCCATCTGAACTGAACGCGACAGCATGGTTTACTTAGGTTCATACTGTAAATGTTAAGTAGTCTATTAGGGAAAAAACATCTTTTGTTTAAAGTCTATTAAGACAAGTAAGCAACTTACCTCAAAGCAATTATTATGTTGTCTAAGTTGGAAGTACACCCATTCTTCAGAGGCAATTCTTGATTGTTAAAACAATAAACAAATTGAAAGTATTCCAATTTAGTGTTAATCTACTTCATCAGTAACCCCGATATTTACAAATCTCTTTTGTTTCCTTTCTGACGGTTCTTAGGAATTATTTTTCACTACTGTTTTTTTGTTTGTTGTGTTTCTTTTATCTTTTTTAGCACCTAATTTGTGATATGATAAGTCACGTCTCCTTTTTTACGATTGTAGTAATAGCTACAAATGATAACGGAATCAAGGTTCCGATCGGTTTAATTAAAAAAATTCACCCTGTGCTGCAAAAACTCCATTTCAACAGAAATATCTCAAGAGCTTCTTAAACCGTTCGTATACGTGCTACGATCTACGTTACATATCTAAAATAGTTATTTCACACACACGGTTCGATCGTAACGATATTTTAATGCAATTAAATGTACCGATCTCAAAAACACCCCAAGGTACACAAACTTAATAATTACATAATAAATGTGATTACCTTGGAGCCGTTGCCCTGCTGGTTGGTCTGCGAGTGTTTGTTGTAGTGCATGTTGTTGCCCTGGCGCGGGTAGTAGCCGGGCGCAGAGCGCTGGCGGAAGCCGTCGCGCGGAGCGCCGAAGCCATTGCCGAACAGCTTGTCGGGCGGCGGCACCAGCGCCGCGGCCGGCTGCAGGCTCAGCCCCGCCAGCACGTCGTCCAGCGGCCGCGAGCGCAGCCCGCCGCGGAACAGCGAGTCGCGGTCACGGTCGCGGTCGCGCTCGCGCTCGCGGTCGCGCCGCGGCACGTGCTCGTCGTCGTGGCGCAGCTGGTGGATGGGCACGGGCCCCTCGGCAGTGACGGCCGCGCGCGGCACCCAGCCGCCGCGCCGCAGCTCCACTGTGTCGCGCAGCATGAAGCGGATGCGCGGCGCCAGCTCGCGCGACGCCGACAGCGTCTCGATGCGCGCGAAGTACTGGTCCATGAGGCCTCGGCCGCGCTCCGAGTCCAGCACGCGGCCGCAAGTGCGCACCAGCTGCGCCAGGCACTCCAGGTCCTCGTGGTGCTCGGCGGCCGCGCGCCGCGCCAGCAGGTTTTGAATGCATCGGTGCAGGATGGACTCGGCCAGGATCTCCAGTTTGCCGAGTTCTCCGATAAACTTGATATTGCCGAGCATCTTGCATTTTGCAAGATGTCTCTTTTCCTCCTCTTCAGGCAGCAACGCCTTGTCCTCGAACGCGGCGAAGGCCTAGCAAAAATAAACCGTATATCAAAAACAATCGTACATACCATCATAAAAGAGTGCACTTGCACTAAGTGTGAGAGGCGAGCGATACCTGTGCACGGTTCTCGAACTCGGTGCGGCATTTGTTCAGGAGCAGCAGCTTGAATGTGCAGGGTTGACCGGGCGGCTCGAAGTTAGGCGCCTCCTCGCTCAGCCTCTTGCACAGCTGTGCATACATCGACGAGTACTTAGGTTCATCGAGCGCCTTCTCGAAAATGAGAAGGATCACGCCCTTAAGCACCTTGTCGGAGTCGAGCTCCAAACCGAGCAGGTCATCGCTCAGCTTCTGGAACTTCTCCGGCGTGAGCTTGTTAAGGATACCTCGGACCTGCGGACAGAAAACGGCGGGTGAGCGAGGCCGGGGGCGCGGACGCCGGGGGCGCGGACGCCGGGGGCGCAAACAACGGCGCCACACTCACCTTACGGAATATGATGTCGTGCTTGGCATCTCCGTCGGGCACCTCGTGGTGTCGCAGGGTGGAGGGCGGGACCCAGCGGCGCCTCGGCGGGGGGACGGGCGTCCGCCCCGAGGCGCGCGGCGCGGGCCCCGGCTGCCGCGCGCTGTCCGTCTTGCCGCCGGTGCTGTCTCCCGCGCACTGCCGCGCTCTGCTCCCGCGCGTCACGTGCCCGCGCTGATTGCTCGCTGCAGCGCTGTGCGCTTGTGCTACGCCTCCGCGACCGGCCCTGCACACAACACATACTCATAGTTAAGCTTTGATTGATTTACCGATTCTATCCAAGATATTCGAGAAAGTAATGTGTGCTAGAATTATGTTTTTTTTTGAAAAAAATGAAATAATAAGTAAACTGCAAAACGGTTTTATTTAAAATAAATCCACTACATTGGCATGTTTTAAATTAATAACAGAAATTCTCAGTTCAGTAGACAAAAAAGAAATTCCTATAGCTGTATTTCTAGATATGACCAAAGCTTTCGATACGGTATGCCATGATGATAATGACTTGCCTTACCACATAAGGGATAATCATAAGATCGTATTATTTGCAGATAGACACATCCCTCATTTTTAAAATCAAACGTCAGTTAGTCAACTTTGAACAAGCTATCTAACAATGTTAAAGTTAATGGAATAGAGTTGGACCCCGTTGAATCGACAGTTTTTCTTGGAATAACCATTGACGGTAAATTACAATGAAAAATTGAAACACATAGAAAAATTGTCAGGTAGGCTTAGTTCGGCCGCCTATGCCGTTAAAAAAATTAGACATATAACTGACGTAGATACAGCCAGAATTCTTTATTTTAGTTATTTTCATAGTCTTCTGTCTTATGGGACTCTTCTCTGGGGAGCCTGTGCGGACATTAATGCTATCTTTGTTTTACAGAAAAGGGCTGTTCGAGCCATTTACAACCTAGGTCCAAGAGATTCCCTTCGAGAAAAATTCAGAGAAATAGATATTCTGACTGTAGCCTCACAATATATATTTTAAAATCTATTGTACGTACACAAAAACATATCAAAGTTTAAGAAAATGTCCGATATTCATAGTTTAAATACCAGGAATAAACACAATCTTGCTCTACATCGCACTCGTCTCCACAGAGTAGGCAACTCGTTCATGGGTCAATGTATACGCTTTTATAACAAACTTCCCATTGACATTCGAAACTTACCCATTAAACGATTTAAAAGCTGTATTAAAACCAAACTTTGTAAAAAAGGGTACTATAAAATCTCAGATTATTTAGAAGACAAAAATGCATGGGATTGAGCTGCTCGCTCTGCTAAGCATTGTGATATTTTGAATACCTATGGAAAACCATAAAAATATACCTACCAGTTTTATATACAAATTGACATTATTGAATATTATATAAAAAATGACATGATGATTACTTGTAAAGTATTGTTTTATTGTGAATGTGAGGACTATGTGGATATTTATTTTTCGTTCTGTTAGTTTTAGCGAAGGTCTGGCAATTTGAGAACTTTATGCGACCTACCTACCCAAATGTCCTTTCTTTGGTATTGTTCGTCGAGTCGTTGAGCTCCTTAAGTTCTGAGTTGAGCTCCACTTACTGACAAATGCTTGCACTGACTGGACAGGTCCACTCAAATCTGTGTGGTTCTTTCCTCAAAAGACCATTTCAGACTCTAATCTACATGGTCCTCATATGGCCTGACCAAGATTATGTCTGGACTTTAAAGGAGACGATGACCTCTGAGTTTGTTTCGGCCTTTCTTCTCAGAGTAGTCAGATAGGAAACGCCGACCTCATCTAGCTTATTTTTACAACTTTTTAATATGACGTGTAAAAGTGATTCCAATATCCTATTTACAGAATAAACAATTTCATTTCATTTCATTTCATGATAAATTATTAAGCAAATTAGAACAGTACGGTATAAGAGGTCCTGCCTACAATTGGTTTGAAAGTTATTTGAGAGGTCGAAAACAGTGCACAGAGATTATAAAAATGACCTATAGGTTACCTGAGTGTTAGTCACACTCAGGTAACCTTCCACATACTCAAGCCCAAAACACACACAGAGCGGGTGCGGGGCGGGAGCGGGTCGGGTCGTTTTCATCGCGTGAGTCGCACGGTTCATCGTGTTCACACAGAGCGCGGGCGCGGGACGACAGCGGGTCGGGCGCGGTTGTACTTTGACAGACGGCAGCGGTTGCAGTGTGAAAATGTTGGGTGATTCTGACACGGACGAAGAATTATTATTTTTTACTTATTTTAAAGAGAAGAACGCGAAAATGGAAAAAGTTGTAGGTTCTTGACATAAAAAAAAGACATCAATATGGAGAATATCATCGATACTTGTATTGCAACGAATGTAACGCCACTACCCACATTGCTATTCTGTAACCATCTTACCTTGAAAACTTAGGTGAAGTGAGAGTGGAGTGAGTCATTGTCATCGATACCTACTGATGCTAAGGCAGTGGCAGTTCACTCCAAGCTCACTTTGATATTTTACTACACTTAGTTTTCACGGAGATATTTTTACAGAATAGCACAACCGCTCTCGACCCGCTCCCGTCCCGCACTGTTGTGTCAGCGGGCGCGGCTCCCGCTCCGCGCCCGCGTTCTGTGTGTCGACATCCATATAATTCCTTGAATTAGAATTTATGACACCCGCCGTACTCCCGCGCCCGACCCGCTCCCGCCCCGCGCTGTTGTGTCGGCGGGTGGCGGGCGCGGCTCCCGCGCGGATCCCGCTCCGCGCCCGACCCGCGCCCGCGTTCTGTGTGTTGACATCCATATAATTCCTTGAATTACAAATTATTATACCCACCGTACTCCCGCGCCCGACCCGCTCCCGCCCCGCACCCGCTCTGTGTGTTTTGGGCTTTAACGAATCACTATGGCGTGCCACAAGGGACTGTGCTAGCCCCGATATTGTTCTTAGCATAAATAAACGAATTGCCAGAATCAACGGATCAGTACATTGTATTTATTATTCGCAGACGATACCACTATTTTAACTAAAGAAGCTACTACTGATCAGGCGATAAATGTCACCAATGAAGCTCTAAAGGGTATTCACGACTGGTTAACTGTAAATAATCTATACATATAATAAATCTGTAGACGAGGCGTTTCTGTACAATGAAAAAAAAAAAAAAAAAAATTGGTTGGTTGTCCAAGAATAACCAACAGATTCCATTTCTACCATTTTTGGAATTTTTGTCTGTTTGTATGTTGTGTAGTTTGATTGTTCCACTATCACGTAAAAAGTACGAAATCAATATGGTTAACTTTTATACTCAAATATTGTGTGTAACTCGATGTTTCAATTAGTTTTTGTTTCATCGCAATCGCTTCAAAATATCAAAAGATATATGAATTTAAAGTGTTCAAGAAGGAATTTTCATTACGTAATGTACATCCACGTAACGACATCTATTGACGCGAAATGATACTTACTTCTTAATTACTAGGTTTGTGAGATCGTGTGTTGTTATATGACCGTCATTTTCTTTGCGCGGAAACTTAACGCGATACATTGTGTATTTGTGTATAGAATATAACTCTAAAGTTAGATTAATTAAAATTTTCCAGATGCGTTGTTTATTTATTAGTTTAGTATTAGTGCGATAGGTGGCGCTACCTATCTTTCAAATCTTGATAATCATGAAATAATAGTGACAAATGTTAATTTCTTAAAAAATATAGGTATTTATTCTTTAATTTTTCACTTTTCTACATAGTTTATTTAGCTTACAGAGTGTTCGAACGTTTTCCCATATATTTTGACAGTATCATTTCGTGCTCGATAGATGGCGTTGTTCGTTTAATGTCATTTTCTGAATCGCGGTGTTAAGACTCTCCGTCTTAGAATGACTTTCGCCCAGATATTCCAAATAATTTTTAGTATAGGTATCTTTGTTTTTGACTTCGTTAGTTAGTGTTGATAATATAATAATATAATATAATATAATAAATAAATAAATAATAAATTGTTGGTTGGGTTGGGTTGTCATTCGTTGAAAGTATTGATCTTAGAGATGGGTTGTAACAGGTGAAACACGATATCTGTGATCACTGTGACTGTGACAAAAAATAACAGATCCAAATATCTGTTATTAAATCACAGCCTGTGATTTTTGATAAATACGTATCTCAATCGAATATCATCTTTATTTCTTTTGATTTAAAGTCGAAAATCGTATCTATCTGTTATAAAATCACAGCCTGTGATTTTTGTACAGACGATAAATACGTATTGACTCAATTGAATATCTTCTTTATTTCTTTTCGTTAAAGTCGAAAATCGTATCCGAAGTTTTAACAGTAACAGTCTTGAGGATCTGTGATTTTAAGTAACAGATATTTTTTATCGTTAGGAGCAATTGCTATCTGCTATTTTATAATATCTGTGATTTCTATCTGTGATGATAAATACGCCTCACTCCTAATTGATCTGATTGGTTTTGATTTGGTATTTTGGTTGGTTTCGTTCATTCAAATTAAGAAGTCAAGAAACGAGTCGTTACAGATCGATTCAAACTTAATGGCGGCTCGGAAGTTAGTTTTTAGCTGCGCAGTACCCCACCCCTCACCCCCGCTGTCACATGAAATTGTTACTGCGCAGCGACTCGCCTCATGTTCCGAGCCGCCATTAAGTTTGAATCGAACTGTACTATACTTCGTAATTTGTTCGTATGATTCGTGACCGCCGCTCATTCGATTCGATCGTTGTTGGCGTGTGTAAGGCCTCGGCCTTGAATCTTGCGGGCAGCGGGGCGGATGGCGGCTCGGAAGTTAACTTTTAGCTGCGCAGTACCCCACCCCTCACCCCCGCTGTCACATGAAATTGTTACTGCGCAGCGACTCGCCTCATGTTCCGAGCCGCCATTAAGTTTGAATCGAACTGTATTATACTTCGTAATTTGTTCGTATGATTCGTGACCATCGCTCATTCGATTCGATCGTTGTTGGCATGTGTAAGGCCTCGGCCTCGAATCTTGGGGGCAGCGGGGCGGCGGCGGCGGCGGCGCGGGAGCGGGGCGGGCATCAAAGACCCGTTCTCGAAACTAGCGGGCAGATCGCGCGTCACTATAGCCGCGTAGTGTTGTGTTCACGATTTTGTCGTCGAGATATTGCTCAATTTATTGTGGGCAACAACACTGCAATGCAGACGCGCGGGCGGTCACCGCTTGAATGGAGTGCACCGCTCGCTGCCCGCCGCCTCGCCGCTGCCGCGCCGCTGTTTTCGAGAACCGGTCCATTTGATTTTACGCATAAGATCCTGCTGCGCCCGCGCCGCCGCCGCCGCCGCCGCCGCCCCGCTGCCCGCAAGGTTCGAGGCAGAGGCCTTATGGTTGATTCGATTTGTTCGACTATCGGACAGCAATAAATACACAAATATTGGCACATGTTTCTGGGGAAAGTCAACAATATACATCGATAAATACGGTTCCCGAAGAAGAAGATGCCACACACTATCCAGTAGAGTTCTTAGAATCCCTTAACACACCCGGTCTTTCAGCACACAAAATTTGTTTAAAAGTCGGAGTGCCAATAATTCTTCTCAGAAATTTAAGTCCTCCCAAACTTTGCAACGGCACTCGGCTCATAGTCACCAATCACCAACAAAACGTCATCGAAGCCGAAATCTTAACAGGTTGCGGCGCCGGTGATGTTGTTTTTATTCCAAGAATTCCTCTCATTCCCAATAATTTCCCGTTTAGTTTTAAGCGTGTGCAATTCCCCGTCAGCCTGTGTTACGCCATGACCATTAACAAAGCTCAGGGCCAGACATTATCCGTTGCGGGGGTGGATCTTAGTATTGGTTGCTTTTCCCACGGCCAACTTTATGTAGCTCTTTCGCGTGTGAGCAACCCTAGCAACTTTTTTGTGTACGCTCCAGGTGGTTCCACCGCTAATATTTTATAAAGAGAAGCATTTTCTTAAATAAAAACACAAGTTTTTTGGCAGTTTCTTACTAGGAAAAATCACCAGCCCTGGTCGAAAGATTCCCCTTTTTTAAATGAAGGTACAACTTTTCTAAGCGACATATTGTTTTCCGACATCCATGCGAACGAAGTCGCGGGCACAGCTAGTCTAGAAATAAATACCGATAAAACTAAATTCATGAGATATCTGACATATAATAACAAAAGAAATAAAAAAGACACAATAGTCTTGCCAATAAAATATAATAATAACATCATTGAAGAAGTAAATGAAATAAAATTTCTAGGAATAAATATTGATAATTATTGTTACTGGAAATCTCATGTAGATCTTGTTTGTAAACAAATTAAAAAATTCGTTTACGCACTTCGTAAAATAAAGAAAATTACTAATAAAGAAACAGCATTAATGGTATACCACAGTCATGTATGTACTGTATTGAGGTATGGGATAATCATATGGGGACGCCCAAAGAGTTTTTATAGCCCAGAAAAAATGCATAAGGTCAATTTATAGTCTCAAGTGGACTGACTCGTGCCGATCAATATTCACCGATAAACGTTTACTTACACTTGCATCCCTATACGTTTTTGAAATGTGTAAATTCGTGAGAAACCACCTATCACTATTTGAGCAGGATGATAAGGCCCAATTTAAAAGGAAAATAGTACAAAAACCTCTAGTAGTACCTTGACGCAAATTAAAATTATGTAACAGAAACTGCTACACCATGGCGGTGAAAATCTATAATAAACTACCGGAAAAAATAAGAAAACTGAGTAGATTGTATGGGAAAATCCATACAAACTACCATCCCCTAATTTAAGGGTTGGGGGGTGATTTACTAAAAATCCTGAAATATGTATTTTATTATTTATAACAAGGAGTCCCTGTATCAATTTCCAGACCTCTAGCATCAAAGTTTGCGGAAGTCTCACACAAGCTTCCATCCCCTAGTTTATGGGGTTGGGATGTAAAAGTTTCAAGTTTTACATCGTTTTTTATTGTTTGTGTACTAATACTGGCTTACATACCAAATTTCAGCTTTCTAGAATTTCAGGAAGTACCCTAAGAATTTTGATGATTATCAGTGAGTCAGTGAGTGACGAAATTTGGGGTTTTTTAGATGGGTTCCTATCTGGCAGAATCTTGATGCCTCCGAAATTTATTCGGCATAACACACATAATTTTCTTTAAACGAAGATTTATAAGACAAAAAAATTGTTTAATATAATTTTTGTTTGGCCGAATATTTATTATGTCCGAATTTACAATGGCATACTTTTAAGATGATAGGATTTTATTTGGCATAATCATCTTTAGCATACTTTTAAGAATAGAATAGAATAGAAGCTCTTTATTTCGGACACAAATATCCATGTAGTGTTAGTAACATTCAAAAAATAACATATTGCTAGTGTTAGTATAAAACCGCACAAACTGCTGAACAATCGGAGAGACGAAGCTCTCGATAGTTCACATGTCTATGGGTCAATTGAATTGACCCATAGACTGCCCGTGTACAAACTTTGGCAATAAGCCTTGAAAAGTGTTACTTTTACTTGGTCTATACACCGCGCAAATCTACGGGACAACATATTGCTCCGGACCGCTAGAGCCCTGCGCTCCCTCTCAATGTCTACATCGTCCCTGAGGTCAGCGGCAAGACAGTGCCCTAGGTATTTAAAAGTTGACACCCTATTGATTGATGACCCGTTCAAAAGCAACTCGTGTGTATTCATATTTTTTTACATTATATTTTAATCCATGTGCGGCAGCGTAGGTCTCACACGTTTTAAGCATCCCTCTGATTGCTCCCGTCGAGGCACCCAGCAGCACCATGTCATCTGCATAGCTGATGTTAGTTAATTGATTCAGGCGTGACTTTGCGGAAATCCATTATAAAATACAATAGACGCTGATATATTTAGTAACCTATTCCGCTTGACTATTCTGTTACCACACGCGACGTGTTACCACACCGAGCGCTGGTCGCGTTCTGGTTTGCAATTGGTCAATCGTCATCCTGAAGATGCCTCGTTGAGAGGTGAAACACGTGTCGAATTCTTACAGGGTTTTTATGACTCTTGAAGAATAGTCAAGCGGAATAGGTTACTAAATATATCAGCGTCTATTGTATTTTATAGCTGATGTTGTTAATTCCCCCAGATCCCATCAATACTGCATCCGACACGCATGCTGCCGAGTGCGACTATCAGGTCATCCACTTAGAGGTTGAAGAGCCTGGGAGACGTCAGACCACCCTGTCTCACCGCGCATTCCAACCTATACGCCTCAGAGACTGTATCATCCCATTTCACCCGATTGACTTGGTTACCATACTAATAGCCCACATATTATTATTTCCGCGGGTATACCCCTATCTCCCATCTTTCTCCAGAGCATATCGTATAAGACAAGATCGAACGAGGAAACAGGCGCACACCGGCGTACCGCGATCTTTATAATATTGAACGGTGTCTTGAGACTTACAAAATGGTCACAATCTGATTATTTTTTTAAGGTATCAGAACTTTCAAAGTCAAAGTCAAATAATTTATTTCAAGTAGGCACATTAAAGGCACTTTTGAACGTCAAATATATAGAAATAGAAATGATTCTATTTGCCCCTTCCAAAAGGTAGTTTTCGTATGGAGAAGAATGGGCAAGAAACTCCACCGCTACTCTTTAAAAAAAAAAATGTTTTACAATATTTGGTATACATCAATTATATAATTACATGTGAAGACGATGCACCGAGAATACAATTACTGTACCACAATAGGTAAAAAAGAATTAAAAATGGGGCAATGACAAATAAATAAATTAAGTATGTGATAGATACATGGTGCTCACATATAAACATTGTAAAAGTATACGATATTACAATATTCCTACAAACTTGCAAGTAATACTAATAAGACAGTGTGTGATTTTAATAATCATAAAATGTAAAAAATCTATGATATACAAATAATAAATTATACAACTAGATTAGCAACCAGTTTGATTTTGTCCAGACTCGAATTTGTCCTATGGAGCAAGACCAGCATGTTTCCAAGCATTCTTATCTTGGATATAATCCTCTAATTTGTAATATGCTTGTTTACAAAGTGTACTTTTAATATGAGTTTTATTCATTTAATTGCAATATATCACTAGGTATTTTGTTATAGCATTTAACGCAGTACCCCATAAAAGATGTTTGTACTTTAGCTAATCTGAAAAATGGTTGATCTATTTTATCTTTATTTCTAGTGTTAAAATTATGTCTATTACTTTATTTGGCATAACTTTTATTTAGAGCGACGATTATTTGGTACAATTTCACTTAGCATACTACGAAGATGGCAGAATTTCATTTAGAAAAACCTTCTTTAAACGAATATTATTAAGGAAGAAAAATTGTTTAATATCATTATTGTTTGGCCGAATGTTTATATGTCCGAATTTACAATGGCATACGTTTAAGATCGCAGAATTCCACTTAGCATTCTATGAAGATGACAGAATTTCATTTGGAATAATTTTATTAGGCATATTGCCACGTGCCCCCCTGCATCGCTGGATGATCGACAATTTTTTTTTCCGACTCACTGTCTCCCGCGCGTAGGTCGAAGGCCATCAGCGCACATCCATCAGCGCACAGCTCAAACCACTGAACGGATTGCGCTGAAACTTGGCACACAGAGATGGTAAATTTTCATCTATTTTCTCAAATATCTATAAAGGTATTTATTTTACGAGGGCGGCACTGAAAATTTCGGGAATCAAGGAAGTGACACAACATTACTATTTAAAAATGTATTTATTGCTTTTCGAAGTATTCTCCGCGAAATTTGACACATTTTTCCATACGATGGAACCAATCATTGAAGCAACCTTTCCATTCGGAAGTTGGGGTCTCCAAAATGGCCGTTTTGTAGGCGTCCACAGCTTCTTCAGGTGATGAAAATCTCTGTCCACGCAATTTATTCTTTATTTTAGGGAAAGTATAGAAATCATCAGGGCTTAGATCGGGGCTGTACGGCGGATGGTCTAATAATTCTATGTTTTCTTGCTCTAAAAACTCTTTTGTTCTGTGCGCGGTGTGAGAACTCGCATCGTCGTGATGGAGGATGATGCGGCGGTTGCAGTTCTCTTTACGGAGTTCAGAAACGACCTGTGGCAAACAAATGCTAGCATACCATTCTGCATTAACCGTTCTTTGTCCCTCAAGAGGAATAGTCGTAACATGGCCGGTTTTGGAGACAAACGTGGCCACCATTTTTTTTGCAACACTCCGTGAACGAACAATTTTTGTTGGCTTTAACTCATTTTCGAACACCCAAACTCGTGACTGGTTTTTTGTTTCGGGTTCGTACGCGTATATCCAGGATTCGTCACCTGATACAATGTTGTATACAGCATTTGAGGATCCTGCGTGGAATCTTTCGAGAGTTCTGACGCACCAAGTAACGCGAGCCGCTTTTTGCTCTTCACAGAGCGAATGCGGTATCCATCGGGAAAACAACTTTTTTACACCTAATTGTTCATGCAAGATTATTTGTATTTGACTCACTCCAATGTCTAAAGTTGCCTGAATTTCGCGGTATGTCACATGTCGATCTTCCTCAATCAGCTTACGCACAGCATCAACGTTTTCTTGGGTGACTGCAGTTTTTGGACGACCTTGACGGGGATCATCACTGAGCTTGACACGTCCACGTTGAAATCCAGCAAACCAGCGATAAATTGTGGTTTTGGATGGGGCTTCATCACCAAATGCAGAAATCATCCGGTCAACACACTGTTTTTGTGTTAAACCACTTCGAAAGTCATAATAAATAATCGCTCTTGAATTTTCTCGAGTCAATTCCATTTTCTCAACGACTAAATAAGTTTGACAAAACCTTGTGACAAGACCGAGAATCTTTTTTTAACTAAATAAATGGTATTCGATTTTTAAAACCAAGGAGTTTTCAATTAAAAAGATTTTAATATGACAGGAACAGTGGAAATATTCCATTCCCGATACTTTTAGTGCAGCCCTCGTAATTATAAAAAATACATTTGAGATCGTCGCAACAAGCCCTTTCATTTGATATGTCACACGGTACAGTTTGCAAAACTTTTATTTTCTAATTTGCCCCTCAAGTGCCCCCATATTCAAAATTCATTTATTTTCGTAACACCGGCTACACGTCCGTATTTGGGTTGGGTCACAGAAATACATATATGTGTTATGTATACCAAAGGACAACACGAAACCTTTACAATAATCACTAGTTTTTTTAATAATTTACATTACAATTATTAAAATAGAACGGACACTTCATAATTTGGAAAACATTTTAAAAAGTAATTCACTTCTTCGGTCTTATTCCCCAGCGCCATTACTTTATTTTTAGTTACAAACACATTATAACGATTGAAAGCGTGTGAAACGAGCAACATCGACACTGACAGCCGATGAATTGACAGATGATACTGACATTTGATAGCAGTATCGATGTATTATATTTTGACAAAATATTATAGAAAGAATGGTTCTGACTACCATAAAGAACATAAATATAATGAAACGTTTGAAGGTAAAATCCAATGTATTTTCACTAATAAACGCTAAGTTAATATTTGTATAGATTGGCATCGTTATAATAAGTATAATAAAAAAAATTACTTTCGGGTTTTAGATTTTTTACAATTCTCAGTAGTGTCCGTGATTGTAATAAGTTACTTTCAATCGAATAGGTATAATAATATGCATTATTTAGAACAACGGTCAGCAACAGGCGGACCGCGAAAGGTCGAAATTCGGACCGCCAAATATTGTAATGTATTGTATACCAAGTACAAATTAATATTAATAAATCGGCGTTTTGTATGGGGAATTTTAAAGAAATTGAATTTTTCATACCTTTTCTTAATTTATATAACAACCATGAACATTAATGTTTTAAAACTTTTATCTACACCCATGCTATAAATCCTCTATAAAAGTTTCTGAAACAGTTAGCTTATTGCCAACATTAAAACATCCAGTGTCATAGTAACTATTATATCATCCAAACGGGTGTTATACTGTTGTACTGAATTTCATAATGCAACTCATTTAAAAAAAAGAACACTGTCATTCACGAGCGTTTCACTAACAAAGCGCCGTAATTTAAAAACAAAACACATTCGAATTCGAAAAATTCGAATTCACGTCGTACCGCGCCATTTTTGTTCGATATTGGTATTACAAAGAAACTTTTATAGATTTATATCATGGGTGTAGATAAAATCTTGTATGCAACTGTAAATAATTAGGTATTAAAACACGAATGTGGGTTTATCACATGAGTGTTTTAATACCCCTTATTATATAACAGTTGCATAAATAACTATTATTCACTAATGTTTAAAAACTAAGATAACGTATGCCACTTAGATTAAGCGAAAAAAATAAGTATTGGCTAAGTAAAAAAAAAATAGTGGTCATTTCTGCTAACAAAATGAGGAGTCATTTTTAAGGTATTTTTTATATTTAGCAAAACTATAAGTAATAAGGTTTTTTTACTATTGGTAGTTGTCTATGATGGTCATTATTCGATATAATACCAAGCGATTGATGAATATTTTAAATCATAGAAGTGACGAGGTTCTCTATTTGTGAGAAAAAAATGGCAATTTCATAAGTGGGGACTTGGGGACCCAATACGTAGATAAGGTATACTATACCTTTATTAGTTGAAATAATATTTTTAAGCCACATAGAATCTAACTTAGTACTTATTCAATCTAGCCTGTGTGCGAAAACAAGAGAACCAGACTATAAAAAACTGGCTCAAGACCGTCGGTGCAGTTTCTCACATTAATTTTTAGGTCTTGTGTTTTATAATTCAGTTTTTTTTTTAAACCGTGCAATAAGTAGGTTGCACTTAATTATTATTTTCCCACAGTATCCGGACCCCACTACCTAAACCTACTTGCCAACCCCTGATTTAGAACACAGAAAGGAAATTCACGTCTCTGTTAGTTCTTAGGCGAAAGATGTAATGCACGCCGAACAATGTCCTTTCAACTTAATCGGTCCATTGGATTCGGAGTAAATTGGCTGTGACAGACGGACAGACAGACACACGAGTGATCCTATAAGGTTTCCGTTTTATCCTGTTGAGGTAACGAAAAAATCAAAATACGCGAATCCGCCAGAGAATGCGCCGTGAAATGCGCGCGCCCAACCAACAGTCTCTGAGAGTCTGAGGTAAGCCGTGGACAGACGGACGCGGTTGGACAGACAGACAGACAGACATGGCGAAACTATATGGGTCCCTTGTTGACTACGGAACCCTAAAAACGAAAAGATACGACAAAAGTACTAGCAAAACAGAATCATGAAGAAGGATCAACCGCAGCAGCTGGACATGTCCGGTAATTTATTTCCGCTTTTACGATTGTTTAACGTTTCTTAGTTAGGGTATAGGTAGAGGTAGTGATCAGGAGGGTGGTGCCCCACTGCCCCGCACATTTGGGCACGAATAAGTAGATTTCGAATTTATAAGTTTTTTTAACTGTTTTTATTTTTGTTAAAGTTAGCGTTTAAAAACTTGTAATAGCGTGGTTGTTCGGCTCGCTGCGCTGTCGTTGGCCAGGTGAAGCAGCGGTCGTCGGCCGCGCCCGCGCCGGCCGTAGACCCCACGCCGCCCCGCCGCACCCGCACCCCACCCACACGTCCTCGCACACCTCTAGCCGTGTCCTGAACTCCTGACCGACCGGCGCGACCGGTCAGAGTAGCTCGCATTTTCCGCATCAAAAACGTTCCTATGAGTTCACTAATCAAGCGCGTCAGCAGTGAAATTATGAGATATCCACTGAGCGGCGTACGGCGAGGTTCGGGCGACGACGTGGCGGCAGCGGTCGATAGCGTCGCGGCGCGAGGTCAACGCCCGCCGGAACCTTGGCGCTGCCGCTGCAAGGTCGCGTCGGCCGCCAGCTGTCGTACACCGGCGACGAGACGCGCCTCCGCACTCTCGTCTTTTTAATTATACACGTATATTTCTATGTATTATTGTTAATGTACTCAATAAATTAGGATAGCCGAATATTTATGCCATGTTAAATAAGAAGAAACTTCGAACTTTTCTTAAATCAATCAACCTTTTACGATTGACAAAGAACATTGGACATTGTGGACATTCAAAAGATTATTCACCTCTACATTTCGTACATTCGCTCCGCATTGGAATACAGCTAAATCAATCGTACGTATGCAGTTCAACTCACAATAATGCTGGGGCTACATTGTCGCGTTATCACGAACTAAACTATGTGCGCTCTCACTCGCACACCGCTCGACGTCTCGCTGAGCAATGCAAACAGAGAGCGCGCGAAGCATAGTTCGCGCTATCGCGACAATGTAGCCCCAGCATAAAAAGCATTCATCCAGTAGGTATTATCTACGTAGGAGCTATATTACATGAAGCACCCCCCCGAAAACATGATTATGAACAGTGCATGCATGACATGCGCGACGCGAAAGGCGCGGGCATCCCCTGGGGGCCAGCACTGGCGGCGGGGCCCGAGCCTAAGCGTCCCGGCCAGGTCATTGGCCTACACCGCAGCCCGCACCCCCGCATTCCGTCTTTTACCTCTAACAACCCTGTCTGCCCTTATCTATAGATATACATAATTGAGTTCGATTAATCGATTTTACCAAAATATATAAAACTAAAGGTTTAAATTCGATATGTTGCAATTATATCTAATTTCCGATATACATTAAAGCCAAACTAGAAATGTTGGTGTTTCAACAGGTATCTAAACTAACGCTATAGGTACATGCCTATACATATCGAAATTCATCCAAAGATTGAATACGAAAAAAAAACTTTTAAAACTATAATATTACACCGATGACCGACCTGAATAAAGTTCAATCAGATGTCTCGACGATCTAGACAAACGTCTTGCAAGGAAATGAAATGAGACAAGGCTAGGCAGAGACACCAAACCACAAATGAGACAAGGCTACGACAAATCGAGAAACAAAAATCTGAACTCGGCTATTTGTATTCATATAAATCAACAAAATGCATGGGACACCTAAATTTTTTTGCGATTTCTGAGTTGCTTCCGTAGTTAAAGTTGTTCATAATGATGAGTACCACTACCACCCTTTAACTTCTCTAACCTTTTACACGTTTTATAAACACGACATTTATGTGTGGAGTTTGACTTAAGCTTGGCATTAGACACACGTGTAAGTTTTTGTAGTAAGACCTTAAGAGTTTCAGGGTAAACAAAAACGAACGTTATATTGGTCATTGGGATGGTTAGGGGTTGTTCTTTAATCACGTGAGGTTCGAACAGGAGAGGAGGGATCAGAAAAAAATCACGATGAATGGGGATCATCAAAGGAATAACATCGGAGCCAATAACATCGGAGATATGGCAAAAAATGTAAAGCAAGATCACAAACGCTGCTTAAAAATTTTAAAAAAATGAATAACAAGAAACAGTTAATTTTCGATATTTTTTCATGAATATTCAGAAAAATACGTACGGTCACATGCCCATGGGCGACATTCTATTATCCTTACTAATATTAGGTCTTTACCTATGAAATTGCCATTTTGTATGAAAAAATTTAAACGAATTTTTTATTTGTATTAATCGAAGTAATCACCCATGCAATCAATGCATTTTTGCCAACGCAGTGGCAGTTTATTGATGTCCTTCTTAAAGAAATCAGCTGGACGGGAGGCAACAAATTCTTCATTTTGTACTGCCTCTCGGGTATTGAATTTTTTTCCCGCCAAGAAGTTATCCAAATTCTGGAAAAAGTAGTAGTCTGTAGGCGCAAGGTCTGGTGAGTAGGGCGGATGATGGAGAGCTTCCAACCCCAGTTCTTGCAACTTGGAGACCGTCTGCTGTGCAGTATGAGGTCGCGCGTTGTCGTGCAGGAGCAGCGGAGACGAGCGATTGACCAATCCTGGATGGAGATGTGCCAGCTTCTCCATGTTCAGTTCTTCACAGTACACATCTGCAGTAATGCTCACCCCGTTTGGTAAGAAGCTGTGATGAATCACACCGGCGCTAGACCACCAAACAGTGACCATTACTTTTCTAGGGGTAAGTTTTCGTTTAGAGCATTGTTTAGGTACTGAACCAGGATCCAACCAACTTGCTGAGCGCTTGCGGTTATCAAACAGAATCCATTTTTCATCGCAGGTAACAATGCGGTTCAAAATTCCTTAATTTGTGTGTCTGTTGAGCAGTGCAAGGCACGCCTCGACGCATACTTCGCGCTGGCGATCATTGAGTTCGTGGGGCACCCATTTGTCAAGCTTTTTTACCTTGCCAATTTGACGCAAATGGACCAATATTGTTTTGACGCTAACTTCGAAAGCTGATGCTAATTCAGCCGTAGATTGTGTATCATCAGCTTCCACAATCGCTTTTTATTCGTCATTGTCGACCAAAGTCTTCGGACGACCGTGAGGTTCATTTTTCAGGTCGAAATTTCCAGAACGGAAGCGAGCAAACCAATAGCAGGTGGTGCGTTGGTTTGTAGTGTTAGCTCCGTAAACGTCGTTGATGTTGCGTGCCGCTTGTGCCGCGTTGCTGCCACGACGGTACTCATATTCCATAATTACTCGAATTTTTAACGTATCCACGATGACGAAAAAGATTGAAATGCGATGAAAATGTAACACTAATCATTAAACAAATGACTTCTTTTGAAAAAAGAATTCCATGTTTTTAAAATAAAATTAATTTGAAATTAGAATTCTTAGCCAAACAAAAATTATTTTGATTTGAAATGGCCAGTACTGCAGAACGGCAATTTCATAGGTAAAGACCTATTATTATAAACGCGAAAGTTTGTAAGTATGGATGGATGGATGGATGGATGTTTGATACTCTTTCACGTAAAAACTACTGAATGGATTTGGATGAAATTTGGCAAACAGATCGTTTATAACCTGGATTAACACATAGGATACTTTTTATCCCGATATTCCCCCGGGATCGAGACTTACGCGCGGTAAACCGCGGGGCGCAGCTAGTTATTATATACATTGTGAAATTTCACCCTCTATATAATACATTTCAGACGAACATTATAACCTCCTCCTTTTTTAAGTCGGTTAAAAGTTAAAGGGAATAGCAGGTCTTGGTATGTGATGAGTTGATGAGGAGGGATGAAATGAAACGCATGTGACTTGAAGAGTGATAAAAAATATACATTTTAGATGGAAGGATGAAAATATAGATGAGTTGTTTGTTTGAGCGAAAAACATAAACGAAAAGCTGGCCAAGTGCGTGTCGAACCACGACCAATGAAGGTTTTCGTTGTTGGGATGAATTTATCCCAAGAACAAATTAAACATTGTAGTTGAAAAACTTGTTTCCCCATACAGAATGTATGGGAGAACAACGTTTTGCAACTGCAAATTTAAGTTGGTCGATTATTACTCGGTAATTTGTAGAGCCTACTTAGCTGTCATATTTTTTTTTATTTCGTTATATAATGGTACCTACTACTGCTGTGAATTGTTTCACATAATTATCCAAAACCAACCATTTAGCTGGCAGGACACTTGACTCTAGCAAAAATTAGCACTTTAAAGCTTAATATTTCACAAACGGAGCCCTGCATCGACCTTTGCGTCGTTTAAAAATATTGGGAGTTTGTGAAAACCATTTTTGGATGCAGGGCTCCGTTTGTCATCCCGACACAACGACACCCCACACTAAGAGATTGACAAGAAAAAAAAAAAGAACATCATTTTCACCAAATTACGTGAAAAAAAAAACATTTTTTTTTACTGCTTTGTCTGCGTGATGTTCCCCCTACCAAATTACAGCTTTCTAGTACTAAGAGTCTCTGAGCTAAGCCGCGGACAGACTGACAGACGGACATGGCGAAACTATAAGGGTTCCTTGTTGACTACATAACCCTAAAAAGAAGTGAATTATAGCGTGACGGCTGACAGGGGCGAATGGAAGAAAAAAAAAAACAAATTACACCGACCCCAAGTGCCCTTGGCAAGAAGATGATGATGATACGCTAGAGACAGCTTATTAAAGTGCAACCCCTGTGTGCCTCGCGCAACCTTTAACGCTAAAACGTGAACTCGTCCAGCTACGATTTCGACTCAGATAATACTCGATTCGTATGTCAGCTCAAGTAAGCTGCAGGTATGATATAGTTGTAACAGCGCCATAGAGTAGAGAGGGTGCGAGGGGAGCGAACGGGAGGCGCGACCCAGTTTAGCATCGGCGACGGCTCGATGGAGCGCCGTGAGCCCGCGTCCCTAGCGGTGATACCGTCCGGCGGCGGCGCCTGTGTGCCACTCCGCTACCATTGACCCAGATTCGCGCAGCGGCCCCGCGCCCGCGCACCGCGGCGCAGCACAAAAACTACCACGCGAAGGCCCTGACTTGACCCGGTGCCGCCTACCTGACCTACTAAACCTTCCTGTCTGCCCAATAACGTCATTTTGCCTCATTGGAAATTCTATTGATTGGTGCAACAAATGCTTTTATTAAAATACTACATTTATTTCCTTACATATTATAAAACAAAGTCCTCCGCCACGTCTATCTGTCGTCCTGTTCGCGATAAACTAAAAAACTACTGCACCGATTTTCATGCTGTTTTCACCAATGGATAGACTGCATAGAGATATAATATACTACATTATATCTATATGAAAGACTGGTTCTCGAGGACGGTTTTAGTATATAATAACCGACATTCACGCGAGAGAAGCCGCGGGCATCAGCTAGTGTTTTTACCGACTTCAAAAAAGGAGGAGGTACTACGTTCGGATGTTTGTTTGTTTTTTTTTTTTTTTATGTATTTTCACCGATTACTCCGCCGTTTGTGAACCGATTTTGAAAATTCTTTTTTAGTTCGAAAGGGTATACTCCCGAGATGGTCCCATATAAATTTTATTAAGTTTGCTTGCGTAGTTTTTGAGCTAGCTTCAATATTACGTATTTTTCCCACAGTCTATATAGACGATATAATTATTAGACTCCTTCACTGTTATTTACATAGCAGGTAGTAACTTGTGTGGGGTAGGTACCACCACTAAAAAGTGAAAAATTAAAACTTTTTACAAAAAAAAACAACCGACTTCAAAAAAAACCCTAAAAAAGTGAAAAATAACTTTAATTTCGGAAGTCGGTGGCAAAAAACGAAAATTAAAAAGCAAAGACACAGTAGTTTGACCACGACTACATCCCGTTTCTGAAATAAAGCTTGTCAATTTAATCTGCTGCCAAATCTTACGTCAAGTAAGTAATTTCATTAGCTGTGGTTATTTTAGGCAATTTAACCAATCAATTAACGTGTCATAATGTGTACGTACGATCTGACTATTTCATGAAAACATGACGTTTCTCAGCTCCACTCACCGACAACATCAAAGACTTTCGATTCTTTTTTCGTGCATGCTGTAACAGTAACTCTGTCTGTCTGTATGTTACCTTTTCGCGCCTAAACCACTGAACGGATTTCGATCGGCAAGGAGATAGATAGCAAACCGGGGAAGGACATAGGCTACTTTTTGTCTCATAAATAGGGGGGCGATTTAGGGATGAAAGCGTGTATGGGAAACTTATAATTTCTTAAGTTAGGTTAGGGCTATGAAAATTCAAACAAATAAAGAGTTACGTGTGACGTGTACATCTGTGAGCTTGAAGTAAGTCTGTAAGTTTCATTTCTTTTTCAGTCATCTGTAAGTTTTTCTAAAATAATCTCTCAAGGGGGTAGAATAGGGAATGATTTAAAATTCACATGTAATACTGACTCTTATTTTTGTGTGACTCTTTTCAAGAGATTTCTGGGATTGGGAATGTAGTCATAGCCCGTTTTTTGAGGTTACATTTACGTCTTTATTTAATTAAAACCGGTCCACTCAGTCAAAAGTTATTACTACTTGGCTTGGAACGGAGGGCTTGAGTTTACCAGTGAACTCGAAAGATGGCGCCATACAATGTGTTATGGGTTTTTAACCGACTTAAAAAAGGAGGAGGTTCTCAATTCGTCTGTATTTTTTTTTGTTATGCTACGGCTACACTTCGCGTTATCGCGAACTTTTTTTCGTGCGCTCTTTCTCGCACACCACTCGATTACTCGCTGAGCAACAGAAAGCGCACGAAGAAAAGTTCGCGATAACGCGAAGTGTAGCCGTAGCATTAGAATAATGTGTCAGCGTTTTTCGAAAATATACCCGTACCGGGGTAAAAAGGAATATTCAATTTAACAAGGGAGGGTTTAATACGTGGTTTGATTACTTTGAAAATTCATATAAATAATCTTTGAGTCACGTCATGGAAACATATCAAACGCTTAGTCAAAATTCTACCCCTGTGCTGGTAAGAAGAAGGGATACAATTTATAAGAAAAATCATAGTCATTTGTATTTGTTCTAAGTAAATTGTAAAGTTTTACATTTTTCGGTCTCTAGACTCCAAACGAAAATTCGGGTGTGTCAAAGTTTGTATGGAAGAATTTTAACGCGCGGTCCGATTAACTCGAAACTCAGTATCTTAAAATTAAAACCAAACATAAAGCGTGAATCAGTGTTTTTCGAAAATATACCCCTACCGGGGTGAAAACTGGTAGTCAATTTTACAGGGGAGGATTTTACTGCATGGTTTGATTAATTAACTCAATTATCTTTTGAGTCAAATTATGTAAACATCTCAATCAATTTATCAAAATTCCTCCCCTGTGGGGGTAAAATGAGAGTATACCTACCGTTTTTTTGGAAAATCTTATTTGTTTGGTTATAATCATATTCAACTATCTGTGTGCCAAAGGACCATGTGGGATTTTGTATGGACTCCGTCCCCACCCTCCAACAGTCATAGGATACGTGTCAATATGTTTTTAGGGACCCCGAGAAAGACTTACTGTCTTGCTCCATTGCAAAATCAATGGGGTTTTTTTTGTAATAACAAAAATCTTTTCTGTTAGCTAACCTAAGCTATAATTGCCTATCCTTGCCAAACATAACCTAACCTCACCTTTTTATTTTTTTTTCCGAGGTGGAAAATCCTCATGGATGTCCTCCGCCCTGGGGCGGGCGGAGGGGTCTGTCAGACTCTTGACTGACTAAAAACCACCCCGGTGTTCCGACTCACACCTACGCCGGGGGTCGCGGGAACGTAAAAATCTTCCGCAACCCCCGACTGGTGCCGGCCCGCCGCTGCGGGCCTCCTCGGGTCAGGGGGAGGGGTGAGGTGTTTGACTCCCCCCGTGACGTCTAAGAGGGGCGCGCGTGGAACACTACGCGCCGCCACCTCGGGTCCTGATGTATGGGGGGCGACGGACGTCCCCGAGTCCGTCGCCCCTGGACCCATTTAGGGGGGCTGGAAGAGGGCGTTATACGCCCTACGCCGACGCCCAGTGCGCCTGCTGCGGGCCGGGTGAGTGGACGAGATCTCCCTCTCCCTTTCCGCAGCCTCCTTCTGCGAGACGACTGTCTCGCAGTAGGAAACCACCGCGTCCCAGGACTCCTCGCTGTCGACCATCGACTCAACGACGGCCGGCAGCGAGAGGTCACTGCCTACTTCGGAGATGAGGGCATGGCGCGGCTCCTCCCAAGCGGCACACTCTGCCAGCGTATGCCGCGCCGTGTTCTCCCGGCAGTTGACGCAGTAGTGACACCGAGCGTCCGGCTCCCTGTTTATGCGACACAGGTACTTCCCGAAGCAACCATGCCCCGAGAGCACCTGCGTCACCCGAAACGACAGGGAGCCGTGCATCCTCCCGAGCCAGCGCTCGAGCACCGGCCGGACCGCCTCGATGATGTCGAGGCCGGCGGTAGGGCGTGAAAGCCTGTCCCGCCATTCCGCCACCAAGACCTCGCGAAGCTGAGACCGATGCAGCTCTATGTGTCGCTGCATCGGTTGCTCACCCCGCACTCTCGCTTCCTCGCGCCACCGATACGATGACGCGAGTACTTTCGCCTCGAGGTCCCAGGGCGGGGATCCGGCCAGTGCACAAGCCGCCCCGTAGGAGATCGTGCGATACCCCCTGATGACTCTGACGGCCATCGCTCTCTGCGGCTTGCGCAGGACTGCGATACTACCGGCCGTCAGGTCAGCCGCCCAGATCGGGGCCCCGTAAAGGGCCATCGATCGCACGATTCCCACGTAGAGCCGCGTTGACAGCGCACAGAAGCTAACCTAACCTAACCTAAGCTATAATTACCTATCCTTATCAAACATAACCTAACCGAACCTAACTTTAAAAAAAGGTATCAGAGAAAAAAAAAATGGTCCCTGATAAAAAGAAAGGTTGTCATGAATGAGAACCATATTTAGGTCGCTATATTCTATGCCTCTTAAGTGCAAACTAAGAAAATATATAAATGTAAAATAATGCTAATATTGAATAAAAAAAGTAATATTCCAGAAAAACCCCACATTTTTGAAAAATGTCACATCATTGATTTTTAAAATAAATCGACGTTCACAAAATCTTGACGACGTGAATAGCTCTATTCTTCAGGTACAAGATTGGTTTACGGTAAATAATTTGGTACTAAATGAAAAAAAACCAAATGCATTCGATTTAAATTACCTAATGTTAGAAGTAGCGAATGTGACATCATATTGAATGGAGAAAAACTGGAGTTTATTAATCAAACAGTTTTCTTGGGAATCACGCTAGACGAGAAATTACAATGGGGACCTCATATAAAATCTCTTGCGGGGCGGTTAAGCTCGGCCGCTTATGCTGTTAGAAAGATAAGACAGTTAACAGATGTAGAAACCGCGCGTTTGGTCTATTTCAGTTACTTCCACAGCATTATGTCGTATGGCATTTTACTGTGGGGTCGGGCTGCTGATATTGAATCCATTTTTATTTTGCAAAAAAGAGCTGTCAGAGCCATTTATAATCTTTGTCACCGCGAATCTCTCAGGGAACTATTTAAAAAGATTAATATCATGACGGTACCTTGCCAATTCATTTATGAGAATATTATGTATGTAAGAAAAAACTTAAATCTTTTTAATAAAATAAGTGATAGGCATAATTTTAATACTAGAAATAAAGATAAAATAGATCAACCATTTTTCAGATTAGCTAAAGTACAAACATCTTTTATGGGGTACTGCGTTAAATGCTATAACAAAATACCTTGTGATATATTGCAATTAAATGAAAGAAAATTTAAAACTCATATAAAAAGTACACTTTGTAAACAAGCTTATTACAAATTAGAGGATTATATCCAAGATAAGAATGCTTGGAAACATGCTGGTCTTGCTCCATAGGACGATTTAGTGTCTGGACAAAATCAAACTGATAGCTAATTTAGTTTTTTTTTTATTTATTATTTGTATGTCATAGACTTTTACACTCTGTCATTACTTAAACTCACGCACTGACTTATTAGTACTACTTGTAACAATGTTAGGACTATTGTAATATCGTATACTTTTACAATCTTTGTAAATATGTGAGCACCATGTATCTGGTAATTAATTTATTCATTATTGCTCCATTTATAATTCTTTTTACCTTTCGTAGTACAGTAATCTTATTGTAGGTGCATCGTCTTCACATATAATTATATAATTAATGTATACAAAATATTGTAAAACATTTTTAAAAGAGTAACGATGGAGTTTCTTGCCCATTCTTCTCCATACGAAAACTACCTTTTGGAAGGGGCAACTAGAATCAATTCTATTTCTTTGTTTGACGTTCAAAAGTGCCATATATGTGCCTATTTGAAATAAATTATTTGACTTTGACTTTGACTTTGACTTTGAAAGTTTTGATTTTCTAATATGCAACCGTAATAATCGACCGTTCCAATACATACACACAAGTTTTTCAACTACAATGTTAAGTTTGTTCTTGGGATAAAATTTTCTTCTTCATTGTGCGTGGTCCCACACGCACGTGGCCGGTTTTTTTTAACCAAGCACTAGTTCATTGTTTTTTCTTGTTATCTATTATCAAATAATATTCAGATTTATAATAAAAACATAGGCCACACCACTATGATTAAAGATGTAAAGAACTGAATGTCATTTGTTGGTCTGAGGGTCGATTCATAGTTTTTTGAAGCGGGCAGAGTAGTAACTAGGTAGACTAAGGAGGTGCTGGCTCAGAGACTCAAGAGTTTAATGAATCCTGAATGAATGATTGAATCCTCCTTAGGCTTTGCCGTAATCGGGTAAAAAATGAAAAATCCGCCTTTTTGTCCACAACCTGAAGCTCTTTTTTCGGAAAAACGCCGTCGAAGGTGCGTCATCTATTGTATGTATGTATGTATTTCTTAGTAACAGCCCGGAGTTTGGAAGTTGGCAGTGTGATTGATACACAGGGGTTTCACACCGCCTTGGAAATAGGGCTGCCATCCGTCCGGGTTTCCCCGGATTTGTCTTAGTTTGGAGGACGTCAGGGGAGCGTAATTTTTTAAATAGTGTCACTGTCACACACATACAATTTATGTCCGGGGAAATCCGATCAATTGAATTATTTGCAATAAATTAAAGCGTTGTCATAGTTAAAAATTCGCTGCGCGGCAAATATACCCATGCGCTCGTGACCCCCCTACAAAATTCGAATTTCGCGGGCTATCACTGCGGATCCATCTTAAGTTCTTAGAAATAGTTTTATAGAATTTACAAGCTAATAAGCATTATTTTACTTAGGGCTGATTTTACCAAAGTCAGATATCTTTTATCCGTGGAATAAAAACGGCGTCTGACAGTTTTTGTATGGAAAAACTGTCAAAAATTCAAAATTAATTCGCAGGATAAGACTTATACTCGGTATAAAAGTTTGGTGAAATTCGCCCTTAGTCATCTAGACAATTAACAATTTGTTCTTGAATTTGAAATTCGATTTACATTTTCTTTATTTTTGATGCCAAAATGACGAGATACTAAATTTTATTTTTTGAAAAAAATAAAATCGGTCTTCCATCATATATTCATTTATTAATCTTTAATGCTCCAAATTTTCCATTTAAGTCAAACGGTTAAAAGAAAACCTAACCAGTTTGAGGTAGTGTAGTAAAATTTAGTGCTCCCCATGCTAAGCCAGGCAAGTTGTCTGTAAAAGATCGCTTTTAGGAATAGAAATTAGGAATAAGTCACCCTATGTTAAATTTCTACATTTATATCTGTATTTTTTATGGTGTACATAGGAAAGACTATTCTATCTATCTATCTAGTTTATTATTATATATTATTTATTCCAGGTTGTTAGTTTTGAAAAATTTGGGAAAGAAATTAGATTGAGGATGCCCGCCTTTTGAAATAATAATAATATGACACAGTACAGTCATGCAAAGCAATTACAAAAAAATACACTTAACAAAAATCCAAAAGCATTATATTTTCTTGAGTGTCCTGGCTACAGATAGCATGAATTTAGTCAATGATGGGTGATGGTGTCAAATTGTCTTGCATTGGATTCATCTGATTAGAATGTAAATAAAAGAGAAAAGCAAAGCATTCACTTCTAAGTGCAGAAAGTAATAATAGTAAAATGGCTAGTGTCGAAGATGCAGGTGAAATGAAGCTTGCATTCTATGTGCACAGTGACACAAATGAGACACCCTTGAGGGTAAACTAAAGTAATTACTGGTCAGTACTAAGTTATTTGCTACAAATCATATCTAGTGCCCCACTAGAGAACAACAAAAATGTATCCATCCAGCCACTCATAACAATAGGCACTCCTTTTCCAGCCTTTGCCATTATCTGGTAACTTGGATCCTGTTCCTAATTACTGGGGCTAATATTGCCATTACTATGAAAAAAAAATCTGAGCACGAAAAGTTGTTCAGCTCATGGGTGGAAATTCCAAGTCATTGAAGTCGTGATAACTGCTGCCCACGGCTTCGTCAGCGTGGACCCTTCTTTTTATAAAATAAAAGTAGCCTACGTTATTCCTTATACCATCAGCTATATGCCAGTGAAAATCAGTCCAGCCATTTCAGTGATTAGCCGGGCCCTGAACAAACACACAAACAAAAAACAATGTTAACATTGTTTTTTTGTTATATGTACCATAATATACTTTCTTATGCATTTAGTAACAAGCTGTTAATTCGACATTAAAAACAGACACTCCAATTTTATTTAACGGGAAAGCTTCAGGATAGCCAGCGAAATCCAAATTTTCTTATGTTTTTGAAATATGCAGTTCAGTATCATGTCGTAAGTTCATTAAAGTATGATTTGCAACCGTAACAATTATGGATTTACAGAATTATAAACATTAGAATCAGCAATACAACTATCTCAGTTCATATAAGTGTATTGAATGACTATTTCATGAAATGAAATCATGACATTTGGCAATTGTATGAACAGGAGTTGACAACCTGACACTGACCTGCAAATTGCAAAAAACGTAAGAAAATTTAAATTTCGTGGGCCTTAGCGCATCTTCCTTAAGTATTTGTATTTCCATTTGTATACAAATACACTTGAAACAAAAATAAAACTATGAAGGTCAAATATGTGCATGATAATAATACAATAATTATGATGAATTTAACAAGGTCATCTTAAATAGCAATGATAAGAAAAAATTACAAAATATAGCCCTGTTTCTGATTATTAAAATGTACAATCTAAGAATGCAAGCATTGTTTTATTGATTCCATTTTCTACAAAAAGAACATTGCTAAAAAATACCAAATGTGATAAATTTATAGGTAGTCGTCAAAGAAAAGGTTCATGAAAACTTATCCAAGAAGTGTGATGTGATGATAATGCTTTAATTAGTAATGCAAGATATTACACTAAATTGTTTTTTGGGATGACATCACATATTAAAATTTTGGGAGATATCGTTGTCTACCGCTAACGGTATATGCATGAGAGGATCCGCAAGGAGCAGGCACGTACGCAGGTAACATGGGGAAGCGCGCGGTCGCGGCCCGCGGGCGGCCGTGGCCCGCTAACGCAGCCCACCGACACCAATTCTTAGCGGCTAGGTTAGAATGCACTTTACCTCGTCAACCAATTACCGCTTGCATTTTGACATTACTCCTGACCTCGCGTTAGGTCATGATAGAACGCGCGAGATGTATCTCATTCTACAGCTACCATAATGTGGAAGTTAAATAAAATGGCTCACAAAGGTGACGCATCGACACGATCCAATCGAATGATCTTAGTTGATCTCGGGTAATTTCCTGCTTGATCAATAAGACTTTCGCACGTACACGACTTTGTTCGGCAATATATGCACTAAATACACCATAATAAATGAAATTCACAAACTTACGAGGCGATGAAAGTCAATTTCGTAGAAAGCACACGTACCGCAACACGACAAGCGTGTTCTTTTGCACACATACAACTGAATAACTCACACGAACAAATTGACAGTTACTTGCTTATTATGTTCGAGTCCGACCTGCTTTGGCTGCTTCATTAAACAACTGAGGTTTTTTTAAGAGAACTGAAGTTGTTATTTATAAAACATGTTCTCGGATAAAATAATTTAAACATATAAATAATAATACGGTCACATTTATATAGCCATATGATATAATTTACATACATGCAAACATTTACAATTAAAAAAGTTTTCAATGGTTATAACGGAAATGACGTACTACTACCAACATTACATTACGTTCAAGCAAGATGCGTTCTGTTTTAGCAAAGATTATATAAAAAAAACCGCGACAGCTCATTCTTTGTTTTCAGTTACAAGTAAAGCCTAGTAAATCATGAGACTGCAAGTTTCAGTTTGTTATAAAATACTCTATGACTGCAAGTTAAGCGCTTCTGCAAGGCGGCCGGCAACCAGGTAACAACATGAGTTTCATACAAAGAATAATAAACGGCCCGAGTTGATACGGTTACGAATACGATTCGGTTCCGAGTTAATATGTAGCTATAACCTTTATAAGCCATCGACCGTCACCATAGCCAGCAAGTGGAAAGACGCGTAATCTTGATAAGCTTTGTTGGAACCGGTGCCGCATGCCGTGCCAGTGTGGACTATACACCGGTTTCAACAAGGCCAGTGGAAAAACGCCCATGGGCAAGAATCAACAATGGGCGTATCAGCCTGTTATATTCAAATTATTACACATCGTTCACAAACATACAAGTAACAAGGTATGAAATTCTAACCAACAGAAAAATTTCCTACTGTGCGTTTACACTGGCGAAACATTCACAACCAAACATTTTGAAATCTCTAGTTTTCCTGTCAAATATTTTAGGAACATTGACAGAAAATAGAGACTTCAACATGTTTTGTTGTGAATATATTTATTAGTAATCTGTGGTTGTAAATGTTTCACCAGAGGGGGATGCGCCAAGATACCCCGCGAAATTCAAATTTTCTTAAGTTTTACCAATTTGCAAGTCGCGACCGTAGCAAATACGGCTTTACAGAATTATAACTATTACATAATAATATAGGAATACAATTCCGTAAGTTAGATTAATCCTCAAATGTCATGATTTCATGAAATAAAATTCTATGAACTAAGAGAGTTGTATGATTTTTATGATTATGATTCTCTATATAAATATTTGATACGACCGTGAATCATATTTAGATCAACCTACAGCCTGATGCTAACCAGCAAATAGTAAAAAAACGCAAGAAAATGAATTACGCGGGCTACCCTGAAGCTTTCGTCTTTTTATCAGCGACTCTCAAACTAGGCACTTATTTGGTCTGATCTAGGCACAGCTTGTTTCGGAGTTTATACTATCGTCAGGCGCGACACGTATTGTGCATTTGTGAACATACATTACTATACTTGGCGTCGCCGCCGTGCCGTATTATGTTTAGAAAAGCATTTCTATGTTGGTCAAGGAACGCACGCTTGTTAAGTGGCAACACTAAGCCACGATCCGAGGCTCCACAGGTACCTCTGTGAAATTAGCCCCCGATTTTATTATTCTGAACTTATGATAGTAGGTAATCCTTAGAGAATCGATAGAGAGAGTTAGAGAGAATAGAAAAATCGTTAAAGAGTAATTAGTTTCCATGTAAAAACAATTTTTATACCATGCCCCCTCTAAAAAGCTTATTTTATTCACTGAAAACAGTGAATAAAAAGCAGTTTTAATCACTGTTTTGGTGTTTGAATTTAGAACACCAATTTGTTCGAACTCCATCCCAATGATATACAAACTCCTATTTGATTTGATTTTCGAACAGGAGTTTAGCATTAGAATTAAAACTGTTTTGTGTTCTTTGCTGTCATTATTAAATGGGCGCTATTTTAAATATTGTAAGTTGTACGAACAAAAAGTTTAGAGTTACTTAATAATAAATCGATTGAAAATGTTTTCAAGCGATGAAGATGTGTTAACACCTGAGTTTATGAAAGAGAGTGCGGCCGATATAGTAGAAAACTTGCTACCTAACAAATTACAGCTGCTTTACATCAAAGCCTACGATTAGTTTTGTAAATGGAAAAATGAAAATCAAGCTTCTGGCACATTTTCAGTCTGTTTTCCTAACTTATTTTAATGAGTTGTCGAAGAAAAAGAAGTCATCGACATTATGTAGTATGTATTCTATGCTACGGTGTAGGTACTATAAAACCAAGGCATAACATTTACATAACAACATACTCGAAGTTCTTTTTCTCGTAGTCATGGTATAAAGTATAGTATGCAACTCTTGAATAAAACGGATTTATATCGAGGGCCATGAATTACTCGCGTCGTTCAGGATTCTAACACTTGAATCACTCGCTATGCTCGTGATTCAATCATCATGACTCCCTATGGTCGTGATTCAGACGTTAGAATCCTTCACTTGCTCGTGATCCATCTATGGCCCTCGCTTTAAATCCGTCCTTTATTCACTAATTGCATAATATACTATTATACCATGCCCCCTCTAAAAAGCTTATTTTATTCACTGAAAACAGTGAATAAAAAGCACTTTTAATCACTGTTTTGGTGTTTGAATTTAGAACACCAATTTGTTCGAACTCCATCTCAATGATATACAAACTCCTATTTGATTTGATTTTCGAACAGGAGTTTAGCATTAGAATTAAAACTGTTTTGTGTTCTTTGCTGTCATTAGTAAATGGGCGCTATTTTAAATATTGTAAGTTGTACGAACAAAAAGTTTAGGGTTACTTAATAATAAATCGATTGAAAATGTTTACAAGTGATGAAGATGTGAGAACACCTGAGTTTATGAAAGAGAGGGCGGCCGATGTAGTAGAAAACTTGCTACCCAGCAAATCACAGCTAGTTTACATCACAGCCAAATCAAGCTTCTGGCACATTTTCAGTCTGTTTTCCTAACTTATTTTAATGAGTTGTCGAAGAGAATTCTTTCTCTTCGACAACTCATTAAAATAAGTCTTCGACATTATGGAGTATGTATTCTATGCTACGGTGTAGGTACCTACACCGTAGCATAGAATACATAAAACCAAGGCATAAAATTGACATAACAACATACTCGAAGTTATTTTTCTCGTAGTCATGGTATAAAGTATAGTATGTAAGTCTTGAATAAAACGGATTTATATCAAGGGCCATGAATCACTCGCGTCGTTCAGGATTCTAATCACTCCCTACGGTCGTGATTCAGTCGTTAGAATCCTTCACTTGCTCGTGATTCATCTATGGCCCTCGCTTTAAATCCGGCCTTTATTCACTAATTGCATAATATACTATTATACCATTCCCCCTCTAAAAAGCTTATATTTTTTTCACTGAAAACAGTGAATGTAACAGTGAATGTATGTATTCTATGCTACGGCGTACTATAAAAACAAGGCATAACGTTGACATAACAACATACACGAAGTTGCAAGTTCATTTTCTCGTAGTCAGGGTATAAAGTATAGTATGCAACTCTTGAATAAAACGGATTTATATCGAGGGCCATGAATCACTCGCGTCGCTCAGGATTCTCACACTTGAACCACTCGCTATGCTGCAATCATCATGAATCACTCCCGACGGTCGTGATTGAGTCGTTAGAATCATTCACTTGCTCGTGATTCATCTATGGCCCTCGCTTTAAATCCGTCCTGTATTCACTAATTGCATAATACACTATTAATTTCGGAAGTAGGTAGGTAATTCTACTTTTTACCACAAGAGTATTGCACCCTATGCGCTAGGGCAACGAACTTTCGTCTCAACACGGGCGGGGGCCGCGGGGAATACACCACGTGACTTGACCGGCCGCGAGTGCGACTCCTCCCTCACCTGATCACCCCAGTCAGTCAGGTGTTCCGCTAGCGAGCGCATGTATTGTAACGCCGCGTCGCGGCGTCGTAGCGCCGCTCATTTCTCGTACGTAAATAATAATTGTAGTTTTGTGATTATGTCTTACACGAATGAACAGTGCACCGAAATGGTACGGCTTTACGCTATCGCGGCTGATAAACTGAACGAGGCTCGGATATACGCAGAAACAACATGTGTTAAATCGTGAAACGATGTTGGCGCCCACACAAAGGATGCGTACCTACTTACGGCCAGTTCACCGTGCCGGCCCACGCTCAGGGTCGTTGCAACCAGCAGCTGCAAGTTGATCTTCAAGAATGAAACGAAAATCAAATTTACATGTGGATTTGTCACAACACCTAAGGTACTTAAGTATTTTTGCCTGTCCTAAGCCCGGAAAAGTATGAAGGGAAAGTTGCATCACATGTTATGTGTATTCATGTATTGTGTAGGTAGGTAGGACGGGTGGCGACTGTTACAGTAATTACCTACGTCACTCGGACGCATATCCATGACGACGGATAAAAATATTTTAAAGAAAATAAAAAGGATAAAAATCTTTTAAAAGAACTAGAAGAAGAATTCTTCAATTTATCAACCGATATAGCCCGGTTGGAAGACCGATGTGAAATAATGCTTTTTACTCATTTTAGTTTCCTCGTACTGTATAAATTGTTTGATTTACACTTTTAGTGCCAAGCACCCGGCTCGCAATTAGAACGATAATATGTTCGCGTGACCACAACTCGCCTCACGCGTCGTATATACACCGTGACATTTTAATCGTCTTTCATCCGCAGCCCACTTCATGTATCCAATGACTACTACACATTCATAAAAAAAAGATAGGTATTTATGAACATTTGAGTAATTAAAAAGAAAAAAATAATAATTTAATAGTAAGACGCATGATGTAGTTTGAAACACCCTGTTATGAGCGCGGTCCGAGCATTGCGTTCCAAAGGCGGCACGGACTGAAGCGGCGGCATCTTTAACAGAGTTCATTCCCCCTATTGCAAAAATGTGTGTAACCTTTTTTTCTTTTAATGCCATCCTTATGCCTACGGAATAGAAGTCAAAATCGGTTGAACGGACTGTATAAAGGTTTGTTTCAATATCTAATCTTATTTCAAACTAGCTGTGCCCGCGACTTCGTTCGCATGGATGTCGGAAAACAATAATATGTCGCTTAGAAAAGTTGTACCTTCATTTAAAAAGGGCGAATCTTTCGACCAGGGCTGGTGATTTTTCCTAGTAAGAAACTGCCAAAAAACTTGTGTTTTTATTTAAGAAAATGCTTCTCTTTATAAAATATTAGCGGTGGAACCACCTGGAGCGTACACAAAAAAGTTGCTAGGGTTGCTCACACGCGAAAGAGCTACATAAAGTTGGCCGTGGGAAAAGCAACCAATACTAAGATCCACCCCCGCAACGGATAATGTCTGGCCCTGAGCTTTGTTAATGGTCATGGCGTAACACAGGCTGACGGGGAATTGCACACGCTTAAAACTAAACGGGAAATTATTGGGAATGAGAGGAATTCTTGGAATAAAAACAACATCACCGGCGCCGCAACCTGTTAAGATTTCGGCTTCGATGACGTTTTGTTGGTGATTGGTGACTATAAGCCGAGTGCCGTTGCAAAGTTTGGGAGGACTTAAATTTCTGAGAAGAATTATTGGCACTCCGACTTTTAAACAAATTTTGTGTGCTGAAAGACCGGGTGTGTTAAGGGATTCTAAGAACTCTACTGGATAGTGTGTGGCATCTTCTTCTTCGGGAACCGTATTTATCGATGTATATTGTTGACTTTCCCCAGAAACATGTGCCAATATTTGTGTATTTATTGCTGTCCGATAGTCGAACAAATCGAATCAACCATAAGGCCTCTGCCTCGAACCTTTTTCGCGGCGGCGGCGGCGGCGGCGGCGGCGCGGGCGCAGCAGGATCTTATGGGTAAAATCAAATGGACCGGTTCTCGAAAACAGCGGCGCGGCAGCGGCGAGGCGGCGGGCAGCGAGCGGTGCACTCCATTCAAGCGGTGACCGCCCGCGCGTCTGCATTGCAGTGTTGTTGCCCACAATAAATTGAGCGTTAGGAATAAATTTGAATCAAAAAGATGTTGCCGCCATTGTTCAGCCATTTCTTTCGCGAATAAAAACAAATATCTCGACGACAAAATCGTGAACACAACACTACGCGGCTATAGTGACGCGCGATCTGCCCGCTAGTTTCGAGAACGGGTCTTTGATGCCCGCCCCGCTCCCGCGCCGCCGCCGCCGCCACCCCGCTGCCCCCAAGATTCGAGGCCGAGGCCTTACACATGCCAACAACGATCGAATCGAATGAGCGATGGTCACGAATCATACGAACAAATTACGAAGTATAATACAGTTCGATTCAAACTTAATGGCGGCTCGGAACATGAGGCGAGTCGCTGCGCAGTAACAATTTCATGTGACAGCGGGGGTGAGGGGTGGGGTACTGCGCAGCTAAAAGTTAACTTCCGAGCCGCCATCCGCCCCGCTGCCCGCAAGATTCAAGGCCGAGGCCTTACACACGCCAACAACGATCGAATCGAATGAGCGGCGGTCACGAATCATACGAACAAATTACGAAGTATAGTACAGTTCGATTCAAACTTAATGGCGGCTCGGAACATGAGGCGAGTCGCTGCGCAGTAACAATTTCATGTGACAGCGGGGGTGAGGGGTGGGGTACTGCGCAGCTAAAAGCTAACTTCCGAGCCGCCATTAAGTTTGAATCGATCTGTAACGACTCGTTTCTTGACTTCTTAATTTGAATGAACGAAACCAACCAAAATACCAAATCAAAACCAATCAGATCACTGATCAATACTTTCAACGAATGACAACCCAACCCAACCAACAATTTATTATTTATTTATTTATTATATTATATATTATATTATATTATCGACACTAAAGAAGTCAAAAACAAAGATACCTATACTAAAACTTATTTGGAATATCTGGGCGAAAGTGATTCTAAGACGGAGAGTCTTAACACCGCGATTCAGAAAATGACATTAAACGAACAACGCCATCTATCGAGCACGAAATGATACTGTCAAAATATATGGGAAAACGTTCGAACACTCTGTAAGCTAAATAAACTATGTAGAAAAGTGAAAAATTAAAGAATAAATACCTATATTTTTTAAGAAATTAACATTTGTCACTATTATTTCATGATTATCAAGATTTGAAAGATAGGTAGCGCCACCTATCGCACTAATACTAAACTAATAAATAAACAACGCATCTGGAAAATTTTAATTAATCTAACTTTAGAGTTATATTCTATACACAAATACACAATGTATCGCGTTAAGTTTCCGCGCAAAGAAAATGACGGTCATATAACAACACACGATCTCACAAACCTAGTAATTAAGAAGTAAGTATCATTTCGCGTCAATAGATGTCGTTACGTGGATGTACATTACGTAATGAAAATTCCTTCTTGAACACTTTAAATTCATATATCTTTTGATATTTTGAAGCGATTGCGATGAAACAAAAACTAATTGAAACATCGAGTTACACACAATATTTGAGTATAAAAGTTAACCATATTGATTTCGTACTTTTTACGTGATAGTGGAACAATCAAACTACACAACATACAAACAGACAAAAATTCCAAAAATGGTAGAAATGGAATCTGTTGGTTATTCTTGGACAACCAACCAATTTTTTTTTTTTTTTTTTCATTGTACAGAAACGTCTCGTCTACAGATTTATTATATGTATAGATGGGGTATAGGTACATAGTAAGTGCAGATTAATAAAAAAGAAAGTTACAAACATACGGTCTTCGTTCGACCCTATTGAAGATAGAAATTTGACTCATGTCTACTAACCTAGCAAATAACAAACAAAAGATATGTAGTTACTGAAATTGCAGTCCTGGCACTTGCGGGTTGATCACACCTCGGTTGCGTAACATTTTCAGATTATTTGGCGCAGCGTACAATCTCCTTGCTCCCCGTAAATTGTCACCACTCACTGCGTACAGGCGCACCATTTGTAGGTACTCGATATTCGAGTATCGATAGTTCCTCATAATCATTGTGAATACCTACTTCACAATGATTATGAGGAACTATTCACTTCTTGCACTGTAACGATCGCGAACAACGTTTGATATCCGGTAGCGCGCGCGCACTTCCACTTCCGGTATTCGGCCGCAACTGAGACGCTGCGAGCGAGATTGACCTTCACTTATTTTTCGAGTGAAAGGGGCGGGGCGTGACACGCGCGGCTCTACTCAAAGGATAGCATTAGAGCTCCTCATTGGATGACAGTCCACGTGGACTATGCTTGATTGGCTTTCGGTATTGGAATGATCTACTCGACCCGTGCGCTGCGTAGGTATGTTCTACCGTTTGATACGTAAACATTAATAACAGGATGTTTCAGAATTCTAATGCAATATTTATTTTTCTTTGTACCTATTATATTAATTAATGGTAAAAAAAAAAAACGTGTCTGGAGGTATTTTATGTCGGATACATTGAGTGGACCACCTTTGTAAGACGATTAAAATGTCACGGTGTATATGTAGCTATACGCGGCGCGCCGATGGAACATCAAGAGGCATAACTGCAAGGAAATTAAAAAATACTTATTAGAAAAATAGATTATTTTATTGAATATTGTGTTCTTTTTATTGCATCCATATCAAATATTCAGATAAATAAAGAAACCGGTGCATTTTTAATGCTTTAGGCCGCGTCCTAACCAAAACCGACAGTCGCGCGAGTACACGATCGTTGCGCTCGTACCCCGTGTCCTAACCTAAGCGATTGGTCGCGCGAATACGCTATCGTCGCATTAATTTATCACTCATTTGTTAAAAAAGTCGGAAGGCGCCCTCTGTTGGCGCGATTTGGGTTTGCCGAAAAAAATGAACGCGATGAAAGTCGCCTGTTCGCGTGACTGTCGCTTTGGTTAGGACAAGGCCGTATACATACAAACATATGACATAATCACGCGATCAATCGTACTTAGGGTCATTATTCAGGTAAACCATCGCGTAATCGCATATCGCTTTCGGTTGGGATGCAGGGTTAGGGCCCGGCCACATGACGATAACGCGAGGTCGTCACGTTGCACGACGTCGTTTCCTCGCCGCCGCGTTCATATATATATTAGCAATGGCAGCCAGATTAGCTTGGATAGTCGTCGTGATGTGGCTGGGTCCTTACACTCGGCCGGATGTACAACATATTTATTATTTTATGTGTTTGCTATCGGGAATGTTATTCACTTAGTTTAAGCATAAACGATCTCATTAAGTTTTCAAAATATCACATCATGACGGATGGCGTCATGCGAACAATTAGTAAAGATCGTCCTCATGATAACGCTACTTCAGACAGCAACGAAACTCAATTTACACTTCAATTTTGGAGCAAAATATAAATATCGGAACAGATGTAAGTTTATTTATATAATAATACTAGCTTCCGCCCGCGGCTTCGCCCGCGTGGTATGTCGATAAAAACTAGCCTATTTCCTTTCTCAGGCTCTAGACTATCTGTGTACCAAATTTCATTTAAATCGGTTCAGTAGTCTTGGCGTGAAAGCGCGACAGACAGAGTTACTTTCGTATTTATAATATTAGTAAAGATGACATGCTGACAAGCAGTGTATGAAAAATGATTGTGCCAGTTTATAATGTGAAACTAACAGTGTTTATCGAGTTTCGTTACTGACCGTACTACAGCTAAGTATAACATAACAACTCTCCTTCTGCGCGACGTTCATTCATCTGAGCTGTGAGTAGAAATTGTACAGTTTACTCTGCATCAGACGAACATTATTGCACGTGAGATGTTACTTTGAATTGCACGATTAGTAATGTTTAGTAAAAATATATTTAAGTACATATGTATAAAGATTAAGTACAATCTTGAGATTCGAGATATAATTCATCCTTACTTGATAATTAATTGAGTAAATAGGTATAATTTATTTATAATCATTTAACATGTATATCAAAATACACTCATAAAATAAATAGTATACATGTCGCAGACGGATTGTATGATTCGTCATTTTACAAACGGCGCTGTCCGCTTACAAAAGCTCGCGGTTATGCAAAATGCCTAATGCAAATTAATAATTTCGACATTGATTGTTATTGTAGGTTTACCATCATAAAACATAGGATGGATAAATTATCCAGGGTTGCGGGAAAGTCCGAAAGGGATACCGGGACCTTGGCAACAGGCAACTGAAGGAACACGGGTGGGTTTTAGTCAGTAAAAGTCTGTCACGCGCTTCCGCTCCGCTCAGAGCGGGAGGAGTCATTTGATGATTTCCCAACATCAAAAAAAAAAAAAAGGATGGACAAATTATACTTTCTTCCAGCAATCAGGTACCTATTATTTCACCGTAAAATTGTGAGAACCGTTAGTTTATAATTTTATCGGTATTATATTTCTATTAGATTATAAACAATCGAAAAATTGTGAACTGGGTGAAATAGGCGAGGTTAGGTTAGAACTGTGACCGTACGCGAGGGAGCAAAGCAAGCGGTGCCGCGGCAGCGGCCGGCGAGCGCTACTTCGAAGTTGCTCGCAGCTAGGCTTGCTATTTATTATAAGTGCGTTACGTCGCAAGCAAGTTAGATACCAGTTCACAATTTGTCAGTATTATTTCTGTAAGATCATGAACTATCGAAAAATAACACGTCAAATTGTAATTTTTTTGTTGCAAATACAATTTTTTAAATTTTTGTACCAATCATATTCCACAGGAGTCCTCCGAGCACCAGACTCCATGGGCACCTTACGTTTTTTACGTGCCGGATAACTACATATTTCAATTTTCCGCGGCATTTTGTAAACGGCGTTTGAATTGTCCACCAAATATTGTGGCATATTCTAAAGTGACAAGGCAATTTAAATTTTGCCTTCGGCATAGTACATAACGCCGAGCGATTGTAAACGGACTACGCCGTTTGTAAGAAGCGGAATCATACAAATTGCCTGCGACATACACAACTCGTGCAGCACAGGGCACGAAGTTGAGGTCGCGCCCACTCGTTCACTTTGTCTGGCCACGTCCTAACCAAAGCGATCGTCGCGTACATATGTCACTCATTTGTTCGGAAAACCACCCACTGCCGGCGCGACCACGCACTTGGATTCGCTATGGGCCACACAACTAACGCGATGGTCGCGTGTCGACGCGAAGATCGTTTTGTTTGGGACGCGGCCTGACAAGTATTGTCTCTGCTTCGCTTCATTATATTACCAACGTAAAAAAATAACAAATTATTTATTTAAGCTTAGTCTATTAACGATTGGTCCATTTTATTAATGTACATTTTTATAAAAATATTTTAGTACAAAACTTAACACTATTGTATCCAAGCGATCTCATCGGGAAAAGAAAACATCAATTAAGTACATGGCGGTTGTGGGGACGTCTCTCGGGCGTCACGTGTCGCTTCGTGCCCCAGGCCCCGCCCCGGGCTCCGCCTCGGGCCCCGCCCCTCACATGCCCGATTCCGCGATGCCCTCGTCGTCTGCAACAGAAAACCGCGTAAGTCTCGCGCGCCTGTCTCGGCAGCCACACACATGCGACACAGTTAGTACCACACTGTCATGCGCATGCGCACACACACTCACGCGCGCGTGTCGCTCCGCCGCCGGCCCTCCACTACCATCCCCTACCCTCCACCTAGCGTTCACACTCACATGTTAACCTCCTCTACCGATTGATCATTACCCGCCGACTCCATACAATAAATACAAACAAAATAATAATCCGAAGGATATTTAAAAATATATAGCCATTTTGGGCTATCACATAAAAGTTGAGATAGTAGAAAATCTTGAGAACGTTCAGTTAAGAAGCAGACGGTGGACTACCTTCGAAGGCGGCGTTGAGGTGGTGGTTGTGGTTGTTGTGCGGCGGCGCGGCCAGGTCCTGCCCCTCCAGCACGGCCACCAGGCACTGGTGGATGCAGATGTACTGCTGCTCCGTCTGCACCATCCACACGCGCTCGCGCCGCATGGCGTGCACCATGCCGAAGATGTCGATGAACTCCGCGTGGTTCGCCAGCTGCAACACAACACGAGGCGCCCTGTACTCTGTGCGTCCGCAGGTACACACGCTCGTCGCACGTGCTTACGACAACAGACCACTGTGTAAAGGTTAGTTTACCAGACATAGTTTTGATGCTTATACCTACTTCATTATATTTTATTTCAAATTGGTATGTTGTTATGGAAAACCAAGACGGAGCGCTGTCAACAGTGTAGTGATGTGTGGTTTGGTTGGAAATTGGTTGTAAATGTGTTCGTGTATGCATAGAGCGGAGGTGTAGTTTTTGTATGCTTCACTGTATTGTTCGCAGCGCTATGTCTTGGTTAGCATAGTGGTTTATTTCCATTATTATTCCTGTACATTATTCCTGTGTCGTAATCATAAGCTGTCCTTATAATATTGTATTATTGTTTTTGTAAATGTTTACAATTAAGAAAAAAAAAACGCATTCCTATAACCACCGCTCCAATTCTTTATAATACGTTGCCAAAACATTGGAGGGAATAATAATATACTACCAAACAATTGCGAAATAGACTAAAAAGCCTTTTATTAGAAAAAGTGTATTACAGAATTGATGAGTTTTTAAATGATTAGTTAATTTGATTTATATGACATTTTATCTGCACGTTTTATTTTATTTTTATTTAATTGTATTTTGTTTTTTGATTAGACATTATTATGGATTTTAATATTGACATCTCTAAGACCACTATATTTTGAATTGAATCTAATATATTGCTATACTGTAGAATGCTTTATGTACAAATCATTTGAATAATTTATTGACGCTTTTATAACTTAATGTACTGTACCTTTATATTTGTACGCCGTAAAGGCAAAACATGACTGTGACATAATTTATTGTAACATCTTGCATGCCTTGTGTGTGCATACTAGTGTTTTGGACAAATAAATGACTTACTTACTACTTACTTACTATAAATACATAACGACGCTTTTCCGGAAATCATCTCCCGCAACTTAAAGATGTCGTGTCGTGTGTATCGTGGTGATATGAGTTTGTTTTTCGAGCTAACCGTACAGACTACAGTTTAGCGATAAAAGTTGTGTAAACTATTTTACCTATTTATACTGCCTTGTGATCTATGTGCGCTTTCATTGACTTATAATAATTGTTATTATAAGTGTTAGTGACTAGACTGCTGCAGCGCGGTGTCCAGCGTGATGAAGGTGCCGGAGCGGCCCACGCCGGCGCTGCAGTGCATGACGTCACAGTCGCGTGTGTACTGTTAGTGACTGACCTGCTGCAGCGCGGTGTCCAGCGTGATGAAGGTGCCGGAGCGGCCCACGCCGGCGCTGCAGTGCATGACGTCACAGTCGCGTGTGTACTGTTAGTGACTGACCTGCTGCAGCGCGGTGTCCAGCGTGATGAAGGTGCCGGAGCGGCCCACGCCGGCGCTGCAGTGCATGACGTCACAGTCGCGTGTGTACTGTTAGTGACTGACCTGCTGCAGCGCGGTGTCCAGCGTGATGAAGGTGCCGGAGCGGCCCACGCCGGCGCTGCAGTGCATGACGTCACAGTCGCGTGTGTACTGTTAGTGACTGACCTGCTGCAGCGCGGTGTCCAGCGTGATGAAGGTGCCGGAGCGGCCCACGCCGGCGCTGCAGTGCATGACGTCACAGTCGCGTGTGTACTGTTAGTGACTGACCTGCTGCAGCGCGGTGTCCAGCGTGATGAAGGTGCCGGAGCGGCCCACGCCGGCGCTGCAGTGCATGACGTCACAGTCGCGTGTGTACTGTTAGTGACTGACCTGCTGCAGCGCGGTGTCCAGCGTGATGAAGGTGCCGGAGCGGCCCACGCCGGCGCTGCAGTGCATGACGTCACAGTCGCGTGTGTACTGTTAGTGACTGACCTGCTGCAGCGCGGTGTCCAGCGTGATGAAGGTGCCGGAGCGGCCCACGCCGGCGCTGCAGTGCATGACGTCACAGTCGCGTGTGTACTGTTAGTGACTGACCTGCTGCAGCGCGGTGTCCAGCGTGATGAAGGTGCCGGAGCGGCCCACGCCGGCGCTGCAGTGCATGACGTCACAGTCGCGTGTGTACTGTTAGTGACTGACCTGCTGCAGCGCGGTGTCCAGCGTGATGAAGGTGCCGGAGCGGCCCACGCCGGCGCTGCAGTGCATGACGTCACAGTCGCGTGTGTACTGTTAGTGACTGACCTGCTGCAGCGCGGTGTCCAGCGTGATGAAGGTGCCGGAGCGGCCCACGCCGGCGCTGCAGTGCATGACGTCACAGTCGCGTGTGTACTGTTAGTGACTGACCTGCTGCAGCGCGGTGTCCAGCGTGATGAAGGTGCCGGAGCGGCCCACGCCGGCGCTGCAGTGCATGACGTCACAGTCGCGTGTGTACTGTTAGTGACTGACCTGCTGCAGCGCGGTGTCCAGCGTGATGAAGGTGCCGGAGCGGCCCACGCCGGCGCTGCAGTGCACGACGACGGGCCGCGAGTCGGGCGGGCAGCGCTCGCGGAAGGCGCGCACGAAGCGCGCCAGCGTGGTGGGCGGGTCGGGCACGCCGAAGTCCGGCCAAGTGGTGAAGTGGAAGTGCTTGAGCACGCGCTGCTCCGCGCCGCGGCACAGCATGAGCTCCGTCACCGTCCAGTCGGGGTAACGGGACTCGTTGAGCGCCGTGACGGCGATGTCACCGTAGTACACGGGCCGCGTGTCGTAGGGCCAGTAGCGGTCGCACTTCTCGCGGCCCTTCTCCACGCAGCGCGTCAGCATGACGATGGCGCGGCTGCCGGACTCCCAGCACATGCGCCAGAAGTCGTCGCGCGTGCAGTGCAGCGGGCCCTGCGTGACGATGAACTCGCGCGGCGAGTTGTGCCCGGGCACGTAGTTGGCGTTGATGTAGTCGGAGCCCTCCTCGTCGTCCACGGGTTGCAGCTTGTAGCGCGAGTGGTCGTAGGGCAGGATGTTGGTGAAGCGGTTCTTGGGCCGGTTGACGGGCAAGTCGGCCGCCGAGCACGCCTGCTCGCGCCCCACGTGCTTCAGCTCCTCGAACTCCTCGCTGAACCTGCGTGCGCACAACTCATTTCATACAACTATTCAACAGTCATATTTCGAACAGTGATGGCAGGCCGGCCCACATTTGGTGAAGCGCTGCGGAGTTGTCACTGCCAAAGAAATATTGACTTTGCGATTATTGAAATAAAGTAAAAAATACATAAACTCGCATCAAAGTGGACGGAAGCGTCATTCATATTCGACTTTATTTTAAGAAATGTAAAGTTGATATTTGTTATACAGTTAACGCGCTGCACCTCGCCAGATCTGCGTCGGCTCGTAGAGAAAAAATGATTTGAAATAAAAAATAAGCGTTTTATTTACGCCGTCCGAGCGCTAATTGACTCAAAAACTGTACTTTTCGACCGAGTTAATATCCATCAAACATTATTTTTTAAAACATTAATTTACTGGTAATTTTAGGAAATATTGTTGTCTGAATAAGTAATAGTAAGGATATTTTTTAGATTATTAGAGTAAGTATTAAAAAAGATTTTTTTTTTTTTTTACATAATTGAGGCAGTCCCGGTATAGAAATAGAAATAGAAATCATTTATTTGCCAATAATGTAGGTATACAGATAATATGTTATAAGGATACTTGTGCTGGGGTTACCTCGCAACTTCCCATGGGTTACTTACTAAAATGTTGAGACATAATTAAAAAGAAGAGAAAATTTTAGGTTCTAGGGTGTTACTAAATTGTTTTAGCATGTTCAGGTATGTGTGGTGTTTGCGTGTGTGTGTGTATGGGGGGTCGGATATGCAGAATGTGTGGGTGTGTGTGTGTGTGTTAATGATTAATTAAGTATTGTATGTTTTGATTGGGTACAGGTTCTTCATTAGCATATTCTGGTTATAAGTTCAATTTCCACCATTCCGTTATAGTATTTTTACATTCGTAGCGCAACATGGGCTAAATATTACACAATATAAATATAAATATGGACTATCACTAATAATATACATACAAAAGTTACGGGCTGTCTCATGTCTGTTACTTCCACACCGTAACGCCTAGGTCGCCTAGGCAGACCACGTGGGTTATGGGACATGGGATACTTTTATCCCGGTAGTACGTTCCCGTGGCATAATTTCCGACATCCACACGGGTGAAGCCGCCGCCGGCAAAGGCTAGTTTGTTAATAAGTGTGCTAGTTATGTAATTTTCTTTAAAAATGTTATATTATGGCTCATGAGATCAATGATATATATAATTACTAGCACTATGCCCGCGACTTCGTCCGCTTGGATTTCGTACTTTCCCCTAAAAACTTCAGCAACCCCTCCACTCCTTTTGAAAGATAGTTTTGAAATTTATATTATTTACGACTTTATTACCCTTTTACACCACGTTAGGCGCTGATTTTTAAAAAATCCCGAACCACGTACTTTTTAATTATTTGTTTTAAGTATTAGTATCGTACCAAGTTTCGAGTTATTCCAACAGCGCGTTAAAAATTTTATTTACTTTGACACCCAGTGATTCCTCTATGTGACGTTGCTTAAAAAACTAAAAGTGACAATCTTTATTATTTACTAAGTAGCAAGTATTACCAATTGCCAAGTTTCAAGTTTATTAACTCAAGGAATAAGATTTTTCATACAAACGAAATTCCCCCTTTTCACCCCTTTAAAGGTCGAATTTCCAAAAACCCTTTCTTAGTGGGTGCCTACGTCATAATAACTACCTGTGTGCCGAATTTCAGCCCAATCCGTTCAGTGGTTAGAGCTGTGATATAGATTACCCTTTTTCACCCCGATAGGGGTACATTTTTGAAAAACTCAGATACACATTATTCTTTATTTTTGGTTTTAAGTATAAATACTGGGTTTCGAGTTAATCGGACCGCGCGATAAAATTGTTTTATACAAACTTTGACATCCCCCAATTTCCGTTTAGGGGGTATTTCAGAAAAGCTAAAATCGGAAAACTTTATTATTTACTTAGATAAATATTCGTGCCAAGTTTCAAGTATATTAACTTACGGAATAAGATTTTGCATACAAACGAAATCCCCCCTTTTCACCCCCTTTAAGGTCGAATTTCCAAAAACCCGTTCTTAGTGCGTGCCTACGTCATAATAACTATCTGTGTGCCAAATTTCAGCCCAATCCGTTCAGCGGTTTGAGCTGTGCGTTGATAGATCAGTCAATCAGTCAGTCACCCTTGTGTTTTATATATAAAGATAGATATGAACAATAAAGAAGAGTTAAAGAAAATGTATTTAAATTGAGTATTGAAAGGAGGACGGCAGAGCGTTTGAATGAAAAATTAAATGAACTATTAAACTCAAATACTTGGAGTTTAATTTAAAAATAGCCCTGAGTTTGTTACCAGTTATGAACAGTGAAAATTAAGTTTAGTTAACTGTGTCTTAATAAGTCATCTCTCTAAACAAACAAAATTAAGACTTAAATCTGATTATCCATCCATTGATGCATTACTATACTCCATTTACAATAGCATTAGACAGAAGTTAAAAAAGGTTCTTTTTAATGTACACTTTGTAAAAAAAAGTACAAAAAACTTGTTACAGTTACAATTGACGCCAAATTAATTCAAATCTCTTTGTTTACCAGCTGTTACACTTCATTGTAATCATTTTAACTATTTATCTTATGAAATTAAGTGGCTTTCATTTAAATATATTATATCATTCCAATTTAAAATTAAAGTGTCAATCCTAAAAACCTAAAAGAAGCAGGAGTGAACAATACCAGGAACGTTTTTCGTTTCACTATAATTCTACCAAAGCTAAAAGGTCACATAATCCATTCATAAGCTGTGACAGCCGGGTCTTTTTAATTTTACCGGTTTATGTCGTCTGTGAAATTGACGTAAATGTTCTGTGATTGTCATGTCATTAATGTCATTCGCTTGTGAATAATTGTGAATGCTATGCCTTGTGTTTTGTTATTGTCGAATTTTCGTGACTAAGTTGTTATTTGTTAGGTACTATTTTTCCTATGTTCGATCTTATTAGTGTCTCCCAAGAAAAAGAGAATGATGAAGCAAACTCCACTTCGTGCTGTAGAAAAGCAAACTGTCATCAATATTTTTAAGCAATTTAAGGAGTCCTGGCCTGCAGGAAGTCCTTGTTATAAGACTGAGATGATAAAGAAAACCGCAGAAGTTGCCGGTAAGGATGATTACTAAAATTATTACTATAAAAATGTTCGAAAGTAACGTGCATTGTGATAAAACATTTATATGGTAATAATATTTTCTTATTATATGTGTATCTCGGGCTACTGTGTATAAATATACTCAAAACGTACAACAAAGAAGGTCGCCTGCAACCTCCCCCCGCCAACGGAAGCACATGAAACATAATGATTTTGACGATATGACATTTAGTGAAATACGCAGGAAAATTCATAGTTGCCCCCCTTGGATAAGATATTGGAAGCAGTTAATAGTGATGTGATGAGTCTCAGCCAGATTTTAAGAGAAGCAGTTTGTCAAGAAACATTAAAGTTAACTTATATCAAATGGAGCAGAAAAAGTGTACTCATAGACAAGCACAAGATCGTCCTATGGAAACTAAAAAATCTTCATTAAATAAAAAGGCTAAGGAATTCAGGAAGAAAAATATATTATTCAGATGAGACTTTAAATGGAAGTACAGCACTTCTAATATTTCTTAACAATTTTTTATGCACCAAGCAGTGCGCCTTGTGCATTCTGTAGTATTATGATTTAGTACAGTTAAATAAAAAAGTACAACATAATTTCATTAATTTGTTTTGTGAATATTGTATTTAAATTAATAACCTTTAATCATACATACAGAAAAATTTGTGTATCTATGTATAGTTGAATACAACGGGAATAGGAAGGCTAAGCCACCTTCCTTTTCCCGTTGTATTCTTTAAACCAGTGGATAGACCTGCCTGATGTGCTTCTTTTGAGGACTTAATAGTGGTGTTATGCCATATTAAAGTTTTTGTGTGACCTGTATGTATGATAAAAGGTTATTAATTTAAATACAATATTTACAAAACAAATTAATGAAATGATGTTGAACTTTTTTATTTAACTGTACTAAATCATAATACATTGTTCATATTGGTATGTACTTGATTTACTTGCTTTTGCTTTTAATACATTTTGTTGACTGTCCTCACCATTAACAAATGAACACCCATTGTCATTGACTATTAATTAAGTAATATTATTGTATTAGGAAGTAACACATGCAAAGCGAACTAAAAGTTATAAATGTTGTCGCTACTCTATTATAGTATATATAAGACCTATTTCTAGCAGTGAAATTATATGGGTACGGAAAAATTGACTTGTAATTATTGTATTTCACAGTATCAACTGAAGGGTTTTTAACGGATGCTGCATTATTATTTGATGCAAAGAAAGGTGATGGAGATTACCACTCCGAAATGGACGCATTTATTTTCTTTATTCTTAATTAAACTTAAATCACCATGTGATCGGTTGTTACATTTATTCGTTTTGTTGTAATGTATGAAGATGCAATAAAGCATAATTTAAAATAAAATGACTTTGATTTCGTTTTTCTAATTATTTAGTAGACTGTCTTAGATTTACCTAAAAAAGTTATAAATTAACTTTGAAATAAAATGTTTTGCATTCCTGCTTCTACAAGCCTCTTTTTTCTAATGCTTTAATAAATGGAGTATAACTGATATGAGTATGATACGTTTATCTTAAAAATACTTAAAGAAAAAAAAATACCGGTTTCCGACTTCCAAAATTAAAGTATTTTTTGCCTATTTAGTTTTTTTGTCGTTTTTTTTTTTGCAAAGTTTTTATTTTTCACTTTTAGTTGTGGTGCCTACCCCACACAAATTCGAATACCACTACCTGCTATGTAAATAATAGTGACGGAGTAACTTAAAACATCGTCCAGCAGGGCTAACATGACAAGAGCGAGAACGCACTTTTTGTCGTTTTGTCGAAATTTGTCGTCGATTATGACGTCATTCTAATCCCTAACATGACCGTTATGCACGAGTATAACCGAAAAAGGCACTTTGACACTTCTCTATCTCGTGACGAGATACCGATGTAGCAAATTATTGAAAACAAATAATTTTTATGATAGCAACATCAGCTTAAGGTTCGGTTTCATTCATTCGATTTTACGCATGGAATTAGTATGTACTATATTAATTTTACGTCCACCTCTTTTATAACCGACTTTTTTTATTAAAATAAATATTTTTCTTTGGCATGCCGAAATTAAAATACAAAATGACGGAAATGAAAATTAGTGGCACAATATAAGTTTAAATATCATTTCTTTTTCGATAAGTATTGTTGTCATAAATGAAAAAGAATAGATTACGATACGGTTAATACGTGGATAATAATGCCAATGAATTAAATTTCATCCTGTATACTCACTAAATAATCACCACAAATGACAAAGGGGCCGATGATCGCCATTTGATAAAGCGAAGGTTGATATTGTAACAATCACCATAACACCCGTGTTATTGCAAATTTTGTTAATCACCACACTTGCCAAAAGGACTGATGTTCAGTTAAATATGCAGCTGGAGTTAATTTCGCTATTATAACCACAAAAGACTAATCGTGGTTAATCACCATCCTATTATGTTGCGAAGGTATGATACTGCCATACAGCCATAATCCCTAGACTTCACTAATCACCATAATTGCCAAAATAACTGGTTATTACTGAAAGTGATAGTAGTGCTCCCCTCCGCCACAGTTTCTCTCGTGGCTGCTGAAAGGAACTTTCGTTCCAATATAGATAGTAGTTTAAAACTAAGTTTTTTCCATTATTATATATTACATATTATATTGCAAAATAAAATTATGACTAAAATAAGAACAATTTAAGAAACTGCCATGTTATTATGGAGTTTTTTTTTTTTTTTTTGGTATAATAATTTTGTCTACTCATCTCGTCGTAAAAATCGACGACGAGTAAATGACAGAAGAATCGGAGATTATCTCGTGTTTAATTGTCAAAAGTCGAGATATCTTGGGTGTCATGTTAGGGTTTGTAGAGAAAACATCAAGTTTGACAGAACGAGTCGAGTATTTTGTATGGCAGCGCTGTCAGAAAACGAGAAAAGTGACGAAATAGACAAAAATTACTCACTCTCGCGTGAGTAGTTGTCGCGTGTGTCATGTTAGGCCTGCAGATATACTAAGTGGGACAAATACGTAATATTGAAGCTAACTCAAAAACTACACCACCAAAAAAAGGATCATCAAAATCAATTAAAAATTGGCGGAGTAATCGCATTACAAACACACAGAAACAAAAAACATACAGACGAATTGAGAACCTCCTCCTTTTTGAAGTTGTTTAAAACGAGTAGCGTCGCCATGCAAAGTAAACTTCAAACTTCGTGGCGAGAATATAAGGTCGATTAATGATTATGGCAAGGAGTTGAGTGAGCTATTTATGGATTTATCTATAGCGCAAGCCGAGGGCAAAACGGCTAATCTCAATATTTGTTTATACTTTTAAAGTATGACTAGTTTCAAGTTAATATCACTACAGTTTTCCACAATTAGCATAAAATTGTACATAAGCAGCGTGAAAACTAGCGCACCTGAAGTCGGAGTCGGCGGACATGAGGCGGTAGTGGTCGATGAAGTCGGCGCGGCGCACCGGGCGCTCGGCGCGCAGCGCGGCGGGCGCGGGCGCGGCGGGCGCGGCGCGCGCCCTGCGCCGGCGCAGCGCCGCCAGCGCCGCCGCGCCGCCCGCCGCCGCCGCCACGCCCACGCACGCGCCCACGATCCACGCCGTGTTGTCCACCTCTGCGCACGGGGGCCGGGTTAGGTTGGAGAGCCGCACGTGTTAGCATAGATCGAACAGATTACGTTTAACGTGTGACTCCGGATTTTTAATTTATCTGCCTGTATTGTCTTGTTTATACGGTTCCAGTAGATTTTTGGTCGTAGTTGGGTTTAGGTTTTTATAACTTTTATTCAAATCATTTTGGCGTTATAATTCAGGGTGTAAGGGACAGCCCTCCGCAGACTGATGGGATGACTTCAGCATAAATCATACTAAGACGACCGGTACATGAAATTATTTCAGGAACGTTATGGGAATCCAATAATAGTATATTATGCAATTAGTGAATAAAGGACGGATTTAAAGCGAGGGCCATAGGTGAATCATTAGCAAGTAAAGGGTTGTAACGACTGAATCACGACCGTAGGGAGTGGTTTAAGTGTTAGAATCCTGAACGACGCGAGTGATTCATGGCCCTCGATATAAATCCGCCTTCCGATCGGTATGATAAAGCTACAGGATGTACTTTCCCTCCCTGTGGCATATCCGTGGGACGCCCTGTATATTTGAAATGTGCTAATTAAGCCCTTTCATTTGATACCCAACGTGGTATATTATTAATAAAAAAGTAAAGGACATGACCAATGTGAACCAAATGCTGCCCAGACATGGGAGTGCTTCCAAATGGTTCCTTGTATAAATGTATACATAAAAAAATCGGTCCCAGGGTTAAAAAGTTATTGCCTTTAATGTTTTTCAGGTACCAATCTAGTTTTATTTCTTTTGGCTTATTACTAGAAATCTATAAGATAGCGTCGGTGAGTTTGAACTCGTTGGTTTTATCTTGTTAAGTATTATAGCCTCACATGCTGTCCAGGTTCTGATGATGGAGCTAGAGTGGTCACGGGCACTCCTCAAGTGAACCAGATAGCTCCGTCGTGGTTTCATTGGATACGTATTGACAAGTCCTATTACACTAGGTGGTGGCCAGGGTCTGATGATGGAGCCAGAAGGTGTCCATAGGAACTCTTCAATCAAACAAGATAGCACCATCGTGTTTGGACTTATTGGCTTTGTTTTGACAAGAACCTAGTAAAGCTCAGGGTTGTATCCAGGGTCTGGGGATGGAGCCGGAAGGTAGCCATAGCAACTCCTCAATCAAACAAGACAGCACCATCGTGTTTGTACTCGTTGAATATGTATCGACAAGTGCTTTACACTAGGTAGTGTCCAGGGTCTGATGATGGAGCCGGAAGGTGGACATAGGAACTCCTCAACCAAACAAGATAGCGCCATCGTGTTTAGACTCGATGGCTTTGTCTTGACAAGTGGTTACCGAAAATCTACCATTGCTACATTCTGATTCATCAAGACAATCGTGGATTAGAGTACATAACAAACCATTGTTATTCATATTTCACGGTTCGGAGAACAATTGGCAGTTGTGCCCTCGTTATGTGCCTATTTTGGTTTTTAGGGTGGGCTAGGCACCAAGTCGTTGTTAGGCGCCATGCTCTGTTTCTCGATACAATTATTATTGATGACGATTAACCGATCTCTTTGGGGAAACCGAAGGTTGTGTCTTTGCGATCATGGACGAAGTTATAATCAGAGTTTTTTCGAATTCGACACGAGTGCGACCAGTCCAATTAAATAATTCCGAATCATGTTGCTGACTAAGATTTTGAAATATATTTGTGGTTTCTGGGTACTGCGGGGGATTAAAATCAAAACAACGATTTAGTGCAGAGAATATCATCCCATCGTTGTCGGTCCCGGTGTTCTCTCATCACTACTATGTGACGAGTGTGTCAGGAACATTTAAATTCTTGACACACTCGTCACATAGTAGTGATAGAACATCGCACAATGATTATTGATAAAGCGGTCCCGTCTGACGAGAACCTCAGAAGATAAGCAGATTATGTATCTTGACGACATGTGGGATGTGGATGCAACAGTCATTACGTCGATAGTCGTTACGGCCAATGGCATAATAGCCAAGAGCCTCGACCAACACCTGAGGAGGCTATCGTGAGCCAGCTGGATCAAGGGCTTGATATAAATGAAATAATAATGTGTTATTTACCAAATTACTGTCATTAATTAATCAAATGTGTCATTGGTTGTCATTATTCATCAATAAAAATACACAACAAAAAATAGGTTTTCTTAAAACTCCTCGGATAAATTTGGAAGAGCTTTGGTTTACAGACTAGTGCCAAGCCAGTGCCAAGCCAGCCATAAGCTCAAGGAACATAATGCACTGTGTCTTCATTCTGGGCAGCACTTGGGCCAACTCCCATAATATGAATGGTAAATATCCTTTCTTCATGACTGTATGTCCTCTAGAGGGCGCCATTTCCAATTTAATGTCGCATAGGGTCAGTTCAGACCGCGACGTGAAGCGACGCGACGCTGCGCGCACTTTTTAACGATTATCGAACTTATTTTCTTCACGAAAACTTTTCAGTGTTGACATGTGTCAAAGTACGCTGAGATGCGCGGTGCTGCGCAGTGCGTGTACCTTATTGTGTAGTAAATAAAGTCGATACTGTATCGGATCATAAAAAAGTGCGCGTCGCGTATCGGTGTGAGCTGACCCTCACCGTATAATCAGCAGACGATCAAAACGCTTCCAATGATACCTCGTGTGTCTAATTATCAAGTAGTTTAGAAGTAGTTTTTGTGTACGTATATTTTCCGTTGACTGTACTGTCCATATATGTACATACGCAACAAAAGAGGGTGTTAGATATCTTACGTTAAAACTGGTCCAAACATATTATTACTAACTTTTCGTAAATGGTTTACGTATTTGTTTGGTTCACTGATGGTCACAGTACTCACAGTACGCCCGGCTACGTACAACGCTTCGTTAGTGGTATAATGATACCGATGAACTCGCCATGTTGCAGCACAACACAGACGTGTACTCTCTGGTAAACTGGTGATAAGGCGACTGAACGCTATCAGTAAGGAGGATATCATATCGTTATCGGTACATTAAATATTTTATTAGGTATAAGTACGCTGTAATCGATCTATACACACTCGAATCGGTAAATCAGTTGAGCGATTCGCTTAATCGCTCAACTGATTCACCGATTCCGAGTTTGGAGATAGTGAGGATACCGTGCCGTCGAGTGTAGCGGGTGGCGCGAGTACGTACCGGTGTACACGACGGTGTAGCCGGTGTCGGTGAACTTGTCGGGCGCGGTGAAGGCGCGCAGCTTGACGAAGTACTTGGTGCCCGGCTTGAGCGGCCCGTTGCAGTAGGCGCGCCCGCCCGCGTCGCAGCGCTCCGAGCCGATCGTGAACTCCTCCACGGGCGACGAGTGGAAGGGGTAGTAGGGCTCCGTGACCTGGTAGGGCGGCCACGCGTCCAGCGCGTGCACGTCGCGCCACGACGGCAGGCGCGCCGGCGTGTCGTTGCGCGGCCGCTCGGCCAGCACCAGCGTGTAGGCCGTCACGTTGCCGTTGGCCGCCGAGAAGTAGTCAGCGCGGAAGCGCACGGCCACCGTGGACGAGGAGCGGCGCACCTCGTGCGGGGTCGCGTGCGGCGCGGGCCGCGGCGGCGCGCCGATGTCCATGTGCGCGAGCACGCGCGCGGCCGCGCCCGCGCCCGCGCCCGTCTCCGCGCGCACGCTGAACCAGTACGACGCGCCCGGCACCAGCCCCGCCACCGTGCCGCCGCGCGCTGGGGACACGCGAGTGCACATGACTCTACGTAGATTGAGATTATGAGGTCGTCATGAAAAAAATTATCATGATGCTTTTGCCCTTATTCCAATGAAGTTGGCGCGATATTACTTCTTCCATACATTTTATGAGCCGTCTTCGTTCGGAAGTCAAACTTTTCCTTGCAAAAATCCTTTAGCTGCTCCATCTGCGCTGACCCATTTTCATATTACCAACTACTCATATTCAAGATTTTCCTCACGTTACGTTTATGTTTCTTTACATTCCGCATACACTCTCGAACTTCATTCAATAAAAAATAAAAATAAAATACAATAGACGTAGATAACTAGATATATTTAGTAACCTATTCCGCTAACTATACCCTGTAAGAAATCGACATAGACTGTGGGAGTCGGCTCTTTGAGTTCTCTGAGTCCAGCGCTCGGCGTGGCAACACGTTGTGTTCGGGTTCGTGACAAGTCAATCGTCATCCTAAGGATGCTTCGTTGAGAGGTGAAATCGTGTCGATTTGTTACAGGGTTTTTATGACTCTTTAGGAATAGTTAAACGGAATAGGTTACTAAATATATCTGCGTCTACGTCTATTGTATTGTATTATGGATTTCTGAAGTCCCGCCTGAATCAATGAACTATCTCATTCAATCTCATATCCCTCTTAACGTTCTTACTGTACGAACATTGCCGTATACACAGGTAAATTGTAACTCACTAACTTAGCTTTTGTTTGTCTGAGCATAAGAAATAATGATTATTATATTATATCGGCGCGTAAACGTAAGGTTACCGTCAGGCCGGAACTCCAGCTTGGTGATGCGCTCGGGGTCGGTCTGCGGCGCGTATTCCAGCACGAAGCGGCGCAGCTCGCCGTTGGCGTCGGCCGGCTCGAGCTCCCAGCCGAAGCTCAGCGCGGACGGCTGCGCGGCCACGGCGCGGAAGCGGCGCGGCGCGGGCGGCGGCGCCTCGCGCGTGGCCACGCGGGCCGAGTGCGCGCGCGACGCCGCCCGCAGCGCGCCCGCGCCGCCCGCGTACACCACCACGGTGAACGTGTACTGCGTGTGCGGCCGCAGCGCGCCCACCTGCACGGCGAGGGCGACGACCGGTTATTTGATTGGACGGGATCGATGCCGGCGACCAGCCGCGACGACTGAACGATGCCGATGTTGAGATTGTGTTTCGAAAAATATATCACACACGATACGAATAAAAATATTGGCAGTGTAATGTACTGAGTATAGACGAGCGAACTCTGCCCGCTCAAAACTTTAGGCCGGCCTAGCTTTTAAATAACACTGGGAATATGAAGTGAATGAAGTCCGTGTAGTCCCGCGGGCTTATCGACGTTATCTCGCAGTAGTGAACACAGAGCGTACTGACCGTGATGCCGAGCTCGTCCGTGGTGTGCGTCTGCAGCTGGTCGGCGCCGGTCAGGTACTGCACCTCGAAGTCCGTGTAGTCACCCGCGGGCTTGTCCCACGCGAGTGTTATCTCGCGCGCGCCGATCTCGGTTGCGTTCAGTTGCGTTATCGGCCGCGGATCTGCGGATGGCATTCATTTCATTTAAAAGAGTATCCATGGAGTTTCTTTCCAGTGTTCGCTTTAAGAACCTACAACGCTTTGGAATAGGCAACTAGCTTCAGCTTATTATTCTGACTGACCGACTCCTTGACAATATAAAAGTGCCTGTAATTGGTTTAATTGAAATAAATGCTGCCATTTCTAGCATTGCAGTGCAATTGCATAATAGAACCCCATTTTAAAAACATCACAATGATGTGATAACTATCATATATTTTTTTTTCCGAAACCACCCCAGGAGTCATGAAATATGTCTGTCGTAGCCAGATTTTAGAATTGATCATTTCATAAAGTGTTCGATAATTTCATGAAATGTTTGTGTTTTATTAAATGGCCAGCTACAATCGATCGTTTAAACGTCAACGTTTAATGACGTCAGTCGACGTTTGGCCAAATCATTAATGTAGGGTATCCATGGTTTAAGCCAAGGTGTAGTTTAAGTTTTCTAATGAACCTTTAGGGAACTTTTTGATAAAACTATAAATAATTAACGATTTTCGGACATTTTCCATTAACCTTGCTTCCTGCCAAACACGATTGTAGGGCAACGAGAAGTACCCTGTAGGTTTTGATTTATTTGAGATGAACACAATATGTCGCATAAATGGCCGTATTGTTTTATTGCGTTGAATTAGAAAAGTTAATTTTTTTTTAGAGCGCCTAGGGACCGTAGTCCTACGTATTTCATACTAGCTTCCGCCCGCGGCTTCGCCCGCGTGGTATGTCGATAAAAAGTAGACTTTATTAGATCAACTGTCATTAACGAGACACAATATAATTTTAATTGTTATATATCTTAAAAGACTTTTCGACAGTCGGAAGGATATGTGTACCAAATTTCATTTAATTCGGTTCAGTCGTTTTGGTGTGAAAGCGCGACAGACAGACAGAGTTACTTTCGCATTTATAATATAAAGTAAGGAAGTAAGGATTAATTTCAACTTGATACCTTCACGCGTTCCTGAGAAAAAGGGCCTTAACAGACTGAAAGACAGACGGAACACGGACAGAACTAAGTGATCCTATAAGGGTTCCGTAGTCAACAAGGAACCCTTATAGTTTCACCATGTCCGTGTGTCCGCGGCTTAGCTCAGAGACTGTTAGAAAGTGAATTTTGTTTTTGGGATACATTCATCCCATCTACGGAACCCTTCATTGTGCGTGGTCCGACACGCACTTGGCTGGTATTTACTTATTTTCTTTTTAGGTACGGATCCCTAAAAATAAACAATTGAACATGTTGGCGCGAGAAAAATGATTGCTGTTCCTCATTGATTCTGGAATTTATAATTAACTAGCGGACCCGGCGGACGTTGTCCTGCCCGAACAGCCATCCAGGGACCCACTCAAATATACACGCTGAAATTTTAATGGTTGTTTTTCCGCAGCGAAATGATTTTGTCTCGGCAGTAGAATTGATTTATAAAAAAAAGGATTAAAATATGGCTGATTTAGAATTGTGATAAACGAAACTCGAAAGTGTTCTCGAACCAATAGTAAATACAACGCGAACGCACGACTGCGCGAGACGCGCGGTCGTTAACCCTCGCGCTACAGCTGATAACTACCTACTCCTGAGTTAACGAAAGATACTTCATTTTTTTGTTATTACAATTTCCCCTTTAAAAACAAGTGTATTATCACACATTACAAAAAAAATATTTTCTGAATTAGATAATGAAGTATTTAAGGCGTAAGTATTTAATACATTGGAATCAACTTATTTCCAATGATTTTAATTAACTCTACTTTTAAATGTTTGCTATTTACAAAGGTACTTACACACCGGTAACGTAGTAATTGTTCGAAGTGCAAGTCACTGCGTTCGATACACAATTAAGCACGTTTTATTTGAATGTCTTTCAATTTTAATAAAGTGTCTCTGTCACGTCTTACGATATTAAAAGCCCATGCCCAAGAACTGCCCATGATCGAGTAGCCGCTGTGTCGCCGCTACGATCGTCCGGGCCTGTGGCACTTGGGGGTTCAGAGGCTATAGACAAAATCCCTTTTCGGTAAGCGTTAACGCCAACGGAATGATAAAATTGTATGGAGTTGACATTAGCGTTAGAGATGTCACGTGACTGCTGCTGTCAACTCCATACAATTTGATCTTTCCGTTGACGTTAACGCTTACATAAAAGGGATTTTGTCTAGGCCCCCTGAACCGCGAAGACAGAGCGACCCCAAGTGTTGCGGCTCCCCGTAAACTCGCCGGGCAGCGTGGGAGTTATCACGAGCCCTAGCGTACCAGTTGTACCATTGCGATTTACACCAAATTTGAATAATTATAACGCCGATCCATTTTTGCAATTCACGTTTCGGTTCGAGTAGTATTACGTAATATCTACTGAACTACTATTGTTTCTTAAGCTTTCGAGTTGATGCATATTTTTAAATTATTTTAAAACAAAAAACATTTATATTTTTTAAGTTTAACTCTATGATTCAATAGTACTACTTAGGGCAAATCGTTTTGCCGCGGGAAAACAACCATTAAAATTTCAGCTTGTATACACAAAATTTCATCCAAATCGGTCCAGCCGTTTAGGGAGGATTTAGGTGACCAACACACGTATAGAAGAATCCTTACATATTATAAAACAAAATCGGTGTCTTTGCTTTTCAATTTTCGTTTTTTGCTACCGATTTCCGAATTAAAGTTATTTTTCACTTTTTAGTTGTGGTATCGACTCCACACAAATAAGAATACCTCGACCTGCTATTGAAATAACAGTGTAACGGAGTCACTTATGATGTCGTCTACATAGCCTAAGTGGGAAAAATACGTAATATTGAAGCTAACTCCAAAAACTACACAAGCAACTAAAAAATATTTTTTTAAATATGTTCACAATTGGCGAAAATATCGATGAACATACACAAAAAAAGAAATACATACAGACGAACATAATAGAACCTCCTCCTTTTTGAACAAGTCGGTTAAAAACAAAGTCCTCGGCTGCGTCTGTCTGTCGTCCTGTTCGCGATAAACTCAAAAACTACTGCACCGATTTTCATGCTGTTTTCACCAATGGATAGAGTGGATCTCGAGGAAGGTTTTAGTATATAATAACCGACATCCACGCGGGCGAAGCCGCGGGCATCAGCACACATACGTGTATCTTCTTTTGCTGGTCGCTGCACTAATGAACTATACCGATGCGGTTATTATATTTACGCCGTTTTAGGTTTTCCGCAGCAGCTGCGCCGGCACATCACGCCGGCCAAGGAAGATGGGATAGCTCGAAAGTATCGACACACTCGCAGTTTAAGTTATATTTAAATTACTTATTAACTTAAAGTGATGAAAGTATCACCAACTGAAATATATTCTAAAAGGTAAAAATTTTAATAAAAAGATGGTATATTTACAGAGCCTGGCCTGGCGCTGTACGGGGTGCGAGGTGACGTTGTGCGACACGGTCCACATGGTGACGTTGTAGAGCCGGCCCGGCGCCAGCGCGCCGAACTCCACGGCCTGCCCCGGCGCGTCGGCCGCGCGCGCCAGCCAGCGCGGCGCCGAGCCCGCGCCCTCCAGGCGGAAGCGGTACGAGTCGAAGCGCGACGCCGACTCCGGCGTGCGCGTGTAGATCACTTTCTGCGTAGAGAGAACGTAACGGTCACCTCCCCGCGAACCACTGATTGGCTATGTCAAATAACTTTCCACTTATACAACATTATTTTTTGTTTATGCTAAACCCGAAAAGGGGTCATTGTACTCATCATTTTGAACAACTTTTTCTATGGGACCAACGTTGAAATCGCTAAAAAACCCGTACAATGACCCCTTTTCGGGTTTAGCATAAACAAAAATTAATGTTGTATTTGGTTTAGAGATAAATAAAAAATAGAAATGTTGATTACGTACGGATAACTAAATAATAATTATTATCTATTATCAAAACAAGAAAGAGAGAAAGTGTGCATTTGGACAAAATGTAAATCCAAGATGCGAAAATGTTCAAATTTTTCATCATGGGTATCATTTCTATGGTTTAAGAGGGTGCTAAAGCCGATAATGATGACACAAATTGTAAATGTAAATCCAAAATGGCGGCTGCGAATATATACACATTCTTCGTCATGGGTGTCGTTTTCAAAATTAATACTTTTGACACAGGTGATTATGAATGTCAAGAATTTTTAAATTCATAAATACCGATGTAGTTGTTTTTTAAATGTTGACTTGGATAATATTGAAAATTTTGGGGGTGGTGATTGCGAATGCATCATTCATTTTTAATTCAATATGAAAAGCCGACATGGAAATCAATTTTGGGGATTAAGTAAATTGAAAAGATTCTAAGGTTTTAAGTTTTTGGAAGTGAATTTTAATAATAAACTCTCAAACACTTCGAAAATAAAAATATGTCTTTTATTTGAATGATGGACACAAAGCAGCTTTAAACGATATTTAAACGATCACAACGTAAGTCTACGGTTAAATCTCAGGCTAGAACATATTTGTTTAATGTCATGCTCCAAAAATGGTAGCCAAAATAATATTTATTATTTATAGTATTTTATTGTCAGCCCTCAGAGCTCGAGTCCTTCTGCAACTGTCTTTTTTGGTACTTACGAGTTTTACGTAATTCTAAAATCATGCAGATAATACTTAGTTACTGTTACCAAATGCAATAAAGTAACAACTACCTTTACTGAAAATTTTAAGTAAAAAAAAACAGAAAAAATTAATTTAAAAATAATACCTTCAAGTACCAAGATTAGTAAAGTAACGTAAAAACGTCGAGCGGATAGCGGTTTCAATGTGTGTGTGTGCGCGTAATGTTGTTGTGCGACTCAGATACCTAAACTTGAGCGAGTCAAAGATGGGGATAACGTCCTTAAGCCTTTAAAAATAATTTAGTTAATGCTTTTTATGTAGACGAAAGACGACGTGTAAAGAGGATAGCTTGGAAAGTAAGAGCCACAGATCAATACTGAAAAAATTATAGATCCTTAAACTGTGATGGCTCATTTCAGGCGCCTGGCTCTCATGCACGCGGCTGTGGGTTCGAAGACCGGGCAAGTACCAATGTGACTTTTTAAATTCATATGAACTTTCTTAGTTTATCTTAGACATCACTGACACCGGTAGAGGAAAAAATCGTGAGAAAACCTTAACTTATCCTTACATTATTATAAAACAAAGTCCTCCGCCGCGTCTGTCTGTCGTCCTGTTCGCGATAAACTGAAAAACTACTGCACCTATTTTCATGCTGTTTTCACCAATAGATAGAGTGGTTCTCGAGTAAGGTTTTAGTACATAATAACCGACACCACGCGGGCGAAGTCACGGGCATCAGCTAGTAGCTAATAAAAGAAAAAGTGTTCATTGAGACTCAATAAATTACAATTTAAACCTCAACACACTCATCGAAACATTAAATAAATAAAAAAGGACCTTTGTCTCACAGTTAAAGGCTGATATCATTATACTCCATTCCCAATAATATGTCGTATTTATAATTTATGTAAACAAAATATTGTAAAACAAGAGTTACTATGAAGTTGCTTGCCCATTCTTTTCCATACGAAACTACCTTTTGGATTTATTTATTATTTATTTTCTTGTAAATTGTGACATTCAAGTGTATTTTATGTGCCTCATTGAAATAAATGATTTGACGTTAACATAGTGTTGCATTATTTTATGATTATGGTGAAACATGCGACCTGCTCGCAGGCCATTCTCTGCTAGCAGCCTAACATGACTTTCATAATCATACTGCACGAACAGAGAAGGATCAGCGGTACAGCGGTTTGCAAATTGCAAGCATGGGAATTAGTACATAGATTTTTTTATAATAGTGCTCCATGTTCTACGTGCATGCAAATGATATTTAATTACAAAGATATTATAATAGGGAATATGCATGTATTTTTTTTATATTTTTATTCGATACTTTACGTCGTCAAATAATAGTAAAAAAAAATTCGACGGCAAAAAAGCAATTTAGAAGTAATTAATTTTTTTTTTTAAATATCCAACCGAGCCCGGGCTATTTAAACGCCCTCTATTTGGCGCGCTTGGTGTGGTGACGTCACAGTCCGTGAAAACAGACAAGCAACTGTCAAGTCAACGTCAAACACTCCTTTTTCTATGAGCGTTTGACATTGACTTGACATTTTGATTGTTATCCCGGTTACGTCACATCCGCTCTTAGCCTTTTCAAGTATTTGAGTCAGCCACAGTTTTTTGGGACTTTTAAAAAATTAATTTCTCTCTCAAAAATAAATTTTATTCAAAAATATTGATGGAGGCATAATTCTGAAGTAATATAGTTTATAAAAAAAATATTTGAATCATATGCATATTCCCTAATTTAAATTCGACTGTTACATTTAATTAATAGTAATTTATCGTCGAGCTTCGTAATCGCGGTACTCACCAGAGTGGTAGACAGGGTGTCGTTATCGTCTCCGGTACCGGGCTCGTTCACTATCGTCATCTCCGACTGTATGAGAGGGCCTGAAACGAGGGCAGAGCATGAGCGGCGCCGGGGTCCGCGATGTACGCAATGCGGTGTACTACGAACAACTTAAACATTCCATCGAGTCACTCAAGAGTTGGAAACGTACAGTCAAGTCTTTTATATCTTCGACACTTCTCAAATTCTTTATTTTATCAACTCATACATAATATCTTTTGAAGCAGACTATTGCATAGAAAACTATATTTAATTACTTGAAAACAAAGATCAAAATAGACGTTAACCTGGAATCTATTTTTTAAATTTAATTGTCATTCTGCCTTATATGTAAAGAAGATGGCTAAATGTCATTCGGTGGTATTGATATATGTATAATGATGAAGACGCAATATATAATGATGAGTTGGTAAAGTAAATTTTATTGTGTAATGAGTAGACAAAAACAGCCATTAAGGTGACGAACATATTTAGGACGTGACCGTACTTCGTACCGGTCTGCCTTATGCCTGCGTCCATTCTTTCGAACTAAAGTCGCACTACTTCAGTTAAATCAAGTTTGAAGAAGTTGGCCGATGGCACTTTTAAGTCGCGTCGCGTGACATCGGCGCGTACGTACGAGTGCGCGTCTCCATGGTGAACAGGTCGCTGGTGAGGTTGTAGGAGTGCGCGGCGATGCTGAGCTTGTAGCCGCGGCCCGGCTCCAGCCCGTCCAGCGCGGCGCGCACGGTGCGCGCGGGGCCCGGCGCGGACAGGTTGCGGGCCCCGGCGGCCCCGCCGGCCTCGAGCGGCCACCAGCGCAGCGCGTACCACTCCACGCGGCCGCCCGGGCGCGGCCACTCCAGCGTCATGTTGCGCGTGTCCACCAGCTGCTCCACGTTGCTCACCGGGTTGGGACCTGCCGGCGTGACGCGTACGTTTTAAACGAATCTGAGTCGTTTCAAATTATTACGTTTTAATAAATTATGATACGATTCAATATCGAATTTATAGATAAGCAGACACGACGACGAGGAGGACGAAGGTAGCATCTTTGTAGAAGGACATTATGGGTCTTACCACAAAAACTTTTAGTAACGGTTTTTCGACGCGTGTCTAATGTAGGGATGATTCTATACAAGTAAATACTCGATAGTTTTGTTTCGATACCTAGTAATTTAGTATCCAATGAATTCTTTCCATATCTATTCGTTTTCGGAAGAAAAGTAGTTGTATAAAATAGAATAGCACAGGTAGGCTGCTCAACAATACCATAATGTCGTAGTCAGGTCTGTGGTTAGCGTCAAGATGGAGGGACCAAGCCTTGGATTCCAAATCAGCCTACATTAAAGTTTATTTTAATACCTTAATTCTACCTTCTAAACAAAAACATCAAATTTCATATTTCTAAGGTAGAATTAAGGTATTGAAATACAATATATATAGGACACTCCTCCGACCAGCCATTGTTAACTACGTATCCATTGAGGTAGCTAAATTTATAGCAAAGGTAGCAAATAGTAGATTTATGGTATTAAACTATAATGTAGGCTGATTTGGAATCCAAGGCTTGGTCCCTCCATCTTAACGCTAACGAAAGCCTAGTGAAAGTTTATTTTCCAAAGCTGGTGCAACTATGACACAAAATATAAAAGTGGTCTTCTAAATATTTGGAGCAAATTACTGCTTTTGGGGAACCTCTGGTGCATCTCTTTGTTATTCAATGATTTGGACCAATGCAGAAAAGTTATTTGTGATTCTTGATAGTCTTGTGTTTCCTTTATTTCATTATATACATATTGATTATATTTTTAAATATTAGAATAAAAAGAATATAAAAATATTTAAAAATATAAAAAATTGTAGCCCACCGGTATTGGGAACAGGGTCCAAGCTACGCGGTCAGGGCTCCAGAGAGAGGAACCTTCTAACAATACGAGCCGTATCCAGGAGTACCGCTTTCTGAATCAAGCCCTTAATCCAGCTGCCTAACGAGAGGTGTTGGTCGAGGCTCCATAGGTGAAGGAGAACTCCATAGGTGTTGGTCGAGGCTCTTGGCAATTAAGAGTCCCTATCAATTTCGGCGCGCTACGAGTTTAGGTAACTATTGGAGCGCAGTGTGTCTGTGTGCGGTCGACGTATCGCTGACAGTCGTAGTGTGCGCTGTGCGCACGGTGCAGCGCGAACTAATAATCTTGGTCCGTAACTGCTATTATTAGGAGTTTTTACTTACTGGGTTCCGTAATACTGGATGGATTTTATTTTGTGATTATGACGTGCTATGTTTATACCCTATAAAAATATGGTTACCTAGTATGGCATTCACTGAAGTAAAAGCAAACTATAAAGTGTGACCAGCGTATATAAGGTAAGTCTGAAACTAATTACACGTGTTATTGTACTCCTTTATTATTTAGATTAATTAGACCTTTATTCCTTATTAGTCCTTTATCCTTTATTATTTACATTTATGTAACTATAATTATTACTATGTAAAAAATTAAAGTAAAATACAACAGACGTAGATAATTATATTTAGTTACCTATTCCACTTGACTATTCTCCAAGAGTCATAAAAACCCCGTAAGAAATCGACACGTGTTTCACCTCTCAACGAGGCATCCTCAGGATGACGATTGACCAATTGCAAACCAGAACGCGACGTGTGCCACCGAGCGCTGGACGCAAATTGAAACTTAAGTTAAAGTCACTTTGGTTCCAGCGTTCGAGTGGTTTAGAAGATAGGAGGGAACAGATGAACATACATACATATATACCGATCAAAATCATAACCCTCCTTTTTTCTTCGCCGTAGTCGGGTAAAAAAGAATTATCGTGTGTCCCGATCCTTTTCGCTCATCAATGATGTTCCAGGTAGTATTTGATTTTCGGCAGATTTCTGCCTATTTAATTCTCTACAAATATAATTAACACATTATTAGATTAAAGAAATAATAGTAAACTACAACAATTTTCTTAATTAGTAAGATGATGGCAAAAAATATTATTTACCAAAGAACTGCACGTGCCTTCCGTGTTCTTTTAACTTTTTTCTTTTTATTACCTGTCATTCTTCCGTGATAATAAAGTTCAATTATTCAACCCATTTTCTAAAAATTAAACACTATTTTACTGTAAGTATAATACAAAACATTAATATGTATAAATATCATTAGCAAATCACAAAGTGTTACACCATACATTATATAGGTACTCACAGTCTCAAAACTGGTTAGCTCTAGTACAAAAGTACGCCCGATTCCGCGAATTACGTCGGGAACGGCGGCAGCGGCGAACGTCACAGGCGACACAGGTCCGACGTTGAGAAGCCCTCGGGCGCGACTGATTGCCTCGAGCGAGCGCATCGGTTTATAAGGCATTATTTAGATCTTTTATTATAATTAAATTAGTAGTCAAAAATAAAATATAAAAACTGAATTTGGTAGATAAATAACTAAAATTTTAAAATATTTAAGAATTATTGTTAATATGTAACAAATTCTTACGCGTAGACGACGATTTTGCACATGGTATTATTGCGTTTTTTCAGCGTGGATCACATTTTTTTTCAAGTACTAATTCAATAAACTTTGGAAAAATTATCAGTCGTCTAACTAATATACTATATGCCCAGTATTTAGGATTTTTCTCAGATTGATATTTGCTACCAGTAAGCTATGAAAGCAATTGAAAAACCAAGTGTTTCACGCTTACGTAAAAACGTGTGTTAGATTTTTATTTTTCGTAATTTATATTGAGTAGTTAGTTTTAATTTTATTAGTCGACTTACTAGTTAAACAAATGATGAATAATTTTGCATTTAAAAACAAAACAGATATCTTAAGGATATTGAGACATTGGCTCCGAAAAAACTTGAATTTTCTGTTTTTAGACCGCGAAATTGATAGGGGCTCTTAAGCCATTGGCTGATACGACTATCGACACAATGATCGCAGTTTGTGTTTATTATTAGGGTTCCGTATGTTCGAATTAAAAAGCGGAACCATAATTGGATCGCTCGTGTGTCTGTCTGTCTGTCACAGCCAATATGCCACGAATCTAATCGACCGATTAAGTTGAAATGACGTTACTTCTTGCCAAACATGATTCTAGGTTGACTTAGAAGATTGATGTTAGAACTCCAAGGGAACGTAGACTTACGTATTTGATGTTAATTTGAAATTGATGCCTGCACGCGTTCCTGAGAAATATGGTCTTGACAGACAGATAGATAGCGACAGACAGACAGACGGACAAGGAAGTGATAATTTAATTAATTAAGTTATTTATTTTCATAGACAACAATGATCCATTTATGTTAGTTAGTTACAAAAAATAGGTAGTTACGCTCACAGAAAAACAATGTGAATGTATCACAAATTCACCTGTTGTAATCACTCCTGCCTAACCAACACCCGCATGAAGTGATTCATTATCGGTGAGTCAAAGGAATGAAGGTTTTGGCACTAACATTAGACACCATTTTCAAATAAAATGGCGGCCGACGTTAGGGCCACCCTCCATACAAATATCTTCAAACCCCTTTGTCCACTAACATCTTCAGAATGCTATTAGGACTGGACCGCGTTCTCTCTAAAAGCGACGCCGTCTTTGTGGACCATTGCGTGGAAGTCGATATCTTCATGATCTGCATGCTTAAATCGCGCGATCCTAGCAAGCTTTTATGGCCGAGATTCGAACACTGTTACACTGCACTATATAATACATTGATTTGAAGAGCCAGAGAGAGAGCGTACGCCATAGTAATGCTATATAAGGGTTCCATATTCCCTTTTGAGGTTCGGAACCCAAAAAAATAATCGATATGAGTAAGTATCGATACTTTTGTAGTACTCACATGAATAGTATCGTAAGACGATTTGGGTACTAATCATTATGAGTAGGTAGGCTTTGGTGGTATTGGATCATACCTAGTCTAATGACATTGTAACGACAAACTCCATAGCTAGGTGCGTTGCACAGCGTACGTACGGACAGTGTGCTCCTCCTGCTGCGGCGCGTCGCTCTCCACGCTGTCGCCGTCCGCGGGCTCGCTGAGCGTGTCCAGCCGGATGAGGTAGTGCTCGCCGTGCGTCATGTTGCTGATCTGCGGCAAGGACGAGGGGGATGTCTTTCAAGTAGTTGTAACTACGTCGGTTGCATACAAATATTTCTCAAGGAGTACTACATTTATATTTATTTAAATGTAAAAATACAAGATTGAGACGACAAAAAACAAATAGGTACCATTGTCACGATGCAAATGTCGATACAGAAGACACTTCTGAATTTCAAGATGACGGTTATTTAAATTGTAAACGAATTGTCAGAGTAACTATTGTCATGTTGAAAATTTCTCAATAGTGTAGGTCAGGTGTAGGTCAAATTTCCAAAAACCCTTTCTTGGTGGATGCCTACGTCCTAATAACTGTCTGTGTGCCAAATTTCAGCCCAATCCGTTCAGTGGTTTGCGCTGTGATAGAGACTTCCCCTTTTCACCCCGTTAGGAGCAGATTTTTGAAAAACCCTGATACACATTATTCTTTATGTTTGATTTTAAGTTTAAATACTGAGTTTCGAGTTAATCGGACCGCGCGTTAAAAAATTTCTATACAAACTTTGACAACCCCTAATCCCCGTTTTCGGGGTAGTTTAGAAAAACTAAAAATGGCAAACTATATTATTTAGTTAGATAAATATTCGTGCCAAGTTTCAAATCTATTAACTCAGAAATAAGATTTTACATACAAACGAAATCCCCCCTTATCACCCCTTAAAGGTCGAATTTCCAAAAACCCGTTCTTAGTGCGCGCCTACGTCATAATAACTATCTGTGTCCAAATTTCAGCCCAATCCGTTCAGCGGTTTGAGCTGTGCGTTGATAGATCAGTCAATCAGTCAGTCACCCTTGTGTTTTATACATATAGACTAGCTTGCGCCCGCGGCTTCGCCAGCGCGGGATGTCGATAAAAAGTAGCCTATATCCTTCCCCAGGGTGCCATCTTTTTCCTTGCCAAATGCCAACAGGCAGAATGTACTGGGAATATATCTTAAACGAACACCTTTATTGTAACACCTGCATTCTATACAAATAAAGAAATTATTTATTTATTTATTTGTCGAAATCCATTCAGTGGTTTAGGCGTGAAAAGGTTACAGACAGACAGACTTATGTTTAGTAATAACTAATAATGTTTATGCAAAATTTGAAGTAGATTGGACCAAGGAATCTCGTTGTCCCATACAAACTTTGTTATTCACCCCCTTACGGGTGCCTTGTTTTTATAGTAACTACCGAAGCATAGAATACATATTCCATAATGTCGATCAGTCGATGACTTCTTTTTCTTCGACAACTCCCTTAAAATAAGTTAGGAAAACGGACTCTGAAAATGTGCTCAGCTTGATTTTCATTTTTCCATTTGCAAAATTCATCGTAGGATTTGATGTAAACCAGCCGTGATTTTTTGGGTAGCAAGCTTTCTACTATATCGGCCGCCCTCTCTTTCATAAACTCAGGTGTTAACACATCTTCATCACTTGAAAACATTTTCAATCGATTTATTATTAAGTAACCCGAAACTTTTTGTTCGTACAACTTACAATATTTAAAATACCGCCCATTTACTAATGACAGCAAAGAACACAAAATAGTTTTTATTCTAATGCTAAACTCCTGTTCGAAAATCAAATAGGAGTTTGTATAGCATTGAGATGGAGTTCGAATATATTGGTGTGTTCTAAATTCAAACACCAAAACAGTGATTAAAAGTGCTTTTTATTCACTGTTTTCTAAACTAAACAGTGATTAAAAGTGCTTTTTCTTCACTGTTTTCAGTGAATAAAATAAGCTTTTTAGAGGGGGCATGGTATAAATAAATGAATATGCGTACCTCGGCTTCGGTGTCTCCGGGCCCGAGCGCCGGCAGCTGCTGCCAGCGCGCGTCGCCGCGCGTGCGGTAGCGCAGCACGTAGCCGCCCAGCGCCGACGCGGCCGGCGCGGGCCCGGCCCACGCCACGCCCACGCTGTTGGACGTGGCGCGCGACACGCGCAGCCAGCGCGGCGCCAGCGGGCCTGCGCACACACTACGTACAACGAAATGCTCCGCATTTCGAACAAGGAATACGTCAAACTTCCACTGGCAACACTAGATTATTCGATGAGGGGATAGAGCGGTGTCTTTTGCCGCAGGTTATATTGAACTAGCTAGTGCTACTTTTCTCACCTGAGAGGTAATAAAAAGCAATTCCATTATAGAATATAATTTTTTTTGTAAGTTTTCATACGAATATTTTGTTAAAGGTTCCAAATTCAAATCACGATATTGACCAGTAGGTACTGAATTTTACTGTCCAGCGGGTTATAATGAAATTCAGTACAATATTATTGCTCGGTTAGACCTATTATGACTTATTGTATGTTATGTTTCCATGACATATAATTAGAGTTTATTGAGCAGGTGTGAAATAGTTATGAATGATATAAGTGCGGAAGGTAGGTGAAATCATCTTACGCATGTGTATCATACAACGTATACTGCGCATTGTGCAAGGAAATAAAATGAATACTTAGATTGATCAAAATCAAAATCTGTGTGTCTAAATCAGTGATAGCGCATCTTTTTATAAAGACATTCATTCACTTGCACTATTGCTCCCTACAATAGTGCAAGAAAAAGCGCCCCACATCGGTATACTCACGGACGGGCTTCAGCAGCGTGTGTTGCTCGCTGGGCAGGCCGTAGCTGACGGCGGCCAGCTGGATCTGGTACACGGCGCCCGGGAACAGGCCCTCCAGCTTGGCGCTCGTATTAGTCGTCGTCAACTACAACATTCAACTTAGTGAGGGCAGGTCACTTTACCGTTGTAGCTACAGTAAAACGTTCTTAGAAGATTGTCCTTAACTTTTGAGTAATTGCTAATTGCATTTACAGATTTTAGAAAAATGGTACAGTTAGATTAAAAAGAATCTTCCTGACAAACCGTGCCTAGAGTAATAGAAAAGACACAAATCGCAAAAAAAAACCACACATTCATTGCACGGATACAAACTAGTAGGTCGCACTGACCGTCTCGTAGTCGTCGGGCTCCCCTCGGGGCCGGTAGCGCCGGTAGCGCAGCTCGTAGCGGTCCTGGCGGCTGTTGACGTCGGAGCGCCACGCCAGCTGCAGGCCGGCGCCGGGCCGCGCGGGCGCCGGCTCGGGCGCCAGCGGCCGCGCGGCCAGCAGCACGGGCGCCAGCGGCCGCGTGGCCAGCGCGGCCGCGCGCGGCGCCGACGCCACGCCGCGCGACACGGCGGCCACGCCCACGCTGTAGTTGCGGCCCGGCAGCAGCGCGCGCAGCGTCACGCGCGCGTCCGGCGTCAGCAGCGTGTTGCTGTCGTCGCGCGACGGGCCCGCCTCGTGGTACGACACCTGGGGACACGGTGGCGACGCTCGCTTGTGATCATGACGTTGCGAAAGGAAGAGCTCGAATATTATCGATTGTAATAGATGGCAGACGCTACGACAGTCATTTTTTATTTATTTATTAAAACGATTACACGCACGCACTTTTAAAACTATGAACTTACCAAATATCAATAAGTGAATTGCGCGGGCACATCGCGACCGTTATAACATTAACCTCTATACTGTTATTAACAGAACATTAAGTTCAGTATTCATGACTTTGTGACAGTTCAATAGTTGACTTTAACTTAATAAACTTTCCAACACTCGAAGCCCTCGCACCGCACATTTTGTGTTCCCGCTAGCTCGCGCACGCCAGCGGCTCTGTATCGTGTGCACGTACCTTGTACTCGTCCTGCGTGCTGCCGGGCGCGGGCGCCCACCACACGGCCACGCCGCCGTCGCCCGGCGCGTGCTCCCAGCGCAGCTCGCGCACGCCAGCGGCTCTGTATCGTGTGCACGTACCTTGTACTCGTCCTGCGTGCTGCCGGGCGCGGGCGCCCACCACACGGCCACGCCGCCGTCGCCCGGCGCGTGCTCCCAGCGCAGCTCGCGCACGCCAGCGGCTCTGTATCGTGTGCACGTACCTTGTACTCGTCCTGCGTGCTGCCGGGCGCGGGCGCCCACCACACGGCCACGCCGCCGTCGCCCGGCGCGTGCTCCCAGCGCAGCTCGCGCACGCCAGCGGCTCTGTATCGTGTGCACGTACCTTGTACTCGTCCTGCGTGCTGCCGGGCGCGGGCGCCCACCACACGGCCACGCCGCCGTCGCCCGGCGCGTGCTCCCAGCGCAGCTCGCGCACGCCAGCGGCTCTGTATCGTGTGCACGTACCTTGTACTCGTCCTGCGTGCTGCCGGGCGCGGGCGCCCACCACACGGCCACGCCGCCGTCGCCCGGCGCGTGCTCCCAGCGCAGCTCGCGCACCGCCAACGGTTCTGTCACACACAGTACATGTCAGTATTAACATACAGTACTTCGATTAGGAACGAACTGTCGGAATTCCTAGCATGCATCAGGTAACAGGTTACTCGGGAGTGAGTCGGAGCTGTCGCATCGAGACGCGTGGTTAGTTTTATGTGAGTTTGCATTTTTAGGGTTCCGTATTCAACAAGGAACCCAGACCTTATTACCTCATCAACCATGTTTATCAGTTGTTTAGCGTTTAAACACGACATTTATGTATAGATTTTGACATAAAACTGACAGTAGACACGCGTTTAACAAGTGTCTAAGTTTTTGTAGTAAGACCCTTATAGTTTCGCCATGTCGGTCTGTCCGCGGCTTAGCTCAGAGACTGTTAGTACTAGAAAGCTGTGGTATGGGTATACGTATTAATCACGCCGACAAAGAGGTAAAATAAAATCATGAAAACATTTTTTTTTCGTTTATCGCTTGGTTTGGCGTGTGGTTGCTAAGTGCACGCGCTTTATAATACTTGATCAACACCCGTGCTATAAATCCTCTCTATAAGTTTCTGAAACAGTTAGCTTATTGCCAACATTAAAACAACCTGTGTCATAGTAACCATAATATCATCCAAACGGGTGTTTTAATTTTGTACTGAATTTCATAATGCAACTCATTTAAAAAAAAGAACATTGTCATTCACGAGCATTTCACTAACAAAGCACCGTAATTTAAAAACAAAACACATTCGAATTCGAGAAATTCGAAGTCACGTCGTACCGCGCCATTTTTGTTCGATATTGGTATTGCAAAGAAACTTTTATAGAAGATTCATATCATGGGTGTAGATAAATTCTTCTATGCAACTGTAAATAATTATGTAGGTATTAAAACACTCATGTGATACTATTGTCCTACATTCGTGTTTTAATACCCCTTATTATATAACAGTTGCATAAATAACTATAAATTTGATGGCAGGAACTCTAGCTATGCAATGCAATAGTATCGTTTTTAGTTTAACAAAAAGTTCGGTTGAAAACACCCGCTCTGATTTCACAGGAATATATATGTATAATATCTCAACTAAACCCTAGTTGAGATACTGGGCATCGGTATACTGTGCCCACAAACACTGACACTAGGTCGCACGGCATTATACTTACTGAGCGTGAGGTCGGCGGTGGCGGGCCAGGACGTGACCTTGCCGGACATGGTCTTGACGGTGACGGTGTAGGGCGCGCCGGGCTCCAGCCCTTCGAAGGAGCAGCTCGGCGTGTCGTTGCGCGCGCGCACCACGGGCGCCAGGCGCCGCGCCCCGCCGCCCGACCCGCTCACCGACACCTGGTACTTCTCGAACTCGCTGCCAGCATAACAAAACTTAACTGAGTGCTCGAAAGATATCTATACTGGGCGTCCCACGGATATGCCACATGGAGGGAAAGTACTTTGAATATTGTAGATGGAACATTTTACTGAAAGAAGACATTATTTGAATTTAAAAAACAATTTAAACTGCATTCATAGATATTTAAATAATTACATTGTGAAGTATAATATTATTATTATTTTAATTATTGTGAATTTGAGGACTATGTGGATCATATTTTTTATTTATCTGACAGTTTGAGTACTATAGGCGGCCTACCCAAATGTCCTTTCTTTGGTATTGTTCGTCGCGTCGTTGAGCTCCTTAAGTTCTGAGTTGAGTTACACGATTACTGACGAATGCGTGCACTGACTGGACAGGTCCACTCAAATCTGTATGGTTCTTTCCTCAAAAGACCATTTCAGACACAAATCTACATGGTCCTCAAATGATCTGACCAACATTATTTCCGGATTTTTATATTCTATTGACATTTTATTTAAACAATGACATGATTATTTACTTTGATAAAGTATTATATTATTTTAATTATTGTGAATGTGAAGACTAGGTGAATCTTTCTTTTTCTTTTATTATTTATTTTTCCTTAGTTTTGATTAATCATGGTCTGGCAGGTTGAGTAATTTATGCGGCCTAACCAAATGTCCTTTCTTTGTTCGTCAAATCGTTGAGCTCCTTAAATTTGGAGTTGAGCTGCACGATTACTGACAAATGCGTACACTGACTGGACAGGTCCACTCAATCTGTGTGGTTCTTTCCTCAAAAGACCATTTCAGACACCAATCTACATGGTCTTCTCATAATCTGACCAAGATTATGTCTGGACTTTAAAAGAGACTGTGACCTCTGAGTTTGTTTCGGCCTTTCTTCGCAGAGTAGTCAGATAGGAAACGCCGACCTCATCTCGTTTTAAAAATGTGATTGACGTGTAAAAGTGTTTGTACAAACCTACTTACAGAAATAAATCATTTATCATTTACATGGTTGAACCGGGAATCGAACCCGTTACATGAGAAAAATAATCACGCTGTAGCTTTATCATACCGATCGAAAGGCTTCATCATAAGGATTATTTTTTGTTAAACAACATAGTGTCACAAATAAAAGGATGACCATGAATTTTAACATTTGATGTGAAATTTTGTTCAGAAAAATGAAAATACTTTGTGTTCAACAGGAAGGGACTCATTTCGAGCATTTGATAAATTGATTAATTTTGTATTAATCAATTTATCAATTGATTAATTTTGTGTTTTGTCGTTCTAAACTATTGAAGTACATTTTTCTCAGAATTACACAAATCACAAGCAGCTAACTGTCTCAATTGTTTTCTTTTCATTTTCGGTCTGTTTCCATTGTCGGTCTGACTGGCCGCAACAATGTATAATAAAAGAACAACCGACTTCCAAAAAAAACACTATGACGTGATGAAAACTTTTACAAAAAAAACACACAGACATCCAAATAAAATTTCGGAAGTCGGCTGGTTTTGTATTTTTGGTTTTTGCCACCGACTTCCGAAATTGAAGTTATTTTTTACTTTGTAGTGTTTTTTTGGAAGTCGGTTATTTTTTTTGTAAAAAGTTTTTATTTCTCGCTTTTTAGTGTCAGTTAGTATTATAGCTAATAGCCTAATGTCAACTGCTCATCACTTTTTACAAAATATTGCTTATTAAAGAGATGAAGCTCTACAGTACGTATAGCTCCATCCATATTATTTCCCCCAAGAAGTAAGATTAAAATAATACTGCTGTAAGCGGTGGTAGTAGGCCCCCTGAACGGCTGGACCGATTTAGCAAATTTTTGTTTTAAAATGTTCGTTATAGTCCAAATTAGGTTCTTACGGACTGAAAAAATTGGAAAATTCGGGAAAAATGAATGTGCATTTTGTATGAATTATAAAAATTTAGAAGGGACATCTGTCGGGTCAGCAATTTAAGTCAAGAAATGTAACTCAAGCTCAAAAAACGGCAAGGCATTGGTTCGTGCACCTTGCCGTTTTTAGCTTGAGTTACCGTTATCTGTCCTGCCGAGAAAAAATCACCTTTTACGCCGAATTACAACAATTACGCTTCCTGACTTTTATTATTCGTAGGCTACACCGCATATTTACGTCCATATATTATTAGTGTAGGTATCATCTATTGAAAACAATCTGTTATGTAAAGTGCAGTACCACTTGGTTTCATTACCTCTCCTCTAGCGGCGGCAGCCACGTGACCTTGAATGAGGTCTCCTTGAGGTCTGCGAGTGGCGCGGTGACGTTGCGCGGGCGCAGCGGCACGGTGCGGTACTGCGCCGTGGTGGGCGCGGAGATCTCGGGCTCGGACACGGTCTGCACGGAGATGTTATAGGCGCGGCCCGGCACCAGCCCCTTGAAGGCGGCCTGCGCAGGCCCGGGCGGCTCGCCTTCCTTCTCCACGTACAGCTCGGAGTCGCGCGCATCCGGCGGCAAGATGGACACCTGCGCACAGTACACGCACTGCTCAAGCAAGCTTGCAGAACTAACATTGTATACTAGGACCAAGAGTGGATTATTACAATAAGTACTTACCCAGCTGGTGATATGCCATGGCACACGAAGTTTTAATTCAAGTTCGGCTTTTACAGCGTCATATATATAACTTCATGTGCTATCAACGGCCGCGTACTGTAGAAACATTTTGTATTAAGGAGCTCCGCGGATCTCATGCGTGCAGAGTATCGAATTGAGGGTATCAAACGTGTCATCGTGTGTTTGTATGTGAATGTGTTTGTGTGTGTGGCCCGAACGCACGGTGAGAACATACCTTGTAGTGCGTGTACGCGCCGGGCGGGTAGGGCGGCTGCCACAGCACCAGCAGCGTGGTCTCGTTGCGGAACCATACGATGAACTTGCCGGGCGTGTTGGGCTCTGCGGGCGACACGTCACAATACGTCACGACACAGACACAACACGCAGCTACCGTCAACATATACCTAACTACAAATTCGGCGGACTTCCGACCGAAATAGAACACTTTCGGAACATACCATTGAACAGTTCTGCAATATTAAACATGTTACATAAACAAATTCAGTTCTTTTTTCAGTCGGATTCCCACATACTATACGGTACAAGGAACCAAAATATAATGAAAACTATTGAACACCACTGTACGACATGCATCATATACAAATGAATAGGTATTGTTGGTTGGTATGCAATAAATGAGAGATTGAAATTGTGCAATGATAATGAAATATATTTTACCATATTGTTATATATTTATTATTTAATTATTGCGTTCAAATGAAATTGTACCGCGTTTTTGTCATCTTATCCTTGCAATGCAATATGGCGAACGTACAGTCCAGTCCTTATTATTTTTCGAATACGTATTGCCAACATTGTTACACCTTGACAGTCAGTTCAGTTTTTTATTATTATTGAGCAAAATAAAAAAAACCCATCATAAACATAATCATAATTTTATATTAAAATGATGATTGATGTTGATTAACAGTGTTAATCGACTTTCGTGTCTCTGTTCTTTGGTAATTCCCTTTTCTAATTAAAGTATGCGTTCGTAAGACTAGGTACCTACTACTAGGTACCCCACCTGGATGCTCTATCAAGCAAATAATATTTGATACTGTTGTGCAATACTTCTAACAGAGTTGCTGCAACCGGTTCAAAGAGTACAGGAAAATGAACGTTATGAGCACATGGAACATTGAGAGCAGTTCAAGGTTAATCCTGAAAACTGGTTCGTATCGACATGTTCGCGCTCATGTTGACACAACCGTGTGGAGCTTCGCGCGCGCGCCGCGGACCAGACCGGTTACTCGAGGAACACCGAAATCATTTATGTACATATTAATAATGACTATTCTATGAGGAAAATAACAATTTTACATTAGTTGGATCATAATAAAAACTTCATATACAATACATTGTATCTTCAATGTAGGCATTTGAACTTATACAAGCAGGGAGTAATTAAGTATAATGAATTAAAGGCTAATAATAGTTGACTGCCATTAAAATCTCTTTGTATTTGAAATTATTCATAATTTCTGTTATTGAATGGTTAACATTTAAAAGTACCGACATGACATGAATATTGTATGATGGCGAGTCATTTTTATGATAATTGGTGTGAAAATAAGTTGGCGGCACACGAATGAGTAGCGGATGTTAAATGTTCCCAACACATTGTTGTACAGTCACACTGAGTGCTTAGAATAACATATGGTCAGGTACAGAGACTTAACGACCTTGATACTAATACTGTCCGCCATGCACGTGAATGTGTAAGCCACAGAGACACGCGGCACTGATCGTGCTGCTGCCTCAGTGGCCTGCTCGGGTACGGGTACTTGGACCACGCAGTCCTTTACCGACGGCTACTTGTGGAAGCATAAAGAAAAGCATGCACAATATAAGCGACCCTCATGCTACGCCCGACTTACTTTCTTGTAGCATATCCGAATGCGACTAAAACACTAACAGCTGTTCATTTGCAAAGTATTAAGAAAGTTTTTAATTGAATCAATGTCTGCCGCCGCAAGCATGAGCTCGGCGCTCGCCCGTGACCTGTTAGGGTGTCAGCTCCACATCTGTTGCGCAGGACGTCAGCTCGGGGGCTGTGACGTCAATGCACGAGCTAGTCGCACAACTCGTGAGTGTAACATTAGTAAAGTGGTACTTGAATCACAAGTGACATTAATTTTGTCGATGCTCTGTCTCCGTGATTGTTGCTCTGTGGTTTTAGTTTCCTTATAATATTGATCCGAAAAGGAAAAAAACGCTTAATTATGTGCTTGCGTGACCGTCGAATTGACTACTTTAACATGATGAGATTTCAAGAAGGGTAGGTATGACTGAATTTGTTATTATACGAATTTTACGATCTGGCTATGACATGTTATTAAAACTAATCACACTATACAACACTAAATACAATCAAAGGAACAGCTTTCTAACCGGTGTTGCTGTGTAGTGAAGTAGCCCGTGCGCTTTACTTTACACATGGATACGTATTGACCAGCCACGGGTATTGACCAACGAGGATCTATCCAAGAGTGATTGTTCAGTGGCGTTAGCAAAGAGAGGCGTAACATGAGGGTGTGAAGTGACGAGAAACAACATGCCATCTGCTCACCAGTGTCCTTTGAATCCTGCGTAAAGGGGACAAACAAAACATATAATATTATCACAAGATTACCACGTCATGCGTGCGAGCTCCGAACGCTCACGCTGGACACGTAATTCGTTCTGTTCTCATATATGACATTAAAAGTTAGCATTAACGTAGCGGTAGGCATTTGTTGATCAATTTGTTGTATTTATACATTTAGGATACTTTTAGGGGGTGTTCCTGTATTTATCAGAAATGAGATAGCATGATAATGATAAGGGCCCTGGTGATGTGGCCGGGCCATCAGTCTATAAAGTATAATGATAAGGGCCCTGGTGATTAGGCCGGGCCATCAGTCTATAAAGTATAATGATAAGGGCCGTGGTGATGTGGCCGGGCCATCAGCCTATAAAGTATAATGATAAGGGCCCTGGTGATGAGGCCGGGCCATCAGTCTACAAATAAGATACTTTCACAAGCAAAAATCATCAGCAATTTCTTATTGTAAACACATTTAAAATCATGTAGTTTAAAGGTAAATAAGTATGGTTACTTATTAGTTTAACTTAACAATTCAATAAGAGTTAATAAAATCTAACTAAACTAACAGTCCTCAAGCTAAGTACATCCTCTGCAGTTTCCCTCTCAGTGGTAAATATTCAATTGTTTCAACTTCCTCCTAATAGAATGAATCACTCGGTGTAAAACTGGGGTTCACTTAGTGCGAGCATGACAACTTTAATTTAAGGATAAAATAATCTAATGTTAAAATTTCACATCTATTAAATTACCGAATAGTCTCGTCAGTGAGTCACATTGTCGCGTCGGTTTGTCCAGTCATTTGCAAATCCATTCAGTATTTGCGCTTCGTATGCGTTCCTCGGAGTTGCTCCAGCCGGTGCAGTGAGGCACAATCTTCTGATTACATTGTTGGTAAGTCAAATCCCGCGTATTTCATCGTTTCAGTCGACGGTTTTCCATAAATTGAAGCGTCTTTCAGTATTGGCAGTGTAACATCGTTGTTTCATGCAAGGATTTCATGAGCAATTATATGTTATGCATTATTTGTCATATGAGTACGCGCAGAGTGCGTTCAGGCGCGTTAGTGTGGGTCTAGATCGTTTGCATTGGATGACACGATGACGCTAGTCGTCTCCGCGGTGATCTCATCCCGGCCGATCTGAGGACTCAGAGGTCAGATCGTACTCAATGCGAACTAGATGGCTCTTAGTAAAGAATCTGTTACAGGAAAGTGAAGTTTGTAAATTTTTAACAGAAATACGAGTAGGTATCCCATAACATTTCAGACATGCGTGCTGCGAGTGCTGCGAATGAGTGTCTGATAAAGGCTTCGTGTTGCAAATTAGCATAGGTACTTATGAAGTTTATTTAAGTAGGTACTTATAAGGGTTCCGTACCTGAAGGTTGCCAAACTGAACCCTATAATTAAGCCTTCGCTGTCCGTCTGTCTGTCAGCGGGCTGTATCTCATGAACGGTATACAGTTGAAATTTTCACAGATTGTTTATTTCTATTGCTGCTGTGGCGGTATCTACATCGCCACATGCGAACTACGCATCGAAGACCTGACGTCACATAAATCCTGCATCGCGCAATTAGAGTTTACCGTGCAGTGAACGTATATACAAAAACCCAATCTCATTGGGCAGTTGCCCGCCAGACACAACACCCGTCTGGTAGGAGGATCCTCCCCTTTCTATGGGGGATGAGTGAACTTTACACCCTGTTCCTCATACCCCTAAATTGGTGACCCCGAATATGAACGTCAACGCAGCCTTCATGCAACTACTACAGCGTGACGTCATCATCATCACTCCCGCAAGCTTTCAGTGAGGCGAGTCACACAGTCAAGCCAAAACCCGAGGCGTCAACGGGTATCCTGACCACCAGCATGCAGCGAACGCGCATTCCTGGTCATCACCCTCAGCCTCATCACCCCGACTCACTGGGGAATCACCTCAATCACCTCAACCTCATCACCATGAGCCACTGGGGAACCACCGCAATCACATCAATCACCACAATCGCCGCAAAACAGTTCCGACCCACCGCGAACAATGCGGCAACCGGTTCCGACTCACTGGAACCACAACTGGCACTGGCAAGCATCGCAAGATACAAGACTCAGCCCACTATCGACCTCCGGTCTCCGGAGGGGAGTGATGTGGCGGTATCTACATCGCCACATGCGAACTACGCATCGAAGACCTGACGTCACATAAATCCTGCATCGCGCAATTAGAGTTTACCGTGCAGTGAACGTATATACAAAAACCCAATCTCATTGGGCAGTTGCCCGCCAGACACAACAACCGTCTGGTCGGAGGATCCTCCCTTTTCTATGGGGAATGAGTGAACTTTACACCCTGTTCCTCATACCCCTAAACTGCTATAAAAAGAAAAATAAAAGTAACAAATTAAAGAGGAACATGTTTTTTCGACGTTTTTTTGCTAAATATTGTACGGTGATACGGTTTTGTTGGCCGATTTTTGGGTTGAAAGAACACATGATATTTTACGAATAAAATGATACCTACTAATTTGATTCCTATGTTCTGCGCTAACCTTTAGTTGTGCATATCTTGTGAACTAGTAGCGCTTCCCCGATGAGCGCCGAAAAAGGAACAATGGGTGAATAATACCCGCGGTGAATGTTGTCACACGCGCCACCACGCGGGAGTGGCGCAGAAATACAACTCGACAGCAGCACGCACTGGCAACTACTCCGCATATCAGTGCTAACTCAACAGCAGCACGCGCCGGCAACTACTCCGCATATCAGTGCTAACTCAGCAGCACGCGCCGGCAACTACTCCGCATACCAGTGCTAACTCAACAGCAGCACGTGCTGGCAACTACTCCGCATATCAGTACTAACTCAACAGCAGCACGCGCCGGCAACTACTCCGCATATCAGTGCTAACTCAACAGCAGCACGTGCTGGCAACTACTCCGCATAAACCAGCGTCAGACAGTACCTGTCTGGCATTAATGCTGAAATGAACCTTTTTGGCGCAGCCGTGAGGCGCACACTATTGTTTTAAAATTGTTTATTTTTTTTTATTTTGTTATTTGTATTTTGTGTTTCACGAACTGTGTCCAAATAAACGTTATTCTTTCTTTCTTTCTTTCATATCAGTGCTAACTCTACAGCACCACGTGCTGGCAACTACTCCGCATATCAGTGCTAACTCTACAGCAGCACGTGCTGGCAACTACTCCGCATATCAGTGCTAACTCAACAGCAGCACACGCCGGCAACTACTCCGCATATCAGTGCTAACTCAACAGCAGCACGCGCCGGTAACTACTCCGCATATCAGTGCTAACTCAACAGCAGCACGCGTCGGCAACTACTCCGCATATCAGTAATAACTCAACAGCAGCACGTGCTGGCAACTACTCCGCATATCAGTGTTAACTCAACAGCAGCACGGACCGGCAACTACTCCGCATATCAGTGCTAACTCAACAGCAGCACGCGCCGGCAACTACTCCGCATATCAGTGCTAACTCAGCAGCACGCGCCGGCAACTACTCCGCATATCAGTGCTAACTCAGCAGCACGCGCCGGCAACTTCTCCGCATATCAGTGCTAACTCGACAGCGGCACGCGCCGGCAACTACGCCGCATATCAGTGCTAACTCAGCAGCACGTGCCGGCAACTACTCCGCATATCAGTGATAACTCAACAGCAGCACGCGCCGGCAACTTCTCCGCATATCAGTGCTAACTCAGCAGCATGCGCTGGCAACTACTCCGCATATCAGTGCTAACTCGACAGCAGCACGCGCCGGCAACTACGCCGCATATCAGTGCTAACTCAGCAGCACGCGCCGGCAACTACTCCGCACATCAGTGCTAACATTAGCCATTAGCACTACGAACATCACCCTTACTGCTACGACAAAAAGGCGCTGTCAACATCAATAACTATTACTACCAATGTGCGGCTGACTGCGCTAAGATATCACGTGAGCGTGGTAAACCTCGTATCCATTAGAAACAAAAGTTGTACAAATTGTTTCAGCAACATGTTTTCGTGTTGCGGAAAACTAGCTGCAGAGCTGAATAAGTTTGCGCAGCTGTTTCTTACAAGGCTTCGGCCGCGCTCTGTTGGCTGCCCGCGCGGACCTTCTGAGAGTAGTTGGTGTGCGGTGGGCGCTGCGCCCGCGCCGAACGAGCCTCTCGACCTTCAACTTACATCACGTGCTACCAGTGCTTACAATCACAACAAAGTGCTTCACACTGTTCATGAAATTGCCGAAAACACCCGTCTGCAATAAAATATTCCGAAGTGAAAGCATACATCACGATAAGTCCTCGTTGCACTGAAGTCGTCAAGATTGATAGTTTCATACCCCCCTACACCTTTCTACGAAGCGCGTGATAACTTTCATATCTGTGTTATGGTTACAGTTCTGCATGATTACCGCAGCGTTACGCCGCGCGGAATGTTCTGCAACACTGATGCCGCTGGTGACTGGACGCACCACACAATCGTGCCAGCTACAAGTAGCTTTACGATTAATTTATTTCCGCCAACCAGTTAACATTTTAATGCAGTAATAGTCTGAGCCCCGGCGTTTACGTCACCTCCTGTCATTTGGATAACGTACATAAAACAGATGTTTTAATACCATTTCCATCAAATTGGGTATTACGTCATGCGTCATCTGACACAATGATATTATTATTTTAAAGATTGTTTTTCATCTATTTTTCCGGACAATGAACAATTCATGCGTCAAAAATATATTTATTTAGTTTCGCATCTAGCTATAAGGGACCACACCCTGATTTGCTTTTCCTGGTATTAGGGTTGTGGAGTGGTGATGGTCATCGCTAAATGCCACTAGCACCTGCTCCAACGAGAAGCGGGCTGCTCTGTTTGAGAGCAGACACTAGGTACTGCACACCTAACTTAATGGTTATCCTATTCTATGGGCTATTGCAAATCTATTGCAATATGGGCAACCTGCAGTCGGACGCCGCCAGTAGTGGTGTGGCGGGGCTCACGTGACACTCCAACATTATACCTGCAGTCGGACGCCGCCAGTAGTGGCGTGACGTGACGGGGCTCACGTGACACTCCAACATTATACCTACAGTCGGACGCCGACAGTAGTGGCGTGGCGTGGCGTGGCGGGGGTCACGTGACACTCCAACATTATACCTACAGTCGGACACCGCCAGTAGTGGCGTGGCGTGGCGGGGCTCACGTGACACTCCAACATTATACCTACAGTCGGACCCCACCAGTAGTAACGTGGCGTAGCGGGGGTCACGTGACACTCCAACATTATACGTACAGTCGGACGCCGCCAGTAGTGGCGTGGCGTGGAGTGGCGGGTATCACGTGACACTCCAACATTATACCTACAGTCGGACACCGCCAGTAGTGGCGTGGCGGGTATCACGTGAAATTCCAACATTATACCTACAGTCGGACGCCGCCAGTACCTAGTGGTGTGGCGGGTGTCACGTGACACTCCAACATTATACCTACAGTCGGACGCCGCCAGTAATGACGTGGCGTGAAGTTCGGAATAGATGAATCATCATCTATTCCGAACTATCCCACATTGAACGTATAAACCGTAGCGATCCTATTTTTATTTTACTATCAATTTCGAACCAACTAGTAATCACTATGCTGCTAAAGTCTGCAGTGAGTCTTACTTATCTTTACTGACGATGGGAACCTGCTGCGACCAGATGTAGTAAACGAAATATATCTAGTGATTATGTTTACATTATGTTAAGAAACATAGGTGTTTTAGGTAACATCCCTTAATATTAGGTCCCCATCTATGAAATCAGCGTTTTGTATGGGGAATTTTAAAGAAGTTGCATTTTTCATACTAACATTTTCTTAATTTATATAACAACCATGAACACTAATGTTTTAAAACTATTATGCACTAATGTTTAAAAACTAAGATAACGTATGCCACTTAGATTAAGCGACAATAAGTTTTGGCTTAGTTAAAAAAAAAAGTGGTAATTTCTGTTAACAACTTTAATGTTAAGAAAACTATAAGTGATAAGGTTTTTTTTACTATTGGTAGTTGTCTATGATGGTCATTATTCGATATAATACCAAGCAATCGATGAATATTTTAAATTATAGAAGTGACGAGGTTCTCTATTTGTGAGAAAATAATGCCAATTTCATAGGTGCGGACCCAATTATGAACATTGTTAAGTAACAGTGTAAACGTAGAGGGGCAGCCCAGTCTCGCCGGCCTGCTGCCGCCGCCTCCGTGCTAGCTGTGGGGCTGGGGGGTGACTCACTGGTGGTGAAGTTGCGCGAGGCGTAAGCGGCGCTCTCCTTGTCGTGCAGCAGCGTGAAGGCGTGCAGCTGGTAGGTGGCTCCGGGCGACAGCTCGCGCAGCACGTACGACCAGTTGCCGGCGCCGTCCACCGAGATGTTGCGCGCGCCACCCTCTGCGCGCTCCGTCAGCGGGATCACCTGCGAGCGCACATCGTCAATTCGTCACTCATCGTCAGCCGGGCCTCGCCGGGGCCGGCCTGGACTCGGCTATACCTTTGCGTCTGGAACTGAGCTCACATTCAATAAACTCTTTGAATTATGCTCAGCCAAATTTGCCTTACCTTTGACATCCTACGGATCCAATCAATACTAATATTATAAATTCAAAAGTAACTCTGTCTGTCTGTCTGCATGTTACCTTTTCACGCCTAAACCACTGAACGGATTTCGATAAAATTTGGCAAGGAGATAGATGGCATCCCGGGGAAGGACATAGGCTACTTTTTATCGACATACCACCGCGCTTTAACGCCAAAACTACTGAACCGATTTAAATGAAATTTGTTACACAGATAGTCTAGAGCAGTGTTTTTCAACCTGTGGGTTGCGACCTCTTGGGGGGTCGCCTCCTGACCCTCAGGGGGTCGTGGAGAAAAGAAAAAGGCAAGTGTTTCTAGGTCCTACACTTCACACTACAAATACAATTTCAGTCAGAAGGGTGACCCTAGGGCCTAGGGGGTCGCTAGAATTTGTTAACTTCTAAAGGGGTCGCGTATTCAAAAAGATTGAAAAACACAGAAAGGACATAGGCTACTTTATCTCTTACTTAATGTCTTATCGACATTCCACGCGGGCGAAACCACGGGCGGAAGCTAGTATTTTAATAATTAGATTTGTGTAAATTGTCGCATAAAATTATAGTGAACTTCTCTCCACAAAATGACCATTTTGATTGAAAACCTTTTCTTACACACTATGTTGTGATGTTAAATAAGGCGCCAAGCAAGAGCACCAGGAACACACGAACACGGCGACTCGTCGCGAACTTGAACTTTTTGTCATATTGTTCGTAAACAATGAGTGAGATTGGCGGAACTGATCAATGAGTTACAAGAAAATTACTATTTTATGAAATAACATCAATGACTGACTACTCATAATATTTTATGAAATAACATCAATGACTGACTACTCATAATATTTTATGAAATAACATCAATGACTGACTACTCATAATATTTTATAAAATAACATCAATGACTGACTACTCATAATATTTTACAAGTACTACGAAGAAGCGCTAGTCCTAGTTGTAGGATTCCTATTTTTTTATGAGAAAAAATAAATCATTTCAGTTCTTTTGTTATGGGTACAATTTTACTTTAGGTGTTTAGGATTATCTACATTTACGCAAACAAATCATTTGGTTGCAAACGAATTTATACATTATTTCTAAATTAACAATGATCAAAATCAAAAGTCCGTGCGCGTCCGCGGTTGGACTACATACGCTCTTTCTGCTATTTCGATCTTTAAGAGGTTAGCAATAATATAAATCCCTTTGTTTGTAGCTAACTAGTTATGCCGTATGCCGTGCCGTGCGCGTCCGTAAAATCACGCACCGTGGGAAGTCACCCTCACACTTGAGACGATTTCAGTAGGTATACTTACATAGATGTGAGGGGTTAGACCATGTAATATATTAGTTAAGATTAAACTGAAAAGTACCTTAAATCTAAATCCGGTATAGTCGCCGTGCGCCGGCGGCGACCACGAGATGGAGGCCTGCTTGTTGCGGCCCAGCGTCACCGTCAGATTCGTGGGCGGCTCCGGCGCTGTGTCCACCAACAATGCAATTCATGTTATTGTACAAATTAAACCATCAGTTATTTGTGTACCTACGACATAAACTGCGAATCATTGATACGTATTCTCGCTCACAGTATACAATCTGTACTGTGAGTAGTACTACTTTTCTATACAAAAGTATGCAAAATCATTTACATTACGCAATATAAAACATAAATCGAATTATTAACCATAATATGTCACACGCCAATATATCCAAACAAAAAAAAAACGAGAACTATATGTAGGTACTCAAGCAGAAATAAAAAGTAAATGAAAACATAAATTAACTAAATAAAAGCTTCCAGGCACAAAGGGCGTGCCCGCTTATCCTATCCTTTAGGGATGATGTTTTAAGTTCCTTTCACAGATATTTACGTAGTGATATTCTAATTTTTATGGGGTAGGTACCATAAGTAAAAACTGAAAAATAAAAACAACTGACTTCCAAAAGAAACACTAAAAAGTAATAAAGTCGGTTGTTTTTTTTTGTAAAAAGTTTTTATTTTTCACTTTTTAGTTGTGGTACCCTACCCCACACAAATTCGTATACCGTTATCTGCTATGTAAATATAAAGACTAAGATATCGTCTACTTACGCAAAAATACGTAATTATTGAAGCTAACTCAAAAAGTACGCAAGTAAAATTAATAACATTTATATGGGACCACCTCTGAAGCATGACCTACCAAACAAAAAAAGAATCATCAAAATCGATTCATAATTGACGAGCAATCGCGTAACATACATACAAAAAAAAAACAGACGAATCGAGAAACTCCTCCTGTTTGAAGAAGTCGGTTAAAAAATAACTTTAATTTCGGAAGTCGGTGGAAAAAAAACGAAAATTCAAAACCAAAGACACCGACTTCCGAAATTAAAGTTATTTTCACTTTTTATAGAAAAACATAAGTCGCTATGTTGGACAATCATAGGTACTAGTAAGTTTTAATGTTGACAATCATTTTATATGCTCCAGCAGGCATTATGATATTAATGCTCAAGCAATAAAAACCAGCAAATTGCAGATGTAATTATCTAAGTGAACACTACCAGTGATGATGGTTTGATTCCACGTCAAAAGGTCGGCGAATGTGGCGTTGGAGTAGTAGAGCATGAAGTGGTACTTGGTGCCAGGCAGCCCCACGAAGTTGATGGTGTTGGCGCGCGCCGGCACCGTGAAGTTGGGCGCCGGCGTGCCTTCCGGCGGCCGGTAGTCCAGCCGGTAGTGGCCGCCGTCCGGCGCCTCCGGCTCGCCGCCGCCCGAGCCCGGGATCTCGATCACCAGGTCGGCGCACTCGCCGCCCCGCCATGTACTCTGCACAGATCGTACATCAAATTACTTAAAAAGTCTTCTGTCAGAATCTAACTCGAAAGTTTGTAAGTATGGATGGATGGATGTTTGTTACTCTTTCACGTAAAAACGGCTGAATGGATTTGGATGTTTGGCAAACAGAATACAGATAGTTTATAACCTGGATTAACACATAGGATACTTTTTATCCCGACACGGGATCGAGACTTACGCGGGTGAAACCGCGGGGCACAGCTAGTAATAAATATATTTATTTGCAATGAATGTAGGTGTCGTGGCCAGATCTTAGAATAGACCATTTCATGAAAACAGAAACACAAAATTCTCACCTTGGTTGGAATTTATGTCTTAGAACTATGTAAACTGGTCCGTAAATATCCAGATTCTTACAACACACGGGGAGACATACAAACAAATTATTCGTTGCGCCATAAAAATATACTAAATTTGCCCCCCTCCCGCCTTAAATTACATTCATCTAGTCCATATTCAATGTCAATAAGAATATATAATAAATTACCAGAAGACATAAAACAACAAAACAAAACCAGTATATTTTTAAATAAACTAAAACAATACTTAATTCAAAAAAGCTATTACACCGTACAAGAATATCTTACGGATAAATCCAATATTGATAATAATAATTAAAATAACAAAAATAAATTGTATTAAAATACTTAAAAATTATATTACATTAAAAACAATGAAAAATTTTTAAGCGAGTAATGAAATAGCAATACCAAACTAAATATAATACCAAATTAAATAAATAATAAATGAATAGATAGACCTGTATATAAAATATTAATAGAATATGTAAACAAATGGAAATATAAATACATAGATAATAGGATATGGAATAATTTATAATAGATAAATTCAATTCAATAATAATAATGCATAATTATGACAACCAGATATATTTTAATAAGTAAAATAGTAAAAAATAAATTATACCATAATACTTAATAATTATACTACATTAAGAACAATAAACAAATTTTAAGCTAGTAAATAAATATAATAATTAAATAATTAATTAATAAATGTATAGACGTATATAAAATATTAATAGAATAAGAGAATGAATGGAAATATAAATACATAGGTAAGATACTCGCATAAATAATCCCTAACATAATAACAAGAAAAACTTGTAAAGCGCTCTTCCGCTCTCTACCTATTTTAAAATATGCTGTGCCCGACAGTCCATAATTGTTTATTTTTTATTTACCACCTCATTTGTACATTATGGATTGCAATAAACAATTTGATTTGATTTGATTTGAAATGTCCAGCTAAAATTGGCCATATCGTTTTAACGTCAACGTTTACTGATAAATATCAGTCGACGTTTGGCCATATCGTTAATGAAGGGTATCCATGGTTTAAGGTGTAGTAAAAATTGCCAAGTAACTGCGGCCAACTTAGCGGAAGTAGCACTCGCCGACCACTACCGCGGCGCCGCCGCGCCGCTCGCTTCGCTCACTCGGTTCGCTCGCGGTTGGTCACAGTTCTGATCTAACCCAACCCATTTGGTTGGGTCGGGGTGCCACATAAGCGGCGTAAATGTTTGATTTTTAAAATCTAATTTTAAGTGCCATGTTGCATTTCACGCCGCGGCAGCGGCCGGTTCGCGCTACTTCCAAGTTGGTCGCTTTCCATAATATCATATTAAATAAAACTCCATCGACTTTTTTGCGTGGTCGCCTTACTTTTTTGATTTGTTTTATACCGCCGCTATGATGCACAACAAAAACAAAGCGACATATACGCCTCAACCGGTAGATAATCTAACTATTTTACGATATGATCACTAATGTTTGGCCACATCATGAAGTAGTCGTGCGTTTAACTGTTCATATCGTCAACGTTGAGTATTCAATGATCTGGCCCGATAACATCATGATGTGACCAGCAGTCGATGTTCTCTTAATAAATCCATGTACGATATTCTACCTTATTACACTACGCAAAAAAAAAACTAAATTAAAAAAAATAAAAATAGATTAAAAAAGTAAATAAAAAAAACGATTAAAGAATTATAAAAAAAACTAAATTAGCTATTCAATTAAGTTAACTTATGGGCAAGAAGTCTTGAGTTTTTGTTCTTGTATTGTATTTTTTTATTAATAATACTGTTCAATGTTTAATGAATTGCATTTTTGCCATGGTAGATCCAGGGTAGATCTACAATATTACAGTTCGATATATTATTTAGTCTCAGAATTTTTAATATGAAGATCTATATTTTGAGTAACAGAATAGACCATACCAGTTTAACTTATTGATAGCATGTTACTATCATCATCTGAAAATTCATTTACACCCAAAAGAAGGGTATCAATCTCAAGAGTTACAACAACATTTGCTACCCGAAAAAAAGAAGAAAAGGGCAAAGAAGAAGTAGTGAAGAGTAGAATAGGGATTCCAGTCTGCAATACACAATTGCAGTTAAGGCCAAGATTATTTTAAAGAGATGGCTAATTGGCTACAAGACCTGACATAATATGATTAAACTAAACTCACACACACAACCACCCCCACACTATGCTCTCTCACCATTCCACTAACTGTAGGCATCAATGGTTATGCATTTTTAACTTCTTAACTGTTACTGTTTATTTAATTTTATTATCTTAATTTAGAACAGTTGATCATCATTATTTTCATAACATTGAAAAGAAAAGTCACAGTAACACCTAAGCCCTGCAAGCTACACACAAATAAAAATAACTGGGAGCTGTTTAGATAGCTACTGGTAGAAAGCTTGGATATAAAAAATCCTCTAAAGACGAATAACGACATAACAGAAGCAGTTGAACAATTCATTAGGTGTGTTCAACAATCTGCTTGACTTGCTAATCCAATGGCCATAGATTCGCACTGTAAACAGGAGTTTCCTAAATCTGTTCGAGAACTACTCGCTGAAAAACGAAGAGTTCCAAAAAAGTGGCAAAAAAACAGGTTATCCTACTGATAAAAACATCTGAACTATTTACAAACAAAACTAAAAACACTGCTACAAGATACTGAGAACCAAAATATCCAAACATCTTTAAAAAACCTAGACGCAACAACACAAACAAAAAATGTTTCTAACCAACCTCCTATCCGTAAGGGTAATGGGAATAAAATCTCGGAATGGGCTACCAGTGATGCGGACAAATTTGCTAAGTATCTTAAACAGGTCTTAGGTCTTACTATAACCCTCTCATTACTAAGTTCACAAAGGAAAAACTGAAAACAGCGATTAAGGCGCTAGACTCATGTAAAGCTCCTGGATATGACCTCATAACAGACAAAATCCTACGAGAACTGCCAAAGGAAGGCATTAAATTTCTCACTTTCCTGCGAAGGGGTATAGTTCGGTTTCAATGGAAAGTAGTCCAAGTTATAATGGATATCAAGCCGGGTAAGAATCCTGTCAAGGCACAATCATATAGACCTATTAGCCTGATGCTCATACCCTCTATACTTATCCTGCGTAGATTGTCTCCGGTGATCTCCTCGAATAAGCTTATACCTGACCACCAGTTTCGCTTTCGTCGAAAACACAGTACCATAGAACAAGTACACAGATTAGTAAAACATATTAACAAAGCTCTTGAGTTAAAACAGTATAGTGCTGCAGCCTTTTTGGATATAATTATCTCAGGCATTTGATTGTGTGTGGCATCATGGCATGACAGCCTACTGTTTAAAATAAAATGGGACCTGCCTATAAATTTCTACAACCTTATAAAGTCATATCGAAGCGACAGACACTTTTTCATAAAACAAGGTGTCAAGTTCACTTCCTTATAGGTATTCTTTACATTAATGGAGAAAAACTGGAATTTATTAATCAAACAGTTTTCCTGGGAATCACTCTAGACGAGAAATTACAATAAGGACCTCATATAACATCTCTTTCGGGGCGCTAAGCTCAGCCGCTTTTGCTGTTAGAAAGATAAGACAGTTATCCTTATCAGATGTAGAAACCGCGTGTTTGGTCTATTTCAACAGCATTATGTCGTATGGCATTTTACTGTGGAGTCGGGCTGCTGACATTGAATCCATCTTTATTTTGCTAAATAGAGCTATCAGAGCCATTTATAAACTACTAGCTTCCGCCCGCGGCTTCGCCCGCATGGTATGTCGATAAAAAGCACCCTATGTCCTTCCCCAGGATGCCATCATGCTATCTCCTTGCCAAATTTTGCTGAAATCCATACAATGATTTAGGCGTGAAAAGGTAACATACAGACAGACAGACAGACAGAGTTACTTTTGAATTTATAATATTAGTATGGATTTTGCTGCAAATCTCTCAGGGAACTATTTAAAAAGATTAAGAATATGATGGTACCTTGCCAATTAATGTATGAGAATATTATGTATGAAAGAAAAAATCTAAATCTTTTTAATAAAATAAGCTTTCTAATAAATTAATCTTTTTAATAAATGAGCAACAACGCCGAGCAACAGGCGGCGGTTAATTAACCTGATTTATGGCTACCCCAAGCCTAGAGAAATTAAATATCCTCTAAAAACGTGGCCGTGGCACCTTGGGAAAGCGCCATGTGTACCTTCCCAACCCCCGTTTATGAATATGGAAAATGATGAGAATACGATGTCTGGCAATCCGGCTAACACCCGGCGCTCGCAGGTACCCGGGCCTGCGGGTGTGAAATTTGTTACCGAAGACTCCACAGGGGTAGGCGACCAGGCCCCTGTGATAGTAAATGCGTCTGGCAGTAATAGCAGCAGCAAAAAGTTCGTTCAACAAGCTTTTCACCCAAGCCTGTTTACATCGCGTCCTAGGAGCTCCTCCCTAGGAAACAATACTCAACGATCTATGGAGAATCCAGCCCCCACTAGCCAAGGCAAGGAAAACTTTAACCCCACTGAATTGGAAAAAGAACACAACACTTGTCCTCCCGATTGGCAAAGAGTCCCAACTACTAGGAACACCAAAAAAAGGAAACTTAGCAGTCCACCATCACCTGATTGTGTGAAAGTCACAAACCGTTATTCGGGACTACCTGTGGAAGATAATTCCCATGAAGGCACTCGGACAAAAGAAAAGAAAATCAGCAAACCACCACCTATAATGCTCTATGGGGTCGACGACGTCAACAAACTCACAGAGCTTCTAGAAACAGTGGCTGAACACACTAAGTTCACTTATAAAATAATTAATAAAAACCAGCTGCGAATTACAAGTGAAGACATTCACATCTATAAGCAACTTATGAGTGTGATCAGAGAACAAAACCTGATAGGTCACACTTTCAATCGAAAAGATGGAAAAAACCCTAGATTGGTAATCAAAAACCTACACCACACAACCCCACACCAAGCTTTTAAGGAGGCATTCGAAAGTACAGGAAATGTTGTACTAGGTGAAATCATAAATTCTAGGTATGGACCTGACAAAGTACCCACATCCACCTTCTTTGTTAATTTGCAATCAGGAACAAATAACAAAGCAGCAAAAGAAGTGAAAGTTATTTATCACCAGGTAGTTGTCATAGAAGATCCTAAGAATAGCACGGACAGCCCCAGTACAATGCCAAAGATGTCAGCAGTACGGACATTCAAAAAATTACTGCACGAGACCTTACCGCTGTCTAAAGTGCGCAAAATCACATAACACCAAGGAATGCCCTAAAACCGATCGTAATTCCCCAGCTACGTGTGCCTTATGCGTAGGCCCACATCCAGCAAATTACAAGGGATGTGAGGTCTACAAAGAGATCCTAGCCAGAAAAACTCGTAAGCCAAACTTCACTAGAAACAAAACAATACAAAACACACAGATCATCAACAACAATGATGAACACAACTCACAGGACAAAAAGAATGAAACTAGAAATGAACGTAAACAATACGCAGACGCAGTTAAGGCAAAACCGCATGAAAGGACCGCAACTCAAACAAATTGCGAAAAAACCACACAACACACCACCAGCAAACTGGAAGAGATGTTCCTTAAACAAAGTGAAAAGATTGACGTTATCTTACAACAGATGAGCACCCTCTTAGGACTCATAACTACGCTCGTCAATAAAATGACAAAATGATCAATACGATCAAAATAGCCACCTGGAACATCAACGGACTATCTCCCAACAAAACCGAAGTCGAAACCCTGATTAAGTTCCATGATCTGGATGCCCTACTTATATCTGAAACACATTTCACATGTAACAGCCAAATCAAAATAAAAAACTACAACATTTACAACACAAATCACCCTGATGGTACTGCACACGGGGGAACAGCTGTCATAATAAGGGAATCCATCAAACATTATGAACTGCCCCAGTTCAGCACTGAGCCTATACAGGCAACCACAATAGTTGTCCATGACAGTAATGGTGACATCACCCTGTCTTCTGTATATTGTCCTCCAAAACACAATTTAAAAGAAGAGCAACTTACAGTCTATGTGAAGAGTCTTGGACCTCGTTTTATATCAGAAGGGGACTGGAACGCTAAACATGTTCATTGGGGCTCGCGACTAAACACGACGAGAGGAAGAGAGCTAAAAAAGTGTGTATACGAACAATTTAATCACAATTGCTACATCTGAGCCAACCCACTGGCCGTCAGACCCCAACAAACCCTGACGTTTTGGATTTCTTCATTATGAAAGGACTCTGCAGACTGTTCTATGACCTCCAATCCTGTTTGGACGGGTCGTCTAATCATATACCAGTTATTCTAACAATTGGCGCAACTATTCTCAATCGTCAAAAAAGTCCCAGACTATACAACAGCAGAACAGACTGGATAGAGTACCGCAGCATCATTGATATGTCACTCAAACCCAAAATAGCCTTAAAAGATACTGATGACATTGACAATGCAGTAATAGATTTCACCAAGACGATTCAAGAGGCATGTTGGAGATGCACACACGAATTTAATCATAACAACCCAAGACATAATACTGTGCCGTTGGAAATTCGCCAGATGATCCTAGAAAAGCGAAGATTACGTGATGACAAACCGGCCTTGAATAAGGCTATACAGGACCTAAAGCAAGTTATTAAAGACGCAGAAGATGATACTCTGGAAGCACATTTACAATCCCTCTCTGCAACCAGTGCGACCGCCTATTCTCTCTGGAAGGTATGCAAAAGTACAAACCAGCCAAAATACCCGAAACCACCAATTAGAATTGAAGGAAGAAGCTGGGCTAGAACAAACCTAGAAAAAACAAATGCGTTCGCTGATCACCTCGCTAACGTTTTCGTACCCAACGAACCCGAACCTGGAATAGATGATGTCGACATAGACAATATACTGAACCAGGATTTCCAGATGGAAATGCCAATTAAATCCATAACTCCTCAAGAAATCATCGGCGGGTAATCAGGGCATTGGATGATAACAAGGCCCCAGGTTTTGATCCCATAGACAAAAGGGTCCTTGAAGAGCTACCTACAAAGGCGATCGTATTCCTGACAACTATTTTCAATAATATGCTTAGGGTTGGATACTACCCATTGCTGTGGAAAGTATCACAAATAATTATGATACACAAGCCAGGAAAGCCGCCTCATGAAGTGACGTCCTATAGACCTATTAGTTTGCTACCTGTTCTCTCCAAAATTTTTGAGAAATTATTGTTGCGCCGGCTTCTAAGTGTAATGACAATAATTCCCGACCACCAATTTGGCTTTAGACCAGAACATGCCACTACAGAACAAATCCATAGAGTGTGTCGCGTCATCAGAAACGCTCTGGAAACCAAGAAATACTGTTCCTCAGTCTTCCTTGACGTACAACAGTCCTTCGACAGAGTATGGCATAAGGGACTACTATGTAAAATAAAATTACACTTGCCACACTGCTATTACAATATCCTGGAATCTTATCTATCTGATAGAATATTTCAGGTCAAGGAGGACGACAGCACCTCTGGCTTCCATAACATACTAGCAGGAGTACCTCAGGGCTCTGTTCTTGGGCCGGTGTTGTACACTATCTTCACGGCAGACCTACCGCAAAACCCTGGAGTGACAATTGCTACCTACGCAGATGACACCGCAGTTCTGGCATGTAGCAGTTGCCCCAACAGAGCGTCGGAAACCTACAAAAAAGTCTAGATGAAATTCACAACTGGCTTGCCAAATGGAGGATACGAGCCAACACATCTAAATCGGTCCAGATGATGTTTACACTCAGACATCAGCAATGTCCACCGGTGAAACTTGGTCCTAATCAGCTCCCACAAAGCGACTGCGTCAAATACCTTGGTATGCATCTGGACCAGCGACTAACATGGAGGAAACATCTAGAAACAAAACGAAGAGAGCTCGATATCAGGTACAAAGGCATGTACTGGGTCCTGGGTAGGAATTCCAAGCTGTCCGTAGACAATAAGATCTTGATCTATAAGACCATGTTAAAACCCATCTGGACTTACGGCATTCGACTGTGGGGCTCCACATGTAACTCCAATATAAACATGATACAGAGAACTAAGAACAACATTCTATAACAAATATCAAACGCACCATGGTTCATTAGGAATGCTGAAGTTCACGAACACCTGAACATGAAAACAGTGAAGGAAGAAATAAGTTCATGTTCGCAAAAGTACAAGTCCAGACTGGAGAGACATCCCAACCAATTGGCCGCTCAACTCACAATACCAGATTGTGTCAAAGAAGACTAAAAAGACACAATATTTTACAATTAGACAACTTGTAGAGTGCTGCTTGAATAATAAGAGAGTTGCTCCTGATGAGGAATAACTCTTCCCTGCCTGATCATCCTACAACTCATCTGCTCATAGTTTTGCAAACAAGTGATATACATAATTTTATTTATTTATTTTATTATTTATGTACACACAGTAAAATACAAAAGATACGACATAATTAAAATATGAGTACAAAGGTACTGCTTATTTCTTAAGAAATTTCTTCCAGCAGACCTGCAAAAGGAGAAACGAAAAAGAAATGTAGACAATAGTGTGTGAGAACAAGAAGAGAAAAAACATGAATATGCAAAGTCTTAACTAAAAATAACAAATATACCTACACATATACGCAAGAAAATTAACATATACTTAAATAAATACATAAAGCTTAAATATATAAACATAAATACACTATAGGTACCTATATAATAATAAATACTCAAAGTTGAGAGGAAAGATAATGCTCTTTTACACGAAGTTTAAATAGAGAAACAGTTTTCAAATCACGAATACAATATATAATAACAACAATACAATACAATATATAATATTTATAATTTTAATAATAGAAATAAAGATAAAGTCAGTACATTATACATAGAAGTAACCACTTTCGTTTATGCGTATGATGGCGTATCCATTTTTAGGGTTCTGTACCCAAAGGGTAAAACGGGACCCTATTACTAAGGCTCTGCTGTCTGTCTGTCCATCTGTCACCAAGCTGTATCTCATGAACTGTGATAGCTAGACAGTTGAAATTTTTACAAATGATGTATCTCTGTTGCCGCTATAACAACAAATACTAAAAACAAAAATAAAATAAACATTTCAGGCGGCTCCCATAAAAAAAAACATGTTTTTTTTGCTTGTTTTTGCTCGATATTGAAAACGACAACAGGTAGACTCTTGAAATATTCACAGAATATTTAGTTAAGTATTCACATTAAAAATAAATAATTAAATTAAAATAAAACAAATATTTAAGGGGGCTCCCATACAGCAAACGTGATTTTTTTGCCATTTTTAAAAGAGTAACGGTGGAGTTTCTTGCCCATTCTTCTACATGACATGCGAAAACTACCTTTCGGAAGGGGCAACTAGAATCACTTCCATTTCTTTGTTTTTGAAGTTCAATAGTGCCTTAGTGCCTAATTGAAATAAATAATTTGACGTTGACTTTAATTGAATACTTTAGTTCTGTAGTCTGTATTTTCGAAGCATTCAACACATCTAAACAGTTGTAAAATGTCAGTTAACTTAAAGCAACACAACAAGTTATCAATAGCTTGTTGATGTCGTTTGTTATGTTTATATAAACAACAACATAGCTAGTGGATAAGTACTGTGGCTGCAGCGTCCAGGGTTGTGGAGCCCTAGTACGAGCAGCGTGAGACAAGGTTCGCGAACTCACCGCGCAAACAGCGAGCAGCAGTGCCAGGGCCGCGGCGGCGCGCGCGCACCTAACCGTCGCTTGCACAATCGACCTCTTCCACATCATTGAAGGCGACGACTGTTCGATTTCACGACACTTTCTCTTCAATACAACACTGTTTTCCGTACGGATATAATGCATGGTTCACTTGATGGGCTGTCCTCGGTATTCATATCTTCATGTTACACTACAATACTACTAACTACGTTACAGCACGTCTTTATTCCTATTTTATCACATTACAAATTTCGTCTCACGACCTTTCTCAGGAGTTGTCAAATACTGATCACCACAGAGCATGTAACTTTAGTGATCACAGAAAATTAATACTCAAGAGATAGTGATTGACTAAGTATCAACTTGAATTGATAAAAAAAAAATTAAAATCGATTCAACCTACATGAGCGTTTTCACATCGATACAAAATCGGTTTCGTATGCCGAAATGATATCGGTGCGTTTTGCACTGGCGAAACATTCAAGACAAAACATGTTGAAATCTCGTTCAAACAAGTTGTAAGTATGAACGATGTACCACCTACCTGCATTTCAGATTATCGGATCCGATAACAGCTGATATCGTATTTCGTATCCATTGAGGATAAAAACTGCCACTTGCTCACTTCAGATGTCACTAATTCTAAAGTAGGTGATAGACGTGCGTACTTTTTTTTAGTTAGTTAATAGTTTTTTACAGATTTTTACTTTAGAATACTGGTAGCTGCCACTCGTAATTTTGTAATATTGCTCTTGCGCAGCTCTGTAACTGCAAAATACGGGGACCTATGTATTTGCCAAAGATGTTAAAAGACGGAAACTGTGGAAGAAAGCTCTACGAAAAAAAAATTGGGAACTCGATATTTCGTCGCAACTATTTTGAAACCTGAAGACTTATAAATACAGTGAGAAATTCGTATACAGGTGATGCTCCCAAGCGCAGTCTTCATCTTTCTGACTGACCAACCGACCTCTTGACAATTCAAAAGTGCCTGTAATTGGTTTATTTGAAATAAATGCTTTGAGTTTGAGTCTGAGCTTTCAATTTTTAACCGTATTCTACATTTTACTTGCCCTGATATTTTATCGACATCCGACACCGATAATAATAATTATCGTATCTGACAATGTGAATACGCTCGTGATCGATTCAAATAAAGTGCGTTTTATTCTTCATTGGCGAAACATTCACAACAAAACATGTTGAAATTTCTATTTTCTGTCAATGTTCCAAATAATTTTTGACAGGAACTAGAGATTTTAACATGTTTTGTTGTGAATGTCTCGCCAGTGCAATAGTGCAAACGCACCGGATGATAGACGTGCGAGTAAGTCCTCGTATGTACTTATGGCTCGGTGAGCTTACTCGCCCGTGTGTCATGCTAAGTACGCGGACTTTAAAACCGCCGAGTAAGTTCGTCGGCGATCCAAAAATGAAATTTTGAGCAAGCTTCACGTGTGTCACCGACGGCGGCGAGCCGAGTAAGGTCGCGAACTTAAAAACTGCGTACTTTAAGTACGCACGTCAATCACCTACTTAATAAGAGTTGAAATCACAGAGCACTTTTATTGCTTGGAAGTTGAGTCTGATTTATAAGTCAATGGTTGAGTCGACTTGTGTGAAACTGACAGCGCTTTATAATCTGTGCTGACAGCTGACAAGTGATGAAGATGAAGTGACAGTGGTAAACGACTGTGACATTTGGACGCCGCTGGACGTCGCTCAAACAAAACGAGTAACGACCAACTGTAGACAGAGCGACCAACGAATAAACATACTTTCACGCGTTGTGATTAGTGGCGGTTTATTGAAAGCGATCTTAACTTTACATGAGTAGTAACACGTAACAGTATATTATCATTATTACATCGTGGAAAATGGTTGGAAATGATACAAGCGTTTGGTCGCAAGAAGAAACGATTAGAATTCTCATCGCTTCGGATATCCATTTAGGTTATTTAGAAGAGCATCCTATCAGAGGCGAGGATAGTTTCATTGCTTTTGAAGAAACTTTGTCACTGGCTGTTCAATATGATGTGGATCTAGTGCTGCTCGGTGGTGACCTATTCCACCATGCGAAGCCATCGCTGAATTGTATTTTCAAGTGCACGGAGATCGTCCGCAAGTACTGTTTTGGCGACAAGCCGGTTAGCATTGAGTTACTGTCGGACCAGAAGGTAAACTTTTCACGAAGTGTTAATTATGAAGATCCAAATTTGAATGTGTCTTATCCAATTTTATCTATACATGGTAATCATGACGACCCTGTTGGACGAGAAGGTATAAGCAGTCTCGACATACTGTCCACAGGAGGCCTGGTGAACTATTTTGGGAAATGGACAGATTATACTCATGTACATATTTCACCAGTACTTTTACAAAAAGGTGATACTAAGCTTGCATTATATGGTCTCAGCCATCTTAAAGACCAACGCTTGTCACATCTATTCCAAGAAAAGAAAGTAGAAATGTTGAGGGATGAGGAACATGATTGGTTCAATATACTTGTGTTGCATCAGAACAGGGCTGAAGACAGAGGAGTTGGTAACTTTATCAGAGAGGATGTATTACCAAAATTTTTAGATTTAGTAGTTTGGGGTCATGAACATGACTGTGAACTATTTGACATGAAAGGTAGTAGTGAAAAAGATCACTTTAATGTTATTCAGCCTGGTAGCACAGTAGCAACTTCGTTGGCTGCAGGAGAAGCTAGACCCAAACACTGTGCATTGCTGCAAATACATAAAAGTGATTTCATTCTGACTGCTTTGCCTTTAAAAACTGTAAGACCATTTATTTTTAAAACTGTTGTTTTATCAGAACAAAATCTTGGTGATGAGGATGTCAATGAAAGCGAAAAGGTGCAGGAATTCCTTAAACAAAAGGTAAATGAGGCAATAGCAGAAGCAGAAAGTCTTTTATCTGGTGATCCCAGACAGCCAACTATGCCATTGATAAGACTTAATGTATTTTATGAACGGGAGGATCAGGTCTTTAATAGAGCCCGATTTGGTCAGTATTACACTGGCCAAGTTGCAAATTCAAGTGATATCCTTTTATTGAAGCGGGAGCGTAAAATACGCGAGAAGCGACAAGGACAAGGAGAGGAAGTCAATATGGCAGACTATGTGGCTGACTCCACTGATGTTGAGACATTACTGCGTGCCTACTACGAAGCCCTGCCGCCGGAGCGCCGCCTCGCCGCGCTGCCCGTCCAACTTATGACAGAGGCAGTGCGTGATTTCACCATCAAGCAAAACGAGGAGATCCTGAGACATGCCTTAGAAGCCCACAGGAGGCGTTGTATCACTACTTTGCTCGAGTCAAACACGGACACCGAAGTCGAAGCGATCGCCGATCGTCTGCGAGTGCTACGTGACGAGATCGATTCTGCTGATGTTGCACAGCTCGCAGCGCTCAACGCTGTGCCTCTACCGGCGCAGATTGTTGTTGATGGATCGAGTGACGAGGAGTTAGTTAGGTCGGAAGTAGAGGCGAGCGGACGTGGCAGAGGAAGAGCGGCACGAGGCGGGCGCGGGTCGCGGGCTCGGGGCTCGCGTGCGCGGGGCCGCGGCCGCGCCGACCCAGAGCCGATGGCGCCCGCTTCGCCGGTCGCTGCCACTCCCGAGCGTCGCACCCCACGTCGGGTGGCCGCACAGAAAAATGCTACATGGATTCAAAACTATGCCTCAAAGACCCGCCGCCGGGATTCGTCGGAGATCGACGATTCGGACTGAACGATTTAAGTTCGTTATTAGGAACACTAAGCTGTTGTTTCACTACTTTTTGTATTCAAACTTTTATAATATTTTCAAGAATGTAATGTGATGAATAGTCGGATATGAGGTTTCTTTGGGGTGTTTAATTGTTATTTCTAAATAGTCAAGTAGGGTTGTAAACTGGTTGTCATACCATACATCACATGCATAGGTATTGTAGAGGTGCGTATTCGATTATGCGCAGAAGCCAGACGAGTCCTGTCCGCGGCAATACGAACATCTCGCCGCACATAATCGATACACAGCTTTACAAATTATAAATCAGACCCGGTACCGGTAGCGTGTACTTCGTGTACGGTGCCATTATTCGGCGACTTACCGTGCATTTGCACTGGCGAAACATTCACAGCAAAACATGTTGAAATCTCTAGTTCCTGTCAAAAATAGTATGGAAAATTGACAGAAAACAGAGATTTCAACATGGTTTGTTATACAATCATAACAAACCATGTTGAAATCGCCAGTGTAAACGCACGGTTAGCATGCTACGCTGCCGCGCGCAAGATGCGGACATAATGGACCCTACTGATTATAATGAAAATTGAACACAGCCAAAGAATAATAGCTCATTGCTTCGAATAGATTGTTATAGATCGGAATTGATTGTCAAGATTAGATACCAATAAATGAATGGATATTCGAACGTTTACATTTTGTCATTTTCTACTTACAGGTATGTACCTACCTGCATGGTTGTAGAGCTCTTGGCGAAAGTGGTGGGGAGATTCGCGCATGTTCCATTCATGCATAAACAGCATAAAAATCGACTTCACCGCTTTGAAGGTCAGGGCTCTTAAACCGCGGCGATACTAAGGGTCAGTTCTTCTTTCTATACTCCGTGGTCAGTTCACACCCTGACGCGACGCAACGCGCACTTTTTTATATCCGATACAATATCGAATTTATTTTTCCCACTTAGTCCATGTAGACGACATCTTAGTTTTCTCCGTCACTGTTATTTACATAGCAGGTAGTGGTATTAGAATTTGTGTGGGGTAGGTACCACAACTAAAAAGAGAATAATTAAAAACTTAAAAAAAAAAACAACCGACTTCCAAAACACACTAAAAAATTTCGGAAGTCGGTGGCAAAAAACGAAAATTGAAAAGCAAAGACACCGACTTCCGAAATTTTTTAGTGTTTTTTTTTGGAATACGGTTTTTTTTTTTGGAACAAGTTTTTTTTTTAATATAGGTACCTATATTTTAATAAATACGCATATCAAGATTGTTTTTAGTCTATCTAATCCATACAAACATAATATTAAAGAGCAAGCTAATAGAAAGCTTTTACAAATGGTGAATGATTTCAATTAGCCTTTCTAATTTAATTTTTCAAATCAAATCTCAACATATTTTATTTCACATAAACCTACATGGGCACTTATGAAACGTCAGAAGCAAGTTGCACGGTTCCAATTGGTCGTTTCCTATGGAGAAGAGCCGGCAAGAAACTCCATGGTTAGGTACTCTTTTAAAAATAATTGGCTGTTACAATATTTTCGAATTATAGTGTTATTAGGTATGGGAGGACAGTGTAGGCCTTTCAACAAGTACCAGGTAAATACTTACAAAAGAGAAAATGTTCAAAAAAAAAATCTACAGTCAACTTAGCGTACATCGTTCTCACATTCACAAAATGGAAAAGAATCTATACAAAAGATAAGTAAGATAATAAAAATGAAAACATATTCAAACCAAATGACATGATTGCCATTACAACTGTAACAAATCTAAATAATTATCATGTCCACAAAAGCCACTAATAAGGAGTTGAAACCAAATTGTAGGTATACAATGTCAAATAATAAGATGATTATATCAAGGTGAATGTAAAAAAATAAAATAAACATGGTAATTTGGGAGAAGTTAATAGACTCCTACATAATTATGCCGGTAATGAGGTACCAGGGAAGCCACATGTGCCGAAGGAATTATTGCCAAACTTCCTTGTCTTCAACTACTTTTTTGATAAGGACACGCGTTTTTTAATGTAACGCGTAAGCAATGTATGGGCCACGTGGTCGTGGTTTAAAACCATTTTAAACGGGTTTTAACCCATTGATTTTGGTTTAAAACGGTTTATTTACATATATTATAGAGCTGATAGACCGATTTCGTCAAGGCACACGACTCTCACTACTACGGGCCGAGGGACGAAGAAATTACAGCGGTAGTGATGATTGGCCGATGCAACAATGTCAGGACCAATGACTATAAAGCCTCTTGACTGCTCATGCGGCCGATTCAGGCTCACGAAATATAAGTGTTATTGCACTGATACTACATGGAAATATGAGTGGCCATTTTAGTTTTGACCAGATATTGGATCTCTGCTCATGCGGTTATTTTGATACCTTTTAAAACATTTCTGCATAAATAAAAACAATTATGAGTTCCTGTTCAATTAAATGGTGTGGGAAATCGTCTAGAACATCCAGCTATAAAAAGATTGCATAACTTTTCATCGGTAAGTATTTATAAATAAATATTTTATTAAGACAAGCTAAACTGGTTGTTTACGTAAAACGGCACAAAAAAGTACAGCGCGTTGATGTCTTTTAAGTCCCTTTCTCTCACTAGGGTATTGCTATACGTCTGTCCCTTTCTATCTGCACTTAGGCCGAGTCCTGAGTGACGGCACACCGCGCAGGCGGATAAAACAAATGTTCGAGATGTTCGAACTTGTCCGGAGTGCGAGCGGGCGCGCGCATTTCACGGCGCATGTGACGTTTCTCATTATACATGCCGCGATAACTTTGTATGAACGTATAAGTAAGAGATCGAAAAATCAAATTCATAATCCTCATTAATTACTATGTTATCCATACACTATAACAATGAGTATCATTCGAAAGCACAAAGTTTCACTTTTAAATGGAAAAATGCACTCAAAAACACGAATTAATCGTTGATTAATATTCTGACAGGACGTTATTATAAGGTCATGTCTTTGGGTTCTTACACTACCGTTGCCATAGCAACAAACTACTGCGTTGCGCAGTCACTCAGGACAAGAGATCAGTCTCTCCGACTATACAACGTGTAACAGAATAACGCAAGACCTGATAGTAGTTTGCTCAGAATCGGCTTCTGAATCGATTTCCATCATTATTTATATGTGTTAATTTTTCATGAAAAAATCTTTTCTTTAACTGAGATTAGAACCACCGCGTCTTAACAAGGTAATAAGATATTTTATTTAAGGAAATTTAAGCCTTATCTCAAAGGAATAAAGCCTATTCTAATGCATAAACAAATTTGTAATACGCTCATAGCTATCCTATGTGTAGTGCGCGGTAAATAAAATAGTTAATTCAAGGAAGCTTAATCCTTATTGCAAAGCAATATGTCTAATTTAAATGCAAAACCTAATTTGTTGTTCGGTCATAGCTTTCTTTACACACACATAAACATTGGTTTTTATTACGTTTGAGCTAGTTGTGTTAAAAAAAAATGTTAATTTAAGGAAATTTAGACCTAATCCCAAGGTAATAAAGCTTTTTTAAGTGCACGACCGAATGTGGTCTTTCACATTCTAAGAAATGACAAAATATTAGGAATTTTGCGGTTCGTTTTTTGCAAATGGAAGATTAATGTGAAAGAGGGAGATGCATTAATTTGCCGACTTACCCCTTTGACGTTTGATATGCCGCCGCAAGCGCCGTCACCGCCCGCGGTGCGCGCTCACAAGGGTAGTTATTCGCCGGCAGCGAGCGACAAGTGTTCCTTGTTGTGAATGTCATTTGTTTACGTGCGCGATGGCATTCCAATACACCAATATTCAGTACACGGAGATGGTGAAGTCACTCCTGGCTCGTTGTTACGATAATGTCGAGTTAGCGTGTTGAGAGTTCAACGCTAGATATGGTAACAGAGCAGTGAGCGCCAGGACAATGTTAAGTGCAACTCAGCGTCTGAGGGACTGCGGTACCTTTCGTCCTAACACGGCCATAGATAGAGGGGCGAATGTGCGCACTAATTTCTTCTTTCTTTCTTTCTAAATAAACTAAATTTGCATCGAGCAAGGCGGTGGACATTTGGAAAGTGTATTAAAAAGGAGACGTATTCAGGTTAATTTCTGCAGCGGATTGGAGCGAAATAATAAGGTTGGAATCACTATATAATTCTGGTTTTATTAATTACACAAGATGGAGATTTTGCCTTGACCGGCATCACACGAGAAGGAAGTGTGTAAGAGTGTTGCCATACATTTTTCATAACAGATACTATATTATTAAAATATAAATGTTGCCAATTACAATATTCAATACACCCCCTCAACATTATATTTTAATATTTTTTTTTTTTTTTTTTTTTGTTTAAGCAACCCTTTAATTTTTCTAATTCGTTTTACCACTAAACACTTTTAAATATTTTACATTACTCTGAACTACATCCCCTAACATTATATCTAAGATGTATTCCCCTTAACATAACTTCTGTATGACACCCCCTTAATTAATAACATAAAACATAACCTCTAAACTAATAGGCAAGGCCCTAAACTTAGGAGCACTAAACTTTGCAAACACAAGATACCTATAATCACCCAACAGCATCCTATGCATATATCTATTTTACTTAAACTTATGTTTAAAACAAAATCTTATCCCTAAGTTTAACAAAAAGTATTTTTCCCAAGGGTTTGGTAAACAAATCAGCTATGTTGTTATTGCTATTTACGAACTTTAATTTTACTAAACCCGCTGATATGTTTTCCACAATATACTGATACTTTATATCTATATGTTTTAATCTTTTGTTGCTGTCATTATTCTTTGCTATATTGATTGTACTTTGATTGTCTTCTTGTATTTCAAAATCAATATTATTGTATCCAAAATCAATCAGCAATTTTTTTTAAAAAGAACCTTCCATTATTGTCGTACTAAGAGCCACATATTCAGCTTCACAAGATGACAATGATACACAAGACTGTTTCTTACTGCACCAAGAAACTGGACAGTTAAAAATATAAAATATCTGACCAGATGTTGACTTTCGGTCTGCAACATCACCGGCCCAATCTGCATCACTGTAACCTTGCAATTTACACACATTTTGGCTTTCACTGTTATATTTATAAGTGAGAGACAAATCAATAGAACCTTTTATGTATCTTAATATTCTTTTAAGACATTTAAATAAAGCTACACTAGCACAATGCACATATCTGCTAAGAAAACCTACTGCAACAGATAAGTCTGGTCTAGTACAAGTAGCATACAATAGACTGCCTACTAAACTTCTACAGGCTTTTTCAATTTCAACATTTTCACTTTTATCTCTCTGTAATAATTCAAAATTAAAATTCTGTTCTATTGGAGTACATACAGTTTTACAATTTGACATTTGATATGAATCTAACAATTTTAGCAAATAACTTTTCTGATTAATTACTGTTACACAATTTTTGAGATCCTGTTTGATATTTATTCCCAAATAATTACTGGCTAGACCCAAATCCTTCATTTTAAAGTTTTCACAAATTACATTTTTGAAATCATCTATTTGTTTTTTATTACTTCCAAAAAACAACAAGTCATCTACAAATAATAGCACATAAATGTAATCACTATCAATATGTTTGAAGTATAAACATGGGTCATTGTTTGATCTTACAAAATTCTCATTTGTCATAAAATTATTGAACTTAGCATTCCAATATTTAGGAGACTTTTTAAGACCATAGATTGACTTCTTTAATTTACAAATCTTATTACCTGGTAATCTCATAAAAACCTTTTCATTGATGTCTCCATAGAGAAATGCTCCAGTAACATCCATCTGGTACACTGGTTGTCTTTTCTGGGTAGCCACAGCCATCATGGCTTTGAAGGTTGTTAGCTTGGCAACAGGTGAGTATGTCTGGTCATCACAGTCCTTCTGCTCGAATCCTCGGGCTACTAATCGAGCTTTATAAATACATTTTCCTTCTGTTTCTTTGACTTTAAATACCCATTTGCTGCTTACTATGTTTTCTCCCTCTGGAACTTCTGTGACCTCCTCCCATGTATTGTTTTCTTCCAATGTTCTCAGCTCTTTATTTATGGCTTCTTCCCATTTACTTTTGTCAGGTCTTTTCATAGCTTCTTGATAGGAAATAGGTTCATCACAGCAGTAACTCAGGAAAGTATTTTCTTCTCCTTGTACATAGTCCTTCAACCAGCTTGGCTTTTTCCTCTCTCTTCTTGATCTTTCTGTTACCTCTTCTGTCTGTCCTGAAGTTTCCTGTGAATTTTCATTTTCTTCTTCCTCTTCTTCTTCTAATAATGACTGCTCATGAAAGGAATGAATAGAGTTATGTTCATCTTCACTTCCTATTATGTCAGGGTTCACAGTATCTTCATACTGACTGTCCTCTTCTTCTGAAACTTGTTCCGAGTTTTCTTGAATGTCAGAACCTACATGATGTTCCTGTTCTTTTCTTCCGTCTCTTTCTTTGTTTTCTTCAGACTGTTTTATAAATATTATGTCACGCTTGATCTCCACTTCGTTTCTTTCAGGTATGTATATTCTGTATCCTTTTGTGTTTTCACCATATCCAATAAAATAGCCTAATTCAGCTTTGCTATCAAACTTTAACCGTTTTTGTTCAGGAACATGTACAGATACTTGACTACCAAAGACTTGAAGATTGTTAATGTCAAACTGTTTATCCCACCAAAGTTCATATGGTGTTTTATTTTTCACACGACTCGGACCAGTCCTATTTATGACGTAGACAGCTGTATTTATTGCTTCAGCCCACAAGTTCTTCTTTAGGCCACTCTCTAGGAGAATTGTACGTGCTGACTCAACCACTGTCCTCATTTCACGCTCTACACACCCATTCTGTTGTGGAGTGTAGGCCACACTTCTTTGGTGTTGTATTCCATATGATTTAAGCAAATTTTCCATATCTCTGCTGCAAAATTCCTTTGCATTATCACTTCTTATGTATTTTACTATGTGGCCAGGGTTTACTTGAATTTCCTTTAAATATTGTTGTAAATATTCTAAAGATTGACTTTTATTTCTGAGAAAATATACCTTTCTGTATTTTGAATAATCATCCTTGACAAGAAGAAAAAACTTAGCCCCTCCTAGTGAAGTTTCTTCTACTGGACCTCCAATATCAATATGAATAACTTCTCCTGGTTTTGATGCTTTATGAGTACTTATTGGGAAGGGAAATTTGTGTTGTTTACCTTTTAAACATGGCACACAGGTTTCTTCTTCACTTTTTTCAAATTTAATATCATGCTTCTTCAAGATGTCTTTTACTTGATTTATATCTAGATGACCAAGCTTGGCATGCCATTCCTTTAAATCTGACATTACTCTTCCTACCATGGCTGCAGCATCTGGTTTTCTAAATGACATTAAATACATTTTACCTTTTCTTTTTGCTACAGCATGCACACTGTTGTTTTTTATAAACTGACACTCAGCAGCGTTTGATGCAAGTGTGTAGCCTTTATCCAGTGCAGCACTCATGGAAAATAAGTTCGTTTTGAGTTTGGGCACATGCAATACATTTATTATTGACGTTTTAATCCATTTTTCATTATCAAATGCTTCAAGGTCAATGTCACCATACCCATATGCCTTTATTATTGTTCCATCTCCAATAACCACATCTTTCGGTACTGACAACTTTTTGTAGTTTGTAAAACTGTCCAATGTGAAGCACATATGCTCAGAAGCACCGCTATCTAAGAACCAATGATGACTGGTTTCTATAACATTGTTTACATTTTTTGAGGTTAGTCCATACACTGACATAACAAACGCGTTTTGTTTATCTTCTTTCTCTGGCTGATTTTTATTATCTTTATTGAACCAACACTGTTTTTTAGTATGACCCCGTTTTTTACACTGCTCACAAAATGGAATATTGTCAGTTTTATCTCCCTTATTATTTTTGCCCTTTTTCACTTTGCAGTCCCGTTTATAATGCCCTACTTTACCGCAGTTAAAACATTTTCTTGATTCTTTTCTTGAATCAGTTTTGAACGCCGTAGAATTAGTTTGTTCGCCATCCTCGTACATTTTATTTCTTTGTTCTTCAATTAAGAGCCTGGCCGTCAGCTCAGATAGAGTTCTTTTTTCAACAGGTACCGAGTCCCATGCAGAAACAAAATGACGAAATTTTTCACCCAGCGAACTGATGATTTTGGTTATAATCATGTTTTCAGCTATCTCTCCTTTCGTTTGGCGTATTTGTGACACGATTGCTTCTATTTTAGCAATAAATGTTGATACGGATTCAGTACTCGAATATTTTTCTTCGAAGAATCGTTGCTGCAAAATGTGAAGTGACACATCAGATTTTTGCTCATAGATTGTGTTTAGTTTGTCCCATATTTCTTTTGCGGACTCGCAATTTTGAACGTGGAGCATTGCTGTATTGCCGAGTCTCGCAACAATTACTCCTTGGGCTTTCGCGTCGAGCCTCAACCACGTGGTGATTTTTGCTTCATCACTCTCCGGACGCTTGGACGACCCATCCACAAGGTTAAAGACATTTACCGCCTTCAATATGACCTTTACTTGAAATTTCCAGGTGTGCCAATTATTGGCACTCTCTAGCAACATGCGATTGTTCGAAGCGCCGAACATGTCGAGTTCGCCCTCCATCTTTGACGCCTGCTTGACCGCAGTACAACTGCTTTACCACAGCTACAACCACAATGAGTCCTTGTTAATTATTTTGCTCCGGGCGCCTGGGCCCATAACCTATTCAGGTTAATTTCTGCAGCGGATTGGAGCGAAATAATAAGGTTGGAATCACTATATAATTCTGGTTTTATTAAATTACACAAGATGGAGATTTTGCCTTGACCGGCATCACACGAGAAGGAAGTGTGTAAGAGTGTTGCCATACATTTTTCATAACAGATACTATATTATTAAAATATAAATGTTGCCAATTACAATATTCAATAAGACGAAGAAAAATAGTGAGATAGTGTAGTGTAAATACATAGTTCAGTTCTGTAAGTACCTTCATGTTTACCAATTTTAATTACTGTAAATATTATGATTCAAATCTTTTAAACACGCAGACTTTGAATATGATATCGCAACAGTTGGGTAGGTACGCATCAGAGATAATAAGTGAGTCGGGCGGCCGCCAAAAAGACCACCCTATCACGTTTACTGATAGATCGTAGACGGCCGAAAAGTTGCTTGATTTAAAAATGATTCCGCTTTACTAAACCTTTCTAAGGTTTAGTAAAGCGGAAGCATTTTTCTTTTTTCATCTTAGAATTAAGTAAACAAAATTATTCAAAGCCTACAGTCCAAAGCCTGTGAAAATGTGATGGAAAGATGAAATCATAATTTTACTAGTAATGTCCGGTCATTGAACTAACGTACATACCTAATGCATACGCTTGCTTGTAGTACCTACCAACCTAGCCAGCTGGCAGGCACACGCACGCGTGCGGCGCGCTATTAGTGTGCGTGGAGATCGAGTAGTGTGCTCAAACGTTTCATGTTTAGTCAGGAAGTCTATTTTGTAAAAAAATACTAGGTGTGGTTTAATTAAATTAAATTACAGATATTATTTTAGTCTTATAATTTAATATTCTAATTGGGGTGTATGAGCTCTTGCGTTTATTCCGTTACACGTTGTATATAGTTATCTGTGGATCAGTCTGATAAATCCGCTCCGCAATCCGCCTGCGCGGTGCGCGGTCACTCAGGATCAGGACTCAGCTTTATACTGTAGTGTTGTAACAACTTCAAAATAAATTCTATAATATAGACAATAAAAATTAGGTACGTTTCCTAATGGTAAAAAAACAAAAAGTAACATTAAGTAACGTTGTTTGTTCAAGGCATTTCACAGCAGAATAAATTCTCTGTGATATTCAAATAACTTATTGTTCAATTAGGATTTTAGACGTCGATTTAATCGATATCGATATTATTGTTGCAAAACTGACTTGTGCATCACTATGTTTGGAACTTTCGTTAGTTCGAGACGCGAATCAATGCGCATCTCAGCGTAGGTACTTTGTCACGTATCAACACTCGCACTGAAATTATACCTTTTCGTCAATAAGTTCAATAATTGTTAAAAAAGTGCGTGCAGCGTCGCGTCGCTTCATGTGGCGGTCTGAGCTGACCCATATGTACACCACAAAATACGTTATCGCGAACTTTTCTTCGTGCGCTCTCTGTTGCTCAGCGAGACATTGAGGAGGGGTGTGCGAGAGAGAGCGCACGAAGAAAAGTTCGCGATAACGCGAAATGTAGCCCCAGCATAATTGCATTTAATAATGTAGTTCAGGTAAAACTACTAATAATACTAAAATATCTTTATAAATGAAATAAAGAAACGCAAACATGCTAAAGCATTGTCAAACATACATTAGGGAACATCATTAATATACAGTGAGCTTGAGCATCAATCACAAAAGCGAAATCTTCTTCAACTCCTAAAAAAAAAAAATATTTTAGTGAGGCCATGTTTGGTATCAAATGAAAGGGCTACACAGGGTACATTAACATTTCAAAAATAAACTAAAAGATAAACAGACAGACAAATAAAAAGTCCGGAGTCACACGTATCTGTTTGATTTATGCCCTCACACGTGTGCTCCGGATTTTTAATTTGTCTGTCTATGATGTCTTGTTTATACCTTTTTAGTTGACTTTCTTGTTCTAGTTGGGTTTTAGTTTTATAATACAAAACTTTTTAGTGATATGACAAAATCCATACTAATATTATAAATTCGAAAGTAACTCTGTCTGTCTGTATGTTACGACAAAATTTGGCAAGGAGATAGATGGCATCCTGGGGAAGGACATAGGCTACTTTTTATCGACATACCTTAAGCAATGTAGCAATGCAGATAAGTCGTCGATTACAAACTCTCTAAGTATGATCAATCGATATGTCTCGAGAATCAGTATATAAGAAACGATTTTTTTTTTTCATCGCTTCACAAGTGATTTTTATAGTTGTCAAAACGGACTTCTTAGATTGTCGCGAGTTATTAATATAATAAATTGTCAGTGATGTGTCGTTTCACTAAACTAAATCCAATAAAATGAGAAAAGTGTTGATGGATAAAATAATAAAACAAAATTTCAAATTAACTGATGCATTTTTATTAGCTATTAAAGTTTCAATCAACTAAACTTGTTAGTTTTTTACATTTTACATGAACGTTACAAAGTTTTATGTTATATTATAATGCACCAGCATAGCTATTCACAAGCATACGATACGCTTCCGTGCCTAATCAAACATCAATCAATGTTATCGAAGGAGTCCTCTAAACGCTTGTCACAAATCCGAAACCAAATAGCCGACTGCTATTCTTCCGGCGGCTATTTGCTGGCCGAATAATTCTGAATAGCCATGATAGTGGCTGAACGCAATCATTCGATTCGATATTCCCTCGGGATCGAGACTTAAGCGGGTGAAACCGCGGGGCGCAGCTAGTTTATAACATTAGTTAGGATTTTTACTTATTTAATATAAAAAAATATTTATAAATTGGTCGACTATTACTCGTTAACTGTAAAGCCTACTTAGCTATGATAGTTTTCCATTTAATTTTGTTATAATTACCTACAACTATCTTGAATACTTTTCACATATCCAAAAACAACGGGTTAGTTGGTAGACGACGACGACACGTGATTGTCAACATACATACATAGACTGCTAAAATCATAACCCTTCCTTTTGGCTCTGCCGTGGTCGGGTAACAAAAATGACCCCTTTAAAGCTTCCTGAACCTGAATCAAAAAGTGTGCATAACAAACCGAACAATGGAACAGATGATTAAAAAATAACTTCTCCGCTTTACCTGCAACGGAGATCCCTAAATTAAAAATGTTTTTCTACATTTTATTTCACAACTTTGTACTAGTAAGCGTGATTACAATGTATAGGAGGACCAGTTTCTCAAACGAAAATGGTCGCAAAACTAATGTGACAAATTGTCAAACGCGTGTAAACTGAACTGATCGGTTGAATGGTTTATCAACAGCCAATCGCAGCAGTTTACGCGCGCTTCATATTTTTTGTGATCATTTTCAATCGAGACACTGGCCCAAAATCATGACAAATTACAGCTAATAAATGACAATTAATTAATTTTTTAGTACCAAGGGCCTCCGAGTTAAACCGCAGACAGACAGACGGACTTAGCGAAACTGTAAGGCAATCTAAATATAGTGTTTATCGTCTACATTAAAGCGCGCGGCACAGCGCGTTCCGTTTCGTGCGCAAGATCTTGCCTAAGGGTTCCTTATTTTCACAACGGAATCCTAAAAACTCGTACCTTTCTATTATCTAAGTTGCTTAAGCAATCCTTAATTGTTTTTTTTTTCGTAATTATAAGGACTGGGCCGGTTCGGTCGGTAGGTTACGGCATCGTCGGTAGCGGAGGTGCGGGCGCGTGCTGCGCCAGCAGGGCGCGCCGCACGTAGCCCAGCGCGGCCTCCGCGGCCTGCGCGGGCTCGCGGCCGGCGAACGTCAGCTCGGGCTCGCAGCCCGTCAGCGTCAGCACGTGCAGCGGCTCCAGCGCGGCCGGCTCCACGCGCAGGCGCAGGGCCCCGGCCGCGGCCGCCAGCGCGCTCGCGGGCGACTGCGCGCGGCCCCGCTCCAGCGCGGCCAGCGCCGCGGCGCGCGTCTCCTCGTCTGCGACAAGCGACACGGTCAGCGGGCGCGCGGGCGGCTGGGCGCGCGGCGCGGGCGCACACTCACCGAGGCCGGCGGCGAGCCCGAGGTGGTACTCGGCGATCTTCTGTCCGAGGTCGGGGCGGCGCGGAGCCTCGTCGGCGTCGCTGTAGCGCTCCATCGCCTTCTCGTGCGCGCGCACCAGGGCGTCTTCCTGCGCGTGCACCACTCGTTAAAACTTCTCAAAAAAAACTTATTTCGGCAAGGTAGTATCCAGGGTCTGATGATGAAGCCAGAAGGTGGCCATAGGAACTCCTTGACCTTACAAGATAACCACGTAGTGTTGGGCTTCTTTGCATTCGGGAAGGTGATAGAACAGATTATTTAAACAATTTCTAAAGCTAAAAAGTACAAAATAAAATATAAGTAAAAATCTTTATAAAAACAAGCTTTCAATTAACTAAAAAGTATTTACTAAAACTTATGTAAACATTGAACTATAATATTTTTGACCTGATAATTGCTCGAGTCAGAGGGGTTTTGGCCAGCAGGTAGGTGGGCTGGCTGATGGTGCGACCGGCAGTGGCAGGGGCCGTCCCCTCCACACATAGCGGTTGGGTACGTCATTTATTTATTTTATACTGGCTTAAGTCGTTCATAGAGATATAATCAGAAGAAGATCCACAGGTAATTAATTGAAGTACCAAGAGAATAGTTAGTCAAGTTCACCTCATTGAAGTCCCGGGTGACGCGCGCGAGGTTCTCGCGCAGGTAGGAGTACAGCTCCTCAGCCGCCAGCTGGCGCGCCGTCTTCTTGGTGGTGGAGGTGGCGGTACGCTCGTGCTGGCCGATGCGCGCGCGCACCGTGAAGTGGCGCAGGTGCGGCGGGCCCGTGTCGCCCACCAGCTCGTACTCCACGCCGGCTAGGCGGTACTCCGCGCACAGCTCCTTCAGCAGCGCCACGTAGCTGCGCGCATCCACTGGCGCGCACGAGCCCATCTGTGCATACACACGGACACACGTCGTGACTATACGACTACTCATTATACATTTATACCTACGCATTATTGAAGGCCTCGAGCGCCCACTTGGTGAGTAGTGTGACAAGCTAACATTTTGCTTGATAAAAACAGAAGACCCAATATTACAAATGAAAAAAGGTAATAATAACTTGTAAGGGTACCTATGTGAGATTACACTTAGAATAACATACGTAAGTAATTTAAAATTTACTAAACAATAAGAAATCATCTCATCTGCCTAGCCTTTTCCCAACCAAGTTGGGGTGAAATGAAATGAAATTGTTTATTCTGTAAATAGGATATTGGAATCACTTTTACACGTCATATTAAAAAGTTGTAAAAATAAGCTAGATGAGGTCGGCGTTTCCTATCTGACTACTCTGAGAAGAAAGGCCGAAACAAACTCAGAGGTCACCGTCTCCTTTAAAGTCCAGACATAATCTTGGTCAGGCCATATGAGGACCATGTAGATTAGAGTCTGAAATGGTATTTTGAGGAAAGAACCACACAGGTTTGAGTGGACCTGTCCAGTCAGTGCAAGCATTTGTCAGTAATAGCTCAACTCAGAACTTAAGGAGCTCAACGACTCGACGAACAATACCAAAGAAAGGACATTCGGGTAGGTCGCATAAAGTTCTCAAATTGCCAGACCTTCGCTAAAACTAACAGAACGAAAAATAAATATCCACATAGTCCTCACATTCACAATAAAACAATACTTTACAAGTAATCATCATGTCATTTTGTATATAATATTCAATAATGTCAATTTGTATATAAAACTGGTAGGTATATTTTTATGGTTTTCCATAATATTCAAAATGTCACAATGCTTAGCAGAGCGAGCAGCTCAATTCCATGCATTTTTGTCTTCTAAATAATCTGAAATTTTATATTAAGTACCCTTTTTTACAAAGGGTCGGCTTCCAGTCTAACCGGTTGCAGCTGAATACCAGTATTTTACATGGAGCGACTGCCTATCTGACCTCCACAACCCAGTAACTGGGTAATATGATACCCCTTGGCAAGACTGGTTATCAGACTTTCGGGCTACTGACGACCCCTAACGACTGTCAAAGATCCACAAATGACAGCCGGGACCAACGTGCAACGGCTTAACGTACTTTCCGAGGCACGAAGGAGTCTCGATATGTAAAGATGGTCACCCATCCACGAAACCAGCCCCGGCAAGCGTAGCTTAACCTGATGGATCGACCCGTGCGGCTGTTATTACTTAGCCACGAGCTCCACTAAACAATAAGAAATGATAATATTTTACAATAGAGGAAGTGCCTGGGCTCGAGACTCGGCTAGAACAAAATGTAATAAGAAGTATCAGCCCAGTGTTTGGATTTGTGCCCGGCTTAAGACAATAGGCCCGCCCCATACGTGAGGAGAATGTGAAGTGTACCATGGATGCACTGCGGCATGTCATGCATCTCGTTTATGGCGCATGCGTATACGTACCATAGGGGTCGAGTGCACGCTGGCGGAAGGCACGGCGTAGGGCGGCGGCACGGCGTGGCCGCGGCGCGACAGCTGCTGCAGCATGAGGCGCGCCACCTCTTGCTTGGCCTCCTTCTTGGAGCGCGCCGACGCCGTCACCACCACACCGTACGCCACGCAGCGGTAATCGAACATAGCCTGGTGCTGCGGACCCGTCTGAAAACTGTCTGTTATCAATAGGAAACCAACGGCCAATTTGCAGTAACAAAGTGCCAAAATATGCACTACAAAAGGCTGAAATATGTACTAAAACTCTTCACCAAGGCAACATATGCACGATGCAAAATAAAAAAAAACATTTTTATATATATTTTAATTAAGCCGGTACAAAACCAGCGAAATATTCTTATAATAATTAAATTGTGGATAGTTTAGTTATCCAGCTAGTATGCAAATACTAAAATGCATAAAAATGCTTGAATGATTTTGGGAGGGGGTCATGACCCCCAGGACCCCCCCCTCGGACCGCGCCTGAGTCTGACAACCAGTCTTACCTAGGGGTATCGTATTACCCAGTTACTGGGTTGTGTAGGTCAGATAGGCAGTCGCTCCATGTAAAATACTGGTATTCAGCTGCATCAGGTTTGACTGAAAGACGACCCCATCATAGTTGGGAAAAGGCTAGGCAGATTGATTGACTTGTCTTTGCAATAATTTTATTAGAAATAACGCTTCAGCTGCCATAATCGTCAAATAAAAAAAAAACATTTTCACTTATTTCAATGGTCATAATCGATCAAGTGTCATAATAATTTTAATAGTTGTTTTCCATAACGTTTATTCACCATAATATTCATTTGCCCATACTAGCACAACAATGCTAGTTCAGTACAAGCGCCTGCAATTTTGATGTTATGATCATGTTAAAATTAATAATTTTGCTATTAACATATTCACAGTTAGAAAGAAAGAAAAGTGGTCTATGCTGCACTAACAAAAGGCACACAAAAAAAGGAGCCAAAAACCAATTAAAAAAGTGGGTAAAACGAAAATAAGTCTGACACCAACAATAGAGGGGATCTGCGGCCGCTGCCGCGGCACATTACGGACCTTCATTACATTATTTTTTGTACAAAACAATAACCGTTTCTAAATTATATTAAACTAGCTTCCAAGCCCGCGGCTTCGCCCGCGTGATATGTCGATAAAAAGTAGCCTATGTCCTTCTCCGGGATGCCATCTACCTCCTTGCCAAATTTTATCGAAATCCGTTCAGTGGTTTAGGCGTGAAAAGGTAACATATAGATAGACAGACAGACAGACAGAGTTACTTTCGAATTTATAATATTAGTAGTATGGAAGTACGGATATTACATAGATCAAGTATTTTTGTAAGTACAAAAATTTCATGATTACTTTTGGTCGCGATATAACCGACAACCACGCGAGCGAAGCCGCGGGCATCAGGTAGTAATAAATAAGATGTTGGCGAAGATCAATTGTGATGCCACTGTGAGATTGTCAATATCTTTAAAAATATCTCTCAGTGAATCTTTATTTTGGCTACTTCACTTGTACAGAGAGAATGCATGAATGAAGATCATATAAAATGTGTAGGTACAGTGGTCAGCGTCCCTACCTGAGATACGCACTCATATTCGGGAGTCTGCCCCATCTTCACCATCATCTCCTGCAGCACAGTCACAGCCGTCTTCATTGTGTCTGAAACAGTACAGGTACAGTTGTTAATTGCTATTTCGTAGACAACTAGTGGTAACAAACTCACCTCTCTGTCTGTAATTTCTTCAAATAATATCATAAAACTCATTTTAGACTACGCTATACCATATAGCGTATTGTATATTAGCATATAGTTCATAGCCCAAAAATATAAAAAATATCACAATAATACAGTATGCAAGGGTAAACACCGTTGTCACTCAAACCATGGGTAGTTGACTTAAATATAAAAAATAAATGACCCAGTAACAACAAAAAAAAACCTTATTTTCATTAAAAGATTTTAAAAAGTAAATATCCGTCACTGTCCCGATACTCATGGATACGCGTTCGAGAGAGCTGCGAAACAGCTGACAGCCGGTCATGTAACGTCCCGCGCGCCCCGCCCGCCCCCGGCAACCGCCGGCCGCCGTGTTGAGACGGAAGTTCGTTGCCCTTGCGTGTAGGGTGAAATATTCTTGTGGAAAAAAGTAGATTTTCTTTAAAAAAAAAAGTTGTATTTTTCCATTGATTTTACGTTCTATAAATGAAACCAAACCGCTGGTTTCAAGGATAACGGTGTTTACACTAACACCCTGTATATAGTATAGCAAAGTGTGAACGTGTTCTAAATAAATGTATGGCGAGCGATATTGTTGTGCTATGAACTATATGCTATTATATTATAGCGTAGTCTGAAATGAGTTTAAGATATGAGAATAACATAACATCACGCCTGTATTCCCTGAAGGGATAGGCAGAGGTGCCCCTGAAGTATCCACATTTCGCCACATATGTTTAAAACCCATGTAACAGGGGGCGAGCCTATTGCCATCAACCGGGCACACATCCAGTTATGAGGATGTTTGTGTCGTCAATATTATGTTTGTTACACAACCACACTGCATATGGCTGAATGGAGTTGAATGTTTGACACACAGACCATTAACAAAATATCAACAGTTATAATAGTTAGCAAAATTGTTGATAAATCTAACTTAATATTATAAATGCGAAAGTGAGTTTGTTTGTTACGCTTTCACGCTAAAACGGCTGAACGGATTTGTATGAAACTTGGCACAGGGGTAGACCATGAACTGGAATAGGACATAAGATACTTTTTATCCCGATATTCTCACGGGATCGAGACTTATGCAGGTGAAACCGCAGGGCACGGCTAGTGTTTTATATTAATGAGTGTTTGTTTACGATTACAAGGACTATTTATGGGTAGTATTAGTAAGAACCCAGACACAAACACACATAGATTATGTTAGGTATGTGTGTAATGTGTTTCATGAATAATACAATCTTTATTGACATAAATAAGTTACAAAAACAATGAAGCCTCTGAAACCCAAACTAGGTAAAAACCTGTATGTCAGATTTCAGCGCCTTCTCCCAATTCATTACATTATGCTTATACGAGGCATGCCTTTTAAGTTCTGTCGTTTCCATATTTCCCGGCAATTTTGAATTAGGAACTGTTCTATATTCGAATGTGTTTTAATTTGGAATCTCAAAACAGTTGAAAGTATTAGGATTAATGCTATTGTTTAGTCACAGCGTCGATTGGAATCTGTCAGGTTACGTACGAAAATGAATCTTTCTAAGGAAAATGTTCGTGCAATAATTTTCTACAACTTTAGGAGAGGCCTGACACGGCTTTAGTGTTTTGAAGAGCTAACATCTGTGTTCAGTGATGAAGCCCCATGTCTGCGGACTGTCGAACGCTGGTATTTAGAATTCCAGCGTGGACATACTAGTGTTAGTGACAAATATCGCGAATGACGCCCAAAATCCGCCTTCACTGAAGATAACATCATTGCTGTGAGACAACTAATTCTCGAAGATCGTCATGTGACGCATCGAGAGATAAGAGGCTCTATTAGGCATCTCAGGGACAACCATTCAGAAGATCTTGCATTAAGCGCTTGGTGTGAGAAAGCTAGTTTGCCGTTGGATACCGCATCTGCTTTCCGACGATCACAAGGCGGCCCGCGTCAGATGGTGTAAGAAAACTCTGCAAAGGTTCAACCGAGGACAGTCAAATCACGTCTACGATATCATCAGTGGTGACGAATCTTGCCTACGAGCCTGATTCCAAACAACAATCTACAATCTGGGTCTTTCAAGACGAGCCAAAGCCGACTAAAGTTGTTCGTTCTCGGAGCACTTCAAAGAAGATGGTGGCCACGTTTGTTGGAAAAACCGGCCATGTTGCGACTATTGCACTTGAAGATCGTAGTACGGTTAACGCAGAGTGGTATTCCACAGTTTGTTTACCACAAGTCATCGCCGAACTTCGAAATTCTAACTCAAAGCGACGCATCATCCTGCACCACGACAACGCAAGCTCACACAGCGCTCGTCAAACGATTGAGTATTTGAAGCAGGAAAAAGTAGAAATTCTTGACCATCCTCCATACAGTCCTGACCTAGGCCCTAACGATTTCTTTACATTTCCTAAAATTAAGAAAAGTCTTCGTGGTCAAAGGTTCCAGTCCGGTGAAGAAGCAGTCGACGCTTTCTAGTCAGCCATTTTGAACACCCCCACTTTAGAGTGGAATAAATGTTATAATAACTGGTTTGAGCGAATGGAAAAGTAAGCTACGTGATGAATACTTTGAAAAACAATAAAAAGTACTATAAGGTTCTAGTTGTGTTTTTTTCTTCAAACAACAAAACTTAAAAGGCATGCCTCGTACAGGGCGTACCACGGATATGCCACATGGAGGGGAAGTACCTTGAATATTTTAGATGGAACATTTTATTGAAAGAAGACATTATTTAAATTTAAAAAACAATTGAAACTGCATTCACAGCCTTTTTTTACCCGACTACGGCAAAGCAAAAAGGAGGGTTATGATTTTGACCGGTATGTATGTATGTATGTATGTTCATCTGTTCCCTCCTATCTTCTAAACCACTCATCACAATTTGAAAAATGAGGTATCGTTGGAAGCGTCTTGATCGTCCGCTGGTTATAGGCTATATGACGTCACATTAAATTAAAAAAGTGCCCTCTAGAGGACATAAAGTCAGGAACTAAAAAAAAATGTCGTTTAGTCTAACCATGTTGGGTATCAAATGAGAGGGCTTAATGAGCACATTTCAAAAATATATATAAGTATCATAACCCCAAAATAATTTAAAAAAAATTAAAGTAATAAAAATTAAAACCCAACTACGACTAAAAAGGTATAAACAACACACCACCGACAGACAAATTAAAAATCCGGAGTCACACGTAATCTGTTCGATTTATGCCCTAACGCGTGTGACTCCGGATTTTAATTTGTCTGTCTGTGGTGTCTTGTTTATACCTTTTTAGTCGTAGTTGGGTTTTAGTTTTTATTACTTTAATTTTTTGTTGGTCTGAGATTCATTTATTTAAATAATTACATGGTTGAACCCATTACTTGCATGAGAAAAATAATCACCTGTAGCTTCATCATACCGATCGAAAGGCTTCATCATAATGATTATTTTTTGCTAAATAATATAGTGTCACAAATAAAAGGAAGACCATGAATTTTAACATTTCTAATACCATAATAATTACTCAATTTATCAAATGCTCGAAATGAGTCCCGACCTGTTGAATACAAAATCGCACTCTTTGATTATTTCGCTCCGTCGATTTTTTGATCTTGTTGTGGTGGATATTTAGAATAATACGTCTAAGTTCTGCTTGTAGCTCGTGGACACTTTCATACTGGTTCTTGTAAACAAAACTTTTTACATAACCCCATAAAGTGGGTACATTTATTAGTAATAGGTACATATGATAATGTCAGTTGTATGTCCTTACGGCAATATCAGCTTTTCATTTTTCTGAACAAAATTTCACATCAAATGTTAAAATTCATCCTTTTATTTGTGACAATATGTTATTTAGCAAAAAATAATCCTTATGATGAAGCCTTTCGATCGGTATGATGAAGCTACAGGTGATTATTTTTCTCATGTAACAGGTTCGATTCCCAGTTCAACCATGTAATTATTTGTTTTTTAAATTATGTTTATTATGTTTTTTAAATTCAAATAATATCTTCTTTCAGTAAAATTTTCCATCTACAATATTCAAGGTAGGTACTCTTCCTCCATGTGGCATATCCATGGGACGCCCTGTATACCAACTAAGACCTTTTCCATATAAATTAACCTGTTTAGTTCAATAGAAATAAACCCAAACAGTGTTTTTTTTATTTTGATTGGGTTTGTGTCTATGATTAAATATCTCAAAAATCTCATCATCATCTTATTTATATCTCATCACTGGTCTAGATTTAAGAAACAATAATTGTTTCCTAAAATCTAGACATCTCAATGTTATCCACACCACCAATCTGTCAAGTGACATATTTGGGCATGTACAGAGGAGAGAGTACAGCAAACAAGATGACCAAAATATTGCAATATTAAGAACTAGCTTCTGCCCGCGGCTTCACCCTCGTGGTATGTCGATAAAAAGTAGCCTATGTCTTTCCCTGGGATACCATCTATCTCCTTGCCAAATTTGAAATCCATTCAGTGGTTTAGGAGTGAAAAGGTAACATACAGTTAATTTCGAATTTATAATATTAGTATGGATACCTATGATTTATTTTTAATACCTACAGGGATAAATACAATAACACTGTGCCCTATCTTATTAGTAATTGAAGAGATGGCCGATGGGGCAGGAAGAATCTGGAGTGTCCGCGTACCAGAAGGCATATTGTACGAAGGCCTCCCATACAGTGGACCAATGATGGATGGATGTGGCGATGCTTGTGGGAGGCCTATGTCCAGCAGTGGACGTCTTCCGGCTGAAATTATGGATGGACGATGATTCAGTAGTACACATATATTTATTTGATGTTGCGAACATGAACTCACTGGAGTTTTACCATGCACCATGATCATTGACTAATTTAGAGAATAAAACAACTTCAGTAGATAATTATAATTAATTACAAAAGTAAGACTCAGCCACTAAGTAACTATTTACTAAGCGCAGAAGTAACTATTTACTGGATTTTTGATGAACAGTTAGATGCCTGTTTCGGTGTTGATGCATAGAAGAGAACAGGTTTGCCATAGCTTGCTATTTAAATTATGAATCAAATACATGGTACCTACATAATTACTTTAAATGTATAAGTGTATGGTCAGAGGGACGTCTTAGGGCCGGAACTAACTAAACAAGTCCGAGACTACAACTTCTAAATATAGCGACGTCACAGTTGGTTGTAGTATTACAGGAGTTTAATATCAGCCTAAACGTGCAGGTAGCACGTTTGCTGTAATGCTTCAGGGGCCTTATTATGAAGTATTAATGCCATCATTATTCCACTGCGAAAACGGGATGGTGCTAGCGGCCTTGTCTAGCTCCGTCTCTCTCTCACACTGGAACAATGGTGGCATTAGTACTTCATAATACGGCACCAGAAGCCGGTTGTTTATGATGTTTACTATTGTTCTGTATTATTTTCAAACTATCTTTCGACTACTTGGTGACGTTAGTGATTGCGACGCGGTCTATGCAAGGAACATAATACTCACCTACGGGTATATGTACTTAACGGAAGCATCAAAGCCCCTTTTTGAAATAGATTTGATAACAAAACTATAAATTACCTTTTTGACAACGTATTTTTCTAATTTTTGACAGATAAAGACACTTAAGACCACAGACAAGTGTTGTTATCGCAAAAATCTGGGTTGCCGTATGTGACAAGATTTGCCGTATTTTAAGGAATAAAATACTAAAATGCCGTATATAATTTAAAAATGTTTATTCTCTCTCTCTATCTCCGACTGTTGTCGATATTTTTGGTTATGTCGAAGGTTCTTCAGAGTCACAATCACTCATGTTATCAATTTAAATGACAAAAAAACACTAATTGAAGAATTATTTCTCTCAAAACCGTAACAAACGAATGAGCTCGAGTATTACTTACCTTGCGAATGAGCTATTCGAGTCATAGATAACACAATTAACTTTAGTTCAATACGTTGTCTCATTCATTTTTAACTAAGGCGAAAGAGATGGCACGATCCGGCGATATAAACTCTGTTTTTAGTTGCGAGTCGGGATTTCCCCGGCTGTGAGTGGTACGTTTCGCTGCGCTAGTTAAAAAACGTTTCGTCTCACTTACCGTGCGTTTGCACTGGCGAAACATTCACGACGAAACATGTTTAAAATCTCTAGTAAATGTCAATGTTCCATACAATTTTGACAGTAACTAGAGATTTAAACATGTTTTGTCTTAAATGTTTCGCCAGTGCAAACGCACGGTTACAGCAGCCAGTTGAAGTATTAAAAAAAAATATATATATATATTTTACTTAATTCACGTTTTTTATTAATATACATATTTACCAAGGAAAAAAAGTATACTTTTTACGGTTCTGTATTCCAGTCGGTTCCGACAACGGTGTTGCTATTGGAAATATATCGTATTTGAAACATACATTGTCGATACTTGATATTTTATATCGGTACATCGATATATCGAAATAATAAATATTGCCTAAAATATCGATATATCGAACAAAAAATATCGATATTTCGAAATAGATTTTTTTTCTGCAAGCCTACCTAACAGCAGAGTCAGACTGTCAGTGTCACCTGACCGTGGACTGGAATGAGCCGAGCCTAAAAACGCGAGCCGAGTGTGTGCTCTGAGGTGTTTACGCTATTTATCTCTTTCTAATAGGGTGACCAAACATTCATAACAAACTGGAAAGTTCGTTTTGAATTAATTTATGTCCAGTTGACACTAAGTGATTTCAAATTACTTGAAATTTAGTTACTTATTAGTGAACTTAAAATGCGTTAGGTGTCTCCACAAAACAATAAACGCCATGACATCACACATGAAACCATTGATGTCAGATATCAGTGATACCAGAGTAAGTTTATGATACCTACCATACAATCATCATTTTTAACCCCTGACGGAAAAAGAGGGGTGTTATAAGTTTACGTGTGTATCTGTGTGTGTGTATCTGTTTGCGCCATCGTAGCCTCCAAACGGCTGAACCGATTTTGATTTTTTTGGTTTTGTTTGAAAGGTGAATTGATCGAGATTGTTCTTAGCAATAAAAGTTGTAGGTAATATTTTGATCCAAGCGTCGTCGTGTCGGTGGACGGCTAATGCAAAAGCCAACACACACAAGGAATAATGAATGTATGCTGTTGTAGAAAGGATAGCTGCTGTCTGCTGTTAAATTCCTATTTTCATAAAGGGCCAATATATAATATTTTTGTACTTTTTAGATGCTTTGTTTTTGTCAGGGGTTTTTTAAATGTTTAATTTAACTTTTTGATTATTTTACTTAAGTACCTACAGTTATTTACTATAAGTATTGTTGTATTACTTACTATACTTACTATTACTATAAGTATAAGTACTGTTAAAAAAAAAACAAATGAATTTTATTCTTTCTTTCTTTCTTAGTTGGTGAAATATTTGCTATCCATGTTTCTACCATCTTTAGCAATTTCATCTTTTGGCAATTGAGAAAAAGGGACAAACGCCTCGGTTCGGTTATCCCTCTCGGCTCGTTTTGCCTCGGCTAAAATAGCATAGAAAGCGTAAACCTAACGTTCAACATTTATGGTTCATTTTTGTATGATACCATTTTTCACGTGATATCGCACTTACAGCGATAAACAGTCTTGTTTTTGTTTATTTCGCGCGTGTTTTCAGGATCTACTTTCGTTGTCAGGTGCATGGACTTACTAGAGTCACCTCTAGTAAGTCCATGCACCTGACAGACCGAAATGTTGATCCCATCGATTTGAAGTTGAACCAAAACGCTTTTTTTAAATACATTTTTTGGTGAACATAACTACCACTTGACTTAGAGTATTTATCACTGGAGATGCCTTACGAATGCTTTCTCCTCTGCAAAAGTACAAGAACAAATTAAAGTTCTAATGCCGGCGCCAGACATAGCAACAATATTTGATCACATGTTTGATCACATGTATGAACACATGTGTGGCAGGGGTGTTTGGGTATTTCATCAAAGTTTGATCACATATTTCAACTTTGCCATATGGTGTGCACATGGTGTGCACATATAAATGGCGGCGCCAGACATCGCAACAATATTTGATCACATGTATGATCACAAGTTTGACACATGTGTGGCAGGGGTATTTCATCAAAGTTTGATCATTTATATCAACTTTTCTATTCGGAGTCGGTTTTTCGAGCGCACATCAAAGCGTTTAAAGTTCAAATGTGTGCGTAGCGCGTTCGAATTTCAAATGTGTGTGTAGCCTGCAAGCCCAGTGCCTCGTAAATAACTGACCGGAACGGTCGCTTTGCTCAATCGCAAGATGGAATGGAGCAACGAGTGCCCTAGAATTTATTGAGTTGCTTGAAGGAGAACCATGTATTTATGGAACCCTAAAAGTAAAAAACAACATAAAAATAGGAATTTGGTAAATGACGCCTGGATCAGGATAAATGATAAATTCTCAGTACATTGCACTATCGAGGAATTAAAAAGGAAGAGAAACATTTTATTAACCCATTAATTAAAGGGAATGTATAAAAAATAATAAAGCAGTCTACAAGGACAGGATCTGGTGCTGAAGAAATGTACAGACCTTCATGGTTTGCATTCGATGCCATGCACAACTACATGGGTACTGTTACTGTTTATGATTAGTGATTACCGTCCGACATTGGTGCCGATTCTCTTGTACACCGAACTAAAATTCTTTTCTTATTACACACATTTTTAATCGGGATTAAAAATAGTCAGATTAAGTTAGAAGATTTTAGATATAGAACAAAATTTTAGGTTAAAACGTCAAATTCAGAATAGCATTTTCACTAAACTACTATCTCAGTGCCATCATATACAACTACTACGTTCATGTAAGTGCATTGAATGACTATTTCATGAAATCATGACATTTGGCACTTTCATGAACTTAGAGAGTTGTATTGCTGATTCTAATGTTTATAATTCTGTAAACCCATATTTGTTACGGCCGCAAATAATATATAGATCAATATACAACCTGACACTGACCTGCTAATTGCAAAAAACGTAAGAAAATTTGTATTTCGCGGGCTACCTTGGCGCATCCGCCTTAAAGACCTTTAGTTTTAGGTATACTTTTAGTTTTGACCAGTGCGCAGTGGTTTGAACTCTGCACACGCAGTTATTTTGATCTTAACAAACCTAATACTAAACAAGTATGAGTTATTGTTCGGTTAATTGGTGTGGAAAATCGTCTAGAACATCCAACTATAAAAAAGATAGCATTAATTTTCATCGGTAAGTAGAATATATTTGGAATTTAATAATATTATGAATTTATTGCAGGGCTCAAGATAAACTGGTTGATACGTAAAGGGGCACAAAAAAAGTACACCGCGTTGATGTCTTTTTGAAAAGTCCCTTTCTCTCACTAGGGTATTGCAATACGTCTGTCCCTTTCTATCTGCACATATACTGGAGAGTGCTCGAGTGTTGTGATAACTTCATAATAAAGCAACTATATTATTGACGTAAAGTAACATTAAGTACTTAATGTTTATATTTTACATTTCAAAATATTCCGTAACCTTAAGAAAAGTGGATTAATGCAGTTCATAGAGAAAATTTTATTCCAAATAAATATAGCGTTGTTTGTTCAAGGCATTTCACAGCAGATTAAAAATAAATAATAGCAATGTCATTTCCTTTCGGATAGAACAATAAATTCTTATAAGTGAAATTCAATTTAATTATTGTTCAATTAGGAAATCGTCGAATCGACGTCGATTTTATCGATATCGATATTATTGTTGCAAAACTGACTTGTGCCTCACTATGTTTGGGACTTTCGTCCTGACATTGTTGCATCGGCCAATCACAACCGCTGTAATGTAGAGATGGGTTGTAACAGGTGAAACACGATATCTGTGATCACTGTGACTGTGACAAATAAATAACAGATCCAAATATCTGTTATAAAATAACAGCCTGTTATTTTTGTACGGATGATAAATACGTATTAACTCAATTGAATATCTTCTTTATTTCTTTTCGTTAAAGTCGAAAATTGTAACCGAAGTTTTAACAGTGACAGTCTTGAGGATCTGTGATTTTAAGTAACAGATATTTTTTATCGTTAGGAGCAACTGCTATCTGCTATTTTTTAATATCTGTGATTTCTATCTGTGACGATAAATACGCCTCACTCCTACTGTAATGTCTTCGTCCCCCGGCCCGCAGTGGTGAGACGAATGCCTAGACGAAATCGGTCTATCAGCTCTCAAGTGGTTTAATACTCTTTGTAACAGGTTAAACACGATATCTGTTATCAGTATCACTGTTACTGTTACAAAAAAAAATAGTTCCAAATATCTGTTATTAAATAACAGCCTGTTATTTTTGTACGGACGATAAATACGTATTTAAATCTCAGTTGAATATCTTCTATTCTTTAATGAGAAAGAGAGAGAAATTGATAACCTTGCTATATTCCTTCCTCTGTGTCAGTGTGTATGTAACAGCCGTGGTAACAGTTTGTGTGGGGATTGTTATAATGTTTAACAGTAACAGCCGCGGTAACAGTCTTGAGAGTCTGTTATTAATTAATTAGTAACAGGTATTTTATATTATTAGGAATAAATTGATAGTTGTTATTTTTTAATATCTGTTATTTTTATCTGGTACGTCTTACGATATATATACGCCTCACGCCTAGCCTGTGGTGAAATGTATGAGCAAAGTCTATCAAAGTGTTTGATCAAATATATGACTATGTCTGGCCGGTCTCTGCAAACAAGTGTTCATATGTGCGTGCAAAATCTATCGAATTTATGTTTGATCAAATATGTGACTATGTCTGGCGCCGGCTTAATACGTTCGTAAAAACTACTTTCAAATCGATTCTAACGCACTTCGTAAATCGTCCTCAATGTGCGCGGAGCTCCGTGAAAATCTCGCCGTAGGTGAGTATTATGTTCCTCGGTGAAAATGCCTGGCTGTGCGGTTACAAAAAGGCTACAAAAAGCGTTCAAATACGTCAAACTCAGAACTGAATAACTTTCCCTGTAAATTATTTTTGTAGGAGGTGCTCGTGGTGACTAAGTAATTACAGCCGCACGGGTCGATCGATCAGGCAGGTTAAGCTACGCTTGCCGGGGTTGTTCTGTGGATGGGTGACCACCTTTACATTACGAGACTCCTCCGTGCCTCGGAAAGCACCCTATGCCGTTGGTCCCGGCTGTCATCGTGGATCTTTGACAGTCGTTAAGGGTCGTCAGAAGCCCGAAGAAGCCCGTCAGAAGTCTGACAACCAGTCTTACCAAGGGGTATCGTATTACCCTGTTACTGGGTTGTGGAGGTCAAATAGGCAGTCGCTCTATGTAAAATACTGGTATTCAGCTGCATACGGTTATACTGGAAGCCTGCGGATCCCAACATAGATGGGAAAAGGCTAGACAGTTTGATTGAAGTGCCTGTAGGTAATGAAAACAGATTTAGTTCCCTTGGGAGCATCTCATAATCCTTACTTCCTTACTAATATCCTTACTAATTCCTCACTAATATTATAAATGCGAAAGTAACTCTGTCTGTCTGTCGGTCGCGGTTTCACGCCAAAACGATTGAACCGATTTAAATGAAATTTGGTACACAGATAGTCTAGACCCTGAGAAAGGACATAGGCTACTTTTTACCCGACTGCCCAAGAAGGAGGGTAATGTTTTTATCGACATAACACGCGTGCGAAGCCGCGGGCGGAAGCTAGTCATAGATAATATGCTGTTTATGAATTTCTCCCATAGAAGTCTTCAGGTTTAACAAAAATAGTCACAACGAAATAACGGGTTTCTCATTTTTTTCATAAGAAACATAACCGTTTTTTAAACGTTTACGTAACGTAGGTAGGTACTGAGTGCACGCCTCTGGCGTTTGTTGTAAAGCTAGTCCCTAACTGCACGTTAAAAACTAATAAATTGTGCTAAACAAATGTTGTTGACATTAAATAACACACACCATATTTGACAGGAAGGCTGCGTCTTTTTATTACCATTGATTTTTAGTAATTATTGTCACACACAGCTGGATCTGATTCTCTTGCAGTGCGGCGGGCAACACGGCAACGGTGATCTCGCGGGCAACACGGCACCGGCACCAGCACCGGGGACCTCGGCCGGCAGCACGGTGCGTTGTCGGACCGGACAGACCGCAACTGGGGACGCAACAGTTCTATGAATTCAAACAGAGTCAGCAGTAGCATGTAGAGGAAAGCGAGCCATGCGGAGTTAATAAGCAGGTCATGTGTGAACTGAGGGTCGGGTATGATGATGACGGCAGGCCTGCGCGCCATGCAGTTAACACGTGTGGCGGGAGGCGCGCGCGCGCAGGTAGCGCCGTCCCCAGTACAGCAGCGAGTGCACGAGCAGGATGCACGAGTACAGGATCAACACGCGGAACACGGCGCATGCGGCAACGGCCCCTGTGTCCACGGCCTCTGTGCGGGTCCGCCCCATGCCCGGCCACAGCCGCCGCAGTCCTGTTTTTATCCGCAAACGCGATTATTGCCTGCACTTCATTGTTCCCAGGTGTGGGGTTGTATTACAGAGTATATTATATGGAACGGTTGTACTAAAGTGCGTTGTATGGTTTTATTGTTGGATTATGTGTGAGTATATGTTCCTTGACGCACGGATGACGTCTTCGGTTCGATCAAGGAACATAAACTCAGTTCGTTAGAGTGTATTATCTATAGGTTCAAAACTTACTGTCATACCAAAGAGTCATTGTCATACTTTGTATGGTTTCAGATTTGTTTCAGATTCCCAATCTATTACTATTGTAAGTACAATGTACCTACTCTATGGTTTCAGATGTATTAGTAATTAAACAAATTATTTATAAAAAAATCCGGCTGCAAAAACATATAGGTACTTACCTACTTAACTGAAAAACAAAAACCAAGCATTGAACCTTTTTTTGGTACCTACTTAAGGTAAACCAATACAATTTTGGAGGCATAAAGGCTAGTACAAACTGGCGCGATATCGCGGGCGCGACAAGGGTAGCACTGCCTGTCGCGCCCGCGATATCGCGCCAGTTTGTGGGACCCTTAGCTGTAGTCAATGACTATATAGCCTCGTCTCTTTGGCTGTAGTAGTCTCAAGACACGACATCTGATTATTTAATTTCAAGAGGTATAAAGTTCTATCTGGTATTAGGTAGGTACGTATTATTTTTACCATCAATCGTTATAGAATAAAGTCAAATGAAAAACACGTCGCTGCCTTACACGTAAAATAATATAAAAGTATGAAAACTGTCAATGCTCAAATACTGTAGTTACTATCAAGCCTTAATCCACGATTTATATTTAATCTTTAGCAATTAAGAAGCAATGATATTAAAGACGGAAATATGAAGTTTCATTCAACCTTACAATAATCGATTTTTTCGATCGATTTTTTTGGAAGTCGGTTCCACACAAATTCGTATACCGTTAATAACAGTGACGGAGTCAACTAAGATAATAATATCGTCTACATACGCAAAGTAGGAAAAATACGTAATTATTGAAGCTAAGTCAAAAACTACGCAAGAAAAATTAATACAATTTATATGGGACCACCTCTGTAGCATGATTCCAGATGAACATAATCCATGACCAATCATTAAAATATAAGAACCAATAAATACCCAATAATTTATAACTAATATAACTATAATTCCCTCTAATAACAATTCTTATATGAGCAACAGAAGAATAAGCAATTAATGAATCAAGAAAAGCATAAATAAATATATGAATTATTTTTATTTTAATATTTGTTGTTGGAATCACGATATATTATTAAAAAATATAAATTGAGTGATTATGATTACAATTAATATATCTATTAATTTTTTTTTTAAATTATATAAAAAATATTGACCTAACAAACAAAAAAAGAATCATCAAAATCGATTCATAATTGGCGGAGTAATCGCGTAACATACAGACAAAAAAACATACAGACGAATTGAGAACTTCCTCCTTTTTGAAGAAGTCGGTTAAAAAACGCATTTCATTTCATAATGCTTATATATTTTAAAACAAAGTCCTCCGCCGCGTCTGTCTGTCTGTTTGTTCGCGATAAACTCAAAAACGACTGCAGTGGTTCTCGAGGAAGGTTTTAGTAGGTATATAATAACCGACATTAACGCGGGCGAAGCCGCGGGCATCAGGTAGTCCTAAATAACACAAAGATTCCTCCGTCGACGGAATTGCGATTGCGAAACACTGTGAGGAAACTTCAATTTGTCACCCGACGGCGAGCCGGGTGAGGTCGCGAACTTAAAAACCGCGTACTCACGTCTATCACCCACTTTAGTGTCAGCGGTTTCATTTAAAAGTAGGTACGGTGAGCGACATTAATTTATATCTCGAGATGTAATCTAATTATATATCATAGTGTGAAGTCAGCTGAAATGGAACCGTTTACACTTACCTATACAGCATGTAAGGGTAAACACTCTTGTCATTCAAACCATGGGTAGTTGACTTAAATATAAAAATAAATGACCGAACACAACAAAAAACAAACGTTATTTTCATTAAAAGATTTTAAAAAGTTTCTATCTGCCACCGTGCTTGCTAGCGAAATAGCTGACTGACTAAGGGAGGGATCGCGCTCGCTGCCGGACAGGTCACATCCCGTACCCCCCGCCCGTGTTGAGACGCAAGTTCGTTGCCCTAGCGCATAGGGCAACGAACTTGCGTCTCTTGTGGTAAAATTTAGATCTAAAAAAAATTTAAAAAAAGTTGTAATTTTCCATTGATTTTACGTTCTATAAATGAAACCAAACCACTGGTTGCAAGGATAACGGTGTTTACCCTAACACCCTGTATACACTGAGATGTTATATACAGTGTGAATCTTTATAATGTGCACATATCGAAATGAAGGAATCAACGGAAAAATATTTTTTTATATTTTTATTGAGCGTTATATTTTAACACTTGATAGAAAATGTTATGATTGAGTTATGAGGGTCGTCGTTCTGAGTTGTCAGACGAGTGGACGTGTGTTTGGTGAATTAAAATCTCCGGAGAAATATTTAGGAAAAAACATTAAATTAACAAAATAAAACAGTCTTAGAGGTGTAAAACATAGTGTCACAATTGAGTGAACAAGTGCGCGAATTTTAAATCAAAATTATTGCCAAATTTTATTCCCGATCCCGCGTTGCATTAGCTGAGGTAGGCTCCTCCTCACCTCGGGGAAAAGAGAAGAGTTGCTATCTTACGATAATTCTTCCTTGTCGCACAGCGGCCAGCTGGTCTGCACGTGCGATAGCTACCTACGACTCGCAGTACTCGCACCTGTGCGGCTCAAATTCCTGGAACTTGGAACTCGTAAGCGCTTCTTAATATTATTTTTATCAAAATGGTAAACAACAGCTGTGCGGATTGCACTAAACCAATTAGACAAACTCAACAAATAAAGTGTACTGATTGTGCCTACTACTATCACCATTTATGCGTGAATATAACAGAATCACGTAAACTGACCGAAGAACAGAGGCAGCATGGGAAATTTCCTCACTGTCAAAGCTGTGAATCTATCAATGCTCACCTGAGCACCGCCTCTGACGGCACCTATGTGTCAACCCAACACACTTCTGAGAACCAAAAAGCTGTATTCAATCAGGCCGTCTTGCAACCTGTAACCGTGGACTCTAATGCTCTGAACTCTCTCTCAAAACATAATACTACAAAACACTGTATTACAACTTAAAGAACAAATCAACTCTCAGGCCCAGCAGTACTTAAGAAATGAAATAGAAATTATAGGAATAAACGAAACTCCAACCGAAAGCCTGACTCACCTAGTTCGCGTCATCGCACAGAAAATTGGCGTTGATCTTGACGTCTTGTTTCTGGCGCACAAGACTGTACAACCTCTCTACAAACAAACTCACTTATTCTTGACAACTAGTACTAGAAAGTTTTACCTACACGTATCTTTTTGCACTTATTTACTTTTAAATGTTTACTATTCTGTGCCTTATAGAAGTACTTTTTGTTCTTTTCTACATTTATTTGTTAAATATTTCGTGTCTAACAGAATAACTTTTTGTTCCTGTTTATTCTCAATTGCTAATAACTATTTTGTGCATTATAGAAATACCTATTTTTCTTATTCGCTTTTAATTGTTAACTATATTGTGTGTTCTAAAAATATGTTTTGTTTACTTTTAATTTTTAATTATTCTGCGTCCTATAGAAGTTTAATTTTTGAAATGTTTTATGTACAAATTATGTCACCTACACATACCTTAATACACTCCCTACTAAACACTCTCACCACCGCTTCCCTACTCATTATCCAGACACTCATTATCATACAAACGATGTTTCCTTCAGTGTCAGGGTATCCTGATATACTCAAAAGGTCTTTTTGTTAATTTTGGCAAATGGAATATAATAACTTGTTGGTCACTGACAGCCCCTTTAAATAAACTATCTTTATCAAAATTAAAACACAACACTAATGGCATTACATAACATAGTACAAGACATAGACGAAAATCTACAATTAAACTGTCACACCGTTAAAACTATTGAATATTGCCAAACATTAATAAAAAATACCGAGTCTAATTTCAAAATTCTGTCGCTCAATATCAGAAGCTTCCAACACAATTTTGACAACTTTGCGGTAATGCTGCAGCGAACTACAATCTGCTTTGATGTTATCATTTTAACTGAATGCTGGCTCTCTGACGGCAGTATTATAGATCCTCTACCAGGATATAATGTATATCGCACATCGGTTCAGCAAAATCAAAACGGAGGTGTAATTTGCTTTGTTAAAACTGATTACAACACTGTAGCAACTGAACCTATAATACTAGACGCAGATCGACTTCTCATAACCATCATAAGATGATAAAGTCGCAATCCCATGCATTTACAGATCTCCTTCTTTTAGTAATACTGATCCATTCCTGAACTCACTGGACACATTACTGAGCACACTGGCAAATAGACAAACACTAATTGTCACTGGCGATATTAATATAGATATTTGCAACCCTACCAACAGTCAGTCATCAGAGTACCTGTGTCTCATGTCTTGCCATGGTCTACTTCCTGCCATAACCAGCCCAACTAGGGATAAAGCGTGCCTAGATCACATATTTATAAAGACTCAGAACGGTATCTTTGGGGTTGTTTGCAAGTCCTCAATCACTGATCATGATATAGTTGTCGCTAATATTTCATTACGTAATCTTTCAACTAGTACTGCAAAGAGATGGATAAGTAAAACTGACACCGAAGCAGTTATTACTGACCTAAACAGCGTTGACTGGTCGATTGTCACCAAAGATACAAATGTTAATACTGCAACCACAGAATTCACGAACATTGTTTCTTCTACTGTATACAAACACATGCGCCAAGTAAAAGTTGGTAGGAAATTGGCATGCATCAAACCATGGATCACCCCGGGATTAGTAAGATGTATGATTCATCGTGACAAACTTCATAATGACTGTAAATCTGACTCTGATGACCCTATCCGAAATAAAATATACACTCGGTATAGAAACTATTTTTCCAAACTTCTCTCAAAAATCAGGTCTGACTACAATAACCAACAGATTGTTGATAACAAAGATAATCCAAAAAATCTCTGGAAAGCAATAAAATCAATAGGTCACATATCTCCTAGAAACAATGAGAGCACCCAATTACTGAGCCCCAATAGAGAAAAAGAAACACTCAACTCCTGTAACTCACACTTTACCTCCGAAGGAACCCGTCTGGCAGACATGATACTAGAAAAACTTAATCTATCCCATGAATCTTTAATAAATACATACTCATCCGACGTCTCAAACTCACATTCTCTCCTCCTTGAACCGACAGATGCGTATGAAATTATTAAAATTATATCAGACCTAAAAGTTGAAAGTGTTCCTGGTCCGGAAAAAATCTCAGTTATTCTTATCAAAAGAGCTTTAAATTCCTTACTAGTACCAATGATGCACATCTTTAACCTGAGCCTTGAGACCGGTACCTTCCCAGAATGTTGGAAAATAGCTGCGGTTTCCCCTATTCACAAAAGCGGTCCCAAATATGCACCAGATAACTACAGACCTATAAGCACTACTAAGCTCTGTCTCTAAAATATTAGAGAGGATTGTTAACTCCCGCCTTATATCTTTCCTTGAGAAAAATCATCTCATCTCTGATAACCAATTTGGTTTCCGAAGAAATAGGTCGACCGAGGACGCTGCCACTCGCCTTGTCAATTGTGTCTCTGCTCATATTGAGAAAAATGAAAAATGCCTTGCAATCTTCCTTGATCTTGCAAAGGCATTTTCAATTGGCTTACTACTCAAGAAACTGGAATGGTTAGGAATAAGAGGAATTTGCCTTGAATGGTTTAAAAGCTACCTGACAAACCGAAAACAGTACACAAAAGTAAACTCTTTCACTAGTGACCAACTCCCCATTAACTTTGGAGTCCCACAGGGCAGTGTACTTGGTCCCACGTAGGGCTTGCAATATCCGTTCATTTTTACTATCCGGATAATACGGATATTCATATTTTACTATCCGGAGTATCCGGATAATGCGGATAGTACGGATATTTTTTAGTTTTTATTATAATTAAACTAATAAGCTTTTGTAACACGTTTTGATCAGTATCTCAAGCAAAATCACAAAGAAATAATAAACTATACCAATATTTCAAATAACAATCACATAAAAAAACTAGTTCACTTTCTAAATATTATAAAATAAAACCCCGATAATGCACAAATAATTTGTATCTATTCTTCTCATAGTAAAAACAATTTTAATTAAAAATGAGATCTTACATTTATCACAAATCACAACATCCCAATAAAATTAACCTATTTAAAACAATAATTAAATATAAATATCACTTTTCCTGGCAAATCAGCTCAATTAGTAAACAACAATAGTATAAATAAATCAAATATAATAAAACAATGAAAACCGGCCAAGTGCGAGTCGGACTCGCGCACGCAAAAAAACACGTTTGTTGTATGGGAGCCCCCCTTAAATATGTGTTTTATTTTAATTTAATCATTTATTTTTTAAGTAAATATATAACTTAATATTCTGTGAATATTTCAAGCGTCTACCTGTTGTCGTTTTCAATATCGAGCAAAAACGAGCAAAAAAATGACGTTTTTTGTATGGGAGTGCCCCTAAATATTTATTTTATTCTGGTTTTTAGAATTTTTTGTTAACGCTGCAACATATACATCATCTGTGAAAATTTCAACTGTCTAGCTATCACGGTTCATGAGATACAGCCTGGTGACAGACAGACAGCGGAGCCTTAGTAATAGGGTCCAGTTTTACCCTTTGTGTACGGAACCCTAAAAATGAACAAAATAATCAAATAACCCTTTATAATATAATATTACGTAATTCTAATTTTATTTTTTCCAAATTCTGATAATTATGATCTTTAAAAACCTAAACTATCTAATGAATCGTCTTTCATAGAAGTTCTTATATGATTACATATATAATAAATATCCTGTAGCAGAGAACACTCTTTCTGCTTCAACGCTGGTTGGTGGTATTGTTAAAAGTAGATTGTAAGCCCTTTCTAAATTCCTGCTTCTCTGACCATTCTTATCAAATAGTGCCATCTCTACTCGAATTGTGGTGTATAAATCATTTGTTGAGGAAGTCGGTCGCTGCGCAGAAGATAGCTGACTCATCAACTGGATGATTTCTTCTGATGAAGAGCAACCTTCTAGGTCTTGTGTATTGTCCGCTGAAGTTATGACTGTTTTATCTGGTTTTTGTGTGTCAAAAAATGGAGACGCGGCCGTGCGTGCAAACAATAGAATACAATCTTGAAAATGCGTGCAGTATGGCTGTGAGTTTAACATAAAGTTAACAAGTGGTCAGTGTTGTTATGATCTCTGTGACTAAATTGACTTATTGTGATTTGTGAAGTGAATAAATAATTTCAAGAGTGATTAACTGTATTAAAATAATAAATAACGTAATAAAAGTTATGTACTTTACAGATGACAGCTTTTTATTAAATATTTAAAAGAGGAATAAAACTATCCGTAATATCCGAAAAATCCGGATGGTGAGGCAAGTAAACTCCGGATTTGAAAATCGGCGGATATCCGGATAATACGGATATCCGGATATCCGGATTGCAAGCCCTATCTCACGCTTTTCATCGTCTATATTAATGACATACTAAACCTCTCTGTCAAAAATGCTGATACTATAACCTATGCAGATGATACAGCCGTTATATTTCATGGAAAAACGTGGGAACATGTACACTGTCTAGCAGAAGAGGGATTGACACTAATCGCGAATAACTTGGACAGAAACCTCCTCACGCTAAATGGAAGCAAAACAAAATATATTGTTTTCTCCAAGACTGCCGCTTCAAAACCCCCGGAACATCTAAAACTCAAACTGCATCACTGCTCTTCTAGCATTTCTACTTACCCTTGTGACTGTCCTCCTCTTGAAAGTACCACTTCCATTAAATACCTCGGCATTTTCATTGATGACCACCTAACATTTAAGCAACATATATCCAATCTTTCTGGCAGGGTAAGAAAACTCATCCACACTATGCGTAGACTACGAGACTGCCTACCCACAGACACACTACAACAACTTTACCTAGCGCTATGCCAATCCATAATTCAGTATTGCATCAGTGTGTGGGGTAGTGCTGGAAAGACCTATCTGATTGAAGTAGAACGAGCACAGAGAGCGCTTCTTATTGACAGCAAAAAATCATATTTCACCCGCGCAACCCTTACCTACCCCTCTCATTAAACACGACGAAAACAAAACACAATGCCTTCCCGCCAGCAGAAACTTTTCGTCTGGCGTTTATAGAATTCGAATTTCAATCTTCTGTAGTTTATTTTGCTTATACGATACGCTAAGCTTGAATTCAGAACTATAGATCATGTTCATGTTTTGGAACTAGAAACTCAATGTTGACGTGAAAAGTTCAAATTTAAATGTTACCAAATTTTATTTAGGACCTTGTACAATTTGTACCTAATGATGTCTTTGTGGAAAACTGTTACCAAGTAATAAATATAATGCTATATCGTGGATTTCTCTCTTTGGAGGATCGTGCATTGTGATACCCAAATAAAAAATAATATTCGTATAATGAATTTTGCACTGTATTGTGCAACGAATATGGCATGTGTCATGAAACCTTTCCTGCGCCAAACGCGAACACTGCGGCTTCACCACTAAAAGAATTGACATCTATTCATCTATGTAAATGGGTGCCAAAGTACGAAAGGGACTAATTATAACAAGGGCCCGAGGTACGCGCTCAGTTACCTGCGCTGTGTTTTGGGCGCGCGCCCGGCGCATTGTGGACGCTCGTCAAACGCAACAAGATTTCCACATTTTGTTGTAACTTTTGAACCGTGTTTCTTTTAAGTTTATTACTAATGCGGAGAAAATGACAAGGAAAAATATTGAAAAAGGAACTCGCGTCCAAGCGTCAAGGGCACGCTTAGGCTTCATTTACGGAGACGCGAGGAGTCGCGCGTGGCTTTGGGCGGCGCGGCCCGCACTGAATTCAAACATATGGCGTTGTATGAGTGCGTTTACGGAGACGCGATTTTACCCGCGGTTTGTTTGAAATGGAGCGTTTTTTGCGGCGGAGCCCGCGAATGGCATAGCCGCGTCACACGCGGCGGTTCATCACGGCGGCGCACGCAGCAGCAATGCCCGCGGCATACCTTCTCCCAGTTTTATTAATTTGTAAATCGCACAACGGAGATGCAAGTTGAGAGTGGCAAGTTGCGACATGTGCAGGCCTAACGGCACCCGGTATGGGCGCTCGCTTAGACTGCAGCGCTTGATATAATTCGTTACATAGGAATTCATACAATTTTATTGAGCGCCCGAAACGCAGCGTACAAAATGCGCGTCTCAGGCGCTTGTTATAACTAGTACCTTAGTAGAAAGTTTAGTATGGTCCCTCTTTGTAACTGTTGAAATTGTAGCTTTGAAAACATGCCAAGTTGCATTAAAACTTTAGGCCTCATTTACGGAGACGCGGGGCGTGGCGCGTCGCGTGCAGTGTGGCGTCACGCGGCGCGTCTGACGTTTTTTTCTGTTTACGGTGCGGCGGCGCGTGAAGCGGCACTTATCATCCCACGCGTTAACATAAACATATGGCAATATACGTCTTGATTGTCGCTGCTTTTTTTTGGGGTTATAATATATATTTTTGAAATGTGCTAATTAAAACCTTTCATTTGATACCCAACATGGTATGATTCAAAAATATTTTATTTTTATATTTTTTGTTGTTCATGATATGTCACCTAGAGGGCGCCATTTTCAATTTAATGTGTCTTCATATAGCCGATGACCAGCGGACGATCAAGAAGCTTCCAACGATACCTCATTTGTCAAATTGTGAAGAGACTTTTAGACGATAATATGAGGGAACAGAAATAGATAAATACATAGAAACCGGTCAAAATCATAACCCTCCTTTTTGCTTCGCCGTAGTCAGGTAAAAACTAAAACCCAACTTCAACAAAAAAGTCAAATAAAGAGATATAAATTAAAAATTTAAAAAACCCCCGACAAAAACAAAGCATCTAAAAAGTAAAAAAATAATATTTAATGGCCCTTTAAGTTTAACATAAAAGTTGTAGGTAATATTTTGATCCAAGCATCGTCGTGTCGGGGGACGGCTTATACAAACGCCAACACATACTAGGAATAATGAATGTATGCTGTTGTAGAAAGGATAGCTGCTGTTAACTTCCTATTTTCACTAGCCGTCCCCCGACACGACGACGCTTGGATCAAAATATTACCTACAACTTTTATGTTAAACTTAAAGGGCCATTAAATATTATTTTTTTACTTTAAGTAGTCTGGTCGTAAGTAATCTGTTCGAGTTCGTTCGTTATACCAATAACCGAAGAATAAAGGTATTATTCTAAACAAATTTTATTTAGGGGCGGTCAGTCGCTCCAATTGTTCGTCTAAGGGTCACCTTACAAGAAGTTTGTCAAAAAAAGTGGGAGTAAACGAATTTGGATCCTGAGTAAATCGCAATAAGAATTAATCTCCAGTGCGAACTTTCAAATGACCGTGGAATGGGCTCGTTGGCTATGTTGTAAATTTTCTCCGCAAGAAAATTCACCGCAATATAGAGCAATGGCGCTAGTTGTACCTACTTCTTTCTATACTCCGTGCTACTATACCAGTCAAAAATCTGTCAAATAAAATGTATGTCATCTTGAGTTTTCAAATATCAACATTGAATTTTATATGTTTATTTAGACTCGGTATTTATTTATTTATCAATCAATAACACTTGTAATATTCGTTTTGGAAGTGGTTTTAGTGTTTATTTCATGTTTTCTATGTCTCAGTTTCTTTTGTGGAATGTGATAAATTACGAAAATATTATTTACCTACGAAAATAAATAATATCTCAGCGCAGCTAAAAATTTGAGCGCAGTCCTCTCGTCTCAACAGAGCGACGCCGACTGATTTGTGAAACAAAAATATGCTTGCGTAATGTGCGACGGAAGATGGCTTCTTCCACGAACTAAGAACGTCGTAAGTCCTACAAGCTTTGATTCGTAATAAAACCAAAAATAAAAGGAATAAAAAAAAAAGCCTTCACAATTTTTTTTGCCTTGTTTTAATACATATAATCATCTAATTTTTATTATAATAGGCATTAGCATTTTAAGTACAAATCAAAAATACGTGAAAATTAGAGGTAACTTCGTGATATCTTTTTATCGAGAAAATTTTAATATTTTGTGTTTCTGTTCTACAAAAAGTTTGGAAATATCATGTAGTTACTCATACTATTTTTATTTTATACCTAAGTCTTATTAATTTTATGAAAAATTAAATTGAAGACAGGCAATTTTGGTTCTGACCCGGCCTTAAAGTAACTTTTAAGAAGCCCTACCGGTTCTCTACTGACTTACTCTATCGTGAAACGAGAGTTCTCAGAGTCCGCCAGCTTTTCATTCTATCTGCCTGTACGAAAACTCATAAAACTATTACAAGCAGACCCGACTACACATCAATCATAAGCAAAAGGAACTATAGAATCCCAACACCTCTTTGCTAGCTAGACGTTCCCCAGCCTACTCTCTCATTAATACGTACAATAAAGTCTGCAAACTCTGTGAAATCAAAAATACTACTTCGTTTAGTTGCAAAAAAATAATAAAGAAAATGTTGCAAAACTCTGGTTACGACGACTCGGAACAATTAATATAAATCCCCTGACCTAACACTAAATCAATGATACACAATGGGAACAAACACGCAAACATACACACACACACTCATATACACACACACACTCTCACATACACAACACACCACACCCACATCACACTTAAACAAACAAAATACCATACAAAACCTGAAATCACTATTGTTTAAATTCCACTTTGTAAGTCGTACCCCGAGCCCCAAGATACAGACTAACTGTCTAGTTTGGGGCTCACTGCTATATTGTAATCTGCAAACCTGCTAAATAATTGTAACCTTGTAAATTTTGCTTATAGGTAATATTGTATAGCCTGTAAACCTGCTGACTGATGACCTTTTCTATTTCTATTTTTACCCGACTACGGCGAAGAAAAAGGAGGGTTATGATTTTGACCGGTATGTATGTATGTATGTATGTATGTATGTATGTTCATCTGTTCCCTCCTATCTTCCAAACCACTTATCACAATTTGACAAATGAGGTATCGTTAGAAGCGTCGTGATTGTCCGCTGGTTATAGGCTATGTGAAGTCACATTAAATTAAAAATGGCGCCCTCTAGAGGGCATAAAGTGAGGAACTTAAAAAAAAAAGGTTTAATCGTACCATGTTGGGTATCAAATGAAAGGGCTTAATGAGCACATTTCAAAAAAATATATATTATAACCCCAAAAGAATTTAAAAAAAAATCAAGTAATAAAAACTAAAACCCAACTACGACTTAAAAGGTATAAACAAGACACCACAGACAGACAAATTAAAAATCCGGTGTCACACGTAATCTGTTCGATTTATGCCCTAACACGTGTCACTCCGGATTTTTAAATTGGCTGTCTGTGGTGTCTTGTTTATACCTTTTAAGTCGTAGTTGGGTTTTAGTTTTTATTACTTGATTTTTTTATTACTTAATTTTTTTCTATTATAAACATGCAATTTATAGGTACTAGCGGCGTCTTATTACGAAAAAATGCGAAGTTTGTAAAAAATTATAAAAAAAACAGACTTTTGCTAAAAAAAAAAATATATTTTTGCTAAAAAAAAAAATGTTTATTTTTAATTGAGGGTACTTTTTTTCCACAATTTTCATTTTATGAGGAAGCCTTTGTTGTTTGTTTCATCGCGATAGATTGAATGATCTATAGGGATGAAACAAACAACAAGTAGGTAGCGAACAAAATTTTAATATTTTCCGTCGATATTCCCTCATTTCGGTGTGTGCACATAATAAAGACTCACACTGTGCTGAGATGTAGTATCTCAAATTATAAATGTCTTTGTTATCTTCTATACTAATCTATACTAATATTATAAAGCTGAAGAGTTTGTTTGTTTGTTTGTTTGAACGCGCTAATCTCAGGAACTACTGGTTGGAATTGAAAATTCTTTTTGTGTTGGATAGTCCATTTATCGAGAAAGGCTATAGGCTATATAAAATCACGCTACGACCAATAGGAGCGGAGCATAAATGAAATATGTTGCAAAAACGGGAAAAAATATTCCTTTTTGAAAGCTTCCGTTGCGTGCGCTGCGTAAACGGTTTATGTTACGTAAATATCATGTTTGATGGAATTGTTCCTCTTTAAAAGTTCTAAAAAAAGTCCGCGACGGCATGTCTATCTTTTAAGATTGACTCACTATAACCTTTTTTATGGTAATCAAATTTGTTCGAAATTAATGCATTATTTGCGAAGGAGTTTTATCAAAATAATATTAATTCTTATTCAAATAAATAGTTTTAACATCAAGGGTATTTATGTAGCAGTAAAATACTTTTTAATTCATTCGAATCGGACATTTAATTTCGAAGTTATCACGAGTATGAAAATGCAATACGCGAACCGCTGGACGCCGGCGCCGGCGCCGCCCCCGCCGCGACGTTCCCTACTCTAGAGAAGAGAGGAGAGGATGCGCACGCTGGTAGATCATGACCTGGAATTGGACATAAGATAAGTTTTACCCCTATATTCCCACGGGATCGAGACCTACGCGGGTGAAACCGCGGGGCACAGCTAGTCTCGTGATATAATTTATCCCATAGTCTGAAGTCAGCTTTGGTATTGTGTGAATTTGTGTCAGGTTGCGACTGCTGCGAACACACGAGCGGCGAGCGCCAGCCGCGCGCCTGTGCTCGCCGGCCAAGGGGCTCCCGCTTATAGGAAGAGCGTTGTAATAAATCATCCGTAATATTAGTAATTTGGCGTTGTTTATTATTATGACGTCACGAGTTTACGGTTCGCCAGCATGCAACTATTCTCATGTGTTCGGAGTCTTTTAATACGCACCAGCATCATGGTTCGACAGTCGAATCCTAACTATCCTAACTTTATGATATTATACGCGCACACGCTGATACGAAATACTTTTGGAATGGTACGCTGGTACAGAGTACTTATCTAAATCCATTGTTGCGTTAATTTGACTAGGAATCGAACTCACGACCCCGATGAGACACAGTAAGCCTCGTCTTTGGATTGGGTTAGGAGTCCTTCTCGCTCTGACCGCTCGCTGCTTGAGTTCAACAAAAACATCAATGATTTTCTGACGCACTTCAACAGCAGTCTCGGAGGAGCTCGTGGTTAAGTAACAGCCGCACGGGTCGATCCATCAGGTTTAAGCTATGCTTGCCAGGGTTAGTCTGTGGATGGGTGACCATCCTACTATATACTACTATATTTACTATACAGTATGTTATCTAACGAAGCAATAGTATAGCGTCTATACCTACAAGCTAAAAAAATATTACCATTAAAAAAATAGTTTTTTATTTTTTAATAGTAAAATATTCACAACAAATATTAATTTGATACGTAAATGAAACACTCTGTACACGCACACTTGTCACACTTGTCTTTCCACGTTGAAATACAAGTGTGCGTGTACAGAGTGTGTGTTCTACGTATCAAATTATTAATTGAGTTTTTTACATAAAAATAAAAAAATATTTAAGTGGTAATATTTTTAGCATTATTGACGCTATACTATTGCGGGTTAACGGGAACGCCTTTTGTTAGTTAACATACTGTTTAAGATTTAAAAAACCGGCCAAGTGCGTGTCGACCACCCACAATGAGGGGTTCCGTAGTTGGGATGGATTTATCCCAAGCACAAACTTAACCTTAAACTTAACTTAACTTAACTTAACTGCAAAAATAAGTTGATCGATTATTACTCGAGTAATAATCGATCGAAAAAAGTGGGTCTAAAATATTGTGAGTGTATTAAAACCATTTTTGGATTCGGGATTCGGGGGGAAAACTATCACAGCTGAGTAGCTGTGATAGTTTTCCTTAATTTCGTTATATATACTACTGCTGTGAATTTTTTCACATATCCAGAACTAACTCTAACAAAAATTACCATTTTAAAGCCTAATATTTCGCAAACGGATCCCGAATCCAAAAATGGTTTTAATACACTCACAATATTTTAGACCCACTTTTTTTCCCACCCCACGGAATAGACGAAAAAAAAAAACATTCCCACTAAGTGTTTGGGAAGAAACCGATTTTTTTTTCTCAGTCTCTGACCTACGCCGTGGACAGAGGAACATGGCAAAACTAGGGTTCCTTGTTGACTATACGGAACCCTAAAAATAAGCCCTACCATTCACGAACATGACGCGTGGATCAGCACCATCCAGCTCAACTATTTTGTAGAGAACCTAATGATGTAACACACGCGCTACGCGCCACCATCAGTGAGACTCGGTCGGAATAGAACAGTCGTCGCCTAATCAAAATATTTAGTTCTATTGATCGACCCTCAATCTACCATACCTCTACCATCTGGTTTTTGACTGAACAATACAGGTAGGCGTACAATAAAGGTATTTTCGTATTCTACACTGATTTTGAAACGATTAGGTAACTTCCACGACTACCACGCGTCCGGAGTCACGGTCACAGCTAGTTATACATTTGAGTATGTAGGTACGTTTTCGAACAATAGTAAGAATCTAGCTAAGAATACATAAATAGGTACCTAGTACCTACATGCACACATGCAACGGCACCATGTGGTTTTTGTGTCCGCACATCGCCGTCAGTCTAGCTTGGATCATTTCAAATCTCTAAAGAGGTGTTCAAGTGATGGCTCATTATAGACAAGGATGGAGGCAATCGAGTGGCCTTCCAGCAGGAAAAGGCTGACCGCGCGGCACGACGCGGTGCGCTGAGGGCCGCAGCGGGTCAACGACCGGCACACGCAAGCTTTTTCACGTGATACGATTAACGTCGCGAAGTAGGTCAGCAGAGCAGTGCACCGCGCGCCCCCGCGCCAGCACGCTCCGCGCATCGTGCACCGCCTAGCGCCCGCCACCACTCCGCCACCACACGCCACCACGCGCCACCACAGCGCCACCACATCGCCATGCGCCACCACGATAACATCTGCTTCTACACCTACCTATACTTACTTATCCGGACATTAACACGACAGTTCGCCCGTTTGGAGGAGCATTTCTTATAACAATAAGATACGATTTAACCTATCTGCTTCTAAAAAATCCATGTTCTCACACAGACCCGTCTGTTTGTACTGATGCAGAGGGCGCAGGGGGCTGGGGGTAATTTTTGAGTGAATAGGGGGACGTTGCAAATGACGCCCCACCGCTGATGGGGTACCTACGTTAAAGCACAAATGTTATGAACATTAGGTAAGCAGTATTTTGACTTTTTAAACAACATCACTTATTTATATTTATCCAGTCTGTGAAGGTTTACTAAAGAACAAGGCCTGTCATGCCGTCGGATCAGCTACCATATTATACGCACAGAGGAAATAGTGCCACAATCAGCGTGCCGTGCAGGGCTAACACATAGTGATCGCATGAGGCCACATGATACCTTTTTTATAATATCCTATTCGCCTCTCATGCAACGCGCTGGTGCACTGGCTGGTTTATGCATATACCTACGCTGACGCATAATGTTTATGTGACCCAATAGTAGGCCATATCATAAATATAATCAAAGATCACGTCGATGTCTTGAAACCCCACTACGTAGACAGAAAGCAATACCTCAACATCAACAATATAAAACAATAGAATTTACTGAAGAGGAAAACTTATCGATGTTCAGCAATTTCCAGCGAACGAGGGACAAGTTATCTCATTTAGCGTCGCTGTGGGAGGTGATCACGCTCATTAGCTCGCAACCATGTTACGATACTCGCGTCACCACTCCCGCCCCGACAGCGCACCACACACACACATGCGCCACTCGAGCACACTACACACACAACACACGGCGAGTGTCCAAGACTCAAGCGTACGTAACGATGGAAAATTATTTGATTGTGGTAGCGGGCGGCGCGGGAGGCGCGCACGGCGTGACGTCCACAATTTATTAAATTGACACGTCATGTTTATTCAGTCACTTCGTCAGACGTGTCTACGTGAAGCTGTCACTGATAACAGAACACTTCGCTTCCGAGTGGGCAGGTGCAAGGTGCGCAGTAAGTATTGAACGGAGAAAGTGTTCGTGTGACACAGACGAACTGTTACAAATGAACGCTTAGTCTCACTCGTCTATTTGATCCTTAACTAGGTGCAGACGTTGCTGGGTACTGATTAAAGTTTTGTGCCCCACGCCACGATACAAAGATTAATTAAAGTAGGTCGTAGGTTCGAACCCAGACAGGCGCTTTACTTTGTGTAAAGTATGCCATCACCACTGAATGTTGTGTCATGCAATGTGAAAAATTTCGACCAAACAAAATTCAAAATTGTGACCAAGATGCAAGGTTTGTAGAGTTAGGGGCTTGGCTCTACATTACATCACTCCCATATGGAATGTATGGGATAACATGTTTTTGCAACTGCAATGTTTTTGACTAGCAAATAAATACGAAGAAACCAAGAAACCTTTTATTTCATCAACAATACAGTCCTCTAAGTAATATTGCTCATCCCCATAGCAAATAGCCTACAGGCTGACCAGACTGATAGGGAATATCAATGCAAAAGAACAAAATGTATCCGGTAGTTTTTGTGCTAATGCTGGAAACAGATAAACAGACAAACGCACTAAAAACTATATTTTCGGCAAATATGAATCGTTCCTAGACCTCGTAGCAATTACTTTGTTCAAAATATTCAATGTAGTTTTGACTCTGCTACGATTTCATTATATTTATGTAGGTTTATAAATGTATCCTACTAATATTATAAATGTGAAAGTTTGTGCGTTTGAATGTTTGTTACTCAATCACGCAAAACGGCAGAATGGATTTGGATAATGAACTTCATTCCATTGGCCTTGATCTCAACCTTTCGAAATGTGAACTATACTTAGCAGACAGTACTGACAGATATCTGACACTTCCCAAATTTAACGCAATAGCCCCAGAAATCAGAATTATTGAAAAAAGCTATCTTCGTCTCCTTGGGTCTCCAATCTTTGAGGATTCCTTTCCCAGTTTCATTGTGGAAAAATTCAAAATTTCAATGACGTTTCGGAAAGATTGTTCCAAATTAACATGCATTCGGCCATAACCTTAATCCGCTACTGCTGTTTCGGCCCTAAATTAACATATTGCCTTCGCGCTTCGCATTTATGGAAGCACAATAATCTTTTAGACAAAATGGACCAAATTATCCGTCATACATTAACTTTGATCCTAAATGTGGCCATGGACGACCGAGCTTGGCCACAAGCTACTCTTCCCATCCATAGGGGAGGCCTCGGCGTCTGCAAAATTTCTAGTATTAGTTTATTCATATCCTCGGTCCACGGTACTGATAAATTAATTAGGAAAATCCTAGCCTCCACACGGATTAATTTTGACTTGCTGTGCTTCACCGAGGCTATGGATGCCTGGAGACTCACTTGCCCGAATTCAGATCCGCCCCACTATCCATCTTCGCAGAAACGGTGGGATGAGCCGCTCTGCAGATTAGTACAGAACAACTTACTTGACACGTCTGCTACTACTGCGGAGCGCGCGCGCCTGCTGGCTGTGGGTAAGTGGGAGTCGGGTCTGTGGCTTCATGCACTCCGTCATCGAACCTAGGATTTTTTTTCGACGACACTACGTTCCGCATCGCTGCTTCCCTGCGACTAGGAGCTCTATGTTGTACTCCTCATTGTTGTCACTATGGCGAAGTTGTCAACAGCCTCGGACACCACGGCCTGTTTTGCAGCCGAAGTGCGGGTAGCTTAGCACGTCACGCTAACATTAATGACATCATCCGACGAGCACCGTCGGCGCTCCAGCTGTATTAGAACCCAATGGCTTGGCACGCGACGATGGCACAAGGCCGGACGGCATGTCCTTATTTCCATGGAAGATGGGTAGGCCTTTAGTGTGGGACGCAACGTGTGTCGACTCTTGCGCCATCCCATCTTCCTGGCTCGGCGTGCTGTGCTGGCGCTGCCACTGCGGCTGCGGAAAACCTCAAGCGGCGAAAGTATAATAACCTTATAGGGAATTATATTATCGAGCCGTTTAGGGTTGAAACCCTAGGGCCGTGGGGTCCGAGTGCTCATAGTTTGTTTAATGAAATCTCCAAACGGCTGTTTGACACTTCCCGTGACCCAAGGGCTGGCTTTTACCTTGGTCAGAGGCTAAGCATTGCCATTCAACGTGGCAATGCCGCCAGTCTCTTGGGTACACTACCAAACGATAGCGATGCGGAGGAATTTTTCGACGCCATATTTTAGATATTAGTTGTTTCTTTGTATAGTTAGTTTTAATTAATATTAGTTGGTATTCCAATAATTAAGTAATAGGTAGTTAAGTTAGTGTTAAATTAAAATGATCATGTACAAAGTTGGATAATAAAATAAATTGTACTCGCCAACATTCAAGTTTCTGTGTTTACCGGTTTGGGCTGTGCGAGACGTGTCTACATTAGAAGTCATTTTCATCGATAGACAGCATTAAAAAAAACCCTGTCCGATCCGTGAGGGTGTTGTTAAGAATCATACTGAGAGTCTATGTAAGTATTACCTATGTGGTTTTTTTTTGGAAAAAACATACAACAAATCGTCGCATTTTTTCAAAAGGGGATTTCATAGGGCGCGGGCGGCCCTCGTCTAGGGGGTGTCTACAAGTCATAACATAATATCACTTCTGCAGAAAACTTGCTATAATTGGGGTAATTTACTAAAAACGTGATTTTTAAATAGTAATAATAATAACTTTCTTATTTTCACAAAAATAAACTATTTAGTAATGTTATTGCGGTCCCTAGGTGCCCCCCTTCCGGACCGGACAGGGTTTTTGTTATATGCTGTATAAACTACATAAGATCATAATATGTGTGTCTGCGGTCTACAAATGTACAATTGGCAAATATAAGCTGTCACTTGAGGCCATCCATCCATCTGTGTCAGGACCGAGCCGGCCATTAATAAGGAGCCAACACATGCGGGGGACAAACCGCCCTCGGGGAACGTCGCCTTACTCACTAACAAGTACTGAAACTGTCGAAGCAATAACATTATGTTATTTTTCAAATAGTCCATGTCCATGTTAGGTCCCTAGGCCGCGCGCGTGCCAAAACTTAGCTACCTAAACTAATTAGAAAGTGCTTGACGAATTAAAACAACCAGCGTCATAGTAACTATAATATCATCAGAATGTTATAATGTTGTACTAAACATAATGCAACTCATTTAAAAAAAGAACATTGTCATGCATGCGGATATCGATACCTACCAAAGCTCCGCCCGTAATTAAAAAAAAAACTTAAAGGTTATTCGAATTCGAAAATTTCGAATTCACGTCGTTCCCCGCCATTTTTGTTCGATATTAGTATTGCAAAGAACCCTATACAGAGGATTCATATCCTGGGTGTAGTAGCTAAAGTCTTGTATGCAACAGTAAATAATTAGGTATTAAAACACTCATGTGATACTATTATCACCTAAACCCACATTCGTGTTTTAATACCCCTTATTTTATATAAGTATGCATAAATAACTAATATTATAGGTATAACGTAACAATCATAATTATTCATTGGAGCGCTTAGATGTCACATTGTTCGGAGGTTGCATTATTACAAAAAATAAAATGTAAAATGTAGGGGAGGCACCGTCAAAAAAAAAATTGTATGATTTTATTATACCACTTTGTCGGCGTGATGTATATGTACATCCATGCCAAATTACAGCTTTCTAGTACCTACTAAAAGTCTCTGAGCTAAGCCCCGGACAGAAAAAAAAAGGAAAATATAAACTTATTGAAAAAATAATTCATATGCCAGTTAATTCTTTGACATCATTCTCATTCTCATGAATACCCTAGAGTCTAGAGGTATGGGATATCAAAAGGAACACCTTGTATTTAATTGTAATCACGATAACGAAAACGGCTCTAACGATTTCGATGAAAGTTGCAATACCTTAGCTTAGGGGTTTGCGGGGGCGCACAATCGATCTAGCTACGTCTCATATCCGGGAAAATTAGTATTCTCTATTTTCACCCGAGCAGAGCTCGGTCGCCCCGGTACCTACTAATACAAACGAATATAATGACCGCAGCGGCAGCGGTACCAATAATAATGTTATATTGCAGGAAAATGTTTAATGCAACGACAGCTAGCCAAGTATTGGGCAGAGGTATCAGCGTGGGAAACGCTGCCACTATATTTACATACCCAATATAGGTACCTATACCTCTACGTATATAAATATCTATACCTACCTATATGTACCTATACCTATAATTATTATCTATAGGTATACGAACGTTTTGCGTTCTGACAGAATGTTGCTATTGAATTTCGGGTTTTTACTCAAACAAACGTGGGCACCCCATTCGGCATTCAAGGAGTTGTTTTAAAATAAATATGCTATAGTCGTTCCTCAGGTAACTAACTCCGCCCACACCTCCTCAACATTGGTTCACCGGTTTAGCCGTGTAAAAAATTAATAGGTATAATTTAATTTCCATACAGAGCTAAAGCTCTGATTGAAAATGATGCAACACAGTTCATACATAACACAGCTTTGCTGATATGTGATTTTGGCACTATTGATGGATCACGTCCACGTTCACGTCATCTCTCATTCTGACGCCGTGACGAGCCACTGTGTGATCATCAATGTGATAATGATTAGTTGCACTCGGATGACAACCTTGCCGGACACCAGACATTCACCGTCTTACCGGCAAACGGGTAAATAGACCTTGTTAAACCCGGGTTTATAGGCATACCGATACGTAGCTAAGTCAAGAACAACGAAGGTTAGCTAATCGAATAGTCTGAGATTATTTATTATTTATGCATCGGATAAAAAAAACAAGTTTCAAGTTTGCATTATCAGGACGTATGGTTCGGAGACAGTTCCACATTATGTTGTAGGACCTACTTACAAAGTGATGATTCGTCTCAACGCGTTGCATATATTATCGAGTAGCGTGTACAGTGAACAATGTTAGTAGGTTCGGCCTGACGGACGCTCTACGGCAACGATTGGAGGTTGACCTCAATTCCGCGGCGTCCGCTCGCTTCCTCAAAGGAAGCCGCCTCTCGCTTGCAGCCGGGCGCCGGCGCCGCCTATCAGCCTATCACTTAGCACACCTATTCAGTATTCTTGCTTATTACGACCTCATCTCCAATATATCTATAATTGTTACCCAGCTGACAAAACATGTGACTTTCGAGCCAAAGTTAAGTTGGACGTCAAATGTGTGTAAATTAATTACTTTCTTAAATATTTTAAATTACTTTGATTTTTGGCTTTGAAACTTTGACATTGCGAAACTGATCTAATTGGAATCACAACGACTTCTAAGAACGACCATAATATTTTGATATTGTGTTCACAATTCACAATAACCAAAAACATTACTAACTACCCACTACACAAGCTCTGCTCAAGGAAATTATAATATTTCGGCTAATTTAATTTAATTAAATTTAAGACATTTATTTCAGACGTAGTCCATATACTGTTAGTAACACAAATACCTTATAAAACTATAAAATAATATAGGGAATTATGAAGTAAGGCGCTGATTTTATGAATGTATTCTTAGACTGCTGTTATGTGCATAATAAGTTCGCAAGAAATACGTATTTTTAGTGCTCTGAACATATCTCAGCTAAAATTCAATCAAGTCGGTCATGGTCAGAGATAATGAAACACTGCACAATGTTATAAATGCGGGAAGAAATAATAAAATGATAATACATATATTGTTATTTGATCGCATCAGAGTCGGCAGCCGAGTCGCCGGCACATGTCCGCGAGTGTGGTAGACTGAGGGCGGAGGGCGGCGGCGGCGGGCGTCGATACGGCGGCGGCGCGGCGAGGGGCGGCAGTGCGAGGCGCGCGCGGCAGCCGACAGCCGCCCGCATGCACCGCGCGCACCGGCCGCGCCACGTGCCCGCCGCGCCGCGCGCCTGCCGCCTGCCGCCTGCCAGCACCGGCCAGCAGCCGCCCAGTGGCGCTGCCGCGTGCCGCCGAGCTCCCGCAGTAGTGGAGCGGCAGTGTTGCGGCACAGGCGCGCTCCCAACACGTCACGTGTTTACACCCCGGTGACAGGCCCCGCGGGCTCTCCACCTGACACTAACAGAGTTACCGGCTTCCGAGGCACTCCCACTAATAGGTACCCATGTTACATTATTAACTCTTTACTGCTACAGTTGTGGTGTCAACAACTGGAACAATACCAGGGATATATGTAGAATGTGCTCAAACGGAACTTGTAAATTAATTTCAAGCAGAGAGCAGTGAATAACAAACCGGTGCATAAAATCATAATTTAATATGTTCCGCGTTCCAAATTAGATTTGCTTAAACAATCTTAACGATTTACCAAAATTCATGTGGTATTTTAGACACGATGAATAAAACTAAAAGTTTAGTAAAACTGGTGCTGCAGATTCGTGAGAGTTGTGAGTCGTGTTCAAATAAGAATATATCCGCTTTTTATAGACTAATATCCACTTTTTAGATTGAAAATGAAAATTCAACCTTGTGAAGGGAAGAAAGCAAAAACTTATGTGTTCAGAAACACTGTACAATACCAACCCGGGTTATAAACAATGAAAAATTGACGAGCCGGCAAAAAAATGAATAATAGATTTAAAAACACACCTGGTTTATATCCTCACCAATACCGCAATAACATATTATGTATGTATAGCGGCGTGTGCGCTGCGCTCGAGGCTGCTCCTGCTTGAGTCACATACTTCATCATCTGTAAAGCTCTGACTTTTAGCCCTGTGTCTATGTTTATACACAAAGTGTTTACTACCAGGCACTGTCATGGTATATTATAGAAGGTCTAGTTTATTCAGTGTTTTACTATGCTCTATCAGTACATTATCTTGAATTCTTGACTAACAATTACATTATTCCAATTATTCAACCAGGAGCGTAACGCGCTGTAGCCAAGCTCAAGCTGAGTTTGGCTACAGCACTACTAAGTAAAAATACGTGTTTACTTAGTATTAAACTTCGTGTAAATTATTATACGGTCCCCATAATCTCAGATTGTTTTCAAGAACAAAGTGCGCGTTTATACGTGAACAAATTGATATTTGGTAAGCAGCGAACCGACAATCGCTGAACCGCATTAATAATGACTTTTAGAAATTGAACGCCATCTGCACGATACTATTTAGATTCATGTCTACCCTACTAAACATTAACTTCACCCCCTTGCAACATGGGGGTAAGTGTGTCACGCGGCCTCGAGTCTGGTACAATCGGCCCATCACTTGCGTCGTGTCGGCGGAGGCGCCCGCGGGACCTTAACATAACATTATACGACCATCACTCGTCCTGCCGCCTCCACTGATTTCATTACTATAATAATTCCGCTTTACTTCGGGTAGTGTCAGGATCGTTTCATGTTCCACCAAGGCCAAAGGGACCATGATGGATGTAACATCTATCGGACACTGAAGGAGTCTAGCTAATTGGCTGCGAAAAATGATCGCTCGGTACAATGCAGGACCAACAGTCATTGTTCACAAGTTCACCAATAGTGTTGGGCGCTATCTGTGGTTAAATCTATTGTTAAAATGTCATAAGAAAGCAAGACTAACGTTAAACCTCGTTTTGTAATAATATTCAGTGAATATTAACAGGTTTCAGAAACGGAATTATTAAATGAGTAAACATAAATGAGTAAATTAAGTATATTGTTTTTAGAGTGCACAGTTATGAAGAACGGGCATCCAGGCTTAAATAACGATAACTACTTGATGAAGCCGCTTGTCTCATGTGTTGTACTCGCAGCCGGTTCCATATCAAACCATAGATTAGTGACACAGTTTGCTGATGGCTAATTACGATCCTCAACAATCGCAACAAATGTATCCACAACAGTAATCGTTTGTCGTGGCGCTGTGCTCGCCGGGGATTACTGCTATACTAATTGTTTGTCGTGGCGCTGTGCTCGCCGGGGACTACTGCTACACTAATTGTTTGTCGTGGCGCTGTGCTCGCCGGGGACTACTGCTATACTAATTGTTTGTCGTGGCGATGTGCTCGCCGGGGACTACTGCTATACTAATTGTTTGTCGTGGCGCTGTGCTCGCCGGGGACTACTGCTATACTAATTGTTTGTCGTGGCGCTGTGCTCGCCGGAGACTACTGCTATACTAATTGTTTGTCGTGGCGCTGTGCTCGCCGGGGACTACTGCTATACTAATTGTTTGTCGTGGCGCTGTGCTCGCCGGGGACTACTGCTATACTAATTGTTTGTCGTGGCGCTGTGCTCGCCGGAGACTACTGCTATACTAATTGTTTGTCGTGGCGCTGTGCTCACCGGAGAATACTGCTATACTAATTGTTTGTCGTGGCGTTGTGCTCGCCGGGGACTACTGCTATACTAATTAATTACCCGTGCTTAGCACTTATCTACGCGGGTCTTATTCTCTCTTTCAAGGATGTAAAAGACTATCGATATGCGGCAGGTGGGTTGCAAAAAGCTGTATCATGAAAAAGTTAATTGGCTTTTATTGCAGCCATCTTTTGTCATCCGCCTTCAACGACCCCATGGTAGTCAGTCTGCTGGCAGGTCGACCCCCGCCAGCCGCCACGCACTCAATAGATACCGCTTCATTGTCAGTCGCCGAGGGAGGCAGAACAGCGGAAAATTGAACAAACTCCGTCTGTATACATATGTACATACACACGTACTCCTCTAATATACACGTACCTACTCTTTGCAGTAATAAAAATAACTTTTATGGACGATGTCGCTTTGTTGTTTCAGTGTTGTGTATGCATGTTGTACAGGTTAGCGCCGGCACTAATACGTTTATCTTTCGTGAAGCTTTTACGGAACGTAGCTCGCCGCTCTCCGAGCGAGTTCAAAGAAAAAAAAACAAGCCTTTTAATGTTCCGTCAGAGGAATAGTTGAGACATTCTTTTCAGTTAGTTTACCTGTCAGTTCAGAGTTCAGTAACTGGGTAAAAGTGACTCAACTAGTTACGCGATCGGTTTTCATTACTCGGATATTTAATTTTCCGCATCGACCACAAATATAAAATGAGTCATCGTTGCGTTCATTGGTTTACTTATATTTGAATAAGATCCTCAATCCTAAAGTTTGGTTGTAGTCCTTCAAACAATGGAGCCTCATGAAAAGGAGAGCTCATTAAAATTTACTTAGCAATTACAGAACAGCTGGCCCGCAGCTGAGCGGAGCTGTCTCCCCGGGGTCGGGTTCTACACAACGTTTAATATCCCGTCGTGTGGTTAATACCTAAGTGGAAGGAAACTCATTTTATTAAAATTGTACTGTCGGAATTGTGTTGAGAGCCGATTCGCATCAAAGCCACAAATAACAATACAAAGGAATATAATAGTTATAATGTGTTCTCTGTATGTACAGTCGAAAAAATTGAATTCTAACCCACCATAAGCTTATTTTCTTACAGACATTCAAATACAATTAGGTCGACATTTGCTTAAACATACATTTCCTTGGTAACGACCTTGTCATCTGCCATTTAATTACATAAATAAAGAATTATCTGTTGCAGTTTCCATCTCTGCTCTTAAAAAAATATTATTTGACACCAATTTCTGAGTGACATTTGTTATAAAGAGTTTGGATTCAATATATGATTATTAATGCTTTATCTAAAATATTATCTATTGCAGTGATGACAAAGGTTAAAATTGCATAGATGTCCTACCCGTATTGACATAGATTGCTTAATATTTAAAACGTCCTAAACGTGCGCACTGCACTGTAAAGGACGGAAATCTTTGGTATTTTGACGGTTTCAAACGATGTATCGTCAAAGTGGGTCATGATTCACTTAGCCTGACTGTACATAGAGAAGAGTACGTACGTACATCACTTAATTCATACAATACATTAGTGTTTCTGCTCAATTGCGTTTTATAGGGTGGACCCCCTGGTCACGACTAGATCACGTCACGAGTTCCCCGTGTGTTGGCAGGGGACTAGACCACGTCACGAGTTCCCAGTGTGTCGGCAGGGGACTAGACCACGTCACGAGTTCCCCGTGTGTTGGCAGGGGACTAGACCACGTCACGAGTTCCCCGTGTGTTGGCAGGGGACTAGACCACGTCACGAGTTCCCCGTGTGTCGGCAGGGGACTAGACCACGTCACGAGTTCCCCGTGTGTCGGCAGGGGACTATTAAGGGATTATTTCCGCGGATTGCATTTTTCTTTGCTGATGTCTGGTTTCCGAAGTCTTTCTGAAGTTTAAGCTAAAATCTTTGTTACTACTAATATTCTTTTTCTCATTAGATTTCCTAAAAGTATCCATCTACCTACTGATCTACATGACTGTAATATAAAAATTACGATTTTATCATGACTAATTAATGCGATCAATATTATAATAATTAATCAGCTCTCGCGAGGACTTTGAATATCTTGTGGAATTAATGTAAATTTAAATAATTATAGAAATGGAACCCATGATGAGAAATATCTCATATAAGTAGAATAATCCGAATTTAATTCATGACGGTTCTTTTGTAATAAAACCAGCGCGCGTAGCATGTAGCCAGTGCAGCACTACAATGGTAAATGATATAACTATAACTAAAATTTCGGAAGTCGGTGTCTTTGGTTTTGTTTTTCCGGTTTTTGCCGCCAACTTTTGAAATTTAAGTTATTTTTCACTTTGTAGTGTTTTTCGGCAGTCGGTCATAAAGTCATAGAACCTCCTCCTTTTTGGAAGTCGGTTAAAAATACGATGTAATGGTGCGTAATGTAAGATGGTAGACGTAAAACAATCGTTTCTCTGCTGTCTGTGGCACGTCATCGGGCGTGGGTTGATACGGGCACCATATTATGAAACTTTTACATTATCCCGTGGTTCAGGCCAACTTTTCCAGATAGGACTTCAGGTGTAAACCCAAAACTATAAGAAGTGGTCAAAGAAGAACCAACCTTCAACCAATTAAATGCAGCAAAGGAATATTACGAATGTTTGAGTGTATGAAGCGTGTTGAAACCAAACACGCAAAAAACGACACTCCTCGTGAATCTACAATTAATTTAAAAGTAATAGTAGTAGTAGTTGCTAATAAGAGAACGTTTAACCTAATCAACTGTTTCGTAGCAGGTGCTACGCAGTGCTACGGCAGGTCAATGCCTTAAACTACCTTTACGCAGAGCCTGCGGCGGCCTGAGGACTCCTACGTGTAGCAGACGTGGTACGCAAAGCCTAAGGAGGCGTACTAACAAACCCCATAATCGAATATAATTAATTTGAAGAACATAGGCAAACAAAAATAAAACCGGCCAAGTGCGTGTCGGACCACGCACTATGAAAGGTTCCGTAGTTGGGATGAATTTTTCCCAAGAACAAACTTAAGTTGAAAAACATGTTCATCCATACGTTCAACTGTAAATGTGCGCAATATTGGGAGATTTACCATGTTATTTTAAGACCATAGACTTCATATAGGTTTTCCTGTGAGCTAAAAGTATAGAATTATTTTCTGTATTTTTTTCAAAATTTTAGGCTCAGGATTTGAGGGCTGTAACAGACGGACAGACAGACAGACAGCCAAACAGACACACGTGTGATCCTATAAGGGTTCCGTTTTTCCTTTTGAGGTACGGAACCCTAAAATCAACCGACTTAAAAAAAAACCCTATAAAGTATTTTCGTTTCTTGCCACCGACTTCCGGAATTTTAGTTATTTTTCATTTTGATGTATTTTGTTAGTTTAGTTGAAATGAAATTGTTTATTCTGTTATACCATACCGGATACAAGAATCACAAAAAATCTGGATGGAGTCGACTTTTCCTACCTGGGGGCCTAGACAAAATCCCTTTTCTGTAAGCGTTAACGCTAACGGAAAGATCAAATTGTATGAAGTTGACAGCAGCAGTCACGTGACATCTCTAAAGTTAATGTCAACTCCATACAATTTGATCTTTCCGTTGGCGTTAACGCTTACAGAAAAGGGATTTTGTCTATAGCCTCTGATTATAATTCAACTAAATTATTAGGTATTGTTGTTGCTTGTCATGTTATGCGATTACGCTTTGGGTGATAATTACTTAATCAGGTCAAAACCTAGTGTTATACTTTGTCTGCCTGGTGACTCTATTTTTGTTTAAAATAAATTAACGATAACGTTCAAAATTATTCAATAAAAAACGTGCACGAACTTTCAAATTATGAACAAAATAAATTAGAATTTAAAAAAGGCCTACGGAGGTGCACCTCTACACAATGCCTAAAGTAGCGTAGCCGACCTCCACGCAAACACAACGGAGGCGTAGCTGACTTCTACGCAAGGCCTACGAAGCCGCAGCAAACCTCTACGCAAGGCCTACGAAGCCGTAGCAGACCTCTACGCAAGGCCTACGAAGCCGTAGCAGACCTCTACGCAAGGTCTACGAAGCCGTAGCAGACCCCTACGCAACGCCTACGAAGCCGTAGTAGACCTACGCAAGACCTACGGAGCCGTAGCCCACCTCTACGCAATGCCTATGGTAGCGTACCCGACCTCAACGCAAAGACAACGGAGCCGTAGCCGACCTCTACGCAAGGCCTACGAAACCGTAGCAGACCTCTACGCAAGGTCTACGAAGCCGTAGCAGACCTCTACGCAACGCCTACGAAGCCGTAGTAGACCTACGCAAGACCTACGGAGCCGAGGCCGACCTCTATGCAATGCCTACGGTACCGTACCCGACCTCAACGCAAAGACAACGGAGCCGTAGCCGACCTCTACGCAAGGCGTACGGACCCGTAGCTGACCTCTACGCAAGGCCTACGAAGCCGTAATTGGCCTCTACGCAAGGACTACGGAGCCGTAGCACAACTCTACGCAAGACCTACAGCGGTGTAGTGGAACCCTACGCTGTCTAAGGAGCCGTAGAAGACCTCTACGCAAGACCTACGGAGGTACACAAAAACTACGGTATCGTAACTGACTTCTCCGCAAAGCCTACCGAGCCGTAGCAGGCCTTTACGCAAGGCCTACGAAGCTGTAGCTGATATCTACGCAAGACCTACGGAGCCAGAGCAGACCTCCACTCAAGGCTTACGGAGCCGTAGCCGCCGTCTACGGAAGACCTACAGAGGCGTAGTGGCCCGGGCCTCTACGCAGTGTTTAAGATGACGATGCGCGACAGTGTAAAGGTTCTCCACGAAAGATTCAAACCGCAAGCACTACGTACGGGACTACGAAAACAATTTCTACGAGTCCAATAAGCAGTTTCGCTTTCGCACTAGTACCACCACCTCGCCCGGGCGCACGGCTCCGCCCGCGCCCCTTTCGCGCGGGATGTTGTCAAGCGACCCTAGTTGAGTACGATATTAAGGTTTCTTTAATTATTTCTATAATAACATCAAAACAAGACGGCGCGGTTCTTGAGACTCTCATTTATTTAATTAAATAGCAAATCCGCATAATAGCACTTGGAGTTATATTTTTTACCTGACTACGGCGAAGAAAAAAGGAGGGTTATGATTTTGACCGGTATTATGTATGTCCATCTGTTCTATATATATCTTCTAAACCGCTCATCAAAATTTGACAAATGAGGTATCAATGGAACCGAATATAAAAATGGCGCCCTCTAGAGGACATAAAGTCAGGAACTAAAAAAAAAATGTTTGTTCGTACCATGTTGGGTATATAAATGAAAGAACTTAATGAGCACATTTCAAAAATATATATATTGTACCCCTAAATAATTAAAAAAAATTAAAACTAATACCCAACTACGACTAAAATGGTATAAACAAGACACCACAGACAATCCGTTGATTTAAACGTGTGACTCTAGATTTTTAATTTGTCTGTCTGTGGTGTCTTGTTTATATCATTTTGGTCGTAGTTGGGTTTTAGTTTTTATTACTTTAATTTTTCCCTTTTTTGTTTACAAAACATTCCTTTTGGAACACTGTTGAAGAGCGATTTTGATACCATTATAATTGAATGGCAGGAGTGAACCAGGACCTTGTACGCTATAAACTGCAAGTATCTAAATGTGTTATCGGTGGTCGTAACAAATCCATTCCGAGATCCCAAAGCGTCCCTTTAGTGGAACGTAACATCGTGTGCTAAGTGCTGCAGCACATCGTCTCGCCCGAACAGTGTGCGGTGCTCAGTGAACGTTCACTTACAGATGTTACAAGAAACATGTCTCATATCACTGCATCACATGTATAGTCCCTCCAGTGACCAAAGTATACTAAACTCAAATAAATTATAAAAGATACAGAAAGTAGACGTAACTATGTAGATATTAATTAATAAATTCCTAAAAAAAATATTGCTTTGTTATGTCCGCTCAACTGTTGATTGGCCTTTTAAAGGCCGATTAGACAATTCGAATTCTTGTTTCTTTTTAGTGACAGTTGGAGGTTTAATGTCTACGCGTAAAGTGCACGTAGTAGGCTTGATACAAAACCTTTGCCCTTTACCCTTTTAAACAAAACAAAAGTGCATTATAAGCAATTTGTAGGACTTTTGTAGGTACTGAAATATAATGTCCGCTTTTAAACGTGCGCCGCCGCAGTTAGTACACAACCTGCCAGTCACATCAGCTGGCGCTGCATCAATGTCCATCAGAATGTGCGTCAACATTGGTCACAGCCCAACAAACATTTTTGTCATATAATCAAACTTTTATATGACCTTAAGTCCTTTTAAAGTTATTTTATAGTCATTATTTTAACTCTTCGTCATGTACTGGTGTATTATATGTCCGAATAGTCGTAAACATTTTTGTGTCGTATAATAATGTCATCTGACGTTATTTCGACATTTATAAAACTTACTTAGACAACTTTTCGTCCTGTAAACGTTTTCGTAGTATAAACGTCATAAAACTGTACATTTTGTCATATAATTACCTTTTAAACATCTGCTAAACGGATAATAATTGTTTACACGTAGTATTTGTTACCATTATATATAAGTCGAATAAGTATTACGAGTGCGACCTGTATACATCCTAAAGTCAATGTCAAATGTTTAAAAAAAAAAAAAAAAAAAAAAAAAAAAAAGTATCACAAACATGATAATACGACCGCTACTTAATTAATACTCATATTAAAGGTTTATAATAACCTTGTATACAATTTTCGCGTACTTTAATACAAAGTAATAGAGCTCAAGTGAGAAAAATAAGAAAGGTTCCGTATCAAATTTAAATGCAATTTTAACTAATCAATTTAACCAAAATACTACAAGTGTGCCCCGCAGTTCATTTTCCAAAGTTCAGGACTATTGTTCAGTTTTCGAAGTTGAAGTCATCCGAAAATGAAGATAATGTTAATAAAGAAGACACCAACAATGATGACTTCAGAGACTATTAAAAAAGTGGGCTATTGATTTTAATACACGTACAAGTACACTTTGTAAACAAGCTTATTACAAATTAGAGGATTATATCCAAGATAAGAATGCTTGGAAACATGCTGGTCTTGCTCCATAGGACGATTTAGTGTCTGGACAAAATCATCAAACTGATAGCTAATTTAGTTTTTTTTATTTATTATTTGTATGTCATAGACTTTTACACTCTGTCATTACTTAAACTCACGCACTGACTTATTAGTACTACTTGTAACAATGTTAGGACTATTGTAATATCGTATACTTTTACAATCTTTGTAAATATGTGAGCACCATGTATCTGGTAATTAATTTATTCATTATTGCTCCATTTATAATTCTTTTTACCTTTCGTAGTACAGTAATCTTATTGTAGGTGCATCGTCTTCACATATAATTATATAATTAATGTATACAAAATATTGTAAGACATTTTTAAAAGAGTAACGATGGAGTTTCTTGCCCATTCTTCTCCATACGAAAACTACCTTTTGGAAGGGGCAACTAGAATCAATTCTATTTCTTTGTTTGACGTTCAAAAGTGCCATATATATGCCTATTTGAAATAAATTATTTGACTTTGACTTTGACTTTGACTTTAATATTCCACAAGTTGCATTAAAGTAAAATAAATCTATATGAAGGAGGTACTAAAAAAGGCAGTAATAGTAGATTGCTGCATCGAGCGCCAAGTGAGTTATTGATGCACCAGGGTTATGTTGGTGCCCAAGCGTATGCGAGGGCAGTAAATTAACACGAGTGCATCAATTACTCACTTTTAGCATGGTGCGTAATCTACTTTTCTTTCAACTACTGATTTACTCAACTCAAGTCAGGTCAAGTCAGGTCAAGTCAGGTCAAGTCAGGTCAAGTCAGGTCATTTTAAACGGTTTTTATCCATTTTTATTAACCAGTCAGGTCAAGTCAGGTCTAGTCAGGTCAAGTCAGGTCAACTCAAGACAACTCAACTCTACTCAACTGAAACAGAGCCGGTGAGACGAGCCTTAGTAACAGGGTCCCGTTTTACCCTTTTGGTATGGAACCCTAAAAACAGTGCAGTAAAGTTGTATGAAATTTCATTGTTGCACTGCAAAACAGTGCAACAATGAAATTTCATACAACTTTACTGCACTGTTTTAGTTCTAAGCAAAAAATACGTCCTTTGGGATCGGTTTTGTAGTGATTAATGATAACATTACAATATAGTTGAAAGGAAAAATTGTTTCATTTTTTTAATTATCCCAGTAACGTAATTAACATTTCAAGTTTTCCATTTCAAATATGCGCGTATCATTTCAATGAGGTCCATCTTTGATAAAAAAACTTATCAACATCCGCATAATTAGAGATCATTGTGGGGTTTACCTAAAACAAAAAAACTAGAAAGAAAGAAAGAAAAATTGTTTATTCTGCGCAAACTAAACGCACAATACAAAATAAAAAATGATATTTACTAGAACTACAAATTAGCCAAAAGCCTCGTATTTAATAACAAGAAAATTAAAAATTTGTCAAATTTTGTCTATAGCTTGATGAGAGCATAGTGATTAGTATTTTCACTTTTTAGTAGACAGTTAACTGTGGATGAGAGGCCAAAAACAAATTAGTTGCGTAATGTGTTGCGACATTATCAAATGAAAACAAACAAAACAATCACAAATTAAACGAAATGCCGATTACAGTGGAACATTATCAATTTCTGAAACAACAATAACAAGAACAGTTAAGCTGTGCGTCGTATCTGTGCAAGAATAGGTCATTGCTCAGCTAAAAGCCGTGACTTCAGACGAACCTATTGTCAACAGCGCTGATTTTCAGCAAAAACCTCGCGAATGACGTAATGACGTCCCCCCATGTGAAAATACTATATCTGGTAAGCAGAATTTCTTACGAAAATGAGTGTGACTAAATATTATGAAAGTAAGTACATAGAAATAAAAAATAAAATAAAATAATATTTAAAAGTGTATACCTATGTCTGTATTTATGCGTAACATAATAAAAATAAAAGATACATAAACTGAGGGGTATAATAATTACACTGAAAATAAAAATAAAATACTACGGTGTGTATAAAATTATTTAGACTTGACTAAGTTATAAGTCACGCAAACAAATATTCTATTTTTTTAATAAAAATTCTTTGACCTAAGTTAGCTAAGCGGTTGTAATTTTATTACTGATCCCTAAATCAACTGTAATGGCGTAAACATTTACAATGAACACGCAGTTTATAGGTCGGGAAGTTATGTAGTTGTCATATAACGCAGTCACTTAAAAAATTATTAATAAAATATGTGAAAACATTAAAGTTTTAAAAGCGCATAAAAAATTTGTTCCAAACCTACCTCACATTAATCAGTAGACTTGATTGCACAATGGTTTACAACTGATGAAATGGTTTTATCACCTCAAATAACAAAGAAAAAATGCAATATTAACTCAGCTGTCAAAAACACCGCCATATTAAATTAACGTGATTTAATCTGTTACAATATAATTTCGTTCAATAATAGCATCATCTTTAAATGACAATAACACAACGATTACATTATATAAAAGTCATATTGTGTACGATAACTCGACCCGAAGTCGAATACACGCCGCGACAGCTATCATTACATGATATTTAGTCAAATCGCCGACGTGTATATGACTACTATGCGACTAAGTAGGTATTTATATGACTGTTACTCGAAACTCTTAGCAACTTAAGTTGAATAAAATGGGCCCTAATGCCGTCGAGTAAACGTCCTTATGACATTTATACGATTATACTAAATAACATTAAGTTGCCACCAAAACGTCTACTCAACGTCGTAAATGTTTGTTGGGAGTGTACCAAACGAGATGGGATCGTGGCGGCACCTCTATGGCCGTTAAATCTTAAGACAACAGTAAGCGCAGAGTTTTGGTTATATGTTGCAACTATAATAACCTCATCTTCTGCATGTGCATACTGTAGCGGGCGGTGCAAGCTGCATTCAAGCCTGGATCTGCGAAATTAAAACGAAATATTTTTACATAACATTTTACGTCCATGGATTCCGCAAAGTAACGCCTTATTCCACAACTCAACTCAACACCAAGTTTCAATGGTTGACACTCCGCCGAGGCTTGGCGCACAGAGCTATCTAAACGTATAGGTAGCGATATTATAAGTCAGCAGTCGCATTAGATAGGTCGCTAAGCAGGTATAAGCCTGGCATCAAGCTCAGCTGCATCTGAGACACTAGAAGCTTAGCCTGGCGTACTTGGAAACTGTTCATGTGAAAGCCATCACATAACTAGCACATCTAAGCGCCTAAAGTCGTAACATCGCTAACTTGTAAAGAGCCGACCAACTTCTTTTCGCCGACGCGTTAAGAACGACTTGGCGGCCGTTAATGCCGTGATAACACTATTTCTGCCGACTTTACTTGTTTGTTTGTCAAACTGACCTCACCTTCACTCGGATATTTACCAATGCCACTTAACTGTACTATTTCTAATTCAGAGTACTTATTGATTGGGTAGGTATTGCGCCATCTTGATTTTTTTATTTCTAATTTCCAAGGTTAAGAGAAGAGTGGGGAAGAGGGGACATATCGCTAACGAATTGAGAGCTTTTAACTATGTTGTGAATCAAATAGCTGACGAAAATTTAATAAATTTAGTTTTTATTACTTGATTTTTTTTTAAATTCTTTTGGGGTTATAATATATATATTTTTGAAATGTGCTCATTAAGCCCTTTCATTGGATACCCAACATGGTACGATTAAACCATTTTTTTTTTAAGTTCCTCACTTTATGTCCTCTAGAGGGCGCCATTTTTAATATAATGTGACTTCACATAGCCTATAACCAGCGGACAATCACGACGCTTCTAACGATACCTCATTTGTCAAATTGTGATAAGTGGTTTGGAAGATAGGAGGGAACAGATGAACATACATACATACATACATACATACATACCGGTCAAAATCATAACCCTCCTTTTTTCTTCGGCGTAGTCGGGTAAAAACTAAAACCCAATATAGTATAATAGAATAGTATGTATCAAATAGTATGTACAAAATCATAACACACCTTTTTTCTTCGGCGTAGTCGGGTAAAAACTAAAACCCAATATAGTATAATAGAATAGTATGTATGTATGTTCATCTGTTCCCTCCTATCTTCCAAACCACTTATCACAATTTGACAAATGAGGTATCGTTAGAAGCGTCGTGATTGTCCGCTGGTTATAGGCTATGTGAAGTCACATTAAATTAAAAATGGCGCCCTCTAGTAGACATAACGTGAGGAACTTAAAAAAAAAATGGTTTAATCGTACCTTTAAAAATCCGGAGTCACACGTAATCTGTTCGATTTATGCCCTAACACGTGTGACTCCGGATTTTTAATTTGTCTGTCTGTGGTGTTTTGTTTATACCTTTTAAGTCGTAGTTGGGTTTTAGTTTTTATTACTTGATTTTTTTAATTTATCTTCTCATTATATTATTTTATTATACAGTACTTAGTACATACAATCATGGAAGATTATTATTATTAACTTAGATGATAATTTAAAAAAATTACTTACCGTAATTAATATGTAGGTGTGATGAATGGAATGCCTTTCAGATTCGTTGCTGCTTCTTTTCGATTAGATGTTCCAAGTAAAAAAATCTATATAAAATAATTTTTTGTGCCCACGTTACTCGCAGCATCGACAACTTTCATTAATTGTCCCCAGTAGGTGGCCACGTTACTCGCAGCATCAACAACTTTCTTTAATTGTCCCCAGTAGGTGGCCACGTTACTCGCAGCATCATCAACTTTCTTTTATTGTCCCCAGTAAGTGGCCACGTTACTCGCAGCATCAGCAACTTTCTTTAATTGTCCCCAGTAGGTGGCCACGTTACTCGCAGCATCAGCAACTTTCTTTAATTGTCCCCAGTAGGTGGCCACGTTACTCGCAGCATCAGCAACTTTCTTTAATTGTCCCCAGTAGGTGGCCACGTTACTCGCAGCATCAACAACTTTCTTTAATTGTCCCCAGTAGGTGGCCACGTTACTCGCAGCATCAACAACTTTCATTAATTGTCCCCAGTAGGGGGCCACAGTAGGTGGTTCTAAATATGAGAGTTGCGAAATTTTTCGTTAAAGTCCGATAAATTGTGATAAGCAGACCCCTGTCGTGTGGATGATAAGACCGTAATCTGCGGCCGTTGGGTTCGACTATATCCGTACAATATGTCTGCCTAACCAGTAACTCAGAGTAAGTTTTGACAGTTTATTTAACTTTATCTTCTGCCGCTTAACCTAAAACTTATCATCCGTCTGCAGAACTGATTTCTGTTGCAAATTGAGCTGTTTTTTGGAATTTTGAAGTTGGATAAGATTGAGTGCGTGAATTGCGTGGGTCAGTGACCCCGTTTAAAAATAGTAGGTATACTAAAGCATATTAATTTCTAAAACAAGTAAGATTAATCGCCAGTTATTCTTAAATTCGCACCTGAATGTTCTCAGAAGCACTCCGTTTTTAGTTAGTTACGCATTCATCCAAATCACGCGATCTGTGTATATTACGATCCATTGTTGTGTAGCGTCAGTGAATCTCGGCAACTAATACAGCGCGTTACTTGCCGCGGGCGTCGTATGGGGTGACAGGGGGGCGGGCGGGGGTGTGGGGCGTCCTCCACCTGTTCACGGATATATCGCTCCGGAACGTTCAAGCGATCCCTGAAGGGGTACAGAGGATTACGTACAGTCACAGTTCACCTGTAAAAGTAAGTCGATAGATAACACTTTTTCTGACCTAAAATGTAAGACCTTACGCCCGGCAGGTCCCGCAGGCTACGCTCCAGGCTAGGCTCCAACCACTATATCAACGAGGTGGTCCACCGCGTACGTACCAGTCGACAGTCGGGAAAGGGTTATGAAATGAATGTTTTCGTCATAAGATGGATTGCCTGTAGCTGTAGTAAGCTCAATAAGTAAGTGCTATGCGTGAGTTTACCTAAATAGTTTGTAACTCAGTCGTGGCAATACCGGCGCTGGGTTACGTAGTATTATAATATCTGTGGCTGGGTTTAATAAGCGACCCGACAGGTCTGCCCTTGCTAATGTTCTACGGAGCCCCACAATTGATATTTAGATTATGCTCATACAAAAAAACAACCAGACCAATGAGGGTGTATTGAGACATTTCTAGTATTTAGTATCTATATTAAAATGTAGGTATTGTAAAACTAGGTACTTAGAATATTACATGTTCTGGGTTTGACGCCGATAAAAAAATCGGCGGCGGCGCACTATGGAAAATAAAGGTCTGTTTCTGATTAAAAATCAATATTTTTTTTATTTCTGAATATTATGTTCTAAAATTTTGCACAAATATAGAATAGTGTATATGGCTTCAAATGGAATGTAATTTATTATGACTGAATTTAAAACCTGAGATTAAAAAATAAAACATATTCAAAATTATCAAAAATGTCCAATATTTATTATCTAACAATGAATACTATTATTTTAATGTTTACAAAAACCAAATATCATATAGTACATCAAAATAAAAATCAATTTGAATAATAAAAACATTAAAAAAAAATGATTAAAATCGAACACAGTTTAATTAATTAATTAATTAATTGTAATGTTACTAAATGTTATGTTATTTATACTTGTTCAACTTCGGGATCTAAAATTAATTCGTTCACTTTCAAAAGATCTAGGGTGTCTTCATCAAGTTCCTTCACGTTTTTAGTAAACGGTTTTCTAATGCTGGTTATCAAAGGATCTAAAGTATAAAGAAGAGTATGAAATACATCCTCGTTTGTAGCGGATCTTGAGCATTTTCTAGCATGATGTAGACGAAATTTTTTATAATCCTTATTAGGAGATTCTTGCGCATCTTGCGAAAGTTGACCAATAGGAAGTACTGCAAAATGCTTTATGACACTTTCTCCATGAATCAAAATTTTGTGAACTGAAGATGGCATGTAGTACCATTCATGATTGCTCACATAGATCCTGGCAGTCTCCATAGCATAACTGCCAAGCATTTATCATTACACCCGATGAAAGAGCTTTTCTGACTTTTATCACATTTTTACTAATTACTCCGAAAACCGCAAATATCCGCAGCTTTTTTTTATTTGATTATGTTTATGGATAGCTAGGCTACAAATCAACATTAAATCTAAAGCAGGGGTAAACGTGGGCAACTGTCAAAAGTCTCGATGAACTTTAAAAAAAACCTTTTTTTCACCATATTTTATTTTGCAATTATTTTAAGGTAAACGTTAACATAATATTAAATACATATTAGTTGTTTTATATTCTTCAAAAAACGAGATTTCCAGAAATATATAATACATTATACCTTTTCCTGTAACGTATAACAATAAAATCAATTTGAAAGTGATGAAGTGAACGGGCTTAACATGGACGTCCGGCAAAACTATAAATTTTGTGGTGTTGTAAAAAAATCATTTCATATAATATGTATAATTTTTTGATATTATTGTATAGTTTGGTCCTTAAACTATTGAGTAAAATAAAAAAAGCCTGCCAGTAGCGACATTGACAATAACCATTTTTAATCAGCAGTTGTTCTACGATTTTCCACAGTGCGGCGGCGCGGCGTGGCTGTTATTACTATTACTGTCAGCGTAGCCACGCCAATCGGCGGCGCTACACACCTCTCTAGTACCTACACACGTCTACACATCAAGCTATACATTTTCAGTATAAGCTGATCTCGCATTATAAAGAATTTTCGTACAATGCGAGGTCAGCTGATATAACCAAACTTTTGGGTTTTATTATGATGTCAGATCTAATCTGATTCAGGGAGCAATGAATCCGTATGTTTTCAATACAATAACATATCTGATGAAGTGCTACTTATGTAATTTATTTATACATGTAGGTATTTGTGTTGTGCTCGGCAGTCAGCTCCAGTAGGCGTGAGCTCAGGGAGACGAGTATTTTTTATATTACCTATATCATGTTCATATTTCGAAGCAGTTTTATATCGAAAAGGAAATTATATTTCTATAGATATGTATTAGATTTCTAGAGCGCGAGCGATAGGAATTCAGAATATTAAAGATTTTTTTCGACATCTCTAATCTCTAAAATGTCGAAGGGAAAAATTTGGGATTCCAATACTAACCCTTACCCTAACTTAATACTATAAATACGAAAGTGAGTTTGTTTGTTTGTTACGCTTTCGCGCTAAAATGGCTGAACGGATTTGGATGAAATTTGGCACATGGGTAGACATGGAGATGGATAGGCTACTTTTCATCCTGGATCGCAGATGAAGTCCCGGGCAACAGCTACTTTCTTTATAAAAATGAAGACATTGTAAGTCCCCAGAGACAGTAAACCGCCTATATTTTCCAGCGAAACTAATCAATTTTTATTTTTTTCCCCCTTTTTTGAAGCGCGCAGCTTCGAGATACATTGCGTAATAATGGGCTCCCCTTGCCCCACTTGTAGGGAAGCCATCACCTCGCCGTGATAGATTTACGTGCTACAACAAGTTTATAATTGGTTTTATGAGTGTGTAACTTAACGTTAAATTGCATTGTAACATCACTCACAAAATAACTATAGGTAGGTTAGAGACTGTCAAATCCTTATATTGCTGATTTAAGTGGAAAACTTGCGTAAGTTGAGCTACAATATATTTCTCAGCCATGTCTGTGGAGCGCGCGCCTGTCGGGAAAGTTTTCACTCGAACTTTGCGAGTGTACGCTCAAGTGTGTGATCGGTTGTTCGAGCAGCCCGGCTTTTAATATAAACTTGCACACTGCGCAGGAATGTTTCGTAAATGAACTAGGTACAAGAAGACTAGCTTTTAGGAAGTTATGAATCCGAAATATGGCTTTGTTTTGTGTTCGTTGCGTAGCGATAATTATAGAGTTAGATGATAGTGTTATCCCCGTGCGCACGCGACCAGGAGATACTTAGACAAAGACAATAAGTTGAAAATAGCTTGACAATAGCTTGCCTATCGTCTTGGCTTAATTTGAAGCGTACCCAGCTACACCGTGATTTTTTAAGAGACCAGTCATAAAACGTTCGCGGTCGACTGGAGCCGACAGGCTTGACTGCGGCGCGTGAGGACGTGCGGACGTGTCATCAAGTGTCCGTTCCACGCTACACGCTGGTCGGATCGGCGCAGTGCGAAGGCCGCGGCGGCGGCGGCGCGGGCGCGAGCGTGTGGCAGTTTCGCACGGACGCGGACGTGCTCGCGGGAATCGCTGAATTTACAGCTGACAAAATGTAGAAGCGCTGTAGGGCCGCTCACGTCAGTACATTCAGTTTTGCTGGATTATTTTGGGGCGGTTTGCGTGACGACCGAGTAGAGCCGAGACCGTCCACGCTGAATATTAAGTTAGTTAGGTCCGCGTTTGGAAATACCAGCGACCATTTAGCTTGTGTGACACAATAGTATCGTTTTATGTACAACGGCGAAACGGTCTCTCTTTTTAGGGTTCCGTAGTCAACAAGAAATCTTATAGTGTCGTAATGTCCGTCTGTCTGTCTGTCCGCAGTTGTAAGATGTAATTTGATATGGGTATCACGCCGACAAAGTGTTAAAAAAAAACAACGATAATTTTTTTTTTAATGGTGCCCTTCCTTTACTTTACGTGGTGATTTTTTTTTTCTCGTCCATCCCATGGTGTGGGGTCTCATTGAAAAGATTGTTTAAACACACGTATTATAACACGTGTGACTCCGGATTTTTAAATTGTCTAACTGTGATTCTTGTACCTTTTTAGTTGATTTTTTTGTCGTAGTTGGGTTTTAGTTTTATTACCCGACTACGGCGAAGAAAAAAGGAGGGTTATGATTTTGACCGGTATGAATGTATGTTCATCTGTTCCCTCCTATCTTCTAAACCACTCATCACAATTTGACAAATTAGGTATCGTTGGAAGCGTCTTGATCGTCCGCTGGCTATAGGCTGTGTCGTCGGTTGTTTATACCTTTTTAGTCGTAGTTGGGTTTTAGTTTTTATTACTTTAATTTTTTAACTTTTATAATTAATAAGCGAAATCATCATTAACTATATTTTTGTAAACACATTGACATAGATGAATATACTATAATGTATACTGGGAGATTTTAGCACCCCATAAAGCCTAGGCAAAACTTCATGGGATTCGAAAAAACCCAATTTTATATATTTTTTGTTTATTTCCCAGAATTAATCACTAAATACCTACCTATCACTTTTCTGTAAATTCTCAAATTGAATGGCCTTCACTGCTATCCCACTAGATACATAATACTTTAGCAAATCTTTTGATGTAACAATGTTTCTAAATCAAAAAAAAATTAAGTAATAAAAACTAAAACCCAACTACGACTGAAAAGGTATAAACAAGACACCACAGACAGACAAATTAAAAATCCGGAGTCACACGTGTTAGGGCGGCATAAATCGAATAGATTACGAGATTAGTTTTTATTGCTTAATTTTTTTTAAAATTATTTTGGGGTTATAATATATATATTTTTGAAATGTGCTCATTAAGCCCTTTTATTTGATACCCAACATAGTACGATTAAACAATATTTTTTTTTTAGTTCCTGACTTTATTTCCTCTAGAGGGCGCCATTTTTAATTTAATGTGACGTCACATAGCCTATAACCAGCGGACAATCAAGACGCTTCTAACGATACCTTATTTGTCAAATTGTGATGAGTGGTTTAGAAGATACAAGGGAATAGATGAACATACATACATTTTTAATTTGTCTGTCTGTGGTGTCTTGTTTATACCTTTTCAGTCGTAGTTGGGTTTTAGTTTTTATTACTTAATTTTTTTTTATGGACAATAATTAGCTTTTACAATATTTTCGAATTACAGTGTTAATAGGTAGGTATGGGAGGCTAGAAGGGGATCTAGCACGTCGGTCTGTGGACCCGAGCCCATCGTACTGCTCGCATAACGGGCAGTCCTCTATGCAGAGCGTGCATGGAGGCTGAGGAAACTACGCACGTGCTCTTTGAATGCACGGTTGTCACCCAGATCTTACACGGAGGTTCTGTATAGACCAGAAGATCTAGTTACCTTCTGAAGGGAGGTGGGCTGGTTGAAATAACTACCAGCGGCCGTTATGGCCCACGCGCAACCGTTCACCTTAGGGACTAAGTGCGGAAACCAAATTCCTAACATAGAACACATAGAACATAGGTATGGGAAGGAGGATTGGGAGCTAGGACAGTGTAGGCCTTTCAACAAGTACCAGGTAGGTACTTAACAATTTAGAAAATGTTCAACAAATCTACAGTCCACTAAGCCTACATCGTTCTCACATTCACAAGATAGAAAATAATCTAATCTAAGTTTTGTAACCGACTTTGGCAACTTGTTATAAAAGCGGATACTGTTTATAAGAAATGACTTACTAGAGTTTTAGTTAATCTAAAGGGTACCTATTACAATTTCTTGTGTATTTATGTACGTGTAGGTATTATTTAATATTATGGAAATCGCTTGTTATTTTGAAAAGTCCTAAGTTTTTCCGAACATACAAAAAAAAATGCCATCCCCCAGTACTTTCTAATCTCCTAGCATCACCAGTGAGGCACCCACGTCGTCATAAGGTCACAAGTCGCGAACCGGCTTTTGAGTTTTTAACATGACTCACGGTCTACTAGCTTGTCACAGTTCACTTGTTGCTAGCTGCGCCCCGAGGTTTCACCCGCATACGTCTCGCTCCCGTGGGAATATCGGGATAAAAGTATCCTACGACGCAAAAATCCTAGGTCTTGGTCTCTAGTCTCTACCCAAGCCGACACAGCGCACGTGAAAAATGGGCACAAAGGAAAGCGCTAGCGGAACTGGAACACCACGTGAACTATGTAGGAATGCCTGCCGTGACGTTCGTAGGTAATGTCTTTGTTTCGATAGGCCAACAGATAGGCATCGAAAACATTTCGAAATTACTTCGAAATGTTTACTAGCTATAGACTATTAAGATACATGTAGCGTATTAACTTAGCTATAGACTAGTAAGATACATGTAGGTTATAGCTTAGACGAGATGAGACCGCCGCCGCCGGTCCGCCGCCCAATAGGAGACGATAAAAATGTTAACACTTCTTTGTGAACGTGATTTGGAAAGGCCGGATTTTGAGTAAAGTAATTGAGGGATTTGAGGCTTTGTTTTGTTTGAATGAGTGCACCCATACTACCGTACCTACCTACAGGCTGTACTTGCACACACTCGTATCGGTTTCAACTGAAAGAGAGCACTTGAAACCAAACGACACGAGTTTATGTTACGAGTTTAAAGAAATTAAGGAAATATTTTTTGTCAGAAGGAATAGAAATTATTGCAACACTTTATTTTTGCGTTTATGTGATTCTAAAAGCTGGTTGAGTTAGTTGTCGTTGGAAATGTTCTCTATACTTACATAGGTACGCTGTTCATAAACCTATTTTTCATAGCTAAACACTAAACATTCAAATGTCCTACGTAGTACATAAATGTATATTGTGTACATTCATAATTTATGATTATGGTGTATGTTTTAGTAAAAAATATGTGTAAACAAACGTCAATGAAGCCAGATACCCAGAGAACTGTGCGATGACGGTGTTCAGCAGTAGACCGTATACACAGAGTGCAAAATTAAAGCGTAACTTTTACGACACGGCAACGTATCCTACACATCTGTACACAAAAATATTTTACGATGCAATAACAATAAATATGGAGCTTTGAACTCATGTCCGATCAGTTTGCAGATCGGACGCGAGTAGCGACCAGCGAGCGGCGTGAGCAGCGCGAGTAGCGTGAGCAGCAGTGAGCGCGCGACGCGCTCTCGGCGGCACGCGGCACGCTGGAGGCGCTGCGCCGCCACTCGCGGCAGATCGCCGCGCGCCGCGACCGCCGCGTGCAGGTGAGCGCCCCCTGGTGTCCGGCGCACGCACTCGTTCCTGTGCACTCACACCTAGCTCTTTTTCAGTTCACGGAGCGGACGAAGGATGGCGCGCGCGGCGGCGACGGCGCCGGTGAGTACGCGCGGCGCGGCGCCCTGCGAGTGCGCGCTCGCAGTCCGCCGCCCGCCCTCGCTAAATATAACCCCGTCCGCATTGCAAAGCGGTGACTCGTCGCGCAGGCCGCTCTCGCCAGCGGGCAGCGCGGGCGAGGCTCGCGGCGGCTGCGCGGCTGCGCGGCCGCCGCTGACGATAGTGTGTGTGCGCAGAGAGCGGCGGCTCGGAGATGTCGGGCGGCAGCGGCGGCGGCGGCGACGCGCGGCGCCCTTCCACCTGCCGCGTGGAGCTGGGCGCGCTGCTGGCGCCGGAGCCGCGCCCGCTAGACAACAAGGTCAAGGTATGCCGCCGACATACCTGCACCAGGTCCTCGCAGAACCTGTGCTCGCGCCTGCTCTATCTCTTTACTCGCGTAATAGTCGTGATCATCATAATCTAGCGGTTAGGTATAGCTAGTGTGCTTTTCTTCCAGAAGAGGCAGGGCTCCCCGCGGTATGCATACAAGGTGTGCAGGTGCACCTGAGTTACGTATGGCATGGTGTATTATTAGCTTAAGCGGTTGCAGTAGGTACGGCATATCTACGTAGCGAACATAATTGCTTCAGTACTTTTTCGTTTTCAGGTCAGCATGGAAGTTATATCAGAAATCGCTACAGTACCTATATTGCTACAAGTATGAATGTGTTTCATCTGACAGGCAGCAGATTGTTTTTTTTTTTATTTTTGGCCCAGTAGCCATGTCCGTCCATGGATATGTAAATTATGTATCTGCTTTGTTTGTTTATCTTTCCATTTAGCTATAAAGTCAATAGAGAGAGAACAAGGATGATTGCTGGTGATGTAGTAACGCGAGCTGTCGGTACTTAGGCATAATTGTAATATTTTAAGTAGATATTAGGGATCCGATATACCTACTTAGTAAGTATTAGTAAGTAGGTATGCTTCAGTGGGTCGTGTGGTGGTGTCGCTTCATGCAGTAGATACTATACTCGTTAATCGTCTCGTGCTGATCCTTACTACTACGTAAAGGACATCATTCATTAGAGAGTAGGTAAGCACTCTACTTGAATAGACAGATTCATAAAAAGTCGGAGGCCAGTGCTTCCATGGCACACTTCAGTATTCTAATTTAACTCATCCAAAGTAAACTTAATCTAACTTAAGTAGTAACATCGATGCTAGAGCTTTCAAGTAAAAAGTTCGGTAAGTAATTGATTTTTTTTTCTACTACTGGCTACTTTAGACCTTTGAAGCGTGTATACAAGAGACTATAGCTTTATTTACGCAGCTTTGGTCGTTTACGAATGTAAGGATTTTCTGCCAGACATACGAGAACGTGTAGGTATAGTGTTCCAGTTTCCACTGTTTTTTCTGTGTATTCAGTAACATTATACAGGATGTAAGGGTAAACACTCTTGTCATTCAAACCATGGGTAGTTGACTAATATATAAAAATTAATGACCGAACACAACAAAAAAAAAAACGTTATTTTCATTAAAATATTTTTAAAAGTTTCTATCTGACACCGTGCTTGCTAGCGAAACAGCTGACTGACTAAAGGACGGATCGCGCTCGCTGCCAGTCAGGTCACATCCCGTACCCCCCGCCCGTGTTGAGACGCAAGTTCGTTGCCCTAGCGCATGGGGCAACGAACTTGCGTCACTTGTGGTAAAAATTTGATCTAAAAATTGTTTTAAAAAAGTTGTAATTTTCCATTGATTTTACGTTCTATAAATGAAACCAAACCACTGGTTGCAAGGATAACGGTGTTTACCCTAACACCCTGTATGGTTATTATAAGTACTGATATAGTTATTTATCGATTAATTTTAATTAAACGGTAAAAAACCAATTACAAACGGATAAAGACACATGACAAGAAAATAGAAAATTATAAAGTTGAGGTTAAAACAAAATAGTAACAACTCTTTCATGATCATTTCACAGTAGGTAGGACCTACTTCTGACAGCTTCTGTAGCTAGGTATACTTATAATTTGATTTCTGGGATAACGGAGCATGTACGAATAACTACGAATGTCCCATGCATGATTCTATCATTCCCCGGTGGCTGCCAGAATGTCTCATGCATGATTCTATCAGTCCCCGGTGGCTGCCAGAATGTCTCATGCATGATTCTATTAGGCCCCGGTGGCTGCCAGAATGTCTCATGCATGATTCTATCAGTCCCCGGTGGCTGCCAGAATGTCTCATGCATGATTCTATCAGTCCCCGGTGGCTGCCAGAATGTCTCATGCATGATTCTATTAGGCCCCGGTGGCTGCCAGAATGTCTCATGCATGATTCTATCAGGCCCCGGTGGCTGCCAGAATGTCTCATGCATGATTCTATCAGGCCCCGGTGGCTGCCAGAATGTCTCATGCATGATTCTATCAGGCCCCGGTGGCTGAATGTAGGTGGAGGTACTAAATGTCGCCAAGCTGTTTAATTTTTCTTATAGGTATTATTCATTTCCAATGATAAGCTTATGTGGCAGATCTGCCACAAATTAGCCTGTTTTGCCAAAATACAAGATAGTGTTCGAGTAGATTAAGTTGGCAGTACCTCCATGTGGCGATTGCTTTGTCGTTTATGTCGCCAAATGGTTCGATTAAATGAACACCTTCCTGAACTTCCCTACGCTCTGACGCCAGACACTCATAGAGCTAATCTTTAGTTTTACGGGATGGAGCCTTTTGGAAGCCGGGAGGCCGGTGAGGCTGCTGTGATAACCACTTGTCGGTTACCTTCCATCTTAAATGTTGCTCTTATAAGAGCAACATTTAAGATGGAAGGTATTTTATATATAATTTAAATAAATATAATTATATATAATTTAATTTATGCCCCACTTGCTGGAGTGTCCTACTAACTGCGCTCATACAATATCATCGACACGAAAAGTAGTTTAATTTACTTATAATCCGTTAGTATAAGGTATAGGTGATGCGTTCACAAACAAAAAAGAAAGCTTCGTTATGTTACATAACGAAACTTAGTAGCTTTCTTCCTAAAATGTTCCAACCTACCAAAAAATTACAAAAGAATTAAACCGCCGAGTAAAGTAGAAATTAATTTCTGCTCCATTTGAAGTTGAAGTATGAAAGTCTTTTGACATGCAAATGAGGTTATTTAGAATGTTACCAATCTTCGGGTTGCCTCCCACCACAGGATACCTATACTTTACTAAAGTTGATTCAAAACAGACGCTCTGAAAGTATTGAGCGTATATTTTGTTATTAGTTTTTCTGTCTTTGTACATGTACTTCAGCAAAGAGGAAAGTATCATGGGAATTGCTGTGTTTACGATTATTGTACCTTTTCTACTTCAGCCTTCTCTTTTGTTTCCTCAAAGAGACTTTTAACTCTCTTTTGAGAGGTTTTTCCGGATGAAGTGGCGACCCTAATCATGGAATTTGTCACCCTCTAAACGCTGGCTCCGCGACTCGGGATCGGGACACAGGGTATCTCCATGAGGACTGAGTAGGTTACAGTGTGTTGTTTCGCAAACTCTTATTTTCAGTATCGCTCATTCGGGTACTGTCGTGAATTCAATCTGTGGGCCCTCCACACTTTCGCAAGTTATTTGTTCGCACCTCATTTGAAATCTTATCACGTCTGAAAGTTTAGCAATAACGTCTCGATACCACGGTAAGAGCGGTTGACTACGAGTGTACACGTACAAATACACACATCACGATGTCCCTATGTACCTATTGATTTCTTAATGTCTTTGAGCTGCTTAGTAGATGTTGTCGGACAGTTGATTTGCAAGTGCGGTACGAGCGCCTCGCCTATCAATGAAACAATAAAAACTTTTATTTAAGTATCTCGCAGCGGAGCTCTCGTCCGCCTCGGAATTAGAGCTCAATTGCGTAAACATTCACACGAGAACTAGTCATCGGCTGGACACGTAGCTTTACAATAGTGAGGGACGAGCGCCGGAGACAGCGTCCAGTCCGGTAATAGGAGGTCGGTTGTAAAACGTCGCCGACTTTTACGAACGATAAAGCCGTTTGGGAGTGAAGATAGCGTAGGTTAGCAAGCGTCGCCGTGCGGCGAGGTGCGCCGCCTCCCGCCTCCACCCCGCGACCCATTTGCATAATGAGTGGCTGCGCTCACGTGCTGCGCCCTCGCCCAGCTCGGCGCCCTTGCCCCGGCCGGCGCCCGGCGCCCGGAGCCCCGCCAGTCAGCATGCACACTCCACGTGCGCCTGCCTCACCGACAACGCTATCCTATCGCTATGACGCTACGTGCCCCCGATAAAATGTGCAATATTACTCTCGAGCGTATTCCGTTAGGATTGGACACGTACATACAACAACATAAGCTGCCGGCTTTATTTCACACTAGCTTTTGCCCGCGTGGAGGCCGGATCCCGTAGGAAACACCGGAACATCCTAACCTAATAACTCAAATTATAGTCTACCCGTGTGCCAAATTTCATACAAATTCGTTCAGCCGTGGCATACAGACGGACAGAGCTACTTTCGCCTGTTTCGCACATTATTAATATACACCTTAGCGGCGCCCCCAGCCATCAGTACTTTTAATATGTTGTTCAGGACACCGTTCCCTTCCACTGTGCCAAAATTGCCTTTTACACGGATTATTTAAATAATTTGGTTTTTTTTTACGTTGGTTGGGCTAGCCCTCCCTACTGGCTACAAAGAGACTAGAAGAAGCTTGTTCCAGCGCGTCTCTGCGTGCGATATCAGTACCTACCTGCCAACGAGCTGATCCCTTGATCAAAATCGAGGCGAGTTAGCAGGCTTCATTCTAGAAGTTGTATGTCGAGTGTACTACCAATCGCATATCCATATAACAACATACTTTACGAGCGATACCCAACTCATTTCATTAGCTTTATCTATTCGAAGAATTCCCAGGGCGGGATCGATGAAATTATTTATTTCGCTTTGGATATTACGATCACGAATACACAAGGTGCGGTATACATAGGTACGGTACAACGTGAACAATTTATTGCCCTTAGTTAGGTTCGGTCACCGTCTACAAAAGCTCGTAACTTGATTTCCTTAACAACGTATAAACTGTACTATTGAACGGCGTCGGCAAGTATACCTATGTAGCACCAACCCACTAGGTCTTTGCGACGTGAACCATGCACGTGGCGTTTTATACAATAAAAGAGTATCAGCTGCTAACGTTTCATAAATCATCAGTAGGTACCTTAATTAAAATATATTTGTTACGTGTGGTTGTTTATGATATTCGCTGTCATCTGTAGCGCCACAGTATACATGGTATGACGGAGGAGGAGAACGTGGTGCGGCCGCACCAGGAGATGGCCGTGCTGTCGCTGGAGGAGAAGAAGTTCCTGCTGGGCGTGGAGCGTGGCGACGTGGCGGGCACCCGGCGCGTGCTGCAGCGCGCGCGCGACACCGGTCATATCAACGTGGATTGCGTGGACCCGCTAGGCCGCAGCGCGCTGCTCATGGCCATCGACAACGAGAACCTGGAGATGGTGGAGCTGCTGCTCGAGTTCGGTGTGGAGACGCGTGACGCGCTGCTGCACGCCATCTCCGAGGAGTTTGTGGAGGCAGTTGAGGCGCTGCTAGACCACGAGGAGCAGACCAGGAAGCCCGGCGAGCCCAACGTAAGCAGCTTAGCTTTAGATGCCGCGTCCATCGCTGCCGTCTCATGCTTAGTAAGTGACGTCGTCGATATGTTACAGAGTTGGGAGGCGCTACCACCAGAGACGGCGACGTTCACGGCGGACATCACGCCGCTGATCCTGGCGGCGCACCGCGACAGCTACGAGATCATCAAGTTGCTCCTGGACCGCGGCGCCAACCTGCCGGTGCCGCACGACGTGCGATGCGGCTGCGACGAGTGCGTGCGCTCGCGCCGGGAGGACTCGCTGCGCCACTCGCGTTCGCGCATCAACGCCTACCGCGCGCTCGCCTCGCCGTCACTTATCGCGCTATCGTCCAAAGACCCCATCTTGACGGCGTTCGAGCTGTCTTGGGAGTTGCGGCGACTGTCCGCGCTCGAACACGAGTTTAAGACTGAGTACCAGGAGCTGCGCGCGCAGTGCCAGGAGTTCGCGACGGCACTGCTGGACCACACGCGCACCTCACACGAGCTGCAAGTACTGCTCAACCACGAGACGGGCTCGCCCCAGGTGCCGCTGCCGGAACCCGGCGCGCCGGAGAGAATGCGCCTGTCCAGACTTAAGCTTGCTATAAAGCTAAGGCAAAAAAAGGTGAAATCAGCTCAATGTCCGCCGCCATACGTGCGAAGTACTGAATCGTAATTAATGACCTGCTATTTATTGTGTGTTCTAGTTCGTAGCGCACCCGAACGTGCAGCAGCTGCTGGCGTCCATCTGGTACGAGAGTGTGCCGGGCTTCCGGCGCAAGAACATGCTGCTCCAGGCGGCGGAGATGGTGCGCATCGGCGCCATGTTCCCGCTGTACTCGCTCGCCTACATCGTGGCGCCGCACTCGTCTGCCGGACGCACTCTCAGGAAGCCGTTCATCAAGTTCCTGTGTCACTCGGCGAGCTACTTCATGTTCCTATGTGAGTAACGATACTTAGTCGTTCAAAGGAATTTTCCTACTCTTTGCTACTGACCTCTGTATGTACCTAACTCCACCCAGCGCATGCTCCGTGACATTAAAGGTGATACTTTGACTATCTATAATATTTTTATAAATAAATATTTAAAAAAACTTTTACAAAAAGTGGTGGGCAACGCCGCATTGCAACGAATTGCTTAAATAACTTTAGTAAGTATATTTTGTAGCATAGCATTACTAGTATAAAATGTTATACAAAAGGACGAGGAAATAAATTATTTACAGACAGAAAAAGTTTTTCTGTCTGTGTAATTGATTATCGCTAAATATTTTTATAATATAATTATGTTTAATGATTTTTAAAATAGATAGTTTTCTAGGTATTTAAGAGGATTGATGAAAATTGGGCATTTACTTGTAGTTCTGCTGATCCTGGCGTCGCAGCGCATCGAGACGGCGGCGGGCGGGCTGCTGTGGGACACGCCGCCGCACGGCGAGCCGCTGTCGCGTCGCGGCGCGCCGCCCTCGCTGGTCGAGTGGCTCATCCTCGCCTGGGTTAGCGGTCTGTACTGCTACCCATTGCTTTAACTTTAACAACGAATTCTGCGAATTAAAAACCTTTTTAACAAAGTTAATAATAATAAAAGATATTAATTATTCAGTATTCCAATTGGCAAAATATTAACATAAAATCTTAGAAATGGTGTTTATCGGAGAAAGTCTCAGAGAGCCTCCCATCCGGGCACAAGTTACTGTGGTGTACCTGGAAAACTTTAAATAGACTTCGAACCCAAGTAGGCCGCAGCAAAGACAACCTCCACAAGCGCGTTCGCTAACGGCCTCAGATCTCCGGTGTGTATGCGGCGCCTCTCCACAGACAATGGCTGACCCATCTTGCAGGGCATGCCCTGTCACCTGCACACGTGAGCTAGAAGTTGTCTGAGTGTACCTACATCATTGCAGGTTTAATCTGGAGCGAGGTGAAGCAGCTATGGGATATGGGGCTGCGGGAGTACGTGCATGACATGTGGAACGTGATAGACTTCGTCACCAACTCGCTGTACGTCGCCACCGTCGCGCTGCGGATCGTCTCACATTTTCAGGTAAAACTCTGTAGGAGCAATATCATCTAGGCATATCTCGTTACTTATGTGAATATTATGGACAGTGCTTTGCTTTTTATTTACCTTTCCCTTATTTCGAGTCAGGTGCGTCGAGAGATGTCGGCAGGTCGTCAGTGGAACCAGCCGCGAGAGAAGTGGGACGCGTGGGACCCCATGTTGCTGTCCGAGGGGCTGTTCTCTGCTGCCAACATCTTCAGCAGCCTCAAGCTGGTGTACATCTTCAGCGTCAACCCACACCTGGGCCCGCTGCAAGTCTCACTCAGCAGGATGGTGCTCGACATTCTCAAGTTCTTCGTCCTAGATATACTAGTTATCTTTGCATTTTCATGTGGTATGTGTTCTAGCTTCTAAAATACCAAGGAGGGTTGCTGGAACTGTTCAGACTGTTAACATCGTGATATGCCGCGACAGGTCTCAACCAGCTGCTGTGGTACTACGCTGACATGGAGAAGAAGCGCTGCACGACCGGCACGTCGCTCACCGCTAACGGCACCTTCCCCGACCCCGACGCCTGCATCGTGTGGCGACGATTTGCCAAGTGAGGATCGGCGGGCCTAACACGGCCACATTAGCAATTCCTCTATAAGCAATTCATTTCCTGAATTTCCAGCTGTCATTAGCAATTCCTCTAATTTGACACAAAAGCAATTCATGTGTGGACCATTTTAACAAACTCCATAGAAAACTGTCGAACAGATGAATTATTTCGTAATATGAATGGCACGCAGATCATATTATGAATTTATTGACAGTTTGTGACATTTAACGATGATTCATAATATTTTCCAAATTCTAAAAGCACTAAAAGCACTAGTGCGAAAAAGTGGTACTTTCCGCACAATTTGGTTGCTTTGAAAACGCTCTTTTCGAGCACATGCATTGTAAACACTATTTATTTAGTATTTAGGTCGGCAAAAGGATGGCGAAATTATTTCAACTGTACCTACCTGAATAGGTAATTTGTTGTCTTTCGTTTTCTTATTTTCTGAATAAACTGAACTAGTTGTTACGATGTTATCATAAACTACTAGTCGGCCTAGTACATCGTATTCTCGTCCCGTCATTTACGGCGCTTGTAATACACGCCGCTTGGCTTCCAGCCATATAGTTATTATTCTCATGATCTCTTTCATGATGGTTCCAGATTCATATTCCACTGAATTGCCTCTGAAAACGGCTATTTGCATAAACTATTCCTTTTCCTGATCGAAATAAAAATATTTTATTTCACATAAACCTACATGGGCGCTTATGAAACGTCAGAAGCAAGTTGCACGGTTCCAATTTGTGGTTTCCTATGGAGAAGAGCCGGCAAGAAACTCCACGGTTACCTACTCTTTTAAAAATAATTGGCTTTTAAAATATATTCAAATTACAGTGTTAGTAGACATCCGTGCGAAGCAGTGCGGGCAGCTAGTATACCTAACAATAATAAGAACATTGGATTTGTTCATTTGTAATGTTCGGTGGCTGATGTAATGGTAATCGCTGAGACCAGCATATTTTATTGGCTACTTGTTGACTGTGTCGCAGTTTGTTCGAGACGATGCAGACGCTGTTCTGGGCGGCCTTCGGGCTGGTGGACCTGGACTCGTTCGAGCTGGATGGCATCAAAATCTTCACGCGCTTCTGGGGCATGCTGATGTTCGGCACGTACGCCGTCATCAACGTCATCGTGCTGCTCAACCTGCTTATCGCTATGATGAACCACTCCTACCAGCTGATCTCCGTAAGATATGCGTACCTTTACTGTTGGTCGGAAGGCTTCTCGCTCACGTGGAGAGTTCCCTGTTAGATTTACTAACTATCGCCATTTAAGTCTGAGCTTAACTTTGAGGTTACTCAAGGTGAAAAGTTTGCAGTTTCCGGATCTAAATGTGAGATCTGTCCGCATCATTTAAATTACCTTAAAAAAAAAGCAGTAGTGGTAGCTTTCGTTCAAATGCGAAAGTGAGCGACGTTATTCTAATATCTATAATCTAAAGTCACAGTTCGAGTGTACGTACGTAACGTGTGCAGGAGCGCGCGGATGTGGAGTGGAAGTTCGCTCGCAGCAAGCTGTGGATCAGCTACTTCGAGGAGGGCGGCACGGCGCCGCCGCCCTTCAACGTGCTGCCGTCGCCCAAGAGCGCGCTGTACGCGTGGCGCTGGCTGCAGCGCCGCCTGTGCGGCCACGCGCGCGCCAAGCGCGAGCACATGCGCACCATCAGAGTACGACACTTATTACACTGCAAAACGTTTTCTTAAAAAATCTGAAATAACATCATTTTCCTTTTAATATAAATGATTTTTTTTCGCACGGGGTCCGGCGGTCCGGCCCGCGAGCTGCCTGTTGTAAAAGCTCAATGAAATGATATTTGTTGGTTGTTGTTTTGTTTCCTTTGTTGTTTGTTAGTAAGAAAAAAATGATGTGCTAAAAATGTTCTGAAAATCGATGAGGTAACTAATCATCAATTTTCCGAACTTTTTTTTCACATTGCATTTTGTGTTTGTCCTTATTTATGTCAACATCATCATTATTTCAGCCGAAATAAACCCACCACTGACTGGACGCTAGCTATGACTGTAGTGTAGTTAGGACTGTTATTACTTAATTAATTATATATTTTCATTGTTCGCAGAGGAAAGCCAAACAAGCAAATGAACGGGATTTCCGTTATCAGGTTTGTTGACCAATACTACTTATTGTTCTTTCAAATCTTTCACCTATCTAAATAAGACAAATCAATTCTCGGGTCCTCACTACCACATGCCACACGGTAATTAGTTGCACAGTAACTTGTTGGGGTTCAGTATTTGAATATCACTGCTTTCTTTCGTATCTGTCTGTTTCCATGAAAACATCTGATTGTGCATAATTCAGAAAGTGATTCCTACCTATCAGGCTATAATGCGCAACCTGGTGCGTCGCTACGTGACGGTGCAGCAGCGGCGCGCGGAGTGCGGCGGCGTCACGGAGGACGACGTCAACGAGATCAAGCAGGACGTCAGCGCCTTCCGCTGCGAGCTGGTGGAGATCCTGCGCAACTCCGGCATGAACACGTCCACCGTGAACGCTGGAGCGCCCGGTACTACTCAACTACATAATATCAGTCTTTTTTAACGCCTTGTTGGTCTAGTGGTCGCAAGCGCTACTGCTGAGCATGAGGTCCTGGATTCGATTCCCGGGCCAGGCAATGCGTTAGTGGGTTTTCTATCTGGAATTTCTCAGTAGCAGCTCGGAGTCTGGTTTTTGTGTCCGGTTGCTAGCAATAGGCTCTACCCAATTACATGGGACTTTAACATAACTAGCGAAATGTGGGTGTATATGGGGCATATTTCGCTAATCACCTCTGTCTAACCCTTCGAGGAATACAGGCGCGATGTTATGTTATGTAACGTTTTTCAGTATTTACAATTTAGTGACTCTTTTTCTCCACGCACACAAATGATCGCACTGATTAATATTCAGTGTCCTCTACAGGAGGCGGGGGCGGCAAGAAAAACCGTCAGAAGGAACGGCGTCTCTTGAAAGGGTTTAACTTCGCGCCGGGCGGGTCGCTGGCGCCGGTGGACGAGTTCTTCGCGTCGCTGCACCACGAGCACGGCGGCGCGCACGGCGCGGCGCACCACGCGTCGCTGTCGGCGCTGCTGGGCGGGCGCCTGCGCACGTCGCAGTCCAGCCTGTCCGACGCGCCGGGCGGGCCGGCCGCGCGCCGCAAGCCCGCCTCGCACAAGCGGCGCTGGGGCACCATCATCGAGGCCGCCCGCGCCGCGCGCGTCTCGCGCCTCATTGGCCGCTCAAGGTCAGAAGATTCCGTCTGCGATCATGCGCGACAGTCGCCCAGGTAATAAGTTGCATTTGTTCCCACCGATATTGCCTACCCTTCGAAAGGAAGGAACCTTTTACTTTTCGATTACTTTTTGTTTGGCTTCCATTTCATTTCGGTCGAAAGTCTCGACGTCAGATACTAAAGCTCAATCCGGCTGGTTTTTATTTAGTGCCAGCGAACGTTCGGACTCCGGCAGCGATTCGCAGCGGAGCCCGGAGCGGACCACCCGCAGCGGTCCGCTGCACCCGCTGACAGCGCTGGCGGCGCTCAAGCGGAAGCGGAAGAAATTCTCGGACTCGCGGCGCGCCGGGGCCGAGGCGCGCGCGGCGGCCGGGCCCGAGGCGCTACAGCGCGCCAGCTCGGTCCCGGCGCGCCCGCCCCCGCCGCCCGGCCCGCCGCGCGCGCCGCCGCCGCCGCCTGCCTCCGTGTCGCCGTCCACGACGGCGGAGAGCGTGGCGGGGCGCGGCGGCAGTCGGGAGCCGCTGCTGGCCAGCCTGGACGACGACGCGCACAAGGTGGGCCGAGACGCGCGCGATGCGCTCGACGAGCCCGCTAGGGCTAGCGCCGCAGCGGACGGTGCTGAGACGCGTGTGGACGATTCTCAGGAGGCGTGCGGGCGCTGCGGGTACGAGGCGGGCGGCGCGGGCGAGGCGGGCGCGGCCGGCGCGGGCGCGGACGAGGGCGCGCCGTGCGGGCGCTGCGCGGCGCTGGCGCGGCTCGCGGGCGTGACGCCGCTGCACGGCCACGCGCCGCACCACTCGGCCGGCTGGCTCTAGTGCTGGCGCCTCTAGTCCGACCCCTGCCGGCTGTTTGACGAAGCATGATCGTCCGTTCCAGAACAGCACAAATACGTTCGGTTGCCGCGGCCGCAGCACAATTCCTTGCTAGTCGCACTATGCTGAAGTTACATTTCTTAGTTAAATGCGAGACGCAAGTTAATTAATTGATCATTCGGTGTTTATGAACACAGTGAATCAAATACGTAGTAGGCCTCACTCCACTAGTCACACCAGCTACCACGTAATAGTGCGGTTAAACGGCACGTAAATAGCGCGAGCCCACACCGTCGCCGTCGCCATCCGTGTAGGCGCGGCTCGTACCTTCCCACAAGCGATGATGGCTCGTGCGAACTTTGCTGAGGCACGCCGAGTCAGGCTGTTTCACGCGCCGTTTAACCGTACCTTAACAATACCTACCTACTTACTACTTACAGTGAGTCAACGTTCATATCTATTAGGTACATACCTACATACTTTTAGCTTTCATGCATTCAGTTACTTGTAGGTACTGTCAGTAACGAAAACGAAAGATGGTTAACATTTCAGTTTTTGCTATCATATCTAGAGAATTATTAATATTATTTTTTTGGAAAATAAACGAACCCAGCATCAGCGTATTGGATAATTTTATATAAAATTCACATTGTTTAAATATAATTTTGTTGCTGATTGTAGGTACCTACCTAGATCACGATTGATGGCAACTTATGAATTTACAGGAATGTTCAGTCTTCCATACATTCTGACTAATACACAATTCAGTCTCCAAATCAAATTGTGTTACCGTTATAGCACTACAATTGTATGAATCTATGATAAATATTGCAGCACAGGGTACCTAGTCACATGAATGAAATGTATGTTGTGCAGCTGCCTTGTTCCAGCTCCGGCCATTCATGTTGAGTAACCTCCCCCCAGATAGCCTGCGTTGACTGACTGTAACCAGAGTAAAAGAGCGAAACGAGACATATTTTATTACAATAAGTTGCTGCAATATATTCATGTATAGGCCGACCGCCTCGGCTACAAATTTATGGTGTATCTTTTCACTATACATACATACACGAAATTTTTTAAGGGGTCAATGTATACTCATCATTAGGAACAACTTTCAATATGGGACCAACCATCGCGAAAAAAATATCAGCTTCCCTACATTTTGACGAGCTATGTGAACATAAAGGGAGATTCGAAAGACATAGTTTCGACGCACGTTTGCGACACGGCAGTTCGAAAACACATTGAATCGAAAAAGTCAAAAATGCTGCCAGATACGTCCATTGCAGTCACACATTGGAGTAAAATATGCTCGTGTAAAAGCGCCATTAGATAATAGATAAAAATAGACTGTGGTAAATAAAACTGTTCAAACAGTAGGTACCTACTTACCTACTTATAATAACATTGTGTACCTACACAACGTTATTACTTATCAATATTTAGATACATCTTCCTTTATTAATAGATAATATACTTAACGAAGACATATTTTATCAAACACCAACTAGTTAAGTAGCTACAAAATATTTTAAAGTACCTACAGATAAGTATTTATTGTATTTACATTTGTAAGAAATTATTTTATATACGTTTTAAGATAAAATTACCTAAAGTAAGTACTGACAGTGGGTTGACTTACGCATAATAGGGTTAAATGTTGGACACCAAAGGAAATACCGTTATAAGAATTTCAATAATACGTTTATTATCCTTTTATTACCGACTTCATTTATATATAGGTATTGGAAGGTGTGTTTTACTAATATACTTGTCTGTCGGCGTTTGAATCCCACTTTTGATGACAGAAGGGGTCTAAAGTCAAGAAAAAGAGACGTCTACACTATTGGACTTTGACTTTGACTACGAACTATATAATCAGAACACTAGCAAAGCTATAGCTTTGCCTACATTTGACCAGTAGCGTGTGCTTTCTTTATAGTCTGATTAACCTCTATCGCCTCACGCGGAACGCGGGCTGTATAAAATAGTTCATAGTGTAAAGACGTTGCGTAGTTATATTTATACTTTAGACCCCTTCTGTCAAATGTTGCTTACGATGTATTATGTCCAAGCTGGTTACTATAGTCTCGGCTAAACGAATTAGCACAGGATAATTATGTTATTTATATGATACGCAATAACGCAAGTAGCGATAGAATACGTCGTTCGTATGTTTCACGAACGAGGAACCGTTGACGCCCAAAAAAAAAGTCAACCTCCTGTATTTGTAAGTTATTTAGGGTGAGGTATCTACTAATAGCCAATAAGTTACTAAATATAATCATAATGTGTTCCAGAAAGTTTTCCAATTAAGTTACTCGATCGGCGCACAGTGAAATAGTGGTACTATTATTACTAAGTAAGGACGAACAATATAAAACAGGGATTTTAAATGAAACAAGTTATACCTACTTACCTAAATATCCGATGCCGGTATGAAATACCTACCCCTGATCTTTTATAAGACACGTTAGGATAAGTAGACAGTAGGTGAATAGTTTTTATTAAACTGTCGACGCAATATTAATTAAACTCGGATGATATAAGATCCAGCATCCACAGCGATCTCGACGAGCTCCAGAGTCGTATATAAAAGTTTCGTTTTATTTGAGTAGGTAGTTACATAAAAACAGGAAATAGTAATTAATAATTTACATAAAAAAGCAAACAGGAATATGAATTGTGAATGCGATGCCGCGAGTGTATGTTTGCCAGTATATTGCACGCAGAAAGACGAGCACGTCACCACCCTACATTGAACCACTACAGTACCTACCTACCTAGGCAGTTAAACAATTTGTATCCGAAGATCAAAAAAGTTTTTACCTGCAACTGTTAGGGCCAAAACATATCTATTAGCTGCAATCCGCATTTATAAACAAAAGTACATTCGTAATATAGCCAATATAATTAATCATATCAATCATATCATCAATCATCGTATCATACCAATATAATTAATCATAAATTGATTACAAATAAAAATGTCTACTGCTACAAGATGTTTTGGCGCTTGAATGACGTCGCGTCGACAGCGGGCCGCGCTGTTCTGTCGACGATCATTTGTAGTGCAATAAATAATGTTTTGTGAAATGTATAAAAAAAACAAGATGATGGCGCGGCGGTGTCAGTTCCCGTTCAGGCATCAAAAGATGCTTTTACTTACGATTTTACTCTTGTTTTTATTTCGGGTGTGCCCGACTAGTTTCGAACTCGTGCAGGCCTCAATAGTGCGACTCTCGCCGCGAGATGAGCACATCATAGCTCAGCACATGGATTGAATATGCTTACAAAAACTGATCAAATAAAATGCCTTGACGTGGCTTTTATTTTCTGTATTAACGATATACGTACTCAAGTATGCGTGTAGACACGAAATTTATAATGACTTGCTCGTCGGTCTGCCCGCCATCCCCGGCGTGGTCGCCACATATCGTCCTCACGCCTGCTATGTGTATCATTGTTTATCTTATAGTTAATTGAGTGCTGGCTACGCCCCCGCGGCCACTGGCGATTGGCCAGCACGACCAGAGGCCTTCACACGCGTTTTGTTGTTCGCCGCGGCCCGGTCGCACGGCCATACGGCCGCGCCGGCACATAATCGATTATATTTTGTAAAGAATTGTTATTTATTTATACATTATATTTGTATATAACGGTGCGAAGTTTAATAAAATAAGCACTATTCATTGAGCTGTTTCATTTCTTTCAACAATGCTGTCTACCTACTTCGCAGCTGACTTGCTTGCCTGTCTCGGTGGTCTATCATGGTGACTACTCAGCATGGGTCCTGGGATCGTTCCCCGGGTCAGGCAAGGTGTCATTTGCGTTTTTTATTGGGAATTTAATTTAAAAAAACAAACAAAAAGCGTTACGACCTTCGATCCGAACGGGCGGCTTATATTGGTTGATTCGCACGAATTTACTCGCCCGAAAGCGGCGAATCAACACTCAATAATATGAATTTTTCGTTTTTTTTTAGTTTTCCTTACTCCATAAAAATTAAATGATAAGTAAAAAAAATTTTTTTACGGCTTTTCCTTATTTAGTTAATGCAATTTTTTTTTTTTTTTTTCTAGCCTTTTCTTGTCTCTGAGCTAAACCAACAACAGACGGACATGGCGAAACTATAAGGGTTCCTTGTTCACTACGGACCCTAAAAAATAATATTATTTAAAAGTGTCGATTCGCCCGTTTCGGGCTAGTAAATTCGTGCGAATCAACCAATAACCCGAATGGGCAGAAACTCAGGTTTTAAACGTAGTTCTTTATCATTAGCACTTTTTTATCTGAAAAACTATGTTTAAGAACAGTTAATAAATAAAAAACTTTGATATATTATCAGTACAGTAGATTTTTTATTACAGATACGTTAACTATTACAATTAATATTACTATAAGGTAATCTAAGGCCTCGGTCTACTTAGCAAAAGATCGATGAACGGCGAGCTGCGCGAATCAAAGTGCAGCTACCGACTGTTCTAATGACGAAATACGTCATTAAAGGCCTATTCAGATATTAGCGATGTCGCTGTCGGTCTTGGTGGCGATACTGGTCCGCCTTCTGGTTAGTCACTTTGGACCAGTATCGCTACCGAGACCGACAACGGTATCGTTTAATCTGAATAGGCCTTTAGGCGAAAGCGCCAGCGCCAGGACACCCCGCGAAATTCCATTTTGCAGGTCAGTATTATATTAGGTTATAGGTACATTGATCAAAATATGATTCGCGAATCAATTTCAAAGTAATAATATCATTAATAATATATTAATATTTCATGAAATCATGACATTTGAGGCTAATTCTGAATTAAGAGAGTTGTGTTGATGATCCTAAAGATTAATTTTGTATAATATACATTTTTGTTACGGTCGCGAATCATATTTAGATCAACATACAACCCGACACTGACTTGCAAATTTGCCCCCCCATCCCCCTAAAGGCCTTCTGACGTCCGGGAGGCACGCGAGCGACTGGCGGGAGGCACGCGTGCGACTGGCGGGAGGCACGCGTGCGACTGGCGGGAGGCACGCGTGCGACTGGCGGAAGGCACGCGTGCGACTGGCGGGTGGTACGCGTGCGACTGGAGGGAGGCACACGTGCGACGGGCGGGAGACACGCGACGCGCCCGGCGCGCTCACTCAGACGGCGGCCAGGTCGAGCGGTGTGTAGTCGCTGGCAGCGGGGCGGCGCACGGCCAGCGCGACGCGCCCGGCGCGCTCGCTCAGCAGCACACTGCACCCGCGGCCCAGCGCGCCGCGCTCGGCCGCGAGCGCGATCTGGTTCACCACGCGCCGCTCCACCTCGTGCTTGATGGAGCGCGCGCCGTAGTGCACGTCGTATCTGAACACAGGCACGTACTTATCGTCTAAATTTATTTAAAATAAACGGCCAAGTGCGCATCGCGCACGAAGGGTTTTTTTTTAGATTATTTTTACCAACTTTAGGTGTAGGCTAAGGGAGGGCGTCGGTATGTTTTCCTCGTCTGTCCCATGGTGTGGGGTGTCGTTGGAAAGGTTGTTCAAAAATATTGTGAGTCTGTGAAAACGATTTTTGCATTCATGGATCCGTTTGCGAAATATTAAGCTTTAAAGTGCTAAAAGCTTTAAAGTGTCCCCCCCCCTCTTTTTTTTTAAGGGAAATCATCTAATTACTTCTAATGCTCTGGGCGGAGCGGGAGGGCGAGTCAGACTTTTACTGACTAAAACCCACCCGTGTTCCTTCAGTTGCCTGTTGCCAAGGGTCCCGGTATCCCTTTCGGACTTTCCCGCAAACGGACCCCGCCAATTGTACTGACATTTCTTTGAGGCGCGCGTGGAACACAACGCGCCGTCATCGACCCGGGCCTGGTCCTTATCGGACGGCGAGCAATGGTTAGCTCGCCGTCCGCAAGCCCGGGCCTACGGTGGCCGGAAATCCGTCTAGGATTCTCGAAAAAGTCCAGCCAGCTAAATGGTTGGTTTTGGATATGTAAAAAAATTATATTTAAAGTATTTAGAAACAAAATAAAAGGAAAACTATCACAGCTACGTAGGTTCTACAAGTTAACGAGTAATAATTGACCAAGTCACATTTGCAGTTGCTTGTTCTCCCATACAATCAATCTGCCTAGCCTTTTCCCAACTATATTGGGGTCGGCTTCCAGTCTAACCGGATGCAGCTGAATACCAGTATTTTACATGGAGCGACTGCCATTCTGACCTCCACAACCCCATAACCGGGTAATACGATACCCCTTGGTAAGACTGGTTGTCAGACTTTCGGGCTTCTGACGACCCGTAACGACTGTCAAAGATCAACGAATGACAGTCGGGACCAACGGCTTAACGTGCTTTCCGAGACACGGAGGAGTCTCGATATGTAAAGATGATCACCCATCCATGGACCAACCCCGGCAAGCGTTATAATTCCATTTTAGTTTTTTATTACTGACTAGCTGTGCCCGCGACTTCGTTCGCGTGGATGTCGGAAAACAATAATATGTCGCTTAGAAAAGTTGTACCTTCATTTAAAAAGGGGGAATCTTTCGACCAGGCCTGGTGATTTTTCCTGGTAAGAAACTTCCAAAAAACTTGTGTTTTTATTTAAGAAAATGCTTCTCTTTATAAAATATTAGCGGTGGAACCACCTGGAGCGTACACAAAAAAGTTGCTAGGGTTGCTCACACGCGAAAGAGCTACATAAAGTTGGCCGTGGGAAAAGCAACCAATACTAAGATCCACCCCCGCAACGGATAATGTCTGGCCCTGAGCTTTGTTAATGGTCATGGCGTAACACAGGCTGACGGGGAATTGCACACGCTTAAAACTAAACGGGAAATTATTGGGAATGAGAGGAATTCTTGGAATAAAAACAACATCACCGGCGCCGCAACCTGTTAAGATTTCGGCTTCGATGACGTTTTGTTGGTGATTGGTGACTATGAGCCGAGTGCCGTTGCAAAGTTTTGGAGGACTTAAAGGATGGTGGGCGAAAGTGGTCCCAGCACGGCCAGCCAGTACGTGTGCATTACTTAAAAGAGCAGATTAAACTGAACATTTTTTACTATGACACCATCAAAATCTGTCCCGGAGGAACCGAGCTACGTGCATCTAAAGTATTTTTCTCTGTCCGCGGCTTAGCTCAAACACTGTTAGTACTAGACAGCTGTTATCTGGCATGGATAGACATATTAATCACGCCGACAAAGCGGTAATATAAAATCGAAAAAATTATCTCTTTTTAGGGTACCTCCCCTACAAGTAAAGTGGGGATGGTGTTTTTTTTCTTCTCTATCCCATGGTGTGGGGTGTCGTTGGAAAGGCCGTTTGAAAATATTGTGAGTTTGTGAAAACCATTTTCGGATTCAGGGATCCGTTTATGAAATATTAAGCTTTTAAGTGCTATCTGAGTGGGCGAAAGTGGTCCCAGCACGGCCAGCCAGTACGTGTGCATTACTTAAAAGAGCAGATTAAACTGAACATTTTTTACTATGACACCATCAAAATCTGTCCCGGAGGAACCGAGCTACGTGCATCTAAAGTATTTTTCTCTGTCCGCGGCTTAGCTCAAACACTGTTAGTACTAGACAGCTGTTATCTGGCATGGATAGACAATATTAATCACGCCGACAAAGCGGTAATATAAAATCGAAAAAATTATCTTTTTTTAGGGTACCTCCCCTACAAGTAAAGTGGGGATGGTGTTTTTTTTTCTTCTCTATCCCATGTTGTGGGGTGCGTTGGAAAGGCCCTTTTAAAATATTGTGAGTCTGTGAAAACCATTTTCGGATTCAGGGATCCGTTTACGAAATATTAAGCTTTTAAGTGCTATCTGAGTGGGCGAGGGTGGTCCCAGCACGGCCAGCCACTACGTGTGAATTACTTAAAAGAGCAGATTAAACTGAACATTTTTTATCTGGCATGGATAGACATATTAATCACGCCGACAAAGCGGTAATATAAAATCGAAAAAATTATCTCTTTTTAGGGTACCTCCCCTACAAGTAAAGTGGGGATGGTGTTTTTTTTCTTCTCTATCCCATGGTGTGGGGTGTCGTTGGAAAGGCCGTTTGAAAATATTGTGAGTCTGTGAAAACCATTTTCGGATTCAGGGATCCGTTTATGAAATATTAAGCTTTTAAGTGCTATCTGAGTGGGCGAAAGTGGTCCCAGCACGGCCAGCCAGTACGTGTGCATTACTTAAAAGAGCAGATTAAACTGAACATTTTTTACTATGACACCATCAAAATCTGTCCCGGAGGAACCGAGCTACGTGCATCTAAAGTATTTTTCTCTGTCCGCGGCTTAGCTCAAACACTGTTAGTACTAGATAGCTGTTATCTGGCATGGATAGACATATTAATCACGCCGACAAAGCGGTAATATAAAATCGAAAAAATTATCTTTTTTTAGGGTACCTCCCCTACAAGTAAAGTGGGGATGGTGTTTTTTTTTCTTCTCTATCCCATGGTGTGGGGTGTCGTTGGAAAGGCCCTTTTAAAATATTGTGAGTCTGTGAAAACCATTTTCGGATTCAGGGATCCGTTTATGAAATATTAAGCTTTTAAGTGCTATCTGAGTGGGCGAGAGTGGTCCCAGCACGGCCAGCCACTACGTGTGAATTACTTAAAAGAGCAGATTAAACTGAACATTTTTTACTATGACACCATCAAAATCTGTCCCGGAGGAACCGAGCTACGTGCATCTAAAGTATTTTTCTCAGTCCGCGGCTTAGCTCAAACACTGTTAGTACTAGACAGCCGTTATCTGGCATGGATAGACATATTAATCACGCCGACAAAGCGGTAATATAAAATCGAAAAAATTATCTTTTTTTAGGGTACCTCCCCTACAAGTAAAGTGGGGATGGTGTTTTTTATTCTTCTCTATCCCATGGTGTGGGGTGTCGTTGGAAAGGCCCTTTTAAAATATTGTGAGTCTGTGAAAACCATTTTCGGATTCAGGGATCCGTTTACGAAATATTCAGCTTTTAAGTGCTATCTGAGTGGGCGAGAGTGGTCCCAGCACGGCCAGCCATGGCGTGGGCGTGGTGGAGAACGTGTTTTTTAACTATAATGTTAAACTTGTTCCTAGGATAAATTCATACCAACTCCTGCCTACTGAAGCCTTCATTGCACGTGGTCCGACACGCGCTTGGCCGTTTTTAATCGAATGATTTAATAATACTAAAAAGCTGATAAAACAATGTAACATTCGGAAAAACATTGAAAAATACATGGACACAAGCTTCGCGTTCACAAGTTTCCTTTCCAACATGAGCTAGCGTTGGTCCGGCTTGGCGCAGACCTTCGCTTTCTTGTATAGGGTACCGTAGAGTCTTTATCCAGATATACTTTTAGCATGCAACCTCCGCGAGTTTCATTTTTGATGGCATGAATACGACAAATATTTTATATTTAGAATAGAAGAAAATATCAGGCTGCCACTTTACCCAGCTGACGGTAACCGTACGATTTTAACCAACACAGACTATCGTTGTCCACTTTTGGTATTTATACGATCCATTTATTTAGTTAAACATTGATTTTTCATTTAAAGTTGTGCATTTTATTTGTATTTTTGTATTTTATATATAACGTTTTATAATAAAAGTATTAAATGTGCTTAAAAGTGTCTTTTATTGGAGCAGACTCTAAACTAATGAGTAATAACTAAATGAACAAAAAACAGCTAAAAAAAATACAATTTAATAATGGTTAATCAATAATAATTGACCTGTTTACGGGGGCTGGAAGAAGGCGTTGTCCGCCCTCCGTTGATGCCCGGTTTGCCGTCTGCGGGTCGGGAGAGTGATCTCGATCTCTCTCTCCCTTTCCGCAGCCTCCTTCTGCTACACCTGGTTTAAGCAGGAGGAGATCACTTCATCCCACGACGGCGCTCCCGACCATCAACCGCACGATCCTCACGTAGAGCCTCTTTCAAGTGGCGTTCGGGCCCCCCAGATTGGGAAGCAGCGTTGACAGGACCCCAACAACGCCCCCCGACCACGATGTGTGAGCCGGGTGGCGGCGCCCGCCGGGGGCCATGAAACACCATGGCCTCCAACTTGCCGAAGGCTACCTCCAGGCCTAGGCGACGTATGCGGCTCAACATCTGTGAGACCGCAGCCGTCGCCAGCAACGCTACCTCCTTGTGCGAGCTCCCCCGGGCAGTGACCAGCGTTTCGTCCGCATAACACGTCAGGTCTACCCCTGGTCCAAGCTCGCCCCTCAGCACCCAGTCGTACCCGATGTTCTACAGGAGCGGGCCTACAACCGAGCCCTGTGGAACACCGCACGACATGGTGGCGCTGGTTTCCGCCATCACGTCCCATGTAGGTGACACACCTCTCTGACAAATAAGCCCCAACGATGTGGCCGAGGTAGGGAGACACCCAGTGAAACCGCAGTGCCTCCCGAATACTCCAGGGCAGGGTGTTGAAGGCGTTGGACATGTACAAGGACACCGCCAACATCACCCCGCCCCGGGACACCGCTTCCTCCGCCAGGACTCTAACCCGCGACACAGCGTGGATCGTGGAGCGCCCATGCCGAAACCCGAACTGGCTGTCGTCCAGGTCCGGCCCCTCTCTGCACAAGTGGCCGACGAGGCGGGTTGCGATTATCCGCTCAAACAGCTTCCCCACCTCGTCTAACAGTACTATGGGTCGGTACGCGGACGGCGAGTCCGCAGGGCCGCCCCGTCTTCTTGAGCAGGACCAGACGAACAGATTTCCACAAAGTGGGAAACTTCGTCGACCCCCGAACCTAACCTAACCTACCATTGTCAGAACTGAATAACCCTGGGACAGATTTTGATGCACCTTGGCCTGAGACAAAGAAAGAATAAAATGTCTGCAAAACTACAGTGGTTTTAACTGTGGATGACGTGGGTGTGCCGCTCATTCATATCCCACCTAACCTAACCAAACTTCGTCGGAACTGAATAACCGGAACTGAATATTTGGATAAAAATAATAAAGACAGATTATTATGCACCTTGGCCTGAGTAGGGGTCGGATAAGGGGAGTGTGAAATACAATAGACGCTGATATATTTAGTAACCTATTCCGCTTGACTATTCTTCAAGAGTCATAAAAACCCTGTAAGAAATCGACACGTGTTTCACCTCTCAACGAGGCATCTTCAGGATGACGATTGACCAATTGCAAACCAGAACGCGACGTGTTACCACACTGAGCGCTGGACGCAGAGTGAATCAAATCGGTGTGGTAACACGTCGCGTTCTGGTGGAACACTACGCGCCGCCACCTCGGGTCCTGACGTGTGGGGGGTGACGGACGTCCCAGAGTCCGTCGCCCCTGGACCCATTTAGGGGGGCTGGAAGAGGGCATTGTCCGCCGTCCGCCGACGCCCGGTGCGCCTGCTGCGGGCCGGGTGAGTGGACGAGATCTCCCTCTCCCTTTCCGCAGTCTCCTTCTGCGAAACGACTGTCTCACAGAAGGAAACCACCGCGTCCCAGGACTCCTCGCCTCCGACCATCGACTCGACTATGGCCTGCAGCGATAAGTCACTGCCTACTTCTGAGATGAGGGCACGGCGCGGTTCCTCCCAAGCGACATACTCTGCCAGCGTATGCCGCGCCGTGTTCTCCCGGCAGTCGACGCACGACACCGGGCGTCCGGCTTCCTGTTTATGCGACACAGGTACTTCCTGAAGCAAACATGCCCCGAGAGCACCTGCGTCACCCGAAACGACTGGGAGCCGTGCCTCCTCCCGAGCCAGCGCTCGAGCACCGGCCGGACCGCCTCGATGATGTCGAGGCCGGCGGTAGGGCGTGAAAGCCTTTCCCGCCATTCCGCCACCAGGACCTCGCGAAGCTGAGACCGATGCAGCTCTATGTGTCGCTGCATCGGTTGCTCACCCCGCGCCCTCGCTTCCTCGCGCCACCGATACGATGACGCGAGTACTTTCGCCTAGAGGTCCCAGGGCGGGGGATCCGGCCAGTGCACAAGCCGCCTCGTAGGAGATCGTGCGGTACCCCCTGATGACTCTGACGGCCATCGCTCTCTGCGACTTGCGCAGGCCTGCGATACTACCGGCCGTTAGGTCAGCCGCCCAGATCGGGGCCCCGTAAAGGGCCATCGATCGCACGATCCCCACGTAGAGCCGCCTACAAGCGGCGCTCGGGCCCCCCAGATTGGGAAGCAGCGTTGACAGCGCCCCAGCAGCGCCCAGCAACTTGGGCGCCAGCCATCAAGTGGGGCCCGAAGTCCCACCGGCTGTCGAGCACCAATCCCAGGTACTTCATGGTGGACTCGACAGCGATCCGAGCCCCCCCGACCACGATGTGTGAGCCGGGTGGCGGCGCCCGCCGGGGGCCATGAAACACCATGGCCTCCGACTTGCTGAGGGCCACCTCCAGGCCTAGGCGACGTATGCGGCTCCCCACCTGTGAGACCGCAGCCGTCGCCAACAACGCTGCCTCCCTGTGCGAGCTCCCCCGGGCAGTGACCAGCGTGTCATCTGCATAACACGTCAGGTCGACCCCCGGACTGAGCTCGCCCCTCAGCACCCAGTCGTACCCGATGTTCCACAGGAGCGGGCCTACAACCGAGCCCTGTGGAACACCGCACGACATGCGGCGCTGGTTTCCGCCATCACGTCCCATGTAGGTGACACACCTCTCCGACAAGCCGGACCGAACCTAACCTAACCTAAACCACCTACTGATGTAGATACCGCGAGGCTAGTCTATTTTAGTTACTTTCATAGCATCATGTCTTACGGTATTTTACTATGGGGACGGGCTGCAGACATCGAGTCTATCTTTATTCTGCAGAAAAGAGCGATTAGAGCCATTTATAATCTCCGCAGGCGCGATTCTTTACGGGAACTGTTTAAGGATATTAACATCATGACGGTAGCTTGCCAATATATCTATGAAAACATCATGCACGTAAGAAAAAATTTACATCTTTTTAGTAAAAGAGGTGATAGACATAACTATAGTACTAGAAATAGGGACCTATTAGTTCAACCAGGTTTCAGACTGGCTAAAGTAGACTCATCTTTCATGGGGTACTGTTTAAAATGTTACAATAAAATTCCTCCCCACATACTTCAACTGAACGAGACGAAATTCAAAACTTGTATAAAACGCACACTATGCAGGCAGGCATATTATAAGTTGGAGGATTACATTTCTGATAAAAATGCTTGGCTTAATGCTGGTCCTGCTCCACAACCACAACTAACTAATTAACATTCGAAAATAATGTTGGAGCTGCTGAAGATTGTAAGACCATCTTTGCATTGTATAAACTCAATTTCCTTTGTATTATATAACTGCATAGCACAGGTGTGAGTACTATGTACTATAGAGCCATTTACCGGGTAATTTGTCTTTAATTGACTTGAATGTGCCCTGGCGGCTGGGAATGTCATGCTCACTCAAATGTCTCGCTGATGGTGGCGCGTGTGTTGGATCATTTAGCTCCCTTCAAAATGGTTGAGCTGAATGGTGCTGATCCATGCGTCATGTTCGTGAACGGGCGCCGTCAGTTGTGACTGGTCATCTCTTAGCTGCCATGGCTTATTTTAATTTTTGATTTGTTTGTTATAATTGCGGACGCTTTTAACGTGCTTTCTACATTGTTCTCACATGTATAATTTCGACATAAATGATGTAACCAATATTTTGTAACAATATTTTGATTTAAAAGAGTGTCCGTGGAGTTTCTTGCCCGTTCTTCTCCATAGGTACCTACTACGCTTTGGAATGGGCAACTAGCTTCATATTTCTGACTGACCGACTCCTTGACAATTCAAAAGTGCCTGTAAATGGTTTAATTGAAATAAATGCTTTGAGTTTTGAGTTTTTTGAGTTTTGACCTTACCTTTTTTTTTTTTTTTTTTTTCCGGGGTGGAAATTCCTCATCGATGTCCTCCGCCCTGGGGCGGGCGGAGGGGTCTGTCAGACTCTTACTGACTAAAAACCACCCCGGTGTTCCGACTCACACCTACGCCGGTGGTCGCGGGAACGTAAAAATCTTCCGCAACCCCCGACTGGTGCCGGCCGCCGCTGCGGGCCTCCTCGGGTCAGGGGGGGGAGTGAGGTGTTTGACTCCCCCCGTGACGCCTAAGAGGGGTGCACGTGGAACACTACGCGCCGCCACCTCGGGTCCTGATGTTTGGGGGGCGACGGACGTCCCCGAGTCCGTCACCCCTGGACCCATTTAGGGGGGCTGGAAGAGGGCGTTATCCGCCCTCCGCCGACGCCCGGTGCGCCTGCTGCGGGCCGGGTGAGTGGACGAGATAACCTGAACCTAACCTGACCTAACATTGTCAGAACTGAATAACCCTAGGACAGATTTTGATGTGCCTTGACCTGAGTAAAGGGAGAAGTAATGTCTTCAAAACTACAGTGGTTTTGTCTGTGGCTGTCGTGGGACCAGCTCCCATATATTCTTGACTACCGGCCGTCAGGTCAGCCGCCCAGATCGGCGCCCCGTAAAGAACCATCGACCGCACGATCCCCACGTAGAGCCGCCTACAAGCGGCGCTTCCCGAGCCAGGCCTCGGGTAACCTAACCTAACCTTTTTTTTTATGTTCCCGGGGTGGAAAATCCTCATGGATGTCCTCCGCCATGGGGCGGGCGGAGGGGTCTATATATTTTAAAGCGGTCTGTCAGAGTAGTAAGAGTCTTACTGACTAAAAACCACCTCGGTGTTCCTTTCTCACACTTGCACCGGGGATCATGGGAACTAGTGCGCCTTCCACAATCCTCGGCTAGTGCCGGCCCGCGTCTGCGGGGGGGGTGAGGTGTACTCCCTCCGCAACGCCAATAGGGGCGCGTGCGGAACACTATGCGCCACCGCCTCGGGTCCAGTTATACGGGGGGGGGGGGGCGACAGACGTCCCCAAGTCCGCCGTCCCTCTGGACCCGTTTAGTGGGGCTGGTAGAGGGCGTTCTCCGACCTCCGCCGACGACCGGAACGTCTGCTGCGGGTCGGGAGAGTGGTCTCGACCTCCGTCAACCTCTCCGCAGCCTCCTCCTGTGAGATGACCGTTTCACAGAAGGAGATCACCGTATCCCACGACTCTGCGCTCCCTAGCATCGCGCTAGCGACGGCCGGCAGGTCGGTTCCCACTTCTGTCACAATAGGTCTAACCTAACCTAACCTGACCAAACCTAACCTAACCTGACCTAACATTGTCAGAACTGAATAACCCTGGGACAGATTTTGATGAGCCTTGGCCTGAGTAAAGGGAGAAGTAATGTCTTCAAAACTACAGTGGTTTTATCTGTGGGCGTCGTGGGACCAGCTCCCATATATTCTTGCCCACCATCCTTTCTGAGAAGAATTATTGGCACTCCGACTTTTAAACAAATTTTGTGTGCTGAAAGACCGGGTGTGTTAAGGGATTCTAAGAACTCTACTGGATAGTGTGTGGCATCTTCTTCTTCGGGAACCGTATTTATCGATGTATATTGTTGACTTTCCCCAGAAACATGTGCCAATATTTGTGTATTTATTGCTGTCCGATAGTCGAACAAATCAAATCAACCATAAGGCCTCTGCCTCGAATCTTGCGGGCAGCGGGGCGGCGGCGGCGGCGCGGGCGCAGCAGGATCTTATGCGTAAAATCAAATGGACCGGTTCTCGAAAACAGTTGCGCGGCAGCGGCGAGGCGGCGGGCAGCGAGCGGTGCACTCCATTCAAGCGGTGACCGCCCGCGCGTCTGCATTGCAGTGTTGTTGCCCACAATAAATTGAGCGTTAGGAATAAATTTGAATCAAAAAGATGTTGCCGCCATTGTTCAGACATTTCTTTCGCGAATAAAAACAAATATCTCGACGACAAAATCGTGAACACAACACTACGCGGCTATAGTGACGCGCGATCTGCCCGCTAGTTTCGAGAACGGGTCTTTGATGCCCGCCCTGCTCCCGCGCCGCCGCCGCCGCCGCCCCGCTGCCCGCAAGATTCGAGGCCGAGGCCTTACACACGCCAACAACGATCAAATCGAATGAGCGGCGGTCACGAATCATACGAACAAATTACGAAGTATAGTACAGTTCGATTCAAACTTAATGGCGGCTCGGAACATGAGGCGAGTCGCTGCGCAGTAACAATTTCATGTGACAGCGGGGGTGAGGGGTGGGGTACTGCGCAGCTAAAAGCTAACTTCCGAGCCGCCATTAAGTTTGAATCGATCTGTAACGACTCGTTTCTTGACTTCTTAATTTGAACCTAATGAACGAAACCAACCAAAATACCAAATCAAAACCAATCAGATCAATTAGGAGTGAGGCGTATTTATCGTCACAGATAGAAATCACAGATATTATAAAATAGCAGATAGCAATTGCTCCTAACGATAAAAAATATCTGTTACTTAAAATCACAGATCCTCAAGACTGTTACTGTTAAAACTTCGGATACGATTTTCGACTTTAACGAAAAGAAATAAAGAAGATATTCAATTGAGTCAATACGTATTTATCTGTACAAAAATCACAGGCTGTGATTTTATAACAGATAGATACGATTTTCGACTTTAAATCAAAAGAAATAAAGATGATATTCGATTGAGATACGTATTTATCAAAAATCACTGGCTGTGATTTAATAACAGATATTTGGATCTGTTATTTTTTGTCACAGTCACAGTGATCACGTTTATATCGTGTCGTGATATCGTGTTTCACCTGTTACAACCCATCTCTAAGATCAATACTTTCAACGAATGACAACCCAACCAACAATTTATTATTATTTATTTATTCTTATTAGTTTCACTTTTCACACATATAAATTATATTTTTAAATATTAGAATAAAAAAATATATAAAACATTTAAAAATATAAAAAATAGTAGCCCACCGGTATCGGGAACAGGGTCCAAGCTACCGGCGGTCACAGTCACAGGGCTCCAGAGAGAGGAACCTCCTAACAATGCGAGCCGTGTCCAGGAGTACAGCTTTCTGAATCAAGCCCTTAATCCAGCTGCCCAACGAGAGCCTCCTTAGGTGTTGGTCGAGGCTCTTGGTAGAGAAGGTGCGTATTTACGCGACCAGGTTTTTACACCAGGTATTTACTAACAAGTACGCCGACCAAGTGCCGACCCGAAATACTTCAAAGTATTTTGCTCCGTTGACACTCGACGCGATTCTGCTCTTTATTGATATTCTGTTACGGATCAATGTTCTGTGAAAGTATTTTTATTTTAAAGGTTTGGAAGTATTTTTCTTGAAGACGCAATTCTGCTCCTTATTTATATCGCATTACGACTTAATGTTCTATGCAAGTATTTTTCTACCAACAAGGCTTGGATCCTATGCAAGTATTTTTCCTTTAAGGTTTTGGAAGTTTTTTTTTTTGTAAACGCGACTATGCTCTTTATTTATATAATGTTACGGATCAATGTTCTATGCAAGTATTTACTTCCACCAAGGCTTGGTTGCAAGTTGGACGTTTTTTTTTTGCATACGCGATTGTACTCCTTATTTGTATGAACTTACGGATCTATTTTCCATGCAGAAAGAAAATACTTGAAAGTATTTCAAGCCCTGGTTTTTGGCGCTGGTGTCTAAAGGTGGACGTACTTGGAAGCCCTGGTACTCGATTTTGCAAGTACGACCCATGTCTAGCTCTTGGCAAACGGCTATTTATTTATTGTTATTATTATATTATCGACACTAAAGAAGTCAAAAACAAAGATACCTACACTAAAAATTATTTGGAATATCTGGGCGAAAGTCATTCTTCGACGGAGACTCTTAACACCGCGATTCAGAAAATGACATTAAACGAACAACGCCATCTATCGAGCACGAAATGATACTTTCAAAATATATGGGAAAACGTTCGAACACTCTGTAAGCTAAATAAACTATGTAGAAAAGTGAAAAATTAAAGAATAAATACCTATATTTTTTAAGAAATGAACATTTATCACTATTCTTTCATGATTATCAAGATTTGAAAGATAGGTAGCGCCACCTATCGCACTAATACTAAACTAATAAATAAACAACGCATCTGGAAAATTTTAATTAATCTAACTTTAGAGTTATATTTTATACACCATGTATCGCGTTAAGTTTCCGCGCAAAGAAAATGACGGTCATATAACAACACACGATCTCACAAACCTAGTAATTAAGGGCCCCTTATTCCGAAAGTTTAGGCATTTTACGCACCGAGACGGCTTGCGTCCGCGTTGCACAGGAGCCGTCGCGATATGAACTCCGGTGACCTATGGCGGCGGGCGAGCACGCCACAGTATAGATAAATAAATCAGTAGTTCAAATATTATTGGAGTGCTGGTAATAATAGCTTGTTTGCAACAAAAACGTATAGCTTGATGTGCTGTCCATTGCACTATTGACTGTAAACACTAATACACTTAGGTATATCGTTATAAATGTATGACTTTTTTTGATTGCTTGGTAAAATCATCAAATGAGTCCTGCCGCTCTGGGTGGAGCGGAAGGGACTGTCAGACTTGTACTGACTAAAATCCACCCTGTTCCTTCGGTTACCCTTTGCGTTCCAGGGCCACGGTATTCTGATAAGACAGTCTCGTGAATGAAAAGGTAGGCGATATCATCCTGTAGAACTTAAAGAATGGTTGTAGAAGATTTGGTGAGTAATATAATGAAAGACAAATATGATTAATTATAATATAATAAAAATTTTTGATTTTTCCTTCATGGGAAAAAAAAATTGCAAATCGGTCCATAAACCACGGAGTTCTGAGGTAGCAAACATAAAAAAATGATTTAAAAAAATACAACCGAATTGAAAACTTTTTTTTGAAGTCGGTTAAAACGTGCGTTTATTTCACCGCAGTGCGCGGCGCTTCCTAGATCTCTATGCGATACAAAAATATTTGCGGTAGATTCACCGCAAATTTGCAGCGAGAGGCCAACGGCGATTTCACCGCATGCGTTTATTTCACCGCAGTGCGCGCACTTCTATGATACTCCATACTTCACAGATTATGCGTTAGAAAAACGCAAGGCAGTGCGCGCAAGGCCTACAAGGTTCGGACCGTCAAGGTGCGTAATTTTTATTTTTAAATTATTCAAATCTCATAAATACCTATTTTTTTATTCGTGTTCTACTCATTGGATACATGAAGTGGGCTGCCGTTGTAAGACGACTAAAAAGTCACGGTGTATAAAAAGCTTTTTTAAAATGTTTTGACAGTATTTCAGAATAATACGAAAGTACCTAATAAACAGAATCACCCATTGCGCGACATGTCGCTATATGCGTGAGTGTCGACGGTCTGTGCGAGACGCCGCGCGGCCGGCCGATTTCTACCTACTAAACGCAGCGCGACCATAACCCGTGCTCTAGGTACTTACCTAGTGAGTACAAGTAGTGACCGATAGCCATTGTTCAATTTGTTTCAAATCTTCATAAACATAATAAAAGAATGTAATAATAAAAACAAAACACAACATACCTAGGTACTTACATCTCCTTGAATTTGACCAGGATGCAAAACTGCACTTTGTAAAGGTATAAGAATGTTTCCATTATAGATTTAAAATTCTAGTCATACTGACTTCGCTGGTCTGTGTAGAGGAGTACTTAATTATATTGTGACGTATTTATAGAATAAGTACTTACGCAATACACTTTCGGATTTTCTTCACTTCAGATACCCTTTTTTTCTTAATTTTGTTTTTTCTATTCGCCATTTCAATTACTTAAATAATACACACGTTTATTTACGCGCGCGGCAACGATAATTTGTCGTCGCGAGCAAAAGTCGCATAGGTCCTCCCTCGATGACGTCCGGCAGGACAATGGCGCGGTGCGCGCGTGCCGTTTTCACGTATTTATTTTATTTAAAAAAAAAATAAGTGCCATATTATAAATTTATCCAAAAATATCCCTGTCAAACCTGATTAGTAAATGAAATGTTAAATTTTCATAAAAGTTGCGTTCCCCCAAGTCTCATAAAACTTAAAATACTTTCAAAATCGACTTTACTTCAGATTTTTTTTTTATCGAGCAAAATGTTAAATAATGTGTTTTTAACCAAAAAAGTCACTAGATCAAAGATGTATCTGTACTATATATTTTTTTACGGATTTAAATATGATGATTTCTCTGAAAACAACTCGATCTAGAAACGTAAATTTCGAAAAAGGGGCCCTTAAGAAGTAAGTATCATTTCGCGTCAATAGATGTCGTTACGTGTATGTACATTACATAATGAAAATTCCCTCTTGAACACTTTAAATTCATATATCTTTTGATATTTTGAAGCGATTGCGATGAAACAAAAACTAATTGAAACATCGAGTTACACACAATATTTGAGTATAAAAGTTAACCATATTGATTTCGTACTTTTTACGTGATAGTGGAACAATCAAACTAAAGAACATACAAACAGACAGACAGACAGACAAAAATTCCAAAAATGGTAGAAATGGAATCTGTTGGTTATTCTTGGACAACCCACCAATTTTTTTTTTTTTTCATTGTACAGAAACGCCTCGTCTACAGATTTATTATATGTATATAGATATAGATTATACAAGTGCTGTGCACGCCTGTAAGTGACGAATTCACCGCAAAACTGTCGAAATACAATATATTTTTAATGTAGTGATTTAGTGAAAGAGTCGTTGGTGTGTCAATAAATAAATAAATAAGCGTAGCTTAACCTGACGGATCGACTCGTGCGGCTGTTATTACTTAGCCACGAGCTCGAGGCTTGTTCTCCCATACATTTCGTTTAAAACGAACATGTTTTCAACTACAATGTTATGTTTGTGCTTGGGATAAATTCATCCCAACTACGGAACCCTTCATTGTGCGTGGTCCAACACGCACTTGGCCGGTTTTTTTTGTCGGAGACGCATTTATTTTTAAATAAGTTTATAAAATTCTTCATAACTTAGGGCACCCCGACTCGAATACGTTAGGTTCGAAGGGGTACCATATAATATTTTTTTTTAAGTTCGCCCTTGACCTTCGAGACATTTAACATTGACCTTGTAAATATGCCTCCTGTGAACTGCCACTTCATCTCTCTTCTCTTCCACCGCCCTCTACATTTCATTTATCAACATTTTTATGAGATCATATTAAAAAAGCGTTTAAAAAATAAAAATGTATCTCCGGCGGAGAAAGGCTAAGGCTTAGTGGTGGCTAAACGGCACCGTAAAGTTGTAAGTATTTTCATAGGAATTAAAATTGCAGCCTTTTGTAGGGTGATATACAGGGTTTCTATTAGATTTAGTCATTTAAGGCTATGGAGAAGGTGATCCGGTATGACGCCTGTTGTGGAGAGGACTGCCACGTAAACTTTTTGTTGGCGCCATGTATTGTTCTTATATTAGTTGAAGCTAAAGTAATCAGACCTTAAATTCATGGAATAATATTTTTGTTTAAACTCTTGCCATATTTTCCTCTTTTTACCTGACTTCAAAAAAAGGAGGGGGATCAAAAGACATCGGTGAACAAAGGCAGTATATATATATATCTTGTATGCTACTTTCAACTTTTATGTTAATTATTAAATAATTAATGATAAGTGGTCGAGTGTCCTGCCGCTCTGTCTCCTGAACCTTAATCGTCACCAAAATCATCTACAATATAACATGTGTAGGTAAAGTAGTTGGTCCATGCATTGCTAATAAAGGCTATTTAAAATTGATATAGTTACCCGTCGGCGAGCGCGCCCAGCACGCCGCCCTCCCAGCGCAGCTCCACGGCGTGGCGCGCGCTGGCCTTCTCGGCCCAGTGCACCAGCTCCAGGTGCACCAGCGTCAGCAGCTCCTGGCGGGAGAACGGCAGGAAGTACACGATCTCGTTGATGCGGCCCAGGAACTCGTCGCGCCCGAAGTGCCTCTTGAGGATCGGCCGCACCACGCTGTCCTTGAAGTTACGAGACACCTCCAGCGACTCCTCTTGTTCTTGAGGCCCGTCGTGGCAGTTTCCATCGTGATCCGCTAATTAAGAAAACGACTTTTACCGACACGTGATAACTAAGTTCTAATTAATTAGAACTAGCAACACCCGGACTGGCTTCGCACGGGTAACAGTAAATACTTATTTACAGAGCACCTACTATAGTAGGTGGTACTATGATTTATTTTCATGATTATTTCCGATGTTTTAATACTTATTCTGCTATTCGGGCGGAGCCAAATCCAATAAAGATTATAAAAATCGGTCCAGCATTCTTGAGTTATAAATGGTGTTATTAACCTTTTGAACGCCAGAGCGTAAACGCATCGGCGCCCCTTCCACGCCAAGCCACAAATTCAGCGCAAATACCTACAAAAAAAAATAAGGATTCCAACATCTTATCGATAACCGCTTTTCATTCCATATTTTTTAAATAAAACATTACTCGTTACATCATTCTTTTATTTAATTTGACCCTATTTCGTATCATACTATCATTAAACAGAAGTTAGAAAGTTCTAAACAACGTAAAAGCAGACATTAGAACCACAAACGAATAAAATAAATAGTAATAAAGAACATCACTAATCCCATTCGTGACGTCATCTGCTGTCGGGCAGTCCCGACTGTGGCGTGGCTGGCACGACCTTTGACAACTTCCTCGCATGCGAGTAGGGATGTGACATTGTGGAACATAATAAATAATAATCATATACTTAGTATTTAATAACAATTTAATGAATTCACTTTTAATCCGACTCTACATAACTTGGTAAACTAATATCATTCAAGTCTTTCTGCTGGCGCACTTATTAGGTTCAGTAAATTCACGTACGTTACTGAACGCTTCTCTTCTGGCACTCTGTCTAACTCAAAAGCGATGAGTCTTCCGAACGCCGCATTTCGTGGGTCGCTAGGTCCTGGTTGATCAAAATCTAACGGAGGTAAATTTGAAACATCACACTGCAATTGATTTGCGTCCCATATGCTCCGTTTATACACGATTGCACTCGTAATGTCTTCTGAAGTAACTTGTGTTTCTTTCGTTGCGTACATTTTCTTTACACAAACTTGTTCTTTAGACGATACCTTTATTTTCCTTCAATTATTGAGTTAAATACGTAGGTTATAACAGATAGATACGATTTTCGACTTTAAACCAGAAGAAATAAATAAGATATTCGATTGAGATACGTATTTATCGTCCGTACAAAAATAACAGGCTGTGATTTAATAACAGATATTTGGATCTGTTATTTTTTTGTCACAGTCACAGTGATAACAGATATCGTGTTTCACCTGTTACAACCCATTTCTAAACGAAATCACTAGCAGTCTCCCGTAGCGCTAATGACGTCACCGCTTGACGTGTCTTCCCGACTGTGGCGTACAGGTTACTGTTTATGCGCTATTGCGTAGGGATGCGCGAGAGTGGACAGAAAAATATCGATCGATAGATATCAACAATGATTTTTTTCTAAAATTTTATAAATATTATGCATTAGGAATATTCAGATACGAATGTTTGTCATTAAAAAATAATTGTCGAAGTAATAGTAAACTATTTTTAATAAAATATTTCATAGATTTGAAATATAATCTACCTTACTTACCCATCACTAGCTGTCGTGTCTTGCCGACTGTGGCGTGACGAAGAACACTTTTTTACGGATTCCGATTAGCAATTTTCGATGATTGTTTTGTCTAGTGAAATGTAATTAATTGATATATCTTTATGCCATTTTACAATATATCATTAATATAGTTTTTAATAATAGTAAAAAGAAACACAGAACACTTAATTTAGTACATTTATTTTGCACTTAAAAAATGTCGTTTTCTTGTCGGCTGTAGACGACGGTGGCGTGTTGGGCACGTTTTCATTTGTCGTCTATACCCGACCGTGGCGTTCAAAAGGTTAACCCGAGTTTGTTTTAAAGTTAAAGAAGATAGATATTGATCAATATCGGCCGAGTACCTTTCTGCTCGACGGGCGCGGCGGGCGCGAGGCGCGCTCGCTGGCCGGCGCGCGCCTCGGCCTCGCGCCGCAGCCGCAGCCCGTACTGCGCGATCTCGTCCGCCGCCAAGTTCGACGTCATCACGAAGATAGCGTTCTTGCATTCGATCAGCTTGCCTTTGCCGTCTGTCAGCCGACCCTGGGACGAATACCGGGTCACAAATCTCACGACAGCCGTGTGCTACTTTGACATGTGGATCGTTCATTACCTCGTCGAAGAGCTGCAGCAGCACGGTGAGCACGTCGGGGTGCGCCTTGTCCACCTCGTCGAACAGCACGACGGCGTCGGCGCGGCGGGCCAGCGCGCGCGTGAGCTGGCCGCCCTCCTCGTGACCCACGTAGCCGGGCGGCGCGCCGATCAGCTTGGCCACCTCGTGCTTCTCCTGGTACTCCGACATGTCCAGGCGGATGAAGGCGGCGGGGTCGTCGCGGTGCATATACCGCGCCAGCTGCTTCGCCAGCTCCGTCTTGCCGATGCCGGAGCTGCCGAGGAACAGGAACACGAGCGGGTGCTCGTCGTCCGCCCAGCCGTTCTCCTTGCGGCGCACGGCGGCGGCCACGGTCTCCACGGCGGCCTGCTGGCCCACGATGTACTGCTTGAGGCGCTGCTCCAGCGGGAAGCGGCGCCGCTCCTCGGCGGCGGCGGCGGCCGCGGCCTCCTCCCAGACGCGCGTGTGCTGCACGATGAGCTCGCGCGCGGGCGACGGGTCGCGCGCGTAGTGCAGCGCGCGCCGGCCCGCATGGTCGCGCGCCGTGGGGTCGGCGCCGGCCTCCAGCAGCGCGCGCGCGGCGCCGGCCGAGTCGGCCAGCGCCGCGTAGTGCAGCGCCGTCCAGCCCAGGAACGAGGCGCGCGCGTTCATGGTGCCGCAGAACTCGTCCTCGCGGCGCTGCAGCACCTCGAGCGGGTGCAGGCCGGCGGCGGCGGCGGCCAGCGAGGCGCCGGAGTAGCGCTCCTGCAGGTCGGGGCGCGCGCCCAGGCGCAGCAGCTCGTGCACGGCGCCGGCCTGGTCGTTGGCCGCGGCCACCATGAGCGCGGTCCAGCCCAGCGCGTGGCGCCAGTCGACGGCGCCGGCGCCGCCACCGTCCGCCTCTCGTTCGCTTTTGCCGCTCGAAACTGCCGCCTCCACTTGCCTGAAAAAACCTCACACATGAAGTCGACCTTTGTGCAAATGCAAAAAAGAGGCTAAAAACTTCAAGAAATAGATAAAACTGTTACAAACTTACTGGATTGACAAACTGTTACATAAGCAGTTTGGCAGACTTTAGGTATATTATTGTTAATACAAAGTTCTTATGTAGGGACTTATTTTGAAAAAGGTTAATGACTGACATTAGTCATAGAAGGTACAGTTAGTAGGTTAGGAAATTCAACAGGTCCATAGCTGGATGGTGCTGATCCACATGTCATGCTCGTGAACAGGCTCTGTCAGTTGAGACTGGCCATCTCTTATAACTGCCAGGGTTTATCTTTAAGATTATATTTGATATTCTCACATATAGAAACAACAAGAATATTGTACCCAGGATTGTTTTGTAAGGACGTAATCACTAAAATGTGATATTATTAATTTAAATTGATTTTCTTTTTAATATTAACCTAATATTTATAAATTATGACGTAAGTAGGTACGTAATATGAATTTCTATTTACTTAATGATTTTAAAGCATGCTACTTTTCATCATATTTTATTAAATTGCTGTGCCTGGCCTGCCTAGTTACAATGTTCACATGGACGCTCCATGTGAACTTGTAATTACTATTTTAAGATCTTGTACACACATGTGATATGCAATAAACATTTGAATTTGATTTTGTTATATCTCTAAGTATTTAAAACAGAGTGTCCATGAAGTTTGTTGCCCATTCTTCTCCATGGAGATCTACGTTTTGGAATTGGCAACTAGCTTCAACTTTCTGACTAACTCTTTGACAATTCAAAAGTGCCTGTAAATGGTTTAATTGAAATAAATGCTTTGAGTTTGACATTGAACAAAAAAAACACTGGCACAGAACCCTAACAGGAATACTCACCTCCGCAATTCTTGTACATTTCCGAGTTGAGCAGCTTTAAAGAATCTTTTCTCTGAAACAATAAGACAGGCAATAAGCAGCTGATTCTGGGACAGCATGGGTACAACTTAGTGTACAATAAATTTAATAATTGCAGGTTATCGTCAACTAATGGATAGAATTTCTAGTGTGAAAATGGAATGCTTTTGGTCACAACAATAGGTCGAAAACTCTTCTAAATTAATTTCCAAGAGTGATTAAAAGTTAAACTTTGATGTCTATAATTCTGTTTTTTTTTTATTGTACAAAACAAAATTTTATACAGCCACATTAATGTGGGTTGGTTCTGGGATTTGTGTTTCAAAATTCAAGATGTGATGTTATTTATGCTTTGGTATATGGACATTATTTTAATTAGTATTGTAGAAGTAGATAAGTATGTTGGTTTAAAGATTATTATGTGTGGATTTTGTTCTGATCATTGAAGACACTTTTAAACAATGCTTCCATTCTTTGGAGGAATTGTGTAGCTTATATTTTTTACATCAATCAGCAGGTGGCTTTCATCTGTGTCTACTGGGGTCTCTGGGGCGGGTCTATATCCACTTGTTGCCCTCATGTCAGTGATGTTTGATGTTGATGAAGTGAGCAAATTTTCATGTACCTATGGATGATCTACAGCTTTCTCTAATGGTCAAGTCTTGAGAACAACAATGTAAGTAGTTGTTATAGTATATGCACCATTAAAGACATGATCAGCTGCCAGTAGCGCAAGTGCCAGTGTGCCAGCACCGAGCACTCTCGTGCACCCTCGTCGGTAGTCGCCCCCCGGGTCGCTGTTATTGTCTGCCGAATGCACCTGCCGAGCCAGCACGCCTGTTAGCCGCGCCGACTGCTTTATCGCGAACGCACACCGTTTATAGATACATCTAGCAGATCGTAATGTTGACATTGTTTTCTTGAACTCAGTAACTCACTCGATCTGTCTTACAAGTAACCGTCAAATTAAATTCTTCTGTGTATTTTGTGCAAGGAACGGAATATAATTTAAAATGCGCTTTATCCACATTATTACTGATTTTTTTTTTAGTTTTTTTAGCTCGCCAGAGCTGTCATTTTGATTTTCTAGTGTTCTAATCCATACAAAAGTACTCTGTGCTCAAAGTGAATTTTATAAATAGGTTATGAATACGACTCTGTGGTTCTGTGTTCGACAATCGACAAGTTTTCATAGAATTTATGTCTGACATTATTGCAGGCCAGGTCAGCGTTGCCAATGCCTATTAGCAGATTCCCCAAAATACCCAAATTTGGGGAGAGCAAAATCCTGATTCCCCACAAAATCCCCTCAAAATCTATACTAATCTATACTAATATTATAAAGCTGAAGAGTTTGTTTGTTTGAACGCGCTAATCTCAGGAACTACTGGTTGGAATTGAAAAATTATTTTAGTGTTTGGATAGTCCATTTATCGAGGAAGGCTATATATAGGCCATAGAGTAAAGTAATATATAGCTATAGGCTATATAACATCACGCTATATGTATGATGGAATTGTTCCTCTTTAAAAGTTCTAAAAAAAAGTCCGCGACAGCATATTTAGATTTTAAGATTGACTCACTATAACCTTTTTTATGGTAATCAAATTTGTTCGAAATTAATGCATTATTTTTGAAGGAGTTTTATCAAAATAATATTAATTCTTATTCAAATAAATCGTTTTAACATCATGGGTATTTATGTAGCAGTAAAATACTTTTTAATTCATTCGAATCGGATATTTAATTTCGAAGTTATCACGAGTATGAAAATGCAATACGCGAACCGTTCGACGCCGCGCCGGAGCCGCCCCGCCGCGACCGACGTTTCCTACTCCTAGAGAGGAGAGGATGGGTACACGGGTAGATCATGACCTGGAATAGAACATAAGTTTTATCCCTATATTCCCACGGGATCGAGACCTACGCGGGTGAAACCGCGGGGCACAGCTAGTTATTTCATGAAACAAACTCAATTCTATACAAAAAATCAACAATACTTATGAATAACAAAGTAAAATAAATCACAGTTTAAAAAAGATTATACATAGGTACATTAATAATAGGATAAAAAATATATTCTTTGTCTCGCCCGCCGCTATATTGTAGCGGGGGTTTCCCCCGAAGATTTATTGAAATTGATGTAATGTTGCCATAAAAAATACAAATTCAGACTGGAACTTACTGAAGGATCCATATCCCAGTATGTAGTAGAATTAATAATTTTTGTAATATTGGTTTGACTTGGTAAAATGTTAATATCCCCACATAATCGCCGCACAAATCCCCGCATGGTGCCTCTCCCCACAAAATCCCTGATCGTTTTGAAATTCCCCACAGTTTGGGGAAATCCCCCACAAATTGGCAACGCTGTTTAACTATCTACCGTAGCACAGTGTAGGCTTGTAGAAAATATCGATATATCGATACATCGATATTTTTGTTCAATATATCGATATTTTTTGGCGATAGATTTTGGCCGACGAAAGCTGATCACGAATTATTATCTGCTGAATATTTTATACTTCACTTCTAAGTAAAATTAGTACATGTCTAATTATTATTTAAATATGAAATACTGATGTAAGTATCGCATAATATGTCTTGAATAATAAATAGTATCGACTCCGGGGGATGCACTAGGGTGGCCCGCGAAATTCAAATTTTCTTACGTTTTTTGCAATTTGCAGGTCAGTATCAGGTTGTATGTTGATCTAAATATTATTAGCGCTCGTAACAAATATGGATTTACAGAATTATAAACATTAAAATCAGCAATACTCACGTAAGTGTATTGAATGACTATTTCATGAAATCAAGACATTTGGCACTTTCAACAACTTAGAGAGTTGTATTGCTGATTATCTATTATTTCGATATATCGATAAAAATATCAAGTATCGAAAATGTATCAAATACGATATATTATTGCCAATAGAAATACCGTTATCACCACTGACTAAAACCGCTGAAATTGAAATTCAGAGCCGTAAAAAGTAGACGCACAATTTGTTTTATCGATACGATTTCTATTGTTAATGCGTTATTCAGCTTGTCAGCGAAGCTTGTCAATGTCAGTTCCCTGAGCATGTCCCTGAGCTTTTCTTTTCTTCAGCCTTGTGTCAAATTCAAAGCCAGAATTAAAAAAAAAAATCTTTGTCTTTGGTTGAAAGTAATTTTTGCCAAAATACACGTCCTCAAATCGCTTATTAATTCAATATAATTAATTAAAACAGATTCCGTTGTTGACGTGCTATATTTTTTGATTTGAAATAATGAAACAGGAAAAGTCAGCAGCAAGTCAGCAGTGGCAAAATCAGCGGCAAAATGGCAACACCAAATACGACTTCATCAATTTGACTGAATTTCTGTGTGTGTGAAGATTCCTGAATTTCATGCACGCGGCTAATAAATTCGAAATGAAAATATTGTTTGTTAATATTTTTAGACTTTGCTGATGTTGAGTTAGACTTGCTGTCTAAGTCCAGCGCCTATTATTATGTACCTTGGTGGACAAGGTATTATTTTTACCAATTCCGCTGCTGTTGGAATGTGTTGACACTATAAAGTGTTTGTTTGGGAAAAGCGTAATATTGCTGGTGGAAAGATGGCTTTGGGAGGCTCGACGTATTTGAAAAGTGCTACAATGTTGGAGCAATTGTTGGAGGAAATAAACTTTCAAAGGACCAAGGAGATGCGTCAGCTGATGAAAGATGGTGAGTGACAGATTAATAATTTTTGTATTTTACCTGTATCTTTATTTATATTTACTAACACAAAAGAATACTGTAAGGTATCATCCTTTTCGGTTCCTATAATAAAACTTCCTTCGAGTAGATCTAAAATTCATCCCTGCACAATAATTATTGTGGCTTTCAAATATTCAATGATACACTTGGCTGATAGTGTATACTCCAATTCTTACAACGGGCAGAGTTGTAAGAATTGGAGTATACAAGTAGTAGATCCACTTACAGCTGTGTCAGTTACTGTGGCACTAAATTAAAGACTGCAGTCTCCACTTTCCGTATCCAGTCTACCCGTAATAATAATTAATCAATAAGGAAATACAAATTATTTATAAGTAAGTAGTTTATCATCACATTTCTTTGTCTTTTATTAAAAACATTTTTGACTTGCATGCTAGTGGCCTTTTTCTACTAGTCTCTGCCTGAAAATCTTGCACATCTGACCTGACTATATTTAATAATCTAATATGAATTGTAACATCAAATGTAACATCAATTTTAACTCTTAAGACCTAATATAGAATTTTAAGACCAATATTTTTTTCATATTCGGATAGCTAATGTCCTAAAGCAGTGCCATTCAGTCAAGAATGTCAATTAAAAATCTAGCAAAAATAATAAAAAATAATATACTATAAAAAATCCGCGAAATTTTGCAGGCTAGCTCTACTAGTAAATGTACAAAGTAGTAGTACTCAAATAGTATTTATTTCATAAAATAAATTAATTGACTATTTATGTGAACTATATGAATTCTACTAGAATAACTAATAGTACCTGAACCAGCGAGCAGCACTAGCTAATCTGTTACAACATGTGCTGCTGAGTCAAGTCGCACCAGACACTGCACTTACACTGGACTCCTAACAGCGTGTGCATCAATCAAATTTGACCTACATAAAAAAAAGGAAAACTGATTAATTTAATTCTTTCATTATTTAACTTAGGATTTATTTTCTATTTCTTAGAGATTCATCTTTACTCTCAAGTAGCACACTTGTGAATTATTAAAAAAATAAATTTTAAAAACAGAGGATAAAAAAAGAAGTTAATCTGTTATTAATTAAATGTCAATGCGAAAATTAATACACTGGCAGTCTATAATAGGGGTTGATGATGAATATCCCTGTAACTTGCAAATTAATATTACATAAATTAACTAACTATAAAATACATAGAATTTTAATATTGTTGTATGAAATAAAACCTTATGATCTGCAACATAATTTGAAAAAGTTAAAATTTTAAAAACCTCCAATTTGGAAATAAATTCAATTACCGGTTGTTTTACTTTCTCACTTTTGTTTTTAATCTATCAACTCAAAATGATAAAAGGCGCTCATTGTCGTCTTTCACCATCAATAATGAATTACTGTGTTGTTGCTAACACAAGAAGAATGTACACGTATTGTCACTGTTTTGTTCACTTGTTCAATGTTAGAAGAAGGCAGAAAAGTACAGCAAGAACCATAGGCGTGTCACTTTCTATAGTGCAGCGAGTCGTCCAACGTTTCCGAGAAACTGGGCAGAACAAGAAGACCAGGAACCGGCAGACCAGATACTACGGCTCGAGAGGATAGAATTATTGTTAGGACCATGCTCCGAAATTGGCACCTCACGGAGGTTGATGTAACAAATTAACTTCGAGAGATCCGTAGAGATGACGTTAGCGAGCGGACTGTAAGGCGGCGGCGGCTCCTTGAAGCTAATTTGACCCCACATAAACCGCAAATGGTCCAAAACTTGAAACGGAACATCGGGTAGCAAGATTACGTTACCCTCGCGAAAACGTACACTGATTCGTCAGAGTCAGTCTCTTGCCCATTCTTCGTCTTCCCACATGACATGTCTTGCACATGACGGGCGGCGAAGATTCTACCGACGGCCAAGGGAAGTTTTATTCCAGATTGTTTTGAGGAAAAAGTGCTTTTCGGCGGTGGATTTGTTATGGTTTGGGCTGGAATCTCTTCAGGGAGTCGCACGGATGGAAAATGGTACGCTAACTAGTGCAAGATATGAGGAAGAAACTCCTAATGAGCATGTCGGCCATAAGAATGAATTAATATGGGTAAAAATTCAATATTCATGCATGACAACGCCAGGCCACATACAGCTCAAATTGTAAATGAATATTTTCAGGACGTTGTTGGCATCAATCGCATGGACTGGCCCGCGATAAGCACGGACCTGAATCCAATTGAACACGCTTGGGACGAGCTTGGGGGCATGCCCAATCGCCTGGCAGCTGTGAGACGAGCCCGTGGAGGCAATACAATTTAGGGTTCCGTACCCAAAGGGTTAAACGGGACCCTATTACTAAGGCTCCATTATCCGTGATCCGTCCGTCCGTCTGTCACCAGGCTGTATTTTATGAACCGTGATAGTTAGACAGTTGAAATTTTCACAGATGATGTATTTTTGTTGCCGCTATAACAACAAATACAAAAAAAACAGAATAGAATAAATATTTAAGGGGCTCCCATACAACAAACGTGACTTCCGATCATCCGACTCGCACTTACCAACTACTAATTTTACAGTACATTTATTGCTACAACCTTAGAATAATTATCCTCAGGCTACAACAATATATTAATGCCATCTATTTATAGCAGTTAATATTAGAAATTCATAAAAGCATGCGAACCCCACTACAATCATACACTGCCGTCAATATCGTTCATGTCGCAAGATGATGTGAATTAGACACATGTTGCTCTAGATTAATACACAGGCTCCATCAAATAATATTTAAAAAACAATGATGGATCGACCCGTGCGGCTGTTATTACTTAGCCACGAGCTTCTCCACTTTATCCCTTAGAGGTGATTTTTTATTCAAGCCACTATGAGTAGATTCTAACCTATTGTTCCTAGCAAAGATATAAATATGTCTAGATAGACATTAGACAGACAAAGCTTTGAACTCGGCGAAAAATATAGCGTCCAACCGTTGGCCTTAGTCTGTCAGCTTACTTGAATATTACTCAATGTGTTGTAGGTTATTATTATTATATTATACTGGTGTATAAATGCCTATCTCCACTCTTTCCACTAATCTTGGATGACTTAAAGTCATTTATTTCATAACAAAATACATTGTGTCGAAAATATTGAATGATGTTTGCTGTTGTAGTTCAATTTCAGTAATCTAGCCCCAAAGATTGTTGCGTGCCTAGAACCCAGTCTTAATTCAGTTTGGCGGGAACGCAGTAAGTAGGTATCTATAGATACTTATTGTTTTTTCCTGGTCCATAGTTTTGAGCCGCAAACGCAATGCCTCGCTGACATGCATCCATGCGTCGCGCGTCGCTGACAAACGCGTGTGCACTTGTCAAAGACCATGTTTTTGTGACTTCTATGTGAGAATGGACATTGGACAGGATCAGATGATTGTCCGCTCCCATAATATCGCCGCGTCCGTAGCTTGGAATCTATTCATCATGTTGTTAGATATTTGTCAGTGGTTATTAGATAGTAGCTGTGCCCTATGTCATCTAACGACAAAATAAATACCAAAAACCTAGTTTTTAGTGGTCCTTGTGAACTTCGAACAATACTTAAGTACGGCATAATACATAACACTCCTTTGCAAAAAAAAAACGAGCATCTTACAGTCATTGGCTTTTCTATGGATAATATATTTTTTTTCCAATGTTATTAGCATAAATGACTAGTAATTTCTTATTATCAATGAGAATTATAGTTTTTTGTCCTAACCCCTCTTCCGGCAGCGCTATAATTTTACTAGCTGTTATTGCTTTTTCTGCTATTACAATCGACACAAAGATATCTGTTTTAAGTCACACAAAATAATGCTGGATTATGCGACAAACATAAATTATTCTACTAAAAATAACTAGAAGTTAGTTTTAGTTGCCTGTTATTTGCCATTTTAACCGCAAACCCGCGAACAGTAAGTAAAAAGTCACAATCTGAAAAAGGGATTATTATTGGACAGGAGTGTATATAAAAACCGGCCAAGTGCGAGACGGACTCGCGCGCGAAAAAAATCACATTTGTTGTATGGGAGCCCCCTTAAATGTTTATTTTATTCTGTTTTTTAGTATTTGTTGTTATAGCGGCAACAGATATACATCATCTGTGAAAATTTCAACTGTCTAGCTGTCACGATTCATGAGATACAGCCTGGTGACAGACGGACAGACAGACAGACAGCGGAGCCTAAGTAATAGGGTCCCGTTTTACCCTTTGGGTACGGAACCCTAAAAAACGCCTATGGGTGAAAAATATTGTAAAATGAATAAAGAGACACTAAATATTTGAATAGTCAAGTCACTCGTCGTTTCGTTACCAGTGGTCGTTCAACCGTGGCCCAAATGCGATCCAACCGACCATTTAGTCAGGGGCCAGGGGAATATGATGACTCATGGTAACAACATAACATCACACTTGTTTACCGAAGGGGGCTGCGGCAGACGTGTAGTAGGTACCACACATTTCGCCAATTTTGTTTCTAGGTTGTGAGTCTATTGCCATTGAAAAACCCAGTAACACTGCTCGACCTGGGTATCGAACATAGGACCTATTTCTCATTACCGCGACCTCTAGACCAAAGAAGCATGACTAATTAATCATCAATTAAGATTGTGTGGTGACTCGTGCGTGACAAGTTCTTTAGCTAATGTAACAGGCCACTTATTATATTAAACTAGCTGATGCTTGCGGCTTCGCCCGCGTTATTATATACTAAAACCTTTCTCGAGAACCACTCTATCCATTGGTGAAAACAGCATGAAAATCGGTGCATTCATTTTTGAGTTTATCGCGAACAGACAGACAGACGCGGCGGAGGACTTTGTTTTAATATGTAGTGATGATAAGGAGTATTTAGGTACTAATTGGAGAGTAGGTAGATACTGATAACAACGTGGCGAAATCTATAGGATACATATTATAAATAAAAGTCGCTTTTCGTGTTTGTCTGTATGTCCGCGTTGTTCTTCTAAACCACGAAACAGATTTTTATGAGGTTTCCACCATCGGCATCGTTTAGAGATTTTGTTCCGGAAGGTTTATGTATATGGTACGTTAATATAAAGTAACCTAAAAGTAACTCGGAAATCTCGAGGTTTTGTCAAGTCGTAAAACCGCACAAAGCAGGAGCTGGTCGCTAGTAAAATAATAAAATACCTACTAAACTCTGTTTGGTCCTGGTTTTCCATGTTAAGGTTTATCAGAACGAGATGTTGTGTGACGAAAAGAGTCAGTAGGAGGCTAGGAGGCTACTATTTCCGCCATACCAAAGGAGTACCATCATCATCGTGACAATAGACGTGCACTGCTGGACGTAGGCCTCCTCCAGCATAGGCCACAACATCGCATTACTCAAACTCCCAGCATAGGTCCCTTTCCATTGCAAACTGTTACTGGACTTGCTCTTAGTCGGGCTACTGGATTTTGGAGTCCTGTTGACGATATAAATTATACACCAAAGAGTGCTGTTATTTTTAAACCTTCGGGATGTTGATGTTCCCAACATAGACAAAACTGTTCTAGACTCGGCAGAGAGATGGTGTCAGGAGAGAAGTTACGAATATTCCATGGCTCCGGTTGAGTCCGGCCATGTTGTGATGATACCGGCTGAATGCATCAAATGTTTACTTTATCATAATAATGTTGATCATTCGAAATAATTCGTTCTGTCTGGCGACTGCGCGCAATGTCTGAAATTTCAGTTTTCCAGTAGAAAAGTTGCAATAAAATACCTAGTCTGTACTTAACAATAGGTAACCATTTCCCTAAAAATATTCCTCGGCACCAATGGTGACCCCTCCGAAAATCCTGGGCTGCGACCGCGCCTGGTCAAGCCCCTCCCAAACGATAATTCTGGATCCGCCACTGACTCAAGACTTTCCTCACAAAATGATTCGTATTCCTCCTCATCAGATGCCTGTACGTCTGTACGTACCGCCTTGCAGTAGTCAGTCCATAGTGAAATATTTTATATTCAAAACTAATCCAAAACAAAACTAGTCAATATGAAGCCACATGACATGGTGGTACCATGTCATGCGGCTTTTTGATTAGTAAACCAAGATCATCCAAGTATCTTTATTTTAAAGTAAAATAGCATTCAAGGTTAAGTATGAACATTAGAATTAGAATGATTGCTTACACGATAAATACCTACATTGAGATCAAGGTAATGACGAAGTAGGAACGGGTTGTCTATTTGTAGAAGGAAGTATACTCGGTCTAAGAAAAAACATTTAATTAACTTTACAACAGCATTGGTATAAACAGTTGCATGTTCCGTACATTACATTTTTCACAATATATTCTAAACAGGGAACACGTTAAATCTCGGAATGTGGCATTCAACAATGTATTTGAACTCTTGAATAGCCTCAGTTATAAACTTGGAAGTGACTACAATATAATTGTTACAAACCAGTCGGACAGAGTATGTTGTCTCTTTTTGACTGAATCATTAATAGGTGTGGTTTACATTCGATCGTGAAACAATACATAATATCATATAAGTAGGTAACCAGCTGTAACTATATATAATTATATACACAGCATTCCATAATTTTTTTTTAATGCGGCATTTCATTCACAATAAATATTTACAAGATACAAAATAAGAACATCATACGAATATATTATGTACATATTATTGTAATAGTAATCTTAACTTCTGCAAAAAATATGCATTAACTAAAAATGCATTGTTCGGGTATAAAATTAATAACTTACACGAATGCACACAGAAGCAGAATATACAGTTGACGATGAAGAGATTCACCATGACATGACACGTGACGGCCGTACTCATTGACAAGTACGCCAGCATTATTGCATGTGAAACAGTGTAACATACTTCTCTAGGAGCAATTATTTTCCGTAATATCGAAATTAATCATAATTATAATATTAACTTGTAGTTACTTATACTTGTAAACTTGATCACACCTATTTAAGGAACCGAATTAGATTTAACGTCATGGATGATTTATTGTTTCCCAGGAATGCTTCTGAGTAGAACTTAACTATTAACATACCTACTTGATATTCATTACAACTGACAAATAGTATTTATTTATTTTCCACATAATTATTCGTAGGTACATATCTTGTTCAAGTACATTATGTTTAATTGTTCTTTTAATTCTATATATTTATCTGTCACCAAATTTGATAAAAAGTGATAAGATGATAAAATTGTTTAATGCAGATGGTGACTTTAAAGATAACAGTTTCACAGTAATGATGACAAAATTATTAAAATGTAGGCAACTTGAACTGCGGTGGATTTCAGTATGATAACATTTTGAAGGCACTTTGCAATTTACATGAGTGGACATTACAAGAGCCAGTTGCAACAGTCGCGTCAGTTCCACTCGTCTCTACTAAACACTCATAAATCTCTTTCTACATTTAAATTATGTGTGCAACATAATTGGAGTTTTCAACAATGTTTCAGATTGTGGTTTCGTAGTCCTACAAGGAACGACATACTGGACAGATTTGTTTGTGCGCCACTTTCTGTTCCAAGAGGAGCAATCGATCGACTGCGACGACCTGCTGTTCTTTGTTAGAAAGCGTCACGTGAAGGGCTCCTCGCGCTACCTGCCCAAGTATGAGGTAAGTCTTCACTGCTACCACTGAGCTCAGATGTCAGTAGCGTTCTGTAGTACAATCCGACAGTGTTCGACACCCGACAGTGTGACTCACTTTCACTACGTAAGCAATCACTGTGACATTATTAGCATATTTATTAAATCAGCATCAGTTATTAAAATTTTGATTTTTTTTATCAATTACGATAGCTTATCGGATGGGAATCAAGCGATTTAATATCAGCTACGCATCATTTTACACTCTCATGTGAACTTTCACAAGCCGCCAGAGATCTGATGAACACAAATTAAATATTCGAACTAAGTAATATTTAAGTATTGAACTGATTGCAGCCAGGATCCATGTCTCAAATGGAATATATTTAACATAATCGTGAACATGCAACGGTTACCACTTAAGTTTAAACTGAATTTTGCTAACAACTTAATAAAATAAAAATCGTATCAACAGCTTGTGTCCTAATGTAAACATATCACTCGTGACCACTGATACACAGGTTTTTGTTTTCACTACTCTTGTTTACAGGACAACAATATTTCTAGATCTCAAAATGTATCTTTCTAAATCTCAAAATGGAATCATATCTCTTAAATAGTTTGTTTTTGAGTGTGGAATGTTATTCTTTAGTTAATGTCGGTGCCACCTGGTAGTTGTAGTCACTTCATTTCATTTGATTCCTAATTTAGCACCATTTTTGATGAATATATTACAAACTTTAGATGGTAATATTTTGGAATACAAAAATTATGCATTAACAACAGTTTAGTATGTACTTTATTTTAAACAATATAAAAATATTATTTCTTATAGTAGGCTGCTGGTACAACAACTACATGTACTTATATCGAGTGTCGCGCCACACTCGGCGTCACGTGCGTACATTCGTTCGTCTCCAACTATACATTAATCACAGTATATTTTTTTCTAATAAATACTTAGTAAGTTTTAACTTTGATTCGAGGTTGTTCAATAACCACTTATGAACTATACAATTTACAAAAACAAAAATTCTATCAACAGTTGAGAGTACATAATTGATCGATTATTGTTCTTTGTCAAATAAAACCAAATCTTACAATTATATTCAACAATAAAAGCATACAAGGTTGTCACTTTCTATAGAACAGTTTGCGATAGTTGTGAGGAAATAAATATTATGCTCACTTGGCGAATTATCACATTTCACACGCAGCGGTTGCCCAAAGTTCACTTGGTTCGCGCGATCGTTCAGCACAACCGAATAATATTAGAGCACGTGGGAGGCGCGCGGCACGCCTCGTGCTGTAGCGCTGCCGCTGACACTGACCGCTCTGGCCTGCTGCGCCTGTTCGCAGACCGACGTCGAAGTGTTCCGCAAGGATTCCAAGAAACTGCCCATCGGAGACCCAGAGATCGACTGGGAGGAGACGGTGTACCTTAATCTGATTGTGCATCAGTTCGACTACACGCTAACGCTGGCCATCTGCACGCGGACCAGCCCCAAGGAGCTGCAGGTCCTCAAGCGGCACTCGCAAAAGGTGAGCGTCATACGCGTTCCGGCGGCGGCAGCGTCGCGCGCGCGCGTCACTAGCTGAGCCGACTGAAGAGCTTGGTACGCGGCCACGGCAGCGGCCAGTCGTAGCGCCTCGGCACCGGCCCACGCACGTTGCGCTCCAGGTACGTAAATAGCCAGTACCACCACTCGCGCTGGATCATGTAGTGGTTGTAGCCGTTGCCGCTGCGGTGCGGCGTCACCAGCAGCGAGTGGAACGTCCAGAACAGCCTGGTGGTCACGTAGTACGCGATCACCACGTCCACCGTGTAGTGGCCGTGCGCCAGCAGCACGAACGAAACGCCGAGCAGCGCCGAGCCCCACATGGCCCAGTGCATCGGCCATAGCTTCTTCGGCGAGTACTCCGCTACAATGAGGTAACTTAACACGAGGACCATCGTGTGTCCCGAGTATATGTAGTCGCCGCAATACGTGTGTTTGCCATTTATCGACAATCCGAAGCCAGATATTAAGTAGAACATTCTCTTGATGACTAGTAGCGGCGTAGTGTTGTTGCTCTTGGGACTGCAGTAGTATGTGGTGCTGGACACCGGAAGCACAGTTACAAACATGGTAACCGACCGGTACAGGTACAATAGGCCGATGATGAAGAACAAGCGCCGGGCGACGATGAACCGGTGCTTATGGAACACGACCACCAACATGGCGACCGTCGTCGATATCATGATGAGGTACTCGGACACGGCGAGGCCCCAGTCTCTCGCGGCAACGTTGTCTAGTATTATATCATTAAGCGGTGGCGTTGTGTTTCTGTCGGGCAGTCGTTCGTGTACTAATGACAGCGACATCATGTTCACACAGACGCATAGGAATAGGAAGAAGAATGATATAATAGTTTTCCATATTTCTTTGGGGTATCTCTCCTCGCGGACGGCGCCGGGCGGGATCTCCACGATGAAGTCGCCGGCGTGCGTACGCTGCGGCGAGTGCTCCTGGTCGGGGTCGGACTCGTCCGTGGTGGGCTGCGGCGCGTCCGTTTTCACGGTGCGCGCCAGCAGCGGCTGTCGCTGCATGAGCTCGGCCTGGCTTGGCATGTCCCCGTTGTGTCGCCGGTCGTTCTGTTGTCGCGCCGCGTTGTTATTTAGGTCATTCCGTTTGAGGCGCGACTCGAAGTTGATCCCTTTGATCTCGTCGTGTGCGGTGTGCGCCGCTATGTCCACATCGCAGAGCGGCGGCGTAGCAGGCGGAGAGGGCGAGGGCGGCGGCGAGGGCGCGCGCGGTACCAGCGCTAGCTGCTTGTGCGGCAGCTCATTGGCGAGATACACGCGCACCGACTCAACCAGCGGCTCCGCGTAGTTGATCTGCTTTGGCGGCGAGGGCTCCTTGTCTGGGGAGCGCGATGAGATCGTCATCCAATCACCATTCGGCTGGATCGAACCTGGAATATAGAGAAAAGCGTGTTAGTTGTATACTAACGTATTCTCTTCCGGGATAATTAGCTCAAGAAAAGAGAATAATTCTTCTTTTCCATAAAAATATTCATTAAAACTGAATGGAAATCCCCACTCAATGACATGTTTACTATACAAGGTTCCGTTAATACATTTCTTATAAGTCATCTAACCATAATTGGTTAATAAAATATTGTCAAACATCAACGTAACATTTATATGCGTTGCTAAAAATTATCTCTATAAGTAGCCTCTGAATACGAGGCTTTTGGGTAATTTAAGAATGACATTCTTTTATGTTGTTTTCTTTTTCTATCGGTTTGGTGTCATGTTTGCTGTGTCGATGCTAACCTAACTGTTATCTGGCCTGTATGGGATACAAGTCGTCGTTTTGCATCGTTGTTATGTAAATATGGCTGTTTCTAGAAGATACCTCGTAAACAAAATAACTCCGGCGGCAGAGGCACGGTTCAAAGACCGAGGGTTATGATTGCGCGACAAGGGGGCGCGGTGAGCGGCGCGGCGAGCCGGCACCGGCGCCCCTCTTCGCGTATTGTCAGATGATAATAATTAGCCGCCGCTGTTTGTTGTGCTCGGCGCGGCCGCGGCGAAGCCCCGACCGTTCCGCCCCTTAACTCGCGATCATTGCGCGAGACAATTATAGATCGCCTCCGACAACAGATTTCTCTTTGGCCACTTGTTTCGCGAGTTGTTTTCGGTACGCGATAGAAAGCTCGTTAATAGGGACCGTCTCCCGCTTTATTCCGACTTACCCGATCAATGTGCGAGCCGTCATTCAACGGGAACGCGGGGTCTCATCGATTGGATGTCCCGGTCCTCATATGCGCCAGAAAGAAAGCCGGAAAGCCAGTCTCGCATCCAGTAAAATCACAGGCACGTAAACGAGGTCGAAATGGAAAACGATATGCATACACACTTCACTGCACGGCTAACGGAATTTCACTCACAATAGAGCATTAAAGCTTCTACTCTTCTACGAACTTGCATTCACATAGATGTTCACTACACTGTGCGAAGCCCTTAGACGCGATAACACAAAATCATATTATTTTATTACATGACAGGTTTCGCCGCTGCGAGCGTGCGTGTACAGTAGCGACCGCGTACTAGAAAAGGTGTAGCACTGGTTGGCTTCGGTCCGCCGGCGCTCGGGTGTCGTCGGGAAGGTTCGCGCGCACTCGGCTGAATGGAAGCAATTACGCGCGGCGGTGACGTCACAGCGAGACGTTCCAGTCCCCCACTCCGCGCGGGTGCGGGTGCACCGGGCCGCCGCGCGCCGCACAGCTAGGAGCAAACAAGCCGGCCACGGGCACGGCGCGGCGCCCACCGCGCCGTGTAGCTCAATGAAATAATATGTATTATCTATCACATTTCAAGCCAATTTCAATGTTTTTTTTAAACTTGATTTCTACATTATGATAGATTCCAACTCGGTTTACGGAGTTCGGCCGAAGATCTTCGAAAGAAGCGGAAAAAAATCCCCAAGTCGCATTTTTATAGAACACTGACCTTTTTGGCACAGTGTCAATACGTGGAATTACTCAGATCATATATTAGGACTTGATATTTACCTACAACAATAAATTGTACATCATCAAACCTGATTTAAATAAAGAGATGTTGTACTGTTGATGAAATGCAAGTTCTTAAGTCGCACATATCACTGAAACTCGTGGCATTCTCTAATCTGTGACTGCGAGCTCACATTGCCACTATAGTTGTTAGTTGATGGGTAGTGGAAGGTGTCGCAATGTGTTTCCGTTTGCAGCCGTTAGGAATGTTTAAGTAAGGTGGGGTTTGTAAACGGGCTGTGGACGAGTTCATGACTGAAGCGTATATGCCTTTAACCCGGGGCTATCGATGATTCTAATTTTAACATGTGTCGCTTTACATCTACTATCTACGTGTAATGCTTTATTATTCAAGCCATTAGGATTTCCTATTTGATCAGAGAATTTATCGTCAGCTGCTGCGGGTTTTCGATTAAGTAGTCTTGGATGGCAGAGATCAAACAAGGGTCACACACAGTCACAGTGCACTGTTCCATGTGATGCTTTTTCTATTGTTGCATCAGTACAAAGTTTTCTTCCCTTCGTGAAAGTTTGTTCCCCTACTTTAAATCTAAGTAGTATATTCCATAACGGTCCAGATCATATTTTTATAAAATACTACAGCAATGCCTCAAAAACACGTTTTTAAAGGAATCTAATACTTAACTACGTTTAAATTTCAATGTAGCTTTTCTGCTAAGCTAATTTTAAGCCAGTACTTGACTACCGCTATCAATATCCTATAAGTAATATTAAAAATTAGCCATATTTGTATATAAATTATATTGTATTATGAATTATATTTGTAATCACGTTCTCGAAAATGGCTCTAACGACTGCGTTGAAAGTTGCAATATAGGAGTTTACGGGGGCGAAAAATCGATGTAGCGAGGTCTCATATCTGGGAAATTACGTTTTCTATATTTTCACAGCCTCGGGGATGTGATACAACGTTTGTATACCTAGACGATATGTTTATCTGTTTTTACTCGAGCAGAGCTCTGTCGACCAGGCTACTTATGAGAATATTCCGGTTAATATTCTGTCAGGCATCTGGGATGACCTTGTCTTGTCCAATTCCTGAGGAAGGATAATAATAGTAAGTACCTATTAACTTAAAGTTCATTAAGTGACGAATTAAGCTGCTATAATGACGTAAGACCTATAGACGTTAATTCGTAGAACAATTAATTAGTAATTACGATCAACCTCTATTACCTACGTAGCCATGTAATGTTTCAAATTGCAAGTAGGTAATACAGTCCATTGTGAATATTTGTGCTCCGGTACGTATTTATATGCAGAAACGTGCAATAATATACGTTTGTGGTCGGATTTGGGTCAAGGTGTTCAACGGGCGTGCGTTACCTGGACACCGGCCGGCGACACCGATCCCATCGGGTGCATGTGATCCTTTGTTAACGGTTCACAACTATTCACAAGCCCTATGGCGGGAACTAAATTAAACAGAATGTTCGAAACATATCAGTGACGTGAAGCGATGCTGCAAGGTCGTGCAGATTACAATTCACTTCCTCACTGTCGGAGCCGATAGTTTGGACTGTTTGCCACATGCCAGAGATTTTGAATAGTCCTTGTATTAGCTGCGACGTTTCATCTCACTATTGTTCGTTTGATGACAATATCTATTGTATTTTGAAGACGTCTGTCGTCGCCGTCTTAAGCTGGTGTTACTTTAAATAATGCTTTCATTTCTTTGAATTCTACAGTAAGTGATCAAATATTGGGTTCAATGAGAGCACGAGTGTAATGATACTCCGGTTCAGACTCCGTGCAAATGTGTGGCGTGTACGTGGCGATTCGTGCCTGCTTTCTATAATCACTTTTGACAATAAAATCATTTATTTCTGGTAGGTAATTATTATTCTTAAATGTACAGAATATTATACTGTTTGCGTTGTATGACTCCAGTATGTATATCTACGATCGCTGCATACTGACAGTTGCTGTCGGCGGCGGTATTATTCAGACTGTCTTGTCTCTTGTTCATCAAAATATCAAGTGACGAAAACAGATAACCAAAATATTTACTTTGTCTGAAAGTAAAATTTCTGGTTGCCACAATTTTCGTAACATAAAACCAACTACATTATAACCCTCGGTCTTCATAGCTCGGTCTTCTAGTCTCTCACTCTCATTTTGTCGGAAGGTCAATATTTTGTCGTAAACTATCGTTGCTCGATGCAGATATTCCGAATGCAGATTTTCACTCTCCGCCTATTACACGGTTTGTACAAGGAAACCGAAGTCGGATTACTTATGTGTTGTAATTTTATTTATTTCGTTATTGTACCCAGGTATGTACCTAGTGGTAGTAACAATGTGTACCGGTCCTTTTTTTGGTTCTGAGTTTTGTTTACTAGGGTAGGGACATATTATTGTTCCAAAGATTGCTACTGTTAATGATATTGCACATCCTATATATACCTGCAGCGTAGATTTCTTTGACATGTATCATTTTGCCAGCCATATACCTACCGTTACAGAATGGGATGTACAGTATTCCTACTATATACATATATAACAGTAATTGTAAATATATAAATTACTGCAGTTAGGTCTGACAATAGTTATCCGATGAATAACTCTGCATTCTTTGGGATATGCCTGCTGCGGTCAACAGATATCAAAATGTAGTTAATGACATTGCAGTTGCATCATGATGAATATTTTACCGTAAATTAAAATAAGCTAATAAATCGACAGAGCGATAATACCGAGTACTGCGCTCTGCCATTTTATGGCGCACCGATGAAATTTTTTCGAGTTCGCTCTTGATTTCCAAAGCCTAAGCACTTTCTATCTCAACACTTTTGACTAATGTTTACTCTATTATAAAACCAGAGGCCCTAGACAAAGTGACATTCTATCAGCGATAATGATGATGGAAAAGGCAAAAATGTATAGGATTGACATAAGCTATCGAAAAGCTTATGTCAATCCTGTTGAAAGTCGTTGTAGAAATACGAAACGCATTCGAAGCGATTGTCACTTGCCTAGGCCCTCAGAATTACTGAACGAAACCTATTGATCGCACTAAAATGCTTATGAATAAACACTTTATAATTTTGGGGTTATAATGTGCTGTGTGTGCAGGTATACGCGTCACCCAGCCGGCGCAAGATGGACACGAAGGGCGAGGGCGAGGAGATGACCTACCCCCACATCTGCTTCATGGTCGACAACTTTGACGAGGTCAGTAAACACTGTTTGCTCATTAAAATCGAAAATGTCCCATAAAGAATATAATATACGTATTCTTGCGACCAACGAGACAATGAATATCGGATTAAATCATAACGACAAGCTCGATGTTCAGGTGCTTAACAAAAGTACGTTCAATTAATTCAGTATCTTGGTCTTATAGTTGGGTCATATAGGTATAAGGTAGGTAACTGGAAGAGAATCTGAAGTGTTCTAGTCGCGTACGCCTCCTATCAAGGCGAAATCGAGCGACTAAAGCTAGACAAAACACAGTAGTGTATCTTTCTACTTTTACTGTGAGCGCAACGTATGTCGAGTTACACTCCGACAGTTTCAAGGAATAAAATCCTGTAATTCAAACCACGATCATATTGGCGGCTGCCAGTAAATGTTATACGTATTTAATTTTCTCCTAATGAAACCGAAAATACACGAGCGATTCGTCTTCGGCGAATAAGCAAACTTGTTTATGTAAGGTGTGCCTCAAGGCTAGTGGCGGCGTTTATTGCTGTTCAGAATTCAGCAACAACATCCGAACATGGCTGCGATAATTAACTTCTAAACGTTACTGAGAAACAATTTGCACGTAAAAAAACAGAGGACAAGTAATGGGCTGTTAGTGCTGTTACTAAAGCAATTATGAGAATCATTAAACAATCTCCTTGTAAACATGGACAATTCATTGGTCTGGTCCACTCAGGACGTAATAATATATTTCGGAGATACAACGCGGTAAATTCAAATTCTTTTATTTGCAAATATGGGTAAATAATTTATATAGATATTTTACATTCATAACAATAGTCTTGGTATCAACATATTTTACCTTTCGGCATGAAAAGTACCAGGGACCGAAAACCTTTATAATACGGTACAGGTATCGAAAAATTTTGGTTGCTTCCACGACTAAGGTTACCGCCATCCGGGTAACCCAAGAAGAAGAATCAAGTTACCTCTTTTATGTTGCCATTTTATACCGGTTACACACACAGGCGATGCGCGCCTTTTGACTAATGCCGACAGCTCGTGTAAGATAGAGGTAATTTTTATTTCGGTAATCTGGTTGTATTCAATTTAAGGTAACATTTAAAATATCTGTAAAACTAGTTTAAAAATAAATCTTATAAGTTTATCCTGTTATACTCAGATACACTGATGATGGTATTAGGCGATGATGCTCCATTTAGATAAGTGGTTGGTTGGTATACACGGGCCAGCCTTGCAAACTAGGTATACTGTTTTTTAAAGGAGTTGTTACTAGGAAATTAATTTAAAATACCCATTATATAAAATGCTCTACAATATCCATTCCAAAATCTGTAAATGAAACTCATCTTCTTTCTTTTCCCAATTTATCATGTCATCTTCGTTATCCCACTTCTGACGATACGACATGACGAATCTGATGTTTCACACAATCCATACATACATCTTTTCTTTGGTCTGCCCGTTTTCCAATAGCCCACACATTTATACTTAATCTTTTCTTGTCACTAGTATGCTCCTCATTTCTTCACGTGACGTGTGTTGCCAGTTACACCTAAAATAGGGACCGTTATGCAGCCTTTCTCTATATAAATTTGCTGTTCAAGTGTTACTATCTTCGACGGCTGTATTGACATTTACTACTTAGTAGATAGTAGTAGAAGCAGCATGTCTTCAATAAGCAGCCGTCCTGTTCTAGTTCTCTTTCTCGTGATCCCAAGCGCGACTGCTGAGCGTGGGGTCCTGGATTTGATTCCCGGGTCGGGCCCGAGAAGTGTTATTGGGTTTTTCCATTAGGAATTTCTTAATAACAGAATGGAGTTTGGAAGTTGGCGGTGTGATACCCCCGTGCCTCAGAAAGCCCGTGAATCCATTGGTCCTGCGCATGATCTCTATCCGGTCGTGTAGGATTGCCATCCCATCGGACTATGAGAGTGGAGAAGGAGAAAGTGCACCTGTGTTTACGCATACACTTGTGCTCTATAATATCCGAGTCGCCGAAGGATAGTCTCTATTGATATTGGCCGCCATGGCCGAAATACGGTCTGGAGGACTATATATTTGCTCTCAGTGGCTATGGTACGTTGTGTAGTGGTGTGTATTGTACTCATGTAGTCGGCTGTTGGATTGTCGTTTGTGCCTCAATTCTGTCTGTCGATATAATTAGACTTGGCGTTGCATTCGTTCAGCGACTTGGTAAACGGCCGTCCTTTGTCTCTGGATCTTCGTCATCTGTCTTCATCATGTCGCTGTCATCAACGGTATCTTCAACAAGAAGGTATTTAGGACTACACGAGTCTAATGCGTAGTACTGATCTGATGCAATTTGGTGTTGTTTTATTTTGTCACCTCAATTAAAGCCATGACATTAAACTCTGAATGTCAAAACGTTTACGTTTTCTTAAAATACAAAAAAATTGAAACGCTGTCGTGACTCGTGACTCTTATGTACCTACACTTGTTAAACTACGATTTGTATGCACAAAACCTGTTTCAGTTATTTCTGCGCTGAAATGTTCGAGCTAGTCAAGTTGATGACATTAGCGTGTTATTACACAATTAGCGATTAGCAGCCGACTGACTGGTGATTATGTCCTGATTTTAGATGTCCATTGATTTCCTTTTTTTACCTAATTGAATCGTAATCGGAGCTTGTTTTATTTACAAAATGGCCTCCTCATTGGAATGTATGTATTCTTGATTCGACGCGGCTGCTGTTGCAATGCGATGAAGTGATACGCCTACAACGTCTCCAGAACCGGTTTCATGACGTTACTAGTGACGTGATTGGGTACTATAACTCATACCTGTTTTACACTGCGTAGATCGATATCGACTCTTGGCTGAGCAAAGTTTCAACAGACCGAGACAAGATCAGCACAGACTCGTTTCGTCAAACATTTCTAAACGAAATCGATTTATAGCCAATTAATATGCTGTTCTTTAGTAATCAAAATGTCATTCTAGAGATTATTATATACTTCGATGCATCCAGATTAAGTGTCGTTATGCAAGCCAATAACAACTACAAGCGTTATGAAACCACAGCAAAATGCACTTGCAAAACTTTCATAATATCAGTTTAATTGTTACATTATTAATTTCGTAACATGTGTGTTTTATTGCATAATGCTTTGGAATCAGGACACCTAAACCATTAGTAAGGTTAAGGGTCATTGTTGAACAAATTAAATTGGTACCTACCGGCCGGCACTAATTCTGAAAAGAGAGCATTCGGTGAATTGCGGTGACATGCATGACCGTTATTACCTCTTTAAATGGCTAGCTTCTATCCAGATTATTCACGAAATAGCCAATTCTGTAGTTGACCGATATATTGTGGTATTAAATCTGACTGAGAACGGAGAAGGTGCGTGGGTGCGTTGGCGTCGCGGGCCGGCTGGCCGATCGGTCGGCCCGGTTGCGCGGTCGTATCGGCAGTGGGCACCACGACCTTGCGCACGGGCACTCTCGCTCCGTTTGTTTGTTTTTGTCGCCTGTTGACCGATATGCAGTGTGAGACACAAGTGCCAACTCCGATATCGTATGTTTTGACACTTCGCACATTAAAAGATAAAAATAAATAGGTACTCCAAAAGTCGCTTCAATCATTCGAGTCATTGAATAGCACTTTATCATTGTTACCGAATTATTTTGCTTAGTGCTTTTGGGTTTTGATACAAGATAGCTTGATACCAAAATACCAGGCCTTGGGTATCCTTACATAATGAATCCTAAATGTTCCTAACTAATATTATAAAATGCGAAAGTGAGTTTGTTTGTTTAAGCTTTCACGCTAAAACGGCTGAACAGATTTGGATGAAATTTGGTGTGGGAATACTTTGAACCTTGGAGAAGGACATATGCATTTTTTTCGACATATCACGTGGACGAAGCCGCGGATATTATAAAACAAAGTAACTCACCGCGCCTGTCTATCTGTCTGAACGCGATGAACTCAAAATCTACTGAATGGATTTTCATACGGTTTTCACTTTTCACCAATTGACGGAGTGATTCATGAGGAAGGTTTAGGTGTATTAATTATTCAAGTTTTAAAAAACTATTTTGTATATAAGTTTTTTTGTGTAAATTGGCTGAAATATGATGATGATATTTGAAGATGTCGGAAATCATGCTGCTGGGAGCTTTACTAGCGTGCGCCGCGTAAACCGTAAGAGATACTTACATAAAATTAATGTTCTACAGGACTGTATATCAAAAAGTCCGCGATAGGATATTTTGTCTGTCTTCTAAGGATAATCCACAGCAACAATTTATAACTTTCAGAATTTGATAAAAACTTCATCCAGGTGCCTAGGTGCAACGCTATAGGACAGGAGTCTTCGCGCATCGCTTAAATATGTTCTCGTGGGATATTTTTCGTCATCCATCGAACAGAACTAAATAAAACTGAAAACAGTTTTTCAGTTTCCTCGCTATAGATCCACTAAATTATATATGTATTTCGAGGAAAATTCGTAAATTCGTATATCGTGTTAGTTCAAATTACGTAATGTTGTAGTTTATTTCTGGAAATAGGCAATGAGTTTTCGCGGCTTCTCACCGTGACACAGTTTGCAATTTGTTATTAAATAAAAAAGTAACAAGTTTCTCATTGTGCGGCCTATGCGCTTTTATAACGCAACTGTAAAACCTTAAAAAGAGGTACTGGCTGCTGAATTGATTTTGGTTTCTCCCCTTTTCTTAAGCTTTTAATGATCCTCAATGTCTCAGCCGCATGGCGCGGCTCGTATGTGGGTACTCGTTTATACTTGTTTTACTTTTTTGTTAGAGGAAGTTCAATTATGTAGGTATATTGAATTTTCCGATAATCCAATTTTCAACTTTATTAAGTACCCATCCTATATATCTATGTATTTGCCTACCAACGACACGAGTGCTGTGATAAGGAACACTTGTTCTCACTTTAGTTTCAATGGGAAACTCAACCATGCGCGCTACAGTACCTACGGTTCTCAATGACAGGTAAATTACTTTAATGAATGGCCAGTTTTGAGGGGTTCCATACACTTTATGTCAACCACATAAAGCCCATTGTTGCGAAATTCGAATAGGTAAACGACGGTTCGGGTTAATTGAACGAATAAATTGGACCAATATAAAACTTGTGATGATGAGCAATAAATTCAATGAATGTTTATAGCACCTATTGAATTGATTCATTAATTAGGCAACTGAAGTACTGTTCATGCTGTTATACTCTCATCGTTTAGTCATTGGCTGGAGCCCTACACGTTTCCGTACCGTCGGTGACAATACGTGCACTTAATCTTGGCAGTTCCGTACTTCGCGCAGAGGAATGCGCAGTTATATTTTTTATGCTACGGCTACACTTCGCGTTATCGCGAACTTTTCTTCGTAACACTTTCTCTCTCGCACACCCCTCGATTACTCGCTGAGCAACAGAGAGCGCACTAAGAAAAGTTCGCGATAACGCGAAGTGTAGCCGTAGCATTACCCAACAAACATTTTTGTCATATAATCAAACTTTTATATGACCTTAAGTCTTTTTAAAGTTATTTTATAGTCATTATTTTAACTCTTCGTCATGTACTGGTGTATTATATGTCCGAATAGTCATAAACATTTTTTGTCGTATAATAATGTCATATGACGTTATTTCGACATTTATAAAACTTACTTAACGTTTTCGTAGTATAAACGTCATAAAACTGTACATTTTGTGATATAATTACCTTTTAAACATCTGCTAAACGGATAATAATTGTATACACGTAGTATTTGTTACCATTATATATAAGTCGAATAAGTATTACGAGTGCGACCTGTATACATCCTAAAGTATCACAAACATGATAATACGACCGCTACTTAATTAATACTCATATTAAAGGTTTATAATTACCTTGTATACAATTTTCGCGTACTTTAATACAAAGTAATAGAGCTCAAGCTGAGAGTGAGCAAAATAAGAAAGGTTCCGTATCACATTTAAATGCAAATTTAACTAATCAATTTAACCAAAATACTACAAGTGTGCCCCGCAGTTCATTTTCCAAAGTTCAGGACTCTTGTTGATTTTTCGAAGTTGAAGTCATCCGAAAATGAAGATAATGTTGATAAAGAAGACACTTCAACCAACAATGATGACTTCAGAGACGATTAAAAAAGTGGGCTATTGATTTTAATATTCCACAAGTTGCATTAAAGCCAAATAAATCTATATGAAGGAGGTAATAAAAAAAGGCGGTCAAGTCAGGTCAAGTCAGGTCAAGTCAGGTCAAGTCAGGTCACGTCAGGTCACGTCAGGTCAAGTCAGGTCAAGTCAAGGCATTTTAAACGGTTTTTATCCATTTGTATTAACCAGTCAGGTCAAGTCAGGTGTGTCAGTGATTAATGATAACATTACCACAGATATTATAATACTACACAGATAACATTACTATGTAGTTGAAAGAAAAAATTGTTTCATTTTTTTAATTATCCCAGGAACGTAATTAACATTTCAAGTTTTCCATTTCAAATGTGCGCATATCATTTCAATGAGGTCCATCTTTGATAAAAACTTATCAACATCCGCATAATTAGAGATCACTGTGGGGTTTACCTAAAACAAAAATATTATTTAGACTTAACCGCTTGAGTCCTAATGATGCACGCGATGCATCAATCGGAAATATCCTTCAAGCCCCACTGATGAATAAAATGCATCAGTCGATGCCACGCAACTTAGGTCTCTATTTCTACTGAAATACGGGTTAATAGTGTCTATGGGCAGTAGCACTCTAGAGTTGGATGATATTCACGTCAAATTAATCTACTAAATGCTTAATCTGTGCATGGAACGTTTGACAGTGTCATCTGTCAGAGCGCCTGCGCGGGTGTGCGCGGACGGTCTCCGTGCATATTTTAATAATTATTTCGTGTTTTTACTGCCGTAATCGTCGTGAAGTGATATTAAATCAAATTAATAATAGTTTATACATCGTGTGTGATAATAATATTACCAAAATACATAAGTTGAGTGTGCAAAATTAGCGTATCAAAAAAATGCCGTGAAAGTACTGAGTGTGGTGGTGATTATGTGAATAGTGTTTGTTTTATGATGTTTACAGCGTGGGAAGCTACTATAAAATATTAATTAGTGTAATTGAATCAATTTGTAAGTGATTTTCACTACTATAACGTCATAATAACAACATTTTGTCGTCAAAACACGGTCCTTGAAATCAAGGTCAAGATGACCTCTAGTTACGTAATAATTTTGTTTTTTATTTTCTGTTATTATCTCAAACTGTTATTTTTTTTAGATTCGTTATCTAATCATAATACTGCCTGTAAAATTTTATAACAATAGAAACAGTATTTTTAACAGAAATCGTCAAAACATAAGAACAAATAAACTACCACGCACTTTACGATAATATTGTAAATCCTATTGTATTCATCCGTTCACCGTATATAGATAAGTATGTGGTCTGTTTATTCAAGAATCCAAATTACTTTACGTTATCGAGCTACGATAAGTATAACTCAAGATATTGAGGTTTTACCCGGAGCCGCTGACACGCGGCGGGCCTCCGGGGCGCGATGTCGGGCGAGCAGCGGGCCCTAAAAGAATTACGCGTTCCAGCAAGGAACCTGAGTTACCTAAGTTATAAGTCACGCAAACAAATATTCTATTTTTTTAATATAAATTCTTTGAACTAAGTTAGCTAAGCGTTTTTAATTTTATCACTGATCCCTAAATCAACTGTAATGGCGTAAACATTTACAATGAACACGCAGTTTATAGGTCGGGAAGTTATGTAGTTGTCATATAACGCAGTCACTTAATAAAATTATTAATAAAATATGTGAAAACGTTAGAGTTTTAAAAGCGCATAAAAAAATTGTTCCAAACCTACCTCACATTAATCAGTAAACTTGATTGCACAATGGTTTACGACTGATGAAATGGTTTTATCACCTCAAATAACAAAGAAAAAATGCAATATTAACTCAGCTGTCAAAAACACCGCCATATTAAATTAACGTGATATAATCTGTTGCAATATAATTTCGTTCAATATGAGCATCATCTTTAAATGACAATAACACAACGATTACATTATATAAAAGTCGTATTGTGTACCATAAGTCGACCCGAAGTCGAATACACGCCGCGACAGCTATCATTACATGATATTTAGTCAAATCGCCGACGTGTATATGACTACTATGCGACTAAGTAGGTATTTATATGACTGTTACACGAAACTCTTAGCAACTTAAGTTGAATAAAATGGGCCCTAATGCCGTAGAGTAAACGTCCTTATGACATTTATACGATTATACTGAATAACATTAAGTTGCCACCAAAACGTCTACTCAACGTCGTAAATGTTTGTTGGGTAGGAACCAAATGGTGACATTGGCGCGAGTGTGAGTGAGAGCAAATGCGCGAAAGTTATATGCGCCTATGTTCAGACCTGCCGAGTTATAACGGCCATATTGTACGTATGTATGAGCAGCTTTCTTCCATTAGCTAATGCTTAAACCAATAGTGTCTAAATTGGTTTCGTTTTCTCTAACTCTTGCTGAAAAGACTAATTAAAAAAATCATCCGATGACGTTTTGTGGAAGTCATTAAAAGCTGTAGTGCGGATCGCGGCCCTGAACTCTGTTACAGACGCTAGTCTATCTAGTCCATTGAGTAGTCATCTAGTCATCTAGTCCATTTATTGAGTCCATTGTAATTTTACAACATTGTTACGAGATGTAATATTATGGACAATAAAAGTAACTCGTCTGTCTGTGTCCCACCCATGGCGTGGCGCGTGGCCGGCCATGTCAAGGTCCATGTATTGGATCACACTGGCTTATTGCTTACCGGTATATTTATCAAATTCATTTTGTCATTGTTGCCCTTGTTCATTTATGCCCAAATATCCAGTTCAGTTCAGGTTCCTTGATGGCATGATAATGAAAGTATTTAGGTAAATGATGATGCTTATCTTATTGCCTTTAAAATATAACATTAGAAACAAGTTCCTGGTAGAAGATTGCATCAAAACGACAAAATCAATAATACGAATGAGTGAGTTATTTTCAGTTTTAGTATCAGCTAATCAAACAGTCTGTAGTTAATAGGTCAGCGTGCATGTAGGTATGTGTCGTAGGTCCTCTCATATAATTGACGCGCCACACTGCCCTACTTCGAGTCACACGAGCGTTATACAAAGGCTAAACTAAAGGTCTCGTCTGTTTTCTTACAAACCCAATGTATTTATTTATTTTATTTATGTAAGCTTTTCAGCAAGTTTGACTGCAGTAGGATGAGTCACAAAAGACATGTCTTTTGCCAAATGAAGCATCATCATTCAATACCAAAAAGATGGCGTAACAATTTAAAAAAAAATTAACGAGAGTGACGTCGATTAGTTACAGTTTATGTATTTTATAACAACTTAAATAATATCGGTAGTAGGTACATTGTCTCCTATGATGATGCAAAGACTATAAAAAGGAGCGAATGGAGAAAATAAATTCCCGCTCGAGGCACTAGGCATAGGAGAGTATTGCAGTATTGCTAGTGACATCGTATTCTGTTTCATCCGAGAGCGAAGGTGTGTTGGCTGGAGCCGGCTATCGCTCACTGGCACACTCGCTTGCCGCTTGGAAAGGCTCCAGGTGGCCCAATTGCATTGTGTTCCTATCAGATTCTGGCTACAGCGCTTACGTACCTTGTTTACTAGTCTACATTTACGTAGTATATTATTCAGAGCAGTTACTTTTTATCTGAGTAAGAGCTGCTCTCAATAACACAACACTTTTCGATGATAGTAAGTTTTAGTTTCTGCTACTTAGGTATGGGTGTGTCTTGAAAATGTTAGCATATACTTTATCAAATGAATCAATATCATCATATACAATTGTGTCACTGAACTAAATTCGCGAATTATGTCGATGAAGTAGGTAATCGTGGTGGCAGTTTTCCCGAGTGGACTTAATAACAACATTGATTCATGTATTCACAGACGAGCCGTCACGTTACCGATGCGTACACAGATCATATTTATCACCCGCAAGTCGACTGTTTACTGCGGCGCGCGGTGAATCATACAGTGACGTCATCACAAAAACTTGGACGACATCCCCACGATATTCGCAGTTATATAGCATCATAAAGTATACAGGCCATGTACCTACTCAAATTGAAAGTACCAACCAAGTTACAGCGTTCCCACATGACCGCGGCTATGCTGCATCAAGAGTATTCAAGAGCCATACCACGGAAGAAGCCTCGTGTGCCACGTTATTGACATCACAAACATTCGATCGACTATCAATATTTTACCGACGAAAACGTTTGGCACTTTTGGCATGACATATTGAAAACGGACAGTGTGTGCAGTGTATAGGCGGTTTTGGCGTGTATTGTATTGATTTGGCGTGAATCTGTGTGCAGCAATCACGACCGCGTGGCTCCGGACTGCGGAGCGCGCCAGCCGACTGCCGACCGGTAATTAAATCCGGTGCACCGCGGGGCCGCTATCGATCAACATTTGTCTTATTATGAAACTGTACCGTGACTCCATGACCCTAACGTCACCTATGTGTGTTTTGACTCATACTGCGTTATGCATAAGATTAATAGTGCAAGGATTGCGATAACACAAAATGCAAACCAGTCACTTTCTTTGTTGTTCGTATCTTTCCGGTTTCGCTTGTGTTAGCAAATAGAATATAATATAACGGCAGGCCATCGATGTAACGACACACATTTACTGTTCTCGATATAGCCGTTAATGGTGATACAATAGTTTCATGTATAATACGGTAGTGAACTATCTCGTAAACATGTAATTATGCTATAGTGAAGAGACTGCCATCTATAAGGTGCTTTACACTGGCGAGCACGCGAAGGAGACGACCGAGTAAGACACGCAATCACGGTCTTAATAGGAGAAATGTACGACCTTATCAAAATTCAATCTCCTAACGAACAATTTCATATAGACTTGCAAGTAGGTAGTCTTGAAGAAATCGATTAACTTTTCCTCAATCAATTTAAATAAAATGTCGTGAACAGACCACAAACAGGAAAAAATCGGGAAAAAGTTGAACTTCCTTCTAGCATAATTAGAGGCAGGAGTGAGCGCAGGCGCAGTCCTTGAATGGCGGCCAGATAGACCGGCCCTCGGTGCACATGCACTAGCGCACGGTGTTGAGTTACGTTCTCACGTCTTGGACCCACAACTTGCATAGCTAAAAGCCTTCACTGCATATGAGTACAACTTAGTGGCTACGGAACAGATCTTACTATTAGATTAGATACAAATAATATAATTATGTATGTATTTGTATAATATGTATGTATATTATTATGTATCTACATATTAAAATTATAGGTAAGTATACAATAGTTAATATGTATGTGAATTATAATAATACTATTTTTATCCGACTACGGCGAAGCAAAATGTGGGTTATGATTGTGACCGGTTTGTATTTATTTATGTTAGTACCTTACCTATGTATGTATGTATGTAGGGTATGTTCATTTGTTTCCTCATCTACACTAATATTATAAAGAGGAAAGATTTGTATTTTTGTGTGTATGCTTGTAATGAATAAACTCAAAAACTACTGCGCCGAATTAAAATTCTTTCACCATTAGAAAGCTACATTCACCCTGAGTAACATAGGCTATAATTTATAAAGATTACACGCGGGCGAAACCGCTGGCGGCAGCTAATAACTTATAAACTAATCATCATAATTTGTCAAATTGAGGTATCGTTGGAAGCGTCTTGATCGTGTCGTGACGTCACATTAAATTAAATATGGCGCCCTCCAGAGGACATGTAGTTATGAACGATTTTTTTAATTTTTATTATGCCATGTTGGGTATCAAATGAAACGGCTGAAGTAGCACATTTAAAAAATATTTATTACCCCATTAAAAAAATAAAATAAGTAACGTTATTTATAATACTACAACCCAACTACGGCAAAAAAAGTCAACTAAAAAGGTAAAAACAAGACATCACAGACAAATTAAAAATCCAGAGTCCGCGACCAGCTCCTGCTTCGCAAGGTTTTTACGACTTGACAAAACGTCGAGATTTCTTAGTTCAGTAACTTTAATACTATACACATAAACCTTCCGGAATAAATTCTCTAAACGATGGTCAAAATCTCATCAAAACCTGTTGCGTGGTTTAGAAGAACAACGCGGAATACCTACAGACAAACACGAAAAGCGACTTTATAATAATGTAGGTATAGACGTAAAACAAAACCAGTCCGATCTGTGAGGGTGTTCTTAAGTATTGTATAAGGATACGATAGGATATGCACACGGTTAGGCTATCGATACACTGTCGAAGTGTCTGTACCTATTATGTTTAGCGTCCACGTGTGAGGCTTGCCAGCAAGTATCCCTCCTATTTCTCTTTATTCCGTGATAAAGGTATGTAAATGCACAACAGCCGACAGCTCGCAACAGCATCATGTTGCATGCAACCTCCCAGAGATAATACAATAAATCTCGCTCACAATGAACAGAGCGAGTGAATAGCTCCAGTTGATGCACATTCTAGCTCTGTTAGTAGATTATATTGTCGGCATTCAACTGTTATCTCAGTTACATTCATTTGTCTATTTAGCTGTGAATAGGCTTTGTGGTTGGAAGCATGTGATGGCAATCTGTTACTAGCTCGAATCAATTGACAATATTATGATATTTAATTGAGTATATAAGCACCAAGCGATTTGGAAGCGAACACATGAATCGATTCGATGTCTCGAAGTTTTTGGAATTTTAGAAACTATATAGTTTTGAATAAATTTTTCGTCTTGAGTATGAACAGTTTCATTATCAGTCATGTTTATTATGGTCATGCGAGTTATCTGGCCACCTATATGTAGCTCATTGATAGTCATGCGAAAGAAATTGTTGATCAACTGCGAATATGTCTATCATGGGAGGAATATTCATGGACTTTGGAGCGGCGCGGCGGCGACACCTAATTGCGTATTTATTTCAAATAGTTAACGTAATTGTGTTTAATTATCGGCTATTCGTTCGTAAACAACCGACATAATAATCTATATGACTACTGGGACCAGGTGACTCACTATATCTACCACTTCTACCAGGAAGTTGACAATGTCAGAAATATAGCTGTTGACAGTTCAACATTGCGTTATTTAAGTTGTTACGCAGATTTTTTTTGAACTTATGAAGGATTATACATTTGTTTCAAACCGATTCCGATTCTGATCGTGTATTACACAATTAGGGTGCTGGTACTAAAGTATTTTTTACTAGGGATCACGACATAACTATGGGAAGTTCAATTAACGTTAGGTATTTCAATAAATACCCACAATGTATTAATTCTACATGCTTCAGTACAAAAAAATAGCCTCATATCGGTATAATATGCTCATCAGCTGGTTTCAGAACTGAGTTTTAATTGAAGATGACTAATTTTCTAATTCTATGCACATGGACGGAAGTATTTTAATGTACTTACTTATTTATAGCTGGCGTGGTACATGGTGTAGAATATTAGCGGTGTGACCACGAGTCCGGACTCCAGAAAAATCATTGCTCTTAGTCACACTGGTGTTACAACCACCTTTTATTTCATATTAAGTTTAGTCTTATTCTTCTCTTTCTTAGTATGAAGCTTCCTGACTATAAATTGCATGTCTTGCGTTGTATTTACGTACTATAGGAGGTTATAGACTAGGTAATTATATTCAATCAAGGATTTTTCAACCGATTATTCAACCTGAATAAAGCTCACGCTTCAACTGACTTAGGTATTATTAACAATGTTTTATTTGATTCAAAACAAGTAAACGTTGCCAGCTCGTTATAATCAGCACAGTTTATGTTGCGATCATTCTGTCGGAATTACCTTCATAATTATAATCGTGGCAGTATCGCGGCTGTTCACGCGCTAAGCCGAGATGCAAACAACAGTATCTGTAGTTAGCGACTCATTCTATTGTCACATTGTATGAAAATTGAGAAAACTGAAGGAGCGCGTCAAGGTGAGGTCGGTCATTGTGTGTGTTCGTCAGTATGGCGCGGCTTTTGTACATTATTTGCAATTTTAGTAAACGCTAAGTACCTGCATTATACGATACCTTGACACTGTGTCAGGTGCGAATTACTTATAAATAATACCTACTTGAACGCGAACTAATAAGTAACACTTACGTAACGTGTTTCTAAGTGGTAAACATAGCATGTTAAAGTACTGATTATTGATGATGTAAGTACCTATTTATATGGACTTTATTTCCTCTGAGTTTATAATATTACTAGCTGCGTCCCGCAGTTTCACCCGCGAGTCTCGATCCTGTGGGAATATCGGGATAAAGAGTTTAAAGAGTACCCTATGTCCTATTCCAGGTCATGGTCTACCCTTGTGCCAAATTTCATCCAAATCCGTTCAGCCGTTTTAGCGTGTAAGCGTAAAAAACAAAACAAACTCACTTTCGCATTTATAATATTGGTTAGGATAGTATGGATATTAGTATGGATAACTAGAATATCTAGTTACACATAACAAATATGGAAATCTGTGATGATGACATCATGGCGGCTCGTTATAGTTTAAATGAGTAACGTTTCAAGTATTCGTGTGGTATGTTACAGAGTGTTTATGGGGATTAGCATATTTAAATTAAATTAAAGGGCTTAGCTGACGATATCTCATTAGAGTTAACTACATTTGCGTGTTCTCTGTTCACTCTTGCTTTGTTACAATGTTATTTTGTAGTTAAACTTGTAGACAACGAACAACGTTACTTAGAAGATAGTGTATGCTCTGTTTCAGTCTTAGACTGTTAGTTATTTGTGGGAAAATATGTTCAGTTAATTAATGTTTGTATTAATTAGAATAGCTATTGAGAGGATCACGTGTTTCCGCTCATGGAGTGGCACAGGTTTGACATTCAGACGAGCGTTATCGTCGGATCAGTGTTAATTAGGTACCTAATGTGCCTCTTCTTAAGTTATCTGTACCTAATATACTCGTGTATTCGTGTTTGACGCCTCGTTTACTTACGCGATCATGATCGCTAAGTTTTCTTTGCCACACGTTCGGTATCACGATTAGTCTTCCAAAGAAATGAGCTCTTTTCTGTTTTATTAGGTTAGGTGTTGATTAAACATGATTCATATGAATGTATGTCAAAACGTGAATACCTATAAGTAATCATTGTGGTTCGATGGTCGTAGGAGTGTACGGAAAATCATAGAATTCTGTTATGAACAAATAGTCCAACTAGACTATTATCCTCACTTGATTAGTTTGTGAATAGCAAGTTGAAGTCTCGTCCTACCAACATCCTCACAATACATGATGTCATATTGTTATTTTCCTTTGGAGGAATGTTTCTTCTTACTTTGATTTTCAAGGCAACCTCGTGGCCGATGCTAAGCGACTTGCAATAAAGATAAGTATCAGACACACAAAGTTAGAATCAGGCTGTCAGTCCACTGGATGTTGGTACGATAACAAAACTGGTTAATATTTGTGGCTCTATGATCTCTGTCCACGATCTACAGCTAGTGTACTAAATGGGCACGGATGGACATGGAACCTTTAAGTTTTCAAAGACAAAGTAAAATTCAAATTATTTATTTCAATTAGGCACATAAAAGGTAATGTCAACATTTACAAGAAAATAGAATTGATTCTAATCGCTTTGGAGAAGAACGTGCAAGAAACTTCATTCTAACTGTAACTTCGTTGGTAGATACTGTACCCGCCCGCTTTGTTTTTGATCGAATGGTAATATGCTTTGTTTTCGTGCAGGTGTTCTGCGACATAGTGGTGCGCGACGGCGAGATGGTATGCGTGGAGCTGGTGGCGCGCGGCCGGGGCTGCGCCGCGCAGGCCGTTATCTTCCTCGGCTCCATCCGCTACGACATCCTCACCAGGGTCTACGACTCCAGGGTAAGCTTCACTTTGTACAAGAGTATGACAAACTTGGCTATTTAGCTACTTCTAGCTTATACTGTGTTGTCTCAATATTGGATAACCAACTTCAGCATCTGCCTAGCCATGTTGAACTACGTTACACTGGAATCCCAATCTAACCAATTGGATTCCAATCTAACCGGATGCAGCTGAATACCAGTATTTTACATGGAGAGACTTGCTATCTGAGCTCCATAACTCAGCTACTGGATATCACGATGCTTCTGTGTTATTATCACCAGATTTTATGTCTATTTAAGATGTCATTATTTAGTTTACTATTTCCGACTCTCTATTTTGGCGAGTAACTGGTGAAACCTTGCTAAGCCGTGTGTATCACTCCATTAACACAATTGTCGTGACGATGACTTTCGTTTGTTATCATGTAAGCTTGGCTTTAACGGTTCACAAGCGGCGCGCGGTGTGAATTGAATCATCATCAGCCTATAGCAGTCCACGGTCATCGGTTCTACGGCTAATATGGCCGGCCTATTGCCACTTCAGCTTGCTTATTCTGAGAGCTATGTTGACAACTGTGGTTCTCTGCCAGATTACCTCGTTCTGGATTCGATCCATTAGAGAGATTCTACTCCAAGCATAACCCGTACTTTAGCCTTTACTTTTTACCCGACTACGGCGAAAAAAGGAGGGTTATGATTTTGACCGGTATGTATGTATGTATATGTTCATCTGTTCCCTCCTATCTTCTAAACCACTCATCACAATTTAACAAATGAGGTATCGTTGGAAGCGTCTTGATTGTTCGCTGGTTATAGGCTATATTTAATTGCATCCAGTTCGGAGCTACGTTTAATAAAAAACTTTTTTTTGTTAGAATTTTTTATGTATTTATTTATTTGTTTTTACATCAGGAAGGGAGGGAAGGGATTCCTTTTGTCCTGTAGTCTGTAGTGTAGGCTTATAATAATAATAATCGGTGTCTTATGGTTTTGTTCAAATATACATTTTCAAAAAGTCTCAAATATTACTATCTCCTTTATTTCATTATTGACATAATCACTACATGATAAAATATAAAGTCCTCCGCAGCATCTGCCTGTCTGTCTGTTCGCGTTTTAGTTAAATAAAAAATACTCGAATAAAAAATAAATAAAAACATTTAAAAATATAAATATATGAAGTCACATTAAATTAAAAATGGCGCCCTATAGAGGACATAAAAATAGGAACTAAAAAAAAAATGTCGTTTAGTGGTACCATGTTGGGTATCAAATGAAAGGGCTTAATGAACACATTTCAAAAAAAAAATATTATAACCCCAAAATAATTTAAATAAAATTAAAGTAATAAAAACTAAAACCCAACTACGACTAAAAAGGTATAAACAAGACACCACAGACTATTACTTTATTATTTTTTAAACTTTGAATTTATGGACCAACCGTACCGTGAGTGCACGGTACGGTTGGTCCATAAATTCAAAGTTTCAAATAAATAAAAAAACAAATTCCAAGTAAATAAAAAAAGGTCCATAAATTCAAGTCCACGTTTCGGCACCGTAAGTCATAACAGGCAGGAGTCAGGACGTACTGATTGACCTTCCGTCTTTCGGCTCTGTGGAATAGTACGTGACGAGAAGACTCGACGAAGCTTACCAACGCTGCCCAGCCCAGCTGAATTCTTGTGTTAGTCTTTCTCTTAAAGTTGTTTTTACCAAACTGCAGAGTTTGCCCGAGGTAAAAGTATTCTGGAACAACCTCGAGAGCCGCCATTGACAGCAATCGGTCCCGGAGTGATGTGTTCGTTAAACATTTATTGTTCATTGTTCAAGTTCATCTGGAGACCAATGCGTATAGAAGAATCAATTAGGCTGTCCAGCATCTGCTGCAATTCATGCAGCGATTCAACCAGTATAAAGTTGTCATCTGCAAATCTAATGTGAGATGTGCTCGCCGTTGATGATAATGCCACGCCCCTCCCAGTTCAGTGTCTTAAACACATCATCCAATGCATCAAAATTTCTAGGAAATTACGTCCCCTTGTCTCACCCCTCGACTCAGGGGAATATATTATGTTCAGTTCGTTGAGCCTGAGTTTGGACTGTCATTGCCGCGTTTTCATAAAAAACATCTCAGCACTTGGCTGTATCGCCAGTCGAATTGGCATCGCTGCAGAGACTCCAAAACAGACCAGGTCTCGATTGAGTCAAAAATGTCTTCTCATAGTTCACAAACGCCAGACATAGGGGCCGATTATACTCTTCGGATTTCTCTATAATTTGTCCATAGCATTCAGAATTTAAATAATATCTGTTGAGATTATTTTAATTCTGAATGCTCTGCATTAATCAGGTGGTGCCCACACTGCCCACATAGGTATGTATATAATATAACTAGTTTATCAGGTTTCCGTTTTTGTGGGTAAGTGTCGAGCTCGCTTCCTAAATACCGTGGTCGGAGGGCGCAAGTCCATAGCAACAAGTGTCACAGCGACGGCCACTAATTGCCGGATACGGGCTGTTTAGTGCAGCTCCCGGCTGTCCGGCCGGCTGCTCTCGTTCCCGGCTCAACGCCACGTCAACTCCCGTTCCCGCCACGTCGCCGACGTGGTTTGATTTGCACGTTGAATTGCCTTAACATCTGACACTGGATTACCAGCTGAATCGAGCTTTATCGAGCACATCAAATAGCTGAAGTTAAGTCACGAATTGGACTCAACGAGGTTCACAAGCAGCTTAAATCATGACATCAGATATGTTGTAAGGTCTCGAACAACCGGTAAAGAAGAAATGTCGACAAACGCTCCCATGACGAGTGCCACGAGAGGCTTTTTGTACTTGTGACAATGGCGTCGCGCCCCGGGGGTGCGACTGAGCCGTGAGAGCTCACACTCGGCGTCACTGAGTGAGCAGCCCTATTGTACCACTCTCATAATACGACTATTTAGCGACAGCGTTGTTTTATTGACAAAAACAAACTAGATAGCTTTTAAATCTTTCTGAATAACCCATCATGCCAGCTGCGGTGAGCAGACTAATGTAGGTGTTGAGTCCAAGTACTTAGTCATTTCATTACATACATTTTTATCTCATTTAAGCTCACGTTTGACCCACTATCTCACCTGATGGTAAGTGTAGATGACCGCTAATCATTACCATCTCTTCATTTCCAAATTCACTATAATATGTTATTTATTGTAATGTAAACTTTTTATTTGTTATCGAGAGATATCAGCAATATATATACGCTTCCAATTAATGTTTTAATTGGAAGCGTTGCTGATATCTCTCGATAACAAATAAAGTTTTTTTTCGCGGATATCCAGAAATTATAATACTGTTATCATGATTGATAATATTAATCTTGTTTTGTAAGTACACGAATACTTACGATACCATTATCAATATAAATACCTCGGGCGGATCTGAACTGAAAGATAGATGATAAAGAAATGCTTGGGATGCTAACCAGTTTTATCGCACTAGTACAAAAATATGAAAACAAAACTCTATGCTTACTGATTGTTCTGGCATAGCACTTGGTGCGAAATGAATGTATGCTGACCAGATGTATGGGGAATGAATTACCTACGCCTGTAGTTATTGATGTTTCGTGATTGTGCAGTAATAGAAGGAATAGGAACGCCATGATTACCCGCCATCCTTCGAATGCAAATTAATGAGAGCAGCTGTTTGTGTGCATGAGCCGTGTATCATACAGCGCATTTTTAATTCGTATTGACCTCCGTAGTATAAAAGTGTAAGTTTATTTCTAAGGTCAGTAAATGATCACTTTTTAACCGATTTCTAATAGGAGGAGGTTCTCAATTCGACTGTTTTTACCCGAGTGCCCTAGACGGAGGGTAATTTTTTTCGAGAGTATGTTTGTCTGGATGTATGTTTGTATGTATGTATGTCTATTTCTTTGGCACGCTCTGTAGCCTAAAAGGCTTGCAAAGGCCTCCCCTTTTTTCTGTCTTGTACGATCTCTGGACATGATGGCCCTGCAAACAGATCGTCACACCACCTTGCCGTGGTCTACCTCGGCGGCGATTTTTCTCAATATAAGACAAAAATCAGTCTGTAAAATACTTTCTGCCTTGTATAACAGTATAACAACAACGAAAATTAGGATAAACTAAGACCATCAAGCAAATGAGAAAATAACTGGTATGGTAGGGCAGACTGTAATGGAACAGTTTCTTAACTGCGTGTTAACTAGTAGTGAGCCAGTGTCGCGTAGGGCTTCACAAGTCTCTGCTAACTACATAATAAACACTAGGCTGCTAAACGTTGTAGTCAGTCAGAACCTGTCCTATCCGCAAGAAACTCATGACCGCTGGGCTCTCAACACAACTCTCAGAATTGTTTCTATTTGAAGGTTCCTTTTAAAGTGCTTAATGCTATGTTATTATTTCAATTTGGGCTAAAGGTCACCAAACTTACGGTTGCGTCTATGAACTTGTACAATTTGTTGCCATGGTAACTAAAGGCCCAAATATCCAGAGATCCGGATACCGCTCGTACGATAGCTGTTATCTGTCTGACTTCAAGTAATCGTCCCGGATTCATTGCTGGTGACGTCATCCTTATCGTGTCACTGCCACAGACCACTCACTGACCATGCTGCCGCTTTTGGATCAAACTAAGGCGACGAACCAAAGCAAGATTGAGTCGGTGGACCAGTAAATATTCGCGTGGACCCCATGTTAAGAATATTGTAAATATGCCAGTTTAAATTAATACATGACGTTTGTTGTTTTTAAGCTCGTCGTATAATATATTTAGGTACTTATGTAGCTTCAACTTGAATGTTTATTGAAGCGGATCTGAACAGGATTGTTATTTGACTTAGATATGACATGTGTGTAGGTTATCTTAAAATGTATAATATTCTGTGGTATTATCGTCTGTGTCTTGTGAATGTATGAATGTTATGATCTTATCTTTATGTTCGTGTTCTTTTGGTATTTTTTGCTCAAAAGCAAATCGTTCCAAATATAGATAAGATGAAGACCGGTCCATTGGTAGCCGATGAGTTGATATAATTGTGAGAGCGAAGCAACATGATGACTCAATGACTGATTTTATAGAACGTCAGCGCCTCTGTGAATCAATTTAATTGAATGACAATCTTAGATTTATAATCTAAGATGACAATAAAGGATCAAATAAACCTAGCTATTGTACACCTCCTCAAAGTAACATAAATTGGGGTTTTTCATTGGGGTGTTTCATTCGACAAGGTTTACATAAAAAAGCCAGATCCTTTTTAGGGTTCCATAGTAAACAAGGAACCCTTATAGTTTCGCCATGTTTTATTTCTTTATACCTACTCAGATACTTCAAGAACATAATCTTATGAGTAAATAAACAGTTTATCTTTGCGGTTATTTCGTTTTGTACAGATTATGGTCGCTATCGCTAAATTTACAAAGCGATTAGGATTTTTGCGCGAATAATCAGTGTGAGGTGGATCTTTCGTCAAGGAAACTTTACAAGTTGACGCGGTCGGAAGTAGATATCTACCTACCACTGCCAACTGCCGGCGACCTTGAGCCTTGGAACAAGTCCTTTACGTAAAAAAAAACACACACATACATTCGGACTTTTGCGTAATTGAAAATTAATGTTCTTACCAGCGCAGCGGTTTTTGTGATATCCAAATACAATTTGCGCGACACGTAGGTCGTATCGCAGATTTGTTTAAATCGGAATTGCCACAGAACATAATTCTGTAAACAAAGAAACTCAATTCTAGTCTAGTCCTTCATTCAAATGCCATAAAACCAAGCTATAAAACACGAATGAATGCTGACAGAATACAGATGTGTGATGTGATGATGTCTGAAAAGCCAACTGTATAGATAATTGGCTCATTGTTTAATTCCAGGCAGATAAAAGAACTGATAAGCATCTTTTGGAATTATCCATAAGGTTGCCGTTACATACCCAAACACTGTTTTAGCGTGTCATAAGTTTCCGTACGAACTGTATAACAATTACCAAAGCACGTGAGAAATAAATAAAATAGTTTTTAGTTACAATTCGGAATGCCAGACAATCAACTCAGTTTAAATTAATTAATCTATTCGTGAATGAGTGTTGTTGTTATTTCGATGTGTGCTGACTCAACCCGAGTTAAACTAACCTGTTGAGCCAAGTGTACAACCTTCCTCGTTTCCTAGCGTGGAAGGCTTGGGGATCAGTAGTTCAGTTGCCGTACGTTCGGAATGAGTAATGTGATGTGCTACAAGGTCGTAGTTTCAGCTCTTATTATTCAGAAACTTTTTGATTGATTCACCCTGTGACCTTGCTAGTCTGAAATCCGTTCAATGGTTGCTGGGCTCATTATGAGCACCTTATTTGTGATTTCGTCAATAAAAAAGGTGATAATCTATAGCAGTAGGTAATTTGCTATCCATAAAAAGACGCGGCTTTGTTTGCACCTCGACAAATCCAAAAAATGGCGGATTTGTGATGATAAGTGCTCATAGCAGACGTGAACATGGCGCGCTAAATACTGGCATTTCATTTCATTTCACCCAACTTTAACATAACCTAACTTTCAGCAGGAAGATGTAGATGTAACATCAACTCATCAGTACCTACTCACGACTCACCCAATAATTAGTCATATAAAATTCTTCACACTTACGTAGGTACGAATAACTCTGACGTAACTGCTTATAATTATTCCAATACATTGTTATTACATATTTTCAAGCTGGTTATAATGAATATTTCGAATACAGAGATTTTAAATAAAAAAAAATTACCTAGCAATAGAAACTTCTTCAATGTTCAAAATAGTCCAAATACTTATTACTTCCAGCGTTTTATGTTATCTATACCCCATTTGAAATAAGATTAGACATTGAAACAAACCTTTATACAGTCCGTTCAACCGATTTTGACTTACTATCAGTGCTATTCTGATTACTTATAGATATTGTCAAGTGGTCATAAATACACAGTTTTTTGATAGTTATTTATACTTTCATTTATATGATAACATTGCAATAACAGCTATAGTAAACTAACAGTCAGTAAGAAAATGGTTATAAATTCACAATCACCGCACACTTAGCAGACGAATTAGTGATTAGGAACTGCCATTAACATGGACACTTCAATCTAAACGTCTCTTGAAATCGATATTCAAATGTTTTACTTTCCGTTAAGTATTCGAAAAGTACTCATAAAGATCCTGACATCTATATTTTCACTGTATCTCAGTAAAAACCGTCTAGGTTCCCTTCGTGCTGAGGGCTCAGTTTACGAGGTGGATTTATGGGGCGTCGCCGCCGCCTGGCGCGCCGCAGCGACGTCACTGGGCGCCGGCCTTGGGCCCACAGCCGAGGGATACATATCACATAAGCTCACATAACACCTTCCATTATCACTGCACGCGTACCGGGACTCACGTGATGTGAATGGGCAAATAGAACCCAGTTTTGGCTGAGACTACCCTAACAGTGACGTTATCTTGTAGGTACTCCTAAATAGGATTACATTACTTCTGCCAGCTATTTTACTTGTCGCAGGAATTGTCGCAATTTGCGTGCAATGTAGACCGTTACGGCCATTAAGGAGCGGAAGGGTCTCCTTTCGCGTCGGTGTCGGTGGACGTGTGACGCGCCACGCACCGTCAGTCACTGTGTCACCGGAGCTAGCTGTTCATTGACGAACACGTCGCGTCACGGCGGCGTGACATCAGGTACTTCGCCATACATTACGTTAGCTATCAGCATTCATTAAAATCAGGTGACGGAGGTACAATGTTTTGTGCTAACGTTCCACTCAGTCTATTTTATTAACGTCATCAAAGTGTTAGTCGGCAGTTCCAAAGAATTCTTTGTCCTTGTGAAAAATTTCAGGAAATACATTACAAAACCATTATGAGTTGTCCTTCAATGTGCCTGTGCCGGGGTGTGTCGGTATATTAACAAGGCCTGATTAATAGCAGACTAATTGATCGGTGTCTGTGGCGAGCAAACAGGCTGGCAGGCTGTGCCGTCACACCAGAGGAGCGCCGCACACGCGCACCCGCGGTCCCGTTCAACTTGGAGTTATTGCTGACTACGACACCCCCGGGCTAGGGCTGCCCTAACTAACAGTAAGGTACATCCGCATTATATACTAGGTTAGTTCCAGTCATATCGGTGACTCTCAGCAGCGGCACATGGTGAAGTAGATTAGCTGTTTGAATGACAAGACGTTCGCTCAGTAAAGTAAAAAAATCCATGATTGAAGTTACTGAAATCAGAAATGAAGACGTATAAAACAATAAACTGTGCCTAATCTACGATTGTAATCGTTAGTGTAGCTATTGCATTTAATAACTCAATTTTCGAGTAGTAGGTATTAAAACGTTACATCACACAATAAACCGCGTTTCATGTAAAGTAATTGTTTGAATTCCTCGTTCAATTTTACAATTCGTATGTGGCTATTTTCGGCCATTAATTTGTAACCCCAGCCCTCTTTCGAGAGGGTGTCACGTACCACTCAAGGGCGCCTGCGAGGGTTGACTCCTGGCGCTTACACCATGACATCAGTGCACACGTCGCGCCGACACGCGTGATCTCATCACCCAGCCTCCCCCTGTGACTGTAACGCGTAGCTACGCAACCAGTGTCCCCGCCCCCATTGCCAAAAACTCGCGCGATGACGTCACGCCTGTCTTCCGGTAAGGAAGGTTTAGGCTAAAGCAGCGGTGTTTTAGTACCCCACATTTTTCCTATTACATAACTTAAACATAACTGGCGAGATATGGGTGTACAAACACTTACTAATTGTAACTTTAGTCTGAATTTAACTCGACAGTTGTTGCGGCCCAATTGTACAGAATTTTCTACTTCGATAACTTGTTAATTAGTACAATATTGGTTGGCGACGGAGTGTCGCGAGCTTGCGAAGCCTCTCATGTACCCCAGTTCAATCTGCGGCCGGTCGCTCCCTCGTTGTTAATGTTCACAACAGCTGTATAAGACTACGTGCCGCCAATCAATCGATAAACAGTCGAACGGAGAAAAAACCCATCAGAGTGCGTCTACTACAACTAGGCCATCTGTTTCATCAGTAGCTGACACGTTGCTTCCGGTCTTCACGTTCTACGCTTAAGGTATAACCGCTTGATATATTAATTGACACTTGAGTATTTACATCTCATACTTATGTTTAAATAGACCCAATGTCCCAATAAGTGGGTTCAAGTTCAAGTGCCTCCTTGACTACTGGCTTGTGACTGTGTTGCTACCAATACTTGCCGACTGTAAGTAGATTGGAGGTTGTGTAAAAAATAGAACAATCATTATCTAGAGGACCCTGAAGTTAATAGTTGACGGGCGGAAACTCGTTTCTTACTTTCTTATCATTGCCCCTCATTGCTACAGTGCAGTACACGCAGTTATACTTATCAGTTACTTTCTTTTGTACGTGTTTCTACATAAATCATGAGTTGCAAGTCGGAGTCGCAACAATAGTGTTGGCAGCTCGGTGTGGGGTCGACAACCGCCGTCTTCGACTAAGAGCTTGCTTGTCAGTCTCTAGGGCACTATGACTCATGTCTACGTTGTTTCTTTAGTGAGTGCTCACTGAAGGGCAAAGTCCGCAGTTCATGTCCCGACCTAACCTTTTTTGTTAACCCAGTTATTTTTATTATTCATCGCTAATGAGCTTTTGATTCTGTAGCTCAACTTATGAATTGCTCGTTAGACTAGGTTCTCCCGAATCTGCTGCTTATCCCATACTTGTCGAAGTGACTCATGGTTTTCCCTCTTGTGAGTTCACAGGAATGTTATTATGTTTTGTAAAATTAAAGATTACTCAGGTGTTTCTGGAAGCTTTAGTTGTTGTTTTAATCATATAAATACTCCATAATGATCATGTCGTGGTATTTCGATTGATTGCAAATTGTTACGTATGCAAACTAATACTAACTATTTTACTATAACTATTTTTCAGGATTTACAATTCAATGAAAATAATTTTTCAATTGTGTCGCATTCCCTTTTACCTATTTATCAATTCTAAATGCCTAAATGACTTGATCTTGTTGCGTTTCTTTTTCTTTAGAGGAGTAGGAAAAAGCCGCGGTGAGTAGTGACCGGGCCTCCGCCCACAGACGTGATTCAGTGAATATTTAACCGGTTTATCATACGACACTACCACTACGAACAACAGTACATTGACAACTTGTCCACGAGCTTAAGAATTTCTCCTCATCTCTTTTTGAGTGCCTACTTATTAAAGAAAGATGTATTCGTGAGACAGCCTACAGCTTTGCCTATTGAACAATTAGCTAAAGTATGGGCTGTAGTCCCGAAATTAAAAGTAATTTTTGACAATAATTTCACTTCGCGAGCACCCATCATCCAAGGAAAAGGAAACGCGCCACTGCAGTGGTGTAGAGATCGTCTAAACGAAGTATCTGTATTATAGCAGCAAAAATGCATGTGTATCAACATCACGAAAGTAATCGAACGTTAACTCTGATTTACTTCTTTATAATAACTTGTGACTCACTCAATGTGTTTCGTGACTTCACATGAACGGATTAACGTTAAAACAATGGCGTATTGTCCAATGTTATCAAACATTTGTTGTTGAAGTGCCCATCATCTGAGCTATGATGAGCAGTCGCAGCGGTCCTGCGGGCGGCGCGTGCCGTCTGTTTATAAAACACGCGTGTTCAGTCGGCTCTGTTTACTACGTCTAAAAATAAACAATTACGAAGTTCCCATAACACCGTGCACCGGCTGGTTAGTTCCCGCTGCGACAAAGCCCATTGTTACAGCGCGGTAAATAGTCGGTTGCTATGCTTCGAATGAATGTACGTGGGTTTTTCCCTTTTTCCGAATGAAAAGTGAATGGTTGTGTTACGTGAGAACTGAGAGTCGATGTAAGCTATCGTTTATCAAACAAAACATTTGCTAACAATAACAAGAGAGATCATCGTTCTACACTACACTTACAATAACAACCATAGTTTCTACCAACAATTCCTAGCATGAACGTTCAACTGTGTAATTATTGGGAAAGGTTACCTGTATCCTCTAAGTTAAGAACTTTACTTCAAGACAACTCTTTAGTTATGTTGTCATCATCCACCAATACCACACAGCAAGCCGATACCGGCAAGTATCAACCATTCCGGTCTGGCTTGCTTCTTTTTCTTCCAATTTTGGATTGTCGGTATACGGTTGTTTAAGATAAGATAAGATAATATGTTTATTTGCATAAAACATGGTATAAAGGGGTGTTAAATAATACTATATAGCACAAACATGTTTAGCTAGGTTATAACAAAGCATGCAAAATACTTAAAATTAAGCAAGTAGACAAGGAGCCATCAATAGTGAATAGAACATCAAAATTTTTTGTCAACAAATTCCTTTAAGCTATAAAAACTATGTTCGAGCATCCATTTGTAAAATTGAACTTTAAACAATTTTGAATGTAAGTTTTTAAATTGCCTCGGTATTTTATTATACATGCGCACACACATTGCTAGGCATTTTTATTATACTTAGTTAGGCGAGGCAGATCATTCAACACAAGTTTATACGGATCTCGTCTGTTCCGAGGATTGACATCATTTGCAGTCTTAAATAATTGTTTATTTTTCATTACAAACATACATATTTCGTAAATATAAAGTGACGGTAACGGTAACAAACCAAGTTTCCTAAATATTGGTTGACATGAGTCATCAGGTTTTAGTCCACAAATTGATCTCATGCACTTTTTTTGAGCGATGAATACTCTTTGGAAGTCGGTGCTGTTGCCCCACATTACAATCCCATAACGTAGTAATGATTCAACGTATGCACGGTAAGATATTACAGCAGTTTTTACGTTAGTTACATTTTTGACTTGTTTAAGTGCATATACAAATTTATTTATTTTAGTGCTAATATTATCTATGTGTTCTTTCCAATTTATATCTTTATCTATTATTACACCCAAAAATCTTGTATGCGTTACTTCTTTGATTTTATCAATATTAAGTTTTATGTCATTTTTGTGATTATTAGATTGATTAAATTGAATGTAAACTGATTTATCTAAATTTATCTTTAAATGATTAATGTCAAGCCAATGAAGTAATTTGTTAATTGTATTATTAATGTCAAACTCATGATCTAAAATGGTATTATGTTTTTTATTAGATGTCACTATAATGGATATGTCGTCGGCAAATAATATGCATTTATGGTCAGTTATTTTTGTGATGTCATTAATATAAATGAGGAATAATATTGGGCCCAGCACGCTTCCTTGTGGAACGCCACATTTGTTATATTTATATTCCGATGAGTAGGATATTATGTCATTATGTTCGTTCTTTTTATTGATAACGACACATTGTTTTCTATTACTTAAGTAAGACGATAACCATTGGAGTGCTGGTCCTCTAATCCCATTAGCTTCTAGCTTTTGCAGTAATGTGTCGTATGAAACCAGATCGAATGCTTTCGACAGATCAAAAAAGAGACCAGTAGTCATAAAATTATTGTTAATATTTGAAAGTACAGCTTGCATTAGAGAAAAAATTGCCAACGATGTGGATTTGTTCTTCTGGAATCCAAATTGTTTGTCACTAATAATGTTGAATCTATTACAGAAACTAACTAATCGTTTGTACATACATTTCTCATAAACTTTAGACAAAATGGGTATTAAAGTAATAGGTCGGTAATTATTTATATCATATTTGTCTCCTTTCTTGAATAAGGGCTTAACTAGGGACATTTTCAATTTATCTGGAAAGGTTCCATGGGAAAAAGATATATTTATTAAATGAGTGAGAATGCCAGTCAGTTCATCACTACATGCTTTTATGATTTTTGTATTCATTTCGTCATAACCCTCCGACTTGGTGTTAGACAGAGACATTATTTCCTGTCGTACCTCGTTGAGCAGCATTGGTCTAAGGAACATCGAGTTGGCACATGCATTTTTGCAGGGGTTTTGATGTGAGGTTTTACCTCCTTGTGTATGCGTTACATTAACATAATGATTATTAAATTCTGTGGCCATTTGTACAGGGTCTGTAATTATAGAATCATTTAATTTTATATACTCTATGTTGTCTTTGTAAGAGTTATTATTTATTTCATTTTTGATGACAGTCCATGTGGCTTTACATTTGTTATCTTGGGAATGAATATATTTTATATTAGTGTTCTTTTTGGAGCTATAAATGCATTTCTTTAACAGCCTAGAGTAATTATTATATTTATTTTTATTATCTATATTTTTGTTTTTGTAGTACTGATAACGTAGTTTCCGTTTAATTTTGCAACTTTGTCTCAAACCTTTACTTATCCATTTTTGTGTGTGTTTTTTAATGCTACTGACTTTCACTCTTAATTTAGGAAAACAGAGATCATAAAATAGACACAACAGTTCATGAAAGTCATTGAATGCACAGTTTGGGTTAGTATTTAAATAAATATCGGACCAAGAAAGATTTTGCAGGCATTCCTTGAATTTTCTGATGTTATCCAAATTATAGTCCCTTTTATAAATGTAGCATACAGTTGATTTTTGTGGTTTCTGTTTAATTGGGAAGCTTAACATTTGCGCTGTCTCATGATCTGAAAGATACAGGGGTAGTACGGTGGCAGTTGCATTTGTAATGTTGCTTAGGATATGGTCAATACAAGTCAATTTGCGAGTAGGAACATTGATGTGGATTTTTAAATTATAATTGTTGGACAAGTCTTGCAATCTGTTCGTGATGTTACCTTTTTTAAGTGTATTAATATTAAAATCACCGGCTAAAACAATATTTATTTTATATCTGTATCTATTTAATAAATCGTGTAAAAGATTATGCAATTTTGTCAAAAACTGATTCGGATCAGATTGCGGCGTTCTATATACACATATAACAGCTAATTTATTACTTGTTATTTCCAAACCGCAAGCTTCAAACGTGTTTAGGGTTGCATAGTTTTTCACAAATGACAAGTCTTTGTAGCATAAACCTTTTTTCACCAATATACAAGTGCCACCTCTTTGTTTATCTCTACAGAAGTTAGTGGCCATTTCATAGTTGTATATTTTCACATAGTTTTCGTTCCCTTTTTTTACAAATGTTTCAGAGAGGCATATTAAATCTGGTTCATTGCTTGCTTCTTTTAATTCCTGCAGAGTAATTTCTAAAACTTCTTTTTTAGATACTAAACTGGCTATATTTTGATGAAATATTCTAAAGTGGTGAGTTTTGTTAGTATAAGGTTCGAAAAAATGAGTCACGTTTGTTTAATACCGGAAAGTAATAGGGTATAGTCCCTCTTTGCTCCTTTACGTTGTGCTGCTGAGGGGAATTATATAAGTTGGGTGTTGGGTTCTTAATACGACTAAAGTAATAAGGAATAGTCCCTTTTTTGGGTTCATTTACAGAAATGCTTAATTCGAAACTTGATTTGTTACTCGCTATTCTCTTACGAATTTCACTAGGATTTAAATACACATCATTATAATCACAACAATCTATTACATAATTTATCGACTTACACACATCGGACCGTTTCGTGGAGGTTTGATTAACGAAATGGCATTTTTTATACTTATTACATAAGTTTTTTATGGAATAGTTTAACTTGCGGACATTAAGGTGCGCGTTGTTGACGACATTTAATACAATAACAGTCTTATTTAAAAATGTATTTAAAATATTTTGCAATTGAGAAATCACTAGGTTTGGATTGCGATCATTTTCACCTACACATATCACAAGTTTGTCTTCAGTTGTTAATTTGGTATTTCTACAGTTTGCTATTATTTCATTACTAGGCGCATTTGGTTTTGTTTCAGCGACGAGTCTATATTTATTATATTGTGTGTTTACTCTTGAGTGGGAGATGGATGCCTATTGGATGTCCTTTAACCATCTCATTTGAGGTTTAGCCTCCCGTATTTTAGGGTCTTACAGTTTTCTTGCAAAAAGAGTCTCGCCCGATGAGTATAAACGCCACAATATAACAATTTTCTTGTAAACTTTTCCAGCAAACATCTCTCTCAACAAAAGTGGCACAGCGCATGTCGTTCGGTCTGCTGGGCGGCAAGGCGGCGGCGCGCTGCGAGTTCGTGCGCATGAAGGGGCCCAGCGGCAAGGGCCACGCGGAGATGGCTGTCTCGCGACCCCACGCCGCCGGCCTGGATACGCCCACTTCCGAGCCCGGCATGTCGGCTACTGACATGTGGGACAGCGACTGGGATGACGATCCTGAGGAGATGCTCATGTATAGGCATCAGGTAAGATGCCATAAACTTCATTATTGGTATCCCAATTTATTTGATATCTGTGCAGCTTGTCTTTTTCGTATATACTTTATATATTAGACATAATTCATACCACGCCCAAAGTTTCACTTTATTAGCAAATAAGCCACACTAATAAGCTGCAATTGCCGAACATTGCCGTCCTGGCGGTGGCATTATCATTTTTTACGAACGAAAACCGCTTACGAGCATTCTAGGATTCCGTCCATCATCATCGTGCAGTACATAACTAACTAACATGCCCCGGCAATGTTCCAGCGCCGGCTGAGCGACCCGAGCGCCAACCTCAACAACTTCGTGCGCGGCGGCTGGCGCACGCGCGACGCGCGCGACAAGAGTCGCTCGGAGAACGAGGGGCTGGACGCGCTGGGCGGCGTGGCCGAGGTGGAGGCCGGGGACCTGCGCGACGGTAAGGCACTCGACCACGACTTTACCCGGGAAAATCGCCCTTTATTGCTACGTAATAAAGGCGCTATCAAAATCATGGAATGCGATTAACTGTACAGTTGTACACGATACACGAGGGCCCGTTACAATGTTGATGAAGCTTTTACGAAACACATAATGGGCGCTTTGAAGTGATTAAGTGACTCCGCTTGCGCCATCTAGCGGGCGATTTAAGAAACTGCGTACTGTGGTACATAACTTGTGAATGAAAATAAATTATTTTTATTTGTATTTGTACTGCCTTGTATTATATTCATCAATGGCATGCGAACCCTTATTCGTGTGTCCAGTGCTCTCTGTTAGGACGGTTTTACATAACTCGCTAATTATTCACGCATATAACCGTAGTGAACCAGCCCGTACTCTGAATACATACACGTTTCATTGGAATTCTTTCGATGTCAATAGGACCTTTAATGGAAATGATTGTACAAATTAATCTGACATTGCGTCGCGTTGTAAGTTCTCGGTCAATGGTTCGTCCACTTGATCCACATTGAGCCCATACTAATAAGTAACACGCACTCTCACACTCATTTTGTTATTTCAATGTATTTTTCAGTGGATGCACGCGACATGAGTGTTTATTGTGAATGTTTCTAAAACTGCTTGATTGTGTGTTTGTTGTACTGCTGTCGCTAGTTGATGTTGAGCTAATAAGTCATAGCATGGCTGTAGTCGCTTGTGGCACGTGGTGGTGCGGGGCGTGTCGCGTAGTGTCGCTCGGGGCGAGCAGTAGTCGCAGTGGGGCGCGTAGTGTGTGGACGTACCGCGGGTAGACGCGTAGGGCGTTTGTGCGCTTCACACGGCTCACACGACTTGTTTGGTGGCATTTTTAAGTACGGACACCGTCTGCTTTGTATTTCATATGAAGTGTGGACACACTCTCGTATGAAGTACAGAATGATCGGTGACGTGGGTAAAAACGACGCGAAACCTGAGCGTAGACCCGGCGAGGTGCCAAAGGTAGTGACGCGGGTGTGTTGTGTGTAGGTAGAGGGCGCGGGGGGTGCGGGGAGGGGCGGGGCAGGCGCGCCAGCCACGCGACAGCAGGGCGCCGGCCGCGCGCCGGGCCGGGCCCGGGCGGGGCCGAGTGCGACGCGAGCTCGCCGTGCGGGCCCGGCCACAGCGCGGCCATGCGCGAGCTGTGCGGGCGCGCGGCCTCCGACGTGTCCACGCCGGCGTGCCTGGAGACCGTGTGCCCGCGCCGGGCGCCGGCGCCGGGCCGGCCGGACGCGCCCGCACCGGGCCGGCCGGACGCGCCGGCGCCGGACCGGCCGGCCGCGCCGGACACGCGGCCGCCGCGCCGCACCACGCCGGACGGCACCGCCGTGTACTACTGGTGCGACGTGCCGCGCCAGGACCTGTCCGGTACTCCGCGCACACCACACACTCACACTAGTCCCTCCCCCTACGACTGTGCGCATTGGGATAAAACAAAACTCTGCTATGGTACGCTAGGGACCTCTGATGCATCCATCGTTTGATATAAGAGCGGCCACGCGCCATGCCCGCCGTGCGTCGCACACTGTAGTGTCGGCGCCTGCGACACTACTTCAGGTCGCCACATCGCCACATTCGCCACTACACCCAACGATCCGTCCACATGACTAGACGCGATCCTCATCTTGAATGCTCATACTCGCCTTACATAACTTACATCCGCCTTCGTACCGCAAAATTTTACCTTTTTTGTTAAAATTACTTAAAAAATGAACGCACTCATAGATATTAGTACGACGACATCACATCACAGTATCACCAAGTGATTCTTCATGAAACTTTTTAGACACAGATGATAACAAATGTATTATAGTTCACAATAATGTCCGTTTGTCTATTCCCGCGCAGAGCTGGACGACGGCGCGTACAACCCGCTGTGGGCCACGCGCGGCTTCTCGCAGACGTTCCACCTGTGGAAGGAAGGCAAGCGCCAGCAGTCCGCGCCGCTCAACGCGTACCTCACCTACGTCACGCTGCCCTGGTGGACCATCGCCAAAGGTCAGCATATCACATGTCCCTATCACACCTCACTACAGTGGACCTACTTGCACTAGTTATCGTCACACTAACATACTTGCACGACCCATTGATAGTGTGCTACCCAAATAAATATGGTCCTTTGAAGGAAAGATAAATCGTTATCTTAAACACAGATATTATAATACTACGATCATACTCAATCTTGAATTTCGATTCAAATGTGACAGAATACGGGTCGACGGGTAGTATTAACTCCGCACACTTGTTGTGGTAGAATGTACAGAACTTGTAAAATATTAACATCATACTATGTAAGTAAAACTACATTCTTACAAATAAATAAATTCAGATTCTAAAGCATAGCTTTAATCACAGAGCCATCATAGTCCGCATGTCGAAAGATACGCTATTCAATATGTGGTAACCTTCCAGACATCCTGGACCATCGCGAGGAGCCGGTGCTGACGTTCTGAGCGACTGACGACGACCATGTTTTGTACTCGTATTCTGTAATGTAGATAACATGCCCTCACGGACCGAGTGCTGCATACGAGACAGCGAACTAACGCACAAACAACCGAACCCTGCCCATAAGCATGTTGTTCCATTTATTTATAAGTCACATTATGTACCAACAGTGTAGTCGACCTCGTAAATTGCTTCTCCGACAGCAATTTCCAGTAAATTGAACTCAGTAAGTCAAAAAAGTTACGTACGTAAGTATGGCTTTTGATATAATAGCTCTAAATTATCAAACTGAACTTGCCGCCTGTTATTACTCCCACTTGCAAGCTATTTGCGAGTAGATCGAGCCGACGCAGAGACAAGATACTCCACGTTTGTTGTCGATAGGCCTAACTCCAGCCACCAATGTTAACAAAAATTATTTAGCCTGTATCACAGTCCACCGGTGGATTTTGCCATAGGAGTCTTCCTTAAAGAAGAATTTAAAAAGCTAGCTTTCAATTGTTTCTGACTAGGGCTTCCACAGTACAACCGTGAATGAACTGAGGCTATAGACAAAATCCCTTTTCTGTAAGCGTTAACGCCAACGGAAAGATCAAATTGTACGGAGTTGACATTAGCTTTAGAGATGTCACGTGACTGCTGCTGTCAACTTCATACAATTTGATCTTTCCGTTGGCGTTAACGCTTACAGAAAAGGGATTTTGTCTAGGCCCCCTGTACTAGTGCCACAACTATATTAATACATAACCAATACTTCCAAGTTGAGTGTATCCTGTAATACTGTTGTGTGACGTGAGGGTGTGGCCAATGCCTTATACTCGCGGCGTGTCATTATGAATATTTCGGTGTCGTGTGTCGTGATCATCTCGTACTAACGTAGGCTTGCGCTCTTCACCTGTGATCATTTAAGTTACAAACATATTATTTAACTTTATCTACTAATTATAATAATTAGTTTAGCTTATCGAGTTCTAAATAAAACTCCGAAAGTAAAAATAATGTTCAATCAAGACTTTTATAATCTTCGTCAGTTTTCAAATTATTTCCTTTAACAAGTCAAGACATGAAGCCGTGCAGACTATTATTGCATATAAAACTATCTACACTAATATTATAAAGAGGAAAGATTTGTATTTTTGTGTGTATGTTTGTAATGAATAAACTCAAAAACTACTGCGCCGATTTCAAAAATTCTTTCACCATTAGAAAGCTACATTCACCCTGAGTAACATAGGCTATAATTTATAAAGATTACACGCGGGCGAAGCCGCTGGCGGCAGCTAGTATTTAATAACTTGATAACAAACATCAAAATAGCATACAATATGTCCAGTTGACATCAACTTTAAACCTTTTTAATAGACTGCTAATTTAATTAAATTTAAATAAAATAAAATAAATTGTCTGTCTGTGTCCCATTTTTAATTCGGTCTGACATGTAAAGCAGATGGCTCAGTGACATTCTGCGATATTGACATTACGGCGCAATATTTAATACTGAGTCGGTAAAGCAGTTTCTATCGCGCAATGAGTAGACAAAAATAGCCCTTAAGCCTACATTTTGCATTTAATTTTAAAATGCTGAGTCCAACACACGTCAAGATTTGATCAGTTAATAATGACATAGTTATAACAGCCACGTGTATGCTTATGTATATTTGAATAAATGACCACCAAAGTAATGTTTACATTTTAAATATTTGCTGATACAATAATTAGTGTTGCCGCGCTCTACACATAAACGCACCTTGTGTACGTAGTACTGAGCTTTTACTCGAGCAGACTATTGATTCTAGCATCTTTTACATGCCGATCATGGTACATAATGTATAAAATACATAATGTTGTAATTTGTAGAGTTTGACACGTTTATCGTAAATCTATCGAGTTTATGTACGTCGTTTCTTGAACAATGTGTACTCTTATTTTATCTACGAATGTGGATATCAAGCATGTACTGAACAGCTGAATCGATTTGGAGAACCACAAACAAAATCGGCTATTATGGCTAAAATCGGCTATATTGTATTTTATTTATATGAACTTATATGATCACAGGTACAAATCATCTCATTTAAAATATTGCATTTTTCGTTGTTAGTTGTTTTTTAATGTATAAACGACGATATTCTGAGCGACTGTCACGTCAGTTCGCAATACATATCACATTCTTTCGCTTCGCTATGCTATGAACAGTGTTCCTATTATTGAAATAACATTTTTTACAACAACAGGAATATTTTAATGAGATTTAGCATATTGTTTGTAGTTCAAGACTATTGTCCTATACACACGATGTTTTGATAAAATACGTATCTTATTCTGATTTATGATCAGTGTGCATACGCCTAATATGAGAGGTTTTAAAAGATGAGTGATTCAAACTATTATTTAGTAAGTTTTGTGTATGCTGTAATAAATGATAGTTGCGATATATGTGTAACATTCCAGTTAGGTAGGCCAACAAATTGTCTCATACTCAACATAATTCCTTTATTTGTAATTATTATTATTGTACGGTTAGCAACGAAATGTTACTTTTGCAAGTTTTATCAAACATCTAAATTATAAGTTACAGCTAAGCGTTGACTTGTAACAGGTTTTTTTTTAAATTCTTTTATTTAAAAATTCTTGTGATGATTTAAGAATCTGAAGTAGATACCGACTTTCGTTACTGACTGTACAATTATTGGTACTAAACTATTATTGTTACTACTACTTCCTACTACACTATATACATATTGTACGAGGCTGGTAATATTTTCCTGTATCTACAAACGGATAGACCAGAAATAAAAAAGATTGATCTCTTATTTACAATGATACCATGGTTTTCCGTGGCCGTATTTTAGATTTTAATTTAAAAGTAAGTGTGATTATTATTTTTAATGAACAAGTAATTTATTTGATTACTTTGTGGACATTTTTTCTCAACAATAACGATAAGGGCGAGGAGAATACTCTAGTCATCATTTTATTTGCTATAGATAGTGCCATCCACGAAGACGCCCCACTCCACTCCGCTCCGCACTAAAGTACAGCTTACACAGTCTTAGTACAGTCATCGCGGATTGGGGCGCATCTTCGTAGATGGCACTGTCTGTAGTCACCACTTAGGATTATAATTTATTTATGAATAGGCTTCAGCCACATTGTTAAATAATTTGAATCATGTTGAAGCAACTTTAACAAGTCTGTATTTATTTGCAAAAGCTTTAATAATAATAAAAAAAATCAATATCGCACATCTTCAGACTTCTTAGCGCCGTTCGTAATATAAGAAGTTACAACAACAGTGCTTCGATGGACAACATTAGTTTGATTTAACTAAACAATGGAGATTAAAGAAAAATGACATTATTTTTATAATAGCAAGATATATTACCATGTTTATCGAATTAGTTGAACATATTTTTATAACAAGCATCACATACCGACAAGTGAATAGTTTACTTGAATTAATTAATCTACTTTTGTAAGTAATAATACAGGATTTGAAACAAATGTCGGATGATAAACTTCTAACCTATGAGCATGTTATATACAAAGTTGTGTTAGTGTGAAATATCATATTTTTGTATTAAAAAGTTATAACTCATTATAACATTATGTCTTAAGCCTTAATTAGTGAGAAGTGTCATCATTTTAGCCCCAACTGTGGGTCGCGTACGGCGCTGTGTGCAATGATCACATCGTTCTGTTTTCCTAGACTTGAATGGTGCAAAATGTAGTTAAACCGTCTTGCAACTAGTTCCGTACACGAGCATTATTGTGGAACCATAATATTATATTTATCAGATATGTTTTGAAGTAACGAGTCTAGTCAAGATATACTTAAAACGTGCATAGTTTAATATTTGTATGATATGACTGAATTAAATAATTGCAACAGCAGTTTTTTGTTTCGCTTTTTCCCTTCAGTCTTGCGGCACGTGTATTCGAGTGCGTCTGCGCAGTTCTGTGATCTGGGTTAATGGCGATGCAGCTGTAATCTTAATGTCGTCACGGGGTATAAAATATTCGAGATAATTTTACAAACTAAACTTTGGCGTATGAAACAGTGTTCCAAATATTATTGGAAGTGGAACAGATTTTTATTGTTTACAGATGTTTGTATAACAATGGCTACATAGCACTTTGAGTTATTTTACCATGCTGTTTATTGTTTAGTTACAGTTTCCTAACTACGAAACTGCTCATGCAGACAGAGTGGTCCCTGCGCTCGCGGCAGTTGACGGACGGAGTCTGACGCCAAACCATTATAATCACAGGCTTAAAAAAGATAGACGACTCAAAGAGTACATTGTGACTGCTATCTAATCTTTGCGGTCCGGAGACCTATGACCGTTATGAATATTAGGTGCTGAAATGTTCTGATATATCTCATAAACAACTAGAATTTAACGACCTGCAGATGGCCAGATCGAATACACCCAAAATGAAGATGACCAGATCAAAACCACACGCCAGTGAGGAGGGGCAAGCAATACCAACCTCGTTCTCAAGAGGGTGTCCACTTCCTGCGCTGTCGATGAAAATGTGCTGAATACATCAAGAAATTTTACCTGCAACAAAAGAAATAAATATTTTTATTGTAAATCAATCGAAAGTAATTTTTTGAAGACTGCTGTTGTGGAAAGCGAAAGGCTCGAATCCTTGTTTACGGATGATAATATGTTATCGCACTTGCTAAGTGAGATATCTGGAACACGAAAAGTACGCAAAACTCGTATCTGACCTGTCAAGTAGGTATGTACCAATTAAACATGAAGTTCTGCTCATCCTATATCTAAACGTATCTTACATAAGTAGGTAGAGTAAATTATTTGAAGACTAAACTACGACTAACTGGGATTCGTATTAAATCTAGAGTTCTGTAGCTATAATAGTAACTTGTACTGTTTATCTCATCAAGTTTAGTGTCCTCTATGGTAATTTCACAAGATGAATCATTTGATTAGTATATCTGTAGGATGTACCAAAGTAAGATTTGTTAAACCGACTTCCTTGAGTAAGTCGATGATCGCTAACTACTATCTCTTGAAGACATTACGTCCCGTAGTATAAGATGGTTGAAAAACGGTGCGAGTAATGATGGTACCGTAGACACTAGTTTTACAACTCCGCCTTGGTTCGTCGACCCTTCGAAAAGTACGATCCTAATTTAAAGACCTCGTCGAGCCGGAGGAAGCGTTCAATTAATTATGTAAGACAATAATAGGGTGTGCGTAATCTGAGTGCTGCAAGCGCGGAGTGGGCGCGAAGGTATGCGCACGCGCGGGTAATGAGCGGCGGCCGGAAGACGTCACTTGTCGCGCGGAGATGCCGCCGCTGTCCGCGCCTCACCGCACAGAGGTAACTGCACCGCAGTACTGAGACACTCCACACTTCCTACATCACTCGCCCACTGCACACACATACCGAACTTCTTTTCAACAGGGTCCAACGGGTTAGTAGACCCATGACTCTTGACCACCACAGTGTAAATGAGGGTGACGTATGAGCGCACCAGGTGGAGAATGTGGGTAGTTAAGCATCGGTGAAATACGTAATCAGTGATTGCAGGCACTCCCACTGCCTAACGCAGACACTTCGCCAGTGACCAGCGCAACTCCTGGTGCAACCACCGATGGTGAAGCGCCTGTACGTACGGCTCAGAGTTTGTGACTTGCCCTTCTTACACTAACAGAGCTAAGTGTGATGTAAAGAGCATTATACTACCGCGCAGGAAGAGACTGTTCATTTTAAAGTGCGGAAAGTGAGACAAGCCGCGATATCCGGTTGAAGTTCCATTCTGCTAGACTGTCAGGTAAGTGAATTATTTGAATTATTTTTGTCCCTGCCCCTGTACCAATTAATAGATAAGTAGATTTTGGAGATGGTTCTGCATAATTATTAGAATTAACAGAATGAGTCTAGTAGGTGTAAGTAGGTATGCCCCCCTCATATTTACAGAAGTTACGGGTAGGTACGCCCTGCCTCAACATCGGACCTTGAACGATGTTGAGGCAGGACAGAGGCGTGCCCACTACATCATTAGGACTAACTTAACCTAACAGTGAATTTGTCTGTAGAAAATCTTTTGTAGTAGGAATTGGCGACGTTGGTGAAGCAAAGTTGACCAGCTCTTAAACTGATAGCGTGACTAGAGCGTGACGTATTAATAACTGACCTAGTTTCCAGTAGTCTGCAGGAATATCGGTCAGTTTATATCACGCACTTTACTTCTTAAGGCTTTTTCCACGTACCTATTTGCAATTTCTGTCATTAGTATATAATGTATTACCTGACCTGAAATTTCTGTCATTATTATATAGTATTAGTAATAGTTATAATACCTAGTTGGGTAACCTACCCGGTTACCCAACTAGGTATTACTATAAGCATATATGCTTGATGTACTGTTAAACCATACCTACCTATGTTGGTTAAAAACATGGATGATGAAAGAGGGTATCTATATCGATGGTAATACTCGTACCTACCTAAAGATACCCCTAATAGTTGTCTATATATAGGTAAGTTGAGCCGCGGCCACACTGACCTACACATAAAATTGCTGCTACTTGCGACTTTAAGAAGGATATGATGCGGTTTCGGGCTTTCTGTAAGAATGAAGACACAGCAATTTTATAATAAATTGTTATAGTTTATGAAAAATTTGTGTTTCGTAAACATATGTACTTAATAAATATGGCACGATTTGAGGCGAGGGGTCAGAGATGTGACCCTTTATCTGCGACGCCGGCGGCGCGCGATACCACCGCACTCTGCTGCCGACGCACGCGCTAGCTGGTGAGCTCGTCGTCCTTAGCTAACGGAATATTCTACAAATACCTATCTGTGTTCCAATAGTAATGTAGCACAAAAAATTACATATGTATAAACGTATCTCTACTTCAATAATCTGCGTTATTGGAAATTTCAACAGCGAAAAGCATCTTTTCATAGGTTTACTTTGTTTGAAATCATAGTTACTCGTTCATTTCCGTTTCCTGACTTTCAAGTAAGAAAAAAATATGTTTTCTTCAGTAGGGTAAGATGTGGCGGCTGTGTGTGATGTTACTGGTGGCTGCGCGGGCGCAGGCCTGCGAGCTGGCCCCCGGCGGGGGCGCGGGGCCCAAGGCGCCCGGGGACAATTTTTACCGGCTCATCGTCAACGGAGAAATAGAGCGGTATGCGCCCGGGGAGAGATATGTCGGTTAGTATACCTTTAAACCTCCGCATGTTTATTATACTTAACCAGAATAAGGAAGTAATTAGAATATTTCTCGAGTACAACATCTAACTACGCCAAAAGTCAGTAATCACGCCTAAATTATAAAATTTAATATACTTATTCCGCAAGCGTTTATCTCTTTACTCACGACAGTCATTTCCGCGAATAAAAACAGCGAGGTCAAAATGAGCAATAATTATCTTATAGTTGTAGAGCACAAAATAACATGTTGGATTATTAGTTGAGTATATCTGCAGATGTCTTAGAGAACTATTCACATGCTCAGTTTAATCTATGTGTGTGTCGGCAGATCTATAATGTCAGCAGAACATGATAGGTACCTACAACAAAGTGGTGATCCTGTTACTCATTGTCAATTGTGCAAAGCGCATGAAATGTTAAGATATCACATCACATGACACTTCATGGACTCATTTAAGTAGGTATAATTACATTATGATATTGATAACTGATCCCGGATGACTGATTTTTTATATTGAAATACTTGGAAAATCTTATCACTTATGTGCCTAGTGTACACCTAGGTCAGCAAACTGTAGGTACATTATGTACAGGATGTGTGCCTGTGCGTTACAGCTTGGTTTCTCAAAGAAGCTTTTCCTTTGATCAGATTTCAAGATCACCTGAGTTATATAAGAAAGAGAGAATTATTTGGATTCAATTAATAGATTCACTGTCTTTGAAAAAGCTGCAAACTTTATTTGCTTTAATTTTTAAAAGTTTTAAGTTGTTGTAAAGTTAAAACTTTTAATTTTATACTTTGCGGCTGTGTGGAAAAGCCAAATAGCCACCTAGCCTAGCGTTGCAGACACAATATTTAAACAAAAATTCAAACAATCTTCCTTTCAGTGACTCTGGTCGGCTCCCGCACCCACGACGTGGTGCAGCAGTTCACCAGGTTCCAGATGAAGCTGGACCCGCTGGACCCCGCCGCCCCGCGCGTGCCCAGCAAGCAGGGCCAGTTCCAGCTGTTCGCCGACACGCTCACCAAGTTCGACGAGGAGTGCACCAACTCCGTCATCGAGTCCGATGACCTGCCCAAGACTGAGGTGCAGGTCATGTGGAAGGCTCCTCCGACTGGATCTGGATGTGTGCTGCTCAAGTAAGTTACGGTTAAAGATATTTACTTACTTCTCAAATGAAGAACAGATCCACTTAAAGAAAAAACATAAATAGGTTTAAAAAATAATACGTTATGACTACTTATGACTGTTATGAAGATATGACGTAGGTATGCTTTGCATGTTTGTATAAAAACCTCAGTTTTCTAAATTCTAGCCAGCGACAACCTACATGAAGGATGAGAATTATTTATTTTGAAAAGATGCCCAGGATTACAAGATTGAGAAATTGTTTCGATATTTTATTTCTCAAGTGAATATTAAGAAAATATGTTTGACCCATAGCTTATGGTTCACAGGGCAATGGTTTATGAAAACGAAAGCCGCTGGTTCGCTGAGGATGGCCAGTTGACAAAGCGCGTGTGTGAGGACACTTCGCTCCAGACCAGCGACTGTTGCGCCTGCGATGACGCCAAATACAAGGTGATTTACAATGCGTTTACTTATAAAATGGCCATGAATTTTGTCTAATAAATGAATATTGTAAGATAAAATAAAGCTAACAAAAATAATTTGGTTTACTTATCTCTAATATTGGCACATTACAAGTTTCTATGTTTTTTTTTTCAAGATGGTGTTCGAAGGTCTGTGGTCTCCACAAACGCACCCGAAAGACTTTCCGGTGCAGGCGATGTGGCTGACGCACTTCTCTGACGTCATCGGAGCCACGCACCCCAAGAACTTCAAGTTCTGGGGCGAAGGCGAGATCGCTACTGATGGATTTAGGTAACTCATTGTCATGGAACTACAAAAACTCTCCTTCATTAGCTCTGCCGATGGTAGTGGGTGACATTTTTATTTTCAGACGCGAAATGACATCGTATATCTAAATTGTGTTCACATTTAGTTTCTAATGTAATTTTATGAATTTTCAAGAAAAAAACCTTTATTGCTTGCATCTTAAGTTTAGTTTTCCCTACAACTTGGATGTTATAATGAAATCAACAGTACATAATTATAGTCATTCTGAAATCAACTTAATTTACACTACGATAGAGTTAATATTTGTGTCGTTTCCCTCAGATCCTTAGCGGAGTGGGGTTCCGTAGGGCTCCTAGAGCGCGAGCTCCGGCAGCAGGGCTCCCGGCTGCGCTCCGTGGTGAAGGCGCCGGGCCTGTGGCACCCGCGCGTCAACGGGAACACCTCCGCCGCCTTCACCGCCGACAGGAAGAGGCACTTCCTCTCACTCGCGTCTATGTTTGGTACGATAACGGTTCCTTTTCTAAAAAACCTAACTAAACTATTTTTTTTTAATAATAATAAATTGATTATTAATTTTGTCACCCATAAAAAATATGAAAACCTGTTTCAGTGTGTATGCAGCAGGTCTAGCGGACTAATAAAACAATTGAACAGCATTTGTCTGGAATTAGTTGCTAAACAATTTAATGGGAATTTAAACTTGAATGAACTTGTAAGTCCCCTTTTACATAGGTATTATTAATTATGATACTAGCTTTTGCCCGTGCCTTCGTCCGGTAAAGGTAGAAAATTAGATTGTAGAAAGGGGCGTGAAAAGGTAACAGACAGAGTTACTTTCGTATTTGTATTTTTTGTTTTACTATATAGCCCTTGCTGTTCCCACTTCTCGGCAAAGGTCTCCCTCCACCCCTTCTATATTTCGCGATCCGGCGCGGTATTTTTTCCAGTATTGTCGGAACCGATCCAGCTCGTCCCGCCATCTCCCACGTGGTGGCCGCGACCCCGCCTCACTGTCTTAGGGCACCGCAGTTCTATGCTATATAAGCCCGCAGTTTGTCACCAGATAAACTGTGGGCCAGTCCCATTTAATGTATAATATATATAAAAATATCCTGCTCTCAAAACGATGAAGGAAAACATCATGAGGAAACCGGAATGTCCTAGAATCAAACATTCGAAGACACGAGACATCCACCACCTCGCACTGGGCCCGCGTGGTAGATTATAGACCTGCCCTCTCGAAGAGATAAAAAATATAATATTTATGATATGGACGACACATACAGATCCCAGTTTACCACCCCTATTTTTCTAAGTGTCTCGTCTCGTGGTTGCAGGTCCGTCTCCGGACTGGGTGGTGGGCGTGAGTGGCCTCGACCTGTGCCAGCCGGACTGCACGTGGGCCGCGCACAAGGTGCTGGACCTGTTCCCCTACGACGCTGGCACCGACAACGGCATCTCTTACATGGTGAGCATACCGTCATGTCGACACGTTGTAATAGAACAGGCAGTCAGGTAAATCAATAGTTAAGCACATTGGCACAGTGTTATAGACATAACTGTCAAAGAATGAAACCTGAAATATGAATTAACAAAAATGTTTGCTGCAAATAAACGATATTTTTTTCTATAACAATTTATGTCCTGGTTTTACCTACAGCTCGAAAAAAGTCAAATAATCTATTTCAAATAGGCTCATATAAGGCACTTTTGAACGTCAAAACAAAGAAATAGAACTGATTCTAGTTGCCCCTTCCAAAAGGTAGTTTTCGTATGGAGAAGAATGGGCAAGAAACGGTGGTTACTCAATTAAAAATGTTTTACAATATTTTGTATACATGAATTATATAATTGCTCGGTCGCATAGGGCGATTTTCGTAGTGACCTATCTTCATTTATTTTTCGTCTAAGCATATTTATCCCGTTATAAAATAGTAGATTTACCCATAGAGAACTTCCTATATCTATGGTACAACCCCATTGAGTTGGTCTAAAATTTTAATCGCTGTCAACCTGTTAACTTTTATTATGGCGCAATTTCATTGGTCGTTAACTCGTGGGGAACGATTGCGGTATACGGAGAACCTGCACCGCACGTTTGGCAGTTGCTTTGAAGGGTCATTTTCATTGGGTGCAGTTCTGCACGCATTTTACCGACTGATGAATTTCATTCGTCGCAACGCCAGCTACGTGGATTCCCCGCAGACGGTGTACCGGCCGCGTTATCGACCCCGGCTGCGGGGAGACCCCGCATGCTGTATATCGACTGAGTTGTCGACAAATGAAAATCAGCCATTATTAATGTCCCATGTACATGTGTCGGGGTTCTTATTTTAAGTAAATAAATAGCTCTTTCCCCAACCAGAACCATCTCAGATGACTTCTCGAATCGATTATATGAACATTGTTTTCATTGGTTTAGATCGGCTTCTTTTCGTATTTCTTATATTTAATTGTGAAAATGCTATTGGCACTTCCAGTCACCAAACTCAGAAACCAATCCCCGCGAGAAGATGTACCGCATCACGCCCATGTACCCCGAGGACCCGCGCGCGCCCTTCTACGCGCCCGGCGCCGCGCGCGTGCCGCCCCTGGCGCGCCTGCACCTCGCGCGGGAGAAGCTCGTCTCCAGGTCCTGCGACGAGGAGGTGCTACTGCAGCAGGTGCTCGAGGAGGATGAGAACACGGAGACTGATAATAGACGTGAGTGCAGAGAATAATAAATAGTAAGCCAGTCTGTGACGAGGGCTGACGGAAACTGGACGCGCTCCATATTTGTTTAAGAGCGCCCTTCCCGGTCCGTCTATCGTCAACGCTAGCATGTTCGTAAAGCGTGTTGTTTCATCCAGCGCAATGTTTGAAAAAGAGGCAAAGCGAAAAGAGAGAGATAGCGCCTGAACGCTCGGTTGGCATTCGGTAACTTCCGCCGCTCAATCGCGGGCGGCCGGCCGACGGCGCGGCGGTGAACCATTCATTCATGATACGCGCCTCGCGCGCGCAGTATACCTACATTTAGTATTGTATTATTATATTACTCTGTTTAGTACGGACGTAGCGCTTGGCCCCGAAGATGTGTTTGAATTTTTTATTATTTATATAGCGCTATTTTTGACCCATGTAGTCAAAAATAGCGCTATATAATCTTAGGTTTATGTAAAACACAAAAAATATTATTTTCTACCTATATCCGTTAGAGACTTTGAAACCTTCCAACCGATGTGCCCCAAACCGCTTTTATTTGCAAGCCACATAATGCGACATTTTTTGTTCGTCCATGATATACCTACATTGAGCACGAAAAAGTAAAGGTAAATAATTTATTCTGCCTATGGAGTAGCAGTAGGTACAAGCAGAATAAATTATTTATCCATCCAGTAGGTCTGTATTTCTGAAATTAGGTAACGGACTTGTAAACAATGTATGTACCGTATGTAAATGTAATGGTACTAATATACCGTAGCAAATAAAGTAAACAATGCATAAAACCGAGAAGCGGTAGTCGAGAAGATTCCGATTTCCGAACACAAACATACCTACAAACAGTTTTCAGTACCTACTGCATCCTAATTGCGTAATGCACGTCACAATCTGGATCGGTTTGAAACAAACAGCTAATCCATTGCTTCATAAGTTCGAAAAAAAAATCTGCTCAACAAAGTAAATAACGCAATGAATGTTGTTGAACTGTCAAAATGAAACAGATTAGTCGAAATCGTTTACGAAAACGTTTTACGCAATTAGATAGCTGGTAAAGAAGTAACTTTAGAATCTATCTCTCTGTGTCAGTTTGCGTGGGAAACGTGGGTCAATAATTTCCGGCAGAACACATTTGAAGTAAAACTGCGTCAGCTTCAATATTTTATCATCTGACCAAAAGGTTGGATTTTTATCAATCTTTTCATACAACAATCCCTTTGGCGTCCAAAGAACAAAGTAACAAAAATTCTTCTTCGCTATTTTCACTAAACCTTTCGAAAGAATAATCAATGTCCGGTATGAAAAAGCAAGATCGTTGTAGTAGGTAAAACAGAATTCACTAAATAAAATGCAATTGTAGTAGTACGATACACATTTACGTCCGCGCAGTCAACAAATTCAATACATACTAACAATTCCGAGAGCCGAGCGAGCGGACGCGCAACCGGCGATCGTCATTCAACTCCCCCGTCTCACCCGCCCTGACCCCGCACGACTCGTCCCCCGCGCACCTCATACCGCCTTCTTGACTACCAAGCAAGTGAGAACGCGATATCATTGAACGAAAAATTGAGTGCGTAAATGTCAAAAAACTTGTTGCAGGAAATACGTGTTTTTCAGTAATCCTTACAAAGTTTGTGAAATAAATGTGTGTCATTTAGAATCTCCATTACATTTGCAAGGTTTCTATGCAAATGTTTTCTTAATTTTTACAATTTATGAGTACATTATGAACGGCCAAAGTTCAGGTAAAACTTGTGCAAAAAAGGCGATTTTTGGAGGCCACTGAATTTGTTTCTCCAAATTTTGATTTTTTGTTTTCATAGAAACGTAGATATAGTGCACAAGATACCTATTAGTTCAAAAGATTCAAAGAAAGATGTGTTACAACGCCATAATCACGTACGAGCGTTTGTATGAAAAGAAAGACGGGTTGGCCGCTCTTAATGTTCTTAATTACCCCCAATTTATTGTATCTATGATGACCAGCTATTGATTGAAATAAAGTCAATAAACAAATAAACTTAAGAAAGCTTATTCAAGTTAGTCTGTCAATCTACAACATATCTGGTGCTACTTGTTGGTCAACTAGCCAACAACCCACTACAGCACATGTGACTACCGCTGTACGTGGTGGATAGGATTGCAGGCGGGAAAGTAACTTGGAATTTCAAAGTTGAAAGAATACCAATTATAGTTATTGCTAAAATTATTTTAGTTGACAACAAACTAAAGGTAGTAATATTACATGAGAGTAGTGGTGGCCCAGTGGCAACGGTCGCGACTTACGAGTTGTACGTCATAGGTTCGAACCCAGGCGAACCCCGACAGGAGTTTTATTTTGTGGAAATTATTTCATCACCAGTACTGTCAAAACGGTGAATCAAAACGTCGTGAGGAAACCGGCATGTCCTAGGACATGCCGATTTTTGGTTCTAGAACCAAAAAATCAAAGACATGTGGATGTGACATCCATCAACTTGCATTGGGCCCGCGTGGCCCGCGTTACAATCCACTCCCTCTCACCAAGAGGAGGCCTGTGTCCCAGCTGTAGGAACATTATAGACTGGTTATGCTAATACGATTAGTTTTTTTTTTTACCAATTTTGTTCCTATTCCGGGGTTTTAACCCCGAGTATTTGCCCGTTAAACTCGGTTGTCTGTTCTTGTTGCGAATTATGTACATAAGATACTGGGATTCGCTTTTCCAGTAGAAGACATCCTTATATGATTATGTGCAGCCTATATTTTTCCAATATAGTTACCAACTAATCAGTGACTATCCTCTCCAGCGGAGTGCGCGGTGTCCGAGTGGAGCAACTGGTCGCAGTGCTCCGTGAGCTGCGGCAAGGGCCTGCGCATGCGCACGCGCGAGTACCGCGCGCCGCAGAAGGCGCAGATGTTCGCGTGCGCGCGGCAGCTCGTGTCCAAGGAGATGTGCGCGGCCGCCGTGCCCGAGTGCGAGTGAGTGAGAGCGAGTGTACACGATGGGATCGGCGACAATGACGAACTTCTGTACAAAGCTTTAATCTTTGGAGGGCCGTAATTTCAAAAATCCTTCCTTGGTGCTTGCTCCCTTTGGTTATACCTATATAATAAGGAACTCTTGTGAAAATTTCATACTGCTAGGACCAGTGTCAGTGAGTGGATGAAAGAATTTAAGATTTTTATTAAGTAGATTATGTACTTAGCCCCACTTGCGCCTCTAATCGCTAAATGTATTTAGCGCTAACAAACGTGTTTAAAATATCATTCTGTTTCTGTTATCTTGAAACAATTGACAGTTACAAAAAAATATTATTTGATTATTGATTGGACAAAATTTTGCTTGTTTAATAATCTGAAAAAAAAAATATCTGAATTATTGCATGTATGGATTTTTTATGGTGTAATATGAATTTTAATAGTTAAAAGATTTTTTTGAGGTATCTCCGTGATTTGTTTCAATCGTGTCAAATTTGTTGTGTTTTTAACTTCCACTTTTCTAACTAGCATATGTCCTGAAGAATATCATTATATTTTTCTGATTTTGCTTGCTGCGGTGGATCATATACTTTTAGGCATTATAACGTTTAGCTCCTGGCTTTGTTCACAATTATGAATAATGCATCATTAAGGGGGCGTGTATTGACTGCAAAAAATCATATTTCACCCGCGCAAGCCTTACCTACCCCTCTCATTAAACACGACGAAAACAAAACACAATGCCTTCCCGCCAGCAGAAACTTTTCGTCTGGCGTTTATAGAATTCGAATTTCAATCTTCTGTAGTTTATTTTGCTTATACGATACGCTAAGCTTGAATTCAGAACTATAGATCATGTTCATGTTTTGGAACTAGAAACTCAATGTTGACGTGAAAAAGTTCAAATTTAAATGTTACCAAATTTTATTTAGGACCTTGTACAATTTGTACCTAATGACGTCTTTGTGGAAAACTATGTTACCAAGTAATAAATATAATGCTATTTCGTGGATTTCTCTCTTTGGAGGATCGTGCAAAGTGATACCCAAGTAAAAAATAATATTCGTATAATGAATTTTGCACTGTATTGTGCAACGAATATGGCATGTGTCATGAAAACCTTTCCTGCGCCAAACGCGAACAATCCCCTTCGAAAACATTTGAAACATGTGAAAAAGAGGCCGAGTTCTGTACAAAAGAAATAAATGAAGGATTGTCGGCTTCACCACTAAAAGAATTGACATCTATTCATCTATGTAAATGGGTGCCAAAGTACCAAAGGGACTAATTATAACAAGGGCCCGAGGTACGCGGCTCAGTACCTGCGCTGTGTTTGGGGCGCGCGCCCGGCGCGTTTTGCACGCTCGTCAAACGCAACAAGATTTCCACATTTTGTTGTAACTTTTGAACCGTGTTTCTTTTAAGTTTATTACTAATGCGGAGAAAATGACAAGAAAAAATAGTGAAAAAGGAACTCGCGTCCAAGTGTCAAGGGCACGGTTAGGCTTCATTTACGGAGACGCGAGGAGTCGCGCGTGGCTTTGGGCGGCGCGGCCCGCACTGAATTCAAACATATGGCGTTGTATGAGTGCGTTTACGGAGACGCGATTTTACACGCGTTTGTTTGAAATGGAGCGTTTTTTGCGGCGGAGCCCGCGAATGGCATAGCCGCGTCACACGCGGTGTTTCATCACGGCGGCGCACACAGCAGCAATTCTCGATGAAGCGATGCCCGCGGCATACCTTCTCCCAGTCTTATTTGTAAAAAATCGCACAACGGAGATGCAAGTTGAGAGTCGCAAGTTGCGACATGTGCAGGCCTAACGGCGCCCGGCATGGGCGCTCGCTTAGACTGCAGCGCTTGATAAAATTCGTTACATAGGAATTCATACAATTTTATTGAGCGCCCGAAACGCAGCGTACAAAATGCGCGTCTCGGGCGCTTGTTATAACTAGTCCCTTAGTAGAAAGTTTAGTATGGTCCCTCTTTTTAACTGTTGAAATTGTAGCTTTGAAAACATGCCAAGTTGCATTATAACTTTAGGCCTCATTTACGGAGACGCGGGGCGTGGCGCGTCACGTGCAGTGTGGCGTCACGCGGCGCGTCTGACGTTTTTTCTGTTTACGGTGCGGCGGCGCGTGAAGCAGCACTTATCATCCCACGCGTTAACATAAACATATGGCAGTATACGTCTTGATTGTCGCTGCTTTTTTTGGGGTTATAATATATATTTTTTAAATGTGCTAATTAAGCTAAAAATTTCATTTGATACCCAACATGGTATGATTAAAAAATATATTTTGTTGTTCATGATATGTCACCTAGAGGGCGCCATTTTCAATTTAATGTAAATAAAAATAAAATAATAAAAAATGTTTTATTGACATAAAAAGGTGTTACATTCTAATTTGAAGCCCTGACTCCTGAGCTAGGTGGAACCTGTGTTACAGGAGCCAGTGTCTTCAACCGTTTTTTTTTAAACTTAACAATTTATGCAATAAAATTAAAATAGTGCATGCATGCTTGCTCGTGAGTGGTTTATGTATGTTTGTGTGTTTGTTGTGTTTTGTGTGTACGTGAGTGTGTGTAGGATTGTGTGTGTATGAGTGTATGTGTGTGTGTGTGACTGATTGTGCTTTGGTCTTCATATAGCCGATGACCAGCGGACGATCAAGAAGCTTCCAACGATACCTCATTTGTCAAATTGTGATGAGTCTTTTAGAAGATAATATGAAGGAACAGACATAGATAAATACATAGAAACCGGGCAAAATCATAACCCTCCTTTTTGCTTCGCCGTAGTCAGGTAAAAACTAAAACCCAACTACGACAAAAAAGTCAAATAAAGAGATATAAACAAGACATCACGGACAGACCAATTAAAAATCCGGAGTCATACGTAATCTGTTCGAGTTCGTTCGTTATACCAATAACCGAAGAATAAAGGTATTATTCTAAACAAGTTTTATTTAGGTCAGTCGCTCCAATTGTTCGTCTAAGGGTCACCTTACAAGAAGTTTGTCAAAAAAAGTGGGAGTAAACGAATTTGGATCCTGAGTAAATCGCAATAAGATTTAATCTCCAGTGCGAATTTTCAAATGAACGTAGAATGGGCTCGTTGGCTATGTTGTAAATTTTCTCCGCAAGAAAATTCACCGCAATGGCGCTAGTTGTACCTACTTCTTTCTATACTCCGTGCTACTATATCAGTCAAAAATCTGTCAAATAAAATGTATGTCATCTTGATTTTTCAAATATCAACATTGAATTTTATATATTTATTTAGACTCGGTATTCATTTATTTATCAATCAATAACACTTGTAATATTCGTTTTGGAAGTGGTTTTAGTGTTTATTTCATGTTTTCTATGTCTCAGTTTCTTTTGTGGAATGTGATAAATTACGAAAATATTATTTACGAAAATAAATAATATCTCAGCGCAGCTAAAAATTTGAGCGCAGTCCTCTCGTCTCAACAGAGCGACGCCGACTGATTTGTGAAACAAAAATATGCTTGAAGTTCCCGTAATGTGCGACGGAAGATGGCTTCTTCCACGAACTAAGAACGTCGTAAGTCCTACAAGCTTTGATTCGTAATAAAACCAAAAATAAAAGGAATAAAAAAAAAGCCTACACAATTTTTTTTGCCTTGTTTTAATACATATAATCATCTAATTTTTATCATAATAGGCATTAGCATTTTAAGTACAAATCGAAAATACGTGAAAATTAGAGGTAACTTCGTGATATTTTTTTATCGAGAAAATTTTAATATTTTGTGTTTCTGTTACACAAAAAGTTTGGAAATATCATGTAGTTACTCATACTATTTTTATTTTATACCTAAGTCTTATCAATTTTATGAAAAATCAAATTGAAGACAGGCAATTTTGGTTACGTCCCGGCCTTAACACACACGAGTCATTACACTTGACAGCAACTTATGAAGCAAACAACAATGGTATCTCCACGCTTACATCACTGATTTCAGGAGTATATACTCCTGAAATTTTTTCACTTATACAGGCAGTAGCATTGTATGCAAAAAATATAAAGTACAAGACAGTATTCAGCCGTGGCCTAACGTTAAGTAATTGATTGCCGCTGGATGTAACTGTTTTCAAGCTATTGTTCAAGTGGCGTGTTTAATTTCTTCTTTAAATTCTAGTTATCTAACGGGTGTAAAAAGACGCTTAAGCCACGAAGCACTTTAATTTTTTTTCACGAAAACAAGTTTTAAACGCTATAACTTAACTTTAAATACCCCCACGACCGCTGTACCGTTGCATGCACCCTTAAGCACAATTTTTTGCGTGCGTTACACTGCGCGTTGCCGTCAACATCAGAAATAAGTCGTTTTCCAGCAAGAATTTTTGTTCAGTGTTTTACTTAGTTGGTTTTTGCGAAAATAACGACTATGTGATGGATCTTGTCAGGCCCTGTATATGTAATTGTTTCCTCCCTTTCCACTCTCAGAGGCGACAGCGCGGCCCCGGACGATGCAGACAACAACGCGACGCCCATCGAGGCCAACGACGGCATCTGCGAGACCTCGGAGTGGGGGCCCTGGAGCGAGTGCTCCGTGACGTGCGGCGTGGGCGTCAACACCAGGAGGAGGCACTTCATCAACCACATGGGCATCAAGAAGTGCCCGCTCGTGCAGACTGGTACGTGATCGGAGTTTGTTCTTTCGGCGTGCATGTTGTGTTATTATAGCCCTTACTGCTTATGATTATGCTTGACTTCAGACAAGGGAGGAAGTTATGCATTCGGAGAGTTTTTTTTAATTTACGTACTCCGATTTTTTTATTCAGTTGAAGCTCATAATATGACCAGATCGGTGTCTGAAGTATTAAGATTATCTTTTTCGCGCCAAACATGTGAAGGCATTCTGCGTGCTTTCACACGTCTTTACACTTTCTTTCTAAGGCGCGGGACGTACACGCGAGGCGTCCTCCCTCTCGCCTCTTGTGTATGTCCCACCCCTAAAGGAGCGATCCTTTAGAAACAAGATCACTCCACTAGCGCTATTGTGTATTTAAGTCTCAATGCTGAACTAGTTTCACAAACAACGTAGCTTGCTATGAAACCCTTCTTATTCCGCTCATTAGTTCACACAATTCTATTACACGTTCCTAACACCATGGTCTAGTGCCGTACAAATACTTCGCTTCTTTCACAGAGGAGAACCGCAAATGCATGGAGCCACAATGTACCGAGCAAGAAACGGAAATATCGGACCCGTCGTGCCCCACGACGGAGTGGGCGGCCTGGTCGCCGTGCTCGGCCTCGTGCGGGCGCGGCGTGCGGTTCCGCATGCGGCTGCTGCTGGTGCCGGCCGACCGCCAGCAGGAATGTAGTGCCAAGGTCGAGCTCATGCAGCAGCGCGCCTGCCAGGAGCGGGAGAGCTGCGCCATCGATATGCTGACTGCTAAGCGTGAGTTTTAGTCCTAAATAATGGTTTAAGACAATTTTTCAAAAACAGAATTCAATTTTGTTTACGTAGAATGAGAAACACTAGTTGAATACAAATAAACGTTCTTTGGAACGAATATCGACATGGTATGATTGAAGTTACAGGTGGGTACAATAAGTATTGTTAGTCATTCATTCAACATTATGTTGCTGAAATAAACTATACTAAAAGACATCAAAGGGTTTAATATTTCTACTTGAAATAGTTAATTTGCAAATAAATATAGACACATTACTTCGCTACGTAATATAAACTCATAATTTCATATGAGTCTATATTACGTAGCGAAGTAATGTTTCTATTATAGTTGCTCTTGAAAGAATAATTTGATATAAAAGAAATAAAAAAATAAAAAGTTTGGAAGAAATAAAAAAAATTATATGTTTGTAGTTTATTCAAATCAGCACTTTTTGAACGACAAAAGTTAAAAAATGTCTAAAACGGCCTCCCGTTACCTGCCACCGTCTAGTATTCTAGCTGGAAGGAAGCAGCTTGAGTTTTTCACCGCAACCTAATAATAATCTGATTTATGCAGGTTTTTCCTAATGGTTGACAGCATTATTATGATAAATAACCAAAGGCCAAAACCATTTATGTGGAACGTAAACTATTCGTAACTCGTAAAACATATTTGTAAATATGTATACGTGTCGCCTTATCTCAGCGATACTCGTCGGCGCCCACGCAGATACATAACAATGACCCGCGTGCGACTGACGAGCCGCCGACATTTGTTTAACTACAGAGAGAGACCTAGTGCGATAGTAACACATTTAACTGATTGCTTTGTACTTGAGAGCGCACCTCGCAAGGCTACGTTGTGTAACGCTAAAATGCTACCAACTGGCTGCGATTATGGTAATGATGTGGCACATCTAACTGGCGATACCTATGTCTGATTGACCACGGAACGAAATGAGAGATTCTAAGAAAGTAGCAACCATACATATTGGTGATAAAAAATCAGTGTGAAATAAACAATCCCTAGCGTAAGCGAGGTGCAATAATCAACGGTTTTCATAATGTAATTATTGCTATGTTTAGCGAAAACAGACACATTTCCCAGTACAGGGATATTAATGAAAACTGCGCGAATTCTGGACGCAAATAAAAATGTAATGCATATCGGCACAAGGTTATCTCTCCGTGAGTTATTGCTTATCATAAAAATAGTACATGAATGTTAATAAATTCGCACTCAAGGGCTGGACCGGCCTTTACATCTGTGTAGGATGAATGAAGAGTATAAATCTATAGCTTAAATTAAACAAAGACAATGGTTTTGAGATAAATGACGACTGCAAAATATCTGCTATTCAATCATCAAAGATAATTCTGCAACAAAACTGAATCTTGATAACAGCTGTTTCAATCAGCTGTTATCAGTAAGTAAGAAACATAGTATACTAAGACGTGGCTAAAACAATAATGAGTTAAAGTAAAGTTAACAATCCTGTCGAGTTGTTGCACAAACTAACACAAATGAACAAAGTGACTTTCTAAGACTACCAAAACACTGCATCAAATAACAGCTCAAGTAAATATGAAAACTGCGAAATAAAACAGCCGTGGAGAGTCGACAGAATAGATTCATCTGTTCAATGGCGTTCAAAAACTACTAAGAATGTTTTTCAAGCAGTTCCCGTCGTCCCGCAGGTATCTGCATGGAGGAGGCGGACCCGGGCCCGTGCCGCGGCCTGTACCAGCGCTGGACCTTCATGGCGCAGAAGGGCATGTGCGTGCCCTTCGCGTACGGCGGCTGTCGCGGGAACCAGAACAACTTCATCACGCAGGACGACTGCACCAGCACCTGCAGTGTTATACTAGGTGAGCGCACTGTCTGCTAGTTCATCACGCAGGACGACTGCACCAGCACCTGCAGTGTTATACTAGGTGAGCGCACTGTCTGCTAGTTCATCACGCAGGACGACTGCACCAGCACCTGCAGTGTTATACTAGGTGAGCGCACTGTCTGCTAGTTCATCACGCAGGACGACTGCACCAGCACCTGCAGTGTTATACTAGGTGAGCGCACTGTCTGCTAGTTCATCACGCAGGACGACTGCACCAGCACCTGCAGTGTTATACTAGGTGAGCGCACTGTCTGCTAGTTCATCACGCAGGACGACTGCACCAGCACCTGCAGTGTTATACTAGGTGAGCGCACTGTCTGCTAGTTCATCACGCAGGACGACTGCACCAGCACCTGCAGTGTTACACTAGGTGCGCGCACTGTCTGTTAGTTCCAACCAGAATAAAAGGATTTGATGACCGTGACGAGTTTTTCAATCGAGGCCGATGACGCAGAATCGAAACCGTTTTGCACCAATCCGAGTTTATACAATTAAATATTTCATATTCGGACACATTACAAATATCAAAACGTGGTTGGTCATTTGATATTATATCCTGCACTTTTTCATGGCAGATTAACACTAATTGGATTATATAATCGTTGCCTCTGATCCATTAGCTTAATTTATATAGATACATGACATGTGTTTCATTTGTTCTATAGAACAATATTATCATACAATATTATGACAGTGATCTGTGAGTATAAGTTAATTTTATTGAGTGTGGTTTACAACAGCGTGCCTTTACAAGAAAACCAGCTGAATCTATAGCTAAACGTGGGTTTAATAGTGAATCTCTGCTGTATTGATCGTATTCAATAACGCACTAGCATCCCAACAATCCTACACAGGCTCCATACGGACGCCCGAACACGATTAATTCGTATAATTACCGCGACCCACTCCATCACCCTATTTGTATGAAACAGAAATATGTGGTGACAATGATTAATTCCTTCGCGGAGTCCGATGGCGGACACAAAATATTGGACAGTGTGCCAGTGTGTCGCGACCGGGGCACTAATACACCGTGAACACGTAATAGCGCAGTCAGTTGATGGGTATCCACGGATCTAACGTCATCCTCGCCTGTCCCCCTGTGACGTCACTGTCATAGACTAGGTACGTCATGATGTGACAGTTGTTTGGATTGACATTTTCGGCTCGCTCGCGCGCGTCCCTACCCCTAGCAATATAGTCAATTTCGTTCTCGCTTGAAATCATTCAGCCTTGAGCCAGTCAAGTTTTGTAAGTAGTTCCGTAGCTTGCGAGTTTTCGTGTAACTACGTCAAATTGCTTTCATGTCGCAAGCTGCATTACCTAAACCCTATCATTAGTGGGCAGAATATCGTACATTAGGCATGATTTGAAAAGCTCGCCACATATTTAGAGGTAGCGGTGTCAGTGTGCCCGTTATACTGGTTGCTGCAATATTTGGTGTCCGTGGACAAAGGTCTTTGTTTGAAGAAAAGTATGACACAAAGTCAAATCAACATTTATCTGTTGAATGAACGGTATTCGGCAACAATTTAGACGCTAACGGAGAGTGCATAAAGAAGAGCAAACTTCTAATTTGCTTATTTTTATATAATTGAAGTGTTTCGGCTATTTAAAGATCAACATCATGTCCACATCCGTTAACGACCACTAGCATAACATACGACGCAAAGTAGCACAATATAAAAAAATAAATTAAACCTATCCCCGTCCTCCGTTCTAGAAGTAGGATCAAAAAAATTAAGACCTTCCCAGGTTGCGGGTTAGTCCAGGGTTGCGGGTTAGTCCGAAAGGGATACCGGGACCTTGGCAACAGGCAACTGAAGGAATACGGGTGGGTTTTAGTCAGTAAAAGTCTGACACGCCCTTCCGCTCCACCCAGAGCGGGAGAAGTCATTGGATGATTTCCTACCCTCAAAAAAAAAAAAAGCTGTACACTTATCCGGCGAACTTTTAGTTTTCTTCTATTAATTAACGTGTTTAACAGCCTGGTCTGACAACCAGTCTTACCAAGGGCTATCGTATTACCCAGTTACTGGGATGTGGAGTTCAGATAGGCAGTCGCTCGTATGTAAAATACTGGTGTTCAGCTGCATTCGGTTAGACTGGAAGCCGACCCCAACATCGTTGGGAAAAGGCTAGGCAGATGATGAGCCTCGTTGGTTGAGCAAAACAAAATAGCTATAAATAGAACAAGATTTGATTGCCTCGTTGGTCTAGTGGTCACAAGCGCTACTGCGGAGCGTGAGGTCCTGGGTTCCATTTCCTTGTCAGGAAAAGTGTTATTGGGGTTTTCCATAAGAAATTTCTCAGTAGCAGCCAGGAGTTTGGATTTGTGCCCGTAACGTGTTTAACTTCAGGTATTTACAAATCAACAACATTAGGCTTCCTGTGACGCCGGAGCCGCACCGGAGCTGGGCCGCATGATGTGAAAGCTAAAGCGATCCGGCTTAGCTTAACAGAAGTAGGTCTGAGAAGAAGAGCTATCCTATGTTGAAGAAGCAGGGTTTATTCGCTTCAAAAGTCCCAAATCAAACTCAACAGTTACGTAACGGAAGTATTAAGATAACGTTTTATTAATCCAATCAACATCTTTGCTAATATCGGTTGTGAATGATGACATTTATGTCCCCGGCGTCACAGCTGCGCTGGCGCCGCGCCAGGCGTGACTCGGTTGCCAGGGGGAACCACCTGGCGCGCGGCACCTCCAGCGCATTACATCGACACTACGAGATCTGCTGACACCCCTTATTTTGCGGTCGTTCACTCGCCATTTTATTCCAACTCCGGAAGATTGGCATTCATAATAATGCACATTTGTATGACAAGCAATCTGGCAGTCATCGTATATCAGTTCTGTGTATGTCGGATTATTGTAATTAATTCTAATTTACGATCGCAGTGGGTGGCATTTTAAGAGCAATTGGTTGAGCTGCTAAGATCAGAATGATTTAAAACACGACTCATACGTCTTTATAGTTTCAGAGCTCCAACAAAGATATAAAGTGCAAGCATAAAGAACGGATTTAAAAATGAATCTTTGCTTTAAAACGTTTTCGCTTGTAAACACAGAAACAAACCGTCAAACGCGAGTCAACAAAGCGAACACGGCGAGCGACGTGCGAGTATGTACGTAAGACGGATTTACGAGTGACGGGCACAAGGCTGCCCGCTTGATTAGGTGTCTCAAATCTGTGTGTCTACTACCTATACGCGTGACCCCGGTAATCTCTGTGGAGCACCCCCAGACGATGACGTCAGGAACACGTCACCTCCTGACGAGTGACGTCACACACCGGGAACAACTTCGAGTCCGAACTGTTTACGACGCTCGTAAAAGAATACATCTTTAAAGATAAATTCTTTGTTTCGTGTGATTGTTCGGTCGCTTGTAGTGTGTGTGACATGACAGCCATGTTAATTTAGTACATTATGTCATTGTAGAGCAGAAAAAATATGGCAGACTGGTCACATTTGTCACGGTTTCGTGTGAAAACAACAATGTTTATTTTGGAATAATAGGTAAAAAGTGTTGTATAATCACTAAACTTAGTAGCAACTAAATCTATTCATACATTAATTTCAATGTCGCATACTAAGTAGCCAAATTATTAATTTTGTAAGTATGAATTTCTTAATTATCTTCTTCCAAGAGGCGATAGTCGTAATATCTATGTAAGTATAGTAGGTACTTATAAATCAAAGTCGCTTTTCCTGCTATCTGTGTGACCGCTTAGCTTCTAAACTGCACGATGGATTTTGATGGGGTTTACATATTAAACTTAAATATTTAAAAAGAAATCTCGATGTTGTATCAACTCGTAAAAACCGTCGCTAGTACGTAAAGTAATAAAACCAATAAGACACAACTACGGCTATTTCAAGTGCGTCTATTGGCGGAAACGGGAACGAATGATAATGTTGTTTTCCTTTATACGATAGCGTGTCGAAGACGACTGCGGTAATAACGTGTTAATAATAACAAGTCATGTTTAAAGCTACACGTTGAGTTTGTTGAGCAAAATCGTTCATAGTATTGAGCATGTGCTACATTTCGTAGCGGCCGAATCTGTCAAAACCAAATCACCAAGATATTAGCCAAGAGCGAGTCATATTCGCGCTATGAGGGAGTCTACATAATTTTCCTAGACATTCGTGTCTGATTGCTGATGTTTTTGACGGGTAACGACTTAGCAACCGTTTCTCACACATTTGCTAACAATTGTAGTAAATAATGTTCTCCATTGTTAGTAAATAATAATAACAGACATAACAATACAGACTCAACGATACATTTATCAGTTTGGACGCACTAATGTGGAAATAACTAGCCATATATTGTCGCTTGTACCGTTAGTAACACTAAGTGACTAATCATAATAAAAAAGTCACCAATTGAAGTGATAAAAAACACTATAAATTATTATATCGGCTGAGAGATTTTTTTCTACCGGTCAGTGGTTCGATTCACGCACGAGAATAGTTTTGTTTTGTTTATTTGGATTTTTGTATTTTATGTACAGAAGTTGTTGTGCGGGGAAACGATAGTGTCAGGCATTTTCATTTTCAGATTTAAAAACGTAAATTGACCTCACAATCATCATTTTCACAACCCCCCCAACATAAGAGGACGTTACTCATCCAGCTTGTTCCAACCGAAACAGGTAACTGGAACTTTAAGTGTACTAATAGACACTACTGTTGTCCTCAGGAGGAGGAGCCCCGCCGGCCGGTCTACCACCACAGCTGAGCCAGCCGTCCCCGGCCCTCAACAACAACGTGCCCGTGTCCAATAGCGTTAATGGTGAGTGGTCAGTTTCATTGCTACAAGTTATTGTGAGTTTCATTTATGGTTCTTTCCAAAAGACCGCATCACATAGAAGATATTTTGTAGTTTAGAGCGAGCTAATGGTCTTCCATTAGATATTTATCTAGATATTTGTGCACCATGCATTCGCGTGTGGGATATAAGACCATGATGTTGAAATTGATTGTTTAGACCTCCGACATTGAAAAGGTCAAAATAATAAAAATAAAATCAATTGCATTTTCCAAAATAAACGCAATAATCGAAGTAATTTTTTGACTACAATGAACAATACGATATTAGCGAAACGTAGAATACTATTGTATTGTGAGTTCCAACCTCATGCTAGTCTAGGCACGTAAACGCAGATGTGTCTGAACTTGAGCACTCTCGGGCTGCACAAGCACCTCGCTATAGACAAAAATACATTATTTATAAGAGCCGGCCGCGTGTGACATGGTTATATGTTTACTTTATCGAGACTATTGGCGGTGCCACTACGATACCAGTTCATTTGGTTATTGGGCGATAATGGAGTGGTCTCAGAGGAGATTCGATGTGTTTCTGGAAGCTTGGAAAATAGTATCTTATACATAATATCGCATTGTCATGACTTCTATCAGATTTTCTAGTGAGGTGTGAGCTTGTGAGCTATCAAACGTTAGGTCTCCGAGGAGGGGAGGACATAAGCGTTCGTCGTTGAGCTTCTAAGTTCTGAGTTGAGCTACACGATGACTGACAAATGCGTGCACTGACTGGACAGGTCCACTCAAACCTGCATGGTTCTTTCCTCAAAAGACCATTTCAGACACAAATCTACATGGTCCTCAAATTATCTGACCAACATTATTTCCGGATTTTTATATTCTATTGACATTTTATTTAAACAATGACATGATTATTTACTTTGGTAAAGTATTATATTATTTTAATTATTGTGAATGTGAAGACTAGGTGGATCTTTTTTTTTCTGTACCTATTTTTGTACCTATGATCCACAATAAACACGATGATTGATTGATTGATTTATTTTTCCTTAGTGTTGATTAATCATGGTCTGGCAGGTTGAGTAATTTATGCGGCCTAACCAAATGTCCTTTCTTTGGTATTGTTCGTCAAATCGTTGAGCTCCTTAAATTTGGAGTTGAGCTGCACGATTACTGACAAATGCGTGCACTGACTGGACAGGTCCAGTGTCAATCTGTGTGGTTCTTTCCTCAAAAGACCATTTCAGACACCAATCTACATGGTCTTCACATAATCTGACCAAGATTATGTCTGGACTTTAAAAGAGACTGTGACCTCTGACTTTGTTTCGGCCTTTCTCTTCAGAGTAGTCAGATAGGAAACGCCGACCTCATCTAGTTTTAAAAATGTGATTGACGTGTAAAAGTGTTTGTACAAACCTACTTACAGAAATAGAATCATTTATCATTCGTATTTATTTATAATCCCACCCACACCTGTGTGGGTCAAGGTCTGGTCGGCGACTATTTTTATCTTCAGTTATCTTACGCAGGCACGTCTAAGCTTGAAGGAGGTCTTGAAAGGGAGGGCTTTAGAGACAAGACATGTCTATTGTACTCTTTAGTAAGTGACGGTTTAGTAGATAATGAGATTTGACGGTTTTTAGCCCATTTTAGATAATGAGGGTTTCCACGTGTTTTTGGTACGATTGCGGTGCGGCTGAGTTGAATTAATTGTATTAGGGCGCGACCAAATTGAGAGCTATTAACTAACGAGTAGCTATTTAATAGTTTAAGAAGTTCTACGAGGTTAGAGCGAAATAGCAGTACAATAGCTATAGCTCTCAAATTGACCGCACCCGTCGTTTAATTCTCTGAACCTTTATGAAGATGTATTTGTTTATATGTATTCATAAACAAGTGAATATCCATGTCCAGGACCAACCCTGGCGCAGCCTGGTGACTGCCAGGTGAGTGCATGGGGTGAGTGGAGCAAGTGCTCCGTGACCTGCGGCACCGGCTACCAGGAGCGCACCAGGACCGTGCTGGTAAGCATACATTATACACGTAATACAGCTCGCTACTGTGGTTTGAGTTGAAAAGGTTCGCTAAGACTCTAACCATATGCTGCAGAGCATCTGTGTGTTACAGGACAAAAGAAACTAGCATTTGTATCCCGCTACACAATTCCTAGAGCTTTATGATATCTTAGAGTTATAACTGGTGACTTCTTGTTTGTAAATGCTTTTTTTTAACTAGGTATTATTCGTATAATATGACCAAGCGAGATCGACGGCTTTACGCCTGAAGCAAGGAGTGCTTTTTATTTTGATGAACCATCCTTGGGCGGATCTCGAGAAAATGGTATAAAGGGACGTAAAATACGCGTCGTCGTATGTCGTATGGCATAATTGAAGAGCTCCTAGTGTTCTGTAGTACGTGTGAGAGCCGCGCTGCCGGCACGTCTCGCGTGAAGTGTACAGACTACCGCATCAGGGACAAGAGTAACACACTTTTTAATATAGATATATACATCAGATACTTTATGTTTACTTTGTGACAACGTTGATACTGCTCGGTTAGTCTATTTTAGTTATTTTCATAGCGTTGTCTACGATATTCTGCTGTGGGGCAAAGCTGCTGATATTCAAATATATTTGTCCTTAAAAACGAACTGTACGAGCAATTTGCCAGAGTCTCTCCGAGAGTTTTTTTTATATTTCTTTCTCACGGTTTCACAATTCATCTTCGCCAATATCGTACGTATATGAGACAAAATATACACTTATACACTAAAAATAGTGATATTCACAATGTTAACACTACGACCTCAACAATTCATAATCATAATTATAATTCTTGCTTGAGCAACCAGATAAACTTTTATTAGTTCGATTTACCTTTTTGACAGTGGTATCCAAAATATAAATTTTATCGTGATATATCCGGATAGTGGGTAGTATCAGAATTATCTGTATAGTAAAATGAGGCGGATAATTGCATGCCTTGCCTATTCGCGCGGCTCTCAGGTCTCAGGCTCAGCCATGCAAAAAAATTGCCATAGCAATAAATAGACACGCAACCGTTTAACCATAGGTACTACTAATCCATACTAGTATTGTTCATAGCAATATTATGAATGCAAAAGTCACTCTGTCTGTCTGCTACTTTTCACGCCATGACTTGTGTTAGTTCATAGGGTATTTTTTATCCCGATAGTACGTTCCACTTTCCGAGGAATAATTTCCGATCTCCACGCGGGCGAAGTCGCGGAAAAAAGCTAAGTAGTTAAAAATAAACCTTTGCACTAGAATTATGTTCTTGAAGTCTCGAATTAACTACACTGTAACCGAATGTCTGAAGAATAAGTGGATAATACTATAACATTTTAAAAGGACTACGCTCAAATTATAGGTAATTTAGAAATACTCAGTTCAAACAATACGCCTTGTACAGCGAGTAATGCAAGTGATTATGAAGGCGAGTGTGTACAACATTGATGGTGTTTGTAAAGATACCGTCGCGTCGGTGCAGGCGGTGGACGAACGCCGGAGCAATCGATATTCCCGCATCGCTGTAGGTATAGGGCCACCATTTTATTCGGTAAAAAGTTACTAGAGTAGAATTTTATGCTATGTACGTTTTGATTGAAAATAATTCTATAATCCCGAAAATAATCAATTGTCTTCGGCTCTACATTATTTCTAAAAGTTGTTCAAATTTAACGTAACTTATAACTTGGCTAACAAAATGTTACAAAGTTTCAACCCTAGCCTAGGGCGGGCGGGTCGCCCTTCGCACGTGACGCGCCACGTTCGGTCAAATCGTGCCATTTACCGATAATTAGCACCTTCATTACTGACGAGGACATACCGTACACGTAGTAGGTAGCACCTAGGTACACGGAGCACGTAGACAGTAGCTACGTCGTGAGAAACAACAGCTTACCTGCGGAGAAAGAGAACACATCGTAAATATAATGAGAAAAGAAATGTGCTTAGTATTATAGTCATCAGTATCTACTGAAATATCAATGCTTATTAAAGTTTTATTAGCTTTTGAAATACCATTGTTAAAGTGTATGTATAAATTATGTAAATTTCTGTTATAATAATATGGTTAGGTTACTAATTATACGTTTTAATAGTAAAGGTATGATTTGTCTACGATACGTTACTGGGAACAAACAGGAGAGGTGTTGGAGGAGGAGTTGGGACAGTGATACTTGTGACGATGCTACGAACTACTGCCTAGAACGTATCGAGTCTTTTTGTACTTATTTCTGTTTTTATTACCAACTAGCTGACCCGACAGACGATGTTCTGTTCAACATAAATCTCTTATAAAAAAGGTCGTTCAGTTTTTCCCGAATTTATAAAGTGTCGGGAAGTTTTTCCAATTTTTCTTTCCATTATAACCTAATTCGAACTATTACGAACATTTTAAAACAAAAAAAGCCAAATCTATCCAGCCAATGTCAAGCAATGCGCTTACAGCTTACCAACAGCATTTCATTTATATTTTTATTATAGAAATAGTTCATTTAAAATTTTGACATTGTATTGGCAGGTTTATGGAATAGCAATTATCTCTACATCACGCACCGACTAAATAAAATAATGAATCACGATACGAACTCCATAGCAATGACCTTACAAATTAAGATTTATTCAGTGCATTAACGAACAGAAGTTCAAGAGTCCAATCGGTTTGGTACTAATCAAATGAACAACTAATTCAATGAATTGGTCTGGAAGGTCTGATTGCTTCAATCAATCACGCCTGAAATAACTCGAGCAGTATGTAATGTATGACAGCGGCATTTTTATGAGCGTTAAATGGTGTCAGATGATGTCAATTGCGGGTCGCAGTCTGTGCACTGTTAAATTGGAGCGAGTGTGCGACGCGCCTTATCGTGCGGTAGGTCAAGGTCGCGTGTGCGGCCACGAAGAATCAGTGGGACGAATTAGCGGAGAAAATTGTCGTTCTCGAAATGTTATGATTTTCAATATGTTCCTCGTGTGATATACAGGCTGTAAGGGTAAACACTCTTGTCATTCAAACCGTGGGTAGTTGACTTAAATATAAAAATAAATGAATGAACACAACAAAAAAAAAACGTTATTTTCATTAAAAGATTTTAAAAAGTTTCTATCCGACACCGTGCTCTCTAGCGAAACAGCTGACTGACTGAAGGAGGGGTCGCGCTCGCGGCCGGTCAGGTCACATCCCGCAACCGCCGCCCGTGTTGAGACGCAAGTTCGTTGCCCTAGCGCTTATGGCAACGAACTTGCGTCTCTTGTGGTAAAATGTGGATTTAAAAAAAAGAAAAAAAAAGTTGTAATTTTCCGTTGATTTTACGTTCTATAAATGAAACCAAACCACTAGTTACAAGGATAACGGTGTTTACCCTAACACCCTGTATAGCCAAACGAGTTTCAGTATAGTTTGAAATAGAAAACTCTTATTTATTTACGTTAAAAATTTCATTAGACTAGATAACATTAATTGGTTGTTTCTAAACACTATCTTTAGCACGTAGCAGCATCAATGTGATGGCTGATGAATGTGATGATAGACTGCAACGGAAATCAGAACAGACATTGTTGTTACTACAGCTGCTAGCGCCGTCCGTCAGTCTCGCCGCTATTTACTAGAGAAACATTGCAACAAAACAGATATGTGATAAATTAATATTAAAGTACACACGAACGTTTAAATAAATAGCTTCACTTCGTATCATTCACAGAAATAAATCGCCTCCTCGTGTACATACACACAGACAAATTGTACAAAATTAAATGTTACCGCTTGTGTATTTATTTGTATAACGTCATGAAATCGTAGTTTCACGGAAAACATTATGAGTGTACTTACAACGTGTACATTAATCTTTTGGAACTGATTTAAATAGAAATTAGAAAATCTATGATTGTGCCGTCAACGAAAGAGTTAGGAGGCGAACATGTTCATTGTTATTGAACCAATAACTTTTTAACAGTTATGACAGAGTGATGAACACAGTTTAAACTTGCATGTAAGACAGCACGTGATGCACAACATGGGTTTACAATTATTTTTTAGTTATATGTAGTTGCATACTCTTATTTCTGTTGATTGACAGAACTACTAACATAAAGGACGGAATACAGTCAGGTATTTGGTTTAGGTATATCAACGTGTCGGCGGCTTCTGCTGACTTTACTGAGATGACATCGATCTTGGTACTGCTTCGGACAATTCTGTTATGACACCCGGTTCCCTGCACCCTACACCATAATAAGTGATGCGATGGTGACATGTGGTAATGTGTTGTTGATGTCCACAGGTGCAGCCGGCTCCGGGGGGCGCGGCATGTCCGCGCTCGATGGCCCGGCGCAGGCGCTGCTACAGGAAGTGTTAACTTTAGTCTAACCGATGATATTACCCCTAACATAGGAGGCTCGCACACACTCGCGGGATTTCTAATATTATTCATTTCACTCTAGGATTGCTGGCAAACCCAGTTGGCTATAATTGGGTCTGTTTCATGCAAAGAATAACCTTATATCATGTACCCATACTATCCTATTGGTAATAGTTAAATCGAGTGGAAAAACCGTTCCGACAACTTTCCCGTTAACGCAATTTTAGTTTAATTTTCAACGACTCTCCAGTGTGTACGGGCCTTTACACTTACTTAACATATTATTATGCATTTTCCAGCATTTAACATTGTCAACGTTTTGTATTGTACACACCATATAAATAAATTAATAAATGCTTGCAAGAATACTGGCTTTCATTATGATTTGAATCGCAGGAAAATCGATCGGAGGGATTTTGAAGGTTGTAAACCTGTGTAAGTCAAACTGTTATTAAAGTAGTTCTATTATTAAGTTAATGGAATTGATGGTAGCGGCGTTTGTTTATTTTCATTCGATTTTTTTCACCATTTTAGTGAATAGTGTAGATGCAAAATAAATAATATGTATTGTAGGTATTTGAAACTCGATCGAAGCTTTGACAACCTACTAACTTCGCCAATATCTAACCCAGTCAGTCATTAGTTAAGATTCGGGTGTATTCGTGTGCCAAAAGATGACGGACGGCCTAGCGTTTTTAGCTTAACGACGCACTATTGCGTCCCTTTAAACGTAAATGTTATGGAAAATCAATGCAGTTTACACAGTTTGCGCGCGTGACCGACATACAGGCAGAGTCTCAATGTCGCTGGCACAAACACACATCGCTCACCAACACAAATCGAATCGTCCAACAACTCACAACGACCAGCAGTGCAAGTGTTTGGTGTTACTCCGGCACAGTTTATAAGCACGGTGCTAACCGCGGAACTACTACCTACAGTAGACGTCATTGCATAAATCTTACCTGGATGTTGTCCTTTGCAAATGTATTTTCGAGTTGTAGGTATTTGCGAATATTTGATTAATGACGATGCTCGAGTGCCTCACTTTTTGCTTGTATAAAGAAAATGTGCTTAAGTAGGTAGGTACTTAAGTTATTTAAGTAACCTAGGTTTATAATGTGGTTGTTTTCAAAATGAGTAACTTATTTGAGTGCATATTGGGGGGTTAAACATATAACGACACAACGAAAGCCTTAAAATGTATGCTATGATATACGATATAGGAAAATGTAGGAAAACGACTGCTGAAATGAACAACGCAGCGGGCGGCGATGACACGGCGCAATGGGAGTAGGTACAAGGAGCTCTAACATACACGAGTGAATGGAAAAGTCCTGAATGACCTGTTCGTCCTTAGTATGTATGGCTAAACAATTAGACCCACAATCAGACCGATTGATTAAATTATGGCAATTAACATGCGGGTCCAGCTGCTAATAGCTAACACAACCACGGGCACTTCCTCATTCATCATTGATTCACTGACTGACATCAGCGTAACGCTGACTCAGCCGACAGACGCCGGGGTCAGTGCCAGGGGACCCACTCCTCAATTGTTTTAAGGAAGGTACTCTGACTATTTAGGTACATTGGCATGTCCTGATTATGTGGAAAAAATAAAGTGGACATGCAGTAGGTACGTGATAAATGAATACCTTAATATGCAGTTAATTGACATGTTGGAAGTCAGAATTTTATTTATAGACGTTTGACATTTCATTAAATCATAATTATTATGTTGTATAAACCACACTATATATGCAGAAAATAGAAAAAAATATGGCGTGATAAATGAAAGCTATTTACTTACTTACTTAAATATAAAAATAACAATTACGCATGTTGAGCATGCAGTAATTCTACACAAATGTATATTTGTACAAGAATTTGCGTGATTGTTGAATACAAACTTGTACAATTTATTCAATTATAAACGTGCTCGTACACGGAATGTGCACATTATAATAGCCGTTAATATCCGTCGGAGGAACCAGAGAGCATAGATTACCAGTTATCGTTTATGTTCGTAACGCCATGTAATACGCAGCTTCCGGTCATCACGCGATGATTTAACAATCCATGCGACCATGATGACAAAATTACTTTATTTTAGGTAGGTACTGAAATACGCAATATACAAAGCCGAAATTATTACTGTTTTATGTAGGTACCTAATTATTTTGGTCTTCAGAATCTCTTTGTTGAAGAAGATATTATTTTTGTTTGAAAATATAAATTCAAGGTAATAATTTCCTCAATTTATTCTTATTGTTTAGTTATTCAAAGCGCGGCACTAATAGTTGGCGATTTTTCAACAATAATGGCCATAATCATTTTCCGTCGCTTTTGTCTCAGTCAATACAATAATATGAGCAGTTTATGAGTTATTTATTTTACATCATAATGTGTCTTCTCATCATCATACTTAAGCAGCTACAGTAAGTACCTTACCTACAATAAGTGCCCGGTTTTGTTTGCCACAATACAAATGACTACTATTCACTACACACTCACTAGTTAGGTGTAGCTAAGTGTTATTGGGTTTTTCTCTCGGGAATTTCTCAGTAGCAATCCGGAGTCTGGATTTGTGGCCGGTTGATGGCCATAGGCTCGCCCCCTACGACTGGGACATAATAATAATAGTCCTCCAGACCGTATTTTCGGCCACGGCGGCCAATCTCAACGGAGACTAGCCATCGGCGCGGGAGATATTATAGTGCACAAGTGTTTGCGCAGACACAAGTGCACTCTCTCTTCCCTCACTCTCATAGTCCGATGGGACGGTAATCCGACAAGACCGGAGAGAGATCAGGCGTAGGACCAAAGGCTTAACGTGCTTTCCGAGGCACGGGGGCATCACACCGCCAACTTCCAAACTGTTACTACGAAATTCCTAATGGAAAAATCCAATAACACTTTGCCCGACCCGGGAATGGAACCCAGGACCCCACGCTCTGCAGTCGCGCTTGCGACCACGAGACCAACGGGGCAGACTGGGACATAAGTAACTGGCGAAATGTGTTTGTACTTATAGGTATACCTCTTTTTTTTTGTTTTTTTTTTTTGAGGTTGGGTAATCAACCAATGACTTCTCCCGCTCTGGGCGGAGCGGAAGGGCGTGTCAGACTTTTACTGACTAAAACCCACCCGTGTTCCTTCAGTTGCCTGTTGCCAAGGTCCCGGTATCCCTTTCGGACTAACCCGCAACCCTGGCAGGACAGGTACAGCTCTGCCAACCCTCCGGAGAAACTATACACCTGCGTATACAAGGCGTGGTGTTATGTGTTATGTTATTTACTAGCGGGACATAATAATGATAACATATAGCATTTAGAAAAGATAGGCTTAATTATTGTACTGAAGAAAATACCTGCAACAAGTACAAGAAATAAACGAATCGTGTTTTGTACATAAAACATATAATTAACTAAATTGTTCTCACGTCCCCACAGATTACATTTTGTAGCTTTACAACCTCATATTTATTATGTATCGTAACAATCATAAAATCGTTAAATCGAAGTCGATCATAATCTGAGGAAGTCTTGCCTTCCGCCATTGAGTAACGTTTGCGAAATGTCTAGTAAACCTGGCAACACTGGCGTTACTAGGAACAGTAACGAAACGAACTGCTGCGAGATCACGCCGAGCCCGTCACGTGACCAGACAAGAGGGTCAGCTGACCTGGTGCCGCACCTATCTGCGCCGAATAAGTACACTTTTTATGTATTAAGAAACACCGGTATTTGGGTTGATTTGCAGTTAAGGTTGCGCTAGTCGACGGCTCGAACCCGTTAGTGCGCGTGGCTAATATGCATGTATGTATTAATATTATGTATTAATTAATTAATTTTTATTTATTTATTTATCTAGTTTTCTATATTTATTTATTTATTTAGTGACATATTTAATATACAACGAAAACGAACGCGTAAAATTTCATGAACAAACCTTTGGGCGTATTGATATTATGGAAAAACTACTAGATGTATCTACTCAAAGTAAAATTATTTGAACTTTTGAATAAATTATCTATCTGTACGGTTTTTATTTTGCTATTTTCATACTACATAAGTTATTTATTTACGCTCAAAGATGAGTTAAAATTAGTGTTCATTACTTCCAAACCATTTTTTTTTTATTCTGCTTCCATATAGGGCTAAATAATGATAAGATAAATTGATATCATTTTTTGTTTTGAACGTACACCGTCAAACAGGTGAGTAATCACCATACTACGCTTGTATGGAAGAATGACCGACTATCGTAGGTAATCTTAAAGGCTGATGAACAGACGCATTATTAAATGCACATTAACACATTATTCTAAAAGTCATAGCTTATCATTAAAAATTGCTAGATTCTACGCCACGTGTTACGCGTACCGTTCCAGGTGGCGTAGAACCTTGCTACGGTACGCGTAGCACGTGGCGTAGTGAGAGTCTACGCCATCTGCTACGGTACGCGTAACACATGGAATAGTTTTAGTCTACGCAGGTGGCGTGCGCTACGCGCATCCCTACGCATACCTACCCTTACGAAGTTCCGATAATTTTATGCATAATAGGGCTAGCACAATAAAGATTTATTAAACCATAATATAATGATGATGATAAGTTTAAAGTTCAATGAGAAGATAATTGCAGCAAGTGATTGGCCGCTAGTAGTCTGATAATTTACTCATGGTTGCAAGTGCAGCCAATTGTGGCGACATGACAGCTGGTCGTGGAGACAAATTGCAGGATACAGGAGTAATAAATTCCAGTTACATCTAAAAATAGCTATATGTAGGCGGGCACGCCCTTTGTGCCTGGAGGCTTTTATTAAATTTAGTTAATTTATGTTTACATTTACTTTTTATTTTTGCTTGAGTACTTATAGTTCTCGTTTTTTTTTTTGGTTGGTATTGTATGCTAGCTGACATAATGGCTAATAATTAGATTTATGTTTTGTGTTGCATAATGTTAATGTTTTTACATACTTTGTATAGAATATTTTTTTTCTAACTGAACAGACAGCTGCTGCTGGGGGGTTTGTTGCGCCACTTCTTCTTCCCAGCTAAAGCACTAGGAAGTGGGGAAGGTAATTTTGACGTTCGAAAAGTGCTGATTCTCAGCCTAGTTTGAATAAATGACTTTTGATTTTAATTTTGAGTGTGTCGATACCTATCAGAAACATTGCATAATATGTTATTTACTTGTTGTGGTGTAAATGTGCACAACGTGAGATGCATCTGTCAATGCACTCACGACGACGACGGTGAGAAAATGTTAAAAGGACAAGTTGTTGTTGTAAGGTTTATATCAGTTTTTTTACTGACATGTTTCACCTGAAGTACTTATTAGCCATATTTACGCAAATAAATGATTTGGTTTGAAAGTTTAATTAAGCTGGATATAAACGCATTTAATCAGTCAACTGTAGGTACCTACAGTATTTTATCAATCATTTTCAAAGACAGGCACGCTCGTGTCGCAAATACGAAACCAATTCAGCTTTTCCATAATTATCAACATTTGTCATACCTACGCCCGGACCCGGTAGTGCTTAGATAAACCCCTTCTTCCTAGACCAGCATGTTTTATGTAAAGGCAGTTAACAGGCTTTGTCAACGTCTAGCGAGAGGTGTTTAACAGACAGCCTGTCAGATGTGAGGCAACCATAGACACTCGGACCTGTGACTTGTGACCTGATAACGTCACATAACATGACCTTCATGTGGTGTTTAATTATTGTATTGTATATCACAAAATATAGGTAGGTACGATAGCAGTTCGATTTGAAAAGTATTGGGTATGATCAAAGTTCTTCGAAGCAATAATCATTTCCAAGGTAAGTATTTAGAGTGTCAATTGTTTTTAAAGTCAGAATGAAGGTCACACGGTCATACATAATATTATGTTTCATTTTTATGCTTTCCCTCAGATACAAAACTAATTGACATACGTCCAATTAGTTTCGCCAGGAATGTATATGGCATGTAGATTATTACGATAGGAACTTAATTTTAATAATCTAGTATTAAAATACAAAACAAGTACCTAATGTTACATGTCATTACGATCTCATATAGATTGTTATGTTATGCAGATAATGAGATAAGAATAATTATTATGATACCCAAATATTTACCGGGCGACTGAACACAAAAATGTCGTTCCAAGTGATCTAATTTCGCGGTCGGATGCTGTGATCGTTCTCTGCTTGATACCATCTGAATGACGACCTTCGTAACACAATGGGACGCGGATGTAAGCAACATTACACTAAATGCTACTTTTATCTGATAAAAATATAAATACATTTTGAGGATTTCCTCTTGAAAATGTTTCCTATCTTGCTGCAGTACTTATACAATTTATTTATTTATTTCACGATTATTATAGTTTTTTTTTTTTTTTGCCTTGTCTCTGGTTTAATTGCAGATTGCCGCTAATTAAATTTGACCGCGATTGGCAACGTTTCATATTTACAAGGTTGAGACGAACTTCGCGCACCGCCACGCATTTGAGTACTTGCATTCGTTTCGAGTTACCTCATTGAAAATTTACTTCTCGAACCATGTGTTATATGAAACCTCATAATTTACTTATTTGAAGTTTCTGTAGATTTTCATAAATACCCATTGAAATCCACGGTAGACATTTAGGAGATATTCAGAGGTTATCCTACCTACTGATTGAGAGACAAACAGCAAAACGACCGACTATGTCGGTAGGATACTTAACTGACTTTTATGGCAGGCAAAGTAAAGGATGTTGTCTGAAATAGGTCTTGCGTGGTTAGCTAACTCGGATTTCAGACTCCCCTATAAATAATTCCTATTATTGTTTATTTGATATCTTTTGAAATACACGTAAATTCCAAGATTCATCTCAATATCTTCCTTATGTAACAAATGAAGTGGAAAGTCCGGTCTGGCTCTTGATATGTATTGACTTAAGCCATTTACAACTCAATACTGACACTTTATTATAGGTGATTTAGATAGCAGTTAGCATTTTTGTTGATAACTACTTAAAATCCTTTTATTTGTTTTTTGCAGCGATGATGCTAAGGGAAAGATTTTTATGATTGTGAGATTCTAAAGGTTAAAGTAATTGCATAAAATAGAACAGGATTCCATCTTTTGGACGAGATCTAAGAAAAAAATTTGAGGTTATTTCTTGATTTATTGATATGGTGTCGATAATGGAGCATCAAAAATGTTTACATGCAATAGATAATTACGCGCAAGCTTACTGAATTCCTGAATCGCATCTGAAACCTGCACGTTGGAATGTGTAAACGTGTCGATCTGTTTATGTTCATAAATAAAATTGCAATTCCTATATCGTTAGTGTACCGAGATACTTAGAAAACATTGCGAGGTCGTCCTTGAGTAGGTAACTGCTGAAATTAAAGTTGCTCTAGTATTGCTTTGTATTATAAATAAGTAGGTACAACTGTCGCTATACCCTTAAAAGTTGTTAAAAACACCAGTGTTCATATAAAAGCAAGATGTGAAGCTATAGAATCACAGTTAATACTTTGCTGGAAATCTAGAATCCGCTGTTAACTCTCGCTTAGGTAATTATTCTGTTAAGCTACATCAAGGAACTATTCAAAAGGGTGCCCAGTCTGCGCTGACCTAGCTCTACTTTGAATTCCTTAGAAACACGTCTTACTTGACCGGTCGCTCTCGGGACCGGTCAAGTAAGACGTCTTTCTAAGGAACACCAGTTAACAAAACGACCACGCGACGTAAACAGAGCGTCGCGCGTCATGGCCGCGAGACGCAAGGACGCTTGTCGCCGAGTCGCCCCGCACCGCGCGTCTACGCCAGGTACGCCGCAAGCCACGCCAGACGCCCATTGACCTCCCAGTTATGAGCATCTTCCGATGTTAGCGACGTGACCCGGTTACCAATGCTGTTGTTTTATGGCTAATGTGTTATTCGTATGTTTGTGGAACGATTCATAATGAACATCTTTGTTTTATTTTAGCTAGGTTCTACTTATGTACCAAAAAATGTTGCCTGGTAGATCACTATTAGAGATAAGACCGCCATTGTACCCTGAATATTAATAATATTGTAATGAGTTTTGTTAAAATTTGTTATACCTAGGTACCTATAATAAGGGATATTCTCTGTATTTACATGGTGAAACATTTTAACAGAAGTTATTTTCCGGGTTCATAAATTCTAAGCTAAAAGCAAAGCTTACGTACTAAATAAACTGTCGGTAGCTTTGATTTGGTCGTTATCATTTTATGCCACTTTAAAAGGACATCAACGCGCACCAGAACAAAACGCTTGAAATATTTATAAAATGTCATTGTTATATTTAGTTTGTATTCAGTGAACGCACGTTGCCACATTACTTATAAGGTCAAAAACAATCGATTCTCAGCCAAACGTGAACCGAAATAGATGCGTGAGCGTGCTCGTTAATATTTCATAGTCCTAATGTAAGCGTGATGCTTTTAACACCACTCCGATATAAATACTCGATAATTCATTAATTAGTTCAATTATAATGCTTTTATTCGTCATCGGTATAATCAATGGAAGTAATTAGCACATTCTGGGCGAACGAAATACTTTTCCACGAATGTTTGGCCTTAACATTGTAGCTATGTTTGAACTTGTGGTTTATCGACATAACACAGGTGTGTTAAAATCTACAAAGCATTCTCGGAAAATATGAAATTCAACGCATGGGATTGTAAAATAAGGAAATATTTGAAGGACATAGAGCTAGACGAGTGGTCCGTTTGATGCCGCATGAATACGATTGAATTTACATTAATTTATTGTGTTTTCCTTGTCCAATAAGATAAACATAAAGTCTACTTTTTTAGATCTGAATGAATAAATATAAACAAAATATAGGTATAGGTGTCCCATAGGTACAGCATAAATCAATCCAAACTTTCTATTTACTTCATAACTGCTACAGCTACAAACATCAGCTGTAAATAAACTAATAAAACAAAAACACAACAGTTGGGTGCAAATGTCCGCGTTACGTTACGTCACGGCGTGTTTCCGACCGGCGCGTACGCTGACCGTGACCGCACGGCGAAAGTGTAGGCGACCGGCCGGCAGCGCCAGCGCATCACGCCGCGCAGAGAAGGCCCACTCGTAAATATGCAGGAATACAATCGGGAAACCGGTTTGAGTTTAGCTGGAGGTACCAAAATCACATCATGTGACGAATAGTCCAAACATGTGAAATGTGGGAGCCATTGTACTGCACACGTCTACCCCTTCGGGGAATACAGGTGTGATCACTCGTTATACTACGAGGAGTGAGAGTGGTTTTCCCATGCCGAGATGGGAAGATGTTCCTTCTCTTTCCTCCATAAAACTCGACAGACTTACATGCTGGTCAATATTAGGGTGTTATTTGATAGTGTGTGTGTGCGATAATATTTTTTCATGGTGCAAGTCGAACCTTCTGTTCCTATATATTTATTGTGCACGGACAATACACTAACGTGCCATCGATGGACCATAGGGACCGTTACTCATTGAAATGTAGGAGTACGAATACGAATGAGCACGATTGAATACGTTTTATTTGTATAACAGACAGAAGCTTGTGAAGACTTTTGATATCTTTATCTAAGATGAACCATATAGAAGATAAATAGTCTTTTGAAAAACCCAAACGAATGAAAACTTGAACAAGAAAGTAGGGACCTATATAACGCGTTGCGTATCGTAAGGGGAACCGATAGTATTAAATCGCTTTCTAGTTATCCAAGAGTTTTTCACGAAGATTTTAATGCAGTTATCTACTATTTTATTACCGCATTCTTTTCAAAACATGCATCAATTTTATTTACTTTCACTCCGGTGCAGCGGGCGGTAGTTAACTTCTTGCTTGCCTGCTTCGTCAGACTTTTGGGAATTCAAAAATATGAATACCTATGAATACTTCGAAACGGTTGATCCATGTAGTATGGACAAGCCAGTTTGCAGGCTTACAGTGACGTAGAGTACAGTAACCAACAAGGCGTCTGGTTTGAGTACGTACTGTAGTCTGTAAGTGAATGTGGGCCGGCGCGTGCGCAGGCTCGCTTCCTTGACCCCGATAACATGTCACCGGTGCTGCACCAGCTTTATTTAGTACTAGTGAAATTGCAAAGAATACATCTGCTCTATAATACGTTTGCTCATGAAAAGTATTTTTTCTTAAATAACTTGAATGCAAGTAATACCTATAGTGTCTCTTCCGCATAATATGAGGAAGGAATGAGGATGTTTTTCGCATTATTTATGTAGGTAGACGCTAAAATAAAGTTTCGAGCTGAAAAATGCATCTTTCAGCCAGCTCATAGATACAGACAATTCAACACAAACAGCTCATTCTCGACGTGCACATCGAAAATAGTCTGTATTTCTAGATTTAAAAATAAAACGTTCGATAAATCGCTGTCGAAGTGCACACTGTTGCAAATGCTAAACAAAAAAACAAGGAAAATATTAAACAAAACTGTAGACGATTACATTGTACATACTAATTAATTACTAACTACTAATTAACTACTACTAACTACTAGCGCTCATTAGAGCCGCATCGGACCGCATTTCAATACAAAAAAAAGCGTTGCGACTCGCCCTAAACTGTGAGAAGTTCTTGTTTGTTCTACGTGTAAAACAATGATCGAGCCTAATAACTATCAAACATAATGAGGTAACGAGATGAATATTTTCAAGAACGAGAGGTGTAACCGCGCAGAAATATTATTTCTTATTTAGTACTTTCGTAACATTTCAATGCCATTGACAGGTACGAGTCGTTGGTAATTCGGATTGGCATTGCGGAGAATATTTTTTTATATCTTGTGCTTAAATTACGCCATTATCGTAATTATAGGTTAATTTAAAATAAAACTTTACAATTTATTTGACTTAAATGAGCAATGTTTTTTTAAGAACCTTAAAAGCATTATTTTCAGATTGAGGAAGTCGTTTTTTTTGTTTGTATTTGTATAACAGGTCATCACAATATAAATAAACTTAAGTTCCTTAGTGTAATGCACGAGGACAATGGTGTCAGTGGTACATCTCATTATTATGTTATTACCAATGATATTATATTACTATCTCTATCGCCTAGCCGTCTCTCAGGCATTTTATCTACATGTACTAGTTGCCATTTAAACTTCACAACACAATGTGCAGTATCAATGTTTCCAAATACCGCTGCAGTTAGGTTCAAAAGCGTTACAATTTTTTTTAAAGTAGTTATATAGGTATACCATATGATTATTTATATATTTTCTACCAACCCGCCCGCGGTGGGATGACCAACGCAAACGAAAAAAAAGGAGTAAGTATATTAAATGGATCCTAGCAGTGCCGTTCTATAGTTTCTGCCTGCCCCCATGGGAAGAAAGTGAGAGTTTATATATGTATGTATTTTCGCCCAATCTTTACAATCATACATTGTGTGTTTGCCTGTCACTCATCCGGACCCGTGTCGTCACCGTGTGACTCGCCAGGTGCCATGGCCGCTCGATCACTGATCCATTAAATCTTTAGCAAGATTACACCTCCCCCACCACTCACCATCTTGTTTGCGACCTGTCAAACGCTTCCTGACGAGTCAATCATACAGAAGCATTACCTAATAAGTAACTGAATATTTTTACGTCATATTTTGAACGCTTTATCAAATAGATTAGCCGCAATCTTATAAGTCTTGGAACAAGATTAGTTTAGGTATCTACCTGATAATTTAGGTATCTTGTTTTGCATCGAGATTAAATTTGCATCATTTTACCCATCAAGGAAATGGATGTCTGTTTCGGTTGAGTTAGAACTTGTTCCACGCAAAGTATCGAGTTAGACCAGCACCCTAATGCGTAACACACTTTCAATCACAATCTGATTGATTTTGAAGGATATTGCTAGTACCCATTAGGTACTTCATAAGTTCGAAAAATGTGTGCAGCTCAACACTGTCAAAATGAAAGCCATTGCTACTGTTCAGTGTGTTTCGCAATTACCCCGCAGTTTTCATAGAAGAAAGCGCTAGCAGATACTTAGATATAAACTGTGATACCCAGATTTAGGTTTATAATAATCAGAGAGCCATCCGTACTTAATTAGGTCACAATCACACTGCTGTTGTTGCAAATTATTTTGCACAATCATCGTAAAATGGTGCTTCCACTAAGCTCTCGAAATAAAACAAAACTAGTTCATGAAAATGGGGCAAACCTACATGAAATGTGACAGTTATTTTAGCACGAAATAATTCGAATGATTACATAATTTAAGTAATGGCGGGTGCGGCCGGCTGTTTCGTAGAGAACTACATTAAATTGATCAAGCTGCGAATTAGCCGAGCACGTGGCAACTTCCACCGCTAGCAACTACTTGGTCGTTCATTACTAATATTAAAACGTTTCTTTGATGGTGGGTTACTACCGCAGAACATAAAGTTTATGATCTTTAAAAAAGGAAAAAGATTTTTTTTTTAAAAAGGAAAACATCTATGTATCTACTTATTACCCATGTTTGCAAACGAATAAATGATTTGATTTGATTTGGATACCTAAGTACCTACTACCAAAACTTTTCCCTCCCTCCCTCTATCCTTTGGGTGGATAGCGCACTAACATACCTACTAATGAAAACAAATTTGAAAGTTTGACCTACTGATTACGTATAGGTAGGTCGTCGTTCCGTGCTTGCAAATGGCAACCAAACCAGACCATAGAACAGCGACAGTTTTCCGGTCCTTCATTATAAGACTGAATATTCAGACATTTCCACGTTAATCAATAGCCTTGTTTGTAACTTCAATCAAATTGAACACCTTAAATTACTAAAGCTTGATGTTATTGTTATCGGAGCGTCGCGGCGTCGCGTGCTTGAGTTCATTCGCAGGCAGAACGCGGGCAGCCACGTGTGTTGCGTAATACATGGGTGCGTTAGGTATGTACTAGTTATAGTTATAAATATAATAGTCGTAGTATGTAAATGAGAGTGGAAACACGCGAGGCGGGTCACTGCGCCTAGATAGGCACAATGAAATGATCAGTGGTCAGTAAGATGATGTATAAAGACAAATGACTAATTTATTGTGTTAATCACTTAGAAATGTATTCAAAACTGTAGCAAAGCGTATTTTTCTGTTTTGCCCGCATCTGTGCTTTGAAGTTGTCCAACGAACCTACAGCATATCGAACAGAGCAGCGAATTTCTAAATATCAGTTTGTTACCTAATAAGTTCAAAAGTTCAATGTAATGTAAGCCAAACAAAAGTTTTGAAACAAGAAAGTTTGTAACAGTCGTGTTACGCAACTAAAACACGCTACTTAATGAAAACAAAAGTTCGTAACCAAATCGTGACCTACTCTTCTTTGAGTCAATGTTTTAGATATTCCTTGTTATGGTAACACGGACATGTTGTCTCAGCAAACTTGTATATAAAATCCCTCAGGCGCCGCGCTCCGCTTGGTAGTGCACCATGCACTAGGTAGGTACTTACCCAACGAAGTCATTAATTTGATTACAGTTTACGTTACACCGTTAACTGTCGGCGATTCTTTGCTGTGTTAACAGACTTCTCATAATAACTTTCTCTGAAACGCGTAATATTTTATTTGCAAAGCAGTGTAGGCTTAGCTTAAATGTGTGATTAAAGCGCAATAACTTGTCCAAACCAGAGTCCCAACATCTAAAACTGAATATAAACTAAATGATGGTGAATACTGATGTAATTACACCAAATACTTGCACGTAACGAACAGGGATTGTCACAATGTGATGGTCAAAGTTACCGGAAAAAACAGCGAACTTTTCGAACTGCGAACTTTAATTTGTTTTTCGAGAGAATGATGCTGCCTGTGCTTTGCACTACTTATTTCACAAAAAGTCCTACTTTTCCGTGGTTCTACTGCTATTTATCATCACGTAGACTTTAATTTGATAACGCACCGTTCCCTTAAAAGGCACGTTTAGTAGATCAAGGCACAGTCAGGCTGGTGCTAATATCTCGTCCGTAGAAGGCAGGCTGTGGTCACGAGCTGCATCCACAATCAACCACAGTGCCTGCTGATGTTAGTTAGAGTAAACAAGCGCATTTTTTATAAAATAAAATAAAATTGACAATAGGCTCGCCTCCTATGGGACTTATATAAACCTAACTGGCAAAATGTGGGAGTTCTATAGGTACATCTCTGCCCTTCGGGGATTACGTATATGCGTGATGATTTAAAGTTTGCTTAACTTCGGAGGTTTGAATCTGAACCTTTACAAAACCTTCCAAATTATGGGTGAAAAACATAAATAAGAAGTTTTGTCTATTGATTAATATTGAAGAAAACTAGCTTCAACCCACGACTTCGTTCGCGTGGAAGTCGTAAGCCTAAAATAACAACCACATTTTTATGAAACTTCCATATAATATATGTTACGTTTAGTTTTTGTCTTTGCAGCTAAAATTTATGAAGAGAGTCAGGACGTAACGCATTACGATTAAAGGATAAAGGGTTAATTGTTGGACACCAAAGTTTTAAGATTTCAATAATATGTTTATTATCCTTTTCTTTATATATTGCAGGTGTGTTTTACTAGTATTATATATTCGTTCCCTATTCAGCCCAGTGAAGTAATCGAATAATTCGACTGTTGTCATAATATACTAGTACATTGTGTTCTCTCTCATCTCAGTCTCATTTCCTACGAAACGTATGAGATAATTTTTCTATTTCTGGCTTTTCAAGTATAAGTATACTCAAACACCAGTTGATCCAATAGTTTTTTGATCCATAAAAGAAACAGTCCAGGGGAAGCCTATGTCCAGCTGCGGACGTCTTTCTGCTATAATCATGATGATGATGACGATGATGAAGAAACAGTATCGATTGGCATCAGGTATTGAGTAGGTCTTCTTTACTTATAGGAGACCACAGCATGCACAATAAAGTTAACGACTAGGCTAGCAAAGTTAAAACATTAATAACATACAGCAAACATTTTTGTCATACAATCAAACTTTTATATGACCTTAAGTCTTTTTAAAGTTATTTTATAGTCATTATTTTAACTCTTCGTCATGTACTGGTGTATTATATGTCCGAATAGTCATAAACATTTTTTGTCGTATAATAATGTCATATAGACGTTATTTCGACATTTATAAAACTTACTTATACAACTTTTCGTCCTGTAAACGTTTTCGTAGTATAAACGTCATAAAACTGTAAATTTTGTCATATAATTTAAACATCTGCTGCCTTTTAAACATCTGCTAAACGGATAACAATTTTTTACACGTAGTATTTGTAACCTTTATATATAAGTCGAATAAGTATTACGAGTGCGACCTGTATACATCCTAAAGTATCACAAACATGATAATACGACCGCTACTTAATTAATAATCATATTAAAGGTTTATAATAACCTTGTATACAATTTTCGCGTACTTTAATACAAAGTAATAGATCTCAAGCTGAGAGTGAGGAAAATAAGAAAGGTTTCGTATCACATTTAAATGCAAATTTTAAAAAAATACTACAAATGTGCCCCGCAGTTCATTTTCCAAAGTTCAGGACTCTTGTTCATTTTTAGAAGTTGAAGTCAGTTATTCATCATCCGGAAAAGAAGATAATGTTGATAAAGAAGACACTTCAACCAACAATGATGACTTCAGAGACCATTAAAAAAGTGGGCTATTGATTTTAATATTCCACAAGTTGCATTCAAGCAAAATTAATCTATATTATGGAGGTAATAAAAAAAGGCAGTAGAAATTGTTTCATTTTTTAAATTATCCCAGGAACGTAATTAACATTTCAAGTTTTCCATTTCAAATGTGCGCGTATCATTTCAATGAGGTCCATCTTTGATAAAAACTTATCAACATCCGCATAATTATAGATCATTGTGGGGTTTAATTTTATTATTCATCTGCCTAGCCTTTTCCCAACTATGTTGGGGTCGGCTTCCAGTCTAACCGGATGCAGCTGAATACCAGTATTTTACATGGAGCGACTGCCTATCTGACCTCCACAACCCAGTAACTGGGTAATACGATACCCCTTGGTTAGACTGGTTGTCAGACTTTCGTGCTTCTGACGACTCGTAACGACTGTCAAAGATCCACAAAATGACAGCCGGGACCAACGGCTTAACGTGCTTTCCGAGGCACGGAGGAGTCTCGATATGTGAAAATGGTCACCCATCCACGGACCAACCCCGGCAAGCGTAGCTTAACCTGATAGATCGACCCGAGCGGCTGTTATTACTTAGCCACGAGCTCCTCCCGAGCCGAGTCGTTTGTAATTTTATTACTGATCTCTAAATCAATTGTAATGGCGTAAACATTTACAATAAACACGCAGTTTATAGGTCGGGAAGTTATGTAGTTGTCATATAATGCAGTCACTTAATAAAATTATTAATAAAATATATGAAAACATTAAAATTTTAAAAGCGCATTAAAAATTTGTTCCATACTTACAGTAATCAGTAAACTTGATTGCACAATAGTTTACAACTGATAAAATGGTTTTATCACCTCAAATAACAATATTAACTCAGCTGTCAAAAACACTGCCCTATTAAATTAACGTGATATAATCTGGTACAATATAATTTCGTTCAATATGAGCATCATCTTTAAATGATAATAACACAACGATTACATTATATAAAAGTCATATTGTGTGCCATAACTCGACCCGAAGTCGAATACACGCCGCGACAGCTATCGTTACATGATATTTAGTCAAATCGCCGACGTGTATATGACTACTATGCGACTAAGTAGGTATTTATATGACTGTTACACGAAACTCTTAGCAACTTAAATTGAATAAAATGGGCCCTAAAGCCGTCGAGTAAATGTCCTTATGACATTTATACGATTATACTAAATAACATTAAGCTGTCACCAAAACGTCTATCAACAGCGTAAATGTTTGTTGGCCAGCGACGTTACCTACATCAAGAAAAACTACACAGCGTGATTTCTGTCTGCTCTAGGTAGGAACCTACATACTATATGAGATTGTGATCACTTATCCGTCTGGTAAGCTAGGAGATTAAGGCAATTCCTCATTAGAGCAGTCATTCAGAGGCCTATGTTCATTAGGTCACGTGCCTGGCTATATTATAATGAATGATGTGACTTAGGTATTGTTAACGAAGCTTTATGATTTATCGAAGGTCATACCTAATAGATGAGTGACATTCACGTGTTTCAATGCCCCTAATCTCCCTAAACGACCATTATCAATTCACTAATTCCCAATTAACAGAAATGATCACTCACAGCCGTATCTATCTAGACAATTTACGTGACGTATTTACGATAATTTATGGGAGCTTTTGTATCGCGATGTAATTGACATAATGGGCCATTAATTAAGTCGTAGTTACCTCACAATATTTCAGTGTTGGGGCATAATGGATGGAGTTGCGTGAAAAAACGCTGTAACTCTCCTGAAATATGAGTGCGCTAGAGGGCGCTAGAGGGCGCTAGAGGGCGCGGGCTTGACTCAGCCGGGCTTAGGACGTGCCTGCACGACACTGAACTTTGTTGGACGGTAACTAATGTTATGAAATAACTAAATAACAAGGCAGTTACTGTTACTAGGAGCTTTCTGATGGTGTATCGACGTCGTTTTAAAATGGAAAAGTCTGAAAACAACATTGTATTTAGTAGGTGTGCCAATTCAAAAGATTTCTTTAAAAAAAAATAGCATTAAATTGACGCTATTTTTAAATAATTCAGTAAGTAGTTGGTAAGCAACCGATTTGTAAATGATTCGAGAGTCGCGTGCCGTCGCCATTGAACTAATTATCATCGTGTATAATGAAATGGTGGTTATTAACGAGACACCAGTTGACCTCCGTCTCGCGCCGCCACGCCTGGGTGTGGATGTAATGGAACCATCATAGTTATGGCCAATATATCGACCAATTACGTCGAATGACACGCGAATTATGACAAAGTATTGTATTGTTCGGATCTTGGAATTGGAAAGTCTACATAACCTAATTATAAAGTAATGGTATTTGATTATAGTAATGTCACGAAGTAAGACTGATACCTATTTAGAGATGTAGAACTCGTAAATCTCGTATCGCCATGTGTAACTCGTATCGTCGTATCATCATGCGAACAAGCTTATTTAATACCTACGTCTTACCTTATTCAATAACCTATTCCAAGCGAATGATTAATGAAATGCATTGTAAGACAAAAGTAGTGAGGATAACCGAAATAACAACAAACAATCATGTTTGTGTCAGTCAACAGCTCTTGTTGTGATAATACTATGTATACGTCGCAACGAAGCCTGCCAATCATCTGCTTCTAAGATTAATGTTTTTTACTTCTTACACAACACCAGACGTTATGTCTAAAGCACTTTGTCATCATATTTCACAAAAAACCGGCCAAGTGCGAGTCGGACTCGCGCACGAAGGGTTCCGTACCATAATCTATAAAAACGCCAAAAAAATCACGCTTGTTGTATGGGAGCCCCCCTTAAATATTTATTTTATTCTGTTTTTTAGTATTTGTTATTATAGCGGCAACAGAAATACATCATCTGTGAAAATGTCAACTGTCTAACTATCACGGTTCATGACATAGGTACAGCCTGCACGCGTAGCATGACAACCATAGAAACGGGTTTTCTACTGTGACTGTGTGAATGACAGATAAACAATCACAATCTCTCATTTTGTCTATTCTTCCATGGACAAAACCCGTTTTTATTGTGGCTAAGCGTGCTGGTGACAGACGGACGGACGGACAGCGGAGCCTTAGTAATAGGCGGGACCCTATTATTTGTACCCTTTGCGTACGGAATCCGAAAAATGTTAATGAATGTAAAAATAAACGTGTTGTTCCATCTAGTGAGGATTGTTTGAAATCCAACAATGTCAAGGTTGTTGATGTATTTGTGGTATATAAACAAACGAGTTATGTTTGTGTTGTTGCGACATTGAAGATGGGTATGTTACGAGATGCAAGCGTTGACCACAGCGGCGGTCAGTAATCAACGGCAACGTGAGCATGATTTCACAAAGCTTAAAACGCTTACGACTCAGGATTTGTTATTGTTAAGCATAAATTATAGTTAACTTTATCGCAGTATTGGCACCTATTACTGTGATATTTAACTGTACAGGTTAATTTAATGAGAGAGTTATTTTAATTCAATTCAAATGTGGATGTACGTAATATACACCTCTGCCTATTCCTTCGGGAAATACATGCATGATAAAGGAAAAAAAAGAAATGATTAAAAATTTAATAATTTATATTAAATATTTTAATATAAAAAATAAAAATAAACTATTTAAAAAAATCTGTATATAAATAACTTTTTTATGGTTTATTAATTTTATTTTAAGTTTATTTTACATATAAATTTTTGTGTTAATTTTAAATTATTTAAATAATAATTTATATTTATAAATGTGTTATGGGTGTGTGTTATATTTTCAGGAACAGCTTGCTAGGACATGATATGACATAATAATGGGAGTAGGTAAAGACAAAAACTTGGAAACACTGTGCAAGGGTGCGATGGCTCCGAAGAACAATTTTCATGAAGCACTCACTGGGATTAGTTTAAAGTTAGATAGATTGTAAGTATTTGATGGTACAAGAACGACAGGTTTTGATCACCAGTATCAGTTAAATTCTCAAGCATACCACTAATATTTATTTACTACAATACAAACAAAGAAATTAAATTCATTTACAATTCAATCAATTTTTAAAATTTACAATTCAATTCATTTTTCTAAAGAACATCATCTCAGTGGACACTATCATGTGTTTGCGCATGTCTGATGGACTGTACTATAAAATAAGAGAATAGTTTGTGTCAGTACACCTGTATACTGCGATGCATGTTTGTACATTTCATAGTTTATAATTGAACTGATTAGAACTAACCTAGCTCTGGCCATTAAAGTAGTATCTTTTCTAATAATATACCGTTCATGTGTAGTTGTCTCATTATTCACTGATTCCGAGTTCTTTCAAGTTTATTTAAGTGACATGGAAACCATTGATGTTTTATTAGGATTGAGGCCAGATATGGATATATACCAGTCTCTCGATTTTTGTTCTTAGCAGTTGTATTATACCAGCTGGCCATTGCAATACCCTTCTACTTCTTTTTGATTGTGAACGGAGTACTCCTTCAAACGAATTTCTTAAAGGTCTCTGCACACAGCGGGCGTGGCGTGGCGGGGCGCGGCGTGACCGGGCGCCGACGCGGCGACGCGGCGCTGGCGCGACGGTAGCGTTCACACTGCGGGCGCGATCACGTCCCGCCGCACCCATTCACGCCGACCGTTTAGCGACGCGATTCATTCATCAAAAAGATGTTGAGCGATTCAGACGTGGAAACGCTCTTGCTCTTATTTGCGCTAGCTAAGAAATACAACGTAAACGGAAATGGGGGCATGAAATAAATCAAAAACGTCCCATCGCGCCGCGCCCCGCCGCGTCGGACTTGTATTCGCGCTTGGCGCGACGCCGCCGGCGTGGCGCGACGGTTCGCGTCGCGTTTAGCGCGGCGGCTCTGTGTAGCGTCGTCCTTATTAACTAGTACATTACAACTGCTCAGCGTCGCGTCGCCACCCGGTCACGCCGCGCCGCGCCCGCTGTGTGCAGCGACCATTATTATTCCTTTTTTTGTGTTAAGGTGCGGAATTACTTATTTCACGAGAATTATGATGTTTGAGCTGTTGTGGAACAGAGTGAGGATGTTCAGCCAATATCTGGAGAAAAATCTGTCTCGAGTTTTTAGGTTACGGGACACTGAAGATGCAAAAGAAAGCATAAGACAGTGTCTGTTAATTTACAAGAAAATATTGCATAAATACTATCGAGAAGTCAAACATACCAGTGAAATCTATGGTAGATGCCCTAGGTGGTATGTAGTATGGGAGTACTATCTAACACTAAACAATTTTCTAACTAATATTAAATAAAACTAACTGAACAAATAAACAACTAATATCTAAAATACCAATAAATATGGGAGTACTTAATTCTAATAATTCCTAATGTTCCTATTCTATTTTATTAATATTGATGTTAATTTGCTTCTCTCAGATTATTGTACAACCGTGTTTGCATCCGTCCTGAAAACAGTTGCAACAGTGTAAGCATTGAGTTCTGGCTTCCGCACAAGTGGCGGTAAGTCAGGTATCTCTGTTTTTATTGTACGCTTGTATTTGTTGGACCTTTCCCGTCATAAATTGCACGTACACTTATCGTATATACCTCAGAATGCCCTGGTATTGCAAGAGCTGAGCATTGACATCACACTGCCTCTGCCTTGTGTGCCGGCGCTGCTGGCGGCGCGACGCTGACTCGCGGCGAGGTCCCGCGCATCAGACTCGTCATCGGAAGACATGCTTACTTATGAAGGTAACCGTCCACCAGTTAATATTATTTATTACTAGCTCCTGCCCGCGGCTTCGCCCGCATGTTTGTCTAAGAAAACTAAAATAAGGGTTCCAGACTCGACTTATTGGCGTCAACGTGGATAAAGCACACATGAAACTGTTCTCCGTGACAGATCGCAAAATTGCAATACATCGGTGACGCAACAAGTCCTTCACGCGCGGCTGGTGTTGTCGGGCCCGACATGTATATCGTTCAATGGGGAACGTCGGAACCGGTCGGTTATCGGGCATCCGGCACTCCCTGTCGGTCAAGGACGCACGCTAACTGACACTGAGCTACTTTAGAAGATAATGAGAATATAGTAGCCGCGGCAGGTTAGTGTTATATGTAAAAAAAAACGAGAACTATATGTACCTACTCAAGCAGAAATAAGTAGTTAATATAAACATAAACATAAATTAACTAAATAAAAGCCTCTAGGCACAAAGGGCGTGCCCGCTTACATATAGCTATTTATAGCTGCAACTGGAAGTTATAAATGATAAACTAGGACCATCGAAGTAAATAAATAAAAATGAATTACTAATAACATTAACAAAATAACATTAACAAAACCGAGATCAGCAAGACGACCAGTCACCACAAGCAGCACCCGTTCACGAGCATAACGCAAAGATCAGCCACTACCCCCCTCGCCATATTTGAGGGAAGGAGACAACCCGACCTCCGACGCTACCGCAAGCAGTGACATCTAAGGGAGCATGACGAACCTGCTGCCGGTTGCTCAGGCAAAAATAATAATTATCCATTGTCGAGGTCGCTAGCTAACTACATATTGCAATACAACTCATATAGAAAACATTGTAATGAGTCATCAATAAATTAAATTAAAATCAATATTAAAATAAAATTGACTATAAGTACAGTCCAAATAAATATAATAAAAAAATTATATGAACTCATATAACCTGTCAGTGGGTAAGCTAATTCTGGAGAAAGAACATAAACATTGTCTTGAGTTAATCACAGCAACCAACTACTCTTATCATTTAAGTAGTCGTTAATGGAGTAGTAAGCCTTTGAACAAAGGTTGCATTTTACTTTAGCTTTAAACGCATTATAAGGCAAATCTAGCAAAGGAGAGGGTAGCTTGTTATAAAAGGTTATACCAAGCCCAACAAATGAGTTATGAACCTTATGAAGCCGGTGAAAGGGAACTCGTAGTTTGCCCTTATTCCTAGTGTTAACATTGTGAATATCACTGTTTTTAGTGTATAAGTGTATATTTTGCCTAATATATAAGATGTTGGCGAAGATGAATTGTGATGCCACCGTGAGAATACCAATATCTTTAAAAAAGTCTCTCAGAGAAACTCTGGCACCTAGCTGGTAAATTGCTGAAGAGATGCTCATTCATGATTGTGATGGTTGATTTTTGTGATGTATAAACGTAAACGAGGCAAAATGAGTATGTAAGGATCGTAGCAGGTGGCGTCCTGTAATTTCTGCCTAATGCCCCATCGGAAGAAGGCGTGAGTATATATTGTGTGTGTATTTAAGATTTATCACTAGGATTTAGACATTTTTGGTTATTTAGGAGAAAATAAAATAATCACCTACTATAGGATATTATTATAAGTAGCTATGAATTTTAGTTAACTGAATCTAAAGGGATTTCCAGGATTTCCAAAAAAATTGTCTGGCTTCAAAAAAGCCAGTAAGGTAGGTAAGGTAAGTACTGTCCCATACTCGTGGGTGTTTAAATATTTGGTGGTGGTGTATTATAAATATTGAAAGATGAATTGTGTTGTACTTATTTATTCCTATATGATTTCATTTTTGTGCTTCCTGATAGGTTAGTTTTGACGAATAAATCAGAAATTTGTAATACCGCACGTTAAATCGTTACCAAAATCATATACGTGGCGTCTATATTACCAACCAACGTGGCATCGTGGCGTCTATCTATAGTCCTTCAAAAATATTGTCGAATAGTCGACCAAGCATTGTCTACTGGTGCCACAGTCATGTGTGACAGTGATTGACAAGGTCGGGGAAAACAAGCTCAAATTGACGGCTTTTCATAGTTAGACCGCGATGTGAAAATGTATTGTAACAAGTTAACAGTTTCAGGGAAAATGACTAGTTCAAACAACTATTGATTTTTATAGCCTTGTCTGTTTGAATCTGTTCGAAACTAATTTGAGAAAAAGTATTCATTAGGGTGGAGGTTTAATTTAGCTCCGTATTCTAGTCTATTAACTCATTACGCAGTTTTTGTTTCATGAAAAATTAACAAAAATATCCTATTCTTCGTACATTATGTTAATAATTCCAAGCGTTTAAAAAATTATTGTACCTACACAAATATTTTGTGCATTGATGACATTATTAGTCTGGTACAATTGTAGTCCTAATAAACTGATAGATAATATAGATGGTTTCGAATGGTGACGCACAAACAATAGCAGCTACCAACTGATTACACACGATCTAGGAGGCGTGCATGGCAGAGAACGACTTGTGTACACTACAAACGTGCACCAGGGGGCTTAAAACGGTCACTTTAGCAGAATCATAATATGAAAATATTATGAATCATCGTAAAATGTCAGAAACCGATATTTCATAAAAAATGATCTGCGTGTAATTCATATTACGAAATTATTCATCTCACAGTTGTTATGGAGATTCCTAAAATGGTCCACAAAATATGAATTGCTTTTATGTCTTAAAGGAATTGCTAATGACAGCTGGGATTCAGGAAATGAACTGCTTATAGAGGAATTGCTAATGTGGCCGTTTTAGGCCCCGAGAGCAGAGTTTGACAGTAGACTTCTTAATTCGACAGTTTTCAAAGTTAAAAGCTACGTTCTGAGAAAAGTTAAGTAAAGTTATTTCGAGTTGCTTCAGTGTAGGTAAGGCCGTGTCTGCTCGAGTTAAGATAATTCCAGGGACATAATTTGTTACCGAAAGGTCCAACCTCTTTACTGTACATTTTTGTGCTAAAGATGGGTTTACACTACAAAGAACACAAACCAAGTTTCTGCATCACTCAAACATAGAGTCAATAAGAAAGAAGTTACGGAGGATTTGTTCCTGTGTATAATTAAGTATCTACTTGCCTACATATATATTAACTTACGGCTAGAGAAACAAAACTAAGTACGTAAATTCTGAACTAAGTATATAATTTAAGTTTTATTTTTAACAAGATCTCCTCTGACACAACTCTTACCTCTGACATTGCCTGATATATAAATGGCATAATCCTAACTTACTAACTGTGTCTGTACTGTCTGTCTGTCTGTATGTTACCTTTTCACGCCTAAACCACTGAACGGATTTCGATATTTGGCAAGGAGCTAGATGGCATCCCGGGGAAGGACATAGGGTACTTTTTATCAACATACCACGCGGGCGAAGACGCGGGCGGAAGCTAGTATTATTATAAATGCGAAAGTGAGTTTGTTTGTTTGTTACGCTTTCACGATAAAACGGCTGAACGGATTTGGATGAAATTTGGCACAGGGGTAGACTTTGACCCGGAGAAGGACATAGGCTACTTTTCATCCTAGATCGCAGAAGAATTTTCGGGCAACAGCTAGTAATTAATAATCCATTGATAACGAGCAGGCAGTGGCAGTGGCAGAGGCAAAGGTGGCAGAGGTTATTAATAAGTCATTATTGTCATTACCACAACAAGTCATTACTCCACATTCTTTAGTATTTCGTAACGATCCACTACTGTTGTAACTGTTTGTTGTTAATGTCATGAGAGGCTTCTCACTGTTCGTCTAGTAGCTCTAACATCACATCGTGAAAGTATGTACTGATTACACGGAACCTTTCGTAAAGGTTTCCGCTATATTTGGATGGAATCCTGACCTTTATCCTTACGCCTTAGATAAAAGCGAACGCCTAGTTTGAGGGTCACCGTTCAAGCTGATCTTGTATGTCAATAAATCTATCTATACATAATATGAATAAAAAGTCGTGAGATTGACGCAAAAACGGCTGAACGGATTCGGATAGAAATTGACAGACATAATGTGGATTAACACATAGGGTACCTACATTTCCTGCCAGGGTTGCGGGAAAGTCCGAAAGGGATACCGGGACCTTGGCAACAGGCAACTGAAGGAACACGGGTGGGTTTTAGTTAGTAAAAGTCTGACACGCCCTTCCGCTCCGCCCAGAGCGGAAGCAGTCATTGGATGATAACCAAACCTCAAATTTCTAGAAAATAAATATTTTGAAGATGTAATATCTTCGATTAAATGTCAAGGCAGATATTGAAGACTTGTGATATCATCACTACGTCTGGTACGTTGAGCACTTGAGCTGCAAGAGTGACGTCATTGCTGCAACGAATATGCTTAGCTTTGTTTCAGTGGCCTTCTTGTCTCGGAACTGCGTATTGGAACAATTTTTTGCCATGTTTTTTCTAATCCGACGTATAAAACTAGACTAAGATACATTTCAGATCTCTTGGGTAGAGCTGGAGGGATCCTTCGACTGTGGTCAAAAGTCTAAGGGGCAGGGATTCTAATGTCCCTTACATAATTCTACCGTCGATATTGTCCCTTTATTTAAAAAATATATTTTCCGTAACATTATGGGCTTGTCCAAAACAAAAAGTTTTGCAAACATGGACAGAAGTTATTTCACTCAAACCATCTCTGGTCTATAACAGTACTAAACACTCCTGTAAAGTAAGTAAGTACCTGCAGTTTCGTGCTGCACTCCTCCGCTTCCTTCCAGTTTAACTGGATCGTAAATAATTGTACCGAACTATTAACTGGTCTAGATCTAGACAAAAAAGTGCGACAACGACTAGTCTAGACGGGTTAGTCAGCGTCACTTCAAAGGTAATGCGATCTGCCTCGTTCTGTGTCAATGTCAGACTAGTCAGACTGTAGGCAAACTAGTTTAAAACTTTAACCGTTTGAGAAAGTAACGTGTGGAAACGTTGATTGGATTTCAATTAATATTTTAATGGAATGATTAACAACCGTCGACGTCAATTTGTGTCATGAATTAATTATACATCGTAAGTACAGCTTGAGTCTTGACGAGTTTCGTTAGAAAGCTTATTTGTTGGATCATGTCACTTTCATAAAAGATTAACAAATGCAGCCTGTGCAGCCTAATCGCGATATATTATAATCTATCGCCTATTCTAATAACTAACCGTTGGTTTCCGTCTTAAGATTTGTATAATACGGACGTCATGACCCTCATTTGAAATCAGTATTGTTACTGCAATTAAATAAAACACAAATACACGTAATATTTCAAACATTCACTATCGTACATCGTACATATCTTATCGAAAACTGCATTGTTTACCTAAATATATCTGGCAGCAGTGGTGAGGGATCAAAGTGAGCAGTTCCACGGTAAGCCGACGTAGGTCTGACGTCAGAAGTTCACACACATCGACTGTTTACTGCGTGACGGTAGTTTAATCCACGTTTAGCGGAAAACGTGGAAACTGTGGTGTTTAGACTTCCAGTCAGAGTGATGTATGCAAATTTTTACCGATACCGACCGCTACGGCGAGTGGGAATAATGATCTTAGCAAGGTAGCTGGTTGTAGAATAATGACCGTGACCGAGGATCAAGTTCAGGGGTAGACAGAGAAGGTAATTTTCAGTTTTTTAATCTCACATATCGGCACGAACTTATAAGAATGGTTCACGTTGTGAACTGCTATACATTTGATGATCACGAGTGCCAATTTAAAACAAAGCGACCATGTGGTGCTGCTGCGACGCTCCTTAAGTTAATTGTTGCTGCAAGCCAAGGACGCTCTATATTCTACACATGACTTTGTTTTGGTCTCTATGGCCTCAGGTTAGGGTCCGAGTTCGAGACATTTCGTCATTCCTGGTCGGCAACCGCGTGCGTTTACGCAGACATACCCATAGGTAAGCTTACGGGCTTACCCCTTATTTCCTATAATTTACGGTGCGTAATGAAATCCTGATCAAAGATGACTAGGTAAGTAGGTATATTTTATAATTACTACAAAGTCAAAGAAAATGCTTTACTACATGTACTTACAATTGTTTTATTGCTTATAAAACGTCGGTTTGCAAAACATAAATTCCTCCAGCGTGCAGACTATATTGTACACTTTTACGACAAGGTATTGTGAACTTTATGATGTTTGATTTAATGATGGTATTGCTTTGTGGTGTGGAGAGCGGTGATCGTGCCGCCTGGGCCACGCATGATTAAATCTGGATGCATAGCGGCCTTCGCCTGAATTGGAAGGTCGCTGATGTATTAGTGAATTTCTGGTGAGACGCCGTAAGACGCTACCTCAGGACCCGTCCCCTGAAGACACGCGATTCACCACCGAAAGGTTAACGACCAGACGATCGATCTACGTTAAGTCACCTGTCTAACTCATTACCATTCAAACAAAACTTCGAGGATTAGACAAATAGAAATCAAAATTATTATGCTTTTCCCCTTGAACTCACGAAACGAATAAGAACCAGTAGACGTTTAAATAAACTACACTATTTTATGACCACTTTACATGTTCACATGTGATAGGTTAATTACTAGACGATAAAGCTTTATGTCACTACTCACTATAGCGCCAGGTGTGCCTCGTCCTCTGTCCCGGAGAGCGGCGCGTGCGCAGCCCTGACCCACATACTGTCATGCACGTGCACTTGGGGCATGGGGTTACCCCACCCAGTCCCACTGGAACACCTGGACGTGGGAATTTCGGGCACTTGATTGCCGAGTGCTCGATGTCTTCTCGAGGTTCTGATATATTCCACAACACTTGGAAAAGATAATGGAATCTATGGGAATTGGATGTATGGAATATGAAGTTGAGTGAGAGCCTGTATGCCACTACATATACAGTAAAATAATGAACTTAGGGAAACATAGATTTCGTTAGTAGGACTGAAAAAAGGATAGTGGATACTATTCGATAATACGTTATAATGAATGTAGGGAACAGTTTCAATGAGAAGATCCTCTCTAAGGTAAGTAGAGGTCGCTGCATGCATGTAGGTAATGTTAATGATGTATTTATTGGCAACAAATCTACTAACGCAATTGCAACAGAATAATGTTGAGCGTCAAATAAATTGTTAAATCTCCTAAAGTATTAAGACAACAAGATAAACTTAGGGCAACATGAGTGTTGCCCTAAGTAAAACTTGTTTTTTAGCTTTTTAACTTTTATAATAGGAATTGAAGATGCTATGTTTTTGAAGAAATTAAAGAAATTATTAAAATAATTTCAAATAATAATTTTAATATATTTTCTGCTAAGCGTGCGCGTGCTGTGCTGCGTTACCTGCATCTCAAAAATAAGTAACGACCAGCTGTCAGTAACTCAGTACGTTTACGAATTACAAAACCTGCGTCACCTGCGTCTCAGGATACGCTGATTCATTTTTGTTTTATTTGTACTAGCTAGGATGCGAACGTGTCTGTGTAGCTGCGTCGCAGCATGCGCTCGCGGCCTGTCTGCTTCGCCGGCCCTGCCCTGCAAAATCTGTACTGTGCTGTGCTGCGTCACCTGCGTATCAGCATACGCTTAGCCTTATTTTTTCTGTGTGTGACTGCGTTGTTCTTGTAAACGCAACGGATTTTGTTTCGGTTTTCACCATCATTTATTCCGAAAGGTGAAATTAATTTAAATTGTCAAGTGGTAAAAACCGTGTGAAGTAGGGGCTGGTCGCTAGTCTTATTAAAAGGACATCATAATCCAAGATGAGGGTATAATATTGTCTTTACTGACCGTCTAGCGTCTACTTCTGCGCCCTTGAAACAACACCTGCCCCGTACGAGAGCTAAATACTAAGGTGATAGGTACTCATAAATCTGAAACCGGCTTTAAATGCTTCAATAAACGCGATACATTATACTAATTCGATCTGAAGCAATAAAATAAGATAAACCCACCCTAAGAGCTGTTTTGTTGCGTTTGTTTTTATCGGCAGCTGAATATACATAAAATGATTTGGACTTGCTTAGCGATAAATATGGTGGACTTTCTTAAACAGGTTTTGATTTTGTGTGTTTCATCAAAAGATGCGACAGACGAAAGATCTTGACGCCACATAATAGAGATGCAGGATACTATGTGTTACTCTGTCACGCAAATATAGCTTTACCTAAGCGTTTGTATGTCACGCTGGTAAAAACCCTGGGATGCCACTCTAGAGAGATCCATCTCTAGAGAGATCCATCTCTAGAGATTCCCAAAAGATTCGCTGAGACAGTCGCAAATTACTTAAAGTGATTTAATAAACATGTTTTTGCATTTATTTGTATAGTAAGTTAGTTAGTCATTTAATTTATTATCTAGTGTTTACTTAGTTATATAATAATTGTTAAAAAGCATTTCCTGTTAGTAAATAGAAAAAAATAAAACAACAGTAAAAAAAAAACAGCATTCAAACATATTTGACTATAATGCCCCATGAAAGTTCTTGAGACGGAAATTGTTTAAACTTTCAGGTATTTGTTTATGACAGAAAGCTTTTGAAGTAGCCGCAGACGCATCTACCACATGAGTCCATGTGTTATCTGCTTGTAGTTAGAAAGCCGGCTGTTTCTATATTCTGACAGATTATTATGGATTGGAGTTGCTTTCAGTTTGTGAATAGAGAATATGTTATAAGTTTCCACGAACTGACGACTTGGTGTGTACTTACCTACGTAATATACACCTATGCAACATAAAGCCGCGTACAGACATCGCGAGGCGTACGTCGCAAATGGTTCGTCACGCGTGCCACAACCTGAGGCAACGGTACATTTATGCATGCGTCCCGAACGACACATGCTCAAGCTGAGCACGCAAACAACCACTCACGGTGTTCGTCAGCGCGCAACGTCAACACCGAGCGCACGGCTCGCACTGAGGCGGCGTTCGCAACGATCGTATGACGCGAATGCTCACTGTGAGCACACACGTCCACACAGCCCGAGGCATGCGAGACGAACCATTCGCAACGCACGCCTCGCGATGTCTGTCCGCGGCTTAAGCCATATCAAAAGACTATTCCTTACAACAGATCTAAAATATATTGCTTACATCCATTGCCGTAGCAGAGGGGAGGTCCAGGTGGAGCCAGCCTTCCTTAGAAGTCCCCAGATCAATCAGCTTTAGATGCGCGCTACACACACTACCTACTAGTTACAACGAACACTTCGATTTCAAGGAATAGCAAAAATAATAAATAACATTCTCTTCGTAAAAACCACCAGTTCCCGTAGGAGCGGGAAGCTTGTTACCTGTGTGCATTAACAAAAATACCGGCGTCCGCGCAGGCGATAAATAACAGCCGAGAGTTGCGCGTGACTCACCGCGCCTAAATATTCTCGCAACGATGAAAGGTTTACAGCACGCTGCGTTTACGTACTCGTATTGTTTCATGTATTCGAACTTTTACGCCAGTCTTTCAGTTGTAGATATTTTTGACATTTGCTACATAGATCTCGCAGAAGGACCCTCCTCACTATGCACACCTATCCAAGACTCTGCCTCCAGTGCCAGGGTCTTGACCTTGCTGTTCAGCCAGAGCTTATCATGAATTCACGATGTTGCTCATTGCACGCGTAGCATGACCACTGTAGACACGGGTTTTGTCGACGGAATAAACTGTCGACTCTATATTCCGTTTATGCTAGAGAATGGTGGACATGGTGAATACGGTTGTATTATACCGGAACCTGTTTCGTGTCACGCCTCGACGTGATCCTGAAAACTAAACTGAAGTTGGTAGCTATCATGAGAGTGTTGAGTTTTCATCAGGATTCGGTTTAGCTGATGTAGTTAAGAATTTCAATATCAGATTAAAAGATGGGTAGTGTAGCTGTTGTAGTGGATTAGCTCATTTTTAACCGATTTTTGACTTTTTTTATTTATCTCTGTTACGCGTTTACTCCGCCAATTATGAATCTATTTTGATGATTCTTTTTTTGTTTGGTATATAAATTTTATTAACTTTGCTTGGGTAGTTTTTAGTGTTTGCTTGATGAAATATAGCAGTCACAATTTTACATAGGTAATATCTGCTTTTGTTAATGATTTGATTACGGTCTTAACGAATGTGGAATAAGTCGATAATATTGATAAAAGTAGTACACACGGCTACACATCAAGCTATACAATTCCAGTTTATGCTGATCTCGCAATGTATAGGATTTCCGTACAATGTGAGGTCAGCTTGTACTGGAAATGTATAGCTTGATGTGTAGCCGTGTGTACCTTGTCCCAATGCTTTATTAATATCGATTTGTAGGAATTGATCATTGAAGATTTCAATATTTCTTTATCAACGTTGACGATCTCCCGAGATATCGAAACGAAGAAAGATTAAGGCCCACAAGATTACTCTTTCCTAAAGATTGCTCAATAACCTACGTGTGATATTGCCTCGAGCGCGATACTTAGATACGTGTGCTATCTCCAAGCGTGTCCGGAGAAAGCGGCTGACGACAGGACAGACGGACGCGGGACGGTACGAGGTAGGCTTGTTTTTGTGTGATAAGATAACATTAGAGAGTTATGACTTATGAATTTATGATGGACCAAGTGAGATGCGCGTTTGAATTGTCTTTGTTTTTACCGTGTTGATCAGGAGAGGTGATTGGATCTGATTCAGCTTGATAGTTGAAACATTATCATAACCAACCCACACAGAAAAATGTTCAAATGTGTGGATAATTTATTTACCATTTGAGCGAAATATTTCTAAGTAGGTCTGTAGGTAGGGTAGCGTTTTAGTTCCTAGGAAATTGCAGCTTTAACCTATATTTATTTATGAAGACAGTTAATTCTGAATTCTTAGAAGGATTTTTTTTTTCAACCTGTATTGTTCCAATGCTGGGCAAAGGTCTCCCACACAGTCTTTCACTCTTCTCTGTGTGTTACCTTCTTAATCCAATTTCCCAGTAGGATAATTTTTATAACAGTTTTAATTTCCAATGAAGAAAAATGAGTGAAACATTACAACCCACGAGACCCGGTATAGTCCACTATGGCAATCAAGATTGATTGAAAGTGAGTATCTTCGCTTAGTCAACGCATATTTTATGTGCAATTTATATTAACACATCGACTCCGATGCGTTTTATTATAGTACTTAACAGCTTATTGTTTAGCGATGTTATTATTATTATGTTACTAGCGACACGACCCTGCTCCGCACGGTTTTTAGCGCTTGATAAATCTGAGTTCTGAATGATTCATCAACGCAGAGCCTCCTAAACCGCTGAAGCTGAAAATATGTATCATGAAGGACTTGACTGCCTTTACTACTGAAACTGAAAACATTTCTTTATGGTTCACATAATATTGCAACGTAATAAGTAATTATGACTACCACAAAATGACCACAAAAGTGTAATAAACATGTGCTGTTGTCTCTAATCACGTACAAACATAGCTTGTATACTTAGGTACTACATCTACGTTCATTGTTTATCGATAACCGCAATGAAAGCATTGCTTGAACATGTTAACCATTGCTTCATCCGGCAAACCCTACAGGGTGTCATGAATCACGTCATTATATTATTGTTTTGTCACGTAGGTACCTAGTGTAACTGCGTATCAAGTTTTCCGTAATGGTGGTGAAATTGTGAATATTAATATAATGTCATACACGAAGACGCGCCCCACTCCGCTCCGTACTAAAGTACATAATCGCGGAGTGGGGCACGTCTTCGTGGATGGCACTTTGGCACTCTATCTATACCTTCCTGAAGCTAATGTTGAGGTAGGTACGTTCAGATGTTGCGTCACTTTGAGTTTAAGATTCGCAATTCCTTTTAAATATTTACTGAATAAACTCATAATTCTAAAACAACGTAAAATGCACATGCAAAGTGCTATACAATTATGCTAGCCACCTCTGGATAAATCTATCTCGATGATGTCGATATTTTCCCACAATGGCGACTACTTGCTGCTTGTTATTTATACTAGCTGCTAGCCGCCACTTCGTCTGCGTGCATTTGCATTTCATTATTTTTTTATTCGAATAACATCACGCCTGGTTTCCACGAAGGGTTAGGCAGAAGTGAACGTTTGGTGTACCCACATTTCGCCAGTTATGTTTTAAAAGAGAGACTATTGCCATCTACCGGGTACATATCCGGGCTGCTACTGAGCAATTCCAAATGGAAAAACACACACACACACACCACTAAAACTTTTCCCGACCTGGGAATCCAACCAGGACCTCATCAGCAGTGCTTGCGGCCGCTTGCGTCCATTAGACAAACGAGGCAGTGGAATATGAAACAGGATGAAAATTCAATGTCTTTCTCAAGGCCCCAAGCTACCTATGTGTCAAATATATCGATGGTTCTGTAGTTAGGCGTGAAAAGGTAACAGACAAAAAGACAGAGTTACCATCGCATTTATAATATCATAACCCTCCTTTGGCTTAACCGTAGTCGGTTAATTAATGTATGGAAGAATGTTTACATGCAGCTCTATACAAGCTGCATAGATGACCGGTGAACCAAACTACTGTCGTCAGATAGAAAGCCGGTGCGGCCGAGCTGTGCGCCGCGCGCCGTCCGGCCGCCGCATGCGCAGCCGGCAGCACGGCCTCGGGGAAAGCCTCTCACTTTATATAATACCTCACGTTTTTTCGTAACTAGCTGTAATAATATAATATCATGTACAAGAGACGGAATGTTTTGTCCACCATTGAAATTGCATATTGTACGTTTAATGTTTACATTTTTATTGATTAGGAGTGTGTTACTGGAGGGATGTTAGATTTAAACGGATGAAGCTAGAAAGTTAGAAAACACCTCTCTCGGGCCTATTCAAAAATGTTTTGCAAGGACTTTAAACCACAAATAGCCGATTAGGGTACCGAGTAGATACTTTATATCTAGCAACAGTGAAACAATATCCCGTTTGTATTCGACCAGTATTGTAGTTACATGTACTGTTGCTATTACACAGCATGGGGTTTACCAGACGATACCATTATTGCTATCACAACTTGTGGGAACATCGGCAGCCGGTGTTTTATATTTTCTTTCACTTTCACATAACTGCGTAAGTGCGTAGTTAAGTTATCTAAGCACAGTAAGTAACACATAACATAAACGTCAGAACTCACTAGTCTCACAAATAAGGCATTGAAGTATCAGTCAGCATAACTTATCTGTTCTAGGGTATAAATTGGAATAGGCAAACTGAAATACTGTTAGGTGCAGCAACCGAACGCGTAGCTATCAGGCCTACGCGCTACGGGTCGTAGTATCAATTTCCACGTGAAAGAAAATATTTTGAATAGTCTACATAAATAGTCTCCAGCAGTCAAAGTCAAAGTCAAATAATTTATTTCAAGTAGGCACATTAAAGGCACTTTTGAACGTCAAATACATAGAAATAGAACTGATTCTAGTTAGCAGATAAGTGGTAGCAGATAAGTAGATAAGTACATATGTGTCTGTGAGATCATATTTGTATCGACACCGAAGGCAGGCTACAAAAATACTTTAATAAACAAATATCTACATATCGCAGTACGTTGGCAAAATCATGTGACGGTTTACAACTAATAAAAATATTTATAAACGTAAAATCCAACATAACGTTAGCAATAAAGGTGAAAATATACTATTACGAGTGAGATATGGTGAGTTGTGATAATATACTCAAACTATGTGACTCTGCAGGCGATAACGTTGCAGTCACTCACGACTTCCAATACGGTAGAAATATGTATTTATGTTGCATATTATGGTAAAATAATATTCTGCGTAACAGTATGCTACTTATCTCTTTCCCAAGATTTATTTCATTAATGACTGTACACAGTTGTACAGAGAACATTAATGTTCACACAGTTGTACAGAGAATATTCTAAGGCGACCTGTCTGAGTAGATTGATTTCTCTGATTATTATTACTTACTAGGCCGTGCCCGTGGCTTCGCTTACTTGACTGTATATTCTATGGGCATTATAAATTAAGTGAATTTATAGTATAGAGTAGGTACAATGAATTCACTTAATTGATTGTGATGTTGAAAACCTTGGGTGATTTTTTTAATTTAAACTATGTATAACTACTCAAATCTCGCGGTAAACACGAAGAAATCGGTCATAATGCAATATTGCTAATCCCCCATAGCAAATAGCGTGATAATATATCCTAGACCCATAAGTAATATTTGTGCATTTGAACAGAATCTATTCAGTGCTTTTTCGCGCCACTCCGAAACATAGGTACCTACATCCAAACATACAAATAAACAGATAAAAATTCTAAAAATTATATTTTCGGCATCAAAACCACCGGCACCTCGTAGCAAATACTTTTTTTTAAATAGGTATTCAATGTATTTTTATGTATAGATTTAATAATAAATTGTAAATTAATATATATAAAATAATATCTACGCTCACTCACATGGTTCATTAGTCATAATAATACAAAGGCAATAATTATAAATAACTACCTTGTTTGTTACTCACAATTTTGATTGAAGTGGGAGCAAATTCTTCGTCTATTGTGAAAATATTATTAGGAATAACGTAAGTACTTAATTCATAATTAAGTATTTATTCATACTTTTATTAGTACAATATACACATTAAATAAATAACAAACTATCTTATCATAACTAAACCTAACTTTCTAAATTAAGTTGTCAAAAATCGTGATTAATTTTCTCCTAAAGCATTGTCTAGAATAAAATAAGTACGTCAACGAATACATAATCATTGAGTATGCAAGTAATAAAACGAAATTCGTGTGACTATGACTGTAACTTGCGTGTCACAGGTAATATTAATCCGTTCCTTGAAGAATCACAACTAAACATATGTAATGTAACAAGTGGATGGGATAATAAACAACAGCAGACTGTTCAGACTGTTTATGTATTTCGCTTGTTTACCAACACCTGATTCCGTAGATTACAACTTTGTTTATTTAGTAATTCAGAAAACAATAGGAAAACAAATTGAAAATTAAAGGGGCTGCTGCAGGAGCTGCTGGGGAGTTTGTTGCGCCACTTCTTCCCAGCTAAAGCACTTGGAAGTGGTGAACGGTGGGCGTTTTGGGGGACTGTCTTATGTAATTTTGACGTTCAAAAAGTGCTGATTCTCGGCCTAGTTTGAATAAATGACTTTTGATTTGATTTAAAGGCGATTCCTGAAACAGTTCAGCGCATTTGATTTTTTTTTTAAAGCTGACTTTATTATACCTAAGTTTAATTGGAATTCCTCCGCAGACAGTTGTTCAATGGACGTTATTAGGTATGAGTACACCCAGATACTATTTTTAATTAGAGCTATAAAGTAGATAATTTAAAAGTGTGATGTAATCGATGAAGTGGCTAACAAGGTCTATAGACAACTTTAGTGTTTTCGTCGCGGAGTTACCTAATTTGTGGCCACAGTAGCACTAACAGGCTATAAGGCTCGAGGGAAGGCCAAGCCTGTCCAGTCTGTTGTATTATACCTAGGTTCAGACCCATTAAGTGTATTGTATTATTTCGCATAAACAGTTGGGTTGATTCTTCGGAAAATCTTCTTTATTTAAAACTAGCTTCCACCCGCGACTTCGCCCGCGTGGTATGTCGATAAGTTATGTCCTTCCCCGGGATGCCATCTATCTCCTTGCCAAATTTTATCGAAATCCTGTCAGACAGACAGATACACAGACAGACAGAGTTACTTTCAAATTTATAATATTAGTATGGATAGAGTTTTCAACATCTGCTTTACTTTCAGGTGATGGCAGATTTTTAGAAGATACACTTAATTAATACGCTACTCCACAATATTTTTGTTGCTGGTTCTGCCCAGCCTTACCAGGTGTGTCATTCTTAGTAATATTATAATTGCGAAAGTAACTCTGTCTTTCTGTCTGTTTGTCTGTCTGTCGCGCTTTCACACCAAAACTACTGAACCTTTTTAAATGAAATTTGGTACACAGACAGTCTAGAGCATGAGAAAGGACATAGGACTTTTTATCGATATACCACGCGGGCGAAGCCGCGGGCGGAAGCTAGTTATTAACATAATTTTTATTCCTTTACCTTAGATAGTTATAATATAATAATAATAATCAACCATTTATTGCAGGCGTCACAGGCCCATAGAAAAATAATATTATGTTATAATATTATGTAGTAGGAACCACTAGTGGGGTAAGCCATAATATTTTAACAATTAACTGCTTAGTAACCAGTGTTCATTGTTTGTTCAGATGTTTTGTTTGCTCTAAATAAATGAACCCAAAATACACCTAGAACCATCTAAATTATACGACATTGCGATGGGTCGCTTGCGAGACCTTTGAAGAACGCGTGGGTATAAGGCTCTTGTTATTATAAGACCGAATATACATCCAAAGACCCATCCTTCACGGTCAGCGACCGCACTCTGTGGGTGGAATATGGCATGCTAATTCTACACTGAAACTGTATTTACCTTACTGTCAGCATATTTGGCCGATACTATAGGTGTAGTAGGTAAGGTACCTACACGTAGTTATCGATGTAGGCACACAAACCGATGGTTTCAGGTCGGCTTCAGGCTGCTTCAGCAACGTGGCGTAATGACGTTAAATGGAGCGGCCCATCGCCTTGACACCTTTACCTTTGCTAATGGCAAATATTACGGCTTACCGGTGTGAAACTGTACTATACCGAACATAGCTAGATATCCAGGGTTACCTTGAGGAAACTCTAGAGCTGTTTCGAGGACCTATGGCACTCGTGGGCTGCAGCTGAAAATCAGCGTCAGGTGGTGACCTGATTTTGTGTTGACCTTGTGTATGCTGACCCGAGGCCATTTCGGTATTAAAAGCATTTTTTTGTTATTTATAGTTATAAGGTGTTTTTTTTGCTTTAATGTCAATAAACGCATTTTTCTTTATGGCTGTAGCTTAAATTCCTGTTAGCTAAGTAGGTTATAGTACATCTTTTTAAGTTCTCTTCGAGCCAAATTGTCTTGCTTTCTAGCATCAGTCATGTTTGTAGTGGATAAATGCGATTACAAGCGGTACTTAAAAGTTCAGATATTAATAAGTTCAGATAATTAAATTAATATATGGCGCGGGCGCTACTTTGTGGAAGCCAATTAGCAAATGTGCCTGGTATGAAAGGACCCTTCTAAGTCCTCATTTATAAGTGAGGCAAAAATACCTGCCTAGGCATTGACGGGAAATAGTTTCTTAGGAAGACAAAATAAATTAAATAATGTCCATGACCTAGGTACCAAACTTTATCTTCTTCATTTTAGGTTTGGACAGAACACCATCGGAGTCCATGTTACTAGCAGTGTTAGGACATCCCTAAAGTACAGGGAGGTATCCTTCGATTTTCCATAATATGCAGTCAAGTGGTTAACAGCTCTACCACATTCGACTCTACTATTTTAAATACCTATCACAATTAGGTCATATGATTTGAGAGTTCGTCAGGAGAGTACGTCAGTCCAAGAAAATGCGATGACTAAATCCCAATTATTCCCAAATACCAACGGGTCAGCTATGAGTGATAGAATACGGGTTTTTTTTTAAATATTTTTCCACAATTTTCATAAAGGATGTTGTGATTGTGACAAAAGGTACTTAGTTCGGACTTAGTTAAGTTATAACACGCGTCATTTGTTTGTAAGTACTTAGTTTAATACAATTAATTGTAGTTAAATTAAAATGGTTCTAGAGATAGGTACCTAATAATGAGGTTGATTTGATATTTTAACATTTTAATTATTTGTATCTTCGTGAGGTTTCGTTAGGTCTATTTTCTTGAACCGTGAACGGAGCTCCAATTAGGGGGGTTTCCTGCAGTCTGACACACACCTTAGGTTCTCCCTCAGTTCAATCTCGATCATGTCTAAATTATCTGGGGATCCGATTTACACGGACATCCGCTCACTAAACGAACTGATTTCCGTAGCCCAATGGTACCTACTCATATAAAGTTCTTACCTAAGTACTTATTTGTACCTTTTTTATATTTTGAGGGTGTGAAATCATCCAATGACTTCTCCCGCTCTGGGCGGAGCGGAAGAGCGTGTCAGACATTTAATGACTAAAACCCACCCGTGTTCCTTCAGTTGCCTGTTGCCAAGGTCCCGGTATCCCTTTCGCATCGGACTAACCCGCACCCCTGGACTTATTTGTACCTCATATAACATTCGGTAAAGGTCACTCTTATAGCGCTATAGTGTAATCTACTTTGATTGCAGAGCACAGGGTGCTGAATGATTGTCGAAAGTGAAGATTCAGTTAAAGGTGTATATATGATCGTGTTTAGTTCAGTCAGTCAAGGTTTACACGTATCAATGGACTCAAATTATTGTTATGTGTGTGCTGCATAATGAAGCGATTAATTTTTACGATCCACCGTCACAGACTTCGCCAATAATTGTTTCGATACGATTAATGAGATAATATGTAACTTTATAAACGACAAACACAAGTGTTATAGGATCAATTTATACATAGGATCAGCACCATTTGAGCTCATAATAGCAATCGAATTGGATTTTTTATATATATTTTTCTGCTACACGTTAACATCGTTCACTATATTTTATCGGTGAATAGGCATTATTTGCGAACAGTTTTATGTGTTTATTTATGACGTAAAATGAAAAATAATAATCGTGAAATAGCGACGAAATCAACGACAAAATATGTCAGTATACCTATAACTTTAGTTTAAGGCATTTCATTTATCGCAGATAGTTAGTGTTTACCGGTGGAAAACAGGTTGTTTTATTATGATAATAAACTATTATCACGGTCTATCAAACGAAGAGATACGTAAGACAAACAGTGTCAGATGACGAGATCGTACCTTTAGCATTGAGTTGTGTCTTCAGCCGGGTCAGCTCCCGCGAGCGGCTGCGACTCCGCCGGTGCGCGGCGATCCTCCGCGGCGAGCGCGCCATCTCGCTGTCCACAGCCAGGGTGAGGGGGCGCTCAGGCGGCCGCTGTCACACGCCACTGACATAGGGCCTCCTGCACACGCATGGCATGCGCACTCACTGCACTGCACTACATACAGCTGACACAGTTAACAGCCGGCAGCAACACACCGACACACACACTGTTTGTAAACAACTTTTCGCGCGCAATCACAACTCACGACGAGACCGAGTACTTTCAAAAAACACAAAGTACTAGCTAGTTGTGGGACCATTAAAAGGAAAAGTTGCGAGAGTAGAGAAGTGAACGAGTCGATACGTAAGGTATAAGGCACGAGCGTCGTGTGGAAGGCACTGCGAGGTACTGAGTGAGCGTGTTGTGGTGCGGCGGTGACGAGCCGGCACTGCGGCGCGGCCACAGCGGCGGCGACTAGCGTGACGGCGCGTGGCTCTCCGCCCGCTGCCGCGCGGGCCGCACCTGCTTGCATCACTGATAGCACGCACGCTCTCGAATCACTGGTCATAGTTATGTCCGTCCTTAAGACAGTTCCAGTTGTTAGTTTGAGCTACATAAGTAAGTAAGTACATAATTTGGCACACATAATGGTGCACTACATGGGTCTTATAAGTACGTCAAATCTACCAATATTCCTGTCTACCCGTATCAGTATAGAGCAAAGGGCATGGATGAAGTCACGACCTCTCGCTATCCATTCTGCACTTTAACCTTTGAGCTATGGCCTCCAAAAATCGAGGTCTGTAGTTTCGGTAAAGAATGCTTGTTTCCGTGGAAGTATGAAGTCATATGTGCGGTGCGAAGCAAATTAGCAGCAGTGAACGAATGCCTTCACGAACGCAACTAGCTTATCCTTCACTTATGGAATATTTGAGGGGAGCCCAAATACTAGGCTTTGTTTTACCAGTTGCCAAGGTTGCCAGAGGTCGTTCTACAACCAGCATGAAGCCATGGTCGTCGGATCTAATATGGGCTTTGCTAGGATTGTGTTTATAGCGGAGAAAAGAGAAATTTTAGAAAAGCTCTGTGATGCTAGAGCTATAAACAAGAGGGGAAATTATAAGTGTAGGCTATGCTAGTTAGTGAAAAGAAGACATATCTACCTAAAATTGCTGCTGCGAAAGCGGATTCAAAGAGCAAAAGTTTTTGAGTGGGTGAGAGTTTATAAACGTTGCTTTAAAGACACAAAAATGCATGGTTAAACAGTCGCTAATCACTGATTAGCTTTAAGTAACGTTTATGAATAAAGAGTAGGGTTTTAATTTGATAGCTCAATGACGTGGGCTATCTTTTGATTACATTGCATCGCCTTTAATCCATTTTCCTTCTTCGAGATTTATAGTAGTCGTATTCACCTGACCCAGTTCTCGCGAATGACGTGTCTGGAAGGAAAGTAATCACAGCAGGTAATATTAGGCAGATAAGTTGTAGGTATGACAATCATGTGCCTAGGGACACAACATTTCATTTTTAGTCGACATGTTTTTCATACCCAGACCTTAGCAATTATTTACTTTCAATAAAAGACATTTAGAGATTGGTAGGTACATGCGACTAGGAAAATAAACGTATCTTATGCACACCTACTTATATCGCGTGCGCAGATTTCCCTCGTAGAGTAATTAAACACATTCCCAAGCGTAATGTGTCCTATATTGTCGTTTAACCCACTTGTAACCCACCAAAAACAGTTTTATGTAAATTGTTGCCAAGACGAGACCTTATGGCTCGCACTGTCAAAAAGTTATTGTAGAGCCAAGCTTCTAACTCTACACGCCCTAACTCTACAAGCCCTAACTTCACAAACTCTACACCCTACCTACACATTAGTCAAAATAATGTGGCTTGGCTGTTTCGTTACCTACCGTCACATGGGCGTAAGGTGAATTTATTCATTAATTACTTTTCTGTTACCTACACTAGTTATTAATTCATTCAAAATAGATAATTGTTTCTCATGTAGGTACGAGTAGGTAAATGCGATCGGGCCGGGGGGTAATTTACTAAAAATCCTGATATTATATATTATTTTATTATTTCTATCAAGGAGATCCTAACTATATCAATTTTCAGACCTCTAGCATCAAAATTTGTGGAAGTCTGATACAAAACTTCCATCCCCTAGTTTACGGGTAAAAGTTTTATGTTGTTTGTGTACCTACTAATACTAGCTTAAATGTACAAACCGCTTTCTAGGACTTCAGAAAGTACCCTAAGAATGTTGATGATCATCAGTGACGAAATCGGGATTTTTTAGATATCAATAATAAACTACTCAAAATAAAATAGGGCCCACCCTATGTTAATTTAGAATTTTGTCTAAGAATAAATAATTAGGTAAGTTTTTGTAAAGTAAAGCACTATATTCTTGACACGTTTATGGATCTTTATAAATGCTTCCATAATCAATTTTTGCGTTGAGTTCATGTGGGTAGAAAGAAAAAGCTAAGTGCTTGAAAAAACATTCGTTGTACAAATTCAGTCACATGTGTTCTCGAGTCGATTCAAAGCTTTGACGTTACCCGACACTTACTGTCACAGCTTTTTTTTAATTCGGTGTTAATCTTGATTACAATGCCTGGTTTTTGTAGTCATTTGTACATGGAAAGCGCAGCAAGAGCTGTTGCTATGCTTCAGGAGGGATGCTCTCAGAAATCTCGGTGTGTCGCGACGAGCTATCTGAAAAGTATGGGACCGCTTCCAGGAGACCGGGAGTGTAGCTAGGAGGCCTGGATCAGGAAAAATTTGAGCCACAAGTTTCCAGGAAGACCGGTATATCAGGTTAACTGCACGGCGAGAGTCTACTGTAACGGCCCGGCCTTACAAAACCGGCTGTGGCAATCTACTGGTACCAGAGTCAGTGATCAAACCATTCATAATCGTCTCCGTTCCCGAGTGCGTGCTATTCGACTCAAACTGACAAGAGCCCATCGTGCAGCGCGTTTAACGTACGATCGCGAATTCTTTACTAGACAATGGATAACTGGAGGGCTGTTCTTTACAGACGAATGTAAGGTCAAGTTTTTCAGTGATGATAATCGGGTTCGCGTGTGGAGAAAACAAGGTGAACGTTTTACAAACCATGCATCCACGGAACGGACCGTTTTGGGGGTCCAAGTGTTATGGTATGGGCAGGAATAAGCTTGGTACGCAAAACAGTGCTGGTAATTCTGGATGAGGGTACTGTGGTTACAGTACCCTCATCCAGAATTAGCCGCCAGTTACATTGAGCGGGTAATCCGATTTCTGAGGCCAATATCACGGTTTTGCCATGGCCAGCTATGAGTCCCGATCTCAACGCCATCAAGCATTTATGGTATCAATTGAAAAGAAGCCTTGAAGAAAACTACAGCCATGTTAACAGTCAATAGGAGCTCATTAACGCGCTTAAATTCTGTTGGGAATGAATTTCGGACCAAAATGTTACACATCTTATTGAAAGTGTACCGGATAGGCTCAGAGAGTGCATACAGAGAAGAGGAGGCCCACTCGCTACTAACCATAACATTTTTCATCAAATGGTTACAGGGAATGGGCAATAGACTAAGTTTATTTTTCAAGTTAATTTGAGTTTAGGTACTTCCCTAAAAATTGCTTTGTTAGTGTAAATCGATCAAAATAAACAAATTTTACCATTAAATAAGATTTTTTTTTTTTTAATCCCTACTCCAAACTTGTGTATCCATAAAAACGACCTATTCATTAATATTTTTGAATAACAGCCTAAAAACTAGGTGGGCCCTATTTTCTTTTGAGTAGTTTATATATGTTATATATACCTACTTACCTATACTTACTTACAATTAAAAGTCAAAGCATTTATTTCAATTAAACCATTTACAGGCACTTTTGAATAGTCAGAGTCGGTCAGTTAGTCAGAAAGTTGAAGCTAGTTGCCCATTCCAAACCGTAATCTCTATGGAGAAGAACGGCCAAGAAACTCCAAGGACACTCTTTTAAATATAGATATTACAAAATCCGGGGTAAGTACCAACAATTGAAACTTTATATGTTTAATAAAGCCACTATTGACATCATATTCCAAGAATTTTGTTTATCTGGTATAATCCAAACCCAAGTTAAAAAAACGATGAAGCGCTCCGAGGGTTAAAAAAAACGATGAAGCGCTTCGAGAAATGGTAGGTAGTGCCCTTCCGCTTCGCTTGGGTCGTCTTGGCGGGGGCAAACGGTGGCCCCAGATACAACAGTTTACCTGCATTTGTGACATAGGTAAAGACCACCCAGAAGTGGCCTTGACACGCGTGCGCAAAGACTCGGAGCGAATTGGACCGTCAAGGGGATAAGAATGATCTATCTTCAATTCTTCGCACCCTGTTGAGTTCCCATCTGAATATCTCATCTCTCTCTCCCATATATCATCAAGGTCACATTTACAGTCATTATGAAGTTTGTCACGAACATAATTACCTACTTAGCTTACTTACATAAGTAATATACTTAATTACATGTGTCGAGCTATACGTCTGAGCTCAAATGGATTTCCATTCGCCAAAGAAGAAGTTTGCGTGCTTTGACCACGCTTTACTCCGTTCTCACTCCCACTTCTCCTGCTTATCTTGTGTCTCACTTCCAATATCTGTGTTCTTCACACACTAAGACTCTGCGTTCTTCTAACAATCTTCTCCTACTCTGTCCTTCTCATACTTCTGACTTTGTTCATTCTTCTTTGGAATGCGCTTCCTCTTGATATCAGGACGGCCACCAGTCGTTATGCATTTAAGCAGAAATTGCGGAGATTTTTCTCGGAGAGATTGCGGAGAGAATAAATAGAGTAGAGTCATGTCATCACCTCTCTCCCTTGAATTTGTATGTTTTATATATATATATAGTATTTATTATAGTAATGTATGTAAGTATATGTATCATAAGTTTATAGCTTATTTATGTACTGTAAACCTGCTTTATCTACGAGTGTAATGCAATACGATATATTATTATTATTATTTTTTCTCTTTGTTCCTCTCAATTAGAGTACCTGCCATCTAATCTCTTCACCACCCTTGGTTCACTGGTAGAGAATGCCTCAGGCACTAACCGATTCATTGCCAATGACGCCCCAGGCGCGTCATATGCAAATATCACGGGAGGCCCCTAACGCACCTGGCGCGTCACATCGAACTTACTTAAAAACAGATTTAAAAACATTCAGATAAAGAGAACTACCACTTTTTATCCTAAATTAAACATTGCAGTCAACAATACCCTTGGCCATTAATTTAGAATTCATAAAAGTCAGGGATAGTAAACCTTTGGTAACAGTTTACACTCTTATACGGGGTAGAAGGGACACCGACGCGAAAACGGTTACCAGCCCGTATATAAAGTTTGAACAATTGTTTTTTCAATGTATAGCCATTTTCGTTTTATATTTATATTTTTCTTCTTCTCTTTATTATTGTCGTTTTCGAACGTAAGATAATTCATTCGCGTATCTCTTACGTCAGTGTCTTCGCGTATTTGTTAATGTTACTCACTTTAATTGTTAGTGGAAACTTGTAATTGGCCATAGTTTACATTCCTCTTCTTCAGAATTCATAATTTCTTCAATGCTAGAGTCTGAATTATAATTTGTATATTGACTATTGTAACATTGGTAATTAATTTCTATATTTTATTGTGTTTGTATACATGGTCCTATGAATTTACGCTTCTTTGAAATATGCAAAATCGATTGGCATTCAGGAATAATTTCGTCTGCTTCCTGATTATCTATACATAATACGTTGATTATCACAAAGAAATAACCTACTACAAGTAAATTTACAAAAATGTTGGCGACCACTGTAACATGTTACTAAAATAAATAAATCCTACCTTGTGTGGCTATATTTCCTTTGAATATCAACGAATTTGAATCGAAGCACACAAATAACTTTTTCTCTTAGCAGACTGACGCAAGATAACAGCGAAATACGCATAAAACATCACAGGGGGCCAATGACGGTCTAGGTGCGTCATCCAACGTTCGGGGCCTGACTAAAGTATGCATGAAAATGATGTTGGCAATGAATCGGTTAAGTCCGCCTTTGTACCTTTTTTAGTGCGAAAAGTTTAAATAAATAAATAAATATACATCATACTCATTCCCCTTTGCACTTCTGCTTCGGTCCCACAATGCTGAGGATTGTGATCACATACGACGCGTCTCCATGTAGGTATGCGGTCTATACAGTGTGGACCGCTCTGACCATTTGCACTAAACATCTAACAATTCTAAGCAATACTAGTATTAATGGAACTGGATAAACATTTTTTCAAACTTTATTGTAAAAGTGTGGGTATGACGGTAGGTAGGTACTTCGATTTTGATAGTAAAGTCAAACTGTCACAGTCTATTTTATTTTAATAATATGGTGGGTAAATAACACAATTTTGCAGACATTGGCGTAATCAGAATGGTCGACATCCGCTTCGCTTGCCATCATAAAAAACAAAATGAAACATAATTTTAATAAACGCGCACTTATGCCACATTTAAGATGCGGGATATACACAAGAGGCGTGGCGACGGTGCCGCGGGCGGGGCGGATATTTCATACAAAATTTAGGAGCGGCGCAACGCCCGCGCCGCTTCGCCTAAACGCGATAGGTGCCAGTTTCAGTAGCTTCAGAGCTACTGTTGCAATATGGAGGTTTGAGTAGTAGGTATATTTATTGACGACTATAATATCTAGTTTTTAGAGCTGGCACCAAACTAACCTATGGCATGGGGACGCGTGTTGGGTCAGTCTTGAGTCTTACATACCTACAATCGTACCCGCCAGTCCCAGCTGGAAGTAGGAAATATCTGAAAAAATATAATTCCGTGTGGGAATCGAACCCGCAATGATGCATTGCAGTTGCCAATCCCTCAACCACTGCGTTGCATTCTTTTTGAAGTATCCCTTTGTTTTATATAAATAATATACCTAACGATTTTGTAGCATAACGAGGTATACTGAGGCTGCGCAGCATACTAGTATATCACATTGGTACTTAAGTGATATAAAAAAAAATATGGAGGGAGGAAAGTGAAGTCAAATAAAACTCATGTATAGAACGAGAACAAATTATATAATTTATATCTGTTACATCCACAAGTTAAGAACAGAGGGCGACGGAGATGTGGTGACAAGGAGCCAGCAGTGGCCTGGCTGCACCATGCTGCAAGAGATCACAATCCTGGTACACCCACGTTGGTCCAAAGTTCTGGTGTTCTCAAGTTATTCTAAGGCGTGAGGACCAACATATAAATAGATTTAAGAAAATGCCTACTGCTTTAAAAAAAAAAAAAGCTTACTTATCTAACCTATGACAATTATTTCTTTCCAGAATTTTGAATGTCTGAGTATGGAATGACCCTAATTTAAAATAGGTACTCAGGTAATTTTATAAACTTGAGAGAACTTAGAAAACGAATAAATAAATTAACAACCAATTAAGCATGAATTTTGTTTGTTTATGTAGGCATTTATTAAAATGCTTTCAAAACATTTCTTCACATTGCTTTCATTTCTTCGTAGAGATAAGAAATCACAAAAATAAATTGGAATACTAAAATAAAATAAAACGCTAGCTAAACCTCAGAATTCCATACATTCATTTCAATAAGTAACAAGTGATCTCAGCAATGTTGATAAGGATAAAAATACAGTAAGGCATTTTAATGATTAACTAGTGAAATATTCTTATATAAATTAAATGTAGATCGTAGTGTTTGTATCAATCTATCACCACATCTCAAACGCCGTCGAAAGTAACCACAAGTTAACAATAATAAACTGTTAAGAACATGCGCGACAATAATTTGTTTTAAAATATCTCTTAGCGACCGCGGCCTTGTAAAGAGTCTGAATGTTAACCTCATTCAGTACGTATCACAATTATTTACTTTAATTAGGTTTAAATCACTGTAACTACTCATGCAACCTGCTTGTGTTTAGCGGTTTAGGGAAGTTCCTGTCTTACTAAAATACAAGGTGTACGAGTCATAGATGACGCTATGTTTTACATAAAAATTCCTGCGTAAAACTAATTAGAACACATTTGCGTTAATCAGTAGAGTTAAGCTAATTTGATTAGCTACAGACTGGAAAATTACACATTCGAAGTAACCGGAGATTTAGTTAGAAGTGTAGTTTAGTTAGAATGAGTAGTTAGAAGCTTTAGTTTTCAACTCAAAGACATCTTTTTTCAAATTAATATTTTGGCCACATTTTTCTCCCTTCACGCTAACACAAGCCTCTATTGAACTAGGAATACATGAACTTAACAAGCTGCTATGATTATAATTTGTTCGAGAAACTATCAAAATTGACTGACTAGATAATAGTTAGGAATGGCAAATCAATGAATTTTGTGCCAATGGAGGTGAATAACATACCAAGTGCACATTACGCACAGAGATTCATAAAGGTGCTTCAAAAGTTACAATATACGATTTATGTACTTATAAATTTCCATTTAAAAAGATTTATTTGATTTGTATATCGATTTATGCATCGAGAAACAATAAGTGGTATTTTAATTTGAATGAATAAATATCTACTTATTAAGCGACATCACATTTTAGACGCATGTACGTGTATATTAATAATTGTTTAAATATGTACACTCATGTAAGCATATTATGTAAAACTGAAGACAGAACAACAACCGAGGTAATAAAGCGTTATTATATGTACACACTCGCTTGTACACAGTCATTGTTGTAATGCATATTGTGACACTACGGAAAATAGGCCATGTATTAACTTCAACTATTGAGAAATATATAAAATAATATCGAGTACTTACAGCTTTATAAATTGTAAACTAAATAATAAATGTAAACCGTCTGGGTCTTCCAACATTCCTACACGTAGGTATACTTAAAATGTAATTATGATATAAATTGGACTTTACTTTAGTTGAACTCGACCCGACATTTAATTCTATTTCTATGAATAAAAACATTTATAATATAATTACTTACTTCAACCAAAATCAACTTTATTAACTTTGTTCTTTTTGAAGTCTTATTATGTGATCTAAAGTAAAATGTCGAAAGACCCCAAATATAAAAAATAAACCATAATTTACATAGTTTATGTTATTTTCTTAACTACATATTTTAAGCTGAAACAACATTGCATATGGAATTAATAAATTATTATTTCTTACCTACCAACAAAACAGTAACAAAGTTAGATAATAAATAGAGGACTCTAGAGCCAGTAGCCAGACTACTCGGAAGTTATATAATCAAGTCTTTTGGTAATGAAAGGCATACACTTTGCTTCGTGAGATTTCAATAATAAATAATTGAGAACGCTTCCATCGCTCGCCGACATGTCCACCGACCGACACATAACACAAGAGTTCTGATGAAAGTGCGACTTACACGTTTCAGTAACAACAAAAACACAGATTTTTAAAAAGATTTTAATCTAATTTTTGGTCTAGGATTTTAAAATCATGATTCCCTGTGACCGAAAGTCGTAAAACATTCAAAATAGATAGAAAAACCGGAGATGATGTATACCATCTACAGTCATTATGCTATACTTTGTATACATAAGTTTATTTATTTATATACCATATAGTAATATAGAGGACGTGCATCCACACAGTCTTACGTTAAGTACAGTAACACTAAACATTTATTATAATATTTGTCATGATGTGGATCATCAATAAATAATAATATGTAACAATACTGTTTGTTTGTGACGCTAACTAAACCAACAACAGTGATATTGTTTCAGAGTGTGTGTGAGAAGAGTTTGTACGTGTGTGGGGTGTGTGGTGTGGGGCCGCGCGCGCGCAGCAGGCGAGCGAGCGGCCCGAGGGGCCCGGGTGGCATGGGGGGCCCGGGCGGCGGCTCGAGGGGCCCGGGCGGGATGGGGGGCCCGGGCGGCGGCCCCGCGCTCACGAGTGGAGCGGTCTCGGCTGCCGCGTGTCGTACGCGCGGATCATGTCCGCCTGCGACACACTGCCTCCTTCTTCTTGCGAAAACGCGAACCCGTCTGTTTGCACACATACTCACAATCATTAATTTAAAAAACAAACAAAACAAAAATAATTTAAATCATCAACTAATGGTGTAAAAACGGCAAAAATGAACACTTAATGATTCTATCCGAATCAGCGTGATGACACTATAAGTACAATGTGTGATAAACACAAACTGTGTGAACTGAGAATTTAAAAGAAAATAAATCAATACCTTGAAAATTCCTTCAACAGGTCTGCAGTAAATAAAGGGTGTCTCTATGTGTGTTGAACGCGTCAGCGGTGCGTGGTGTGTGCCACGGAGTGGGGAACTAATGGAGTGCTAATATGCGGCAAACTCGCGAGTTCCGCAAAAACAAATACCGGTCGCAATTTTTGATAGTATTTTCTATAGCATATTAGCATTCCATCAGTTGTTTCCATGGTGTACTCACGCGACAATTCAAGCTCCATGGTGGCGCGCGTGGCGGAGCGGCGGCTGAACACGCTGCGAACGTTCTGCAGCAGGCGCGCCGTCTCCGTGAGGCTGCCACACAGAGCTCGCGGTGACTAATGAACTTTGCGCCCTACGCCCTACTCACCCACCCTAGAGGGCCGGACGTATGCACCGTCGAATAGGGAACCAACATCATACTATAAATGGCTTCTGATGCTTCAGTAATCTTTAAAAAAATTCGTTCCCACATCGACGATAATTTCGAGTAACTATGGGGCAATTTTTTTTATAACCGAACATAAAATAATGAACCGTCACCAATCGATAGAAGTAACACTAGAGTTAAGAAGCGTGAGTGTCGCTGACCACTGCTGATGGCCGCGTGATCAGCGGTGGCGTATGCAAGCGTCTGCCAAGCCATGCAAGCGACGTACCGTGGTACTTACACGTGGCGAGCCGGACGAGCGCGTGTCTCGTGTCCGCCGCGCTGCTCGGGAACAACCACCATCAGTTAGTTACACACACCCCAATACATGCCAATATACAGTTTACAGACTGTGCAGATACTCTTCTTGCTATACATGGTACCAACATTAGCACAAAATAGATAAGCACACGCACGCATAGACACGTACGGCGATCTCAAGTCTAGTCGCACTCGCAGCACGTAGACGCGTGTCAAAGTATGCGTGCGTTTTAGTTCGTTGTATGTAGCTGAACTTCTGTACCTATGTATTCTGTGACACTAGTTTACACGAATATATTTTATGACGTCATACGAAGGTTGTGTTTAGTTACGTCCGTTTGTGGAATAAAGCAAGTCGAGTATATGTATAGCTTGTTATCTGTGTGTAGAACACGCCGCACACGAGACAGATCATTCAATAATACTTGTAAGAGAAACAATAGTAAGGTTTATTAGATAATATTGTTAGTTACTGGGAGAGGTTAGGAAAAATATTAGTACACATCATTAGAGTAGCCAAACAGTTAAGAGATGGCGTGTGCGGCGCGTGAATTACAATAATTTTGAGAGGTTCCATCAACAATAGTCTGCATCCGTTCGAGGTCGATTGTATTTGTTTCGATTTGTATACGATTATAGTGTGGCGAGGGGCGTTAAAATAATATTTGACTTGCTAACGAGATAAGACATATTGGAAGACCGCGACAGCGACACGATCGCATTGATGAAGAAAATGATTGATTTCTATGTCTTATCTCAAGTGTCTTGTCACACGGTTCAGTTAGCCGGATAGAAGGTGCCAGAGACACGGGAACAACGAGTGTGGGTAACTATGAAATATTTCACACGTACAATGTACCCGAATTATCCATACTTTTCGCCACCGCTTACCTGGCGCTGAATTCCAGCCATTCTGACCGGGTGACAAAGCACTAACGGCAGCTACATCGGTTAGTAGCACAGTCAAGTAACTAACATAAATAAATCGCATACCGAGCACTAACAGGCCCATACAAACATATCAAGCATTATTTTGGCATTACTTAGGACTACAAGATACAACACGAGGTAGGTTCAACAGTTTTATTAAACAATCATGTAAAACAACAGGGCGCGTCCCTTCTGCGATTAATTACAATACTTTGTACACGTTGCTACTGTGATGATGACGTCATAAGACAAATGGACACTCATATTAGCGCTTATGTTAATGGTACCTAGACTGACTTGCGCAGGAACCATAGTGTCGCAGAAACTATAGTTTGTGAAATCTGATAGAAAAAAAAAAAACAAAACCTGGCGATTCTCAACTCATTTCCTTTTAGGTAGAGTCACAGTAGTGTGCCAAAAAAGTGTCTACAATAATAATAAATTGTTGCGAAAATGGCCACGCCAGTATGCGCGTACGCCGAAAGAGTAGCCAAAGGATTAGAACACCCACGCTTCTAAAAATACACCTGAAATAGCCAAAAAATATAGTCAACACGTTCTGCGCAAGTCAGTCTAGTTTTCAGTCACTATACATGAACATAAATCTATGTACTAAGCTGAGGTTTCGCTGCGATACACGTCAACACCTCGCCTGTATGCCACAAACGGGAAGGCCGGAATATTAGAGTATGACTGGTGTATGCCAGCGTAACTTCAGTGCCTATTAAAAGTGAAAGACAAAACGAACGTAAACATGAGTGTTTCGATGAAATAATAAAGAGAAATGAACATTCCGACTGGTTGGCGCCACTGAAAACTTACTTAATTTTTCACTTAATTCGAATTAATATTAAATCCACTATAAAGTGCGTCGAATAATACTTTTACGAAGGAATATTCGGTGCTTTTTTTTGTATTGGCGGATACGAATATTCCGTGATTCTATTATACTGTTCTTTGCTTATTTACTTTGTAATTATGAGATTTTGATCACTTTCCAAAAAAATATATTCAGTTTGGACGAAAATGATGTGCAATACTGGCACAAGTACATAAGACAGGTCCACAAGAAGTGTTTCATAACATGGCACATTGAGGTAACAAACACAAGATGTGAAACGTGACGCCAACCAGCAGCAGACATGACATTATAACATTTACAAGAATTAATAACAAAACTACAAAAAATAAGCAAATAAAAGTAGCGCAGGGTCTGTACAAATATTTACAAGAACTACACAATATTCTGCGGATCAGTTTATTTCATACAAATGTACATTATGTTATTATTTAACAAATTAGTCCTAACAAGAATTTTAATTGAAAATTTAACGTTTCTTCTATTTCATAAATTATAGTAAGTATCTTAAAAATACTATCAATCGTTAGGCCACATAACTGCTTAATTTCATTATGTCGTAAAATATTGTTTCAATTTATTGCTCTTATATAATATCCAAATATCCCGCAGGTGGAAGTAAAAAACATATTTTGTACAATTTACTATACTATTCAAGTAGTTATCTAGTTTCAGAAGGAATTAATCTCTCTCTTATAAATTATGTCATAACTGTACGTGATATGTTGAATGATAATACGTACATAACAAGTGTAGAATTGAATACATCCCGGTACCTTCACACGGGTACGGCGGGTACTCTATATACCAAAGCAATATGTTCTCTCAATCTGTCACAACATGCGAGTGATTCACTCAAAATATTTACTTTCACGAAGAGATCATTATAAAATATAACACTATAATAATACATACAAAATTTCAAAGGAAGATTGTCAAACAACGTATTTTGAGGTGAGGATCAAAATGACAAGTACCGTGTACATAATACATACATCTTACTTACAATTATTGTATTGCTCAAGAAGCCAGTACTCCTAGTAATTGTAGAAAACGTTCAAACGTGTCCAAATATAAAAATATTGACATTTATTTATTCTGTCTAAATAGTACGTTGTACGTATATTGTGATGCTTCCACCTAACAAGCTCTGTGCTCTCGGGGATAACTTGGGGCGTGGACATTACTTGCTAGAGACATTATAGTTTAATTGTAAATACAGTACTAGGAACAACAATAGGAACCGACCGACTTGGCCAAATACTACGATGGACGGCCACAAAATCTAGACCAGAACTGTCTAATATATCAATATATTATTAAAAGTAGATAGATTTCATCTAGACATACCGCTCATAAAACATGTATACAAAATATGATTATGTTCTTTCGATATTTCATTTATTTAAATACTAGCTGAACTAACAGACGTTGTCCTGCCAAAATTTAAATCTTCAGAAAAAAGCACTTTTAGTTTTTCCCGAGTTATCCAATTTTGCGGGAAACTTTTCCACTTTCCATAAAAATCTAATTCAGACAATAACAAACATTTTGAAATAAAAAATAGCCGTTCCAGCCATTCTCAAGTGATGCGCTTACGCAACGAATAGCATTTAATTTTTATTTTATTTGTATAGAGAAGATTTAAGTAGTACAGTACTACGATTTAAGTTATGCGCCTCGGCAATCATTGTCAATCTTCAGAGATACGAGCGCGCGATGATGATTATTAGATAGATACTTAGATAGAGCTGACAATTAAATGTTTTTATTTTTATTTTGGTATAATCAAAGTAGTAAGTAGTCAAGTTTTTATACATTTAAATTTGGTACAAAATGTTCATTAGTGATTAGTCGGAATCTACATTTGTGAGTTATAATCTCATATCTTCACATCTAAATGGGCAATTAAAGGGACGACTAACAACTCCATGCACTTCGATAAAAACTTTTAAAACTTTTGAGTGGCAGATGACAAAGCGCGAAAGCCGGACATCGGTAGCTTACGTACTCGTAGTCATTTGCAAACACGAAGATTTTCGAGGTGCATAACTTTAATCATAGTATTGCAATGGCTTGTGGTAGTAGTTACATTTAAAATATTTTTTTATCAAAATTGATTTACTGAGCGCTGAGCGACTAAACTTATCTAGATAGTAAAATATTGAAGCATTATCATATCATTCGAACTACTCGCCCTGCAGTATGTCCATCCGGCACAGAGCCTGCTCGGCGGTCGCGTCGGAGGCCGATATCTCTAGTGACCCGTACTCTGCTTCACACATACTAACACAAACACTACGGCACTCCACATCTAACAGTTTCACTAACTAGCCTTCTCAAGGAGTATCTTATTTTAATATAAATTCCTCTTTTCCAAGGGCACGTTACGTACACATATAAAACTCGTAAATTGTGGCACTAATATCTCTCCACATCACAACTACAAATACTGGAATGTTATTATAGGAATAACTTAACTACTTCAGTAAATAAATAAATAATTTGTTTAAGTATTAGTTCATAATATAGTAATACCTAGTAATTGAGTGAATACGAATTCGTTAAAGACCGTATGAGCAACACTGTGTTTCTGCCCAGCGGCATTAGATTATCATTTAAGTGTTATTATTTAATATAAATGTAATACGAATTCATAATTATTAGGATTTCGAAGATTCAACGTAGGAAGATCTAGATAAGCATACAAACTAGCGACACTGTACCCGGACGCGGAGCACTCGCGAGCGGTCACACGACTACTACTAACATTAATATAATATTTACCATCTAATAGCACTCCCTTTTCGTATTCTTATCATATACTTGACGTACGCCCACCTCGGAATGGAAAGTATACATTAATATCTACAACAACAGTATCACATCGGCGACATCGCCGATATAAATGCGTAAAAAAATAGCGGAGGAAGATCTGAGGGAGGAATCTCGGAGGCGGAGGGCGGCGAGCCGACAGCAAGCGCGGGGCGGGGCGGGCGGCGCTGCGGCCCGGCGGGGCTAGCGGCGCAGCGGCGTGCGCCACGCGGCGCGCGCGCGTCACACCACGTGCTGGCGCCGGCGCGCGCGCACGTCGCGCTCGGCGGGCGCCACGCGGGGCGCGCGCGTCACACCACGTGCTGGCGCCGGCGAGCGCGCACGTCGCGCTCGGCGGGCGCCACGCCGGCGCGGCGCCAGCGCAGCCCCACGGGCGAGCCGCGCGGCTTGCTGCGCCCGCCACAACACAAGTTATTGGCGCCGTACGCTCGCGCACGACCTCCGGAGCCCGCGGCGACGAAGGGTGAGCCCGCTCCGCACGAGCGAAGAGCTCGACATACGAGTTTAGTCCGCGGCGGGAGCTCCTCCGGGCGTGATACTTTTCTGTACCGAATCCCACGGCTCTTTGGGTTTACGCGTATCTGACCAGAATATCCCGCGCGGAGGTGCATTCTTGTCCGAGTGTACCCGGCGGTTCCGATTCTCCGTAACATAGACTAGCGGGAGGTCGTGGCGAGCGTACGAGTGGGTGCGGGGAGGGGCGATGCAAAGCAAACTAAACACGTAACATACGTACGTACGGACAGTTGCGTGCGTACTAACGCTTGTGTCGCGCGGCTGCCGGCTGATCGCCAACGTAACGTTCGGCAGGTACTGATAGTATAGCTGCTACTTATTCAAGCGTACTATGCATACCATACGATATAAAAATAACAATACAAGTGTGGAAACAACAAGAATTCCATAGTTTAAATACCTACTAAATTTTGCTAAACATAAAACTACAGAAAAGTACAGTAGTACCTAACTGATATGGCTTACCGATGTACCTGCGCAGAAGATGAATTTTCAAAGCGCGGGAAATGCTATTGACCAATCGGCACGCACCGCGCTGCTTTTTCCTATACCGCTATTGGTCGGTAGCTGCCGCCATGTTAGCGCGCGCCGCGTGGCATATTAGTCAGCCGCCATACTTGCGAGTGAGACGGGAACTAACAGCTGCAGTGTATTATGAACCTTATGATATCGATCTAAGGTTGGTTGTAAGTTTTAAGTTCTTTCGTTAATCTTCGGGGCTATACTTTGTTTTCTGTGCGAACGATGATTCACGACGCGCCTTATCAGTTGGGTACCACTGTACAAAATCTAATATAAATAGAGCTACGCTTTACGTGTCGTACATAGAAGCGTCGATATATAGGAAGTCAGCCGGCAACGGAACACAAGGACGTGAATGCATAGAATAATGAAAATACGAGTGGTATGATAGACATGTACAGCCACCAGAGTACACAGCAGAGATCGGTCACATTCAAGTACAACTGCTGCAGTAGTCGGGTGGCGTCTGAACAACAACATATACACGTGTGGAGATAAAACGGGAAACAATAGCATTTATGTAGTATTTACAGGTACTAGCGTTCTTATAACACTTCAATTTAAGAGTTCCATCTGTGTCGTGACTCAAACTGCGTATAGGAAGTAGGTAGATACTGCATACATACCAATATTAACTAAATATATATATACACATATACAAACTGTTAAATCAATCTGAATATTAGTAGGTCAATAGTCCAGTATATGCAATCCAAAATAATGCAGACGTAGGAGCATTCGAGGCAAAACACACGCATTCTGCTTGGTTACCTATCGGTTCATCTTGTTCCGACCGCAGTGCGACTTGCGGCACTTTACTAACTTTGTTGAATGCTCAGAATAAGTTACGGCGGAACAACGAGATAAATACATCTTTGGAATGATTATTGGACTGTGATTATATTCGTAATATACTTCCATTTTATTTTATTTATTTTATCACCCTGTTTATAAAAGGCAAAAATGATACAAAGTTAAGCTAACAACAGACTGTCCAACTCACGTCAAGTGATTTAATTAGCTATTGTTATTTCTGTCAGCCAATCACAGCAGTTAGCATGAGTTTTGCCTATTTTAGGCTGTCAGAATCTCAGATTTTAGATTGTTGGGTAAATGGAGTTGGTGTTTACAAAAACAGTTACGAACATAATAACACCTCAATTTTACCAGCAATTAAAACAAGGTGTAAACCCCCAATACTTTAAAAAGGGCTAAATGTTCTATAAGAATGTCAGTCCGTGAAACATATTCTGAACAGTATTATCTGAGATCACACACAGCTTTGAATTCAAACAAACATCTAATAAACATTTTATAAAAGTCATTTATTCAAACTAGGCTGAGAATCAGCACTTGTTGAGCGTCAAAGTACCCAAAATCACGTTTCATGCCAGCCTTGTCCATAACGTTGAGCCCGTGCTTGTGAACCATCACAAAGTGACCCCAATCACCAAATACCGTGCATTTATAAATTGTGTGGTAGTTTAATAATATTGTGTGTGCTCCCAGGATATAATAAAAATATTGTATAATATCATGTAGTAGGAACGCACTCGGTATGTCTTCAATAACGAAACTCGAAAATGCTCTGCCGTAATAGTACTGATACATTTTAGGAGCACAGATGTTACAAAACGGTATAGAAGACTATCTAAATCCCTAAACCTATCTATCATCATAATTATAAAAATAAATACCCAAATATAGAATAGAATAGAGTATAGAATATATTTTATTAAGTATAAAATTGGTAAAGTATGGGTAGTAATATGGGATGGACATGAACTTACAGGTCCCGGCCGTTAATATGGCACATCCAAATTTTAGAAAAAACTGTCACACTTGAGTCACAGAGGCAACGCTCTTCAAGCTGAACTAAATTGGTTGTGCCATAGTAACATCCTGTACTGAGATGATTTTCCAAAACTCGTAGAAGCACTTTTCGTTTCATTTCCGTGTTCATACTATCCTCCCTAACACACGACAGAGCATTCCCGTACCGTATAATAAGACGTATATCTCGATAGCAACACGTGTCGCTAACGAGATGGAGTACTTACGAGTGTCTCGGGTGCGTGAGGAGCGCGGTGGGATCGCGTTGCTTTATCTCGCTCTCGCGCACTGCCTCCGTCATCGACTTGAAGGCTGAGTTGTGCACGCTGGAATGAGACATACATTTTATTACAGGAAAAATTACACAAGGGAGTGAAAGGTGAACAGAGTAGGGTATTGTGAGTTTGAGTGTCCGGATGACATTGAATAATAATCTTTATTATCAGTAAATAAGGTGCTTCAAAGCACAGCAGTACACGCCCGAAGAGCCGTTTGATGTATGTACAAGCTTGCACTTTATGTCAATAGTAATACAGTGTATTATTTAATGTCTCCACAAAATACACTGTTTTGCGTCCTTAACCACGGGAGGTCTATGGCCAAAGAATAAGAAATTGGAATGGAAGCTTCGACAGTGTCCAAAATTGGACTATACTGTGAGATCTTCCGACGGTAAAGATTTAATTAACAGAAATTCCTAGAAGTCATAATCATAAGTTTATTTAGATATCGTGTTTGTAAAAAAAAGGGATAAAAACTGTTTCTAAATAAATAAGTAAGTAAAAAAAAACAAAGAGGCTGACCTGCCCTTGGTACTTGAGTGCGTACTTGGTAGAGATAAGGAAGGTTCATAATTTCATATCTTGATTAGGTATAGCGCCGTGTCAGGACTATAACGAACAATCAGTATGTTAGATACGCTCCATTACCAACGACTAACCAATAAAAATAAATTTGTGAATTTAAAGTTAACTACTGTTATACGTTTTCCTACTTCAAGATTTAAGATAATCTATAAAGAAACACACTGACTTACAGTTTAAATTAAATATCTAATCGATACACAACGCAACGTTTTTACTGATAATCTAATGGAAAACTTACTTCGAATCAATCTGCAACTACACCTGAAATAGTAGAATACCAAACGAAACTGCAGGATTACACGTAAGGTGCACTATCGAGACAACGGCACACTACCTAGATACGGAGATAACGTCGGACGGTCAGTACGACAGTGAAGTTGGCTTTCAGGCTGGCCTCGCAGCGGAACACGTCGGAGCGGCGCGGGCGCGCTCTCCGGCCTACCAGCACGCTCGCCGGCCTACTGGGCGCACTCGCCGGCCTACTGGGCGCGCTCGCCGGCCTACCGGGCGCGCTCGCCGGCCTACTGGGCGCCCTCGCCGGCCTACTGGCGGGACCGCCGCCGGTTCACCACCGACACGGACATGAAGTGCACGCGCGAGCGCAAGTCCGGCCAGCGCCGCGGCCCGTTGATCCACATGAAGGGCGTCTGCTGCAGCGCGTGCTGGCGCGCGCGCGCGCGGCGCAGCAGGCCGGGCGCGGCCAGCAGGGCGCTCCCGGCGGCCTCCACTGTGGTGCCCGTCTCGTGCCGCACGCTACACGCCGCACATCACATCTACACTAGTACTCGCGCTTTACTGCCTCTACGGAACCGGACCGAAGTCGTCCCGAAAAACTCGCATATTTCGAGTCTGACTCGCGCACCGAGGGTTCCGTACCTTGGAAGAAAAAATATTATTCCATTTTCTGTTCAATTTTTGATTTCCGGGACCGCATAAATAAAATACAATGGGTAAATGTGTTCCGAATGCCCGCACCACTAACGAGACTTTTGTATCTGAATAGTCTATTAAATAAGGTGTAGTTTTTATTTGGAGATCCATGAAAAAGCTGTCAGTAATTAAATTAGAAAGAAAAACTCCAACACAAATAAAAACACCTAAAAAGTAAAAAAACATAATATATTGGCCCTTTAAGTTTAACAGCAGCTATGTTTTATACAATAACATACACTCATTATGGCTGGGTTTAAAGCTCGTCACTTTGGCATATTCATAAGCCGTCTCCCGACGCGACGCGCTATATCCAATTAATTGAAACCATTCCAATGAGCCTTAACACGATACTTCTGCTGTAAGTTGGTGAGAGATTTGGGTATCCTGCAAATTCCAGGTGATGCTGCAGTATCAGTTAAAGGTAACTATGTTCTGCTAATTAATATAATTAAATTTCTCGAGACTCATAGGCGCAAAAAGTGTCATAAGACAATATGTACGCAAGTGTGTGACTTGCGTCCGTCATTCTGCTAGACCTGTAGAACCTTTAATGGGTCAGTTACCATCTGCTAGAGTTAATGCTAATATAATAATAAATCATCCTATTATATATATATATATATAGTTTGTGTTAGTATGTGTGAAGCAGAGTACGGGTCACTAGAGATATCGGCCTCCGACGCGACCGCCGAGCAGGCTCTGTGCCGGATGGACATACTGCAGGGCGAGTAGTTCGAATGATATGATAATGCTTCAATATTTTACTATCTAGATAAGTTTAGTCGCTCAGCGCTCAGTAAATCAATTTTGATAAAAAAATATTTTAAATGTAACTACTACCACAAGCCATTGCAATACTATGATTAAAGTTATGCACCTCGAAAATCTTCGTGTTTGCAAATGACTACGAGTACGTAAGCTACCGATGTCCGGCTTTCGCGCTTTGTCATCTGCCACTCAAAAGTTTTAAAAGTTTTTATCGAAGTGCATGGAGTTGTTAGTCGTCCCTTTAATTGCCCATTTAGATGTGAAGATATGAGATTATAACTCACAAATGTAGATTCCGACTAATCACTAATGAACATTTTGTACCAAATTTAAATGTATAAAAACTTGACTACTTACTACTTTGATTATACCAAAATAAAAATAAAAACATTTAATTGTCAGCTCTATCTAAGTATCTATCTAATAATCATCATCGCGCGCTCGTATCTCTGAAGATTGACAATGATTGCCAAGGCGCATAACTTAAATCGTAGTACTGTACTACTTAAATCTTCTCTATACAAATAAAATAAAAATTAAATGCTATTCGTTGCGTAAGCGCATCACTTGAGAATGGCTGGAACGGCTATTTTTTATTTCAAAATGTTTGTTATTGTCTGAATTCACAAAGGGTCGCGGTTATCACTCTACCAAAGGCTACATTTGTTTATTTGTTTGCATGGCTACTCGGGCCTTGCAGTCGTAAGCGACATGACATCGCAAGCCTTTTTAGCCGCCTTCAAACACTTTATAAAAAGGAGCCATCTCGATTGTGGTGAGATGTGAAGCAACAACGGCACTACCTTTGTAGGAGACGACCGGCAGTTAAGAGCATTGTTCACCCACGAAAGGTCTGGTGTAGCACCAGACATCGCTGAGTGGTTAGCAACCAATGGTACAGCTCGAACTTTATTCCACCCCACTCGACAAATTTTGGAGGGCTTTGGGAAGCTAAAGTAATGTCCAGCAAACACTACCAATACGTTTAATTGGGTAAGTATTTGTAGCTATAAAATTCCCTTCATATTTTATTCAGGCTTAGGACTGACTGCATCGAAATGTAACTACTTACAAAATAACATGCTTACCGTTTGACTCGAAACGAGCTATTCGGCTACATGTCCCGTAGCCAGTTATTGTAACTAGTGACGTGAAATAACGCCCATACCTAGTAACGATATCAGGTGCAGAGGTTCGTATTTACAATAAAACCTTGAATAGAAAAATGTTACGACGTAAACAGGGCGTTAGTTTAATGTTTTCGTTAATTAAATAATCGACTGTTTATGGTGTACTGTGCTGGCGATGTTCTGATTTTGCTACTTAACTTTTAATCATTATTTCCTAAATCAACGAATTACGTTATATTTGCCAAAAGGCTAAATCAATCTGTCAGATATTCATCATCAGGATAGGTCACATATTAAAAGTTATATATAACAGTGCGCTATTCTAAGTTGTAAAAACAGAAAAGTAGTTAAGAGTGAACTTAAATAGAGACAGGCAAACAGAGAAGGAGAGAGAATGAATAATTATTAAACTAACTATTATAATCTAAAATTATTTTGTAGATAAGGCCTCAAAATTTTTGAGCAGAGACAGACAAGAACTCAATGTCTGCAAATATCTTACTCTACACTATTGCACAGAATAAAATCAAAAAAAAAAAAATCTAAATCAAAAGTCATTTATTCAAACTAGGCTGAGAATCAGCACTTTTCGAACGTCAAAATTACATAAGACAGTCCCCCAAAAACGCCCACCCTTCACCACGATAACAACAACTTTCTTCAATAACTTTTATTTGCCTCAAATATCCTTTTAGAAATTGTCCAAATCTGAGATTACAAACTCGTCAGATATAGGGAAAGCCCACAATTTCTTCATTAGATTTGCCTATTTAAGTCATTATGTGTTAGGCCGCACACGAGCTCTTCAGAGCCTTTGATTTTGGAATGATCCAAAATCAAAGGCTCTGAAGATCACTTAATTTTTTACCCAATTTCGAAATCTGAAAGTGGACTCCTGAGGCTCTAGACAAAGTGACATTCTATCAACGATAACGATGATGGAAAAGGTAAAAATGAATAGGACTGACATAAGCTATCGAAAAGCTTATGTCAATCCTGTTGAAATTCGTTGTAGAAATACGAAACGCTTGAGAAGCGATTCTGAAACTTTTCAAATATATTTTCAGCGTTTTCTCGCCAGGCCGCACCTACTCAGCTATCAACTTTTCGCCCTGCATATGTTTGCTCAAAAACTCCCCTTACCATAATCAATCAGGTGTTTAGGTAAAATTCTTGTTTTTTTTTAATGGGCGTCTTATTTAAAGAATAGTCTATTCAGAGACGTAGGTCTCGTTAGTGATGGTCATTTGGACAAGCCCATTAGATATTTTTGCCCAATGTCCTTTCTTTGAAAAGGGTTCCTTTTTACAATTTTGGTACGGAACCCTGAAAGACAACAAATTCCAGTTTAAAAACTACTTCAAACACTGGACTTATATACCTCCTGTGCCATACAAGGTACTAAAATCATATTAAAATCGTTTGGCATGAAGACGTAATGAAGTTCAGCTACCCGAGTAGCACCCTAATTACGTAACACACTTTTAATGACAATTAAGTCGAACGGTTTTTAAGGAAATTTGTAATCTATTACTTCATTTGTTTGAAAAATTCGTCTCAAGCAAGTTGTTAAACAGTGAAAATAAAAGAATTGCTTCTCTTCTTCTTCGCGTGTCGCTGGCAATCTAAATAGACTCGGCCCAGCATTCGGACACGTGTTTGGCGCCATCACAAGTGTATTACGAAATTACCCCGCAGATGTCGACGAAGATTTAGCACCAATAACCCTCACAGTACCAACAGATTATGATGAGCTGTATACAGTAGCTGATGCATGGTACTCACACAGTGAAGAGCACGTCTGGGATGAGCGTGGCGATGGGAATGAGGACCAGCCCCAGCCAGAACACCAGCGAGCTGAACAGCATGCGGTCCATGCCCAGCATCACTGAGCCGATCAGAATTATTGGGTACACGTTGCTGAGGACAAATTAATTTCAGGTCACACAATGTACAGGAACACAAATTGTTGGAACTACAGAAATATCGCGTTGATAATATTGTTGTTACAAATCATGCAAGTAAGATCTATGTTACCGTTTACATGTTAACTCCGTTATTTCTTTCTTTCTTCCGTTATAATTAGCGATTAACCAAGAGTAGTAGCTATAGCTATACAAGGATCTTTTGGCGCGTGGCCAACATCGGAACTAACGCCGTCATCTTGTTTTTTCAATGTACAATTATTTCACAAAAGGTTACCAACAGCACTTCCCTGTCAACGTCATTCGAGCGCCAAAAGATCTTTGTAGGTCTTCAGTTCAAAAATAAACCTTAAGAAGAAAGCATAGATTAGACACAGATAGCATAGACTGCATATAGTGGACTGACCTGTAGACGAGTATGAAGATGAACCACATGACCACTGAGCCCCAGATGGCCACGTGCGTGACCCATGTCCACGAGTGCGTCGATAGGCCCGCCTTCAAGCACACCGTCAGTACCACGTACTGCAAGCCACACGTGTCACGTTAATACAACTAACCTAACTGATTGCAGAACAGGCGTTGCAGTGAAAATACAGAAAGGCATTAAAATACAATTTAGAACATGGACTTTTCATACAACTGCGCATTTGGAAGTGCAGAACGAATAACGTTTTCGAGACCAAAATTAATATTATCATGTTGGAAATGTAGTAAGCTAAGTAATTTGTTTAGTTTAATGTAAACCTATACCGATTTTTTAAATAAAAAATTAAAACATAATTTGTTAGCATTTATTTGAATGACGTTGCGTATTTTGGCACTTTTTGGCGATTTTGTTGCATTTTTCAACCATTTCAAGTTGCTTAAAATCTGGTGTCCAATCGTAACATTTTTTTCAAGTCAAAATCTGGTGTCCAATCGTAACATTTTTTTCAAGTCAAAATTTCTTGTAAAATTTCCCAAGCTGACATTGATCTGATTCGCTTGCTGTTGTAAGAGCTCAACATTTAACCATTTATAAATCATTTCAATGAACTGGATCTATTTGCTGGTGAATGTTCATGAAACAAAATTAAAGTAGTTTTTTTTTACAATAAAAAATGAAGCAATTCGGTTAGACTGGAAACCGATCGCAACATAGTTGGGACAAATGCTAGGCAGATGCTGATGAATTGGAGTACTCACAGTATAAACAAAGTTGCCCATGAGCAGGTAGCCGCCATCCTTGCCGCTGGGCCACATGATGCTGTGGCTGCACAGCAGCATGGGCAGCCAGAACAGTAGCACCGAGTGCAGCAGCGCGTTCACGGCCCACACCCAGAACACGCGCACGTTGAACAGCATGCCCTGCTGCGACGGGATGTACAGCACCGGGTGCTGCGGGACACATACGTGTGGGGAATCAAACAACGTGTAACATAACACATTTATTTTATTTGAAATCGTATTATTATCCCCTAACGTATTTACTTAGCAACGTGCACACGTTTCTATTGCATCCAGTAACTTTTTATTTACAATTTTAATTAAATTAACACTTATAAAACATTTTGAAATAAATAATTAGAAAAATATAAAATATAATTATTTAAATTAGAAAAATTAAAAAAATGATTTATTATTTATTTCATTAAAAGTATCTCTCTCATACACTCGTTCTCTCTCTCATAACGGTATCCCGACATACATAAGATACTTTTACCGAAGGCACAGGCAGAAATGACAGAATACCACTTTCCGTTGGGAAATCCTCATGGATACCTTCCGTCCGGGAAGAACGGAGGGCTATGTCGGACTCCTACACACTAAAACCCCACTGTTCCTTCCATGAGTCGCGGGCCCGCGAAATACTTCTACATTCGCCGCCCGGGGGTGCGGCAAACTCCGGATGACCTCCGAACTTAATCGCTTAACCACTGCGCTATTAATCTTTTCGTTACAGAAGATGAACCATTGCCTTCCGAGTCGCTATTCAAGGCTACGAATGCTTTAATACGCTAGCCGTGCAATATGACTCCATAGCGACAATTAAACAGAACTTACCCTGAGCATGATCTCGGGCGAGCAGAGTTTGTCGAAGAGTCCAATGGCGAAGGGCGGCAGTGCCGTGAAGATCACGTTGTAGAACCCTATCGTCCAGCGCTCGAACAGGATCTGACCCGACCTGCAGACCGTACATAACAAGCATCAAAATGGTTCTTTAAATTGGTTATTCATATTTATTTATTTATGTACACACAGAAAACATAACAGCCGCACGGATCGATCCACCAGTTTAAGCTACGCTTGCCGGGGTTGGTTCGGGGTTGGGTGACCATCTTTACGTATCGAGACTCCTCCGTGCCTAGGAAAGCACGTTAAGCCGTTGGTCCCGGCTTTCATTCGGAGATCTTTGACAGTCGTTACGGGTCGTCAGAAGCCCGAAAGTCTGACAACCAGTCTTACCAAGGGGTATCGTATTTCCCAGTTACTGGGTTGTGGAGGTCAGATAGGCAGTCGCTCCATGTAAAATACTGGTATTCAGCTGCATCCGGTTAGACTGGAAGCCAACCCCAACAAAGTTGGGAAAAGGCTAGGCAGATTGATTGACACACAGAAAACATAATAGAGAAAAATACATAGAAGAGCATAAAGAATGAAAGAAAAATAAAAGAAAAATACTGAGAAAAAAGCTCTTGACAGACTGACAGACAGAACAGACGGACAACGAAGTGATCCTATAAGGGTCCATTTTTTTTTTCCTTTTAAGGTACGGAACCCTAATAACTTTCAAATTCAACTCTCAAACTCAGCGAAAATCAATGTCAAAAACATGTCAAAAATTTAAATTAGAGGCGTTTTTGACAGTTTGAGGCTGAGATATTTATTGTGAACGTTCTTAAAAATACGGGAATTGCCGCTCAGATCTGTGTTGTAAGAAATACAAGTATGAAAGTTGCAAAATCCCGATGATTGAAATGAGGTAAATCAATTCATATAAAGCTGCACTTCGCTCTTATTATATGTCGATGTATCATTAAACTGTAATATATACTGACCAGGCAGAGTATATGGCGAACCAGAGCTCAATGACGTAGAGGCAGATGTTCTTGTAGAAGGAGTACAGGATCAGCTTGCTGATGCGGGAGTAGTTCCACGCGCCGTGCACCAGCAGCAAGCGCAGGAGGAAACGGAACTAAAATAACAGTTTTTTTATCAGAAGGCTGGCTTGTTAGGAGCGTGCACTCTTAAAGTTGTCAACGTCGCAAGTGGCTGCCAAATATGTATTTACCTGTTTTTATTCATATGTATGGAAATATGAAAAATCACTTGATAGTACATTAAAATATAATTATGAATTGCAATAATAACACTAAATTAAGTTTTTCTTACTTGAAAACTAAACTTACCTAGTTTGTGTTTTACTTAGTTTAGAAAAGCAATTCGGCTCGCGCCGCCGCGAGCCTACACAAGCCGCCTCGAGGACACACGCGGCGCTTATTCTATCAAGCGTATCTATTTTTTTGGATTGCACATAATGTTTATAATGCCTTGTCATTAAAACTGCTCGCCGTGTTGCTGCCATTGCAGTGTGAATTGAGCCTGTGTTGACACACTTAATAAATTTGTCATTCTCAGAAGGCTGCTTCCCAGAGTTGTTGAAGTTTGTAATTGTTAAGCCTCTTTATAAAAAAGGCGATAGTTCGAAAGCCGATAATTACAGACCTATTAGTCTCATACCAATAATTTCAAAAGTTTTTGAAAAAGCTATGCAACACCGTCTCTTAGAATTTATTGGGAAACATCAGATTCTTAAGAAAGAACAATACGGGTTTCAAAAAAGGAAATCGACCACTCTTGCATGCTTCAATCTTGTAAAAAATATAATTGATGAAGTAGACATAGGTAACCGGGTATCTGTTATCTTCTTCGATATGTCGAAAGCTTTTGACTTCGTGTCTCATAGATTGCTACTTTCAAAGTTGGAACGATATGGCATTCGGGGTCCAGCCCTTAGTTGGTTTGAAACTTACCTACTGGGTAGAAAGCAATGCGTTGAGATTCAAAGTATGACTGAGAATAAAGAACTGGAGGGAATTAGGTCTCTTTCAAAATTCAACAACTCGGGTGTACCACAAGGGAGCGTTTTGGGACCCCCTTTATTCCTATTATATATTAATGATCTTCCTGAACATACATCCAATCCATGCACATTATTTGCAGATGACATTTCCATTATTATGACATCACCAATTAATATTGACATAAATAATTACAGAATTGACATTAATAATACAATTGAATCAACAATTTCTTGGTTAAGGTTTAATAATTTGCATGTAAATATAAATAAAACAAAAATTGTACAATTTAGGACGTACGGACGTAAGCGAGAAAAACTTAACATTAATTATAATGGACAACCTCTATTAGAGGCAGAGGAAACTACCTTTCTGGGAGTTGCATTGGACGGCTATTTCTCCTGGAAACCACACGTAGAAAAAGTATGCAACAAATTAAATAAATTCGTTTATGTCCTCTACACACTGCGAAAGACCTCGTCTCAGAGTACGATGTTGACTGCGTATCACGGTTGCGTTGCATCGACTCTACAATATGGCCTTATATTATGGGGTAACTCAACAGACGCAGATAAAGTCTTTAGGGTACAAAAAAAATGCATTCGAGCGATTTGTGGCATTCCACCATGGGAATCTTGCAAACCATTGTTCCTAAAATTAAAACTCCTTACATTACCCAGTTTATATATCCTAGAATGTGCTAAATTTGTCCGTCGGCACTTTGACCTATTTAAAAAGGCTCATGACCGTTGCCCTCGAAAAGTAAGAGATCCAGATAGAATAGTTCTGCCTAGAGCACCAAAGACTTCTATGTATAAAAAGAACTGTTATCATACGTGTGGACTGATTTATAACAAAATACCAAAGTACTTTAAAGAGTTACCTAACAATTTGTTTTTTATAAAATTGAAATTATGGCTGCTGGAAAAACGGTTTTATTCTATAAATGAATTTATAAATAATATTAAATAATAAATTAAAATAATGTGATGATAATAATTATTAATAATGAATGTATTGTAAAATTAATTAATAATGGAAACATTTAAAGCATGCCATTGGACATAAATATTATATTTTTAGCATTAAATTCAATACATTGTAATGTTTTGCATGTCATATGTCTGACTATGTATTAGGAACTTATTACTGACTTTAAGACCAACACTGTACCAATACTTATTGCAAATAAAATGATTATGATTATGATTATGATTATGCCTTAGACAAAGCCTCGTTGAACATTGACTGTAGCAGGGCGGTGAATAAGTGTGAGTGACATCAAGTGACATTGACAGCCATAGGAATAATATACTATCACGCCTTATTTCCCCGAAGGGTTAGGCAGAGGTGCTCTATAGTATACCCACAAAATATCAAACGTTTTAAAAGCTGTAGAATTATTTTTCGACAATTTCTTGGGACACAACGACATTTTGATTGACTTTTTTACATGCTTTGATAGAACAATGACGCAGTTTCATTTTTGTTTGTCTGAGTGAAACGAAATAAATCGGCGTTTTAATGTGTATGCTATTTTTTAAAAGTATTTGATGAAAATGAAAACAATTAGATGATGGATAGAGAATGGATGCCGTTTCGTAGCGCCACGTACAAATTGAGTGCTTTGATTTGATTATTTGAATATTAAGTATGTCCGAAATTCTAATTTCAAATCACAATAAAGATGTTTTTCATTTGACAACTGAGGTGAATTTTATAACCTGAATTTTCGTCGATGATTTTCAATAACAATTTAATAATGTTATTGAAACACTGATTGTTGGAAAAAGTGGTGAGATATACAGTTATAACCTTCCAAATACGGATGAATGTGGTGCTAATTCCGTTTAGTGAGTGATTGGGTAAGAATGTAACCTGGACAGGGTTTGTTTACACTTTCATCAGATACTTTAGGAACAGATGATACCTACATCTGCAGTACGTCACCTGTGCGATGCTGTAGTCGGACGCGCACACGGCCTGCAGCCCCTCCACGCCGGAGATGGTACCTACATCTGCAGTACGTCACCTGTGCGATGCTGTAGTCGGACGCGCACACGGCCTGCAGCCCCTCCACGCCGGAGATGGTACCTAAATCTGCAGTACGTCACCTGTGCGATGCTGTAGTCGGACGCGCACACGGCCTGCAGCCCCTCCACGCCGGAGATGGTACCTACATCTGCAGTACGTCACCTGTGCGATGCTGTAGTCGGACGCGCACACGGCCTGCAGCCCCTCCACGCCGGAGATGGTACCTACATCTGCAGTACGTCACCTGTGCGATGCTGTAGTCGGACGCGCACACGGCCTGCAGCCCCTCCACGCCGGAGATGGTACCTACATCTGCAGTACGTCACCTGTGCGATGCTGTAGTCGGACGCGCACACGGCCTGCAGCCCCTCCACGCCGGAGATGGTACCTACATCTGCAGTACGTCACCTGTGCGATGCTGTAGTCGGACGCGCACACGGCCTGCAGCCCCTCCACGCCGGAGATGGTACCTACATCTGCAGTACGTCACCTGTGCGATGCTGTAGTCGGACGCGCACACGGCCTGCAGCCCCTCCACGCCGGAGATGGTACCTACATCTGCAGTACGTCACCTGTGCGATGCTGTAGTCGGACGCGCACACGGCCTGCAGCCCCTCCACGCCGGAGATGCCGACGCCGACAGACGCGCGCTGTATCATGGCCACGTCGTTGGCCCCATCGCCTATCGCTAGCGTCACTGCTCCCGTCGCTGCCGATATCATTTCTACCACCTACGATAACACAAACCGGTTTAAGCTTGTCTTAAAAGGTTCGTCATCTTTCTGCCAAACTTTTGACTATTTAATCAAAAAAATTGAAAGAAAAAAAATTTCTCCGAACGACATGGCGCGCACGCTTTTGTCACCGTTGCAATCACAAACTGGTTTGAACTAGCACGCGACGCCACGCTCGACGCGCGCCCACCGCTCGCCACTCGACACTCGCGGTATGTTCAACCCGCGCGCGCCCCGCCCGACGCGCGCCCGCCGCTCGCCACTCGACACTCGCGGTATGTTCAACCCGCGCGCGCCCCGCCCGACGCGCGCCCGCCGCTCGCCACTCGACACTCGCGGTATGTTCAACCCGCGCGCGCCCCGCCAGACGCGCGCCCGCCGCTCGCCACTCGACACTCGCGGTATGTTCAACCCGCGCGCGCCCCGCCCGACGCGCGCCCGCCGCTCGCCACTCGACACTCGCGGTATGTTCAACCCGCGCGCGCCCCGCCCGACGCGCGCCCGCCGCTCGCCACTCGACACTCGCGGTATGTTCAACCCGCGCGCGCCCCGCCCGACGCGCGCCCGCCGCTCGCCACTCGACACTCGCGGTATGTTCAACCCGCGCGCGCCCCGCCCGACGCGCGCCCGCCGCTCGCCACTCGACACTCGCGGTATGTTCAACCCGCGCGCGCCCCGCCCGACGCGCGCCCGCCGCTCGCCACTCGACACTCGCGGTATGTTCAACCCGCGCGCGCCCCGCCCGACGCGCGCCCGCCGCTCGCCACTCGACACTCGCGGTATGTTCAACCCGCGCGCGCCCCGCCCGACGCGCGCCCGCCGCTCGCCACTCGACACTCGCGGTATGTTCAACCCGCGCGCGCCCCGCCCGACGCTCGAGCGTGCACTCAGGCCGACCGCTCAGAGATGACCAGTACCGACTGACAGCGCAATAGGGAATATGCATGTGATTCAAATAAGGGTCAAGTATTTTTTTTAATAAACTATATTACTACAGAATTATGCCTCCATCAATATTTTTGAATAATATTTCTTTTTTAGCGAGAAATTATTTTTTATAAAGTGCCAAAAAACTGTGGGAAATTCAAATACATGAAAAGTGACGCTATTGGTCAGAGCGGATGGTACGTAACAGTCTATGACAACAATCTAAATGTCAATGTGCTTTTGCTTTGACATTGACTTAACACTTGTTTGTTTGTTGTCATAGACTGTCACGTCACCACTTGGTGTGGTGACGTGACAGTCTATGACAACAAGCGCAAGCGCGCCTAATGGAGGGCGTTTAAATAGGGTCGGTTGGATATTTTTAACATTTTTTTTAAGTACTTTAAATTGCTTTTTTGTTGTAGATTTTTAAAAAACTATTACTGGGCGATGTAAACTCTCGAATAAAAATACATGCATATTCGCTCTTGAAATAATAGTGATAAATAGCCGTCGTTCTAACCTCCGCCTTCTGTATGGGCGACACCCTGCAGCACACGACCACCTTGCACGATACGCACAGGTCCAGGAAGTCCTTCTTGAGGTCGCAGCCCATGGCGTACTTGAGCGTCTTGCCGTCGATGATCAGCGCGATCTCATTCTGCTTGCCGAGGTTGTCGCCGAACTCGACCAGCTGACGGGATATGCACTCGCGGGTACCCTGGGAGACAACTTTAGTGTTAGACGGACTGGATGTCGAGAAATTTGAATATAGTCTATGTAAGCGAATATAGTCTATATAACTAAGCCGTGGGCTGTTGTGGAGCGGTGCCTTTACCCACCGCGCAAGACGATGATTTTCTCGCTCAAGAAATGTACAAAAGATTTACCCCGCGTAAATAAGAGAGCGACAGTTCACATGGCGACTGTTGACGCCGTCGGCGAGTACTCGTTTGTCACAGCGAAAAGAGTTATCAAAGAGAGTACTCGCTCAGCGACGCTCGCTTGGCAGGCAGATCACTCGCTCAGGGACTCACGCTTGGTAGATACGCATACAGAATATAATGGTAGCTGTACTCACATCCAAGCTGTCCTCGTTGAGTATGATGAGCGGCATATTGCTGTGCAGCAGCCTGGCCGAGTGGCCGATGTTGATGGCCGTCTCCTGCTTGTCGCCCGTCAGCACCCACAGGTTGATGTTCGCCTTCAGTAGGGCTGCTATCGTCTCGGGAACTCCGTCCTGTGTACAATCATGTGTCAGTTTAACAGCCTCACCCTCGAGTATTGACAGCTTTTGCAAGTGTGTGTGTGTGTGTGTGTGTGCGTTCGTGTGTGTATGTGTGCGTTCGTGTGTGTGTGTGTGTGTGCGTTCGTGTGTGTGTGTGTGCGCACCTGCAGCTTGTCCTCGATGGCGGTGGCCCCGAGCAGGCGCAGGTTGTTCTCTATGAGCATGGCGGCCTCCTCGATCTTCATCTCGCGGTCCTGTATCGCGATGCTGGCCTTGTGGTAAGTGTTCGCCCAGTCCTGGACAACGAACGTTAATGTAAGTTAACAATTAATTTTAAGAGTTCCGAAATGAAATTGACAGTTGCGTAAAACATAATTAAGCAAGTAAAATATTGCGGTTCGTAGATTGAATCGCGACACCCAGCGTGCGGCCGGCACGAGAATGTAAGTAGTAGTGACCTGGTAGAACTGCTCGGAGATGTCGGCCACGGCGAACACGAGCGTGCGCAGCCCGTCGCACGCGAACAGCTCCAGGTGCGCCAGCGTGCGGCCGGCACGAGAATGTAAGTAGTAGTGACCTGGTAGAACTGCTCGGAGATGTCGGCCACGGCGAACACGAGCGTGCGCAGCCCGTCGCACGCGAACAGCTCCAGGTGCGCCAGCGTGCGGCCGGCACGAGAATGTAAGTAGTAGTGACCTGGTAGAACTGCTCGGAGATGTCGGCCACGGCGAACACGAGCGTGCGCAGCCCGTCGCACGCGAACAGCTCCAGGTGCGCCAGCGTGCGGCCGGCACGAGAATGTAAGTAGTAGTGACCTGGTAGAACTGCTCGGAGATGTCGGCCACGGCGAACACGAGCGTGCGCAGCCCGTCGCACGCGAACAGCTCCAGGTGCGCCAGCGTGCGGCCGGCACGAGAATGTAAGTAGTAGTGACCTGGTAGAACTGCTCGGAGATGTCGGCCACGGCGAACACGAGCGTGCGCAGCCCGTCGCACGCGAACAGCTCCAGGTGCGCCAGCGTGCGGCCGGCACGAGAATGTAAGTAGTAGTGACCTGGTAGAACTGCTCGGAGATGTCGGCCACGGCGAACACGAGCGTGCGCAGCCCGTCGCACGCGAACAGCTCCAGGTGCGCCAGCGTGCGGCCGGCACGAGAATGTAAGTAGTAGTGACCTGGTAGAACTGCTCGGAGATGTCGGCCACGGCGAACACGAGCGTGCGCAGCCCGTCGCACGCGAACAGCTCCAGGTGCGCCAGCGTGCGGCCGGCACGAGAATGTAAGTAGTAGTGACCTGGTAGAACTGCTCGGAGATGTCGGCCACGGCGAACACGAGCGTGCGCAGCCCGTCGCACGCGAACAGCTCCAGGTGCGCCAGCGTGCCGGCCGCGTGCGGCGCGTGCGGCGCGCCCGCCAGACGCGGGTAGATCACCGAGTCCGCGCCCTTGCAGAACAGCTTGATCTCACCTGCACAAGCGTTATGTGCCATCATTACATGTTTTGCCCTTATCAAGGTTCGGAACGGTTTAAAAAAATACCGGTTTATTTCGGTTCTCCTTCGAACTTTTCTTAAGAACTTGAACGACTTAAGAACTATATTTTAATCTAAATTAACCGGTTTATTGGACTTGCAGCATGTCGGCATTCTTACTACTGAATAAAAACTGAACAGCGCGCGTTTCGTTTATCGTACCTCAGTATTAACCAGTTTTTATTGATCTTGATGAAAATTTAATCGGTATCCGAGCCTTGGCCCTTATTCCAACTTTCTAACTACATAGGTACTTTAGACAAAGACAAAGTTATTGTTTTGTCAGAAACACGGTACATATGATTGTAACACTGTTGTTCTAAACAACAGAAGGACAATAATAAATGTCAAGTCAAACCACAGATGTAATATAATTAGGGACATCATAAGTTACTAAACACAATTAGTTAGCTGTCTGTGCTAGTGGTGCGCGCGGTCGGCGTATCCGAACGCGTGAAATAGGACCCGTAATCTTCACCTGACCTTCACATCACCTCCGCGGTCACTCCACTCACGATGACCAGCGCATTCGAATTCCTGCTCCGGGCGAAGACGCACGTTCACTTGATTCTGCATCACTTGTGACCTTACCTATGTGTAGTCTTCTAATTATTTAAGCCTAAAGCAGGCAACAGTTTTCATTGACTCGTATTAGTCACCCTATTAAGGGCGCACCCTACCTCAGATTTTATCCCGCTCGCACCCTATTACTCGCGACCTGAGTGAGAACGAGACGGAGTGGGGCGCTAGCGGCTCTAAAGCGTCGAAAAGTTTAGGTAATTGCTTTTTACGTTGAAAATAATGGTAATTAAAAAAAAATTACACACATAAGACCTGTTTTATAGTTAGTTCAGTTATCATGCAAAGTTTCATGATCTAATTTGAAGTATTTTTTGAATACCAGCAGTTTATATTTCTGTGCAGAGGTAACTTTGGAATATTTTTATATCGAGAAAATTTTATGTAATCGTGTTTTCGCCTCACATAAGACCTAGCATCGATCCTCAACTTTAACATATATTTATTTAAAAATGAATGCTGCATAATTTTCGGCATAACAGAGGATCATGCTAAGCAATTTGTGATTGGGTGCGCCCTTAAATTCTATGTTTTCGTAACGCCATACTGGGTAAGTGTTGAACAGCTAATTATGTTTTGTGTTAGGGTAAACACTTTTATCCTTGAAACCAGTGGTTTGGTTACATTTATAGAACGTAAAATCAATGGAAAAAAAAACAACTTTTTTATTAAGAAAATCGACATTTTTCCACAGCAATATTTCACCCTATACCTAGGTCTACGAACTTGCGTCTCGGGGGCGGGGGGCGCGGGACGTGTCCTGGCAGGCCGCGCGCGCGACCCTCCCTCAGTCAGTCAGCTGTTTCGCTAGCGAGCGAGCGCACGTAATGTAAACGCCGCGTAAACGACGCGGCGTAAGTAATAATTGTAAGGTGTGTATATTTCTCGTGCGTAAATAACAATAACAACGTGCGTAAACACTAACAGTGTATCAAAATATACGGATGACTTTACGCTTTCGCGGGTGATAAATGTGATAACCTGTTTGTTGCCTGCTAAATCGTAAAATGATCTTGGCGGCCACACAAAGGATGCATAGCCTCTGACTGCCAGTCCACCGTGCCACCCCACGCTCAGGGTCGTGGCTTGGCGTGATCTTCAAGAACGAAACGAAAATCAATTTTACATGTACACTCGTCACAACACCTAAGGTACCTACTTAGGTATATTAGCCTGTCCTAAGCCAGGATAAGTATGAAGGGAAAGTTTCATCACAGGTCATCTGTATTGTGTATTTATTGTTGTGTAGGTAGAAGACGGGCGGCGACCGTCACCTACTACGTCTTTCAGGCGCGTATCCATGAGTTTGCGGACGGTGTCGGATAGGAACTTTTTTAAATCTTTTAATGAAAATAAGGTTTTTTTTTGTTGTTACTGGGTCATTTATTTTTATATTTAAGCTAACTACCCATGGTTTGAGTGACAAGGGTGTTTACCCTTACATACTGTATAGTGTCTACCTACCTATCGAGGTTATCTTAGGGCGTGTGCGTAATTGCGGTATGGCAGCTTTATTCTTAATTAGCATGTAAGCCTTCTGCTATATTCTAATATACAACCTATTTGCCAGTAGCTCTGCACATTTGTATGTACCTACTCATGTATTTTCTCATGACTCAAATGTGCAAGTCATGTCGTGCTTCTCACTTCCATCCATGTAAACTCCGTATTGATTGTGATAACTACACATCACCTTCGTTAGCGCATCAGTACATCTGCCCCGTTGGTCTCGTGGTCGCAAGTGCGACTGTTGAGCGTGGGGTCCTGGGTTCGATTCCCGGGTCGGGCAAAGTGTTATTGGGTTTTTCCATTAGGAATTTCGTAGTAACAGCCCGGAGTTTGGAAGTAGGCGGTGTGTTACCCCCGTGCGGGGCGCGCGTGTCGCCGGCGCCTGCGCCTGATCTCTCTCCGCGAGTGTCGGGTTGCCGTCCCACCGGACTATGAGAGTGCGGGTTGAGAGAGTGCGCCTGTGTCTGCGCACACACTTGTGCACTATAATATTTCCCGCGCCGATGGCTAGTCTCCGTTGAGATTGGCCGCCATGGCCGAAATACGGTCTGGAGGACTATTAGTACATCTCGCTTTGCTTATGCCTTGGTGTGACGATCAGCGGAGATGACTATTGTCCATGTTATGATTATGACATGTTGGACGTTGTTTCCAGGGTCCAAAGTTCCGGCTACTTTTCACATCAGAAGTTCCGGCTGCTTTTCGCATCCGAAGTTCCGGCTAATCCGGTATTTAACAAGCTCCGGGTACCTAGTTTACCCGCGTCGCCACTTCGAGAGCCCTACGGGCCCGGCGCGAGCCCCCGCCGCCCGTCGCCCACTGAGTGCTCGCCAGGCTGAGCCAGGAGAGTACTGCGCGACTCCCAAGGAGGTAGATTTGTGAAGATTGTTACCATAAACCTTCCAACTCCCTTTTTCATATTTTTATAAATATACATATTTTATGTTGACTAAGGTCACCCCATCCGTCACCTGCTGTAGGTCTACAATCTACATATTTCACATTTCACTGGTATACAAATATTGACATCACACTTGTGTTACGGAAACAGGAATCAAGGATTTGGCGTACTTGCGTGAAAAAAAAACATAATTCATCACAAGTATACCTACAAAATGTAATGAATTGTCTGTGTTGGGCACCGTCGACATAAGTAATCAATTAGTAGTTAGTGAGCTAGCACAGTGCACCACCAGTTCCAGGACCAACCAGCCGCCACTGGAGTTGAGATAAAGTAGTGAATATAATAAGTAGTGAAACTGCATAAAACTAGTGTTGGGGACTTAAATAATGTCTCAACTTCTTGATATAAGGTTACAGTTTTATAAACTACTATAAAGACTAGATTGAAAAATGAGTGTCGGCAGGTCACCTGTGGGCGTGCGCACGATGACGGACATGCGCTTGCGCGCCGACGTGAAGTCCAGCACGTTGAGCACGGCGTACTCCTCGGTCGCGTGCGGCGCGCGCATGCGCACGGCGCGCGGCGTGCGCTGGTCGAACACGTAGCCCCACGCCTGCGCGCCCAGCACCAGCGCGCGCTCGTCTGGGGGGGGGCACTCGTTCGATCATAATATGTTCTTCATTGAAATAGATTCCAAACACAAGATGCCGCCCTGTCACGCTAGCGTGCGCAACGAGCGCCAATAAAAAGTAAGTTGGAAATTGTTGAATATTTTAAGGACATGATCTATGTTAAGGCTCATGTCAAAATAAAGTCAAAATTAAAATCCAAAATAGCTATCATAAAAATTATTTGTCGTCAAAATGGCCAGCTTTTTCCAGTCATAAAACCTTCAATCTCCTCGTGTACGGACCTGGCGAGGCGGCGTGGTAGTTGAGCGTGTCGCCCACGCGCTCCGGGATGACGGTGTGGCACACGGCCAGCATGGTGAGGAACTCCTTGATCACGGGCGCGGTCGGGTGGTTGCCCAGCATGTTCTGGTACAGTAACGTGTCTTCCAGCTTCTCGTTGGGACCGGGGCTGTTGTAGATTATCTGTATCACACAGATATTAATACTCAATACTTATAGCATTCCACATGTAGGTATTCTTAGGCGGTAAACTTATAATTAGATCAATCCGCTCAACTGTTGATTGGCCTTTAGAAGGCCGATAACAATTAAAATTCTATTGTTTAGCGTTAGTGACAGTTAGAGGTTTATGGATCCTGTCGTGGTATCATTAAATTAGAACCTTTTTATTAAAAGAAAAAGTATGTGCATATGCACCCGCTCTTATTACGTCTAAGTCACCTTAGGGATCTCGCGCACTAGACGGCCATGGCCACGACCAGTGTATACACAGACGGCCACAAATGGCTGGACTCATGCCCGTCTAGTGCGCGAAATCCCTAAGTCAATCAACATAGTACTTAAAAACAAAGTAAATCGTGTCTGTCTGTGCCCGCTTAGTTCTTGTAAACTACACAATGGATTTTGGTGCGATTTTCATCTTGCAAATATATTCGGGAAGGTCTATGTGTATTTAATTTATATTTAGTAATAGCTCATATTTTGATGTTTTTTAGACATGTCGCCACATCAGTAGGCACATTGCACCCGTGCAGGGGCCGATCGCTAGTCAATATAGACTCACCTCCCCGATGCTACACTTGCGGAACTCCATGATGTTGCAGGTGAGCGTGCCGGTCTTGTCGCTGAAGATGTACTTGACCATGCCGAGCTCCTCGTTGAGGTTGGACGTGCGCGCCATGGCCGGCGTGTCCGTCTGCTCGTGGTACATCTCGCCGTCCATCGAGATGAACTTCGCCTGGGGGGGGGCGTGGTGTCACTACTGACATTTCGGAACATTGGCGCACGTGGCCGGGCGCGGCGCGTCAGGGGGCGAGTACGCGTACTGCGCACGTTGCTAAGTGCTGTGTCTGTGTCATAGTGTCACAGCTTATAGTAGTAGCTGAGCGATGGCCGTTTTACCTCATATTATCCCCCAATTTGTTATTGTTGTTGTATTTCCATACTTTTTCTTCTTTTCATCATTCAGCAGTAAATCATTGAAACCAGTTACTGGCCACGGTCATTGCACATTGTCCTCATAAAGTCCCCAATAATTTGTTCCCAGAAGTATACGCCCTTCCATACAGAGGTCTATAGAACTTATGCCCCGGTTACTGGCCACAGATTCCCCGAAGAGAGGCGAGTCTGTGGCCAGTAAGTAATTATTTGGGTTTTCCATCAGGAATGTGCCAGCAGCAAAATTCCTGATGAAAAAATCCAATAAAATTATTCCTGCAAAGGATTGAACTCGTGTCTTGAAGTCGTGCTAGTAAACGCTACAAATCGGGAGCGTCTCCTGTACAACGTGAACATAACGTCGGTACAAAAGAGTGTCTGTGTGGAGCCTCCGCGGAGGAATTTGAATTATGTTTTTAATGAAATAGCATAAGTTTAGATAAAATAGTGTGTATAAGACTGCACATAACGTAATAAAACAGTCATGTGATACTATTATAAACCTCGCCTGCGACTTGGTTTATAAACTCACACTCGTGTTTTAACAACTCCTGTTATGAAATAGTTTCATAAACTATTATTAACAATGGTCGTATGTATAAATAAAATTAAAATGAATGACTTACTTGAAAAAATCTAACAATTTCTGCAGTAACTTGTAACGATATAGGTATAAGATTGTTGTACAATATTAAAAATGTCAAAAAGTTAAATCCGAAATGTGCATTCTGCGCTTCTGTAACAAAAAGAGAAAAACTGTTAGTACTTAATTATTAGAGGTGAAGTGAAAACTAAATTGATCACATCGTTTTAAAATTGAAAAATCTGTTATGTTATTGTAACTATTTCGCTGAAATATTAGTATTTTCAGGAAAATAAACACATAAGGATCATTACTAATCGTAAATTGACAACTAGCCTATTGAGCAGTGTGGGGCTATAGAATGATGATGATGAGGAAGTGTCCACTCACCCTCGAGTCCTATGTACCAGTCGCTGTGCGCCCTCATCCACACCTCGTTGAAGCCGGCACTCAGCAGCGACAGCGTCAGCAGGATCAGGAACAGCATGAGGATGTGCGTGTTCGTCTGACGGTCGATCGACGAGCGCTTCAGTGGGGCTATTGGACAAAAAAAAAATATCTTAGGAAAAATTGAAATAGAAAATCGTTTATTGTCCAGGTGCAGGTTTACAGGTTACAATCCATATTTCCATACTAATATTATAAATTCGAAAGTAACTCTGTCTGTCTGTCTGTCCGTCTGTCTGTCTGTTACCTTTTCACGCCTAAACCACTGAACGGATTTCGACAAAATTTGGCAAGGAGATAGATGGCATCCTGGGGAAGGACATAGTTTATCGACATACCACGCGGGCGAAGCCGAGGGCGGAAGCTAGTATTACCTATAAGCGAGATTTTACAAGGTTACAATACTAAGCAGGTTTGCAGGTTACAATATTACCTATAGCTAAGTTACACAAATTATTTACCAGTGAGCCCCAAACTAGACAGTTAGTCTGTACCTTGAGGCACGGGGTACGACTTACAAAGTGGTCTGTGTATTTATTTATTTAACACAACAAAGGCTAGAAACGTTTAAATAACATGTAAATGTAGCTATGGAACATCAATGAACACTAAACACGAATATTTTTTATTAACTTCTGTACGAGCGTCACCTTGAACAGTTCAACATAATATAGTGTATGCAGACGTTACCTTTAGTGGAGTTCTTCATGAGTTTGGTTTCGTGGCCGGTGTACACGACCACGCCGTAGATGTAGTTGGTGTTGCGCAGCATGGAGCCGCGCATCAGCATCTGGTCCAGACCCAGCGGTATTGATCTACGAAGTAGATGAAGAACACTTTTTTATTTGTTAATCTAAATGTCTTCTTCTTTATCTAAATGTCAGAATACATTAAAGTAGCAGTTTTGTATACAAGCCCTATCTCTGTGATGCGACGTTCGTGGTACTTCGGTAACACGAAAATTACCGGAGCGCATACCTTTTCTGGTTTACCTAAAGAAGCATATTTAGCGGTTTTGCTGTACACTTACTTGTTGCTACTCTCCTTCAGCAGCCCATTGAACTCGTAGAGATGCCTGTTGGGCTGTTCGCACTGCACGGTGGCGGTGAAGTCTGTGAGGGCGAGCGTGTTGTCGAGCCGTGCCGTCTCCGGGTTAGCTTGCCGGATCTTGAGGTTCGTCTCACCGTCCAGGTTTGAGGTCTCGATGAAGGAGATGCCTTGCGGTTCACTGTGGCAAAGTATTGTGGGTTTTTGTAAGTTGATTATAGCAAAAAGTAAATTGAATACAATTGTTTTGTTGTTTTTTTTTTCTTAGTGCGAGTCCCAATAAATACTTTTTCTTCATTTTATTTTTTTACTTAGAAAATGTCAAAAATACTTATGCAACCCGGGGACCGAGCACGAGTCTGTCAATCCTTACGACTGAAGCATACGCGCTGAAATGTGCGAGCGAGACGTTGTGAGGGTTACGTACCCCAAGAGTAAAACGGGACCCTATTACTAAGGCTCCGCTGTCTGTCTGCCCGTCTGTCACCAGGCTGTACCTCATGAACCGTGATAGTTAGACAGTTGAAATTTTCACAGATGATGTATTTCTGTTGCAACTGGGGGCAACTATACAACAAACGTGATTTATTTGCCGTTTTTATAGAAAATGGTAAGGAACCATCATTGCGCGAGTCCGACTCGCACTTGGCCGGTTTTATTTTTTTTGTGGTGATCATGCGATATATATGTAAAAGTTATTTCATTTTAGTGAAATGTCGGTGTACCTTAGGTAGGTACTAGGTGCACCTCTGCATCCCTTCAGAGAACGCAGGCGTAATGTTAATTTATGTTTTCATTTTAGGTCGCAATTAAAAAACATTCATAATAATTATGTCCATAAAATGATACTGCATTCGATTATTTGATGAATTAACCTTTATTTAAACACATTACGTAGTACAATGCACCGCTTACGTTAAATGTCCAGCCAACGAGCGGTCACGCACATCTGCGCGACCAATTACTTCTAGTTGCAGTGCATAATGTTAAATGACTTGCCAACCTTGTGTCATGACATAAACGAGTGCTAAAATAATAGTGTATTGACTGTTTATTTATGCATCGTCATGTGAATATGAGTTTTTTATGTTTTACCTGGGTGACATGAGTTAATGAGTTATGAGTTGGTCGACAGAACAGTGACCGAACACTATAATAACTATGTTAGATTTGAAAAAATGCAAATAATGTTCATTCAAATTGTAAGAATACTACCTACTACTGTTTATTTATTTTTTATCAAGGGAGTTTTTGCTCGCTCGTGGCTACGTAATAACAGCCGCACGGGTCGATCCATCAGGTTAAGCTACGCTTGCCAAGGTTGGTCCGTGGATGGGAGACCATCTTTACATACCGAGACTCCTCCGTGCCTCGGAAAGCACGTTAAGCCGTTGGTCCCGGCTGTCATTTGTGGATCTTTGACAGTTGTTACGGGTTGTCAGAAGCCCGAAAGTCTGACAACCAGTCTTACCAAGGGGTGTATTACCCAGTTACTGGGTTGTGGAGGTCAGATAGGCAGTCACTCCATGTAAAATACTGGTATTCAGCTGCATACGGTTAGACTGGAAGCCGATCCCAACATAGTTGAGAAAAGGCTAGGCAGATGATGATGATTTAGTTTTTGGCCAGAGTGAAAGAAAATGTGGGCCATAATAGTCTCTTCAAGTGACAGGCAATTTTAATGCAAGATACAAGTCAGCGCAGTAGAACAGCTAAAGACCTCCAGAGGGCCTAGACAAGTGACAATCGCTTCGAAAGCGTTTTGTATTTCTATAATGACTTTCAGCAGGATTGACATAAGCTTTTCGATAGCTTATGCCAGTTTATATAATTATATTGCCTTTTCCATCATCGACATCGCTGATAGAATGTCACTTTGTCTAGGGACTCAGGCCTTGGTAAAGGCGAAGGAGCTCGTCCGGGGAAGAAAGAAAGAAAGAAACCTCTTCTACCATATTGTTTTATCGTATTAAGTTCTGCCATCAAGCCGAGTTTCTATGTGACTAGATTTGAAGGGTGTGTGTGCCGATGACTGACCCAAGTAACTCTTGTAGAACATTTTGCAACATGATAAAATTAAGTATCTTTCTATTACTTTTAGTAAGTTTACTAAATAACTTTTTGTTATCCGTTGTTACCCTCTAACAATAGCAAACCTTACTCCAAAGAAAGTAATGTGGCGGCATCTACATCGCCACATGCGAACTACGCATCAAAGACCTGACGTCACATAAATCCTGCATCGTGCAATTAGAGTTTACCGCGCGCTGGACATATATAAAGAATCCAACATCAATCGTTGGGCAGTTGCCCGCCAGACACAACACCAGACGGGTGTTGTGTCTGGTCGGAGGATCATCTCTTTTCTATAGGGGATGAGAGAACTTTACACCCTGTTCCTGTAAAGTAATATCGGTGTGCATAAGATATGATGCACCATGAAATTGAAATTTTTTATTGTATTTTAAGTACCAATTATAATTTTTGAATAAATATTTATATCTCTTGACATTTTTCGGGACTGGGGTCCCGGACCTTTGAAAGGCTTACGAGGGGTCGAAGCCAACCCGCAGAGGCAAGTTAGACGTTTTTAATCAATGCACGAACCGATGATTATCGCTGTTCTCACTGTGCAAGTGCACCCAAGGACAAACCTCGGTTGGTGGGACTATTTCAGGTTATGGAAACAAAGATATTGAATTATAGGTTTGGGTGGCTAAAGTGAACTGGTTATCTAGAACTATGAAATCAAAAATCAAAAGTCATTTATTCAAACTAGGCTGAGAATCAGCACTTTTCGAACGTCAAGATTACATAAGACAGTCCCCCAAAAACGCCCACCCTTCACCACTTCCTAGTGCTTTAGCTGGGAAGAAGAAGTGGCGCAACAAACTCCCCAGCAGCACAGCTGTCTGTTCAGTTAGAAAAAAAATATTCTATACGAAGAATGCAAGACTATGCTAGCCCCTGCTTGACCAATGTTTAACATATTATTAACTAGCTTCCGCCCGCGGTTTTGGTCGCGTGGTATGTCGATAAAAAGTAGCCTGTCCTTTTTCAGGCACTAGACTATCTGTGTACCAAATTTCATTTGAATCGGTTCAGTAGTTTTGGCGTGAAAGCGCGACAGACAGACAGAGTTACTTTCGCATTTATAATATTAGTAAGGATAAGGATTGCACAGCCCATTGCAAAAAAAATAGATAGATATATAGATATTTGTCGCAACATCTTACCTCGAGGACAGCATGACGATGTCAGCCGGGAAGAACGTGTTGTTGACGACCTTGCAGATGTCCCCGACCAGCAGCTGCTCCCACAGCACGGTGAACCAGCGGCCCTCGCGCAGCACGTCTACTTTCCGCCGATTCGTCTCATCGTCCGCTCGGTGCCGCTTCTGAATATAACAATATAGGAACATGTCAGTAACAGTGTACCGGGTAAGTTGACCAGAATTTATTAACTGAAGGGGGAGAACAGACCAACGTAAGCGCGAATCTTAATCGCCTGAATATCAGAGGTAAAGCATCAGGAGAATCGTGTATCGGTATGTAGACCTATGTGTTAAATAGATATTTTTACGAATTAAGGACGATCCGCACACAATAGTGCCGGCACAGTGCCGACACGTGCCGATCAGTAACGTACAGTGAAATATAATATTGTAGCATACATTTTGTACGACGCTATCCGTGCTCGTTAGAGACAGTGTCACTGAACGTCACTGTCACTGACGAGTATGGATAGCGTCGTACAAAATGTATGCTACATTAATATATATCACTGACACTTATCGATACGTTACTGATCGGTTCGTGTCGGCACTGTTGTGTGCGAATCGTCCTTTAAGGATGTTTTTTGAGAAGTCAACTATATTTTCTCCTAATAATTCATAATCCATCATGTAAAACAATATCTCGTTCAACTTATGTTTCCACTAATTACTGTCTACTAAAGTCTAAACGATTGGTTGTGAGTTTGCCATGTCTTCTAGGCACATATTTTCCTTTTCCAAAAATTGCGTCGGAGTCTACGCCGCTTGTAATCAACTAATCAATCAAATTATCGCAATTTTAAAATTGTATCGTAGTCCGGACGAGGAAAATGCAAGATTTAAATAACTTGTTTATAGGAATTATAACGAATTTATTAGCAATCGCAGTTGTTTATAAGAAGAATCCTGCAGCCTATCGTAACATACACGCACAAATATCGTCCTCCATTCGTATGTTAAGTTTCGCCCAACCTGTATATAGGAAACTGAAACACAGCAACGGATAAAAAATTATAGCTTTAACCATTATCAACAACTAGCTGCGCCACGCGGTTTCACCCGCGTTTGTCTCGATCCCCTGGGAATATCGGGATAAAAGTATCCTATGTGTTAATCCAGGTTATAAACTATCTGTTTGCCAAATTTCATCCAAATCCATTCAGTAGTTTTTACGTGAAAGAGTAACAAACATCCAAATCCATCCATCCATCCATACTTACAAACTTTCGCGTTTATAACATTAGTTAAAAGTTAGATAATCTACAGAATTCAAGAGCTATCTTCTATCAGACCCTCACAAAACCAATACCTATCATTAAAGATTACTTAAAGAATGTAGGTTAAAACCTTCCTTTTAGGTGAGTTATACCTTCGACCTCAAATAGTGAGGCATTCAGACGGACATTGTTGACACTATATTTAGGCATACCTACAGTTCGTTTAGGAATTCAGAACAACATTGGCCGGCGAGGTAAATATGTTGACACGTACAGTCACGAGCAAAAATATGTATACACTCAGCAAAATTCAATAACGATTTTCTCGTGGAATTAAAATTGTAACTTTGAGATGATAATTTTTTCATAATAATAGGGGTTCCAAAATACTATATTCGTAATATCATAAAGTTACAATCAATACAGTAGGAGAAAATCACTTTTAAAAGTTGCTAAGTGTATACATATTATTGCTCGTGACTGTACATACACGCCGAGGAAAAATTCCCCTTCACCAGTACTTCTCTATATTATTAGCTGTTGGGATTTACCTACGCTAGTGCGTGTCTAGAATCTGAAGACTTGGTTTACTGTTTATTACAACCGGTTTACTGTTTATTACAATAAATCTACCTAGCCTTTTCCCAACTATGTTGGGGTCGGCTTCGAACCGGATACAGCTGAATACCATTATTTTACATGGAGCGACTGCCTATCTGACCTCCACAACCCAGTAACTGGGTAATACGATACCCCTTGGTAAGACTGGTTTTGTCAGACTTTCGGGCTTCTGACGACCCGTAACGACTGTCAAAGATCCTCGAATGACAGCCGGGACCAACGGCTTAACGTGCTTTCCGAGGCACGGAGGAGTCTCGGTATGTAAAGATGGTCACCCATCCACAGACCAACCCCGGCAAGCGTAGCTTAACCTGATGGATCGACCCGTGCGGCTGTTATTACGTAGCCACGAGCTCCTCCTGTTTACTACAACCAAAACAACAAAAACCAATCAAATAAATAAACATGAGATTTTGTTTTCCGGAACCCGAGCGAACCAAACTGGAAGGCCAATCTAACCGACCAGTTTAGGAATGGACCAAAACCATAATTCACAAACCTCTGTAACTTTGTTGTGGAGGTCAGACAGGAAATCCCTTCATGTAAATTCCTGGTATTCAGCTGCATCTGGTTAGACTGGAGGCCGACCCCAACATAGTTGGGAAAAGGTTAGGCAGATAATGATCTGTGTCGTAGAAAGGTGAAGTACAGTATACTCACGAAGTCCTCGACGATCTCCTTGATCGCGCTGACGGAGAGGATGAGTATGAGCGGCGTGAGCGTGGTCCAGCGGCCCGTGGGCGACACGTCGGGGATCTGCTGCAGCAGCGCGATCAGCAGGAAGAAGCAGTTGGAGTAGCGCCGGAACTGCTCGAACAGGAACAGCGGGATGAATGATGTTACGCTGTGGAAGGGCATGGCGTTAAACACAGCTCACTTTTAATAGGTGTTTGTAAGTAGTGTCCGTTCTAAAAGTATCTGATGAAAGGGTAAATAAACCCTGTACAGGTTAAATTCTAATAATCAACGATAATAATGGTTATAAAATAAACCTCAATTGTCAACTGAGAGACATCTTTAAGGTGATTAAAAAGTTGATTAAAAATTAGAATTTTAGGTTTAGCTTTTCTTCTAATAAAATCAAACCACTCAATTGGTAACTGGCGCTACAAATTGTACATGTGATCCATTTGTTTATATTTTCATCAGATACTTTTGGAACAGACCTTAGGTATAGACCAGTGGTTCTCAAACTTTTTAAATGACGGAACCCTTTTGGGAAGCAAAATACTTGATGGAACCCTACAATAAAACAATTGTTTTTATAAGTGTATTTTTTATTAATCAGCATAATAAAAGTACAATGTAACAGTTACTAATTATTATTTAGGTACTTCACCACTTGGCAAGGACAACAATAGAAAACATTAAAAAAGAAAAAATCTAACTAGTGGGAGGTATGAAACTGTTTTTTATTTTTCATCAATTGGTTGATATCAGGTTTGATGGAAGAAAGTTGGAGTCTCATATCAGCTTCGGCGTCCAGTCTATTGCGATATTTTGTTTTCGTGGCTGCGTAGGTAGAGAATCCTGTTTCGCACAAATATGTAGTTGGGAACGGGAGCAGAATATCCAGAGCCATTTGGCCAAGCATTGCATATTCATCTTGGATTCTGCACCAAAAATCATTGAGAGGCGTCGTTTTGAACAGTGACTCCATACTTGTGTCTGATGACATTTCTAAAAGAGATTCATATATCTCGTTTGACATGTTTTCAGGCTTTTCCAAGTTGGGTAAAAAAGGATTATGAATCCATGAATTCACTTTAATTTTTGTATTGTGTTCATCGGGAAAATACTTTTCAAAAGATGCGCGCATCGAACTGAGATATTGGACCAATTCAAACACATCATCTTCAAACATTACTGAGTCGTTTTCGCTAACAAACTCACTGAGTAACGTAAAGCTTTCTATTTCTTTCTTACCATTGCAAATGATCCAAAAATCTAATTTTCTTTTAAAAGCAGTTATTTTATTATAGGCCTGAAACACTGTTGTCTGTTTACCTTGCAACGATAAATTCAATTCGTTAAGTTTTTGAAAGATATCCGCCATAAAAGACAATCGGAACAACCACGTTTTATCATACAAACGGTCCTTCAAATTAAAAGAAGTATCTGCTGAAAGAAACATTTGTAACTCGGCTCTAAGTTCAAATAGCCTTGTTAAAGTTTTACCCCGAGACAGCCATCGCACTTCTGTATGGAGCAGCAGTGTTTTATGTTTGCTGCCATAATCTTCACACAATAATGAGAACAATCGGGATTGTAGTGGTCGTGATTTGATAAAATTAATTATTTTTACCGCTTCATCCATAACTAATTTTAGATTTGACGGCATTTGCTTCATCGCAAGTGCTTGTCTATGCAGAATACAATGACTGGAACTACAATTACGCGCTTTATTTTTAATTCGTGACACTGCTCCTGCTGTTTTACCTGTCATCGCCTTGGCCCTATCTGTACAAATGTCAATGCAATTGTTCCAACTGAGATTATTTTCTTCAAGAAATATATTTATTTTATTAAAAATTTCTTCCCCGGTAGTGTTTGTAAGCAGCGATGAACACATAAGCATGTCTTCTTCAAAAGAACTTTTATATGGATATCTCACAATAACCAGCAGGATAGCCAAACCAGCGACATCAGTCGACTCGTCCATTTGCAAGGCGAATCGTGTATTTTGTAGACGTGTAACTAGTTCTTGTTTGACGTAGCTTGCCAGATCATGGATTCGTCGTGAAACAGTATCGTTTGATAGCGGAACAGTAGAAAGATGCTTTGCAGATTTTTCATCGAGCATACATTTTGTTATGTCTAATACACATGGTTTTATTAATTTCTCAGCGATAGTATGCGCTTCACCTGCTTGTGCAATGCGATAGCTAACTAAATATGATGCCTCCGTGGCCTTTTCGTTGATAGTTTGTGTTACATGCATCAACGAAATGCATGTTTTTTGACTTTCTAATAACTGATCTTTTTTGCGAACAAAAAATTCTTTATTCTTGTCTTTAGACTCGGGGTGTACAGTTTCTAAATGTCGGCGCAATTTGGCAGGTGCCATGGAACTATTAGGAAGCAGTTTACTACAGAGCATGCAGAGAGGTGAGCCGTTGGAATCAACAAATCCGAAACTGATATAAGATTCATCATACTTCCTTCTTTTCGTCTTTGAAACCGTCGAGCTTGACGTCGTGGCATCATCTTCTGAATCGGTGATTGCTATATTCTCCGCGCGCACTGCTTTTGAACATTCAGCGTCATTAGAAGATGTTGTTGCAACACGTTTAACACCTTTAAGCCAACGTTCCATTCTTCTTTATTTATAATGTTACACGTCAGGATAGTGGGGTTTAAATAATCCACAATCGTTACTGCGTATAAGAGACTAAATTTAGTACCTACGGTGAAGAAATGTACAAAACTGAGACAACAGAATACAGCAGGCAGTAAAACAATGAACACTAGTTTCTCGCTAGCGAGCTTGTAAGTAGGCAGTAACCTATCGCTCCGAACGCTAATCGTCAACTGACGACGGGCGACGCTTTTATACTTAGTCCTAGACTCGATCTCAAATATTCTCGAAAATACTCGAGTCGGCACCTTTGATAAACAAAAAGCAAAAATAAAAACAGAAATTTAAAAATTGCGTTGTAAACAATATCGACTTTATCCTTTGAAGTTAGAGTCGAAAGTCGCTTGTTGACAACTATAGCGTCTAATTCAGAGGCGGCTTTTATCAAAGAGACTACGCGCTCACAAGTATACTACCCGCTCGTTTTAAGTTTGCCGCTGGCGATAGGTATGACGTTCGAAAAGTAGCGTCAGCAAAACATAATATAAAAATATTTTTTATTTAAATGTAACAATAAAAATTGTAATATTTGGGTAAAACTATGACACATTATAAGTTTTGTTGTCACGTGGGGGAGGGTACGCGCATTCCACAGAACGGCAAACTTAGAGCGAACGGGTTGTACAAGTATAAAATTGTTGATGCCAAACTTATGAGATATTGTACCAGCTATTGTAACACATGTTTCTACAAATACAAATAAATAAATAAATAACGTTCATAGCGTTTTGTCTCCGCGCGGCCGCGGAGTCCGCGCAGCCGCGGAGCGACCAGAGAGAGGTGTTTTGATTTTTTTTTCTAAATTCTTACGGAACCCCGACAGAGGTATCACGGAACCCAAGGGTTCCGCGGAACACACTTAGAGTATAGCTGGTATAGACTATTAAGACTACTAGCTGTTGCCCGCGACTTCCGTCTGCGATCCTGCTTCTCCGGTTCATGGTGTAACCATGTGCCAAATTTCATCCAAATCCGTTCAGCCGTTTTATCGTGAAAGTGTAACAAACAAACAAACTCACTTTCGTAGGATAGCTAGCATACCTATAATTTGTTATAGGAGTTCTTCATAACAGGATATCTGATATCGATAATTCTAATAAGTCGTAGAGCAGTTCTGTGGTATTAAAAAAAATGCCAACTAGAGCTGTGTTTCTGAAAGTTATTGAAGCCTCTAGCTGTGGTGAATGTATTAATTAGTAACATTTCGACTAACCTTCATTGAGTTCAAAATTAATAATACCACTGCTAATGAGGAAACGCACCTAGAATTGATTAGCAACACCGACTGTTCTATAATTTAGTTTGCACAGTTCAGTATGTCTGATGGGGCTTCAGCTCAGCAACATGATTACCTAACTAAATGAACCACGGGTCCACGGCCATTAGCAAAACAACGTTACTGCATACCAATTTACGGTCGTATAGTGTTTAGGTACAGCTCAGCCGCGAATGCGATAACTAGGGTTGCCAACCCTACTATATTATAAGTATAGTATCCTGGGAGGCCGAAATACTTGTATTTCCAAAAAAAAAACATATAGTAGGCGTAACTGCTATATTTTTTTCATTTCAATACAAAATGGCGAGATGTTTAATAATTATTAGACATTTATAATTTTATATAAAAGAACCCGTTGTTAATAAACATACTCGTACTTACCTACTATATTTTTTTTTAATTGTTTCGCCCTCTACTATATTTTTACAAGCAATGGTTTCGAAAATACTATAAGTATTTGGTATAAAAAAAATGGCAACCCTAGCGATAACACTAACACTGATACGTAACACTTTTAAATTGATTTTCTCTAACACGAGAAAAAGGCTTTCTATATTCTTTTACGCAAGTATTTTTATCCAATCTACATGATTTGGGTATACCAAACGCAAATTCACTGTTGAGCAAAATTATAATGATTGAAATCACTACTAAATCATAAGCAGTACATACGGGCTAAATATAAAGTAGGCGATTCTACCTTGTCTATGCCTACAGTTGTACATAGGTAGTTAACATGGGGGTTTCAAGTTGTCAAGAATGCCAAGTAATGATAGGTTCGCTGCTTTGATCGTATCGAAAGTAAATTGTAGTGAAAACATCATAAATTATAGGTCGGACATAATGGGACGTGCTTAATTTATCAACAAACTGTCAAGAAGTAATGTTTGTTTTATTGTTTGTTGTTTTGTTTATATTTGTAATAACAAATCGATGTCTATTTGCAACTTTAATAGAAACTAGAAAACGTAGTACAGCTTTGAGATCTCAATACCAGAATCTATTATGTACGGGCGTATTTAAACATGCTTATTAAAAAGAAATGTGATTTGTATGGCTCCTATACCCGACCAAATTAAAAACTTACCGTTGCAAAAATTTAAAAAACGTTTCACAGAATTACTTGTAGATAAATGTTATTATTCTGTGCAGGATTTCTTAGATGATAATATTTTGTAAATTTTATCCTCTACTTTGTTTGTATTACATTTGCATGCTTTATTTAGGCAGAATGTACATGGATCCTATGTATTAACAACTTATTTTTATGTACCTACATTCTAAGCAAATAAAGACCTATTCTATTCTAAATGGATGGAAAAATAAAAGGTTTGTTTTGCATACATTATACTACATTGTACTTGACTGTCTTGGTCTAGTGGTTGCAAGCGCTACTGCTGACCATGAGGTCCTGGGCTCGATTCCCAGTTCGGGCAAGGTGTTATTGGGTTTTTCATCAGGAATTTCTCAGAAGCAGCCCGGAGTCTGGATGTGTGCCCGGTAGATGGCAATAGGCTCGCCCCCTATTACATGGGACTTAAACATAACTGGCGAAATGTGGGTGTACTATAGGTACCTACTCCTCTGCCTAACCCTTCGGGGATTACAGGCGTGATGTTAGTTTACGGTAAACTGGTGGAGGTTTATAAATATTTATTTTATAAATGAGCAAATTATCTGGGCAGAAAACATTTTGGAATTATGTTAAATCAATACTTACAATGTCACAGCGCGTCCTAGAATGCCGTGACATTATCTCATTACATGTAAACCCCGTCGTATCAGTTTCAGCTATTCATAATAGTCATCGGAAAATATGAACGTTTTCGCGACTCAATTAATAATGTTTGTTAATTAATGCAACAATATGAGTAGATGATGTCAGGCGACACATTGAATGCATTGATACATTAATTGTTCCCTACAAGGTGTCACCTGAAGCGTGGGTCGCAGTAGATCATAGCTTTACCAATTACTGTAATTCATTTGTTTATTTTATCTTCCTCGCCTGCGTTGGCACTATTTGTATGTTCCACTTATCTAGTACCCATGCTCATATTGCTCAGCTATCCGCCCACTTGTTATCCATTTAATGATAAGTACCGTTATTAATAAACATTTCTTTCTAGTTTTATTTAAGGAACGCGGCGTAGAAAAGACGATATTGTATGAAGACGAACTATATAAGTAACTGCGCAGAAAACAGTGCGAAGACGTACGTTTCTTTGGCACCATGAAAGAAAGTTTAATAAAATTCAGACTTCTTTGTTTGTTAGATAAGTTCCAGAAGTGATTGAACATTCTTTAACACGTAGAAGTGCACGACATTGATTGGATAATGTACACGGAGCAAGTGTTAGCTGGCTGTTCCGACGACACGCTCGCAATAGCGTCACGCCACACCCCAGCGCAGGTGCTCAAGTTGTATGACACGTCACTGTCATGGACAAGGACATACCAACACGTACTAACCCTTATCCAAACAATGTATTCAATGAGCGCTCTATGAACAAGGAACTTTGCAGAACTGATGTGAAACTCCGGCAAAGATTGCCTCTATAATGCGAAAACTTCTACGATTTTCTTCAAGGAATTCTCAGCATAATGTCGGGAGCAGAGCGGAAAGTTCGCGAGGACGCAGTCTTCTCGTAATCCCAATAAGGGAACATTGTAATTAGCAGCCAAGCATTCATTGCCACGCGCTGCGGTCATACTAACTCACTTCCTTTTATGAAGTTTCAAAGTCACCGTGCATAAAGTGTTAGATCCGAAAAAGTCAATCTACACTAATATTATAAAGAGGAAAGATACGTATTTTTGTGTGTATGAATAAACTCAAAAACGACGGCGCCGATTTAAAAAATTCTTTCGCCATTAGAAAGCTACATTCACCCTGAGTACGATAGGTTATAATTTATAAAGATTACACGCGGGCGAAGCCGCTGGCAGCAGCTAGTCATAGATAAATTAGGTGGAAATCAAACACTTTCCTGATGGCAACTGGTCATCGCCGTCTATCTGCACTATCCGAGGCATTATCATTAGAAAATGCCTATAGCATTAAATCTGCCCGTGATTTTCATGTCTCCTGAGAACTTCTCTATAAACTTATTGAAAGTCGAATAGTTTCCAAAATAGTTGTGCAGAGTAGTTCCCATGGAGACAGTAGCGATATATTAACGCGTATGACATCAGTGTACGGTGGATGGGCAGGTGGCCAAGCGTCGCGGCGCGTAAACAATGCGCCGTGTATACATTGTGCCGCTGTTTAGGCACGCTCATTGTCGGCTGACAAACTTTACGAGGCTGCCGGAATGGCCTGCCAATGGAGAATCGAGGCCCAAATATATGAGAGATGTTATGTCAGAAATTTTTAATTTTCTTCCTCGGAACCGAAGCGCTGTTTCAAAAATGAAAGAAAATCAAGCGAGTTCGTTCACCACCGGTTTCACAAAGTGAAAGTCTGTTTGTATGTTTGTTTATTTGTTCATCAATCGTGCCTCGATTGATTGGAGATAAAACGGAATTGCACAGGAAATGTACACTTCAAGTAAACATCTAATGCTATTTGTTTTTATATAGTTGGTGAATAAATATTTGTGTTAACGTAATTACTCACTTGCATAAACTGAAAATTCGCATCGCATGTGATGTTATAAATTCGGTTGAGTTAGGCATTCAAGATGCCTTGCATCCCGTTTAGATACCGAACCATGATCTGATCTAACACTTTATAAAAGTAATTTTCAAAGCACACACTGCATTTTCCTGTTCCATGGGTCCTATTACACCAGCAAACATTTAGAATGCACATACTGTGACCGCGTTCCATATTATAATGAAACATGGCGGAAGGGAATGCCTTCCGAGTTCGATATCATGTTCTGCACTCCAATGCGGCGGCGGCGCCACACAGCCCACACAACATGTTACTGTCAACCATGGAGATATAAGTAAGTATGCAGGCTGCTTGCTTTATAATGAAATCGTGAATTCTTTCGTTGCCTATACACGATTCTTAATTTCATAATTTGGTGACGTTAGACTTAACGAGGAGCTCGTGGCTAAGTAATAACAGCTCATCTTTACATACAAAGACCCTTCCGTGCTTCGGAATGCACGTTAAGCCGTTAGTCTCGGTTGTCATTTGTGGATCTTTGAAAGTCGTTACGAGTCTTCAGAAGCCCAAAACTCGGACAACCAGTCTTACCAAGGGGTATCTTGTTACCCAGTAACTGGGTTGTGGAGGTAGATAGGCAGTCGCTCCCTCAGACCAAATAAAAAACCAAGACAGAGCGCTGTCAACAGTTACGTGAGGCCGGTTTCGTAAACATATGTGTGCACATATTTTGGTGTAGTTTGATTGTAAATGGTTGTAAATGTGTGCGTGTGAGCGTGTATGCACAGAGCGGTGGTGTAGTTTTGGCATGTTTCACTGTATTGTTCGCAGCGCTCTGTCTTGGTTTTTTATTTGGTCTGAGGTCGCTCCATGTAAAATATTGGTATTCCGACTGGTATCCGGTTAGACTACAAGCCGACCCTGACATAGTTGAGAAAAGGCTAGGCAGATGGATGATGATGGTAACGGGAGAGTTATGAATGGTGGGTACCTGTATTTAGCCGTAGATATTCGATTGTTTATGAACTTGATAGGCTGCGGTCTGTTGATGAAGATGAGTCTGTTCTGTTCGAGCGGTGCTCCGTCCGTCAGGCCCGATGTCGTCGCCTCATCTTCATCTGCAAACAAACAAAAAAACATTAGAACACTCAAGACTGAAGAAATCTTGGCACAGAAAATAAGGCACCTACGGTAAATAAAAAACTTGATCCTGTTTCAAAAAGTTTTAGCTCACGCCTTGGCATTTTTGTTATCTGCAGTCGTTGTCGCAACTAGTTTTTAAACCTTCCTTGGGTGACTGAACGTTAAAACATCAAAATTGACTCAGAATGTGTTGTGACGAATCATTGTCAAATGTTTATAATACGTAAATCCAGCATAATTAACATTTCCACTGAAAATTCTGAAAATTCATTCACCTCTCATCTGAACAAAAGTATACAAAGTTTCCTAACGTCGTTCGTAGCCGTGGGACATTTGTGTGATTTCTACGAAAATATTAACTTCAACAACAAGAATCTCCGATTTGGGAAAGTTTTTTTTAGGGCAAGGTTTTCGCTTGTTACTCTAAGGGCGAATTTCACCAAACTTTTATAACGAGTATAAGTCTGATCCTGCGAATAAATTTTGAATTTTTGACAGTTTTTCCATACAAAAACTGTCAGACGACAATTTTATTCCACGGATAAAAGATATCAGATCTAATTTGATCGCTTCTAAAAATTGATCCTGTTTTCACAATCTCTTGCTAAGAGCTTTAAATAAATCTGAAAACTCAAAAGCTTTCCAGAAGAATATGCGTGAGTGCTCAGATGAAATCATGGACTACGTAAAACAGTCTAAGCAATAAGTAACACCTGAAATTATCCCAGAAAGTGGCTTGTGGGCTGACCGTACACACGGCTACACATCAAGCTATACATTTCCAGTTTATGCTGATCTCGCATTGTATAATGATTTCCGTACAATGCGAGGTCAGCTTATGCTGGAAATGTATAGCTTGATGTGTAGCCGTGTGTACGACGAGGTAAAGGTCGCAGCGTGGTCGCTGCTCGCTCATTTTATTTTAAAATGTGATGCATTAGTGTTGTCATTGGGCAGAATTAGTCGTGCAGGTAAACCTCACTTCGAAACAGAAGTCATCGTCATCGCTGATGTCAATCCCTTACAATTGTGTTATTAGTATCAACGTGTCAATGTGCTTCGAGTGATATCATGTCCGAAAACATTAGTCATGGGCGTCTAAAATCGTCAATATCACAAAAATTCCGTTACCATTGAATCTAATCAGGTCAGTGTAAAAAGAGAAAACATGAAGCGTTTAGCTCTTTGCATTGAAATACTTTCTAATAAGAAACTGTGTAGTTTTATACAGCTGTTGAGCTGTAGAAATATCTATCGCAGACACGACTTCAAGGTGAAGTGGACAGTGCATCGTCTACAGGCGGAACGGCGAGGTGCAGCCTGTTTTTTCACCTCTCGCCTGAATGATAATTTGTACATCAGCCACACAATTTGTTTAACCTTTGGACATCCTAGGAAAAAAAGTAATTGTAATTTTTTGCCAATCAAAAATTAGAATAAATAAAGAGCTTGATTAAAACATTGTAGGTTCGTTTTTGATTAATTTGCAGAAGCTTCTGTTAGGGCTTACAAAGCCAACATTGTAACAACGAAATGAATTAATTGTTTCTGTTAATAACGAACATTATTGTCTCATTGGCACGTGCCGAGTGCGGAGAACGGCATTAAAATTAAAATGTTAATTAACGTTGGTTGTTTTTCCGAGATAAACGTGACCATACTGATACTCGCTGTTATCAGAATGCAAAACAAATACAGGCTGAATTCGTTACACAGCGAATAAAGCTGGTTACGGATATTGTTTTTTTTTTTTAAGCATTTGAACTCAAAATGTCGGGTAAGTAAATGGGATTAAAATTTAACACTTACCGGGACTCTAAACGCCCATACACGTCTTAAAAATAAAACTTCTATTGTGCCTCGTTCCGGGTCCCGGAAAGTGTTAAGAGGAAATCCTCATCTGAGTCACCTTTATGCCCGGTTCACATTATTCCAGTAGCATTCCAGTCTAGTGATCGAAACCAACGCTGGAATGCCACTGGAGTAAAGTGAAACGGGCATTAATCCAGCTCGAACAATCCAGTCCAGAACGGAACTGGAGAACAATCCAGTCACTGAAATTGATGCCCGGTTCACATTATTCCAGTAAGTATAGTAATCCAGCGAGTCAATCCAGTTCAGTGCTAGACTAGATCATATCGTCTCTAATCTCGTCTAATCGTTATATTTCATAATAGACTCAAACGTCCATGGTTGACTGTAGTGATGGAATACGGATGTCGCTTGTTCCGAGCTAGAGAGGGTTTGCAGTGGGCACCACGCGCAGCTCACCAGAGTACGGGACTGCGGGTGACGCATCACACTTCGGAAAACACGCATTGTTTAATATATTAAACCAATATTAGCCCATTATCAGCTATCGGTCACCGGTTTTCTCGTAGAAACGATAAAATAAATAACCACGACACTCGTTTATCGGATACGTGCACCAAGAATTAATTAAGAGACAAGGTATATTGGCAGTAAAAAGTTAGTGCTGTAGTTCCCAAAGCTTAACGATTAGTTTAGTGTATCTAACTACTCAGTTACGTAAGAATGAAATAGTCTTTTAAATTATAGATGAGGTCTTTGTGTACCTTGGTATGGCGCCGCCGCGGCTCCTTAGTACTGACCCTAATTTTTTGTTATTGTTTAATTTCGTTTATTACTCGCTTTAGTAATATTATTATTCATGAGGTGATTGTTATCACACCTTGGTATAACGCGTTTACGCGGTAAGGTCAAGGGCACAGGCTTCAAAGACAGGGTGTTTCAAGGGCGAAATGGCCACAAACTATATATTAACGTACTAGAATACTGCAGCTGAAATATACTTAACGCCTTTTGCCACACCGTACTGCAGTGGATGCATTGCAGTCTAACACTATCAAGGCTGACTACATTTTTAATTGTATTGCGACTTGATTTACTGATAATGCTATCTACTTTCTTATAGATAAGGAAAAATAATGAAATTCTAGGTACTTTGACTATGTGGTACATGAAGTTAAATATGGCTTGACTAATAGTAAAAGTACCCACCACGCATTATCCTCATAATTGTTTTACTGATAGTGACTGATCCTATCAGGCGATCTTGTGTCACACAGAAGGGATTAACAAGTGATTTCTGATAAGAAGTTTTGATAACAAGCAATATTCAATCTGTAATGATAAAATCACTCAATCAAAACGTAATAAAACATTGGTTATTATTTATAATAGTATAATAAATAAATAACTATTAATTTCATATAATATAACGGCAACCGACTAACCATACCAACTTCTAGTGTTTGAAAACAATAACCCCTGATGGGTTTTTGTTTTTATTATGTTACAAGTTTTGATATCATGAGTACAAAAAACATTAAATAAAATTGGAGTTTTACTACAGAGACAAATTGCTTAAAGTTTGACAGGAAAGACTAAAACTTAACTTGGTGTAATGACATTATGATGACTTGGCCATAGTAGGTAATGGTAATAGGTATTTCCTTGTACTTTGAATGCGTAGCTAAGCCAGTAGTTTACAAGTAGTATTTTCCATAGTATGGGAATTGTGAGCAAATGAAATAATCTACTGTATGTGATTGATGTAACATATTACAAGCTGCACCTGAATAAAATATAGAACAACCAGTTATTGAAATTATTCCTGTATCTACAATATAATTTTCTGTTGTCACATCTCCTGACTACCAGATAAGGCTTCTACCAAGCACTACACCTAATCCAGAGAACACCAGAGAGTTGTTCAGGTTTTCAGAGACTGCAGCAAATCTTTTATGTTGTTTCCTGTAGTGATTCTTACAGTCTACGAGTTTCACTAGATGCCTAGGGCAGTAGCACACATCATTTAAGTATATTTATTGATTAAACATTGTGCACAATAAAGGTACAAAGCCAAAGTTATTAACATGACAAATAATATTACTAGACAAACAGGTGCCTTAACTATTAAATAAAGATGGGTGGGTGAAATCCAGCAGGTATTACTGATATCTTATATTAAAGGAAATGAACAAATAATTGCTCTTAGAAAAATAGCTAACAGATTAATCTGTACAATATTATTCTTCTCAGATAGATAGGTGCCATCCACTTAAACAAAGGTGTTACTTTTTATGTTTAAAGATAACCAAGCAGGTGTTTGTTTATACATTCATAAAATTTGGCAGCACACCATTCAAACTAGTAAGCAAGAAACACTGTTATTAGCAGTGTTAGAGAGATGACATCATTTTCTTGACACACTAAGAACTTAAAAGAAAATCAATATTTTTATAAGTACCAGTTATTGTAACCTGCTAAATATAGCCTAACAGGAGGCCTTCTGACATGTTAACTGACCATAAAACTATACGAAACTAATAATAATAATTGACGTGTGAAGGTGATCCTGATTGAAAGTGAGATGTGACAAAAACCTGTCCTAGATGTTAATAAATAAGAAGGGTTTTTCAGCTTGTCAAGTGGCAGTCAGAGATATTCTAAGGGACTTACGTTGGTTCATCTTGAGCACCATGGCTCGGTAGAACCTGGAGAACGGCGCCATCACGTTCCGCGTGTGGAAAAAACGCGCAATTCTATCCCTGGGATCCATTTCTAAGAATCTCCAAACAACTTCCTATGTAAAACACCTGATCAACACTATTTAAACACTAATAAAACGCTAAATTTGACACTCATTATCACCGCGTAATCGCGAAGAAAATAAAACAGAACGGGAATAAAAACAACTTCGTTCAACGATGTTTTAAACAATCGACATATTCGTTTGATGCACAAGTTTTAACCGTATTTCGTGGAGTAAACTTTAAGTGTAAATAATAACATCACTTCATTCACAGGTTCTTTTAAAATATTAAAAGTGTTTGAAATACATGTTGACATCATAAAAACAGCCGCTACGTGAGTCGTTTGGTACGATCGATCTGTCCATGTTCACCGCCCATGAATAGTGATGAGCAGAACAAACAAGTTGAAATGTCGATATTTTGAATAGGAATATATTATGACCCTTTTTTAAAATAACTGGGGTTCATTAATCCGTAAGACCGCGGGTGGAATAAGGAAATGCCAAATGAATAGCATCCACAATTCCATATGTGGTGGTGGGTGAGTATTTTTTTTAAATTTACGCTAGGCACACCCGGGGCTGCTGAATTCATTGAGTTATTTACGATGTCGAGCAAACGAATTTTTTAAACATGAAGCAATGGAAATGTTAAATAAAAGCTATTTATGAATACTTACGTATTTTTCAATCAAATTATAGTTCGTCTTGTTTTATTTACACAATAATATCAATACTAGTTAAGATAGAGTTAGGGAAAAAGATAAGTAGGTAGCAGAATATTGAATTTTATCATCAACCTTACTAACTAGCTCATAATATAATATCTGTGAAAATTGTGCACTTGAAAAATTAGAAAAAAATACAACTGCCAGATGAACATTTTATCGATATTCAAGTTTACCGATATGGTAGCTTCGCTAACGGACTGACAGCAACACTGTGCTGCCATCTGCGAAGTTTGTGACAGCTGACATTAGAATCTGATTGCCATAGGCAAAAATTGTTACTGGGTTGCTATTTTTAAATAGAAGTTTCCATTGTCGTATGTCTCATTTCAGAGTAGGTAGACAGGATCTTCTACAGAAGGGGTCTAAAGTAAATGAAACGGAACGTCTTTACACTACTAACTATTATCGGACTGCAGAAAGAACACACTACAAGTTACTTCTACTAATCTTTTTACATTTGTTCACAATAACTTAGCACATAACACGATTCTACCATTATATACTTTATATGTGTGGCTGAGAATAGGTGTACCTACCACCCGCTTGCATAGATCTACGCTTCTTCTATCCTGGAAATAAAAGCACCAAATGATGTTGAAATGGGTCACCTCGTTGAGTAAGTAGGTAGGTACCTACTACACGAAGTGAACTGGTAGTTGGCACTGCCCAAACTAGTTACTTATTCATTTTTGATTGACTTCATTGTAATCCAATTCAGTTTCGATTGATTCCCGAAGTGAACCAGCCATGAATAAATAAATTCGGATGCATGAACAACAACACAACGTGCGGAAAACTACCTACACGTGTTTTCCGAAGTACCTTATGTAGATAGGTCTTAGGTTTTTTCGCGTAGATACTACGTAATAATAATACCATGTTATCTCACTAATAACGGTGGCTACGGACAGTGATTGCAGTGGGACCTACCTAATTCAATGGACCACAAGGTAGGTACCTAATATAAATGTTAAATATGTGAATGAGAAAAAAAAATGAGTACCTAAACCACACCGTATTGGCAATCCCCCATACAAAACTTAAGCGAGGTGAGTTGAAACAGCCTGTTTCAAATCCCCTCAGTGACAAAAATCCTCCCAATCTTTATAAGCAAAACACAAAGAAATTAATTTTACCCGCGCCATGGTTTCAATGGTTATTAAAGAAGCTTTCGAAACATATAAAACCCATGCTAAAATACAAACGCATTTTCGTTTAAAACTTAATTCTCACGATTTTTGCGACGTGGCAGCCACAACGACAAAACCGCGCGTCAGAGGCACGGACGCGAACTGCGGGGCCCGGCGGGTGGTGGGGAGCGGCTGATTTGAGTCGGAGCTCGATAACGATTTTAAATGCCGCGAAATCAGTGCTGTTTCAAATCACCTCTGTGTCAAAACCCCTCGGTCTCCCCTACTTGTCGCTCATAAGACTCATATCTCATAATATCGGGAAAAATGTCGCAAAAGTACTAAACAAGACGTCAACTATATTAATTTCCCGAGTCATTTGTCCCGAGACAGTTTCAACTCGCAACTCGGAAAAACTTCTGTAGGTAGGTAACTACCTACAGAAGTTTTTCCGAGTTGCGAGTTGTACCATGTCGCATGGACTCGGAACCGCAGCACAGTCTCCGTGCCTACCGTTTAAAAACAAATTACGCAAACAAATTAAAAATATATATATTTAAGTGTTATTTTGTCATCGACACGCTAAGAAGAGTAGCAACCCAGAGTCTGGATTTGTGCCCGGTTGATGGCTATAGGCTCGCCCCCTACTGCAAAAAGGGACTCAAAAATAATTGGCGAAATGTAGGTGTTATGCTATCAATTTGGTTTATGTATTCCTAGCTCTGTACATCTCCGCTCCAATGGACACACAGCCTTAGCCAAGGTTTACGACGCATAAGGTAGTAGATTCGAAACGTGTTCGTTAATAACTAATGAGTCATTTACATATATCGCGGTGACGAGCTCCGGGACTGAGCTTTTATACCTGTTTGTTGGGTTTTAGATTAATTTACTTTACCAGTCTGTTTTTATTTTATTTTTCGAGTAAAATCAGCTTATTGTATCTACTAGGTTGTATTTTGACGCACGTACGTACATAATATGTTCGTTGTCTAGGAATGTGGACGAAACAAAATGAGTAGGTATGATTGTACAGATTGTGAGCTGCATGGTGGCGTTCTGAGTATCATAAGTAGTTATTGGTTCCCAGAAAAGACTACATATTCCATACTTATTTCTCTCGAGTATCAATTGCATTCGTACAAAATTCCATGAAATTCCTTACAATACCTCCTTCCTTCCTTTCATACAAACGTGTCCTGATTCGCGGCTCCACAAAAAGAGAATTTCTCTATTTTGCTATTTAAAAGTTCCAGAGTGATGGGTGTGGACCATTTTCACCCCTTAAAATAATTATGTTACATTATTATTTTTGAAGTTATATTTTGAATCAAATCTTGTTATAAAATAAAACCAGGAAAATGTAACGCCATACAGTCCGCTTAGTTTTACTGTTTGGGCTTGGAAGTGGAACCTCATCAGAACTGCGGGAAGCAATGAAAACAAATATTAAAACTTCGCGTAACGTTCAGAAGAATCAAGAATAACAAGCAACGAAAAATAAATATGACCAACTTTTCTACGAATGCACTGTACTTAGGTAGGCAACTATGAAATAATTATATGTATAAATTAAACACTAAAGTTTCACTTGTTTTATACCAGTCGGCAATCAATGGCTTACCATTGGTGAAACAGTTCACCCCAGCCTAAGAACATGAAAGCCCAAGCAAAACTGAAATGGTTCCGTACTACTACGGGCTCCCATACTTTTAACCCGGAACACAAGTAATGGTGCTGCGACAGAAATAGGTAGGTTTATTTCTCCCCTTTATTTTTTCTTTTTAATTTGTTATTGTAATTGTTTTTTAGTTAATTTAGTATAATAAATGTAATGTAATTTAAATGTTGAAATAAAATCTCAATTCAATAGGTAGTTTGTATGGATATCCCCGATGGAGCTCTTCACACAGTTTTCCTACCAACAACATATTTTATTTTAATTTAATTATTTATTTTTGAAGTGAATATGTAACTAAATATTCTGTGAATATTTCAAGCGTCTACCTGTTGCCGTTTTCAATATCGAGCAAAAAAATCCCGTTTGATGTATGGGAGCCCCCTTAAATATTTATTTTATTCTATTTTTTTAGTATTTGTTGTTATAGTGGCAACAAATATACATCATCTGTGAAAATTTCAACTGTCTAGTTATCACGGTTCATGAGATACAGCCTGGTGACAGACGGGACCCTATTATTAAGGCTCCGCTAGCCTTAGTAACTGTTCTAAGTACTTAAAGTGTCTCTGGGATTCGTGTTTGTATTTATCATTTTATTGAGCTGCTTATCATTCAGAATACATTCGCCCCTTGCCCCGGCGGCACCAACACGCAGCGTCAATGAACGCTCCCCGGGGACCCATTACAGCGATATCTTCGACTAGCGAAGTGCCTGCCGGAGCGAAATGATTGTTATTTATTACGCAGATAGGCAATGCAGTCAGACTGGTATAACTCTGATGTAACCTATCTTTCCCAAAGATCCTAGGTAGGGTATCGACATCTCCACTGTACGACTTTCAGCCTATCGTTACACGTGGATGTATTCCACCGGGACCGGGAGTGATCAATCACAACACAACATCTATTAGCAGTCGCCAGCAGTCTGCGCCGCGTCGTAGGACGTACATACCTACGTAAGCACGGAATGTACTTCAATCTTAATCCCATAATACCATTAGCTATGTCTCGTACGTGATTTGAGTGCTTGTCAAAGCAACGGCATTGACGCTCAACTAGATTGCATTTTAGGGTTCCGCAAAAATGTTTGAGCGTAACTGTCCATCAGCCGTTTGTTATGGCTGTTTTTCATAATGACTATTAATGCTTTCCCTCTTTGATTCATTCGTAGTAAAACGTCTTACTTTTTTACCGAAATTATAAAATATCAAACTTCTTTTAAGAATATAGGTAACTCAGCTTCAACTTCTTTTAAGGTTATAGATTATAGGTAATTATAGGTACTCAACTATGTAATTAAATCTCATCGAAAGATAGAATTTATTCAAGTCTGACAAATTAATTGTTAGTAGTTTTAAAGAAAACTTTTACAGGTAAACAAAAAGTATTTACAGTAACAGACACCCAATCAGGAAGACCAATAGTCGATGCCAACTAGTATTTACAAACTCATCTGTTCCTTTGTTGAAACAAAGAAAACAGTCTACCAACTACGATCTGTATTTAATGGAGGGTGAAATTACCGGCCGTAGCCCGTAGCTCGTAGCGCGTAGCTCGTAGCTCCAAGCCCGTAGCGCGTAGCAAAGGTCTTGCGGTAGACTTATTCCTATCGTACCCAAGTCGTGCGCTCGACCAATGGACATGATTTACTTTTAAAAAAGTACGAGAAGCAATTTCGAGTTGTTCTGCCTCATTGTCCTAGCGGTAGCAAACAAATAACACACAATTACTATGTATATATTGTTTGGCAAAGAAAACAGTTTGGCTATCTGCTACAGTCCCCACAAAGGTTCTATTCAATTTCACTTCACAAGAGGAACCGGAAAATTAGTTTGTCTGTTTGTATGAAATGGCTAAAAGTTGTTGATGATCAACTTAGATTACAAACAAAACCTTATCAAATTGCCGATCTATTTGCGATGTCGAGGTGGAAATAGAATTAGATTGCCCCATTTATTTTTACCTTTCGGCTTAGAAAGAATGAAAGAAAAATAGGTTTATTTGTCACAGAAACACGTGCATACAAAAAGATAACAGTAATCAGCAATATTAACCAAAATAGATCTAAATACGCGTCGAATGGACGAGTTGATTGACCTTCAAGTATGTAGCTAGTACTATATATGTGTGTTTGCAAATATGCTACGCGGTGCAGATACAATTCCACACAAACAATAAGGGATCAGTTCGCGTCATAAGCTCGTTGGGCTCTCCCTAATCAAACCGTGGGAAGAACCCTAGTGGAAACGGGACGAATGAGTACCCATTGTTAAATTGCAATATGCAAAGCGTCTCAATAAGAGATATTGAAGCATGCGACATGAGCGGTATGGTATTCAGTATAAAAAAGTGTATATACCTACTCGTCTAAACAAAGCGGCGGCATGAAAGCTTTCATTCGTGAACACGTCTAGTAGTAATTAATGGTGTCTGGTCTAATTTTAGATGATTAGCAATAAACATATTTTTCATGTAGAGGTACTACAACGAGCTTGATAGAACTAGTAGGTATTCTAGTGTAGAACAACAACAACAAAACAACAATATAATGGCGGTTGCCTATTCACTTGTTGAGTACGAATTGTTAACGAAACAAGAGGAAGGCGGTACCGACTGAATAAAATATTCTAATTCGTCCAACGAATAAAACATCAAAACGTACCTACGTAACCTTACGTATAATTTTCATAAACATGATAATAACATAACATTATTTTTTGTTTAACTTTTCACTCTACTTATTATTAACATTAATTGTATACAGTAGATTTGTGGTTTAGTTATATCTTCACTACCTGCGCCTGCGATTCCGTCCGCCTATGGCAACGGTAGTGCCACAGCAACAAACGACGGCAGTGTGCAGTCACTCAGGACGCCCACTAGACATCAGTCTGATGAATCCGCTCACTCAGGCGACCCGGCACTCAAACACTCAGGACTCAGCCTGAAGGTGGAGAATGAAACCGGTCACTCATTAACAATCCTTTTAATTACCCTTTCAACAACCGCCACGGCCTCGACATATTTCATCCTAAAACTTAATTTATAAATTAGAATGTAACTCTGTCTGTCTGTTATATTTTCACAAACTAACGACTGAACGGATTTCGATGAAATTTGGCATACTGGTAGATCATGACCTGGTTAAGACATAGGGTACTTTTTATCTCGGTAGTACGTTCCTATGGTATGATATCCATCCCTTAGCGGGCGAAGCCGCGGGCAATATCAATTATCTGATTTACTATTCACCATTATGCAGCACCTACTGTATATATGGCACTGGCACAGTCAATCTTGGGTTACTGTATTACGGTCTGGGGAGGTGCTTGTAAAACCTATATGATACGCCTCGAGAGAGCCCAACGATCATTGTTAAAAGTCATGACTTTCAAGCCATACCGGTTCCCTACAAAAACCCTATATGAAAGTTGTCAAGTACTCTCAGTGAGACAACTATACCTCTTTAATCTAATATTAAAACAACATGAAATTACACCTGTAAATCACACAATTAAACAAAAAAGAACTGTCGGTAATGTATGTAGCACAATTAAATGTAAGACCGCATCCGCTCGGCGACAACGACTATATCTATCTACACAAATATATAATAAAATAAACACCATTCTCAACTTTAGCCCACTAACAAAAAGTAAAGCAAAGACAATGCTGAACTCCTGGCTCCAAACACTGGATTATTTACAAACACAAAACTTAATTAAGGAACAGTACTCGGGATGATTAAATAGATATGTACGCAAATCAACTCCTATTTAAAACCCTAAGTCCAGCCAATAATCACGATCATTCACTCATACACTCATTCACACACACACGCACACACACATTACACACAAACTCACACACACGACAAACAAGAGCAAGTATGTTTAATTTTAAGTAAAGTATTTTAACATTTTATCTCTTATTTTCCTATTGTATTAAAATTGTTAGTTCTAAAAGCGGGTGAAGACACTGACTCCTGTAACACAGGTCTCACCTAGCTCAGGAGTTAGGGCTTCAAATGTATGTGCAGCCTTTTTATGTCAATAAAATATTTTTATTATTTTTTTATTTTTATACCTACCATCAGTAATTTTCACTGATACACTAAAAATATTCAATTCGACATAAACTGCAAGGCTTCCTTACTTAAGCTGTTAGTTTTAGCCTCCATCCTAATCTGCCGAAACAGCTCCACCGTCGAGCCCGTGGACTCTCGGAGTCAAGTGCGCGATCGATCGCGGGGCTTCACAAGGTTAAGACGCAAGCCTGGCTGGCCATCATTATCTCATTAGAGAGCAGCGCCGATTGATCCAATGACAGTCGGAACGATTGACGGCTAATCGTAATGGAATTAACTACGTTCAGCCAGGTAACTGCTGGACAGGATTGGAAATCTGTAGAATAGTGTGTGTAGCTCTAATTTATTAAAAAGTTACTTACATTTATGCTACTTTACATGTGTTATGCACAAGTTTCGCCCGTTGTTACTAACTATAATTGTTATCTTGTCAGTTTTCGTAAGCATAGTTTATTTGTTAAACTTTTTCAGATATCCATTCTAATATTATAAATTCGAAAGTAACTCTGTCTGTCTCTCTGTCTGTCTATCTGTCTGTCTGTATGTATGTGTGTTCACGCCTAAACCACTGAAGGAATTTCGATAAAATTTGGCAAGGAGATAGATGGCATCCGGGGAAGGACATAGGTTACTTTCTATCGACATACCACGCGGGCGAAGGCGCGGGCGGAAGCTAGTGTATAATAATCTAATGCTCTCGAGCATTTGGTTTCCCTTTCAATTCAATATTGCCTAAATTAAAGTGTTGCAGTCGACTCCCTAATGATAGGTACCACAAAAACATCTATAATATATTTACTTAGGGATTTACTTATAAACGTTGATTCAAGTTAAGTGACATTAAAACGTCAAAAATGTATGGTTAAACAGTCGCTAGTCATTACTTAACTTAAAGCAACGTTATAAATAAACCCCATTAATGTAAAAGTGCATGTGTTTTTGAACCTCGCCGTTCCTGATAAACTTAGAACAAAATGGCAATGTGAGAAGTGCAACTTGACCTACTCGGTGAGTATTATAATTATCTGAAATTCAGTGATGCATACACACTATAGGGTACTGTGTAAATCGTAACATCCAGGGAACATTAGGTGTTCCTCAGGGCACTCAGGCCAACCTAGGGCCTGGCATAACATAAATTAGCTTGTTCTGGGAATTGAAAGTATAGAAGAAAATATATGTTGCGGCAACCGCAAATAAATTGGGATAAGGGCAGGAGAATGAGGTAACATGGTATGGTTAAATGACGATGATGATGAAGTCTGGGAATGAATTTGTTCCGCCTGAATGAGGTAACATCACTACAAGAGTCGCACATCACGGTACTACTAAGTCTGTGTCACTTGGTGTCACTACGGTTCTTGACAGGAACCGGAATTATTAACAACATACCTGTGGGCCTAAACCGGGCACTTTAGCAATTCCTCTAAAAGCATTTCATTTCCTGAATTTTCAGCTGACATTAGCAATTCCTCTAATTTGACATAAAAGCAATTCATAATATATAATGTAGAACATTTTACGAATCTCCATAGAAAACTGTCACACAGATGAATTGTTTCGTTATATGAATCACACGCAGCATCATATTATGAATTGCCAGATTGTAACATTTTACGATGAATTATAATATTTTCCTATTATGATTCTGCCAAAGCGACCTTTAGCCAGGTCCAAGGCTTCTGTTTGGACCTGGCTAGTTATTTCTCTAAAGTGATTGTATGAACCTACATAACGATTTTGCTAATGTTCCTGGCTGATTAAACTGTATAACCTGTGGATCAATTTCGTACACTTGGCTTGTCCTGCCCGCCTACGCGCCTGTTCGCTCCTTACTCGTGGACCACAATGCGCGGCCCTTATGCCGCCGAGTTTCACACAGCATTTGTAAGCCACCACGGAACTATTAGTTATAGCACAGGTTATACCTAGTTTAAGTGACAGTGTTAACAATATTGTAATTGTTTAAATGCAAGTAGTATATGATTATGATGTGTGTTAACTGTTGTATACCTAGTCGTAAACAGCTGGTGTTTTGAATCTTATCCATAACTGATAAGCTCGTTATTCCCGTGCGAATTGTGTTATCAAATACATAGAATGTTAAATAATCTAATCTCGGTTTATCACTACTTGAAAGTATTATCTATCGATCAGTTTCTATTATCTATAATAGTCGATGACATTTAACTTATATTCACCGGCTTTATCTAGTTACATACATTTTAAAACATCCTTTATTGTTTGTGCTTCAGAGCAGGGTCAGACTGACCATATAGTCGAGGTGGCGTTTGCCAGCCGGGCCCTAGCTTGCGCGGGCCCCCCGTGGCAGAGACGGCGGAAGGTGTGGGCGATGTAGGCGACCGCCTACGGCCTCGCGGTCCGAGGGGTCTCGCACCACGATGGTTTATGCATTACTTAAAAACCGTGAACTCGACATAAAAAGTTTACTCTTCATAAAACGATAAATATATTGACATGTTTTTATTTAGTTTAGCAACATTTGCTAGCGTTGCGTTGCTATCGTGGGGAATCCCCGCCGGCTAGAACTGGGGATTTCCCATTCTGTTTGTTTACATTACTTTCAACGGCTAGGAAGTCAATCAAGTATCGGGTGCGGGGCCCCCGATTCTGGGAGACCCCCAAATCTTTAGAAATAGGTACTTTTGAATCAAATCCCAAACAAGGCCAAAATATGTTCACTAAGTTAAAGGCAGTATTTGTTGGGGGCCCCTTAATATAAACGTAGAGTACAAAAAATTTCGAGCTTGCTTCGCTCGCTCATAAGTCATAAGTCATTTATTAATTAACAATAAATTGTATCTGAAATTACATGCATCATAAAAGAAAATAAAATTACAGGCAAAAACACGTTAAATAATTATTACACAATGCTTAAATACAATATATTAAAAGGAGTTTCTTTATATATCATCAACAGCATACAGACACTTATTCAACAGGGAACTTCTAAGTTGATTTTTAAAAGAGCTTGAGTAGATAGCTCTTTTTATGTCTAGAGGCAACTTATTAAATATTTTAACCGATTGATATCTGGGACTGTGCTTCACAATATTCAAATTAGGCTGTACCTTGTAACACTTAATGTCTTGTCTACGTGTGCTTTCTCTAATTTGCCGTTCTTCTGCTGTCTCATACTCATGTATATATTTGGCCAAGTTACTTAGAAGTACAAATACATAAATGCTCGGCACTGTTAGTATGTTCAGATGTATAAAATGCTCACGGCAACTCTCTCTTTGCGGGATACGGACTAATGTGCGAATTGCGCGTTTTTGTAACACAAAGGCTCTTTTTATATTATAGTCATAACTTTTTCCCCAGAACATTATACTATATCTAATTTTTGATTCTACCAACGCGAAATATACCATTTTCAATTGCTCATTACTAATTTCTGTTCTAAGTGCTCTTAAAGCATAACAAGCGGAACATACCGATGCATTTATAGCATTTAATTCTGTTTTCCAATTTAGCTGCTCATCTATATGTATTCCTAAAAATTTAACTTCCTTGACGAGGACAATTTGGTCGTCATTCAAAACAACCTCTAAATCATCCTTGTTACGGGCTGTCGTTCTAAATAATAGTACATTGGTCTTTGCAGTGTTGATTAACAATTTGTTCATAGTGAACCACACGTGAAATGCTTGCAATGCTGCATTTACAGTCTTAGTTAATATATCTATGTCATTTGCTGCTACTATGGCATTTGTGTCATCTGCGAAAATTACTATATTAATGCCAGGTAAAATTGAATTCATGTAATTAATTAAATCATTAATAAATAAGATAAATAAAACAGGTCCCAATATAGATCCTTGCGGGGCGCCCGTAGTCATCATTATAGTACCTGATTTGTAAACCTTTTTGTAGCCATTTTGTATTTTGTCAATTTCTACGAACATTTTTCTGTTTTTGAGATATGAAGCGAATAATTTCAAGGCCCTACCTCTTATACCATAATGAGTCATTTTTCTAAGAAGTAATGCATGGTCTATAGTGTCAAACGCGGAACTCATGCATCCTACATTCTCTTTTTCTCAGACTTTTCTGTAATAGTAAAAGTCAACGTCAAAGTCAAATAATTTATTTCAAGTAGGCACATTAAAGGCACTTTTGAACGTCAAATACATAGATATAGAACTGATTCTAGTTGCCCCTTCCAAAAGGTAGTTTTCGTATGGAGAAGAATGGACAAGAAACTCCACCGTTACTCTTTAAAAAAAATGTTTTACAATATTTGGTATACATCAATTATATAATTACATGTGAAGACGATGCACCGAGAATACAATTAAAACATGTCTTTGTAGAAAGATTTTTTACATTTTTAGGACCCTTTTTGTATAATAGATTAAATAGAATACTTAGTATCTATAAATTAAATTACTTTAGCTGTAAAAAAAATATACTTAATTTTTTACTAACCCTAGATTATGCACAAACGGAAGATCTACTTGTTGTCTGCAAATAGAACCGCTAACGTGCCTCTTTGTTTTTATGTACCTAAGTTCTTGCTTTAGTTTTTTAATTTTGTACTCATTGTTAATTTATTAAAATAAGTATCTATGCACTTTCTAGCCTGAAGCACAGGTTCAACCTAGTTCAGGCAAATATGCAACTGTGCTCTATTTTAAACTGTTATTGTATTTATTGTAAACGTGTCCCTTCTTATAAATAAACAAATTATTATTATTATTTTCGGTGGTGTTCTTTTTCTCAGCTCTTAGGCTGGTTTTAGCTACGCTTACGGGCCAAAGCCAAGTAAATGCAGCGTGTGGTGTGTATTTAAGATGAGGGTGTGTTTTCTTCGTCTAACTGCATGAATTTCCTAACTATTCTACAGGTGTTTAATATGGCAGCTTTCTGTAGGTTAATATAAACGGATTCTTCTAAATCTATTAGTTTCAGGCTACGGAGAAGATGGTTGGGGATAACACCGGTCGTGGAGAGAACTATAGGGATAACGTACACTTTTTCTTGTCTCCAGATTCTTGTGACTTCTTCTTTAAGTTCAGCATATTTACTTATTTTTTCAGATATGGTTTTTTGTAGGTTATGGGTGTTAGGAACTGCAATGTCTATAAGGTAAGTGATTTTTCTAATTTTATCCTGTAGCGTTATATCTGGTCTGTTATAGTGGATAGTTCTATCTGTAAGTATGGCGCGATCGTAGTACATTTTGTGTGTATCATTTTCTAGTATAGTTTGTGGTGTGTACTTGTAGTATGGCGTGTTAGAGTTTTGTATGAGATTGTGTTTGAGTGCTAGTTTTTGGTGAATGATGTTTGCAACCTGGTTGTGTCTGTGAGTGTAGTCTGTCTGTGTGAGGGTTGTGCATGCTCCGGTTATGTGTTGTATGGTTTCTGATTGAATGTGGCATCTGCGGCATTTATCGTTAGTGATGGTAGGGTCTTTAATGATAAATTTCCTATAGTTTTTGGTGTTGATGATTTGATCTTGTATAGCTATGATAAAGCCTTCTGTTTCAGGGAACAGGTTTCCTATTTTAAGCCACTTATTTGATGCTAATTTGTTTATGTGGGACTGCTCTAGGTCATGAGGGTGTCTACCGTGAAGGACTTTCTTTTTCCAGTTTTCAATTTTTAGGTTTTGTGGGTCAGTGTTGTTTATGTCTTGTATATTTTGTTCGTTTAAGTTAAGCGGGGTGTAATTAAAATCATTTAAGGTAATAACTTTGTGTATGTTACTAGTGTGAGATTTTGTGTAGAAAAATGTTTTTAGCCGAGTGATTTGTTTCTGCCAAAGGTGATGTATGTCGATTAGGCCTCTCCCTCCGTTTTGTCTTTTGATGGTGAGTCGTTCGATCGCAGATTTAGGATGTAGGTTGTTGTGTTTTGTGAGTGTAGTACGTGTGATTCTTTCTAACTGTTCGATGTCAGTTTTTGACCATTTTATTACTCCGAATGAGTAGGTCAATATTGGTATGGCAAAGGTATTCAAGGCTTTTATAAGATGTTTTCCAGATAGCTGTGTTTTGCAAATTGCATTAATTCTTCTCCTATATTCCGAATTTAGTGTCTGTTTAATTGCTGTGTGGTCAAGTCCCTTAAGTTGTTTGTATCCTAAATATTTGTATAGATCTGTTGGTTCCATAGCTGCTATTGTGTCGGTGTCACTAACTGCATAATTGCCGGGTTTTACTTTTCCTTTTATAATATGCAATGTCCTGCACTTATCTAATCCAAATTGCATATTAATATCCTGACTAAATGTTGTCGTTACTTCTATAAGAGTTTTCATTTCTTTTTCAGTTCGAGCATATAACTTAATGTCATCCATATATATGAGATGCGAGATAATAATATCACCGGTATTATTTTTAAAATTATATCCAGCCCGACACCGATTGAGTAAGTTAGATAAGGGGTTCAGGGCGAGACAGAACCAGAGAGGGCTCAGGGAATCCCCCTGGTAGATGCCCTTCCTAATATGTATCTGTCGAGTTATGAGAGTGCTTAGACGATTATTTATGTGAAGTGAGGTTTTCCAACGTGTTATTACAATGCGCAAAAAATCAATTATTTTAGAATTAATTTTATATATTTCTAGGATTTGTATTAACCAAGAGTGTGGAATGCTATCAAAAGCTTTTTGGTAATCTATATAAGTACAGTGTAGGTTTCTATTTTTTGTGGTGGCATGTTTATGGATAGTAGAGTCTATAACTAACTGTTCTTTGCATCCCATGTGGCCTCTCCTACATCCCTTCTGCTCCTCTGCTATAATATTGTGGCGTTCAATGTGTGAGTTGATTTTATTAGTGATGGCTGATGTTAGTATTTTGTAAATTGTGGGTAGGCATGTGATTGGTCTGTATTGGGAAGGCTCTGAGGTGTATTTAGTTTTAGGTAGCATGTATGTTATTCCTGTGGCAATGAATTCGGGTATGTCCTGTTCTCCTAATACTATATCTGTTAAATTTTTTGCTATGGATTTGTGTAGTATCGTTAATTTTTTATACCAGAAATTTTGTATTTTGTCTATACCCGGTGTCTTCCAATTATGTAATCTAGCTGTTAAATATGTAATTTCAGACTCTGTTATTTCTTTAAATTCCATTTCGTCTATTGCTCTCCATTTTGTTGCTTCTTCTGTAATCCAATTCGCTTTATCATTGTGATGTATCTGGTCTTCCCAAATGTTAGACCAAAATGTTTCCAAGTGTTCTTTTGAGGGTGTGTCTGTGTTCTCTGTTGTTGAATTTGTGTGCGGTTTCTGTATATTTCTATAAAATATTTTTTCATTTGTAGCAAATATGGCATTATCTTTTTTTCGCTGTTGTGCCTTCAAATATCTCCTAAGCCTATGGACTTTAAGTGCCAATTTTTGTTTTAATGTGTCTAAAAACTCTTCAGGCTTTATATTGTTATCTTCGTGTCTAGTGTGTGTAAAATTGTTTTTAAATATTGTTTCAACTCTTTTAACTAGTTTTTGTGATCTACTACCGTTGATGTAATGTGTGAGTCTCCCACAGTCTGCTCTTAATTTTTCAATGTCTTTTTCTAGTCTCAGTTGCCATGGTGGTTTGACAGTGTCTCTTTGTATTGTGTTTCTTGAGTGTTCTGTGATTTTAAAGTTGAGTTCTTCAGAAATAACTACCGCTGTGCAATAAATAAGGGTGTGTATGTCAATCAATTGCGTGTCGTTACATAAAAACTGTTTTAGTATATCTTCATTAAATAAATTAACTAAACGGAAAAGGTTAGGGCTATATTTTAGTTTAGGTAGTTTTGGTCGAGCTGCTGGGTCCATCCCAGAGTACTGTGTTAGTGCTGTTCTAAATTTGTCATTTATTTCTTGTATATACATATCTGTTATCGGGTTTTGATTCACGGCGGCGAATGTCTCAATATCATTTTCTAATGTTAGGGTTATAGATTCGGTTTGTGTGGATATGTGTGATGTTTGTGATTGATTGTATGGTTGAGATTCAAAATTATATTGTAATTGAGTGAGCGATTGTGGTTGAACTTGTAGACTGTTTTCGTTTGTGTTTTGTGTTATAGTGTTAGTGTTTGCAAAATTTTCTGATTCTCCTTGTATCAATTGTTTTCGTACTTCTTCTTTTAACTGATCTAATTCGACTTGTGATAAGAGTTTATTCCTAACTATAGTTCTTCGTTGGTCTGAAATGCGTTGTTCTGAAACGGAAATCTCAGGATATTGACGGGAAAAACGTTCATGCAGTTGTTGTCTGTAGGTGGTCATGTCGGTCTCTAATTTAGTGATGTGTAGATAAGTTCGCATGATAAATAGGTTAACTTCTTTGCTCCATCTCATGCGAACTCTAGCTTTCCCAGCCTTGGTGGACGTGGGTAAGAAGGTTGATACCTCCCGCGCAACATTCAAGGCCGGAGTGGGTGAAACTGTATTAAAACTAGTTATGGGAGTGGGTGATAGTATGGGTGAAGATGATATTGATGGTGATGATGTTCTTGAAGGTGCGTACGATACTGTACTTGGACTATAAGGCTCTACAGGGGTGTCTGTCCTGTTTGTCAGTCTATCACCATCGTCAATGGTTTCGGCTGTAGCATCTTTGTCGGTGGGAGCCCGCCTGCTCAACTCCTCACCGCTGACGGTTCGCATGCTGAGACACCCAGCGTCAGCTCCAGGTGCGCCCCGGCGATCGCCCCCGGGCAGCGGTCCTATACGTTTTCTTTTTGAACGTGTCTCCATTTTGAATGGGTTTCCAGAGCCACGTTAGCCACGCCAGTAATTTCTATTTCGTGTGTCCGCCCCCCACGTGATTAGATGGTCAATCAGGACGTGTGGTTGTTCGGGGGGCTTATTATTATTATTATTATTATTATTATTATAGGTAAAAAGAATTAAAAGAATTAAAAATTGAGCAATGACAAATAAATAAATTAAGTATGTGATAGATACATGGTGCTCACATATTTACAAACATTAAAGTATACGATATCACAATATTCCTACAAACTTGCAAGTAATACTAATAGGACAGTGTGTGAGTTTAACTATCATAAAATGTAAAAAAAATCGATGATATACAAATAATAAATTATACAATTAGATTAGCAACCAGTTTGATTTTTTCCAGACTCGAATTTGTCCTATAGAGGCAGACCAGCTTGTTTCCAAGCATTCTTATCTTGGATATAATCCTCTAATTTGTAATATGCTTGTTTACAAAGGGTACTTTTAATAATAGGTCTTTACCTATGAAATTGCCGTTCTGCAGTACTGGCCATTTCAAACCAAAATAATTTTTGTTTGGCTAAGAATTCTAATTTCAAATTAATTTTATTTTAAAAACATGGAATTCTTTTTTCAAAAGAAGGCATTTGTTTAATGATTAGTGTTACATTTTCATCGCATTTCAATCTTTTTCGTCATCATGGATACGTTAAAAATTCGAGTAATTATGGAATATGAGTACCGCCGTGGCAGCAATGCGGCACAAGCGGCACGCAACATCAACGACGTTTACGGAGCTAACACTACAAACCAACGCACCACCTGTTATTGGTTTGCTCGCTTCCGTTCTGGAAATTTCGACCTGAAAAATGAACCTCGCGGTCGTCCGAAGACTGGTCGACAATGACGAATTAAAGGCGATTGTGGAAGCTGATGATACACAATCTACGGCTGAATTAGCAGCAGCTTTCGACGTTAGCGTCAAAACAATATTGGTCCATTTGCGTCAAATTGGCAAGGTAAAAAAGCTTGACAAATGGGTGCCCCACGAACTCAATGATCGCCAGCGCGAAGTACGCGTCTAGGCGTGCCTTGCACTGCTCAACAGACACACAAATGAAAGAATTTTGAACCGCATTGTTACCTGCGATGAAAAATGGATTCTGTTTGATAACCGCAAGCGCTCAGCAAGTTGGTTGGATCCTGGTTCAGTACCTAAACAATGCTCTAAACGAAAACTTACCCCTAGAAAAGTGATGGTCACTGTTTGGTGGTCTAGCGCCGGTGTGATTCATCACAGCTTCTTACCAAACGGGGTAAGCATTACTGCAGATGTGTACTGTGAAGAACTGAACACAATGATGGAGAAGCTGGCACATCTCCAACCAGCATTGGTCAATAGCTCGTCTCCGCTGCTCCTGCACGATAACGCGCGACCTCATACTGCACAGCAGACGGTCTCCAAGTTGCAAGAACTGGGGTTGGAAGCTCTCCGTCATCCGCCCTACTCACCAGACCTTGCGCCTACAGACTACTACTTTTTCCAGAATTTGGATAACTTCTTGGCGGGAAAAAAATTCAATACCCGAGAGGCAGTACAAACTGCCTTTGAAGAATTTGTTGCCTCCCGTCCAGCTGATTTCTTGAGGAAGGGCTTCAATAAACTGCCACTGCGTTGGCAAAGATGCATTGATTGCATGGGTGATTACTTCGATTAATACAAATAAAAAATACATGAAAAAAATTCGTTTAAATTTTTTCATACAAAACGGCAATTTCATAGGTAAAGACCTAATATAAGTTTTAAATTTTCTTTCATTTAATTGCAATATATCACTAGGTATTTTGTTATAGCATTTAACGCAGTACCCTATAAAAGATACTTTAGCTAATCTGAAAAATGGTTAATCTATTTTATCTTTATTTCTAGTGTTAAAATTATGTCTATCACTTATTTTATTAAAAAGATTTAGATTTTTTCTTACATACATAATATTCTCATAAATGAATTGGCAAGGTACCGTCATAATATTAATCTTTTTAAATAGTTCCTTGAGAGATTCGCGGCGACATAGATTATAAATGACTCTGCCAGCTCTCTTTTGCAAAACAAAGATGGATTCAATGTCAGCAGCCCGACCCCACAGTAAAATGCCATACGACATAATGCTGTGGAAGTAACTGAAATAGACCAAACGCGTGGTTTCTACATCTGTTAACTGTCTTATCTTTCTAACAGAATAAGCGGCCGAGCTTAGCCACCCCGCAAGAGATGTTATATGGGGTCCCCATTGTAATTTCTCGTCTAGCGTGATTCCCGGGAAAACTGCTTGATTAATAAATTCCAGTTTTTCTCCATTCAATATGATGTCACATTCGCTACTTCTAACATTAGGTAATTTAAATCGAATGAATTTGTTTTTTTTTTTTAATTTAGTACCAAATTATTTACCGTAAACCAATCTTGGACCTGAAGAATAGCGCTATTCACGTCGTCAAGTTTTTTTGACCGTCGGTTTATTTTAAAAATCAATGATGTGTCATCTGCAAATAAAACCATCTTCGGTTGATTTAGTAGTAATTGGGGTAAATCATTAATGTAAACTAAAAAGAGGAATGGACCCAATATCGAACCTTGAGGAACGCCCATTGCCATTTCAGACCCCAATGAGTTTACGCCGTTTACTTGAACTTTAACTTTTCTATCTTTCAGATATGATCTTAGTAAATCAAGAGCTGTATTCCTAACCCCATAGTGCTCTAGTTTCAGCAGAAGTGTCTCATGGTCGACGCAATCGAACGCCTTCGAGAGGTCGCAAAAGATTCCAATGGCATCTTGTGCTTCTTCCCAGGCCTTAAAAATGTTCTTTATTAGACAAAGTAACTTAGTAGACAAAGTAACTGCTATTTATGTATGAATTTATGTATGAACGTATTGTCAAAGAAAACCTTACCTATCAGGGGCAGGGTCCTAAAATTTTCGAGCTACGCTCGCTCATTCATACGTTCCCAAACTATTCTGTATGGGTCGACAAAGTAATTGCTATTTTTATATAAATGTTCAAATCAACATCTACCCTATCCAGATTGCAAAAATTTTTCGAGCTCGCTTCGCTCGCTCTAGCATCATGTATTCGTTTACCGCTTCAACTTTTTCGTTTAAGTCAAATAATCAAAAGAAAACGTAACCTGTTTGAGGTAGTGTGCCTAAGATTTCTCAACTGTTTTTTAATTTTATTTATCTTCTTGCCCCACCAACGGGCCTCGCGAAATGTACCTCGCCCACACTAAATTCAGATCTTGCGCCGCCACTGCCCCGTGGGGCGGTAGTGGGGCGGTAGGTAGGTATAGTAGATAGTAAACATACGTTTATATTTTTTAATAACACATTTATGAACAACTCTTCAAACATGAGTAAAGCCACAGACATCAATTAGCCGTGATCGCCTTACTAACAGCAAAAAAATAATGTTGAACTTCATCTAAAGTGGGTGATAGACGTGCATACTCATAGAACGTGGTCTTTAAGTTCGCAACCTTACTCGGCTCGCAGCCGGTGAGTTGGTGACACACGTGAAGCTTGCTCAAAATTGCATTGTTAAATTGGTTTGCGGCTCGCGGTGGTGACAGACGGGCGAGTAATCTCGCCGAGCCATAAGTACGCGTACTTGCTTGCACGTCTATCAACCCTTTAAAGGTATCATTATTTTCCGATAGTGTCCCATCTATCAGTATCCCGTCCCGGGCCCCGGGCTTGCGGGGAGCCACCCGGGCTCTTCCAGCCCAGTCCGACCCTGCTTCAGTACAACGCAGTATCCAAAATATGGGCAGTTACTACTTTTAATAGTCACATAAAATCGAAGAAATAGTGTAAAGTTAGTATCGGAACATTAGCTGTATAAGTGTAACAATAAAGTAACAAATTGCCCGCAACAGGTACGAAAACAGCTTTTATCGTTCTTGCCCTATGTAATAAAGGCGGCTAGTAAATCGTGCGTAAATGTCCGGCTTTCGGGACCCGTGTTAAGGCTCTTATATACTGGCGCGATTCGTCGCGCGACGCGAATTTTAACAAAACAATTTCTGAGAAAACTTCACGGCGAACAATGCGGCGGCGTCGCGTCGCGCGACAAATCGCGCCAGTATGTAAGAGCCTTTATGAGACCTGGCGAGGCATTTAATATTATTTTCGTGGTGGTCGCTGCCACCTGCCACAGACCACAGCTGGAACTGACAGTTGCTAGGCAGAAAGTATGCGTACTACTTACTGGTGTAGTTTGTGGTTACGATTAGTAATTTGTGTGGAGAATATGTTGAACTATGTGATCTCATTTAGCCACATGTGGTCGTTTTGACGGCTTAAGCAGCAGAGGTTGTTGTTAACTGAGTGCTTGACTACTAGTAGTTTGATTTGATAAAAGCATATTATTTTAACCGAACTGTAGATGTACAGTCGGGTAAATTAATTGTTTATCAAATTGATATCCTTTGTCAATTTGCCGTGTTATAGCTATTTCAAGGCTCTTACATACTGGCGCGATTCGCCACGCGAGGCGAATTTTAACAAAACAATTTCTGAGAAAAGTTCACGGCGAACAATGCGGCGGCGTCGCGTCGCGCGACGAATCGCGCCAGTATGTAAGAGCCTTCATACAACTGTCAAAGAATGACATTTTTAATTTGCATACATTTTTATAAATAAACTACCTGACTTTCCTTAGGACAAATATAATACATTAGTAAATTATGCAAAACCTGAGTTTAGAACTCTATATTATGCAATTATTCTGAAGGAAAACCAATATGTTAAAATACTTCAGAGTTTTGTGAACATACCCTCTGAAAGTAAGAATTTAGTGTCACCTTTGCGGCACATGAACACATCAGCCCGACACCCGGCGCAGACTGCTGAATATTGTATAGAGTTGGGAAGATATCGTAACTACGCCTCACCGCACAAACACAGGGCGAATCCACCCTGCCCAGAAGAATATTGAATGTACAGTATGCAGTGCCTTTTCAAGACTATTTTAGATTTCTGCCTCTTGCTTCCTATGAAATGAACCGTTCAAGTTGTAACTAATATTATACATAATATTTTTTTGTAACACGTTGGCAAGTTAATTCATTTTTTTTCTTTTGGTCGGTATTTTTTTTTTTGCATGTGTGGACGCTGTACCTTTGCGGATTAACTGAAACGCCCTTTTTTAGTTAATATCAAATATTATACTCAAATATAATTTGTTTTCTTTTGTTAAAGTACCCTAACCATAATTTTATGCATATCCGTATGCAGATGGCTATAATTTCTGTAGCTGATCCCTTCCGCCAACTACTAACCCACTCCAACACGAAACCGGGGCAACATGATGACCTATTCGTTACAAAATTAATTCAATATCCTCCCGTCAGTTGCATGTCGGTTGTCGGCCCTCTCTGATAAATAACGGCTGCTATCGATCAAGCGACCAAATGAATTGATCGTGCATTTTTTACCCGACTGCCCCAGAAGGAGGGTAATGTTTTTCGAGAGTATGTATGTATGTATGTATGTATGTATGTCTATTTCTTTGGCACGCTCTGTAGCCTAAATGGCTTGATGGATTTTAACATTTGAGGTGTCGTTAGATTCGTCTTAATTGTACGAGTGACATAGGCTATATAATATTTATATATTGCAGCTAAAAATACAAAAAAAAAGTGAGAAAGTTTAAAAAAAAAAAATTACAACAATATTAGTAATATCAAATAAAAACTAGTAATGACTCAATCCCAAATCGAGTGCAACCGCGGGGCACAGCTAGTAATCTATATCTATACTAATATTATAAAACTGAAGAGTTTGTTTGTTTGCTTGAACGCGCCAATCTTAGGAACTACTGGTTGTAATTGAAATATATTTTTGTGTTAGATAGTCCATTTATCGAGGAAGGTTATAGGCTATATAACATCACGCTAAGACCAATAGGAGTGGAGCATAAATGAAAAATGTTGCAAAAACGGGAAAAATTATTCCTTTTTGAGAGCTTCCGTTGCGTGCGCTGCGTAAACGGTTAAAGTTACGCAAATATCATGTATCATGGAATTGTTCCTCTTTAAAATTTCTAAAAAAAAGTCCGCAACAGCATATGTCTATCTTTTATGATAGACTCACTATAACCTTTTTTATGGTAATCAAATTTGTTCGAAATTATTGCATTATATTTGCGAAGGGGTTTTATCAACATAGTATTAATTCTTATTCAAATAAATAGTTTTAACACCAACGGTATTTATGTAGCAGTAAAATACTTTTTAATTCATTGGAATTGGACATTTAATTTCGAAGTTATTACGAGTATAATAAAAATGCAATAAGCGAACCGTTAGTCGCCGGCGGCGGCGCCGCGCCTCCACGACTTTCCCTACTTTAGAAAGGAGAGGATGGGCACACGGGTAGGGAATAGGACATAGGATACGTTTTATCCCTACATTTCCACGGGATCGAGACCTACGCGGGTGAAACCGCGGGGCACAGCTGAAGTGCTTAATCATCGATACCAATTGAATGAGCCGAAACAGATACATCTGCTGTTAGTTGTCTCGTAATTGGGTTGTCTGCAGATTGTCCTGGTTGTATAATAATATTGCAGTGTCATTGGATTAATATAGGGTACAAAATTTCAAGTTGATCGGATGAGAGGAAGTGTTAATTTATTTCCATTTTATCAGCTAAATATCCTCAACCAGCTGAACTGATTTTTACCAAACATAGTTAAGACCCATCCCGTTTAAACCTGCCTTTTAATAAAAAAAAGCTGCATTGGAATAGGACCTTCCGTTTCGGAACTACGATGCCACGGACACCCACTCGCTCACACAGAACACCATAGGCATCAAACTTATTACCGTACTTGCTTCATTTTATTCATGGGGTAAGTCAAAAAAAGATTAACTAGTTATTAGTTAATAATATTTTTTACCTGACTGCCCCAGAAGGCTTTTCGAGAGTATGTATGTATGTATGTTTGTATGTATGTATGTCTATTTCTTTGGCACGCTCTGAAGCCTAAACGGCTTGATGGATTTTAACATACGAGGTGTCGTTAGGTTCGTCTTAATTGTGGGTGTGACATAGGCTATATATTTTTTTTTTAATTCCATCTGGAAACAAAAAAAAAAGGAAGGGGAAGGTTTTTTTTTTAAAATAAATTACAAAATTACAATATTGGTATCAAATAAAAGCTAGTAATGAGTTAATTCCAAATATATAAATTAATAAAACTAAAAAGCTTGAAATAAAACAAATTATTTAAAAAACAAAAAACCCGCCTGCAAAAACGCATAACTTAAAAGAGAAAAACAAGCATTCTAATCTGTAGAATTTTGGTATCACAGGCGGGGAACAAACTAATAACCTGAAATATGGTGTAACTTTTGTTTGTTCCCCGCTGTTTTATTATATGTTGTGCCCCTATCCAAGATTAAATTAACCATTACAAGGTTAGTAAACAGTTCGTTCTAAGAATCCGTTTTGTACCGAATTTTACCGTATCTACACTAAATAAAATATGAGCTTTTCGTACTCATTAGAGTCGTCCTTTTTACAAGCTTTATATTAGCTTGCTCTGTTCGTATGTGTTTCCGGTTACTCCTTTTGTCATCAATATTTCAAGCACTTCCTGGCATCCGATTGAGCTGAAACTTGGCATACTCATACAACTACCGAGACATTTTGAAAAAATGATACCATGGAGCTGGTCTGATGATGGAGCCGGAAGTTAGGAATAGGAACTCCTCAATCAAACAAGATAGCACCATCGTGTTTGGACTCATTGGTTATGTATTCAAGTGCTTTGACACTAGGTGGCGTTCAAGGTCTGATGATGGAGCCGGAAGGTGGCCCTGGGAAAACCCTTTTTAGTTCATTAAAAGCTTGTTTTTAAAAAGGTTTTTACTTATATTTTATTTGTTGTAACTTTGTACCCTATAGTTTGTAGCTTTGCCCGGTTAATGTCAATAGGCTCACCCTGACTTACTTGGGACTCTAGACATATCTGGAGATGTGTGTTGCGTCACAGTTGTGTGTTCTATAGTTACACCTCTGCCTAATCCCTTCTGGGATCAGAGGCTTTATCACTTTTCTTTATAACCTAACTAATATTATAAATTCGAAAGTGAGTTTGTTTGTTGGTTTATTTGTTTGTTAGTTAGGCTTTCATGCTAAAACGGCTGAACGGATTTGGATGAAAATTTGGTACAGGGGTAGGAAAAGGACATAGGATACTTTTTATCCCCATATTCTCACGGGATTGAAACTTATGCGGGTGAAACCGCGGGGCGCAGCTAGTCTTTCTATATAATTGGTTTCAATTATTTAGAAAGACTAGCTGCGCCCCGCGGTTTTCATTACCTCAGAGACTGTTAAACGAGTTTTCGTTTAACAGTCTCTGAGGTAATGAGAAAGTTATAAAGATAATGGGTATCTCTGAATGTTATCTGGAAAGCTAAAATACAGAGAGAGCTGCGAACAAATAACTAATCGCTTTTCCTATCTGATTCTCATTTGTTCTTCTTTTAACCGACTGCAAAACAGGAAGTTATTAAGTCCTATTTTTGTATGACAGCCTCAGTTTAGAACTTCTTTCTTTTGTTCATTGTTCTTTTGATATGTCAAGGATATTCCGAATTAGGGTGAACCTTGATATCGCATAATGACACAGGTGAGGAGTCAATTACACCTATTAAAGTTTTACACTTGTCGCTTGGATGGTACTAAGTAGTTCTTGTCGCAAAAGATACTGACAAGATAAGATCAGGATTAAATGATATTGTTTTTAGAAAGTGTAATGTTTATTTGAAATAACAAACTATATTTTCCTCGGGTTACAGCGCGGCAGCGTTGCCTTTGACAATCAGAGAGATTTTGAAATTCTTACACAAGACAAGTCTGCTTTGAGATTATGTTACAGTTGAAATCGTTTGTTTTTGCTTTATTTTCCTTTGAATGTTTACATTGCTGCGAGCTGAATTATTCGATGAGGATAAAAAAATATGGCAAAAATTTAAAGCTATAAAGTAAATATGTGAGGAGAAAAGATAATATTTTACAAGCATCGCGTGTGAGTTGACAGGAGCTAAACATGACATATACACTCCCGTACACTCCCCTAACTCCATTATTATGATTTGCTTCGTCAGATGCGAAGTGGAAAATAATGGAATTAAACTCTGCATTGATGTACCTCTGAGCGGACACGGAAGTGGAACAGAAATGTTTCAAGAAGTTTCATATTAAAAACGTGCCAGATGCGTCAAAATAAACGTGCGCTTAGAATACTAAGGGGAAAGCTACATATTTATGACGTGAATACTTGACTTCACATTCACGAGGTTTATAATGAAACTGAAGGTAGTATGTAGGTGCCGTGCATACTCGTACATACGCCTGCACAAAGAACGTTGTTAAAAGTTTCACGCGACGAACATCAAGCTCTCGCGTTACGAAACTTGATGGTGTGACGACCATCCGGTTTGTGGCGACTTGTGAGTACTCACCGAGCCTTTTGAAGCGGAGGAACGCTCTCACCGTCCTCCACATGCTCTAGCTGAACTTCAGAGGCGGTAACACATCACAGAACATTACGGGAGCTTCACAGAACAGAGAAGTAATAGTCGATGACGTGCGCCACGTAGAACAGCACGCAGGTGGCGATGTACATGAACACCAGTATCTGTATGAGCATGGTGCTGCGCCCGCGGCCGCGCTCCGACTGGCCCGAGTGCCGGCTGACCAGCGAAGCCCTACTGCAAGGTGAATGCTGAACAAATGCCAATTACACAATGATCCGTTACGTAAAATGATACGTCGCCGGGTAGTGTTCACAGACGGGACACTACTAAGTCGTGTGTAAATCTGTGATATCGCCATTGTTGTGTAGTGCGTGTACCAGTGTGTTTGGGGAAATACTTTGTGTTGTTGTGATCAATCATCTCTGTGTGAATGTAATTGATCGGGTAGCGAGTACTTTTACTGCTGCTGCTATTGTGTGGCAGTATCAACAAGCGGCTTCTTTTATAGCAGTATGTTATCAAACAATAAAATCAATAGTGATTAATACAAAAGAAAAAAACTCGGTCACCGAGCACAAACCCGCGACCCTTGGCGTTACTTCCCAAGTGAATGTTGTCGGACAATCATGTCGTTATGCTGGTATACATTCCGCGCGAGTCCGGGACGACTTCTCATGGACACAACTGCAGGCACAATGAGTGGGATTTAATCATCTGTGGAACTGTCGCATCTGTTTTTATTTGCGAATGTTTTTCGTGTCTTTCATATTTGCTAGCGAACACTGGGAACTACAAATCAGGGCTTGAAAACGATACCAATTCACATTAAAAGTAACGTTAAGTAACGGTATTTCCGTAGAGATACTTCGATATCGGTACAATTTGGTAGCGTTACTTAGTAGCATAACATAATAATAACGTTAAAATTTTTGGTAAAAATTACCGGTATTTTTAATGTTATTGTAAAAATAGCGGTAAAAAATTATCGGTATTATTTTGTTATTTTATGCGACGTTGCCAGCCCGTCTCAAAGGCGGCCGCGGCCGGCGTGCGCGCGCGCCCCTCTCACTCTCACACGCTGTCGGCGCTGTTGCCATTTCGTTTGTCGTCTTCATATCTCTCACCGCTCACGGCAGTCGTACGCGCTTACAGAACACGGTGGACCAACCAACCAATTATATTCTCAAGTACAAGCACAACACAGAATAGCAATGATAAGATAATATCTATTAAACGCGCAAATAGTCGTACGGCAGGCTTAGCGTCGAGGCAATCTGACATTCTTTTGCGATTGGACGAGAGCGACGGTAACGAAACTAATTATAACGATAAAATTATCGTTACCTTAGATTTTAACGTTACGTATGTTTAACGGTAAAATGTGCCAGATATACCGTTAAATAATATAACGTTATTTATTAGTTAACGATACCTGCATCAGAAGGCTGTAACGATACCATATTTTTAACGGTATTTCAAGCCCTGCTACAAATTCGGTTCGATATTTCGAACACTTGGAACTTCATAAATAGACACGTCAGTATTGAAAGGAAATCCTTGGTACTAAGGGATATTAGTTTGTGATGTGTCATGTCATGATTAACAAGCATAATCTATGTTAAAAAGGTATATACTAGGTATATATTGTGTCCATTATTGCCAAATAACATCGTCCGTCAGGCATTACACGTTGTGGTCCTAAGGCTAACAAATGAGCTAACCAGGTAGGCTGTGTATGTTGCTAATCCGTCTTTAGACATATACATAATTATATGTTACCGTAAATTGGATAGGACAATGTATTTAATATTTAAGTAATAGCTTAGCTTCACTGTCTTAAATAATTCATTTTCAGATTAATAGTGAGATGAAGGATGTACCTACTTCATAAAAAAGACCTAGCTTCATATTTCTGACTGACGCGACTGCTTGACAATTCAAAAGTGCCTGTAAGTGGTTTAATTGAAATAAATGCTTTGAGTTTGAGTTTGAGAGATAGATTACAAAATGCTATGGCGCTCTTTAATTTCTCAACTCAATCAATAGTTTCGCACAGCTGTGTTACCTATATTCTACATTGTTATGACGACTGCACTTGACACAGTTAATTTAACTCTCTTAGCTACAAAGGGCTTGCTACAGCAATTACACATCAAAGCTACATTGCTACGCCGTAGCACTTAGCTACGACCCTACGAGCCGTAACCGATGATCCGGTACTTCGTTCTGAGTGAACGATGTTCAAGAGTGAGTCAGGAATGTATTGCAGCCGGTCGGTAGAGGGAACAGTACGTTACCACTCCGCCACATATTTGAACTTGCGGTTTGCAATCTGGTACGGTTTTAACACGGAAATACATTAGTATGCCTCGTAGAAATTATAAGATATTTGACAAGTTTGAAACAGTTTCAAAACCATATCTGCTACTTCTGCAAAGCCTGTTATTAATTGATAGTCTATTTTCCTGTTTAATCTTTATGTTTTTTTGTAAGTAAGATAAAAATGGGGCACCCACACCGCTGTCACCTGTACTTACCGGAAGTACCACAACAATTATAGATCACAAATTATTAACTTTGTGATACAGGATATCAGATTATAGGTACCCGTCTGCTCGTACAGGATGCCTGTGATACAGGATAATTAATCCTAGTACAGGACAGCAACACAGCAACACTAGAAAAGTGAAAAATAACTTTAATTTCGGAAGTCGGTGGCAAAAAACGAAAATTGAAAAGCAAAGACACCGACTTCCGAAATTAAAATTATTTTTCACTATTTTTGAGTTTTTTTTTTGGAAGTAGGTTGTTTTTTTTTGGAAAAATTACAAATCCCTCTTAAAAATATGTTGTAGATCATTAATTAGCTACGAGTAGCAGCAATAACTCACAGTTGTAATTGGCAGCCATCATGTAATTTGCAATGCGGTTCACCGTAACTCCCAAATAGTTTACGACTTTCGACCAACCACTGAATGATTCAGGGTTTAATTACGATCGACTAATTAATACCTACCAATTATAATATCGGTCCGTAATTGAAACTGAGAACGAATAAAGCTTGATGTCAACTCTTCCTCTTGATTGTTGGCGATTTTATACCATTTTAAGTTCACCGGTGCTATTTTGTAAAACTCTCATGGTGAAAACTTAGGTGAAGTGCATCAGGTGTGACAGCGCATCAGGTGGAATGACAGCTCACTTTGGAGTACTTTGGGAATAACCCGATTTTTTTACAAAATAGATCGGGTATTGTTTCTCACTATCGCACGGAAGATTATACAAAATGACAGATAAACAATCACTATCTGTCATTTTGTCTATTCTTCCGTCGACAAAACCCGTTTCTACCTACGGTGGTCATGCTACGCGTGCAGGACACAGCGGTGCCATGTACTCTAGTAATGGCCAATAAACTAGGTAGCATAAGCATAGCATAATAATTGTATAATACTCTTTTTTCTTGACTATACTGGAAAAATAAATGAACCGTAGGATATCTGTGCCGTGGGTTACAATGCAGCACAGCTCGCATCCCAGCTGGAAATCCAATATAAAAGCTTTCCAACTAAGTCGATGACAGCTTAATAACCATAGAAAGAAGATGTTTTGTTTCTGCTGTACCGTACGTACTTATAACTATAGCAACTCTGATTTAATCGCCATGTAAGTATAATTTGGGCAGATAAAAAGCAATTAATATTCCATCCGTTCAACGGAAAGTATGGAAGACTTTGTAAAGGCAAATTAATCTTAATTGGGCAAGCCCGGCAGGAATAGACGCCAGGGTAATTTATAACTGGAAGATGGTAGTTTCGCATTTCCAACGTTGATTGAATTCGAGTCAAACTTCTCACTCATTGGTCAAATCGTTTAAATAATTGACTGTTGGCCCCGATCTCTGATATGACTGTTGGCCCCGATTTCTGATATGACTGTTGGCCCCGATCTCTGATACCCTGGGCTCAATTCAAGAGGGTTGAAAATGGACTTTATTCGGCTTATTTTGAAAGTCAGACAAATGGACAGTAATAAGAATTTAGTAAAGTGGACATTGGTGGCGATTCTCTTGTACACCGAACTAAACTAACTAAACTATCACTAAAATTCCTTACTTTTTACTATGAGAATCTTAGAGCTATTCTACCAAAAAAAATCTCTAAATTTAAAAATTATTTTGACACAACTAAAATCGAATTTGACAATCGCGACTCCACTTGGTACCTACTTGTTTGCCTACCACGTGATTTTTATATGGAATTTTTCACTTTTTGGAAGAAAACAAAAAAATTAAATCACCAACATGTAGAGTATTACGGGTTTGTGGCTTGCAAAGGGGGTCAAAATTTTCATTATTTTTGCGATAGGACAAACCGTTTTCGAGATATAAGCAAAAGAAAATAAAAAAAAGATACAGTACCGTTTTGCAACTGAATTCGAGGTGCTGGTTTGAATTTTAGTTCATGACATCTAATTTTATTCCACACATTTTTAATCGTGATTAAAAATAGTCAGAGTTAGTTAGAGGATTTTAGATATAGAACAAAAATTTTGGTTAAAACGTCAAATTCAGAATAGCATTTTCACTAAATTAAAACTCAGTGCCATCTTAGTGCTGTCAAACTAAATTATAGTTAAGTTGTGTCACTTTAGTCTATTTACAGAATAGGAAATCGTCGTTTGACAGGAATAAACTAAATTTTAGTGATTTTTAGTTTAGTTTAGAGAATTTTTGACAAGAGAATCGGCACCATTAATTTGTTAGTTTAGGAATACCTGACAAATGTCGACTATTAGTTTTCATCTAGCTAGTTCGGGCTTATTTTGTCACGTCCGTTATTCAATGTATTTGATCTATAGAACATCATAGTATTCATACATAAACTAATTAATTATTTAGCTTAGCATTATTCTCCGAAGAAAAAGTTTTGTTTGAAAGAGCTGCTGTTGGCGAATAAGAAGTCATTCGGTCAAATAGCAACTAAGAACAACATTTGTGAGCTTTTAAAGAGACTTATTCAAAGAGTTTCCATAAATAATACTCACTCGTACTCTGTTGTCCATTAACGACAGTCGTGCTGGGCACAGCGAGCCTGTCCCCCTCATTATTGTTGACATGATGCAGCGACAGTTCCACACCATCCGAGCCTCCGGGCCACGCCATGACATATACATCACTGGCTCACACCCACATCACTATCACTCGCGCGAACACAACACGCAATGTATCACTTGAACACAATAAAGTTGCTTGCACCAATGTCCAGCCTTCACGTTACTATGGTTTGTCCCGATTTGGTATTAGATTAGTTAAAGTTTTGGTGTCTTTGATTTGTATAGAAGTTGTACTGTTGATTGGTTAAAATGTAAAGTAATTAGGTACAGTACCTGTACCAGTGTTAATATGGCATAACGAGCTTTAGAACACACAAACTGTATGAGTGACTGAAACGACGCTGTCACACAAACTGTATGAGTGACTGAGACGACACTGTCACACAAACTGTATGAGTGACTGAGACGACGCTGTCACACAAACTGTATGAGTGACTGAGACGACGCTGTCACACAAACTGTATGAGTGACTGAGACGACGCTGTCACACAAACTGTATGAGTGACTGAGACAACGCTGTCACACAAACTGTATGAGTGACTGAAACGACGCTGTCACACAATCTGTATGAGTGACTGAGACGATGCTGTCACACAAACTGTATGAGTGACTGAGACGACGATGTCACACAAATTGTATGAGTGACTGAGACCACGCTGTCACAAAAATTGTATGAGTGAATGAGACGACGCTGTCACACAATCTGTATGAGTGATTGAGGCGACGCTGTCGCACAAACTGTATGAGTGATTGAGACGACGCTGTCACACAATCTGTATGAGTGAATAGGTTAGTTTTGCTAAAATTCGATCACTCGATGTGCCATTTTTCCGGGCGGGTACCGCACTTCCTAGTACCGCACTTATAGATACTGCAGATTGAATAGAACCCATAAAAATAACCAAGCATTTATGAAGCTAAATGATTCTATTTAATTACTCTTTCTATTAAAGTGCTGTCTGACATTTTAAAGGTATCTTTTTATAGCATAAAATGAGATAGTATTGCGCGCCATTTCAATTACCAATACGGATTTCTCAAGTACATTTTATAAGAAGATACTCAGAAAGTACCTTGTAACAGTAAAGAGCGTCTGCTGGATCGTTGAGAGTTCTATATTTAAATAAAAAATAAAGAATCGATTCTTCGAGCGACTTTCTTTTTCTTTTGATCAATGCTTGAGCCATCTGTGGATGTTGATACCAACATAATACAGAAATAGAAACTTGACATTTTGAAGCTTTTGGAAGATTTTGTCAAAGTTAAACCCTGAGTAGGTTAAAACGGGCTAGTATGTAACCGAAGTCGTGAACAGCTAGCACTACATAAATCTTATTAATACCCTCGGTATTAATTTTTCTAAGACACGTGTAGTTCGCTGAAACTTTTGGCTATTACGTCATGTTATGTTATAGAAGAAAGTTCCCGAGTGCCTCTCTGCGTAACTTACGACTAATCTTTAAAGGCTGTAGTTTTGTCACCACTTAGGAATTACCGAGTGAATATATTTCGAGGAAAGTTCTACACCACATGGATATTAACCATTAGTTACTCAAGAAATCTCGCAAATGTTCGCACGAGGTGTCTTACCCCAAATAGTTTCGAGTTTTAGGGTTGGATTGAGGAACAGCTCAAAAGAAAAGCGATCGACACTTTCATCTTTGTATAAGATGCGCTTGTTTTAAGAAACATTTCATAAAACACTCTTTTGAGGCCCGCCAACTGCTCTGAGCCTAACTTAGCAACTACGTTTTGATAGCCAATGTGGGATATGAAGATAATGTTATCACAACACAAAAGCCTGATTTAGGTACATCAGCACTAGACGAAACGTGGTTACAGTGAAGGGTATGTTCATGGGTACCAACCGTAACCCCCTAACCCCTTTTACATCCAAGACGTTCGTTGAAACCCGCAAATATTCATTTCTGAATCTAAGCAAGCCAGCAAAAGTAATTGAAGGTTCCATGAAAACGTAACGGTACACTTAATCAGGGTCCCGAATGCTCGAAGACTTGAGCTGCTATGTTTACATTATTCGAGAAATTCATAGAAACCATTAGCCTATTACCATACGTCTGCGTAGCACGAGAATTATTATACGAAACGATTATTATGAGTGCTACGAAACTCTACGAACAGCATTTTCGTAGCACTAACATAACAGATCAGTCTAGGCATCTATATGCGATAAATACCTTACGCACAGTTGGTAGAATATTAGTCATGTTTTATTAATTGTTTCAAGATTAAAACCTAGTTCATAAATCATTATTTGTCATCTAAATTAGTCCAAGTTAGAAACTTGGTAATCATGTCACAAGTTTAAGTTTGGTTCTAGACAAAAAAGAATTAGTTATAGGTCAAACTTCGCTCACAGGCTACCGTTTTAACTCAAATTTACTTTGCTTGGGAGAAACTATGTTAGAACAAGTAAAACCGTAACGGAATGCTAAATTACTCAAGTAGTCAAGTCTGCAATTCACTAGTTTTGCGTCAATTATTTATACCTATTAAAACTGCATGAAAAACGAAAGTTTCCGTTTAATAGGGACCTCAGTTCATGAGCTAGAATAGACTAACAAGGCTTGTTAGTGCCGAAGATATACATTGTGTAATGAAATTACGACGACATGCGGTTGTTGCCAGAACCGACTTGCCAATATCGCTCACTTATAATAATATGTAGACACGAGGGAATATATATTATAAACTGACGTTAACTTGATATCTAGCTAGTCACGCTTGGGATCTGTAGACCAATGAGGTAGCATATGGCTGTCTCATTGGTCTCCTGGTTGCAAGCACGACTGCTGAGCGTGGTTCTTGGTTCGTGGTGGGCGGTGTTATTGAGTTATTCCATTAGAGAATTTCTCAGTAGCAGCTCAGAGGTTGGAAGTTAGTGGTCTGACATAACACTCCCGTGGCCGCGTGGCTCGGAAAGCACGTAATGCCGTTGGTCCTACGCCTGATATCGGCGCTCTCATCGGTAGTGTCGGCTTGCCGTCCCATCGGACTATGAGAGTAAAAGAACAGAGGGTGCACGTGCACCTGTAAGGTGCTTACATACCCACTCGTGCACCGTAATATTTCGTGGGAAGGAACATGGCTAATCTCCGTTGAGATTGGCCGCCGTGACGTCCATGCGTCATGTTGGGGGGACTGGTCATCTCTTAGCTGCCACGGCTTATTTTGATTTATTTTAATTTTTGAATTGTTTTGTATCTTTTTATCTTTTATTTACGGACTCTTTTAACCTGCACGTTTTTCTACATTGTACTCACATGTATGATTCCAACATGAATGATGTAAACAACATATTGTAACAATATTCTGATTTAAAAGAGTGTCCGTGGAGTTTCTTGCCCGTTCTTCTCCATAGGAACCTACTACGCTTTGGAATGGGCAACTAGCTTCATATTTTCTGACTGACCGACCCTTTGACAATTCAAAAGTGCCTGTAACTGGTTTATTTGAAATAAATGCTTTGAGTTTGAGTGACCGAAATTCGGTCAGGAAGATATTATAACATGCTAACTAACAAAGTATCTACTAATATTAGATATGCTAATAAATTATATCGATTTTAATAAAGTTAAGATAGTTTTGTTATTATTACGTTAATTTTATTTATTTATATATGTATTTATTTATTAAACAACCAACTTTAGGTATTTACAGTTGCACCACACATATAAGTTAACGGTCAATAAAACCACCTGCTTGAAACCTTGAAACTTAAGTCTGAAACAATTAGTTTGTGTTCTAGGAAATTGATTCTGATTGAAATTCATCGGTAATTAATATTCAGATTGAGATTCATAGGTAGTTAAACGTGACCCTTTTAACCAGAATCATCAACATGAAAGCCGGTCTGTAAGAGCTGTGTAATAAGATTGCTAAACCTGGACCTGCTGACACGTGAAAAGTTATTACTAATAACCACGCTTGGTAAATGCTTTGGTAATGTGTAAGTGACCCATAAGAAGATACAGACCGATACCCTTCAGGAAGCCGTCATCTACGCATTTTGAACATCAAATTAAGTTTTGTTCAAAAATTATTGTTGGGACACGAATTTTATGTGTTCCACGCGCGCCTGAAAGAGATGTCAGCACAACTGACGGGGTCCGCTAGGGCCTATGCCTGTTTGCGGGAAAATCCGAAAGGGATACCGTAGCCTACTGGCAACATACAGGCAACTGAAGGAACACGGGTGGGTTCTAGTCAGTAAGAGTCTGACACGCCCTCCGCTCCGCCCAGAGCGGGAGAAGTTATTTGATAATTTCCCACCCAGAATAGTCCAGTACAAAAAATATATCATAATAATGGGAAGAACAAGTGATTCAGCTTCATTATGGGTATTTTTACAACTATTATTTTTGACCACTGAGATCTAAAAACTCACATCAAGCGAGTAGTGGAGAACAGAATATTTCATCCTTAAATCCACTAGAACACTGATGCCGCCTATCTCCAATGAGCTACGCAAAATGGTGCTTGAAGACGATAAAATATCTTAAAAAGCAGCAGTGGTCTTACTCTGAATGCAGTACGATAACATTGCACTGAAGACCCATCACAGTGGAATCGCAGAGATAACCATGTTCTGTGGTGGAAGCAGTTACAGGCAGTTATAGAACATTAGTATGTTACTAATGCTCTATAACTGCCTCTAGTTGAATGTCAGTCGGATGTCCCGTGGGGGTGTGTAAGTAAAGATCAGTGTAGCAGAACTTATCATAGCATAATTATGTAGGTATCATTTATTTTACCAGTCGGGGGTGCGGCGAATGTACAAGTATCTCCCGGGCCCCCGACTCATGGTAGTAGTAGGAACAGTGGGATTTTAGTGTGTAGGAGTCCGATATAACCCTCCGTTCTCCCAAGACGGAAGGTAGTCATGAGGATTTCCCCACGGAAAAAAGGTACCTATCATTTATTTATCTAAGTTAATGCAAAATAAAAGATGCAAAGGCGGAATTAATGGCCATTGCAATTAGTGGAATTATTATTAATTTATTAAGGTTGCGTATCCTATGTATTCAACAAGTCTGTTGTACCCGTCTTAGTTTGGATACCAACTCGACGAGAGCCCATTAGTAGCCAATGCGTTCGAGTTTGATGATAACGAATATGATGTTAATAATATAAGGTATTCCTACCAAAAAAATGTTTTACGTCATACTCAATAGCATTTTAATGAGTCCATTAGTTCTGTAGACACCTCAAGGTGCTGACGTCATAAGTTAGCGACGATAAGACAAATACCAAAACAGAACACGTGAACTTGTTAAATGTTTTGATATCTACCCACGAATTACAACTGTAAACAAACACGCAACAAGTGAGTACAGTCAACTATAGAGTTTGGTTTCGGAAATGAAGAAACAACATTGCAGGGCATGCGTGTAATATCTTTTTGAACTTAAGAGTAGTCAAGACCCACTCAGTCGAAGAAATGCGACAGCCACCATATTGTACTGGGCCCGCGCGGTGGACCCACTCCCTCTCACAGAGAGGTAAGCCCGTGACTGTGTCCCAGCAGTAGGAACTTTATTTGCTGAATACGCAGACGAATGAACTCAAAGATTTGAGTAGTCAAGAAAGGTCGTCCATGGGTAAAAAAGTTGAGTTGCATGTAGATAGCAGAGTTGTCTACAATTACAACGTTTTGCTGTACATACGCAAGAGCGCCAAATACTTACAAGTAATATGCTTATTCGCGGTGACTTTTTACACTTATTTGCAAGTTGGTGTGAAGTACACGCTAACCTTCAGTAGCTATTAATAAGACTGATTGTAAGCTGTAATACAATCGATTGACGGCATTCGGGATTTTGAGGACCCGTAACTATTGTCAAAGATTACCAATAACAGCCGGGACCAACGGCTTAACGTGTACACATTATGGTAAAGCAATAAAGATATTGAGTATCGAGTGCGAGTGCTTCCGAGGCACAGAGTAGTCTCGGTATCTAAAGATGGTCACCCATCCACAGACCAACCAGCAAGCGGAGCTCAACCTGATGGATCGGCCCATGCGGCTGTATTACTTAGACACTATTTAAATCAAAATGTTGTTAGAAAATATTGGTTATAATATCATTCAAGCTAAAATTATACACATGATAATGATGTAAAAATGACAGGCATAACAAAAGCGTCCATGAAAAAAAAATTAAAGGTTACTGGTCCTAATTGATGACGGCGCCCGTTCATGAACATGACGCATGGATCAGCACCATGATCTATGTTCACTCCCACTAATCGCTTAAGCTGAATTTATTAATTCCCACGCATTCGAGGGTGAGACTATGTTAAACGAGATTGGAAAATTCCGAGCTTAAACTGAATCCATAAATATTTTATTTAGTCATCTAAGCTATTAAGTAGATACCTAGGTACTGGAAAATTCCTTAATCGAGGAATCGAATTACTTTTTCCCGATTGGAAAATTGAAACTGCACCTTGATGGCGCATAATTTACAAGAACTACGAATCTGGTATAAACAGGAGGTGATGGACTTCGTTAGACTGGTAAGATGTTTAAAGGCTTATCTTAATCTTAACACCAACAATAGATTAGTAAAGGTTTTTTGTTTTTGTGAATTATATCCCTACTTAATCATTTTTATTTACTCAATTATAAACCAATTAATTACAATATAGGTACAAGTTAACGCTAACAATAAAATATATAAATTACCTATGTACACACGGCTACACATCAAGCTATACATTTCCAGTAGGTATAAGCTGACCTCGCATTGTACGGAAATCCTATACAATGCGAGATCAGTATAAACTGGAAATGTACAGCTTGATGTGTAGTCGTGTGTACAAGTATATAAAGGAAAACAACAAAGATAATTAATTGATAAGCTATAGTGAAATAAATGTAGATTCTCTACTAATGCGATTACTGAAGTCTAAGTAAGGTGCAGCCAGGGCAGTCCCGATATCAATCCAGTTGATAAAAAAGAGATTGAACAATATTAAAACATAAAATAATAAAAAACGCCTATGGCATTCATTTTTCTTCTGTACATTTGTGTACTTGAAGTGTTAAATAAATAATATTCTGTAACATTACAAACAAATAAACTTAAAAGATTTGTAAGGAAATGTAAGCATATTGTAGTTATTTGTGTAGCCACTTTAAGTATATCGATATTTATTATTGTGTCCAGAACTACCCACATTATCCTCTCGGTTACACTCGATAAGACAGGTCTGTCTGAAAACAACTACCGTTTTCAAAATGTAGCTACATTTTAGTACGTATAGATATATAGTGATAGTTAACTACTTAATAATTGACTACACTATTCTTTCTTGGCCGAATGAGGGTGTGCTATAGGTAGGTACCTCTGCCCAACCCTTCCGGGTATACACGCGTGAAGTTATGTTACGTTATTCTTTTCTTACGATTTGAACTTCGAAAAATACATTTTCCAATAGAAATGCTAACTAATACAGAATGTATTGATGAAAGCTGCTTCAAAATAACTAGTCTGAAATAACACGGGCCGTTCATGTAGTAGGTAATATCAATAAATAGAACATCCAACACAAATATTTACAGTGGATAGTTCAGAATATAAATGAGTGATTAACATCGCTACCACAACTCAACATGGGTACCTAAGTACCTACCTATTCCAAATCTTGCATCACTTTAAATTTGAATAAACGCTTTTTCATTTTCATTTTTATAAGGGTGTAAGGGTAAACACCGTTGTCACTCAAACCATGGGTAGTTGACTTAAATATAAAAATAAATGACCGAGTAACAACAAAAAAACGTTATTTTCATTAAAAGATTTTAAAAAGTTTCTATCCGACACCGTGCTCGCTAGCAAAACAGCTGACTCGCGCTCGCGGCCGGTCAGATCACGTCCCGCGCCCCCCACCCGTGTTGAGACGGAAGTTCGTTGCCCTAGCGCCAATGACTATATAGCCTCTTGACTGCTCATGCGGGCGACTCGGTCTCACGACACATCAGTTTAATTGAACAGATACTAGATGACGATATGAGTGGCCATTTTAGTTTTGACCAGTGGTTGGAACTCTGCACACGCGGTAATTTTGATCTTAAAATAATAAACAATTATGAGTTATTGTTCGGTTAGTTGGTGTGGAAAATCGTCTAGCTAGAACATCCACCTATAAAAAAGATAGCATTACTTTTCATCGGTAAGTAGAATATATTTGTAATTTAATAATATTATGAATTTATTGCAGGGCTCAAGATAAACTGGTTTATACGTAAAGGGTCACAAAAAAAGTACACCGCGTTGATGTCTTTTTGAAAAGTCCCTTTCTCTCACTAGGGTATTGCAATACGTCTGTCCCTTTCTATCTGCACTTATACTGGAGAGTGTTGTGATAACTTCATAATAAAGCAACTATATTATTGACGATAAAAATTACGATGTTTCCTAATGGTAAAAAAATAACATTAAGTACTTAATGTTTACATTTTAGATTTAAAAATATTCCGTAACCTTAAGAAAAGTGGATTAATGCAGTTCACAGAGAAAATTTTATTCCAAATAAATATAGCGTTGTTTGTTCAAGGCATTTCACAGCAGATTAAAAATAAGTAATAGCAATGTCATTTCCTTTCGGATAGAACAATAAATTCTCATAAGTGAAATTCAAATTAATTATTGTTCAATTAGGAAATCGTCGAATCGACGTCAATTTTATCGATATCGATATTATTGTTGCAAAACTGACTTGTGCCTCACTATGTTTGGGACTTTCGTCCTGACATTGTTGCATCGGCCAATCACAACCGCTGTAATGTCTTCGTCCCCCGGCCCGCAGTGGTGAGTCGTTTGCCTAGACGAAATCGGTCTATCAGCTCTCAAGTGGTTTAATACTCTTTGCCTAGCGCATAGGGGAAAGGGTGAAATACTCTAGTGGTAAAATGAAATTTAAAAAAAAGTCGTAATTTTCCCTTGATTGTACGTTCTATAAATGACACCAAACCACTGGTTTCAAGGATAACGGTGTTTACCCTAACACCATGTAACAACTGGACAGTCCAACACAAATGTTTAGTACCAAACTCTCAACAACACACTTCACGTCTGAAATGTACAAACCACCATTTAACACTGCATCAGAAACACTCGGCAATATAGTTAACCACTTCCAAAAAAGGAGGATGTTCTTAATTCGTCGTGTATATGTATATTTTATTTATAACTCAAATATTGTCACATAGTACAAACGGAAATCAATATCAGAGCCGGCAGGCAACTGACTGAAGTATCTATGTATCAAAAGGAGTACCATACAGATAGTATTGATAAGATACCGACAAAGACTGATAACTGACCCATGACAACGCGAGATGGCATCGGTAACCGATACACTACCAACTGCAACTGGGCCAAGTGGCAATCAAACAGATGGTTTTCATAATTACCTGCTCGTGATTGGAATTTCATAGATAATTAATTAAAATATTAATTAATAACCTTTCATCGTTGTTTGTGTCATTTTTTGTGTGTTTAGTTTAGTATTATTAATGTTTTATGTTTATGGTTATTATTTTTTATTGATTGTGTAATTTACTACTCTATCGCATTGGGGAAACTGTAAAGATAGATGTATGTATGAAAAAATAAAAATAAAAAAAAAATAAAAATAAATAAATTTTTTACTAATGATTTTGTAAGTATAGTGCCTATTTGATGAAAGTATTTATAAACAAACCCTGTCCAGGTTAAATTCTTATACAATCCCCAATATAGGGAATTATTAGCGCATACGCATTCATCTGCTTAAAAACCACTTTTTCCAACAATTATTGTTTGAATAACATTAAGTACTTATTAAATAAAATACAATAGACGCAGATATATTTAGTAACCTATTCCGCTTGACTATTCTTCAAGAGTCATAAAATCCCTGTAAGAAATCGACACGTGTTTCACCTCTCAACGAGGCATCTTCAGGATGACGATTGACCAATTGCAAACCAGAACGCGACGTGTTACCACACCGAGCGCTGGACGCAAAGATTATATAAAGATTATTATTATTGTATTTTATAATGGATTTCCGCAAAGTCACGCCTGAATCAATTAACTTACTTATTAAATTGCTATTGTAAAATAATGGACGAAGGTTGTAAAACTAACCAAAATTGTCAATTAAAAACATCTATAAGGTGATTTAAAATTAATTTCAGGTGTAAGTATTCAAATAATTAAATCAGAGAACTTAATTTGTAAGTGGCGCTACAAATTGACATCCACAGGATTTTCACAGATACTTTTAGAACAGGCCACCTATGAGGCCGTTTCTAAAGTATCTCAGTTTCTACCAACAACTATTTCATTTATTAAGAATCTTTGAGCAAACTTAGCTTAACTTTCACAGAACTCTTCCAGCGCTTCTGGTCGTAACAGTTTACGCGACAAAAGAGTTTCCGTAAGTAATACATTTTCTTGTTCATGCATATACTTATACCTACCTACTGTATTATTTGCAAACGATATGCGTTGCGTTAACGTTACCGATATATGAGTTAGTTTCTAGAAATGAGTAACTTGCAATTGACCCCGAAAGAGGTCAAAGTTGTAAAGTTCAACCCGAAACTTGAATGTGTTATAAGTACTTTTAATAAAATACAACAGTGGGATGTCGTAAAAACAACCAAATACTCTAAGAAAAGGGATCAAAGTTATACAAAACTCTAAGACACTTAGATAAAGGTATAAAAGTGATTCGTATTTAACTTTATATAATATCTTACTGGCAGAATCGCGAACTATGGTTTCAGCGTCGATTCCCAGGGGTTGACGCGACAGTAGAACAGAACTAAGTACATACCTACTGTGTTTCTGGATTTCATCGTTAGGAAATATTGATTAGTGTTATATTACCAGTACGCCTCAGCCTATCACTTTAGCTAATCCAGGCGTGATCACTACTATACTCGAATAAAGATAAACAAGTCGCAAGCAGGACTAGTGCACATACTAAAGATGCGGCAGCGAGTGTCGGAATGCCCTGTGGACGGGCGCTCTGAGCTAATCTCCGCCACGCCATTCACAGCTTTGAATAACTGATGCACAAAGCTAGATAATTACCATGATAATCCTTTAAATTTCGTTGATTATATACTTGAGCGTATCAGCTGGCTCGCAAGCTAATCTAGCGAAATAAGTGGAAAATAAGCTCCTAAAATTCGAGATTGGGAATTCAAAGAATGCAAATTCGAAATATTTTATTTCACGTTAAACCAACATGGGCACTTACTCGTATGAAACGTCAGAAAGCGATTCATGTTCAGTTCATGCGAAAGGTGCACGTTTCGCATTTCCTATGGAATTCTCCATAGGAAATGCGCACCTATGGTAGCCGGCAAGAAATTCTACGGTTATTCTTTTAAAAATAATTTTCTTTTACAATATTTTTTAAAGGGTTAAAAATTATGGGAGGACAGTGTGGGCCTGCCAACGTGCTAGCAAGTGCTAGGTAGGTAGGTACTAAAGAAAATAGAAAATGGTCAATAATTCGAAGCACCTATGAATCTCGATTCTGGAAGGCTTTATAGGAAGTAGGCTTGTCCTTCTTGAATTAAGTTTCAAGCGATCACAAGCGGAATCCAGCGTAATTCACGTGCGATGGAACTGCAACATGGTACATTTTAATGACATTGACCGCAATGAACTCTTCAAACTGGCCTCATGCTGCGTTTTTGAATTTTTTTGAATTTGCAGACAAAGAGGTTGAATTTCTAAGTTTGTTCATTGTGCATCAGTCAGCCATACACACCACCACCATTGTAAACTGTGAATTAATAATTGTACATCTTGGCAAGTACCTAACCAGTAAGTAGGTAGGTTCAGTCAAGACTATTTTTTCTATCCTTGAAAATGATTATCCGTCAGGTAAGGTTATCTAAACATCTAAAACTTTGCCTGCCTACACCTCTCACCGCAGGGTAAGTACTGAGGTACCTAAACAACTTTCTGTTGACCTTACGCGGGTTAACACAAAGTACCTACTTAAATTAGTGCCTACGTAGGAGGAAAGAACTCTTAAATTATGTAAAATAAACTTAAGTAAAGAAGCAATCAAAGCTTCATACGATTACATAGCTCCTGTACGTAAACTTAAATGGAATGAATATTTAACTACGACTACATTAACCCTAATGTAAGCACACACTGCGAACTTTCAAAGATAAACGGTAACCAATTCCATTATCAACATAATAAAACTGAAAGGCTGCTTATAATCAGTGTCAGTTCCATCGAAGGCTGGTCATGATGAGGCAGAGGCGCGGGCATGGGTGCGCCCGGGCAATCTGGGCCTAGTGACGTCATGTGAGCCTATAAAGAGAATTAAATCCGGGCTTTATAGCGAGCATGCGACCACGCGACCACGCGAGCCGCGGACAGTGGGCTCGGTATCCGGACTTATATTGGTATTAATGATAGTCTTTTTATTGCGTATTAGATTAGAAGAATAGTGTGCTAAGTGCTAACCTTTCCTCGTTGAATATAGGGTAGAAAACTAGGACAAATTGTGGACTAAGTCTACATAATAAGAAGAAAAAGTATTTAATCTCGGCAAGCTCTCACTCTCAAAAGTTTAGCCTCTGCGCAAACCAAAGTATTGAAGTAAATAGAGCTTGTAAACTTACAACAGATTTAACGTAAGATACAATGTAATAAAACCGGTGTCATTTATGCTATCTTCAAGCAATAAAAAGAAAATCAAAAAGCTCTTTGTGTTTATTATTAAAATGTTTCTCTTTCATTGCATGTTGTGTTAACAGTGATGTTTACTGGGGAACTTCTACACAGTAAAATACTGAATTGCTTTCAGATGGTTAAAACAACAACGCACTATAAAGGAAAAGCATTAGCAAGCATAGCAAGGAACTGCATTGCTATTCTATTTTATTTTATTGTAACAGGAAAACAAACAGTATTAACAACTAACAAAAACATCAAATTAACCAACTAGTAACCAATTACATGTTTTCGCATTTAAATTTACTATGAAGAGCAAGCCTGTTAGAGAAAAAAAAATTATAATTATAAAGGTGGTATGTACTATAAACAAAACATACAATCACAATAATACCTCGTCATAAAGTCATCAATAATACAGTTATTGAACCAATTCGAACCAATGTTTAGTAAGTATTCGAATGAATACATGCGGCTTAGTAGTGAATAAGTCAAATTCAGAAAAGTCAACCAATTTATTGTAGGACTTAGCGCATCTTATAAAGAACGAATTCTGTCTGTAATTTGTGCAACAGCGGGAGACGTTAAGAAAAAGAAAGGGTATTCTAGCAGATCTGGTAGGGGCGCGTAAATTAACCTTAGAGAGAAGTTGCGGGGCGTCGATGAATGATTGCGCTAACTTAACGAGGAAGGAGATATCTGATGTACTCCTTCTCTCCCTAAGTGGAAGTAAATGGTACCTTTTGCATCTCGACTCGTAATTATGATCGCGGGTGTTACACTTATACTGTAGGTATCTTGTAAAGTTTCGCTGGACAGATTCCAATCTTGAGATATGAACAGCATACATGGGATTCCAAACTTGCGAACAATATTCAAGTGAGCTACGGACGAAGGAACAGTACAATATTTTAATAATTTTGACATCCCTGAACTGGGAGCAGGATCTTTTTAAAAACCCCATAGCTTTGTTAGCTTTATTAACTATGTGATCTATGTGCTTCTCGTAGGTAAGTTTGGAGTCGTGTATCACACCTAAATCTCGTATCAAATCCACTCGTTTTAGGTGGGCATACTTTAAAGTGTATGTGTGGGATATGCTGCCGGCTTTGCGAGTGAATGTAATCGTGTAACATTTAGATACATTGAGTTCCAGATTATTCAGTTCACAATAGTTTTCTAGTCGTTCGAGATCTTGTTGCAACGAGTCGCAATCTTCGACATTGTTTATATGTTTGAAGATTTTCATATCGTCTGCGTAAAGTAAAAATAATGAATTCTGAAAGCATGCGTGAATGTCATTTATGAAAATATTAAATAATAAGGGCCCAAGAAGCGATCCCTGGGGAACTCCTGAAGGGACTACATGCCGCTTTGATACAGCACCGTTGATTACTACAGCCTGGGAACGATTTTTTATGTAAGATGTTATCCACCGGTATAAGTTACCGTGAATACCTGCACAAAGAATCTTCTGTAAAAGTATATTATGATCAATACGGTCGAAACATTTACTGTAGTCTGTAAAAATACAGTCTACCTGACCGCCATCGTCCATACAGGATGTGGTGAAGTCGACAAAAGACAGTAGGTTAGTAGTGGTCGATCGGTTTTTAAGAAAGCCATGCTGTTCAGGAATGAAGGCCGTAGAAAAAGTGCTGTAAACTTGCGTGTAGATGATACGTTCAAGTATTTTACCAAACAGGCATAATTTGGATATGGGTCTGTAATTATTAATATCACCCTTATTCCCACTTTTGTGTACTGGTGTTATGTACGCGTACTTCCATATACTAGGAACAATTCCCTCCTTAACAGAACGCGTAAAAATAATCGTTAATGGCTTAACTAGTCCTTTGGCACCTTTGACTATAAATAATGGAGGTATGCTGTCAGGACCCGCACCTTTATTGAGATCTAAGGATTCTAAGAGCCTAAGCAGGTGGATTGGATTAATTTCAATCTCACCTATGTTTAGTGCAGAGTCAGTACCGGCATTTGTTGGTCTTGGGGTACTCGAAAGTCGGTCTGAAGTAGGAAGGAAGTTCGATTGGAAGTACGCTGCGAAAGCATCACTAATTTCTACACTTGTATTGTAGCATCGACCTTCAAATAACATAGTGGAGGGGAGAGTGTTAGTGCCCTTTTTGTTCGCTTTTATGAAGGACCAGAACATTTTTGGGTTTTTTAAAATGGAATCTTCAGTTTTGGCAATGTAAGATTTGTAACATTCTTCCTCAACAGCTTTGGCTCTAGCGCGAAGTAGTACAAAAGTGTCGATATCAGATGTGTTGCCGTAGATACGGTATTTACGTAGATATTTGTATTTTTCCTTAAGTATTTTTTTTAAACTTGAGTTATACCATGGTGGGTAATTTGAAGGGTAAATAATTTTGTGGGGTATGTACTCATTAATTATCTTCTCAAGGTAGTTATAAAAAATATTAACCGCATCGTCTAATGAGTTGCCAAGCAAGTGGTCTTCCCATACACATTCATTCAACAATTTATTAATATTATCGTAGTCCCCAGACTCATAATACCATTTCATCCTGGGATCAGGTTTTAGCGGTAACTCGAGGTGGTAATTAAGTACGATATCGAGAGATTTATGATGATCATCTTCAGGAACAAGAGGGTGCACACAAGCGCTAATACATAAATCAATATTAGATAACACTAAGTCCAATATTCTTCCCTTTGATTTGTTACAACAATTATTATACTGAATTAAGTTACACTCAGAAAGAATATCAAAAAAATATGTTTGGGATTCGCCTGCTATACCAGAGGGTTTCAAGCCGGTGCCGACACTTGACCACTCAATATTGGGCATGTTGAAATCACCTAGTACTACAAAAGTGTCATCAGGGTTTGTGTTTATAATAAGTGAAAGACTATTAGTAAAATTACGCAACTGCGTCTCGTACGAGTTCCCCAGATTTTCCTTACAAAGGTAAAGAATGCAAATGTTAAATTTGTGTATAGTGCGGTCCTTTTTTTTGTAACTAATCGCAACCCAAAGATCTTCAGCTGATGATGACCAGTCCGAACACACTTCAGCTGACAGTTCACGTCGCACTGCCAGCATCACACCGCCACCCATGGTTTGTTTTGTTTTACTGTAATCCCTGTCCCTACGCCAAACTAAGTACTCACTGCCAAAAAGTTCATTGTCGCTAATACTATCTAGCAACCAGGTTTCTGTTACAGCAATAACATCGTAAGAGTTCAGAAGTACATTACGTTTGAAAGTATGCGTTTTCGTTCGTAAACCCCGCGCATTCTGGTAATAAATGTTAAATAAGGCCATTTATATAGATGGGATAATAAAAACTATAAAATTCTGATATAAAGATTAGTAAGTTAGACGCGATAAATAGATTGATAGCATGCGCCCCATGGTGGATGAAATGAATAAACAGCTTAAACAAAAATCCCAAGTAACAATAATTAAGTGCAACACCACAGCCACAAATCAGAGCGAGCACAAAAAACGATACGCGCAAATTAAGTAGAATTGAGTAAACTTCGGCACGAACTACACAAGGGTATTTAAAAAGAAAGGTAGATATCAAAATGCGTTCAACAAATAAGTGGCTTGAGCCCGCGCTGACGCGGGCGCAAGCAAGAGTGACCCGTACGTCGCGGTACAAGTACGCGCAAGCGAGTGGTAATAGCGCACGCTGCAGTAAATAATAACGCTCAACTTGTTGTTCGACTAATCTGTTGTGACTCATACGGTACGTAAAACATAAGTGCAAATTAGGAGGTAATTTAAACTTGGATATGGTTCTCAAACTGTTTACATGTTTTGTTAATAGATATGAGATAATTATTGCTGGTGATTTGTGATTTTTAAAAGATCTTTGTCGCACTTTATAAAAAATGTAGGTGCAGTGTCCGATCTTTTTGCCATGATCTTGCAGTGTTTCACCCAAATGTACTTGAAATTATTTTCTTTTGCAAGGGCTCTTGCCTTGCTTAAAAGTGACTTATTAGTCGGAGTCAAGTGGTCGTTGACGTAGAAGTTTGCAGACGTAGAAAATCCCAAGTTGGATAAGTTGAGCTGTTTACTTTTACGCGACGAGGCTACAAACTCCTCCTTGGTATAGCGACTCTTGAAAGCAACCACAATCGGCTTATCAGCATTGGGGATACGAGTAGGTATACGCGCTATATAACTTATGTCTTCCTTTCTTACCGTAATGTTGCATAGGTTACCGATTTTCTGTGCAACTTCGTACAGATTCTCGTTTTTCTTCTGCGGTATGCCTTTGATCTCGGCATTGTTAGCTCGAGCCCATTGGTCTCTGTCTCGCGACTCCCGGTTTATTCTGTCAATATGATCCTGAAGAATCGGTATTTGACCCGCCATCCTCTCCAGCTCAGTCACCTTAGTCTCGATAGTGTTTACCTTTTCGGAGAAGCCGTTTATGATGTCGTGTGCCATTTCGATGGAGTCCTTGAGTCCGGACAGCTCTGATTTGATGGATTTCACGTCTGCGACCAACGTAGCCAGTGGAGCCAGGTCGAAGACGATCTTGTTGAGCTGCTCCTGCATTTTGTCTAGCTGGCTGGGCTGGGGTGATACTGCCAGAGGAGAAGGAGTTGAGCCTGACTTACATTTCGGGCAACGCCAAGCACTCTTCCTAGTGTCACCGAGTCTTCGGTATCCGGCTTCGGTGACTCCGGCACACTGATAGTCATAGTGTTGTTTGCAGCCACTACAGACAGGGCCGTCGGTATGCTCAGAACTACAACTAGCGCAGGTAAACATGATCGAAAAGTTTGAGTAACACTGGAATTTCTCTTTAGAAGAGCAAGCGTGCGCTCACGGTAGGGGCCTGACGGCGAGTGTGTAAACCATCTCACCGTGAAAACTTAGGTGAAGTGAGCGTGGAGTGACCTGTCATTGTCATCAATACCTACTGATGTTAAGGCAGTGACAGTTCACTTTAAGCTCACTTCACCTAAGTTTTCACGGTGAGGTGTTTCCAGAATCGACCGGCTGATCCCAGACGTTCATATAATTTAATGTTCATTCAAACATGTTTCATTTAAAGCAGATACGAAGTATTTTTGTTGTAATTAAGAAGCTGTTTATAAGGAATATTAAAACAGTACTGAAAGGGATTCAAAAGTTCTTGAAATCTTGACAAATAATTTATTTAGCCTTCACTTTAGTCAGATTTTTAAGTATGATTACGACCCTCCGACCGTCAGCTGTCAGAATACGTAGTCTAGAAAATTGACTGACTTTCGGCCTATTTCGGCCTCACGGCGCCAATCAGACTCAGTCAACGCTCTGTAATTATTGTAAGAATGTCAAAGTTGCCTAGCTTGAGAGTCATGTTGCAAGTTTATTTGATTATTGACGTATTATGCCGTGATCCGACGGTGCGCCATATTGCGGACGGACACAGACGAGCCCGCATGACGCACCGTGGGAAGGTGTACGTGCGGGGTATCGCAGACATCGAAAGTTCCTCGGTACGCGTCTGTGGTCGTCTGCCGTGCGTGTCCGTCCGCAAAATCGCGGATCGTCGGATCTCGGCATTACAGGCACTAATGGTTCCAACAGATTAAATATTACCACTTTTTAATAAAACGACAAAGCGCTCGACCGCTAGAGATGTCACTCACAATTTTACTAAGAAAAATAAAAGCTCTGGTTCATCATTATTGATTAATTTTAATAAAGTAACTACTAGTATATTAGTTAGTTTCACACATAAAGGCTCTTACATACTGGCGCGATTCGTCACGCGACGCGACGCCGCCGCCGCCGCATTGTTCGCCGTGAAGTTTTCTCAGAAATTGTTTTGTTAAAATTCGCGTTGCGCGACGAATCGCGCCAGTATGGAAGAGCCTTAATTATTTAAAGTATTTATTATTTCAAGATGCCGTTTTATACAGCTCAATCAACTAGATTTTATGGAGTTTTAAGTCCAAAACTTACTTTTTCATTATTTAGATAGGAAATCTCTCTAATTGGATCGAAGAATGAAGAAAACATGTCACACCGACCCCAAATAACATGGGACAAGGACAGGAAGAAGATGAATCTCTTTAATTGGATCGGTTCTACACCATACCATAGACTTTCTTTCGCAAATGCATTGTTTACGGAGTTTTCTTTTTAAGCTACTTTTTTATCAGTGTCCTAATTTTCCTAGAACCCATGGTCACATTACAAAGAGGGTGAACTTTAACACTGACATAAGCTGGTCACTCCCCCTTTTACGAGACATCGTTTCTTCAGTGATTAAATTAACTGAGCCAGCACAGCTACATGGTTCCCATAATCAGTTCCAGCAGGCGACTGAAACTGTTCTTATTGTACTTACCTACACCACAGATAAAACAAAAGTACAGCCGTGGGGCAAAAAGTACAGCCGTGGGGCAAAAAGAATAAAGGTTTTTTTTTCTAATTCTGGGATGTTGAAGACACAATGCAGTGTAAAATACAACTGTTTATATGTTCGGATTATCCCCAGTTTTCAGTAGAGAAAGAAAATGTAATTAAGAGTTGGAATGTGGTTGTAATAATTCATCTTCACAGCTGGTTTTGTTTGACTAGGCTGTATATTCTGTGTGCTAGTACTGCTAGTGTGTGCTTGGCCCATCCAGCATAGTTTTTAGGGTTCCGTACCCAAAGGGTAAAACGGACCCTATTCCGTCCGTCCGTCCGTCCGTCCGTCTGTCACCAGGCTGTATCTCATGAACCGCGATAGTTAGACAGTTGAAATTTTCACAGATGATTTATTTCTGTTGCCACTATAACAACAAATACTAATATAATTATTTAAGGAGGCTTATATCATACAAGAAACGTTATTTTTTTGCCGTTTTTATAGATAATGGTACGGAACCTTTCGTGCGCGAGTCCGACTCGCACTTGGCCGGTTTTTTTCTGAAACTTTAAATTATTTCATTCGTGGTAGGTTCAGAATTGTTCTTGTTTTGCGCAGTTAACCGTGAGTACGTATGGAAAGCTTAGTTAGTTCGTGTATCAAACTAATCAACACAGTTTAGTTAGTTAACTGTTAGTCCCGAATGCAGCAACTGTAGCTTTCAGGACTGACAAGTAATTGCTCTGATCGAGAGCAACAGCATAGGTTAGGTTTATAAATATTTATACACAAATTCACTTACCTACATGAGAATAATTGAATCTAGAATGCATTGAATGAGTGTATTTCTAGTACATTATTTATTATACTTACAACATATTTAGTTATCACCTGAAATTTTGGTGTGCTAATAGATGACTGAGGGTAGGTAAGTAATGCCGAAGAAAAACTTTGTCATAATATGCCTCTAAAAGTTAGTTTGCTAATTGCAGGAGTAACATAAATGTGATCACCAAAAGTGAAAGCAAAAGAATAGTAATGGCAGCATTGTGTAGTACTTAATACGGTATGCAAGGGTAAACACCGTTGTCACTCAAATCATGGGTAGTTGACATAAATATAAAATGTATATGCATAAATATAAATGAATCAGTAACAACAAAAAAAAACCTTATTTTCATTAAAAGATTTTAAAAAGTAAATATCCGTCACTGTCCCGATACTCATGGATACGCGTGCGAGAGAGCTACGAAACAGCTGACGACCGGTCATGTAACGTCCCGCGCGCCCCGCCCGCCCCCGCCAACCGCCGGCCGCGGCCAGTCGTTGCCCTTGTGTCTAGGGTGAAATATTCTTGTGGAAAAATGTAGATTTTCTTTTTTTTTTTAAATGGTATTTTTCCATTTATTTTACATTCTATAAATGAAACCAAACCACTGGTTACAAGGATAACGGTGTTTACACTAACACCCTATCTAGTAGGCTAGTGTCCGAGATATATGCGACGTAAGTCAGAGTGCTGGAGGGTCGCCAAGCAGTCTGGCAGGTGCACGGAACAATGCTTGCTGGTAGGGTCTCGGCCTACACAAGACTGTATTTTACTATTGCCATTAACTGGGTCATACATAAGTGTGTTGCTCGCCTATTACGTGGAAATTAACTGGCGAAATGAGGGTGTAAATTATACGTAGAGACCTCTGCTCAGACCCATCTGGGAATACAGGCCTGCTGCGTTGATACGTTCTTTAGGGAAGATAATTTCAGCGTTGCAAGCTCAAAATCAAAATATTCTATTTCACATAAACCTACATGGGCACTTATGAAACGTCAGAACTAGGTGCACGGTTCCAATTGGTCGTTTCAGGAGAAGAGCCGGCAAGTTATTCCACGGTTACTCTTTTAAAAATAATAATTGCGTTTTACAATATTTTCGAATTACAGTGTTATTAGGTATGGGAGGACAGTGTAGCTATTATCTCGTACCAACTTGCTTCAACTATCTTCCTTACTTCCATAATTTTATTTTTTTAACCTAATTATTGGGAATTAATTCAAAGTGAACGGAAATCTAATTATAAGAGGTAAATGCTTTGACTTTATACATGGTTAACGGTCCGGCGCGGTTCACATGATAGTAAATGTTTAGGTACCACCGCCTACCTATAAACACCTGTTACACCTCAGAACTTGCCCATGATTGCCAACCTCAAGGCACAGTTATAATGTCTCCATGTGCAAATAAGTCCTCCGGTTACTTTTCAAACTGGAACACGGCTATGGAACTTGGCGGAAAAAGCAAGCCGTGTTGATTGGATGTGTCTGCCTATGCCCTCAAAGGGAATCAAATTAGACTTGACGCGGACGTGCTGACGAGTTCAGAACGGATTGGGAAATATGCTACCGCATAAAGAACCCTACTGCTTTTCCTACTGCCTACGGGTTTTGTCGACGGAAGAATAGACAAAATGACAGATTGGATTGTTTATCTGTCATTTTGTCTATTCTTCCGTCGACAAAACCCGTTTCTATTGTGGTCATGCTAAGCGTTCTGGTCTCTGCTATTACATAAATTAGGTAATACTGTTTTCTATTATAGCAGCTGATATTATAATGTTTTATAAGTCATATAAACTCAATTTGTGCGTTTACACAACAACAAAATGTTTAATTCGTTTTTAGGCACATCGGATGGTAATTTTACGATTGTCATGTTTATGATGATGAAAGTTTGAGATTAAAATAATTTAGCGAACTTTTTCAGCCTTTGTATGCTTCAGATCTGTGTAGTGGCTAAAAATAAAACATCACATGTTTGGTTACCGGCTCAGAATACACCGAAAGACAAAATAGGTTACGGGGCTAAATTGCAGTTTGACCAAAAAATTTCACTTTGAAAGAATGAAAAACTGGAAAAATTGAGAATGATATCAACAAGTCCGTGTTTTTTCATTTTACCTGTTTACATTTACAAATATGAATAATTAATAATATTTAGATAATAATTATAAAGGTTGCAGTACACATTTTCCTGTTGGAAAACAAAAACCTATAGAATATAACCATCAGAAGTAATTATGTTCATTATAATACACCTTTTAGATATTCGTTATCCCAACCGTCCGAAACCAGAAATACATTTCAGAATAAAAGAATATCTACGTTTAAAATAAAATACCAAAATGTTTGAATAAAATAAGTTTCACATTTCTGGACGTGTCATCCGACCACACGTACATACATACATATTGTAGGTACCTATATAAATGCATAGTATGCGGCTGCTACTTTTGAATCATACGCGACTATTTTATTATTTTCGTAGTTTAAAAGCTTCGTGTCATAAAGTCCGTTACATACGGAGGGCGAATTACCAGAATTTCCGATCATTTTCACTGAACTGGGAGAGCGGAGAAAATATCTGTTGATAGGTAATCTTTGCTGAAGAAAAATCAACACAGGAAATATAGTGTCATTGTTCCAAGAGACGCCCTATTAATAAGTAAGTGTACCTGGAACTCGTTATTAACTGGGAACTATTAATAAATAGTTAACATGAAATGGGCCGGAAATCCGGTAAAAGCGAGAATAAACACAAAAATAACTCAAGTTATGTGTGTTCCGCAGTAATAACTAACAAGTCCTACTTTAAAGATAGACTAAACTTTCTGAAGAATAAATAAATAGTCTAAAATTAAATACAATAGACGCTGATATATTTAGTAACCTATTCCGCTTGACTATTCTTCAAGAGTCATAGTCATGATGGTAACACGTCGCGTTCTGGTTTGCAATTGGTCAATCGTCATCCTGAAGATGCCTCGTTGAGAGGTGAAACACGTGTCGATTACTTACAGGGTTTTTATGACTCTTGAAGAATAGTCAAGCGGAATAGGTTACTAAATATATCAGCGTCTATTGTATTTTATAATGGATTTCCGCAAAGTCACGCCTGAATCAATTAACTATCTTAGTCTAATATTATAAACATAGTATATATTTAATATTTAAAGGACGTTGTCCCACACATTTAAACATTGTAGGTCCCTACATTTTATAATACTCTTGCTGAGGCAGAATTGAAATCAGAACTGAGTTAAATAAGTGAATTTCAATTGAATTGCTTTGCAAACTCATTTTGAATAAGTAGATTGTGGGTTCCTCTACTAGTTATTTATCAGATAAACATAAATTAAAAATATTCATTCCTATGGCAAATTAGCGATCAAACAATATTAATAGGTAGTTTAGTATAAGTAGTCATTATTTAAAAGGAATAAATAATCTTAAGTAAATAAAATATTCCCGACCACGTTTATCGGAGTTAAGAGAGAGTTAAGTTCGGAAAAATCTCGATAAAATCCGTAGAGAATTTACCATTGTTACTTGATTTTATGGAAACAATGCTACTGCGTTCTATGATTGTGGGGGTGAGATAGAATTGTTCGGTATGTGTGTCAAGGTCAAGGCTGGGATGCTGCGCGGTGGCGCTACAGATGCGGTACAGACGCAGGCAGTCCACGGAAAAGCGAACCAACTTTGAAGTGCCGCGGTCAAGGTTAAGTCGTTCAGAAACTGTGAGAGGATTTCTTCCGTAGTGAAACAAGCTAGAGCTTCTCGTATAAAAAAATATGGTTTAGAAATACAGCTGCGTTCTTTCCATGTCGATGATCCGTGGGTAATATAAAAGCTAGTCAAAGAATTGGCAGCTAACACAGAGAATAACTGAATGAAATCACTGAACGGTACGCTGCCGCTGTTTAGTTGAAATAAATACATAAAGTATAGCAAGTATGCTCTCAATATATTCCACCCGGATCGCTCACATAATGAGCATGTGAGAGAATCTCTTTGAATGCATCTCATCTTAGTCAAATGCCGATGGTTCACCTGCACGACGCCTCGCAGCATGCAATGATTGGTTTCGATATTACTTGCAGAAAATTACTCGAGACTCGAGACCTCATCTATGAATATTAGACGAGACTGGTTATGTTTGGTGCACATTTAAGTTTAAATGACATCGTGTTTGCAATGTTAATTAGTTTATTTATTATTTCTTCCTTCGTGATAGTTGTAGTAGTCTGTATTTATGTTCTTAGATATTCCTGTATAATATGAGTAACATCGTTAGGTAGTTGACGTATCAAGTTACATTTTAATTAATGTGTTATTTTTCTGTGGAATTTATAACACAATGAAAAATGTTATCTGTGGCCTACATTATGCCGTTAATAATAGATGTGTTTATCTTGTAGATAAATGTCAACATGGGAACATTACTACGAACTGAAATTCGATAACAATTGAAAAATGTTTGCTTGTGCTGAATCGAATCGATTCAAAAGTTCCAAGCTACCGCCTTTCGGTGGTAATGAGAGCAACTTTAATAGTTTTAGAACAATTTCACTTACTGAGGCATTAAACTTACTTGCAATATCATATAGGCAAGTGCGTATAAGCAGCTGTTACATTATTAACACTAAAATAATTTAACCGTGCAATGTTTAACTCATTTCGTTGAGCTTCTTAAGTTCTGAGTTGAGCTCCACTATTACTGACAAATGCTTGCACTGACTGGACAGGTCCACTCAAATCTGTGTGGTTCTTTCCTCAAAAGACCATTTCAGACTAATCTACATGGTCCTCATATGGCCTGACCAAGATTATGTCTGGACTTTAAAGGAGACGGTGACCTCCGAGTTTGTTTCGGCCTTTCTTCTCAGAGTAGTCAGATAGGAAACGCCGACCTCATCTAGCTTATTTTTACAACTTTTTAATATGACGTGTAAAAGTGATTCCAATATCCTATTTACAGAATAAACAATTTCATTTCATTTCATTAAAAGCCATTAAGTATACCACTCTACGAAAAACTGTTTATGCACGGCTACCACATTTTGGTCATCGTATTTACGTAGCATATTTACATGTATTTATTCTACCCTTAGTGTGGGGTTACAGTGGACAGCGATATATTTATTAATTATTTATGTAACTGATCACTGACTAGAGCATGTACTTACATGTACATTTCAGGTTTTTATGCTGCCAAAGTAATGTCAGATATTATTGATCACAACAAGGTATCATATTCTTCAAAATTGAACAGAGTTGGCAGATATTTATAACGCAAGACATGTCAGATATTATTTCATTCTAAGAGGTGACAGTGACACATATTTTTAAAGCCGATGTAGCATCTTATATTTTGGCGTCCCTTGTCTCGTCAGTTAGTTTTGGTGTTCCTTCGATGTCACTTATTTGTGCTGAAGGATCACATAATACCTATTTGCCGCCATCTTGACGGCATATATTAATGGATAAATCTAGAAATCAGATATTGTCGAGCTGTTCATAGTAATGCTCGTGACTTACCTACACCTACCTACGAGACGCATTCTTTTCAAAGCTTTTTACGGGGCGTATGAAACAAAGTACTGGAGTTGGTTTTAAAAACAAATCATTACTTTCGTGTAGTGTAGGTATTTGTTCAGTAAGGCGGTTGCAACAGTTGACCATGGTTTACATCTTCGAAGTACAATAACAAACTGTGTTTATCTCTTAGTCTGCCAAATGATGTTTAGGTAAGTATTCTACTCGCAATTTCTTCTATAATTTTGTGGCCTGGTGCTAAAAGGGCCAAAGTACGTTTTTGTATGAAACGAGATTGTAATGCCAGTTTATTGAAAAAGTATGATATTTTTTTGTGCTGAAAGGGCGTAAGTTTATCAACAATCTTTCAAAAGTTACTATGTAAAAAAAGGTGGAAATAAAAATTAAATTAAAAATTTAAATAACCCCCGACAAAAACAAAGCGTCTAAAAAGTAAAAAAATAATATCTTAAAAGTTGTAGGTAATATTTTGATCCAACCGTCGTCGTGTCGGGGGACGGCTAATGCAAACGCCAACACACACTAGGCATAATAAATGTACCTATGCTGTTGTAGAAAGGATAGCTGCTGTTAACTTCGTATTTTCATTAGCCGTCCCCCGACACGACGACGGTTGGATCAAAATATTACCTACAACTTTTAAGATATTATTTTTTTACTTTTTAGACGCTTTGTTTTTGTCGGGGGTTTTTTAAATTTTTAATTTAATTTTTATTTCCAGCTTTTTAAATTTTATATTATATTACTAGTAGAAACGCTACGATCAACACGCGGCTCGCCGAAATCTGCGTAGCTGTACGTTTTTTGCCACAGTGAAGCTTGTTACCCACTAATATACTCTCATTTATCTTTCCTACTCCATCATCAGATTTTGATCACCATCTATCTGTAACCTATTTGTTGAGACCTTTCCAGTGAGTCCAAACACGATACCTCTGCTGTAAGTTCGTGACGGAGTTAGGTATCCTGCAAATTCCAGGTGATGCTGCAGCATCAGCTCAAGGTTACTACATATATTCTTTTCATATCATTGAAATAAGAGAATTCTAAATTTCCAATCGATTAGACCTGAAGATGCTCACATCCATTCATCAACTAGAAAAGAGCTGGTAATTTTCAAACGGCCGAACCGATTTTCTTGAATCATAGCTAAGAACACTCTCGATTAGATTAAGTCACCTTTCAAACAAAACCAAAAAAATCAAAATCGGTTCAGCCGTTTGGCAGCTACGATGGCGCAGACAGACACACAGATACACAGATACACACGTTAAACTTATAACACCCCTCTTTTTCCGTCGGGGGTTAAAAAGGCCAATTTAGTGTGCGCTTTCATACAGTTAAGTAAAAAAAAATATATGATAAAAGGGCTGCAGTATACTTACTTAAGCCGATAAGAAATTATTATTTTTCGAGTATGAACTAAAACGATCAAAGTTAACATACGCCCTTTTTAGCCGACTTCAAAAAAAGGAGGAGGTTATCAACTCGTCTGTATCTTTTTTTGTGACTTAATCTTAATTAGCTGCATCATAAGCAAAATAGACCAACAATGGCCTTTTTAATTTTACACAATAATTAGGAACCGACATAATAATTATCATCAGTTGTTAATATTTTCCAAAATACAATTTTTTTTTTTATAAGTATTAGAATTTAATTCATGAATCTACTTAAAAACATAAATCAAATAAAAGTAAAATATTTTGCCAATACAATATAACACGTAAATAATATCTATTAATGCTGATTCATTATTATAACTTATAACGCTCATTACTGAAAATAATGATTAGGTATTGATATTGGCCCTATTAGCACCAGGCCACAGAATTGATTCTAGCACTTTTAAACAAGCTTATGTAGAACTGAATGTGCAGTATACCTCAATTAAATAAAACTTGTTATCAGAGAAACATGAAACCTGAGGAGCTCGCGGCTAAGTAATAACAGCCGCTCGGGTCCATCTATCAGGTTAAGCTACGCTTGCCGGGGTTGGTCCGTGGATGGGTGACCATTTTCACATATCGAGACTCCTCCGTGCCTCGGAAAGCACGTTAAGCCGTTAGTCCCAGCTGTCATTTGTGGATCTTTGACAGTCGCTACGAGTCGTCAGAAGCACGAAAGTCTGACAACCAGTCTAACCAAGGGGTATCTTATTACCCAGTTACTGGGTTGTGGAGGTCAGATAGGCAGTCGCTCCATGTAAAATACTGGTATTCAGCTGCATCCGGTTAGACTGGAAGCCAACCCCAACATAGTTGGGAAAAGGCTAGGCAGATTGGCAGATTGATCAGAGAAACATGAAACATAAAATAATGTCCTTACACTTTTCGTGTGAGTTATAATAATTGAAAGTAATTATAGGGTATTTAAGTATACCAAACATGTTTGGACACCGTTTTGTAAATTTTCATCTGTTTGTTTGTTTCTGCACGTTTAAACGCAAACGTTTGTCGTTTCCCCTCGAAGATTTATTCTGGCCCTACCTTGTTAAAAGAAAAACAAACATTGACTTATGTAAATCGTCTTGAAAAACAAAATGTCGTCTAAAAAATCAGAGCATAACATCTTACTAACATCCCCAAGGACATGTTGCCAGGGGTGGGCAAGTAACTGTAACTCAAACAAGATAGATCTCGTAAAATACCTAGAAATCTTATTAAAACCTCATCGTAACACTACGGACAGCCCTAGCTCACAGAGGGTTGCCATAGAACACTACATGATCCAATCACATCTACTGCGTTCGACCTGATTGTGGACAGAGAAATAAAGTTCATACGGTATTCACTATTAATAGTGGCATTATTAAAACCACGAGCCACACTATTACTTTGTGAGCTGAAGTTATTTCGAGCGCAGTCGTCTATTATTGTAATAGAATGTGTGTGTACTACGGGATTCTAATCATCTGGTTAGTTTACCTAACGAGCTTCTTCATTTTACAGCAGAAAATTCAATTCTACTGTTTGTTTTAGCGGAGAAGACTGTCATTCTATGTGTGACACTGAATGAATTTGGACTTCCGCTGGTGTAAACAAACTGAATACGACATTTTTGAGTTTGTTTTTGTTAATTTATGAACAAGACCTATGACTAATATTATGCCAATAGGTACACAATATAAAATGCAGACTGAATGGAGTGATTCATGACTTAACATATTATAGAATAATAAATCAATGACAAAACTCGACGATCGCGTCAAACCATTCAATTCATTGCACCTGAAGCTTTCAGAGCTTTCGAAGGCTACGCGATGGCGGGAAAACTTTATTATTGGACTGTGAACTACTGAATGATTTCACTAACAGATATTTATAAAACGTTGCAAAAGAAAATGAGTAAGCTACGTTCTTAGAATCCAGATTTCAAAATAATTTAACGCGTCAAAAACGTAAACTTACCGAAGTGAAAATGTTACCTAAATCACTATCAAACGTAACAATTATTGTTGTATATTGAAACTGGCTTGGTTTCACTCTCCCCTAAGACATGGTTTCGTTGTAAACAAAGTTTGTTTTGGGCTGTTTCGGATATGTGTGTGATATGGGCGGGCGGGCGACTGGGCGGACGAGCGGCCGGCTCGCGACCCTCGCGGACACTGCCGCGCTGTACGCAGCCGCCCACCACCAGTAATGAACTTCTTAACTGTTCGCTCTTTATAACTCTCCGAGTTAACCGCAGTTTGATTTGCGGAGATTTACCCGACATCGTAGATTTGTTTTGCGACTTATTTTTATAGGATCCTTAATCTGCATATAAAAGACCGCATCCTAATTCTAATCTTAATCATTTTCAAAACATTTGAACTGTCCTTACATCTTCCAGTTTTCCCCTTCACAACAAGGGTTTGGTGCTTGTGTCTTCAAAGCTTCACTTACATAGACAAAAGATTCATTAAACTAAAACAAAAGGCACGTAGCCTTCGCAATCCTTACCATAGAGAACGTATCCTTTATGCTATGATTGACAAAAAAAGAAACAAACATTAAAAAGTTCTTAGTTGTGGTGTGGCATTTTGTTCATGGCACTGTGCGACCGTGAATTCAGGTAAGCTTTTAAAACTTAGATTATTTAACAAAACGTTTTTGTGGGTAAACGACGCTGAATTTTACATGTTCAAAGTAAGATTCTCTTTATTATCAGGCAAAGTAACGGAAGGTTTTACGTTAAAAGGATGTTTGCAGTGTTATCGCACCTCGGTTTTCGCGGGAAATTCGTCCTAGCCTGATGATACGGGCACAGTTATTCTTTCGACAAACATTCGGGTTCGTGAGATAGTCTGAACACAAAAGCACTGATGGTTTTCGATTATGATTACCATATTTAGACTCGTTTTGTTCGCTTTAAAAATTGTTTAATGATACCTTTGTTATAAATATTGGTTTTAAAACGGATATTTAGCAAATGGGCTTAACGAATTTCACCCAATTAGAACCACATTAGATACATCCAGTGATCCAGACCGCTCATATTTTATTCGCACAATTAGTAAAGCCTTTGCAACCAAGATCACTAATAATTTTATTCACTTCACGCTAAGCCCCTAGAGCTAAGCCCGGAATAATGTTTTAACAAGAACCGGAACTAACGGACCGGGATTCTGTGAACTGACCTACCGGGGCTGTATCCACGGTCAGTTCACATAATCCCGGTCCGGTAATTCCGGATTGTCACGTTAGCGGTCCTTCCTCAAAAATTTATGGCACCGAATCTAATTTACCTACATATATAAAGCTGTTCGCACGCTTAGCGCTTACCGCTACGCGATACTTTTCATACGTTTTGGTTAATTTTCGCAAAGATTTCACAGACCGGTGCGTTGCTGGCGTGATAAGCAATTGCGTTAGATCATGCAAGCTTAACTTTTTTTTTTCTTTATTTAGGCTACCAACAGCGATACATATAGTGTTTTACAGATTAAATGTATTACAGTAGGTATTGCTTGTAAGTTTCCCTGTTTAAGAGGATAAGTATTAAACATGTGAACGGACTACTAAGAAATATTTAAATTAAAATTCAATTTAAGTCAAAACTTTATGTACGTAAGTTAATCAATCAATCTATCTAGCCTTTTCCCAATTATGTTGGGGTCAGCTTCCAGTCTAACCGGATGCAGCTGTATACCAGTATTTTACATGGAGCGACCTCCTATCAGCCCTCCACAACCCAGTAACTGGGTAGTACGATACGGTACGATGGGTAGGTAAGTAGTATGTAAAGTTTATTTCATTATACATTTTCCACTGTAGGTACACAAGTAGGTTGTACCACAAGATCTCGTGTTTCAGTCACAGTTCGCCCGAGGTGTTCTCCGTAACTTGTTGTTTTCATTTAATTTCACAAACAAACAATACTCAACTTCACGACTTTCGTTCCTCGACAATTTTTCCTTCCTAGATATTATTATTTAAATATTTGTGAGAAACCTCTTTAAAAAACTTTTACTTAAATTGTGTTTTAAAACTAAGAAACTCCCGGAAGTATTTTGTAAAGGTTGTCCACCTCAGCCTTAGAATACTTAGGTAAAAGTATTTTTAATGCTCACAGATACTTTATCCTCTTCGCCGCTAGTTTCATGCCCGCAGCCCTAGTTTTGCATGGAGAACAACCTACAGGAGATTAACTTATCCGCATCGCTGCGTGGTTAGATCGGGTCGAGATCGAACGACAAGTATTTTCTGTCCGGTTCAAGCTGCCTCAGGCCCTTTGTACACACACGTTTTTCTTGGCGTGAAAAACTACGTTTTATTCGCTGTATCACGGTCGTTAGTGTTATATGGATCACTATGGAGGCTTGTTGACGGACGCGTATTTTCTACGGCGCGGTTTGTACGCCGTACTGTAAAGAAACCGAGCCCTGTTCAAAGGGCCTGATTCACTGGGATGCAATTTTATGGAATATTTACACTGTGAAATTACGGCTAAATAATATAACAATTATCTATGTAGTTTGTAGGAAGGACACTGTCTACAAACAAGTTAATGATACTTCCACGTGCCAACTCGCGTTTGTTCTAGGAAAGGTGAGTGTCAACGACACTACTCACGGATACAATTGTCACAGTTGTCACTGGTCAGTTAATAGAATTAGGGCCTTTATCTTATGTTTCTGTCTCAGACGATTTCAGAGGCCTATATAATGTACATTTAATTTAATTTAATTTAATACTTCAGACAACAAGATCCATTTTGTTAGTAAAACATAGTGCTTAAAACCTATGTTAGTTTATACACAAACGCATACAGTGTTTAAAAAACGGACAGTCATACCTGTCCGCTATCACACCCAGGATGCCGTTGCTACTCACACGCACTCTGTGCAGCAGTGACGCCGCTTTCTTGCGCATAATTGCTGCGAAACCATCAGTGCGTGCCTCCATGAACATTGTGGACGCGCTGCAAAACGGAGAGAGCCTCAGCAGCATCCAGAATGCGTTGTTGTATTGGACCCGCAGAGCATTGACAGCCCTTTGCGTATATGCTGTCCACAAGCTGCTGGAGTAAAACGTCTGACAAAAGGATTTAAATAACAAAATCTTTACCTCTTTTGTGCAACGGGCAAACTTGCGGGCCAGCATATTAGCCCTGACTGTCAGCGCTCTGCGTTCCCTTTCCATGTCACATTCGTCGTTCAAAGAGTCCGTGACTATATGCCCGAGATATTTGAATTCACAGACTCTTCGAAGTTCAGTCTTACATAACATCACCGGTGGAACTTTATCCAATCTCCTGCACCTAGGAGCAAAAACCAGGAACTCGCTCTTTTTCACGTTGTACTGCAAGCCATGGCTATGGCAGCATACGTCTCACACATTTTCAATAGTTCTCTGAGAGCACTGATAGATGGAGCCAACAACACCATGTCATCCGCATAGCTGATGTTATTTATGCAAACTCCATCAACATGGCATCCGACCGGCCTGCTGCTGAGTCCATCTATCAGATTATTCACGTACAGGTTGAAAAGAAGCGGAGAAGATATACCCCTCTGTCTCACCCCGCATCCTAAGGTGTATGGGTCAGAAAGAGCCCCATTCCATTTAACATAATTGTTGTACCAATACCCAAGAACAGAACATAGCTCTTTAGGCACATTGGCATCTCTTAACTTCTTCCACAGGACATCATAACAGACCATGTCAAAAGCCCTGCTCAGGTCTAAGAAACAGGCATAGACCGGCTTTCTATCCATATAATATCTGACTGTGTGCTTAAGGCACAGTATCGCAGTCTCTGTGGACAGGCCAGGTCTAAACCCGAACTGTCCATCATGTAACAGTATATATCACTTAGCGGTGGTTATCAATAAGACTGTCCAGGACTTTTGCCATGATTGTTGCCAAAGATATCGGTCTGTAATTACTTTTATCAGTAATGTCACCCATTTTGTTTTTTATCACTGGTACTGCAATTGTTTTCAAAAAATCTGGCGGTAAGAACACAGGTACAGTCTGTTCCAAAAGTTTCTGACGAAAATGTAAACAAATGGAGCAGAAAACGTACCTGTGGATGACAATTTGTAGTGCCACTTACAAATTGAGTGCTTTGATTTGATTATTTGAATACTATATAAACCCGAAATTCTAATTTAAAGTAATTCCTGTAGTGAGCATTTGCGTAAAACCTGAACAGGGTTTGTTTACACTTATATCATATACCTACTTTTTGAACAGACCATACATCTTTATTACAGGCTGAATACAATGTTGCGGGGGCCGATTTTACCAAGAATTGTTCTTCGACTGAAAGGAAACAGACAGCTTCGTTCAATACCCCGAACCCTGAAAACACAATTTCTCTAGTATTGCCAGTACTTTATTCATCTGAAAACAAAACTAACGAATTGTTTGTGTATTACATGTCTAACCCTTCGGGAAATACAGGCGTGTTGTTATGTTTATTCATTTGAAGTAGGAGTTTGATCTGTAGGTACCAAGAGCCACTCTCCATTTAGCTACCTACTAAAAATTAATAAAAATATTGGCGATTCTTGTGCACAACTTTTCGCTAATGTGATGATGATCATATCATAATAAAAATCCCATCAAGCCGCACAATCAACCAACGACAAGAGAATTTATAACATGGACAGAAGTTCATCTCTTAATTCTGCTAACGCTAAAGATTGCTCCATCTCTTGACAGGGTGTTCCCTTGTTTCGCAGACAGAAATTTCATAGAATTTCGTTTCGCAGAAAATGTTTCCTATAATATTTGGTCCTTGTATTTTTTATTTCGAATATTATTGTTTTATCGACTATTTACTTGAATGAAACATACTTCACAGTCTTGTATGCCCTACCCCTAGAGTGTAATTTAAAATGCAGCCCGCGAGTTGAGGAGCAGGTGGTTGTAATGCTCGCCGCCGCGGCTGACGCTGGCCAGCAAGACGAAGCTGTGGTGGTGAGCGTTAAACCATCTGCGACGATAAGCTCGCGTGGGACCGCCGGAGCCCCGTAGCGCCGGAGCCGTGACAGAAACCATGCCTGCTGCCCGTTGCATGCTCGCTTGTATGCTGCATGCTTGCTTGCATGCTCGCTTGAATGCTGCATGCTCGCTTGAATGCTGCATGCTTGCTTGCATGCTGCATGCTCGCTTGAATGCTGCATGCTTGCTTGCATGCTGCATGCTCGCTTGAATGCTGCATGCTCGCTTGAATGCTGCATCCTTGCTTGCATGCTGCATTCTTGCTACATGCATGGTATATGCTTGTTTGCATGCTTCTTACAGGAAAACAAAACCACATGTTCACAATCAACTGTTTTTAATTTAATAATTATTATTAAATCATAATTTTATCATAATCTAGTAATATAACTATTAGGGCACTTCGACCAATTAGGTTAGGTTAGGTTTGAACTACTACGCGCGAGCCGAGCGAGCGAAGAGAGCGGTGCCGATGCCGCGGCAGCAGCCGGCGAGCGCTACGTCGAAATTGGTGGCAGTAACAAAATTAGGGCACTCCGACAGTTATGAACCGCTTACCTAAAACTATACTACAGTATATAGTGTTACCAATGATAAAATAGAAAGTGACACTCGATGTAATGTTTTTCTTGGTAATATGTTTTATATAAACTAAACAGTATGAGGATAAAGAATATTTGATTTGTCATTCTATGAAATGAATAAATAAATAAACATTAAATTTTCTTTGTAACAAAAATCATTGATTTAAATTTATTCAAAGTAAACAGTCTGCGTATTGATTATTCTATGAAATGAAAATATAAGAAACATTATATGTGAAACGAAATTCTATGAAAATGTTGTCTATAAAACAACGTACAACCCTTGACAGTTATAAAAGTTTCAACTTTCCGCTAACAGCTGGAACACAACACTGGCTTCAAATAGTTAAAATAACGCTTCAATACTAATCCGATATCTTAGACAAGACAACACTGAAACATGTTTATTCGGAAAAGTATTGAAGAAGATACTCCTTTGTTTTGGGACGTTAGAATAGAATAGGTAACTACTCTTTATTATGGACACCATACAAAAATTACACGTAATGAATGTAGAAATATTACATAGGGTGACACATTGGGCGGTCGTAACGCTAAAAGCGTTGGGTTAAGCTCTTAACCCAGAGCAAGGAGAGACAATACTGAAGGTTAGGAAGTTAGTGGTGTACCGTGACGGTTGACAGGGGAGAGTGGAAAAAGAAAACGCGTTGCACCGACCCCAAGTAACATGTGACAAGAGCAGGAAGATGATGATGAGTTAGTGGTGTACCATTTACATATACAATAAATATATACATACATAAAACATTTACATAACTATATAAAAATACAATAATAATCGACGTTAGCATTCGGTTCTTAGAAACGGGTAAAACGGTGAAACCAGGTGTTTCCATACCTTCTCTATAATACAGACAAACGCTTAACTTGATGTCCCATACGACACTAATAGGGTACGACATGGTTCTTATATATGAAGCGAATCCAAAGCGAAGTACAAAACAGCAAAATATTATTCGTCTCTATGCCTAATCAAAATGAGCGTGAGGAAAGAAAATAGTCGTTTTTGTTCAGAAGAAATAAGCTTCTGAATTCTTACCGTCGCTCCTGTATATATTTATATTCATACGCTGATTTCAAATAAAATATTCAACCCTTGAGAAGCCTTTTTACGTCACAATCTTGGAATACATAACATCTGCTTTACTCTCGTGTAGATCTTTAAAGTTTGCGCGATAAATCTATAAGTTGCCACCGGATACTGAGGCAGGAACAAAGCCTCATGTAAGACTTACGTACATAATGCAAATAAATAGGCTAGCCTATTTTAAGCACAGCACTCGGATCATAACAGCTTAGGTAAGCCATCAGTCCATCACATCCCCCAGCGCTAGCACATTTCGTAGTACACACAAAACAACATTTGACACTAATTCGGTTTCACGTCGTGTTTTATAGCACTTTAATCAGAAACAGTTAATATTTAAAATCGGAAGCACTTACACGGAATTGGAGATTAAATTCTTTGAACCGACCGCTAGCACATGTAGCACATAAACGTTGAATTAAAACGAAACGCATTAATGAAAGATGTTGAGCTGCGTGCACACGGGTGAAACATTTGCAGTTTGTTCACGTGATGTCATTTGTCTTAATTTTCGTCTGGCTTATTAGATGCTTGTGGGAAAGACTGCAGATCTAGACTTCTTGAGGTAATATAATAATACCGTCTTGCTGTGCACATGGCTCTACTCACGGGGAATAGTTCGATACTAAAACCCAGACAGAAATCTCTCTTCTAATATTGTACCTACTTTGTATGATAGCTGTGAGACGAAGGATACTAGTCTCCACGACACAGGGAATCCTAGTGTGGAGGCTAGTGTTAATTGAATTTGTACTACTCTGTTGAACAATAAAGTTATTATATATATATTTTTTTATATTTATATTTTTTAATCACGTGAAACCGCACTAAGGGACAGGTGACGATGTGTAGAAAATAACATAACATCACGCCCTTAACTCTCGATGGGTTAGGCAGAGAATAAGGCCCCTCAATATTAGTGCTGAGAATATGTTATGAGTGCTCGATGACGTCAATCTTTACACAATACGAAAACGTTTATAATACCACAGATCTAATAAGGTAAAGAAAAAATCCTCAAACGCAAAAATACCTAGGAACCGTTCACATGTTTGGATTGTGTTTAGCTCACTGAAACTTTAATGTTTCCTCGATATTCAATTCGTTCTCGACTAGCTCATTACTTATTAACAAGAGGTAAGCTTAGCTTCGGAACATTAATGGAAAACTTAAGAAAAGTAATATGGGAAGAAAATAATAGGTACACACGGCTACACATCAAGCTATACATTTCCAGTATAAGCTGACCTCGCTTTGAACGGAAATTCTATAAATGCGAGATCAATACAAACTGGAAATGTATAGCTTCATGTGTAGCCATGTGTACCTAGTTAATTTATTTGTTAATAAAAATATCTGTGTCTTACTATTCATTCGGCTTTAGAAATTAAAATATCGATATTATATTTTTGCTCACATAAAATTATCGTATTCTATAGCTTGTCCTATATATTATATTATACGAGTAATCATGTGTAATTTATCCAGGTTTACTGATCCTAACTTTATCAAAGATGTCAGAGCTTTGAGGATTTATTCCTCAATCTTTTGACGAAGCTTAGTTTAGGAGGAAAATCTTGTGTTACGAAAGCCTTTACATATATTTATATTGTCTACTATCACAGAATAAGATATCCATACCAATAATTGTTTGCGTATGTAAATTATTTTGCATTATTGTAAAAAAAATAGTTTTCTAATGGAACAGACAGCTGTGCACTAGGAAGTGGTGAAGGGTGGGCGTTTTGGGAGACTGTCTTATGTAATTTTGATATTCGAAAAGTGCTGATTCTCAGCTTAGTTTGAAATAAATTACTATCGATTTGATTTTGAAATATTATAAATGCGAAAGTAACTCAGTCTGTCTGTCTGCTACTTTTCACGCCTAAATCACTGAACTGCGGCCACATTAGCAATTCCTCTAAAAGCATTTTATTTCCTGAATTTCCAGCTGTCATTAGCAATTCCTCTAATTTGACATAAAAGCAATTCATAATTTGTGGAATCTCCATAGAAAACTGTCAAATAGATGAAATATTTCGTAATAAGAATTGCACGAAGATCATCTTATGAATTGTCAGTTTGTGACATTTTACGATGATTCATAATATTTTAATATTATGATTCTGCTAAAGTGACCGTTCTAAGCCCCCAGATAGGTACTTTTCCTCCCGGATAACGTATTAGAAAAATGATAAAGTAAAAAATACACGCAGACGAAGTCGCGAGCAACAACTAGTAATTTTCATAAATAGTATACCTACATACAAATCAATAAATTATAATGAAAGCTTTTGTCGTTCCTGACTCTTGGAAAAGTCAGTGGAAATCGGAAGCCGATATAAACACATCGATTTTCCTGTGGCGGCAGTCTGTGTGTCCTCGAGTTTAAGCAATCGATATTATCAGCGCAACGTATTAATGAAATGATACTGAAATAAACGACCTTGACGTAACTCGCGACCGATAACGATTGATCTGCGAACGATTTACTGAAAGGTGTATTTTTAATTGCTGTGGTTGGACGTTTTTTTATAGTTTTGTACATTCTAAATATACCTAACATACAGCCGTAGCGAGGCGCTTTCTATCTCTACGAATAATAGACATAACTTTTTCTATACAAAGTGACAGCTCGTTTCTTCATTTTTGACATCTACCGTAGAAATCTTTCTACAACTTTGTCTAGGTCTTTTTAGAGGTGGACTATTTCGGAAGAAAGTTTTCTATCCTTACTGTCAAAATCACACTGACAACCGATAAACCCTATGAAAAAACAAAGAATTCTGAGTCGAATTATGTAAAAGAGTGAATTTCGTAAAAAGTGCAGTTGACTCTTTCTACTTTGCTGCCGTCGTACTGTCTCCAGGAAACGTCATTTTTGTCTACTCTTCCCGTCGACAAAACCGTGCTCATTAGGGCGTGCAAAACCGGAAGGTCTTCAAAACCGGTTTTAAATTTCGGTTTTGAAGGCCCTAAACCGGAAACCGGTGTTAGCCCCGGTTTTGCTACATTTTTATAGTTTTTGTATAGTAGAATTTTAACAATAAAAAAATATTCTTAGATACTCACAAAATCTACAAATAAAACAAATTTTAGCCTTTATCTTTTTTAATCAACCATGTAGTGTAGGAAATCTTCATAAAGTTACCCATTTAGTGTTCGGGGTAAAAAATGTGGTCCAACATTAAGCGAAAACCTACGCTGGGATGCGGTTGGTTTCAGTTTTTTAGGGTTTACTTCTGCTTTCGGTGCCCAATAATGTAGGTTGTGGTAATTTGTGATACCATCACGGTCAAAACATGACTCATCGGCCCACAGAACGTTTTTCTTTAGTTTTCACTTTCAGCGTCGGCACTTAGCATAAAACTACAAAATTCAAGCCGTCTCGGTGGAACTCCCTCTTCTAATGACTGGACTGGTTGGTAGTGGTAAGGATAGCGGCCTGACCAGTGAACAACAGACCAGGCTTTCCACTGTGACATACCTAGCCCACGCGCTACGATGTTTATCGATAGTCGTCAATAAAACGTTGAAAATCAGCTCCTCGTCCTCAGCCGTGTATCTCTGGGAACGACCAGTGTCAATTTGGCTGCTTCTTTGGACGCTGCCAGTTTCAGATATTCGCCGATAAGTCGATCCGAAGGCACTAACATGTGGGAGTCGGCGGTTGGGAAAGCAAAGTTGATATTCTCTCCGCGCCTCAGTTACCGCCGCGTTACCGTCAGAAAGACCGTAACAGTACATTATGTCAGCATATTCAGGATAAGAATATGCATCCATAGTCAGCACTTCTGAAGGCACAGCACAGCACAAGAGCAAGATACGCGGCAACAGAAGGAAATAGCCAGATAACAAAACGAGTCACGTCGCGGGTGCGGGGGTCGCGGAGGGAGGAGTGTAAGTGGGTATAGCTATAGGTTGCGTTCGGATAAATTTGAGGACTCTAAATTGAATATTTCTTGAGTGCGTTCGAAAAAAGTTGATTTAAATCAAAATGTAATTCAATAACGTGAAAACCGGAGGTAACTCCGGTTTTGTCTCCCAACGCCGGTTTTAAAAAATCGGTAAATTTTGTACGGTTTCCGGTTATTAGCAAAACCGGAAATCCGGGTTCCGGTATCCGGCAAGCCCTAGTGCACATGCTACGCCTGCAGATAGAATATCTACTTAATTATTTTCTAAAAATAACTTACTTGTTTGGGTACTTACTAAAAGTATCACGTACTTTCAAAAGTGAAAAAGTTTGTGAAGTGTTTCTACTTCCATAGTTTATTCGGTTAGTAGGAGTAATGCCAAGTAAAGCCCTTTAAGCTCCCCTCACAAACCGGCGCGATATCGCGGGCGCGACTGGCAGCGCAACCCTTGTCGTCCGCGATATCGCACCAGTTTGCACGAGGCTTATGACAAAGGTACCTACTAGGTAAAAGTTTGTTCGAATTCGCTTTAAAAAGGTACCTACTTATCTTTCAGTATCATTTTTGCTCGTTACGAATATGTAGCTTTCCGAGGCAAACAGGGTCGGATAACCGCCTGCAAGCTTCACAGATTAATGCTTCGCTCTTCGACTCATCACGACTGATCGTGCCTCATAAAAAACTATCTATCAATGCCAATGACGCTGTAATAAATAATTTAAAAAGGCTTTACTAAATGAAACCCTTTGCAGTAACGAACGAAAATAGTAGTGGGGTAAGTAATGATGACGTAGCAGTGGGCTGGGCCGCCGGAAGTGGGCGCGGGCACGGTGGCCGACACTTCCGGCCGCCGACACTACGCCAACCATGGCTGTTACATGGTAAACGGATCACGGCTAATGGGGAACTGTTTACACTATATTAATTTTACATGCACTAACCTAGTAGGTGGAAAGGTTACGTACAGTCGGCCATTGGTAGCCTTGATCATACCGAAACTTGTCTAAATGCAAATGGAGCGACAACATGACATGTTAATTTGAGAAGCACATAATAACGTTGATGCGGCAAAGTCGAAATGTAAAGTGATAATTTTCATAAGGTGACAACGGAATGACTTGTACAATAGGTATTCATTTCTCACGCCATCTTTACAAAAAAAATATTGTCATTGGAAAGGAGCGATTGCAGTTTAAACTTGATAGACCAAGCGCAAATTGTTGATTTAAAATCCTTCTCACACCATAGGTACTAACAAGTGAAATTTATTTACTTGTCATTGCTCCATTTTTAATTTTTAATTCTTTTTACCTATTGTAATTGTATTCTCGGTGCATCGCCTTCACATGTAATTATATAAATGATGTATACCAAATATTGTAAAACATTTTTTTTTAAGAGTAACGTTGGAGTTTCTTGCCCATTCTTCTCCATACGAAAACTACCTTTTGGAAGGGGTAACTAGAATCAGTTCTATTTTTATGTATTTGACGTTCAAAAGTGCCTTTAATGTGCCTACTCGTACTTGAAATAAATTATTTGACTTTGACTTAAATTAGTAGATTCCTACTCTACATTCAAATTAAGTATACATATATGTACCTTAAATTATTTCTCGAGAATTCTTCCGATCTTGTAATAATTATTTAGTTTTACAAGATTAAGTTAGGAAAGTCTGTGGATCTGTTCTACCCAAACAATCTTTTACAACTTCGTGTTCTACCTAATAATTATTGTGGATTGGAAATTGTTTCTATCTGTTTATTACCCGAGCGATCATTTGACCGCCGAGAACATGTTTATGGACTGGAACTATATTTTCAAAATATGTATTAGGTTTGCATACAGTGCTTAAAGGTTTGCATACAGTGCGTTGTGAAGAGAAAATGGAAAATCGATTTAAAAACTCCTTTCAGGATAATTACTTACAAGGTTTTATTTTATATTCCGTTTCGCAGAATTCATACGGCTAAGTATAGCATTTGAATTCAAATTGTATATTTAAATTAATATAACCTTGGAACGTAATCAGTAACATCAGTGTCGTGTTTAACTTTATTTGATTGGTAAGCCAACCAATGACATTCGTAAAACATGTTATTACAAAACTCTACTCCTGCAAGCATGAATATGAACTTCTATTTATGTGAATATGTAGGAACACGATCTAACACCAAAGTTTCAGTTAGATGAGTATAATAGTTAGGTAGGTACCTAGTTATTTAGTTTCCTTTCCGATAAGACCTACCTATATCTTGATTAGAGATTTGCCCGAGATTTGCATATTAAGACTAATAATGCTTATGTAGGTTCATTAGGTACCTGCTTCAAAAAGACTGTCCCGATAGTGTACGGATACCTTAACAGGTTTATCAATCATTTGAAGGCTGGTTTTATGTATTATGTTCCCGAATTAGTGACGAGCCGTCTGCGACAGTAATACAAGCGACTAGCGGCCGGCGGGCGCTCCCTTATGCCAGATCTGACCTTTCACTATCTACTAAAGACTATAGGGAACGTTTGTTTGTCCAATAAACTTGATTGTTCAACGTAAAAGGCAAAAGCTAAGTCAGGACAAAGGCCATCTCTTCATTACTTCCGGACTTCATTGTTCTTATTCTAATCTTATTATAGATTAGAATAGGAGAAAGAAAAGTTATATTATATGAGAGCAAGACTATAATCTTGATGAAAATGACAGATAAATAAACGTCAGAAAATTTTCAAGTAATATATAGATGATTCGATTCGAAGACGACCCCAACACAGTTGGGAAAAGGCTAGGCAGATAGTGATGTTAATGATGTATAGATGATTCCAATTCTAACCCAGGATAGGACAAATTCACTCTAAATGCCAAAACATTCCAATCAAGTTATTTTGAAACGTAATTTATTTGAAACCAAAAATATTTCGGGCGTTTTTCAAGGAATGTCATAGTGTCGGAGTGCGGACACTTCATAAATATACAGAATGTTTCGCGTTCACGGAACATCGTCGCGTGACAAGCTCTGCGTCACTTGAGCCTCGACCTCTATTAAATATGTCATTTTTGGCAAATTTTAGCTGGTACGGTGTATTGTATTACACGAATTCAAGTGTAACATAAACTTAGCATCACGCATGTATTCCCCGAAGAGGTCCCTCGTCATCTGTATGTTGTAGTCCCATTTTTTAGGAGGCCAGTCTATTGCCGTTAACCCCTCGGAAATTCAGAGGTACCGAATTGCTTTCCTTTGTATCCTATGCCTACTAACACTGTAATTTGAAAATATTGTAAAAGCCAATTATTTTTTAAAGAGTAACCGTGGAGCTTCTTGCCGGCTCTTCTCCATAGGAAACGACCAATTGGAACCGTGCATCTAGCTTCTGACTTTTCATAAGTGCCCATGCAGGTTTATGTGAAATAAAATATTTTGATTTTTTTTTATCACTTCCAGATTTAGGGATCCCACCCGAGCTCAATGTACTATAGTTGTCCACTCCGAAATGACGCGCGTCCCTACCGCATTACCCATAGAAATCTGCATTACCGTGTGCGTAAATGCGGTTGTGGGGCGCGTCATTTCAGACTGGACGAGCTTTACTAGATAAACGAGGTAGTTGAATCAGTATGAGTATTATAGGTAATGAATATCGTATAACTGAGTAACTGAGATATCCTCAGTAATACGTAGATATTGTAGGCCGCCGTTTGCAGTTGGCATACAACAAATGTATTAAAACTGGGAGTGCTACCAAAGCGACATTATATTCTATTTCTAATAAATGATAATAAATGATTTCTATTTCTGATAATAAATGATTTCTATTTCTATCAGCGATAACGATGATGGAAAAGGCAAAAAAGTATCGGACTCTCTTATGCTATCGAAAAGCTTATGTCATGAGCTTATGTCGTTAGGTATAGAAATACGAAACGCATTGGAAGCGATTGTCACTTGTCTAGGCCCTCTGATGTATAACTATCTAACTTATTTAAAACCCTATGAATACATGGCACATTGTAGTAAATGAGTATATCCGAGGGTGTATTCCCGAGGACGCATCGTAAACTTAGCGAGGCTTAGAGAATTGTGTCAATAGAGAAGTTATTGTGTGTAGTAAAATGGTAAGTTCGTATTTTTCAAAATGTCAGTGAATATCAAGGGCGCTACTCGCGGGGGCTGGGGGCTGGGCCGACATTTTTATTGTGCTACGAAAGGCCACTCGCCAAACACTTTGTCAATAAAACTGTTGGTGTTTTTTATTTAGACAGCTTATTAGTTCAAGTGAAAATTGGAAATTAATATTACCTAATAATTATAAATGAAATGATACAAGTACTACGACTGCTTCGTAGGTCTAGTGAACGCAAGCACGACTCTGCATGGGTTCGAGACCTGGGTCTCTGCATTAGAGCCGCATATAGGCTCGCCCGACGGTGTCTAACATGGTGTTAAACTATTAATCTGTACTTTAACACTGGCAAACTGGGGTAATCAAGGCTACTGCAAAAGCAATGAAGTTTATAAAAAGTTACAAAAACTCAAGATGTGAAAATTTTATTTAAGTTATTTTTTTTGTATTTTCAGTAGTAAATTATTATACAACTATTATTACACGAATAACTAAATTACATAATTATCTAAGTATACATTTATTTAAAAAAAATGTTGTGTAAGTGCATAAATGAATTTATGAACGTTGTATATTCGATTATAGGTTCTTCTAATTATTCTGAATATAGCTGTAGGTATCTTTTAGACGCTTTGTAAAATAAAAATAGTGTATTTTTTGTTATAATATGTGACATAGCAATCATCATTAAATAAACGGCGCATAGTAACACATTCCATAGATAGAGGACCGAATGAGGGTAGGCATAATTATGTAGTATTTTTTTCATTACTATTTCCATATTTAGGCTAGGTTCCAGGGAGTGCCTGCTGACCACGCCATCCAATAATTACGGAGAGATTTTATAACTCATTCACTACGCATGAGGACATGATAATGTACAAATTGAAACTAATTATGATTTCAAGTAATTACTTGTAAAAGACTAGCATTTGGCCGCGGCTTCGCCACGTAGATGTCGTAAATAACTCACAGGCCCACAGGAAGGTGCTACCGGGATAAAAAGTATCCTATGTCCTAACTAAGGACTACCTATACCAAATTGAATTTCGAACAGACATACAGACAGTTACTTTTGCATACTTAATTGTATTAATAGTACCTATCGATCATTTCATTTTAAATGAGGGAAAATCACACTACCATAAAACGTAGAAAATCTCAGTAAAGAGACCTCCAGACGCGACGAGTGACTCTTCTACGCGTAATAAAATGACATTATTGCTCCAGCAAATTAATTTGTCAAGCGGTACCTAACCCACTGCAGGTGACGGGAGTTATTGGGTTAGCAAAATCGAATAAAGTACCTCATCTCCCGGGGTTAGGACGGAAAGCTCATTGTATAAATCAGCCCTAACAAGCGAAAGTGAGTTTGTTTGTTTGTTACGCTTTCACCGGCTGAACGTATTTGGATGAAATTGGCACAGGGGTAGACCATGACCTGGGACTTAAGATACTTTTCATCCCGATATTCCCACGGGATCGAGACTTACGCAGGTTTAACCGCGGCGCTCAGCTAGTAATGAATATATCCTACAAACCAGCTGATGTTCTTGTCCTAAGTTCTAATCTTAATTAGGCTAATTGAAAAGGTTAACAAATTACTGCCACGGCTTGAATACTCAGTAGTGCTTGGGGGTGTTAATTAATGCAATAACAATAATTATGCTGAAAACGGCGGCCCTTTGCGACCGTGTCTGTGTGTACCTGAAGCAGGTACGTTGATGTGGCGTGATGGCGTGTATGGGCTTCCTTCGCGTCACAGTACTAAAAGCTTCCTGTTGGGCCAGTAGTGTCAACAACGGCAGGTCAGTGACGACACCCGACATGACCCGAATATTCCCAAGTGTCCCCGACGAACGCACTCGTTTCGTATTGTCTGTGGTATCTGTCACCCCGATCCTTCCCTGGGGATACGGCGCGGCGGCTTAAAATTATAATAATAAATAATATGTAGTTGAAAAACTTATCTGTAAGTCCGGGAGAACATGTTTTTGCAACTGCAATGAGCTTGACCATTTCCTGGCCATTCGAAAATTACTGGAAATTGTCCACTTTGCCAATTGAAACAAACTCATTTTAGGGATACAGTCATAGTATCAAAAAGCTCATGAAAATCTTTTTTTTCGTGTGGTAATCGAAATAGATAGATATAGGAACCCTCCGTCTAGGAAGATGGGGTTTAAAACCCCAGTGACTATAGATCCTTAGTATCTATGGTCATAATGGTGTCCAAACGTAATTATACCTATAGGTACCTACTGGATGGCAGGATCCTCTGTTCCCTAATTTGGTATGTTTGATCATTTGATGTTTTAAGTGAACTGCCTGTGCCTGTACTTAGAACCTAACGCGGTCCCTTCCTACTTTGGTGTATACTGTACATAGGCACCTATTATAAGTAGGTACTACACCTATTTGCACGCACAGCTGAATTTGCTTTCGAAATATTTTATTTTAAATCGAATAAGTAACTGTTGGTATTAATTGTGCAAAGTCTATGGCATCGTAACATAATCAAAACATGGCAATTTTAAACTAATGTAGGTATTCAGTTTTCACAAGGGCATGATTGCCATTGATTTCGATAATGTATTTATTTGTATGTAGGTTATTTATTACCTACCTAGATACCTACTAGGTACAGTGGGTGTGTAGGCAGGCCGTAGGCTTCTCTAATAAGTACCTTCATAGGCTTAATAAATAAAAACTGGCAGTCATGACTCATACAGCTCAAACATACCTGGCGAAAAATGGGTTTTAGCCATTTTTATAGGTTCAACTCTGGACAATACGGGTTTGGTTTTATCATTAAAAAGGTCAACAACATAAAGGAACTGGAACAGTCCCGGTAGTTTTTTTTTCATATACCTAACGTGATTGACGAGCTAGGTATACCGTTGCACAGCACGCACTAGTTGGCGAAACCTGATGAACTGTGGGCGACCAGTCAAATGAGTGCCCTGTGATTAATAGCTGTCCGGTGACCCCGTTACCTTTCCTTTTACTCTTTTCAGAATAGGCCTCTATACAAAAATAGAAACTAACACAATTCAATTTTTCACTGCTGCGCTCCGAATGCCGTAGTTAGGTCCCGGAACTGCGCTACAGCAGTTTCATTTATTATTTTTTGCGATGACGTCTGTTGGCGGTCCATAAAGCTGACAATGAAAGCAATTAATAAAATGGAGCACTTTACAATCAAGTAATTCATTTCATCACGACTACTCAAAAAATGGTGAAGAAATTCATTGTGGGGATCACCGCCATGTCCAAAGAAGATATGATTGCGACGCCCACCAGCTCACGTGCGGTGACTTACGAAGAGCCAGCAGTTGGCACATATAGGGTGTAAAAAGATCACAAAGTCTTTATGTACGCATTATGTACATTAAACTGAGTAAAATTGTACAAAAATAAATTCTGGGAAACGACATTATTTTATCGTTGTTTATAAAACTGTTGTTTACGTAGCGCGCAATGTAACGCACGCAAGACATTGGGCGTGTGCATGCAATTCAGTACAAAGAACATGTGAATCTAGGACTCCATGAGACAGGCTCGACCGAGTATGGAGTCCGCAAGTTAAAATATTAAAATAATGTTTCCTCATGACAATAATTTTAGTTTACATACTTGTAATCATAATACTTAAGGAAATGTAAACAATTCTGTATTTGGTCAATAAACGATTTTTATTATTTAACATTATTATCTCGGCTTCGTTTAGGTAGGTACACCCGTTAGAGGCTGATAGTGATCATATTATATTACTAGGTTCCTATGTAAAAAATACTAAAAACTTACACAATGTCCTCCAAGGCTGCGTTGAGTGCTGGATGTAGCGATGGACTCTGTTCGCAGTTCGACGCAACGACCGCACGGCTGTGCGGCATGCTTCCATCCATTCTGCAGTCCTGGAAACTGGAATATTGCGGTGTCAGTCATCGTGTGATCGGTTGAGAAGAAATTCGGTCTATATTTTTCTTTTTGGGCCATGGCGCAGTGGGTCAACTAGAACAACCACAGTTTGGAAGCGCTCCTGGTTGGCGCCGAACCACAGATTCTTAATTATTAAAAAGTCTCGATTGACATCTTCAGTGCCATCTTGACAAAAGTTTTATTTTCCGTAAAAAAAAATTAAAACTAGTAAACCTAAGAAAGTGAATTTATGCCGTAAAAACGTATGGAAAGTCTTGTTGTTCACATGTTACCTATGCCATATTTTTAATCGACTTCAAAAAGGAGGAGGTTCTCAATTCGTCTGTAGGTACTTATGTTTTTTTTTTCGTGTGTTTGGTACGCGATTACTCCGCCAATTCTGAATTGATTTTGATGATTGTTTGGTAGGTCATGCTTCAGAGATGGTCCCATAAAAATTTTACTAACTTTATTTGCGTAGTTTTTGAGTTAGCTTCAAAATTACCCTGCTTACTACTTTTCTAATGAACCCTCCCTTAGTCCACGTATGCACGGGCGCTATTTTATACGACGCCGTTTTTTTACCGTAGGTACTCTAGATTTTCAACGCTCAACTTAGCGCCGATAGTTGAAAATTCAACTGTTCGCTTTTACAACGCGGCGCTGGGATGTGCTCTGTTGTATTCTCAACGCCTATCTTTAACGACCAGAGCGCCATCTACCGAGTATTACTGCTGTGATTAACATGAAACTCAGTCCTATCAAGTACAAATTAAGTTAATTATTTTAATCAACATGTTGGGGTATCGTATTACCCCGTTACTGGGTTGTGGAGGTCAGCAGTCGCTCCATGTAAAATACTGGTATTCAGCTGCATCCGGTTAGACTGGAAGCCGACCCCAACATGGTTGGGAAAAGGCTAGGCAGACGATGACGATTTTAATCAACAAATTGTTTTGCCAGTTAGAAAGTACGCACTACGTTTTACCTACCTAGGTATGGGACTAGCGACTTATGACACATACCCGCAACACGTAGATTGTCGCGTTATAAGTGCCGCCGAAAATCGCTCAGCTGTTGCACCTATCATGTTCGTAACCTATCTTTAATACTAAATTATGTACTACTAACTCATCACTATGACGTAAGCACTTGACAGTTAATTACGTGCTAATTACCCTCATGGCACGCCAATAGTGTGTGCACCTAATGGCGTGAAAAGCGACAGGTGGCGTAGGTAATTGTACGGTCTATTGTAACTAAGTAGTCTATGTAGTAGTCACTCTGATACAATGATGATAGGCAGTAGGGTAGGTACGTAAGTACGTTGCTTAATCTTGTAATTATAGCAAACTAACTTTAAGGCATATCAGCACACACGGTAACATTATTGATGATGTGATACCTACCTACAGTTAATCGGTAACTGATAAAGTGATAACGGCTTACTTCTTTGCTTTCTCACCGTGATATACGCCATATTTGAGTCACTGTGATACATGATACGGCAAATTAAATTATGATAAGGGGTAAGTAGGTACCAATCTTACCAAGGGGTACCTATATTAACTATTATGTATTATTAATATTAATTGCCCAATAACAGGTGTAGAATCCTGTTGATCCCGTATTTAAGCTGATTATATCACTACACTGGCTCATCACCACGACCCAGCCTCTCGTGCAGGTACGCTGTATCCTCCACCGTTTCCCGCCATTCATAGTGAACTGACAGTTGACATTAGTGACAGCGACCTCACTGCTGGCGTGCATGAGATAGTGTTTACATATCTATTAAATAGATACACTACAACAGGGTTGTGTGGAGGTCAGATCCATGTAAAATAGATACTGGTATTTAGCTGCATCCGATTAAACAGGCAGCCGACCCCAACATAGAATGAAAAGGCTAGGCCTAGGCAGATGATGATGGATAAGTTAGGTAAGTTTGTACTTATATTTGTTTCAGTAAGTACTTACCTATACAATTCTGTCGAGATATACATTCACTGTTCGCGTTTGAAAGATTAATAAAACCTAAGTAGATACCTACTTATCTTACTTCTTGGATTGACTTCAATAGAGGCTGTAAACTTTTAATTTCACGCACGTTCACTCGAACAATGAGGAGCGTTACTCATACAGTGCGATTCTCGACGAAGAACAACCGCATTCCGTTCAGGAATAGGATAAGCAATCCGTACATAATAATAAAGTAGGTACCTACCTACATAATGTGATTTCATGCGAAATCAGTAACTCTAGCCCTTCGTGAAGGTCGAAAGTAACTTCTAGAACCCTACTTTAAAAAAGACTCGAAGGGTGAGAACAGTAACATTACACACAGTAATGTACTGTTCTCAAACACCTACAGACATATCCGCAGGAAACCGCACGCAAGATAACGATTCTATTTCAATAACACATTTTTTATCCACCTACCGTCACCCAGGCCTTCGTAGTCCTGTCTGCGTCGTGTTCTACCAGCCATGGTCACTAACACCTCAGTCACAATATGAACACACTGCAGGAAATATCATAACACTCAGTTGGTAAACAAAGACTGATTGATAACAGCGACGGAGGCGGCGACGATAAACTGCGTAATGTCATCCATCACTATCTATGCTATATTCGTGTTTTCCATTTCACTCAGCGCGAATTAAAACAGCTATAATGTTGTAACTTAACTTTATTATCATTATCAATTTGAGAATCAACAAATGCTTAACTAATGCTTTAATACTTTACAAACTTAACTGTTTAGAAATACTTTCATTAATACTGTGTCAGAGCGGACCTAGTGTTGAAGTGAACATGTTAACACTATGCAATAACATGGTAATTTATTCTGCTATTATTTGTAGAACTGACGTATGAGGAACCGCAATCTTATTACATTGAACTGATGAGAGAAACGTATTTGTTCTTGAAAAAAATGAGAAAATGAGATTTTACATAATAAAACATACCTAGCATGCATTAATCTAAGAGTAAAAATTAATATCACTCAATTCCTTTTAACTGTTTGTCTCCCGTCGGCCGTCACCTATAACTCAATAATTCCCTGAACTAACGTACATTATTAAGATTGCTAGTAACCTAATGTGTTAAATTAACTAATAGAATTGTTGTTCATTAGTGGTATTATATCTTCTACGTCCGACTTTTCGCTTTCACTCGTTTCTGTAAAAGAGAGAATAGCATTGGTCATTTAATTAGCTATTGTATAGTCAACAAAAGAGTTAGGTGTACAGGCAAAAATAATTATTTCAATCATATTCAGCACTAGTAGCATGCTATCCGGATATCCGTCGCATATATTATCCGAATTTCATTAGTTCTACTATTTGCATAAAACGAAAATAAAATAGGAAATCGTCGCATTATACATAAGTATCTTTTTTTTATTTCATCAAAATCAGTAATAATACCTATAAAAATTTATTTTATAAAATATGCATCTTAGTCAAGTATACAACCTCCTCATCACAATTCTTCCAACAATGTACGACGCAGAGAAAAGTTTTTCGAAAAGAGTTTCCTTATGTCTCATTACCAAATGTTCCCACTGCTGGGACACAGACCTCCTCTCTGTGAGAGGGAGTGGGCCATAATCCACCACGCGGGCCCAGTGCGGGTTGCTGGATGTCACATGTCTTCGATTTTATTGATTCTAGGACATGTCGGTTTCCTCACGATGTTTTCCTTCACCGTTTTAAGCGCAGAGGTGATGAAACTAAATACACAAGGTAAAGTGCACTCGTAAGTCGCAGCCGATACTCTCATATATAATAGTAGTCTATGGCCGATACCACTGGGCCGCTACTGCTCTCCTCTGCAGGCGTAGCATGGCGTTTTCTATCTCTACGAAGAATAGACATAGCTTTTTCTATACAAAGTGACAGTTCGTTTCTTCATTTTTGACATCCACCGTAGAAATCTTTCTACAATCTGTCATTTTGTCTTTCATTTCTAACGATCTTTGTCTAGACTATTTCGGAAGAAAGTTTTCTATCCTTACCGTCAAAATCACACTGATAACCGAGAAATCCTATGATAAAACAAAGAATTCTGAGTCGAATTATGTAAAAGAGTGAATTTTGTAAAAAGTGCAGTTGACTCTTTCTATTTACTGTCTACAGGAAACGTTATTTTTGTCTACTCTTCCGTCGACAAAACGGTGCTCATGCTACGCCTGCTGATAGTGTTCGGGAAGTATCGGAATTATCCGGATAGTAAGCACAACATTTTCTTCAACATTGTAACTTGCTTGTACACTAACTTCTTTTTCGACTGTACATTACCAGCATAATATCACACAATGATAAATATTATGATAGTATAAAATCAGCGCTTCACGAGGTTGAAACAACCTCATAACAATAGAAAACAAAAGGATTTCATTCCTATGTTGTAAGCAGATGTTCAACACAATCGGGTTAGTACTACAATCATGATGATAATGAAAGAAGCTTTCAAGAAGTAAAAAAGCCACACATAAAATAAAAAACAAGCAAATAAAACCTGCAACGCATGCTTTAATTATAAGCTCTATTGTTTTGAAACAAGGTTTATATTTGAACAACGAACACAAGCTCCACTGACCTTTGCATCCGTACTGTAGCGTGTAGCATACAACTACGTGGATCTGGTGGAATGTAAGGGAACCTAGCACAAAACTTAAAGGTAGTGAAATATTGGGTTGTGTGACTAATATGTAGCAAAACATTGACTTTGTAATACATTCCTAAAGCAAATAATTGTGATATTTTCTCACAATAACAGGAACTCTAATAAAACAAGTATAATCAAAATGTACATTTGTTATATTTCACATAAAAAATACATTTAACATTATATGATACAGCGGGCTTGCGTTTTGTGTAACATCAATAATTAACACATATTTACACACTTAGCACTACAGCGGCTGTATATCTACTCTTTGACCATTCACATTTTTGAGCTCCGATTATGTTAAACCAATTATGTGCACTAACTATTATATTCATTTGAACCGACTAGATGAGAAAGGACAATAAACATTTTGTTTCTCTAGCAGTTGCAAGCGTTCCTAGCACTTCATACATATCATATATACTATAGCACATACATTACGAAGAAGAAGTATATTTATGTAGAATTAGAGCTATGAGGGCGAAGATTAGATTAGTGGCAGCCAACACCTATATCTATCGGCTAGAGATGTTATGTGACAGCAGGAACAAGATGCATCATAATGGAGGTTGAAGATACATTCAAAACTTATCAGTAGGACATAATTTAGATTTTATTCATGGGCTATCTATACCTTAACTTCTAGACATGTTTCAATAACAGTACTAGATATAGAACTATATAAATGGAAAGACTGAATATCTAAAAGTCACAAACTCAGTATTGCCTAGGGTTGAAACAGTCACTTTAACATTTTATAACAAGTTGTATTAAATAATTGTTATTCATAAATCTATCTATTTTGTTACAATCCTCGCCAGTCGGCCTCACTGCTGGCTAGTAATCATAATGAATAATTACTAAAGTAACCCGCTAAGAGTTTTCCATCTCTTACTTTTACAGACACTTTCCCAACTACTTACTATTATTATATTATACCACATTTCCTTCTAACATAATGGTGCTGATTAACAGAAATCGTAATAAAAATATACATTTGTTTAAACTAAATGTTTTTAAAGACTTCATGAATACTTTGCACTTTTAGCTATTTACAAACATTGTCATAATCTCTGATGTACTCGTTCTAGCTGACGTCCACCTCATCTACTGAACTAGCTGTTTACAAATAACTAGTAATTATTTACTCAAGGTTACATTCTGTTCAAAAGTAACTTAATAACAAATAATTTAAATATCTGCACAAATTAATCTCTATTGACGCACGAAAACGTCATCAGAAGGCAATCAGCACAGATGGATATGAAAAATAAAAATAAATAAACGTATTATTTACATCAGACCAGCTGAGCAACCTAAGTGTGCTAGTTAACAGAATGTGACCTCGAAATGAGTCGAAATAAATGTCATGTAGGAAGTGCGATTGAATTGTATCTATTATTAGTGTTATGTCGATATGAATCAGTTGGATTAGCAGAGAAATGTTTCACTAAACAGTCCATTCACAGACAATCGCGATGTTGACAGCATCTCAGCATTCAATTAGGATTAAGAATAAGAAAATTTTAGTTAAAGGACGTCCAATAGTGCAAATTAATTCCCTAATTTCGAATTCGTCCAGTATTTAGTGGACCGCGATGTGACATCAACATCGCGTATGTCACACATGCCTAGAAACTCCTGTTCTACGGTTAAGTGGAAAGCCTCCAAGTCCCTGACTTACTGGTCACAGCTTCCTATGTATATGTGATAACTTTTATCCAATAGTCGCGCCTCATCTACAACAATGATGCACAATATATGACTAGTGATGGGATTTGTTGAGAACATTCCGTTTAGGAACGATCTCTCGACACATCACTAAAATGTGACTTGTTAGTATTAGACCCAGCACCTTTAGTACGAAGCGTTAATAGATAGAAGGCATGCACTCCTGTCTATCCCGCAATGGTTAAAGATTCATGTTTGTAGACAAAACAGACGCGATTTAGAAGGTTTAATTTATTCCCTTCTTTAATAATTGAAAATATGTTGAGTGCAACCGGTTTTTTCAAAGTAACAAAATGAACCTTATTTTAATTTCTGAGGCTACAATATACGTTTAAAAAAAGACTCGTTATGATTAATTTATTTGCAAGTACCTTTGCCCCGCTATCGTCTATAACAAATTGTTCTTGTAAACTACTTTCTATTGGTTCTTTATGATCAAATATTGCTTTTTCTTAGATCCTAAGTATATTCTGTCATCTTTATTTTAGCAACAGATTGATAATCTACAAGTAGTCATTTATTCTACAATAGCTGCGTGAGAAAGAACACGTATACCTAACAATACTACACTGAAATTGTCTGAAGTGGATATTATTATATTCGAGAGCTGGCGGTCGCGACACCGTGACCCTCAGCCATCTTGGATTTCTTACATACAATAAGTTACACGTTGATATACGTTCCCGTTGTTACTCGCTAACTGTCCCGGCACACAAGCTACAGTACCTGGGCGTTGATGAGATACATAGAGCTTTCGCGGGACGTGAGACCAAGCCGAACTTTTGTCTTAAACTCGATGCATCATAACCGGGTTTACACGGTTCGATTTTAGTTGATCAACTGCTAAGTCGAAAGCGATTTGAACCGTCTGAACACACTTTCAATCAAATTGAAATTCAAAACAAGGTATTTTTAGCTAAATTGTTAAAATAAAATCGAACCGTGTGGACCCGGTATTAACGACCGGGTGCTGTGATACCGACTTTGTCAACATGTTAATGTTAGTATTTTTACGCGTACGAAATGCGACTTTATGTCACTACTATAAGAGTTATTTTTACTATGTTTTAACACGTATATTTCCTTGTGTTTGGACGTCCTATGTGTTCGTATATTAGTGTATTGTTAGATAGAGAAGAGAAAGTAGAACGGTGGGAGAGCACCGCCGCCTTATCCCATAACATTATACATACCGAGCCTTGACTAATCAACAAATTTGTTAAACGAAGTCGGTTTTGAACGCTGCCGACATTGAGAAGTACAACGAAATTTTTAAAACGAAATTTCTTTGTACGTTTAAACTGAAACATTGTATTTTATACAACACTGATTGCAGTACCTTCAAGGCAAGGAGACCTTTTTAAATTCGCGTTAATTTTTTGATTTATCTACACATGAAATAACTTAATTCGACCTCATAATAAATTGTCGCAGCAGCGTACAAAACTAACTTATAGGGTTATAGCAGACACGATACTTTTAGCATTGACGATCGGCGATTTGCGCGTTTCGGCGACTCTGCGTTAGGTCGCGGTAAAATATTTAGCATAGAGCCGTTTTCCTTAGATGCCAAAGTCTCACTAAATCACTGCGACTGGCATCCAAATGAGTTCAGAGTCTAGCGTTCAATCAATCTTCAGAAAACCGACAAAATCACTAATCACCGATGCTAAAAGCACCGTATCTGCCGTCCCATAAAGAAGCAACAAAAACAGTGTCGTGTGCGGTCCCGGCCGCGTCACGGGCCCCCGCGGCACTAGGAGTGCGCGTGCGCGTGGTGCGAGTGCGTGCGCTTGAACCGGCGCGTACCGTTGGCGGCGGCGGGCGCGCCCGCGATGCGGAACAGGTGGATGCGCAGGTGCGTGCAGATCTCCAGGCAGATCTGCCCGCAGTACCGCACCAGGTCCACGCATACCCATATCTGTAATACAATAAAATATACGGACACAGTCATAATATTGTTAGACAAAATTGCTTGGGAAGATATCAAAAACCTGCCAAATTCAGTAATGTTTTATACGAGTTCTCCTTGGGTATACGTACCATGCATAACCACAGCACGTAGTACTCGGGCAGCGCGTGGTTGAAGTACTGGTTGAGGAACAGCATGGCGGGCCCCAGTAATGACCAGTCGTAGTAGTCCATCTCACTCTTGGTCATATGAGCCACCTGGAAACACCATATTGTGCTTGTAATATGTTGAAGTTGGTTGGAAAAATAAGTATTTTTTGACATTTTGCGAAAATGACTTATTCGTATTTTATCTCATAGATAATGTGCTTATAGGAGGTAAAAATTAAAAATTGTGGCAAAAGTATATGGATGCCAGAAAATAAATCACTGCATATTATAATACAAAGTGCGCGTCTGTCTGCCTGTCTGTCTGTCTGAACGCGATAAACTTACCGAAAGGATTTTCACACGGTTTTCAACAATGGACGGAGTGATTCACAAGGAAGGTTAAGGTATAATTATAGTTCATTAGTTTTGTGTAAATACTCCCAAGTAAGACGAACATTCAGTTACATTTTAATCTAACCCACATCGCTGCACGACGCGACAGGTTGATACGACACTACGACTGAAAAAAATGTAGCCGTGGTGGGTTGCTATTGGACGTATAAAATACTAGCTGCGCCCCGCTGTTTCACCCGCGTTAGTCTCGATCCCGAGGGATTATCGGGATAAAAGTATCCTATGTGTTAATCCAGGTTATAAACTAACTGTTTGCCAAATTTCATCCAAATCCATTCAGTAGTTTTTACGTGAAAGAGTAACAAACATCCATCCATCCATACTTACAAACTTTCGCGTTTATAATATTAGTAAGGATAGTAAGGAAGTAAGGATTTTCCTTCCATTTTGTTCGACGTCACATATCATACCTATCTAAGCAAAATTCAAGCCAATAAATCGACCAAAAGGCAAAAGAGAGCATCAAAAAAAGAGGGCACACACAGCACCCATTAATAGTTAAAAAAACATATCACTCACCACAAGTCTATTGGTGACCTTAGCAGCAACCATGCCGAACGCCATGATGTACAGGGATGGGTGATGCTGGTACACGTTGGACTCACTCTTCTGGAAGATGATGAAGGCCGGCACCACGACCAGCGAGAACGGGATCACCGGAGACAGGATACTTGTGCCCTACGGAAATTACTGGGTGTACCACGGCCTTTGTAGGACGAACGGGCCATCACATCTAGGCTGTGTCATTGCAAGAACTGTTACTTTTTAATCAGCAAGTTTTTAATGTCAAAATTCTCATGTAATTTTAGTGATTAATTTAAAAAAGTTAGGGACGACAAAGCGCTACATGCTAAGCACTACTTACAAACGAACATGCGACGTCGAACAAGCAATAAAAACTAATCATGCGGTTAGTAACAAGCCATACAGGACATGCAATGAATGCGACACCCGTGCACTATGAGACACAGCACAACACTACAGGACGGACGGTACAACACTAGTGATCGAGTCAGTCATCGAGCATAGCGCGGTGGTCGGCGCGTTAGTACAGTCTGTGCAGCATTTGTATTGTTAAGTGTTATTCTTACAGCACAACGCTAATCAAAAAGTCTTACTGCGACGGTGGAGCCGTTTTTCCCCACTCCACCCTTCATTATGACGGTAACGTAACCGACGACTAGGTACAGGGTGAGCAACACGACTGCGTAGTTGGATATCAGATTCAAGCTGATGTTTATCGGTAACTGTAGTGTTAGACCGTGATATGCGATGATGTGATGGTCACATGATGACGTCATGCGGTTAGACCGGCGGCGGGCGGCGTCGGGGACGCGGGACGGCGGCCATAACAGAAAGAGAAACACATACATGCCATTAATATCAATTACATCAACTACGTAACGGACTGGAAGCGTTCGACATCCATTACATCGGCTCTTGTTTGTATGTGCTGTCTTCACTCATTTATGGTCGTGTTTTATTTGTACTGAGCTGTTGTGAACTATGTGGAAGTAGGTGGTGATTACTGACTAACAGATAGTATGTAGATAATATAGTTTATACGTTAAGGCAAGTATCAATCAAGAATTGAAAGGAGATTGCATGTTGCACCTAAACCATAGTATGTGTGTGTGTTACCATCAATGAACCTCTCTGAACACAATTTTATATTAATAACATAGATTATGGCATTAAAATGAAATACATATAATTGAAAAACCTTATACGTCCTACACGTTTCTTTAGTTGTTAGGTTACAAAAGTAAAAAACATTAAATTGATGGTAAAATTATGTAGTCTTCGAGATACAAACAACACAACACCCACAACTGGCGAAATGTTCGTGTACTTAGGAACACTTCTGCCTCACCTTGCGGAGATTACAGGCGTGACGTTATGTTGTGTGTCTTCGAGATAAAACCAGACTCTTTACACCATAAAAACCCGTGCTATAACTTAATTTAAATTATAATGTGCAAAACCACCATAGAATAAATAAAATAGATAAGAGACAGATAGAATATGGGACCCTGGTTAAGTGGTTACATCACAAGTAAACACCACAGTAGGTAGCTATATCTTCTGATAGTATCGCGATACGATAGTTTACCGTGTGTCGGTCAAATAAATAGAACAAAATTTTCCCAGGTATGTAGGCAATGTGTGACAGTTTAATATTATCCTCAAGAATTTTCTTCTAACACTCTTGCCAAGATAATACAGGGTGTCCCATGGGAAATTTCAAACTTTAAATATGAATTAAAAGATTACGGTTGGCAGGAGAGGGGCGGAGCGAGCGGTAACAGGAGCGGGGGTCGTGCGGATTATTTAGTAGCAATGGATCGTTGGTCCGGTTCGCACCGCGCTTACGCTGTGGAAGCGTATATTCAAAGCAACGAATCGCCGACTGTGGCAAGGCGAAGATTTTGTGCTCGATTTAATATTCGTCGTGTGAGTGAAGCTCCAAGCGTACAGCTTATTCGAACATGGGTTGAGAAGTTTCGGCAAACCGGATCTACAGTAAATAATCCATTACCTGGCCCGTCCAATGCGATATCAAACAAAGAAAATGTAAATTTAGATTACAGTTTGCGAAAAACATATGCCGAAACAATGCTACAGCGATTTCGCACTATTCGGACACTTGGTAACATAATTTTTAGTGATGAGGCTCATTTTCATCTGCAAGGCTATGTGAATAAGCAAAATTTTAGATATTGGGCTCCAGGAAACCCACATGAGAAACATGAACAACAACTTCACAGCCCAAAGGTGACAGTGTGGTGCGGAATGTCTATGAACGGAATTATCGGGCCATATTTTTTTGAAAATAATGGTCGCTCAGTAACTGTGACATCTCAACGTTACTGCAACATGATTGAAATATTTTTGAACCCAGCATTGCAGAACCATCCAGGATACAATAGAAGAACCTGGTTTCAGCAAGATGGCGCGACAGCTCACACGGCAAGGGTGTCTTTAGAGACTGCGAGGCAAATTTTCGGAACAAAAATTATCTCAAAGTTTGGAACCATCCCATACCCACCAAGGTCGCCTGACCTCACGCCCTTGGATTTCTTTTTGTGGGGCTTCTTGAAATCTAAAGTATACGACCCGCCGCCAAGGAATTTGAGTCAACTCAAAAGGAATATCCATACTCAAATAAACCAAATCACGTCAGAAACGTGCAAGAAAGTTTTTCTCGCGATGAAGCGTGCGTTGGAGGAGACTGTACGAGCAGATGGGCGTCATCTCGACAGCATCATTTTTAAAACTTAAAATCCGCATGATTTCTTTATTCATTTCTATCATTAAAAGTTTTCTATAATCATAGATTTTTTTTTCATTAATTTTTTAAGTTTGAAATTTCCCATGGGACTCCCTGTATGTTGTTAATAAGAAGTTAGTTAATAAATACGTCTAAGTAAGTCTATTGTTTATACAGTATGTTAACTAACGAAGGGCGTTCCCGCTAACCCGCAATAGAATAGCGTCCGTAAAAAATAAAAATAAATATTAAGTATAAATTATTCACAAAAAATCTCACACTGTGTGCACGCACACTTGTCTTTCTGGAAAGACAAGTGTGCGTGTACACAGTGTTTCTTTTACGTATTACTATAATATTTTTGTGAATATACATAATACAATGAAAAAAAAATATTTTTTTTTGGTATTTTTTTTTAGCAAATATGGACGCTATACTATTGCGGGTTAGCGGGAACGCCCTTCGTTAGTTAACATAATGTATAAATCGTGCCGATTTATGAAGAACCATGTCCGCTGTTTTAATTAACAGTTGGTTGATTATTTGGCTTTTTTTAATTCTTTTGTTAATTATAGGGACTTTTATAGCCGCAATGTGTGACAGTCCCATCGTACCCTAAATACACACGGCTACTTTATTTTCCTTTAATTTTTACCAGGGCACTTATGTACTTATAGATTTTGAATATTTGATGGCCAACATTTTTTTATAATAGTAGTCAGCCTGTCAGGATCTACGTATATGTATAAAATACCGTATAAAGATTTGTGACATAATTTAAGATACAATAAGATAAAATAGCCTTCCATATTTATTTTTGGCTAGGCTCTTTCGTTCGACCACAAGAACTGTTTGCAAAGCCTTAATGAGAAAAGTTAATAGACATTGAGACAATAAATATAGATCTTCAGCTGTTGCGTTTTCAGAGTTATTTACACGATATGTTCCATGCAGCTTGGTTAAATCACGAAATGTGACGATTCAGTCGTTAACTTGTTTTATTTTTCACGTTATTTCACTTAAAGAAAAAGACTTTGTATTATAATGAGTAAGATTTTCTTTACGAGACGGAACGAAAATTGCAGATTTTTTGCGGATTAGTTCGATATTGAAACAAAGATGGCGGCTCATTTCCAAGACTGAATCGTCGCATCAACCGACGTCCCACGAACGAATGTAAACAATAAGTAATCTTACAGCGACGGTAGATCCGTTCTTGCCACATCCTCTAACACGGAATGTGGAAAAAAAGTTGGTGGCAAAGTAAAACTGTAGGGCGAAGCATGTGGACGTAACTTGCAGGCTCAGCGGCACGCCCAGCGGTGGGATCTGCGCATGAGTGGGCCATTACACCAGGGATCAGACACACACAACACACCCTACTCCAGGGATGGCGTACCTTTATGCAAAAGAGTTTAAAAAAAAATAGACTAGCACCCGGTTTCTGAATTGAGAATTTGAGGTTGAAATTTTAGCATTACTTAAGGAGATAGCCCGGGAAATTCAAAATTTCTTACGTTTTTTGGAAGGATTTTTGAATTGCACGGGCTGATGGATTGAAGTAATCACGCTAAGTAATTCTAAAAGACTCACATACACATTCTTTCCCATACAGTAGGTACCTAGTTACTTAATAAAGATTACAAAACAGAACAATGCATTGTACTATAGAAATAAAAGGATAAATCCATTGTAGGTAAATCAATTTCTTAGGCATCTACTACACAATCGATGCCGTGCCATATCTGTCACATGTCATAGGTTCGCCATCCCTGTCCTAACTCCTTACATAGGCCGCAATGTACAACAAAAACGTCATAGTCAGCAATCATGTCGCGCTCAACAGTTTTGTCAAAATTCTGACCATATATTTGGATAATAATGACTCCACTCGACAGCTGGTCGTCAAGACACCGCATGAATTCTTCAAAATGAGTGAAGACCCACATTTAAGACAAAATAAAAGGGAGACGCACCAGCCACAATTTATCGTCAAATTAACTGTGAAGGCGTTTCCAAACACGAGCGATAGAATATCAATACATCATAGTAGATACAAGTACAGAACCCAGGCGTAAGTGTGACATGTCGAGTTATAGAAACAGACCAACATACAGGTATGATAAACAACTTTGAGGTTCTGTCCGTCATTGTTTTAATTTTAATGTGCAAAAGAAGAAAGCCGTAAGTATATATTTGTGTGTATGTACTATGTATGCCATTTTATTGTAAATCATTGTTTTAAATTGTGTTTTTTTATGAATCGTGTGGTCGGCAATAAAGATTTTTATTTATTTATTGCGATCTTACAAATTCTCACCATGACGATAAGAACGGCGCAGGAGTAACATTAGCTACACCTGTGTGGCACTCAGTCTATATCGCACATATATGGAAAGCCTTCACGTTAGAACATGACTAACAAATCCTACACGGAAACAAAGACATTCTTAAATAATATTTATCATAGATCATGCTCCATGAAGAGACAGTAATATCATGTTATTTCGTATAAAAAAAACCTGCAAATAAAATACTTAATACATCGATTCTACAAAATACTTCAACGTTAGTTACAATGAATCAAACTACATGTAGGTGCTCCGAGGTCGCGACAGGGAGCATAGTCTAGGGACATTAATTAATCGATTTCATGCTATTAAAAAAACCCACATGATATAAAGCGATGGAACCAAAAATATCTTAGTTATACAGATTAAAACTAAGTTTGCTGTGGCACTCACACGAACAGTATATCACGTTTTAATAATTATTTGACTATTTGCTTATAATGTTACATATTTTTTCTATTACAGCAAATCTTCACTACGTACATCTTACAGTACTCTAGATAGTTATTACAGGATCCTACATCGGCTACATCTTTAGCCCTCTAATAATAAATGACTAATATTCAATGAATTTGAATATCTATCCATGGAACGACAATCATAAAATTAATAATATCGTTTTCACACAAGTTTAGTTTAGATTCCATCTAATAGGAAATCAAAACAGAATCTTTTAGTAATTACAGGTAATACTGTACGAAACATTATAAGCAAATGTTAAAAATCTGTATCGTGTTATAATCGCGTGAAAGTGCCGTACACTAACTGCTGCCAATCTGAAGCTACTGACCGCGCTGGGTTATGCATGTCCACTGACGATGCCATACAGTACGATACAATTTAGATACCCAATCTGTAACCCAATCAGTGCCGTGTGGGAGATTCAATTCAAACATACACGTTCTACGTCAAGAAGATAGCACAAAGAAAAAAAAAAGAAAAAATGAAGTAAATAAACTCTTTTTTTCTAAAATCACAAACGGACTCCTTACTCAGAGTTCCACTTTCGAAAGTAAGAACGCTTTAGTAGACTTTTTTAAACAAAATTTTCTGACAGCTTCGATCAAGAATTCTGTCAGAAAACATAATTTTGTAAAAAAAAACATAATTTTGTAAAAAAAACAAGTGAAAGCATTTGCCAAGATGGGATATGTTCTTATACTCCTTTGTCTGATTCTAATCGTGTTTGCGTTGGCTGTGATACAGCTTGTGCTTAGGGGAAAAGTGAGATAACTAAATAACAATCATCTTTATTCTGCCATCTTGACAATAAGTTAAAAAAATTGAAAAATTACTAATAAATTCGTTTAATAATTTTTTTTTAAATTTTGGTCTCCCACGCGGTGTGATTGTATGTGGGACTAAAGAGATGTCTCACAGCGACTGTGGAGCCGTTCTTGCCCACTCCGCCGGAGACGATGGCGGCGAGGAGTGCGCCCACCGTGAGGACTGCGCCCCCCACGGCCACCAGCGCCAGCGAGTAGCGGACCTCGAGGCCTCCGCCCACCTAGTGCACAGGTGCGTTACAAGGGTGTCGTGCCCAGCACGTCCTATGTGCAGCGCCTAGCCACGACCAAGTTCCACCAAATAGAAGCCACGCTCTTGCGAACCACCTAACCAACATTCTGGGTAAACAGAAGTAACTATTTTACGAAATTCCTTTGTAGTACTGCTTAAAAAATTGCTTGCAACATGATAACAATAAAGTAACCTAATAATTGACGTGAAATATTTTACTAATACACACACGAGCTTTTCATAGTAGCACTTCCTAGTTGGCAGAACTGTGATCAGATTGTGCAATGATCGACTGGACAAAGGCGTTGTGGTAGTATTCAGTTCAGGTCGAGTCAAGTTGTGCCTGATGATGACGAGGAACACGGACAGATCACGACTATAGCGGTCATGTGGGTATTTTTAAACATCACCTAACAGTTATAGCTGGTGGTTCATTTAGTATTTGGTCATTTGTATAAGAAATTATTTGGTTCCACACAAAAGAATTAAGTACGGATAAGGATATTTATCTCAAACTAGGTTTGCTTTCTTATTTTGTGTGATAAATCTTCTGATAAATGTTTATAAAGTTCTGATGACTGCCGCAGTAATTCTTTCGTGTGTTCATTCAATATTTGTGAGACAACATCAATATAATCTCAAACAACTTGTTCTGTGTAAGTGGTGTGTTATTCAAATGTTAGATAACTTAACATCGGACAACACTGAGCTAACATTATGATATAATTTGTGTGTTACACGAGGCTCGCTCGCGTACAAAATGACTTGCACGCTGTTTTTGTTGGGATCGTTTATCGAGAAGTACAAACGTAATTTGTTAGAACATAAACTGCGGGCGATGAAGGCAACATGTCTGATACGTCATGCTGTTTACATTTCCAGCAGTCTTTGATAAACATGGTGCCTTTACGAACAATTTACGAATGACGTCAGTATTCTGAAAGTCATTTTGCATCGCTAGCCTATCATACACAGTGCAGAACAGTTGGATGACGTTACCTGAGTGGCCCAGAAGCTGGAACCCAGCGTAGCGGACACCATGTGGATGGCGATGATGGAGTATTGGGCCTCCGTCACGTCTATCCTGCCCATCTTGAGGGTCCCTGTGACGTAGGCCTGCCAGTGCGCGCAATAGAACAGCGTCATGGCGCAGAAACACTGGAAAGATACAGGGCATTTATAAGAATAGGTTAGTCTTGTATCGTTGTTAGAAGTACAATTGCCTGATTCATGCATTTCATGTAGGTTTCTAAATGTAAACATTTTAATGGCCCGTAATGCTAAAGATTCTTCTAATAGTGTGATCGGCTTATTTCTTTTTATCAATGTTCTGTCCAACTTGTAAATGAGTGGATTTAAAGATTTTTTCGCTGCATGATTTGCTGTTTGTTAAATAAGCACAGATGCAGAAAACCTCGATTTGGCTTCAGCAAATCATATCCACGCTACAATTGAGGTATTATATCAAACATAATCTTGGAGAAAACTTGCAGCGATTTCCGAATAATCCACGTGGACTAGATTTAGAGAAATTGCAGGTAAACAATTTGTGAGAAAAATAAAATTGTGCAAATCGGTCAGTAGGTAAAACTGTTACAACAGAGATTTAACGGCTTAAGTTTAATATCGCCAATTAAGAAGGCAGAAAAGCAAAAGATAATCGTTTTGAATAATCTCGGTCATATTTAGGTAAAACTTAAAATAGTGAATCACACAGATTGGCCAGTTTCCAGAGTTTGGCGGTATCCGGGCGCGTTTGCTTGGCAGCACTCCCAAATAAGAATATTGAGATAATGAGGGCCATGTCACGAATGTTGACTATCTACGTAGGCACCGAGTTCATTCACGACTGATTCTCTAATGCGCTAGTCAGGGTATACATATAGGTTAAGATAACTTGAAGGCTGCTGCTAACTGAACCATAGATGGCTAGATTTTGGATTCATCGTCTGATTTTTTTTAATAATTGAAGAGAAACTAAGAGGCATCTTCTTTTTACATGCCTTTTTAAGATTTCTTCCGCCATTTGTTTTTTTGCGACGACCTTCTTTTCTACTCTTACAACTTCAGTTTCGCGCGGAATATGGCAGCGCTTCGTAATAATTATAAACTTTCACTATGCCCAGTTTCATTCTAATCTGTTGAGTCGTTTTTGTGTGATATGGTAGCATGCAAACATCCTTCATATTGTTGTTGCAGCTTCCGTATCTATAGATTTTAAAATAAAGAAATGAAATGTGAAATATGGACCATTCTTAAATTTTTATCGAAGCCCAGTTTCCGCTTCGGTTAGACAGTACTTACTACTTTTTAACTTGATTTTCGCCGCTACAAGTTTTCAACCTACTAAATGTTTTATTGATTATACTTTCTCAGATATATCTCGTTTGAGTACATATTCTTGTTATGTGATACGCGAAAAACGAGTAGCTAAGTAATAAAGTACCTACCTATTCGCGATTTACATCGGTAAACACATACTCTTAGTCCCGAGACTTACAAGCTAGATAGTTATGTAATGTCACCAAATAATTGTTTATTTGGTAACAACAAACTCATTGGCATTCCTCTAATAATTGAACCTTGCGTACAAGACACGTTTCCGTAAAGAATAAAATAATACTAATCGTATCAGCAAGCAGAAACTAATATATTCATAAATAGTCAATACACGGAGTTCAATAGGGACTTCACCGTTAATTTTCCATAGACTCCCAAAGGAAACGTGCAATTTAATTACGAAGTACTGACGTCTAAAGTACTTATCTAAATTACGTTTTAATATACTAATTAGTCACAAGCATTCGCGACATATCGCAGGTTAAAAATAATTATGAAGATTACCGATACGTGATAGTCGCAGTAGTCTGTTATGGTTCGAGCTTAGATTATAAAAGGGTTCGAGATTATTTCCTTTAGTCATCGCTTCGTCGTGATGGGTGGGACAATTTATCGACATAATAGCAAGTTTATGGCTATGGTATTACATGGCATATCGATGAAATAATGCACCTGGGCTTGGCGGAGGCCGGTTTTAGCCTTGCAAAATAATGGCACTTTATTCTTCTTAGAAGGTCCGACATAATCATTTAATTGAGCGCAGAATGTGATTCATGTTACGTACTTATGACTGCCTATTTAAGACGTTGACAATCGAGTGATAAAAATATATTAGCCAAGAGTAGATTCGCGTTAGCGTTAGATAGGTCCTCTGAGTCGACGAAAAGTGAATAGATTTGCCAGACAGCTGAGACAACAAGGTTCGAGCTAGCTACTTAGTTAAGAATTTTTGAAAACGAGCCGTGCGATTTCCCATCGGCAAAAAATATGAAATTCCATACAAACTTTCGTCCCCTATTTGTTAGTTCAAACATACCTGGAAGAACATCCACGTAGGGTATTCTCCTAACTTGACAGCTATACATGCTCCTAGTGCTATGAAGACTGTTGATATGCTGTCACAGCCATGGTCGAAGAGTTCGCCCAGCGGCGACTGGGTGCCAGTCCGGCGCGCCTGTTTGCCATCGATGGCGTCCAGGCTCTGGTAGATGAAGACTCCTAGCGCGCATAGTGCGCATGCCCATCGCGGAGGCTCTTGCCTCGCGTCTGGACTGAACCTGCAGCGTCAAATAGGAGGTGAAAAATAGCTGGTAGAATAAATAAGGTGTTGTTAACGGGTAGTACCTACTAGAAACCTCGTTAATACTGTAAAGAGCACTTGGTGGACTAAGACAATGACGAACAAAATAGGACCTAATATTGTGCCCTGTGGCACACTGTACCTCGATCGTGATTTAGATCGATATGGTTCCTAGTCAGATTATTAAAGGCGGCTTTTGCATCAGTTTTATTATCGTTAAGGTCATTGACTGCGATTCTGCTTGATTTATTATGCTTGAACAGGATCACTCAGGCCGTAGTTACGCGCGTAGGTGTAAAACGCCTTACAGGTCACTACGCACGGAAGGCTAAAAGGTCATTGCAGTATTGTATTTTTAGACCCCAAGTAGAATGTGTTGACTCTACGTTTGATTGTATGTGAGCATTAGCTACGTCAGTTGGCCGATCCACAATTCATTTTTGCCGTATTGCGATGTATAGGCAAGCAAGCGTGACTGATCTAATGATGTGTGACGCATGCGTAAGTACCTATAAGGTCGCATACGCGTATCCATAAAGTTCCGGTGGTTTCAAGCTGTAGAAAAAGGAATGAGATGGTAGACGAATTGGTCGCTTCTTGACTACTGGCGCGATAAATTATACCTACTTACTTTTCGTTAAAAATATGTTTGTGTTACTGCGAGTATACTCATTTGAAGCTATGAGGAAATCATACACAATTGGATATTGATTAATTGACTACAATCAGGGCTACGCATTTCACAAAGTACTTTATAAAAACAACCAAGGTTTTATTACTTTGTAAATTTTTTATGTAATATATATATTTTTTTACCTGGATGAGACTCGCACATACCAAAGAAGCATCGTACAAAAGAGAGGAGGCGAATACTCAGCAGTGGGTGGAACAAGGCTGCCAATAATTGTTTTTTTTAAATTAACCTTTATTATCCCACTGTTGGGCAAAAGCCTTTCATAATACTTGACTTTTATACGTAAGGACAGATTTTCAATAGGATGATATAGCAGTTTCTTTATTGGTCTTTAATCATTAGACTTTTAGCGCAAATTAACATGATAATTATTGCTAACTACCTGCGCGCCGCGGTTTCACTCGCATAAGTCTCGGTCCCGTGGGAATATCGGGATAAACGGTATCCTATGTCCTTCTCCAGTTCATGGTCTACCTATGTGCTAAATTTCATCTAAATCCGTTCAGCCGTTCACGCGTGATGGTGTGACCAAGGGAAATAGGGATTCATTTTTATAAATATAGATCAGTCAATGAAAAATCAGAGATTAAAAATATTAAGTATCTTTTTTCCTTTTTTATCAGTGCATTAATTTATGTTCCATCAATACAATATAATTGTATCCATAACAATAAGTGTTAATATTATCATATTGTATCACCTCATAATAAATTAATCATTATAAGCATAAAAGTAAGCAGCAATACAAATGCAGAGACATGATGAGTATGGGTCTGTGAACTTAAGAACAATCTTTTAGAGTTTTAATTCTTTCAATATTGACGTCTCACTAAGTACCTACTTAACTGAAAAACTATTAAAGTATACCGACATCACTTGTTTACCTTTTAATAAAACGTGAGTGAAAACATGTAGCCTTATTTTGAAGAGATCTTCTAAATAATTATAACTTCTTATCATTTCGATACTATTTATGTTCTCTGACTGGACTGAATCCATAGTCCACAATCTACTTTCGTTAATTAACATACCTACCTACCCAACTACCACTAAACTTATGTTCTTTTAATTACCATAGAGATTACTTTAAATATTTGGCCTCATTTCCAATCAAAAGAATTACCAAGTCTCAAGTTATTTTTTAACATTATAGTAAAATGCAATTACTGTACAAATTGTAAAATAGTTTGAATGAATATTCAGATTTAGGATTTTACTTTATTCAAAGTGCCCATCGCATCTGGCCTGAAAAAGGTTCATACTTAACTTCTGCGCTTAATATTCAGTTGAACAAAGGTACATAAATACATAAACTATGGTCTGAACACCCGTTTCTTTTGTAAAAATAATTAATAAAACTTATAAACTTAAACTTAGACCATAGTTTATGTATTTATGTACCTTTGTTCAACTGAATATTAAGCGCAGAAGTTAAGTATGAACCTTTTTCAGGCCAGATGTGATGGCACTTTGAATAAAGTAAAATCCTAAATCTGAATATTCAATCGGATCCTTATTTTATTACCCAACTGCCCCAGAAGTAGGGTAATGTTTTTCATCTTAGGAAATTGGTATAATAGATACATATACCTCTTGTTAATGATATTACTATAAAACAGTTCAAAGTGCAGTCCAGTCTAGTACAGCAATTACATTCTATTCTATTTTCTTATTAATAATGTAATTTCATATATCACGCCCAAGGTATACTACGGTGACGCAACGTAGGGACAAGGTTAGTACATTTATACCTAGATTTAAAACTGAGTTACTTTATCTAATCTTATATCAGCCAGTTTGACATTAACTCAAAACTGTGATAACATCAGCTACTTATCATGCTACATTAACTTTACTTTAGACTTTACAACTGTAATGCTGATGTATGAAATAACTTCCACCAAACCTTACGAAGAATTTTATTTTATTTTATAGTATAATAAAAAAATATATAATTCAAATTCTGGTTATTATTATTAGAATTGTATTGCTATGCTAATATTCTGCCTTGTGACAGTCAATGAATTTATTATGATGATGAATTTATTATTTTAGCACTTGGCTGATTAGTTGTAGTTGATAACAAATCACATAAAAGTAAAAAGGTTATGTGTCAAGTCAGATCTACACAGATTCCGGATAGAAATCAAAGTCTGCACCTAATTGAAGATAGTTAGAAGGTCTTCATTGATAAATGATAAGCCTGGATAGTCAGCTATAATTCAGTTCTGGCTATCTTATCGAAACAGACGGTGGCGCGACGTCGCCCCGACCAATCGCACGCCAGTTTTTTTCAAGCATTACAATATGTAAACATGTGTGAAACTATTACTTTATTGAATGGAAAATGCAATGGTTATAGAATCATTACAGTGCATCTATGTAGGACTACTATTACAGACCGTTAGAAAGTTTTAGCGCCAGCAGAAAATGAAAGTCGTTACGGTCGGGCGAGATCTGTGACACAGTTCCTATAATGTATTGATATAACCTTCAAGGTACTTACCAAACTAGTATAAGTGTAGTGACTATATTTACTATTAAACCTAATATTGTGATGAGATTCGGCGCGAGCCATAACGGCGTTTTAGATACTAGCCAGCACCACCACGGCTGGAGCCATGCATCCAATATACTGGCACTCGTACAAGAATATTTGTGTTCACTTAGTCTTTTTAACTGTGCAGCATTGAGTATTCTCTCTTTATAGAACTGCATTTTAATTCACTGTCACGACATTACAATGCACAACTAAATTCCACCATTAACTATATTCACAAGTCAAAATTCGCAAAATCGCAACGCAAATCACATTCACATCACAGTTCACACTATTCTGACATGACACCATAAACAATTTGACAGATTTTTTTACGCAGCGGTGTTCTGTCATCCAGCCACGCGTACGCCATAGACAATATTGTTGACAGTTACAAAAATGTTGCCAAGAAATAAATTATATTACAATTCTAGGAGCTTTTGCTTTTTCAAGATAAAATACTTCAATGAAATTATTATTAGAACCTTAGATTGAGTTTATAATTTAAAAAAATACGATCTAATACTGTGCCTTCAATGTTTTTGTTTATCTTCAAAAATCATTAATTAAATAACTACAAATTCGCGAGTTCATCTTTAGACTAACGATTACATGAAATAATTCATTAGGTATGTATCTTTATCCCTAGCCAAAACTACGGGGTTCGAGGACTGTTGGAGCATGGGAGGAGTGTGCGCTATATTTACGGTCTGGTCTAGACAATAGTAACTTGAAGGTAAATTGCGACGACTCACAGTTCTGAACTATGTAGGTATATGCGGGTGCTGTACCCAGCATGACCCCTCGAATACTGTAAACTTTACAACTAGATACATTGTGTTGTATTGCAGCAAAATGTATCTAGATCTAGGTATCGACAGGTGAGAAGGTATGAAAAATTGTAAACTGCTGAAAATGAATGAGGCACTATACAACACAAAGCTTTATTTCAACAATAATTACATTACAATTATTACAAAGATATAATACTTTCCAGTCATAAACCGCTTCATAAATGAGAATTACTGATAGAATTACAAAATGAAGACAAAAATATATTTTGTTATAAAACCATTTATATCTCAGTTTTACTCGTTATTATATTTTACTTATCTACATAAAAGTTAATTTAGTACTTACATTAATATACTTATTATAAAATATTATCAAACTTCGTTACATATAGGTATTTCAGCATGACAAAATTAAAGCCTTATAAAAATATTTGGGAAAATATTTCATTTTCTATATATCAATTGTAATTTTTAAACAGAGTAACTTGATTACTCATTAAGTCAATAACAACTCTTATAAAATCACGTATTTTTAGAAAAATAATTACCACCGAACATGTGACATCTGAATTTATTAAAGTTATCTATTTTTCGCTTGGTTTTTTCTGGCTTCAATTCTTTTTTGTAACGTTACCAATAAAGCACCAAGAACATTATGTCCGGGTAGTCGTTTTCCGAAGAGCAATCGCTTAACGGAATCATCGTACGTGAGAAGAGCGACCATATTTTGAAGTAGAAATCCCTGGCAGTATTCCAACAGTTGAGTAGCACCGTAAACCTGCAACGAAACGAGCCACATATCAAACTACTTATCGTGGGCGCCAGAATTTAGCATTGGTTTAGGATACGAGTATAATTTTACTCTGCTTTTGAAAATGGTACAACGTTTCTGTTATGATTAAAGTTTTTTAAACTTAGGGGTTAGGGCACTATTTTATTTATGTACCTATTTAAATAGAAGTTTATGAGTTTTGATAAATGGAGCAAGAATGTAATGGTTCTTACCTTAGCATGAATGTAGACCGAGACGAGGTTGTGTAGGTCTACAGACTTGGCCGCTCTCGCCTCGCAGTGCCTCTGTAGCGGCAGAAGCTGGAAGAAGGAGGCTGCGGCCAGAACCTCCAAAACATCTGTCTCAGGGATGTCCAGACCCGAGCATCCACCCGAGTAGAGATACTTCATCACTTGCTATGGCAAAAAAAAAAATTTTAAGTAATCACTTTAGACGCTTAGAAAACATCAAGGCTAAGAATCAGCACAACTTACAAAACACAGTCTCAAAAATGTCAGCCTGCTACCACTACTTAGTGCTTTAGCTGGGAAGAAGTGGCGCAACAAACTCCCCAGCAAAAAGTGAATAGAAATTAAGAAGTAAATATTCAAGTCATAAAACGTACCTCAAATATATGATACCGGATATCGTTGATTTGCACAAGGGGAGGAGCAGCATTGGCCACTGGTAAGGCTTCGTTTGATGATCTTGCAGGAGCTAACATAGCTCGTAAGCGTGGTGACTCCGAAACAAGAACTATTTTATGACCATAGAACAGTCGCCCTTCAACCCTGAGGAATGAAAGGGTTATAACAATCAATGATCATTTCTGCAAGAGGCCTATGTTTTGACTTGCAAAGGTTCAGAAGTTTTTGTTCGGAAGTTACCTAAAGGTGACGTCAGCTAGCGATGGGTTGTTGACGTATGATGGGTCGACTCTGGCCGGTGCAGGTGCCACGGGTGGCGGCGGCTGCGCCACGCCAGGCACGGCCTCTCGCCCGTAGCATGCGCACAGGATGTCAGCCAGCAATAAGACAGTGCCTTCCTTCTAAACATAAGGGGGTTTTATTAATTCTGAGGACCTTTCCTTTTTAAGATTGTAAATTGTGAACCCCTGAATAGTTGATTATACAATAGTCAAAATATTAATGAAATACAAATAATAATATTAGTCACATTACCTTGCTGTACCGTAGAATATTGAACAGCAGGGGGAGGCACTCGTAAATAAACTGTTTACTGTAGTGGCTGTCGTCGGATGGACAAACCTGAAAATAATAGTAAAAACACAAGTCAAAACATTTTCTTACCATACTTTTCTCAAAAAAAATATGAAATAAGTGATAATAATACCTGAAGAAAGTCTTGTAAAAGTTGGTCGATAACGCTATCAAGTGCTGCGTCTGCGGCGGCGGCCAGTGACAGAGTCCACGCGTGTAGTGACCACGGCACGCCCAGCGCGTGTAGTTCTAGCGTAATGTCTGGAAAACAAACAATTTAGGTGAGATTAATATTTCGGTGTGGCAACATTAACATGACACTGATTGGTCAACGATTGTTTAGCTGGTAACTAATTTCTATTTGAATTTGACGACATCAGACGTATCATAATAAATAAACGGTCAAAATCTAGTCGCAATCTCATCTTCAACGCTACAAGATTATTGTGGCGCGTGGCAACAACTGGAACTAACGTCGCCGCCGTCGCCATCTTGTTTTGTCAATAAAATTTTTGTGACACAATTTCACAAAAGTTTCCCACTTACGTTATTCAGTTCCCAAAACCCAGAAACCATCTTCACAAAACTTGTCAAAAATGTAGATGAATATAGAGATTATTTAACAAACAGTTTGAGACTCAGAAATGCGAATGTTTTAAAAAATGCGGGAATTGCCCCTCTGCTCATCAGCTAATACGATTTTACTCACAATCGTAGTGGAACCAAAGTACAAAATACCTAGGTCCATTATGTAGTCACTGGAAAATCCAGAACAGTATCAGTCTAGCACCCTAATTCCGTTACACACTTTCAATCACAATCCGAGAGTTTTGAATGATATATTTAATTAATTGCTTCATAGGTTTGAAAAATTCGTCTGCTCAACAACGTTAACCACGCAAAATGAATGTGGGTGAACTGCCAAATGAAACCCATTGCCATCAGTTGTCAATTTATGTATGCTAGGTACGCAATTGTCTCGCAGATACAACATTAACTAAAGATATTATCAAAATCTCACCCAAATGGTCAGTCTCAGCAGCGCAGTACATGGCGTCATGTAGCGCTCGTTGCTGTTGCTTTGTGAAGGCGGGGTGTCGGACCGGCGGTGCAGCGGAACCCTCAGCCAGCACCTCCTCCAGCGACAGCACAGCTTGGGCTGCTCGCGCACCGCCCCGGACGGCAGCGCGCAGGCATGCACGACGGCCGTGCGCACAGCATACCGCTACCGCACTGTATACGTATAACACTACCAGTTAATACCTACACAATTAGGGGTTTGGTAAAAGTGTAGAAATCTAAGTTACGGCTTCTGTTTGACATTCAACAGATTCAACTGTACCTACCAAGCTAAAAGTACATACAACAGAATCTTTCTTTTGGTTATGAAATATGCAATTTTCTCACCTGTAGCAGCCATACTGTGCAGCAGCAGAGTAGCACAAGGCATCGTTAAGTTGCGTGGAAAGGAAAGGGTCTGCTCCATGTGACAGCAACAACTGTACGAGCTCCAAGTTACCGACACCACAGGCCACCTGATAACACATAAGATGTTGTTATGTAAGTACGAAGGAATTTAAAAATATCGAATAAAAGAAGAAATCTGTTGGTCGTCCGTAAGCTACTTAAAAGCTAAGATAACATGTACCTGCAAAGGCGTAAGAGTGCAAACGTCATCTCCCCTCGCGGGCGCCCCATCCACTCTGGCGCCTGCGGCTAGTAGGCGCCGCGAGCATTCCACGGCGCCCCCGCCGGCGCCACTACACGCGTACACCAGCGCTGTCCAACCTGAGGGTAAACTTAGTTTTAAGTGTCTGGCAACACCTTTAATCTAAAACGGGTGATAGACGTGCGAGCAAGTACGCGTACTTATGGCTCGGCGAGCTTACTCGCCCGTCTGTCATCGCCGCGAGCCGCAAGCCGCGAGCCTCGAGTCTCGAGCCTCGAGTCTCGAGCCAATTTGACAATGAAATTCTGAGAAAGCTTCACGTGTGTAACCGACGGCGAGCCGAGTAAGGTCGCGAACTTAAAGACCGCGTACTTTAAGTACGCACGTTTATCACCCACAATAAGGTTCACTGAACACTGAGCCGCAAAATGTTCGCGCAATTCTTCATTGATTTAAAAATGAATTGAATATCAAAGAAAATAGAGTTTAAAACAGCGTGGAATAAACACCAGTCAAAACTTTACTGCAAAGTACATGCTCGAGCATTTAAGTGCTTATTATATGTAACTGCTGACCATTGAAGTTCAAGTGAACGTCTATGGGCTATCAGTAAGAGGATAGATAACCTGCTGTGGGCGGCGTGTACGTGGGGGTAGTTTGTTGTGTGGATGGCGAGCGCGGCGACAGCGGCAGCGCGCAGTGAGCTGCGCACGCGCCGCCTGTCTCGATGTTAGGGTCCGCGCCTGCTTCTAGTAACATCTGAAATAAAAACATACAGCCAACAATAAAACTATTACTTGCTACTATTTGAGAGCCAGCAAACCATTCACTTTATGGGGCGACACTAAAAATGTTGAACTACCCCCAAACCTCTACTACGAAAATATCGCTGCTAAGTCTCAATGCATATCCTATCGTCTGTATCTTAGGAACTGTTCAGTTAATAATGGACAACCAATAAAGCCAATTTTTTCACCAGTAGGACAAAGAGGGGGGGCAGCGTGTGGTATATTTCATAATGTATTTGTAGGTTTTCAACAGAAAACCAACGTACAGCAACAATCTGCTCATCGCCAGCAAACGCCGCTTTCATGAGCGCCGTTAGTCCCGAAGCATCTGGTGCGTCGATGCCAGCTGGAGGTAGCAACGGTCGCACGCCGCCCACCAGCTCTGGTCTCCCGCTGAGCAAGGCTCGTTGAGCGACTCCGACGGCGGCCCTGCTGAGCTCGTCAGCCGTGCGGGCGCAGCGGGACCATACTGGCTCTATGGCTTCTTCTAGTCTGTGGATGTTAAGAAAATTGTTATTATTATTATTTGTTAATAACTAGCGACCCGCCCCTGCTTCGCACGCTGTCTACAACTTGACAAAACATGAAGATTTCATTAATTTATTAGTTATTCTATAATAAAATACTTATAATAAAATAAATAAAAAATATTTGTTAAGTACATAATGTGTTTGATAAACTTACCCTCCGAAATAAATTCTCTAAAGGCGAATTTCACCAAACTTTTATACCAAGTAGGTATAAGTCTTATCCTGCGAATAATTTTTGAATTTTTGACAGTATTTCCATACAAAAACTGTCAGACGACAATTTTATTCCACGGATAAAAGATATCTGACTTTGATGAAATCAACCCTAAGAGATGTTGAAATCCGCATGCATCAATCAAAATCAGACGCGGTCACAAGAGTTTAGAGAGCTCGATGAGTTTCTCCACCGGCAAAAATTACGAATTTCCATACAAACTTGCAAACCACATTTAACCCCCATACGGGTGAATTTTCAAAAATCCTTCCTTAGTGCTCATATCCGTTGTATGAACTATTGTGCCATGCATCCCTGCTACCCTGCGGTTTAGCGTGTGCGTTCTATCAGTGGATGGAGGAATTAATTTTGCTAAGGAGTACAATGAAATATGATATGTTACGTGATAGGCCTGGGCGGGCAGTCGGCATGCGGCAGCAGCAGCCTGGCGGCCTGCATGACGTCGTCGGCGTCGGGCACGGCGGGCGGCGGGCGCAGCGCGGCGTGCGCGCGCAGCACGCGCACCCACTCGCCCAGCGGCGGCAGCGCGCCCGCGCCGCGCTCGCCCCACAGCCCCGCGCCGCCGCAGCTGCCGCCGCTCGCGCTCGAGTGCTCCAACTGACGAGGAGGAAGGACACTCATGAATTAGGTCTTCAACTGACAAGTAAACTGCGTTGCGTTTAATAGTGTCCCTGCTGCCATCACTCGGAATAGCAAGGATTTTTTTGTTGCATTGTCAAAATAAGGCTTTTGAAAAAAAAGTTTGGCTTTCTGTGTTGTGACGTTTGCTCGACAGTAATACAGCGCATTAGATATTGTTATATTGTTAACATACAAGGAATTGTTTGTCCAAGGGTGATACGCTGTCAGAATGCTGGTTTTGGATGATAACTACAAAAGCAATGTAAAGTGAAGCAAAATGATAAAACACACACCTGTGAGCATCTCATAAAATAGTACAAAGCTCGTTCAGCAGCCGGGGAGAGGGGTGCGAGTCTCGGATGTACTCTCCGCAACACAGCCCGTAACTCCGACGCAGAACCAGCACACGTCGTGAGCAGAACTGACGCAGTTGAACCACCAGAACTGTTGTTAGACCCAGCTGAGGTCCCCGAACCACCTGCACATCAAACACTCGTAAAACTAGAATTTTCTCTAGAATGTTGATCCTTCGGTACGGATTAATAAGACTTTTGATACGTACCGGAACCGTTGGTAGTGATACCAGAATCGTGACTAAGTCCCAACGCCCTATGTTCAGGACGGGACACTCCTGATGATGACCCGGAACCCAGCGAACTCATGGATTCCCAACGAGACAGTGATAAGGCGCCTGTAATTTCAAATAGGACTAGTAAAGTACTTGAAAAAGTCAATTGTAAATGATTTGATTATCATATAGGATACATGGGAATCTATGATCTACACATTCCACACAGGAATGATCAAAATAAATAAGAATGTCTGGAAGTCTAGTGGTTAGACCACCCGTCTCAGACCCAGAGGTCCCGGGTTCGATTCCCAGTGGTAGGGCTGGCTAGCTACCACCATCTTATCTAAGTCTGTCGCCATAACAACAATGTTAACTGCACTTTTTGTGTTTCGGCAGTTAGAGGTAAGACAGCCAGTTCCTCTGTGGTTGAGGATTCCGAGTGAAACTCGCTTCCTTCGGCCTGATCATCACTTACCATCAGGTGAGAGGCAGGCCAAGAGTTCCAACTTTGTGAATTAAAAAAGAAGCTTAAGAAAGTCTAGTAAAATACAAACGCAACAGATGCAAATGCAAATGTTAGGTTATATCCTTAATACAACAAAAATAAATAAACGCTAGATTTGGTTTTAAGGACCCGAAAACTGGATCAATCTACCCGTCCATACATAACTCAGTTGCTTACCTGAAGCAACTCTCCCAGCATTCAAGTGACTGTACGGCTGCAACAGCCCCCAGAGATCAGCACAGTTAGCGACCGCGTGGTCCACCACAGCCGGTGTGATGGGAGAGCTGGCTGCACTGCTGCCGGCTATCAGCGCGATCTCCTCCAGCAGCGTCTCCATGCCAGCGCAGAGGTAGATCGCTGCGTATCTGAATACAATAACCAAGAAATGATGCTTAAGAGTAAGTAAGAGGATCGCTTGGCACAGTGGCTATTATTATACGTTATACATTAAACTGCATAACAAAGTTAGAGGTAACGCCAGTACCTAAGTAAGTTATAAAATACACTTATTTTGGGGCTGCCTGGCTACTTCACTTAGTGTCTATTTTTTAAATGTGGACATGATTTTAACTTAACACTTTCTTCTCACAACTTACACTAAAACAATGTACAAGTAAGTAAATAAATTGGCAAACATTGGCTAGCTACTGCGCTAAGCTGCCGTGCAGTTCTGACGTCGAGAAAACCACGACAAACAGTTACGGGAGCTTTATTTATTTGTTTATCATAGAAAGCAGTTGTGCTTTTTTTAGCAGGATGTCTTCGATTACAATTGCCACTTACTCATGTACGAATGACGCGACACGGACATCCAGCATCCACCTTTGGAACCGTCCTGGTGCGAGGCTGGTTCGTGCTCGAGCTGCTGAGCCCAGGCGTCTCGCAGCGCTGCCTGAAGTCGCGTACATTGTCGCCGCTCGTTGGCAACCCTGACGAATAAAGAACCAATTTGTTAAAGGTCAAAATAGTGAATAACAGATCTGCTTCGACTGACACTTTCGACTTTAGAGAAGTAAACATTCTCGCTCTAGTAATTCCATTAGAAATTATTTATCTCTCACCTTAATGCACGCGTCAGCAAGCGGCGTGCTGAGAACTATCCTGAACGCGCCAGCTACTTCGTGCTTAGAGCAGAAGCCAAAGTTCTGAGAAAGACGTTGGGCTTCGCGGGATATCCTTACCAGTGCCCTGAAGTCATAAAAATGAAATAATAATTATAAAGAAACACCAACTGTTAGATGAGAAAAAAAATCAAGTAATAAAAACTAAAACCCAACTACGACTTAAAAGGTATAAACAAGACACCACAGACAGACAAATTAAAAATCCGGAGTCACACGTGTTAGGGCATAAATCGAACAGATTACGTGTGACTCCGGATTTTTAATTTATGATGATAGAAGCCCGAAAGTCTGACAATCAGTCTTGCCAAGGGGTATCGTATTACCCAGTAACTGGGTTATGGAGGTGAGATAGGCAGTCGCTCCATGTAAAATACTGGTATTCAGCTGTATCCGGTTAGACTGGAAGCCGACCCCAAATTGGATGGGAAAAGACTAGGCAGATGATGAGGATAGGTTTAACGCTACAGATCCAAAAGTTATCTACTTTTTTATAAAGACAGGAGTTTACGGAACGATGTTGTGATAATAAACGGTGTCAACACAAAATGAAAGGACGTTATTGATACCTTTGTAATAAGTAGGCGAGTCTGGACGGTGTGTCTGGTGCCATCCTGGGCGCTATATCTCTGCACCTGCCAGCTTGCAATGCGCGACTGACCTCGCTGGCTGTCCAGGGTACACAGCGAAGCTCCACCAGCCTGCAATAAGTACCAGGTAGACTACAGACATGATTGCTCCTTGTATCATGATCATATTGCTAAATGACTTACAGACACAGAAATTATACAACCCATAGAGGTAATAATTACATTCCTACACATTTATTAGGTCATAGAAAAGCTAAAGAGTCGGAATGTGGAAGACTTAATCCTTGAATTCTAGTGGCTCAGGAAGAATGATCTTCAATAGAGAAATGAGATATGGTAGGCAGAGTTAATAATTGATTATCAGGGATAGAAGACATACCTATTGTGCGAGTCAACCCATACGAACTCATCGGCACTGGTAACGTTCGTGCAGACAGTGTCGAGCGAGGGCTGCCGCACCAGCGGAGCTCGCCTTCGACGAGCCTCTGCCGCGCTGCCACTCTCTGGAAACAAAAGACAACGCACTGTTATAAAAGGGGACCAAACTGACTGCGCATTTCAACAATTATTTACGATTCAATTTAAACACACAGTTGGAACACTTTTTGTCTATAATTTATTGGCAAAGTCAGACCGTACCTGGGTACCGTTCCTTCAAAACCCACCGAGAGTTTGAGACCCATCCATGCCTTGGAGTCGGAGATAACATAAAATTATTGAACCTTAGAATATCGGCATTTCAGTCGCTTCACTTTGAATACCTACTATTGTAAAGAATGAATTCTTGACCGAGTGTTGCTGGGGAGTTTGTAGCGCCACTTCGTCTTCCCAGGAATTGGAGAGGGGCGGTGTTTTGGGAGACCTTCTTATGTATATTTTGGCGTGCGAAAAATATTGGTTTTGAGCCTAATATGAATATAAACGATTTTGAATTTTGATTTTTAAATATGTAGGTATAGTATACATATAGTTTGCAAATTATTAACATACCCTGAGCCCCGTTATTACTGCCGCCGCCGGCGCTTGATGCACTCGTGGCGGTGCTGCTGCTGTCTCTAGAGCGCAGTGTCAGCTGTTTGATGGCTGACCTGATGTCCTCCAGACCTCCACCTCCAGGCCATGGTGACTGTAACTGTAGGATTACAAGGTTTATAAAGCGAAAGCCATTAAGTGTTCAATAGTGCAGTTAAATCTTTTAATTGCAACTTTCATTTACTTACCTGCATACCTAGTAGGTAGGTAGGTACAAAGTTTGTCATCCCAAGGACTTGCTAATCTTGAAAATTACTTCTAGGGTTAAGAATTTAATATGGATTTATCTTGAAAACTGCAGTGGACAACCTCGAGACAAAAATGGTCTGAAATCAACACGCAGTGAGGAAGCGAGGTGGTCTGTGCTCGAGAGGCAGTGGTATGGGACAATCACAGACTGGTATAAATATGCACCTTATTATGTGGTCGATGCTTGGTCCGGGCGTGTGGCGGCTGGCGTGTTCGGCGTGGCTCCTCCCTGCCCGCCTCCCCACCACCCCCGCTGTCCGACATGGACGCGTGGCCGGATGACCTGTTCTCATCTGAACTGCTGTTGCATTCGCGGACCCCATTCTGTATTGAAGAATACTTTTAAGTATGGGTTAGTGATGCTCTTGGTAAGTACTTTCATTTTTATTCCATAACACGTACGATAATATTTACATAAAGATCAAAGCATATTCTCAGAAACAAGTTGAGTATTTTTACCACACCACGTTCCGTTTAATCTTAACAACATCAACGAATTAAATCATCCGTCTCCATTAAGATAAAGAGAGCTCATCAGTCTTATGAAACACGCGCTGACGCATCTGCATGCACCCAACATGGCTGCCATTGTCGGTGATGCTTTCGCTTTCAACAATATTTAAAGCTTCCCACCGATTACGCTTTTCCCTATCAAGAGATCGTGGGAGTTTGTTAAGAACAATGGTAATTTATTTTTTCTGGCGGCAACACTTTCGCCGCGTAACGCTCGCTCGGATAATTATTGTAATGGTTACCGACGATGTGATCGCAACTAATTATTAATTAGCTCCTGAATCATGATAAATGCAGGTACTGCAATCAATGAGCTACTGGAGAGTAATTTGTTTGTATTAAATTCAACGATGGATTACTGGAACAAATTAATTGATAAGGAGGTAGAGCCGCATTAATGAAAGAACATTGTCCACGCAGAGAAGTTCACTTGATATTTTACCAAAGAATTTGCAGTTATTTTCGGAAAATGTTTGAAATGCGTCCAAGCACTTATTTCTACCATGGTGTTGTGAATCAATGTTCGCGCACATAACAGATTTTTATCTGTCCAATATCTGGATCCCGTAACTATAATGTCGCTTTCGCGTGCTCTTGCGCAGTTAACAAATTATTATTCGATCGCTATACATGATGACCCGATGACATCAATTTATTACTGGTCTTTCAATTTTCTTATACTTACTTACATATTCTATTTAGCGATTTTAACTTATAAAGCCTATCGAAAGAGTACGAATGACATCACTATTACAATACTTGCGTGTTAATATTGGTGTCAAAACCGTTACGAGCATTGTTTCGGTAATTGAATTTGGCAATTGTTTTGTTATTTAAATGTTGTAATACCAACATTAATTGAAGAACTCATTTTACGAGTATTGTTGCAACCCTATTTGACTACTTGGCTTTCCGGGGTTATCGCATCGGCAAACGCAGTGAATTATTGTGAGTTTTAAGCGCAGTCTGCGCATAGGCAGAAAGAACGAGACTACAATGAAGTCTTAGTGTGCTTTCTGAAAATTACACTAAAATACAGACGATTGGGTGCGCTACAAAATCGTACTTATTTGTAAAATAATATCAAGTCAAGCATTTTGTCGTTAATGCGATATGAAACCGCAATAACATCAAAATGTAATAATCCTAATTTGTCCTTCCGACAATAGTTTTCAGGCATTTTCAGATAATTTAGGGAAAAACCTTCTACCATGGCGTGCCACACAAAACCTACATCACTAAGTAGCTAGCTAGGTAATTATTTATTAACAAGTATATGAAACTTCTCCGAAATCACTCCCATAACGAGTGCTTTGATCTGTTCCAAAGTTAAAAAGTAACTGTTGTTTAATTATAACAAGTGAACTGTAAATTGCTATGGAGTATCTCAACATTCTCAACCACAAATAGATCATGGTGTTTACAAACCGCGGTGCATGAGACAGCATCAAAGTGATCAAACGAAGTGGATGAAACCACAGAGTTGCGGTTGGTGTTATACAGGCTGTTGATTTTGTCACCTGCTTTCTTTTGGTAAGGTATTTTGTATACATCAGGTAGCTAGTGGCTGAACTACGAAAACCGTTGTCAACGCCAAATTGATAAAATAGACATACAGTTGACTGTAGGTATAGTGCTGTTGTTGTTACCGACCCTTTCCCTGCCTAACCTACCTTCTTCAGCATGGTAAGGTCATAAGGTGTGTTTTTTCTCGCGAATCGGAAAATGAGTTTTGTGGCAACAAAGCACAGCTAGGCAGTTTTAATTTTCGAGATGATGAAAATTAAAACTGCCTAGCTGTGTTACTTCTACCTATTGAATGACATGTATATTAACATATCCTGCAGGTTTCAATTATCTCTCTACATTAGGTACCTAGTTTTTTTAGACCATTTTTTTTTTTTTGTTATTTTGGCGTGTGCCTATGCTAGCTGGCTAATTTATGTTTTGTGCTGCGGAATGTGAATGATTTTGCATACTATTTAATTGTATACTATAATCAATTTTTTCACAATTTGAACAGACAGCTGTGCTGCTGTGCTTTTGACGTTCGGAAAGTGCTGATTCTCAGCCTAGTTTGAATAAATGACTTTTGATTTTGAGTGATGGCCTGCGCAGTCTACTTGCAAAGCCATTACAGTGGAATCTTGGATTGTTACATTACAGACGAATGTTCCCGGTGAGGGAGCGCCTTAAATGGTTACAGGCGTGATATACCTGTCATTTTGGCCTTGTCAGCTTTTATAAAACGGTGCTTTTTGGCAACACTTGTCCTGAACTAACCTGCACGGGCGGCGCAGTTTCAACTGGTCTATGATGATGGTCGTGCTTCGGTGGTCGTCTTTCAAGTGCGTAGCTGTTCTGAGCGGGCGCGCTGCGCACGGGCGCGCTGGCCACAGTCAGCTGGGACACAGCGCCCACTGCCTTCAGCTGCGCCGAGCTGGGACCTTCTGTTGATGGCGGTGGGGGTTCCTCGTGGATGGCTGAGAAGAAACAATAGACATTAAAGAAGAGGTAATTAGAATTACCCATGTTTTTGACTAGATATCTTACCTAAGTAGCTGTAGCTGACCAGCTTTTTGGTTAAATCAATCTAGCCTAGCCTTTTCCCAACTATGTTGGGGATAGCTTCCAGTCTAACCGGATGCAGCTGAATACCAATATATTACATGGAGCGACTGCCTATCTGACCTCCACAACCCGGTAACTGGGTAATACGATACCTTCGTAAGACTGGTTGTCAGACTTTCGGGCTTCTGACGACCCGTAACGACTATCAAAGATCCACGAATGACAGCCGGGACCAACTGCTTAACGTGCTTTCCGAGGCACAGAGGAGTCTCGGTATGTAAAGATGATCACCCATCCACAGACCAACCCCTAACCTGATGGATCGACCTGTGCGGCTGTTATTAAGTAGCCATGAGCTCTTCCTCAGCTTTTTGTTTAAATATTCTACCAATTTCTTGGTTTTGCACAAGCTTAAAGGGTTGGTGGATGACTCTTATAATCAGACTGAGAGACATTAATCTCTCGCAACGTGGATTCACACACCTTCATTTTCAAGGCTTTTATTCTATTTATATTATGTACCTTCTTACAGACAAAGAGGCAGTACAAAAGATACAAGCATTTTAAACTTAATACCAGCCACCTAAAATCCTTTTTTTTATGTTATGTATTCCGTACCATGAACAGTCCCGTTACAGTTTAATTATTATCATAAAGATTCATGAGCACAGCGGTAGTCTAGTCAGTTAAATGTGAACTTATGACTAAGAGTATGCTAATTTTATAGCGCTTAATGTTATGCTAAATAATTTTATTTGATAGCTTTCCATGGCTTGTAGGTATTGTATTGCGTTGTATCTGGCCCCGTTTTGTGACTTTGCCACTTTATACAACTTGATTTCGGGTTTCACAGCTGAATTTCTGGAGATTTAGGCAATTTGTTTTAGTTTTGCAGCCCTGTGTAGGCTCTGCAACGAGGATAGAGTCCACCGTAGTAAGTTCTACTAGGTATCTTCATCACGATTCGAAACACGTCTTTACCTCGTCATAAGCCTATTAGATCTAGCAATAGCTTTATGATGGACGGTGATGCCGACTTCACAGACGAATAAGATTGGGAGAAGCAGTTGAAAACTTGTAATTTCGAAAGAATGAATGATCAGAAACTTCTTGTCGTGAGCATGTAATTGCTGCTAATGAACAAATTATTTCCATCCAAAAATACCTAAATTTTTTATTGTTTTTCTTACTTTCCTATTATTTTATAAAACTCCAACATACGTTTATTGGTGGGTGAGGTCGGCCTCGGCGGCGTGGTGGCTCGGTGCGCGTGCGGCGGCGGCGAAAGGCGACGAGCGTGCGCGGGCGCAGGCGCGGCGGCCGCCCCGCTCACACGCACGCGCAGCGCCCGCGCGCCCGACACGCCGCCGCACCACGCACCCTCTTCTGATGGACGACACCCGCTTGATGGCCTGGTGACATAGAAATTAATATTTTAATCTCGGGGCACGAACATCTTAAATAGGCCCTTACGCATCCACATCCACACCCATAAAAGCTCAAATCGTTGTAGGTTTCCCAAATAGCGCAATCCGGAAAAACTCCCGTTAGAACTGACCCTTACCTAAAATACTTGAACCAAGCTTTCTCCCTAGTACCTAAATGCGGATAAGCCCAAAGGACCCGGATGTGGCATATCCGTAGTCAAAAGTACATAATCACAATAGTACTCCCCCAGAATGATGTAGAGTTTCAGTAAAACTTTTCAGATACTTAACGATATTTTCTAAAGAAGATAAATAAAGTAAGATGAACAGTTGATGGAACTTGCCAGGATAATAGGTATAATGAATTCGCAATAATAGAGCAGGATGTTTATAAAGTTATGATAGGACGGAAAGGATGTTTGATAACAGCTGGACATGATTTCAGGTCAAATATTTTATAGTTGCATAAGTTAAATAAGTGATATTTAGTGACAGTTTGTTTCTAAAATAGCGTGGCCAGAGATATCTAGTGGTAGACTATTAAAATTCCATCTCAAAAGTGGTCGCCTGAATCTACAGAGTTCATCATACCGCTTCTAACTGTCAACTGCGCAAAAACATTAGCTGCACTCAATTTCCCAATAACCTGTGCCCCCGAGGCGTGGCTAGCGTGCTAACGGGCTGCCGGGCTGCCGGGCCGGTGTCAACGGAACGCCTGATCCGGCGCAGTGCGTGACTAAGGACCAGTCGCCACTTAGCCACGCGGCCGGTACAGCCGCGACCAATCGCCCTAATGCCACAATGTGCTGTTACTTGTAACATCTCACTCCACATCTAGCAACTGGCCGACAGCCGGATTACTTTTGTGCACGACGTTCCGATAAATGAGAATATAATGCTTTGCGGGCAGTATTATGCCTCATCTACATTAAAACTGCTGGATGAGTTAAGTTCTCATAGCGCTGCTTTGAAGCACGTTATACCGTTTCCAACACATTATACATTTATGCTACTTTACATCAAAGTCTTAATCTTCACAAGAAGTGCGCACGAGTGGTCCACAACTGCATTCGGAGTTTGGAATGCGGGGAGCTAAGCATGCTGTGTGCCTATTGACCGACTAACGTAAAGGAGCTATTCTGGATTAGGTTACCATCTGCGTAACTGTTGGTTTGGCGACTGTTTCTGTATTAGGCTTGAAAATGTCTGGTGGTGGAAAATCTAGTTTTATTTCGTTTCATAATCACATTACCTACGTTTTGCAAAATAAAATATTACAGCCACCGTATACAATACTTCAATACGCATAGGTTCAAGACACAATAATTTCTGTTTTGTCTCATTCGAAAAATGAGAGTTGTAGTGTGTTTCAGCGAGATTTGGCGTTAGCTTAAAACAATAAGCTGGTATTATATTCATTAACATTCCATAGAAAGCTGCTTCATATCCGGCTCAAAGGACCAACATGTACTACGCGTACAACCAAAGTTTTCAATAACTGAAATCCCAAAAAATGAATGCTCAAAAGAAGCTCAGTATTTATGTCTCAAGGAAAATGAGAATCGAAACTCAACAAAAGACGACCACGTCTTCGTCCTAAAGATAGTACAATAGTCGTAATAGATTCACAAATAGAGGACTACACAGACGAGCTGGAGAGGCGTGACTGTGGCGTGACCGTGGCGCAGACGAGCGTGGCCAATTGTATGATGATGTTACAGGTGGAACTAACCGTTTTTGTATCCACCAGCCATGTGAACTGATTTCCTTGAATTGTGTTTTGTCAAAGACGGAAGTAGAATTGATGTTGAGAAGAATCCGGTTAAACTGGGAACTAATGCCAATTAAGTTGGAAATAGCACCTAATGATAATGGAAAAAAAATAAATGAAAGCAATGTTAACCAATTAAATATTGCCCCTGAGTGGAAATATACCACTTAGTTGTGGCCGATATGAACGAAAAAGCATAAATTACTCTAAAAAGATAACGGATTCAACAATAGTTTGAAAAGATTACGTGGAGGAAATCGTGATCTTCCTAATAGCTACACTGTTGAAAATAAAGCGCAATTGATTAATTCCTAAAACTTTCATACAAAAAAGAAATGATCAATTTGCAATTCCCGTTAACTAGGAATTGATCGACAATAATACTGAAGTCCAAATTAGATGTGTATCAAAATCTTTAACATAAATGTTGAAAATTAAAAACATGAATGAAATACATAAACTCAAAGAGGTGACTAACAAAGTAACAACAGAACGATGAAAGCTTTCTTTGGTCACGTTCAAGAACATAAGAATGACGATCCAATTCTGATCAACAATGTTTAGGTACAACGAGTGACATCAAAATAGCAGCAAAGATGTTTCTTGAGAAAAATCTTTCGTTTTATTGCCTTCATAAGCAAGGCACATGAAAATGTTGAGGGAGTAGTTATACTAAGAATATGCTAGCTTAATTGTAAAACGCAGCCGGTTACTAAGTTTCGCAATATCCCCGAAGTAGAGCAATTGTTTTGTTCATTGCAGTCACGTGACAGGAAGTCTGACCATAAAGGTTAACCTCTTGAGCCTCTAACAATAGTCCCCTAAAGATTCCATAACGAAGAAAAACAGGCCAAAGAAATTGTCGTATAGAAAATAAAAGAAGATACCTAACTAAGTACTTAAAACACTAATTATTCACGTTATATGGTTTGGCAATCTACTGGCAGATTACTGTACAAGGGATTTAGAACCAAGGAAGGGATGAATCATTGGTCATATATTTGGTGCTGGTGATATAGTTGTCTTTTGTCCTTAATAGGGAATTATGTCACCTTCTATAATAATTTTTCACATAATCCATCCATCTTTTTTTTTATCACTACCTACTTTATACTGAGAAATAAGATCCTATAAAGATAACGAACGTAAAATGCACAGTAATGAGAAACTCTACATAGGCAATTTCATGCATGCATAATATTTACGTAATTTATGAGTTGGATAAGACGAACTTTATAAAAATGTCGGTATCGCCTAGTTGGTAAAAATAACATAAAAATAAACTATCCAAGAAATGAATTTCCCCTTTTTTGTTTTTTTTTGTTATTTTCCATGGTCAACTCGTTTCAGTAGGTAATTAATGGTTTTAAATCAAGAATCTGGATGGTTGTGATAATTGATTGGCTTGATTGTTATCTTCAAACACGGTTTGTTATAGGTCTTTAACTTTTGCTAAGCTACGGAGGTGCCACAGTCAGATCATTTCCCTCCGCAGATTAAGATGTGATAGGTACTCAAATATATCAGAGGAGTACAAATCTGTTTCTTTTAAAATTGAAGCTCTTACGTCACATATATGAGCTAGCGCGTAATAATTGTCGCCCAAGCATGAACACAATGCGATGCGCCCATAACAAACGCCTGCTCATAGCAATATGCACTCCAAGCGAATCACGACTATGTTGCCTTGAAAATTGTTCTTGATGAGTTCAAAAATAGCATCACAGGATATTGTGACATGCTGTCCTTGGTTACCCTTCACGGACATTTAACTGTTTTGATCATTTTGAATGTCATCATCATGTTTTGTTCATAAGCGTAAACGTAGGCATTTCCTGTTGTTATTGACTACTGACTTGCGAAACAAGTCAAGGACCACTCGCCCAACTGACCCAAGTTTGGGTAAGCAAAAAGCTGATCATGCAAAAGTGGAACGTAAAGTCCATCAACACGCAACAATGATTTGGCTCAGAATGGCCGAATCGATTGAGGCAAGCAGGCGACAATGCTCGTGACCGATAGATTAAGGTGCCAACACAGTAGACAACTGGGCTTCGGCATCCAATCGGGCGTGAGTGCCGTGACATGGGGTAAGCACGACGTATTGGCTAATGCAGTCAGGCGATGGGCGCCGGATTGGCTAACGCGTGTCTCCTGGGTTTGATAGCTATGCAGTTTGGTATGTTTATGTGAACGACTGATTGCATCCTAGGTTGAGTCATTAGGACCAACAGGGTAGGTTACAAACGTAAACTTTGAGAACTAATCCGATATACAAAAAGAGCGAGTTTATTTTGATCATCTTACTGATCTTACCAACTGAAAAGATACTCCTTTTAATGAACTAGCAAACTTAGATGTTAGAATTATGACTACGTTGTTGTAATATGAGCAAGCAGTCAGCATTATGCAATCATCTTTAGATACTTAATTAGTAATTAATTAAGTTGTTTAATCCAATAATCCGCGAAAGAAACTTCAGGCTATTATAGACAGACGTTTTGGACGAAAATATACGAAAGTACGAAAAAATCATTTTCAGTAATGCACCGCTATCTTCATTACTCCAATGGTATGCGAATACGTACGTTGATTATCGAAATATTAAAGACATACTGTGTCAAACTTTCTCCAATTCAGTTTTGTATGAGCATGAATTCGTCGTAAAAGTATAACAAATTCAACTTGAATATGAACGTAATGATAATTAACTCCGAGATAAAAGATCGCGCCGGATTATTACGAAACCGACATTTATTTTTAAGAGCATCACCATTTTTAATTGAATTGTAAATAGTTTAAATGTCGATTGTGTTGAATTCTCAGGGAAGTAAGTAAAGGTGCTAGAAAAAAATCAGACAATCCGATTAACAAGAAAATCTAAGAGACAGAACAAAAGATGATCTGAACGGTTAAGCGGAACCTTCGATGTAGATTGAAAGAGGTGTGTCAGTCAAAATTCAGATGTGACATGAGACGATAAGGTCGAGAATGTAAGTGCGTGTGTTGGGGCGGTCTGGCCGGATCGGTATCGCCACAAAGAAGCAGAAGCTCGCACGAGTTCGTCGACCAACAACACACGATTGTTATCGGCGGAATCGCTACGCAATTAACGCGAATGTCTTCCCGAACGCTCACACGTCGGAAAAAATATGGTGTGTGTCCGTTATGTAAGGAAATATAAGAATCATTGAATAGTTAGAAGAAAAGTGTGTAAACACACGGTTGAAATGAACGCTAGCTACGCTCTCTCTATGTGAAAACATAACTCTTTAGTGACAGCGGCTCGCAAGTTAATTGAAACCAGTTGAAATTACGTACCAGGACTCTAACGATTTCTTAACGAGGCACAACTGGTGACAGATTTCTACTGCCTGCTAACCAATAGGTACATTTAATTAAATATAGAACAGTTGCAAATAAAGATGGATTTCTCGGTCTAAAACTATTGTAAAAACTTTGACCTAAGAAACCAAGTGACATAGTTTGAATATGTCATAAAAACTGTAACAATATTTACACTACTTCGACTGGCCTGCTTCCTACACAATTAACAATACTTGAGATCTCAGGTCACACAGTAACTGTTAAAATTACGAATATTGCGATTATAAAACAAAGCAGATGGGATCGAGGTCATCTCGTCTGCAGCAGACATAACAGCATCTTTGTTCTTACCGCTTCCTCCAGTCTTGGATGAAGCTCCAGTCGCAGTGCTCATCTTCGTCGAGCACCGTAGCCTCATGGTGGTCAATCCCCCCGCCATGCACAAGCTCGACCAGCTGCCGAGCTCTTTCGAAATTACCCTCAAACTCCACCACTAGGAATCCGTCAGAACTCATTGTTCCAAAGACGTCCTTCTTGTACGTTGCATCGTTAATCGTCACGACGTCCAGTGTATCTTTACTGTCATCAGCCTTAATTTCAGAATAAATAGCTTCCGGTACTTGAACTTCAGATACCATCTGTGTATTACCTCCGCCCTTATCTACTTCTCTACTCAGTCCCAAGTTACCCGTTTCTTCTAAGAGTCTATTGGCATAAATTACTTCTTCTTTAGCGGGCTCCTCTTTGAGTCGACATTCTTCTTTCTTTTTCTCATTATGTTTGCGAATTATGGAATCTCCAAAATAAATGACAACTTTATTGTTATTCTGTGTGATCTTATTCGCTAATCCGCCTTCCGTAAGAGGCAAGTTTGCTTTTTTGTTCTTTTCCTGGGAAAGTCTCTGCGCCAATTCCTCGTAACACGGAAGCCGGTTGCTGTATACCTTTTTGTCCGCGGAGCACTTGCTGAGCTCTTCCTTCCTCTTTTCCACGCTCTGGTATACTGGAGGTCGACAACACTCATCGAACTGGGACTGGGAGTTCCTTATGGAGGGTCGCGGTTCACTATAGATATGTTCTGTGGGCGATGACACCTGCGGTAAAGGAATGTACTTTTCATGAACATTCTTGGAAGTAGGAGCTTCCGTCTTTCTGAAATTCAGAACACTACGACGTACTTTTGATTCTGAAGCATCACTAATGTTGGTTTTCTTATTCCGGGAGTTCCCGAGGAGTTTGAACAAAGCTTTGTGTTCGGACTGCGGCTTTACCCGGTCGGTGCTGGGCGCGCGGCGCATGCCGTACGGTCCCGACTCCTCCTCGGAGGGGTGCGGGTACAGCTGCTCGCAGCTGGTCGACTTGTGCGTCGCGATCCTCGTCTTATTGGAGGTGAGCGGGTCTCTGCTCTGCCAGTGCCTAACGGAGAGTCGCGCGGCTCCGCGGATGAACTTCATGGGCTCCCACGCCTCGGCCTTCTTCAGTATGAAATTGTCGCACATGTTGTTTTTGTTGTTGGGTTTCCTGGAGTCCGCGGCGCGGCAGGACTGCAGCTCGCGGCAGAGGAAGCACGAACAACGCGCGGGGCACAGCATGTCTGCGCGGGCGTGCCGGCCGCACTGAGCGCGCGCTGCGCCGGCGACCCTCGCCGTTACCCTCCAAGCAGCATTGTTGCCGTCGCCGTCGCCCCGCTACAAAGTCTCGCGGTAATTGCCGACACACGTGTTATCCATGGATTAATGTTACCGTTTTGATGAAAGCTCTATGCGCTCGATCTTGAGAACTTTTAATTGCTCTCTCGTTGATTACTTGTAAAAGATCAGTTAATAAAATCGGTCGTTTGATATTTATAGACAGTTTAAATGGTTGTGCACATGGTCGGGTGCTGGAGTGGTTTGTGAGATGTGTGGCGGAGCTCGGAGTCTGGAGTCTGGACGGTAACGCTTGCATATGAAACTCGTCTATATTCAATGCGAGGTGAACGAAACCATAAGTTGTGTAAGCTAAATATAGAGCACACTTCAAACAGAGGGGTTATTACTGAATCACTCGCAACGTAATGATATACCTACTGAGCCTGCATGAATCGCCGGCTCTGCAGTTTGTTTCCTGAGATACTTATTTATTACGTCAGCATACAAATAAACCAGGAAATACACTCGATAAAAGTTTTGCAATAGGTTAAATGCACGAATTCGCATAAGAAATGTGTAAACATTACATTACATAAAGTGAAAAAGAAATGTCTTGCCGATATGATTGTTTAAAACAAATTACAATTAAGAAAGTGAAAACCTTATCAAATTAATTTACAACTGGAACTAAAACCAAAAAATTAGCTTTAGCACTAATTAGAAATACCTAATTGAAGTGCTTTCGTACAATTCGCAAAATTGCGAGGAGGTTTTCCAAATGTTTTCAATCATAGTCCGATAAAAGTCGAACCAGTCAAGAGTCCGGACTTTTTGAATGAAATTAATCTGAATCATATTCGTAAAAAAATATTTTATTTGATATTCTCAACATATGATGAAACTGACATCAAAACGTTTATTGCAAGCTAATTGTACAAATATTGGTGTTATGACATAAATGTTGCTACTTAATTCCTTATGACAGCAGAATGTGCAAGCATTCCAAAATCAGCGCAATTTTTTTAAACATTATAGGTATTTGCTCGATAGAGTCATCTATAATTTTTATAGCGCCGAAAGAATGAAAAAAAAAGTGTGAAAAGTTTTCAGCAAGTAAATAAATTGTAGTGAATCGGCAAAATAAAACTCTTTTGAATGGACAAAGATCAGACTAAACGAGAAAAGCATAATTCTGTAACTGTTCAAGAACACGGAACTAATTCATTTCACACAAGTGGACATTTATTTCTCTCTTACCTACTTAAAAAGCGCACGCGCCGATATCGAGTGTGTTGTGAATAGCGACCGCCGGCTATATGTTATGATGGCCCACTACTTTAATAATTATAATATAACGCATAATATTATGCGTTTCCGTTCCGGTATCAACACAATTAGAGCAATTATAAATATATATCGGACGTACAGACAGACTTATGTGCTTTCGTTTTTATAAATGTTTGAGTTATAAACAAATGACAACGTACGCATGTTTCTTTTGGTTGATAACAGGAAGATATTCATTATAAATTGTTCCTCTGATCCGCCAAAATAAATCAATACTTAATTTATGATTAGTTTTAGGCTGAATATCAGCAATGTGAACGGCATGCAGCCAACACTCTAGCTTTGAAAGTGTTTTGAGGAACTTTTTAATTGATGTACAATATGATTAATCCATACTAATATTATAAATTCGAAAGTAACTCTGTCTATCTGTATCTGTAAGTATGTTACCTTTACACGCCTAAACCACTGAACGGATTTGGATAAAATTTGGCAAGGTGATAGATCGCATCCCGGGGAAGGACATAGGCTATACTTTATATCGATATACCATGCGGGCGAAGCTGCGGGCGGAGGCTAGTTTAGAATATTTCGGAAAGCAGTTCCTTTTCCTGAAAACGGCAAGTATTGTCATGAGGTCTCTCCCGAACCCTTGACCACCGTCCAGTACCTTGACAACCAGTATCGACCACCATGCAGTACCTTGACAACCAGTATCGACCACCATGCAGTACCTTGACAACCAGTATCGACCACCATGCAGTACCTTGGCTCGGACTCCTGAGGGCCTACGCCTAGACAAGTGACAATCGCTTCGAAAGCGGTTCGTATTTCTACAACGACTTTCAACGAAAAAAACAAAAACAGGATTGACATAAGCTTTTCTATAGCTTATGAAATGAAATGAAATTGTTTATTCTGTAAATAGGATATTGGAATCACTTTTACACGTCATATTAAAAAGTTGTAAAAATAAGCTGGATGAGGTCGGCGTTTCCTATCTGACTACTCTGAGAAGAAAGGCCGAAACAAACTCAGAGGTCACCATCTCCTTTAAAGTCCAGACATAATCTTGGTCAGGCCATATGAGGACCATGTAGATAAGAGTCTGAAATGGTCTTTTGAGGAAAGAACCACACAGATTTGAGTGAACCGGTCCAGTCAGTGCAAGCATTTGTCAGTAATAGTGGAGCTCAACTCAGAACTTAAGGAGCTCAACGACTCGACGAACAATGTATGTCAGTCCTATATATTTTTGCCTATTCCATTATCGTTATCGCTGATAGAATGTCACTTTTTCTAGGGCCTCAGTTCGAGACATAATTATAGATAGATATAATATTATATTTAATCCATGACACATATTGGCTCCTATAGTTTACTAAGTAATACTTCATGTAATATTTTAAAACTAAGTAGAACATAGTATCGCTTCTATGTAAGTTATTTATAGCATCAAAGAGTCGCCCACGTGTTCCTGACGGCTCACAAAGTAAATGAAAGTTCCAGTGTGTGAAACTTCAGGAAGTGCCAACTACCTACATATTTATGTACTTACCTACATTTTTCACTTCTGCTTATGGCGTTTCCTATTTCCGTGATCTGCTACGCGCACTGTTACGTGATCTGCTACGCGCACTGTTACGTGCTACGCTACGATACGTATGCTGATAAAACAGCGTTTTATTTTCTTATCTTTTGAATGTAGGTAGTCAATGTTATATGCAGTTTTCGGTCTATTGTAACTAAGTACTTACTGGCACCAAATTATGTTAACATGGTAAACCACGAAAAAGTAGGGTAAATACATCCTTTAACCTTCCCTAATACCTGCAATAACTTTGACTGAAATAACGAACGGTTGCGGCGCGGACTGGTGACAGGAAGGCTATATATACTCTATACTCTACGGATACTCTTCAGGTTTATTTTCGGCTAAAACAACAGACTATGTAAGACCAACTAACATACAAAACTGTGCCAAAAAAACTTAGGTAACTTTTGAACTCTTTTGAATTACAGAATTATAATAAAGTTACGAAAAAACCCAGTGAAAATAATAATAAAATGAACAAGTAACAGTTACTTTCATTGCATAAATACGGGTATTGTTCACTTCATAATCATAGTGAGATTCAACACATATTTCCCATCCCAGCCAGAGAAAGTCCTTCGCTTTATATAAACTTTATTTAGCCATTGTTTTACTTAATTTTCACATGGAAAACTCTGTTTGTTATAGATGAGTACCCGGTGATAATATACGAGACAATGTCGTTATAAGAAGTTTTATGGTTTCGTTGACACCTAAGTAAGAGGCAATAAAAAATAAAGTTAATATCACGAATAATTTGTCTAAAAACTGGTATTATAAATCAACGCAAGCGATTACTAATAAACAACAACAATAATAAAAACACATACGAACAGAGCCAGCTAATATAAATCTTGTAAAAGCAACAGTATGTAGGTACTCTGGTTGAACGTCGAATGAAATTTTTAATTTTTAACGTCAATGTAGTGAGGAAACCTGTCTTCTAAAATTGGGCAACCTAGGAGATGCAGTGTTTTCTCTTGCATTTTGATTTGTTTTAATTTTGATTTAAGGGCCTATTCCATTAAACTCGTGGGTCAATTCTCTGTCAGAAAGGTAATTATTTCACATTTTGATGGGTTTTAGTCCAGGCCAATAGATTTAAATTGCTCTTTGACAAGTTGTAGATCTACATCACCTCCTAGCGTTCCATCATCTGAATACCACCATAGTTTCTGGATAATTGGACGAATAGTCAAGCTGAAATGACACCCTATTGGCATCCTACTGCAGATTCCAAAACATTGGTCCTTATATAATAGCCACTTCAGCCAACCACTTAGCTAAGCCACTTCAGCCAACAAAGGTGTTAAAGGCGTTTCTTCATCATTCTTGTTATGCAAACTCAAACTCAAAGCATTTATTTCAATTAAACCATTTACAGGCACTTTTGAATTGTCAAAGAATCGGTCAGTTAGTCAAAAAGTTGAAGCTAGTTGCCCATTCCAAATCGTAGATCTCTATGGAGAAGAACGGGCAACAAACTCCAAGGACACTCTTTTAAAAATGGATATAGATATTACAAAATCCTGGGTACAGTATTCTTGGTGCTTCTATACCTATGTGAGAACAATGTCAAATGAAAAACAATAAAAAAAAAATCAAAATATAAGATTAAAAATAAGCCCTGGCAGATGAAAGATGACCAGTCTCAACTGACAGCGCCCGTTCACGAACATGACACGTGGATCAGCACCATCCAGCTCAACCATTTTGTAGGGAACCGAATGATCCAACACACGCGCCACCATCAGCGAGACATTTAAGTGAGTATGACATACTCTCATCTGCCATGCTTTTTCAAGTCAATATAAAACACGATACCATATTAAACGGCTCCATGGTACTCACATTTACAAAATTGAGAAAATGCTTCTAATTTATACAAAACTATAATTTGCAATGTACTTGAGAGATTAATATAATAGAATTTAAAGAAAAAAATAAACATTAAGTTTGTCAAGTCAGAAAAAAAAGGGGAAGCAGCTCTTCCAAATATTAAAAATTTTAACTAGTGAGCCCTAGTGCCTGTGGAGCAGGACCAGCATTAAGCCAAGCATTTTTATCTACGATATAATCATCCAACTTATAATATGCCTGTCTACATAGTGTGCGTTTAATGCATGTTTTAAATTTCTTCTCATTTAGTTGAAGAATAATGAGTGGTATTTTATTATAACATTTTACACAGTACCCCATAAAAGAAGTATGTACTTCAGACAATCTGAAACGTGATTGATCTAATTTGTTCCTATTTCTAGTGTTAAAGTTATGCCTGTCACTTATCTTACTAAAAAGATGTAGATTTTTCCGAACATACATAATGTTTTCATATATGAACTGACAAGGAACCGCCATGATGTTAATTTTTTTTAACAGTTCCCTTAGAGATTTGCGTCTGTGGAGGTTGTGGATGGCTCGGACTCGGAGCCCTCTTTTGCAAAATAAAGATAGAATCAATATCTGCAGCCCGTCCCCACAGCAAAATACCGTAAGACATGATGCTATGAAAGTAACTAAAATAGACCAGTCTCGCGGTATCCACGTCTGTTAGTTGGCGGATTTTCCAAACAGCGTAAGCGGCTGAACTTAGTCGCCCTGCAAGTGATGTTATGTGAGGACCCCACTGTAGTTTTGAATCAAAATCAAAAATCAAAATCAAAATATTTTATTTCACATAAACCTACATGGGCACTTATGAAACGTCAGAAGCTAGGTGCACGGTTCCAATTGGTCGTTTCCTATGGAGAAGAGCCGGCAAGAAACTCCATGGTTACTCTTTTAAAAATAATTGGCTTTTACAATACTTTCAAATTACAGTGTTGGTAGGCATGGGGGGACAATGTAGGCCTTTCAACAAGTAAGTACCAGGTACTTAACAAAAATAAAAGACTAATGATAATAAAATTAGAATTCATATAAAAATAAAAACCTATTTAAACCAATTGACGTGATTGCAAACAACAACTGTAACAAATTGAATAATTATAATCCTGTCCACAAAAGCCACTAAGAGTTGAAATTAATTGGAGGTATATAATGTCAAATACAATGATTATCTTATTAATTATTAATCAAGCGTGATCCCCAGGAAAACTGTCTTTTCGACGAATTCTAGTATCTCCCTATTCAGTACAACATGACATTCACTACTTCTTACATTCGGTAACGTGAATCTTATGCATTTAGTTTTCTTCTCATTTAATACCAAATTATTTATAGTAAACCAATTATGGACCTTAAACATAGCGTTATTTACGTCGTCAAGCTCCCGTGCATGTCTATTTACTTTAAAAATCAGTGATGTGTCATCAGCAAATAACACCATTTGTGGTTGATTTTTCAGTAGTTGAGGTAAATCATTTATATATACTAAGAAGAGGAATGGGCCCAATATCGAGACCTGTGGTACACCCATTCTAACTTTTAAACTCAATGAGTTCACACCGTTTATTTGAACTTGCTGCATTCTATCATTCAAATATGATTTTACTAAGCTAAGCGCAAGTTTACCCAGTCCGTAATGCTTAAGTTTCAAGAGCAGCGTTTCGTGATTCACGCAATCAAAAGCCTTAGATAGGTCGCAAAAGATGCCTATTGCATCTTGTGCCTCTTCCCATGCCTTAAAGATGTGTTTTAATAAGGTGACACCGGCGTCAGTTGTGCAGCGTCCTTTGGTGAAACAATACTGTTGATCGTGTAGGATGTTATTACGATTAAAATGATTGAGCATTTGATTTAAATATTAATAAGTTATCTATGTACCTTCACATATTTTTATTTGCAATGTTTCAATTTTAGTTATATGTAGTTAAGTAGGTATTCAATTTCTTTATACACTACGGCACATTGTAAAGTGTTTACTAAACCATCTTTACATTTTACACTCCCCTTTTTTAAATGCATAGATATCCTTCATTCAAGCCGATCAAACTAACTGCATCTACAAGCCTTAATCTAACAGTAAAAAGCAGAAAGAAGTTACACGAAGAAACAAATTACCTTCAGTTACAGTTACACTGTTACTCGTAAGAATGAAAGTATCCATTGATATTTGAGATAAAAACCCGCGTTCGCGTGAACTCGCAGTTAATTGTAGGTGTCGCGTAGTTATTATTTTATGTAATGAATAGGCGCTCCTGAGGTTTTTTGATAGCGAAACCTGTTATTGTAACGTTGGATGAATGAACTTTTGCGGTTCTCAACATCTGCTACAAGCTGTAGTTTAATTCACAGCTATTTTAGCGTGGAGAAAAGACTTCAGCCTAGCTGATGCCCGCGGCTTCGCCTGCGTAGATGTCAGTTATTATATACTAAAACCTTCCTCGAGAACCACTCTATCCATTGGCGAAAACAGCATGAAAGTCGGTGCTGTAGTTTTTGAGTTTATCGCGAACAGACAGACAGACAGACGCGGCGGAGGACTTTGTTTTATAATATGTAGTGATAGACATATTCATAAATCTAGGGGTTCTGGCTGCCTGAGTAATGTAAAAAGCTGATGTCGCCTTAGGCCAAAATTAAATGGGTAAGTATTTATTTATTTTATTTATTTAACCTCATACACACTGATGAAGCAGTAAAACCATATCAAAGGCCCAATACCTAAGTATAGTGTCTCATAAACCTTCTGAAAAGTTACAAAGCATCCTATGATATCATATCACTATTATACGTATGTATGTACCTATATGTCGCAGGAAAATGAGGAAACCAGGGATTTCATGAAATACACGAAATCCACGGATACCACGAAATCACGGTAGATGTCGAATATTCTTGTTTATTACGTCTTCTCACTAAAAATGTTTGAAACTATTGTATGAACAAAATGTATGAACCAATTGACGATATTCCATCAAAATAATCAATACAAAACATTAAACAAAATAAATCACCGTACACCTACCCATTTTTGAAGCCCGCAGAAATAAAATAATTATATGTATTGCTTCCAATTCAATTGAAGCCACACTGCCCCGCGGCTACCGTGCGGCGATCGCTCAGCAATGGCGTCAGAATTGAGAAACAGGAATTATCAGAGATGTGGAATGCCATCAGTGTCCTGCTATCGGGACCGGACAGTATCGCGCCGGGGGACAAATGTCCGGTAATTATTTCAACCCGGACATACCAACGTTTACCGAGTTCATCAGATCTAAAAAATTAAGATGTCTTATAATCGTATGAAACGGATTATAATTTGGACACTGGAATGGAAAAAAAAAGTTAGTAGTGGTCATTTTTTTAAATAGTTTATGAATTAATGTAAAGGTTTCACGAGAATGATTAAGTTAGAATTACCATTGGAATGCGTCACCTTCACGGTTATTCAAATCGTTCTACAAATAACTGCAAAACGGAATCAACCATCACGGAAAGGCAAAGGGTCGAAAATATCACAGAAAATATTTGTATTGTGTAGCAAAACCATTGGAACCGTTTCGAACAGCGCTATAAACATATCAACAAATGTTGGGCCCCGTTATGCATATCTGAAAGCAAATAGCCGAACTGTCCAATAGATCAGGAATGGTTCCAATGGTGGTAGAAAGTACACGAAGCGACAGCAAGGAAAGAAGGGCTTTGTTGAAATACTTTTGCAAGCTCCATAATCAGACAGAACTGACCCTATACGAGTTAGGACTTTGGTTTTGACACCACGACTACAAATTATGTTCCCTGATGTACCCACGTGGAAGATGGGGTATTTACGAGTATAAGCACTTTATATACCAACAAGAGGAGCTTGCTGTGAGCTGCTGACAAGTTCAATAGCACTTGTCCCATCTGCGAAACAAGTCAAAGATTACCTGCATGGACCACAGCTACGCTCATATTGCAGACGATGCATCTGCATTCTACAGATATCTCTACAACTGCATTTATTATAATAATATAGAATAAGACCTACTCTTATCCTATCCCACCGTGTTAAAGCTGGAATTCTAAATACGCGTCCAGCGAGGTCCACGCGCCTGCCGTCGTCGCCGGATGACGTACGGCCGGTCCGGCTAACGGCACGGCACGGCACGCCTAACTTTACGCTACTGCCACATCTGTCCCATTTACGACGCATTCGTATTGAATTAAATGTTTGCGGTCTTTAAGACGCGTTTACGAGCTCTCATTGGACAAGTTATGATTATGACGATTTATTGTAAAAGTAAGTAGAAAGCTATTTCCGTCGGGGAAACGCTTTGGTTAGCTGTGGGAAATTCGGATGCTAGATAAATACTACGCTGATAATAAAAACTGTCGCAGTATTATGAGTTGACACACACACACACGAAGCTTTGCACTTTTGCTACAAAATGTTTTTATACAGGGTGGTAGGGTAAACACCGTTGTCCTTGAAACCAGTGGTTTGGTGTCATTTATAGAACGTAAAATCGATGGACAATTACGACTTCTTTTTTGTTTCTTTTTATCATTACTTTTAACCACTAGAGTATTTCACCCTTTCACCTATGCGCTAGCTAGGGCAACAAACTTGCGTCTCAAGTCTCAACACAGGTGGCGGGCGCGGGATGTGACCTGACCGGCCGTGAGCGCAACCCCTCTCTCAGTCAGTCAGCTGTTTCGCTAGCGAGTACGGTGTCGCATAGAAACTTTTTAAAATCTTTTAATGAAAATAACGTTGTTTTTTAGTTGTTACTCGGTCATTTATTTTTATATTTAAGTCAACTACCCATGGTTTGAATGACAAGAGTGTTTACCCTTACACCCTGTATTAGTGCAGTAAACCAAGAAACAGGTTATCGTCTTGGCAATCTTCATGCATTACCAACTATCAGAATGGTCATAGGAAGCGTCCAAGCGAGGTCAAAGGGACCGGGGACGGGTCTTTTTAGGGCAAAAAATCTATTTTTCAAGTCAACGATGAACAATGTTTTATTGGCATAAAAATCGACCTACATACATAATATAAGTCTAAAACCACTACACTGTGCTAAAACGGAAATAACAAATAAAACAAAAATATTCAAACTAACTTATTCACATATCATCACGCCTGTATTCCCCGAAGGCTTAGACAGAGGTGTACCTATAGTAGACTCATATTTCGCCAGTTATTTTTAAGTCCCATGTAATAGGTCATGCATTAACTTATTCCTTTCAACTGAACCCTTTTTCTATATGTTAAATGATACACCTTACTCGCAGTTCTGCTGCGAGAAAACGCAAAAATGACCGCTTTTACTAACGCTACGCAAAACATAATTATGGTTACCTAATGAACGCTTCAATATTAATATTGCAATTTTTGATTTTCAACGTTCAGTGCTGGGCCGAGGCATTCATTTAGGTGTTTTAGGCGTGGGATATACACAAGTGGCGCGGGCGTTGCGCCGGCGCCGCTCCTTATATTTCATACAAAATGTATAGGAGCGACAAATATGAAAGGAGCCGCGCCGCACCGTCGTCGCCTCGCCCGCGCCACGCTTCTTGTGTATGTCCCGCGCCTTAAATGTAAAAGACCTTTTAGGCCTTACAATTAACTCATACCTTCTAGGTTTGGGTCTCAGGATCTCATGCGGCGCGGGCTGCCTGCGCGGCGTCCAGGCGGCGCAGGCGCAGGCTCGCTCGGTGCGCGGCTCCCCCGCGCCGGTGCTGACGCCGCTTACGCTCAGCGGCGCCTCCTCCGCTCGCGGCGTGCACGCATCCTCACTGGAAACAACAAAATCATTGTTAATACATCGTCGTAGCAGCTACGCGCTACGCCATTGCTACGAAAAAAATAATTTCTTGACTACATGAATTTTCATTTTTGTAAATTAAAATCTCTTTAACTAACTAAGTATTTATATGACACTCATACTTTATAAAATCACGTAACCTTACGTGATTTATAAAATGTATGAGTGTCATATAAATAGTAGAGATTTTAATTACAAAAATGAACATTCATGTACTTAATCAAGAAATGATTTTTTTAAGGACTATCATCAACTCCCTGAAAATCAGTAATCGGGTAAATCAGTAGTCGGGGTCCTGCAATCAATTTCCTTTTTTTTACGGAAGCTGAATTAACTTAAGGCGCCATTGCTAATATTCTATTCATTAATTCTAACCACCGTTGAAAACGGAACCTTAATCTTGCAAATAGCTGTTTAAAACAAATTGCCATTTGCAACACAGCCCTCCGTTATCGTAGTATCCAAAAACGCGCCAACGATAAGTCTTAATATACCTACATTTTATCTTATGGAGGATTATAAATACTGGCGTAAACTAATACTATTAGCAGAAAGTAACTGTTCACTTTACTGCCTATAGTTTATTCAATAAGATAGCCTTGTAGGCTTTGTGGTAACAAGCTTAGCTTTGGACTGCAGCTTTAAACTCCTAGATTCAAATCTCACAAATGATTGTTAATTATCGTTTGAGACGCAATCGTGGTTGTTAGCTGTTGTTTGAGCTTTCGCCAGGAGAGCTGGTAAACGCTTGAGGTGACACAGTACATATTTCATGGAATTCGAAGATTTAGCTTCGGCATGCACCCATTATCAAAGATCCGGATGTAAATACACTCAGCAACTATTTGAGTAAGTAAATATTAATATTAATTATATTTGATATTAATTATTTGAGCAAAATATTTATATTTCGGAACAGAAATAAAATTCAAAGAATATTAACTGTTATACAGCTATTTAGATGAACTGCTTATAACCGGCCAAGTGCTAGTCGGACTCGCGCACGAAGGGTTCCGTACCATTATCTATAAAAACGGCAAAAAAATACGTTTGTTGTATGTGAGCCCCCCTTAAATATTTGTTTTATTTTAATTTAATTATTTATTTTTAAATTGAATATGTAACTAAATATTCTGTGAATATTTCAAGAGTCTACCCGTTGTCGTTTTCAATATCGAGCAAAAACGCCCCCTTAAATATTTATTTTATTATATTTTTTTAGTATTTTTTGTTATAGCGGCAACAGATATAAATCATCTGTGATAAATTTCAACTGTCTAGCTATCACGGTTCATGAGCTACAGCCTGGTGACAGACGGACAGACAGACAGACAGATAGACCGACAACCAAATAGACAGCGGAGCCTTAGTAATAGGGTCCCGTTTTACCCTTTGTGTACAGAAAAGCAGTTTACCTATTGAATCTTTTTATGTCCATTTTGATGGTAAGTAAAAGTACTCGTAATAGTGTTAATGGATTATTGTTGCTGACCGTACAAGGTTGTGATTCCAAAGCTTTTTACAGCACTTAAGTGAAACAACCAGCCGACACACGTCAGTCCACTCCAATATGCGTTGTTCCCACTCCTATGACACATTCGTGCAATCATGCACCCTCAAACGTTGCGGAACTGCGTTCCCATCACGTACGTGTCATGGCAGACAAGGCGCCCGTTGTTGGTGGCACAATGAGCCCCCTGTGGCCGCGTGCGGCAGGCATGCGCATGCGCAGGAACGTCCGTACTCGAGGGATTGCGGTACCGGTTCGTTGCTATTTGAACTAGATACGCGGTCTGTGATAATAAGCTTTGAAACGGCATATTTTTGCTTAGTAGTATATCCTCTCGAAGATTTTTCGAAGAGAAAGATTCGTTCAGGGTTTCAAGGAAATTCATAAGCAAAACTTGTGCGTAGAGAACACAATAGGCTGTTGCCATTCCTTTTATAGTCCTGGAACTTATTGCAGAAGACATGTAGCTTTTTTTTTTTTTGTTGATGGGATATCATCCATTGACATCTCCCGCTCCGGGCGGAGCCGAAGGGCGTGTCAGACTTTTACTGACTTTAAAACCCACCCGTGTTCCTTCAGTTGCCTGTTGCGAAGGTCCCGGTATCCCTTTCGGACTAACCCGCAACCCTGCCAGGAGAAGACATGTACCTAATGACGTAGTTGGTCACAACCTCAGACCAACAAAAAAAGGTTGGTCTGAGGTCACAACATTGTTGATGGTAAGTCTTGTATCTTAGGGGCCCACCATAATCGTCCAATGGATCCCAAGTACGTGGTAATATAATATAATATTTAATTTAATTTAGACAAAAGGTTGAATCGTTACAGTAACTAATGATGATTTTTACAAGCAATGTTCGACGAAACTCGAAATCCATTCAATCCCATGTTCCTACAGTTCCTTCAACGACACCTAACGAGTAGATTTTTACGTGCATCTTTTCTCGTATTCGATATTACTTTTCATCATTACCATAAAATAATGATGACAAAGGGCCGAGTGAAATGGCCCGGGGCGGCAGGTCGGCATTGTTTGGATCACGGCCCATCGCACATGGTGGGTGCGACTTCCTTGCTCTCCCCTCGGAACCTTCCATCATTGAAGGTTCGAAAGCAAAGGCTTGGGTTTTGTTGACTCTACTGATTGGGTTAAATGTTTATGAAGTTTTAAGAAGGAAAGGTTGATTAACACACATAACCATAACTATCTAAAGTTCTCACTTATTCGAGCATAGTAATAATTCTATTCGAAAATATTTTCATTCCAAACATAATACAGCGATGGTTGAAAAATATCTGTTCATGTTTGAGGTGAGACGCTGGCACTTAATTTGATTCCCAAAATTCCTTTTGGTACACTCGGTGTGAGTACTTACCAAAGGAACTCATTTGGTTCAAAATTACCCTATAATCATACACGAAGACAATGTCGTTGCCTTTATTCCAGAAATACATTCCTTTGCATCATTTTATTTTAACAATCTGGTGCATTGTACAACTGTCCACGTGTTTAAAGGGGTATGTTGTCCATATAAATGACTGCAGGCAGCTAGTTGAGACGGGTGGTAAAACAGGACATAGTGATGTTCTTAGAAAAGTGGTAAGTCCAATATCCTAACTTCTTAACAAATATTAAAAATGCCAAAGAGAGTTTGTTACGTTTTCACACTAAAATTGCTGAATTGGATGAAAGTTGGCACATGGAAAAGGATATAGGATACTTTTTATCCCGATATTCCAACGGGATCATGACTTATGCGGGTGAAACCGCGGGGCGCAGCTAGTCGTAAAATAATTTGGCATTCATAACTTGCACATCACCAGTCGTATTTTTAAATTAAAATAATGCCAAATCTCATTCGTTTTCTTTGTTACATCTCAGGCGAGGAGCAGCCGGCACCGTGGTCACGTTGTGTTAATAATGTTTGTGTCGGGTGTAATGTAACGTCTGCGGAGCATCAATCATGGCTGACAGCTGCCGATGTGCAGGATGTTCGAGTTGAGCCGCTCGCGGCTACTGGGCTTGAGTTTAAGTGATCGACAAAAGATTCATTTATTGCTGTTAGTGCGAGTGTAATATAAGTATAAGTACTTACATATATAGGTATAAGAAAGGTACATGTAAATATTATACATAGGCACAAAAATAAATAGAATTGAAGTGTGGGTTTGTCATATAACAGTTTTTTTACCAAATCCAGTAGGAAAGTATATACGGTAGGTACCGATAACAAAAAACCTATGTCTGATTGTCTGGCTGTTTGTTTCGGCTAATCTCCGAAACGGCTGGACTGATTTTGACGGGACTGTCACTGGCCGATAAGCGATTAATTAGCTGATGTTATAAGGAGTAGGTTACTTAGGCTTTCTTTTATTTTAGAAAAATAATTTGGGTCCACGCGGGCAGCAGCTAATTGGACCAATAAAGTATCCACCTTAGTAGTAGGTAAGTTCTCCAGAACATTCAGTGTTAAATAAGAAAACTTTTGGCAAAATCTTATTAGAAGTAGGTTCAGCTCGTTTTTTTTCCCAGAACATACTTAGACGCTATTAGTTTGTTATCGAGGGCTGTGGTGAGTGGTGACAAACGACATTGACTATTATATTCGTAAGTTCAGAGGCCATAGACAAAGTGACATTCTATCAGCGATAACGATGATGGAAAAGGCAAAAATGTATAGGACTGACATAAGCTATCGAAAACCTTATGTCAATTCTGTTGAAAGTCGTTGTAGAAATACTAAATGCTTTCGAAGCGATTGTCACTTGTCTAGAGACCCTCTGAGCCGCCCATTTTCGACAGCAACCTGACGCAAAACGATGCGATCTTCGTCATAGAAATCAGTTTTTAGAATATTTTATGAAACAGCTACGGCGCACCCCTATGCGACGATAAGGTGCAAAGACTTTGTGACACGATAAAGCTCGTATTGTACGGTATATACCGTATATAATTAGAATTCCCATTATACGTAGTAAACTCAACGTGTTGCTATTGGTAACTCATTTAATTAGACGTCCACATGATTGATATTGACGCGGCAAGTTATTTGAACCTTAACGACATTTGCAACAGAGATATTTTAATATAATTTGATGGTTATTAGTGTAGCGGTGATAGCAACGATATTGATGTCGATGCTTACACACTTTACACAATGATTTCTCAGTTTCTCACACATAATATTTTTGTATTTTTGTGGTCCTTCGATCCTGGTCCTTGTAATGACATTGTAAGGATCAGGATCGAAGGACCAAAGAATTCTTAACTACGAATGATAGGTTCTCTTTAAAACATGAATTTATCATCTTTCAGGTTATGATAGTTTATCGCCAGTTAACAGCGAGCTCGTCTAATTCCACAAATCAGGGTTTTAAGTAAGAAGGTACCTCCGTCCGTATGTCAGGTTTGATTGGCCATTATCAGTTAGGGACAATAGTTAGTAATAAATATAGTTTTATCGCTAACTTAGTGCACATTTAAGTTCACAAAGATAACGGTCACAGCCATAATAATAATTGGCATTTTGAGGATGTAAACAGAGTCAATAGCAAGTAAAATGGCCATAAATAAAAAAAACTCCACGAAAAAGCTCCAAACAAAGCTGAGTTCTGCCCTTCGTCCGGTAGCATTCTGTTATTAATCACTGGTTGGATGCGCATGCGCAGCGCGGGGGCAACACGCCTGTGCGCTTCTCTTCATTACCTAACCACAATATGAACTCCAAAAGATCATTATATCTAGGGAAACACGGACAAAAAACTAAACTTAGTCTTCGAAAGGTAAAATATTGCATAAGCCTATTGTTTTTTGGCCTGCACATATTATTATTGTAGTTATTAGATACTCAGTCACTAGACTCAAATACCTAACACACAATTACTTGCCTAACACTTGGCAAGTAATTTTGCGCCTACTTGGGAAAAACCTCGAAGACTGCAGGGTAGAAATCCATCATTATCAACAAAAAAAACCGTATAAAGATGTGTGAGGTGGCAAAAATGTTCTAAGTTATTACTAAAGTACATACCTACCTATATTGAAGAGCTTTTTTTTTCTCAAGATGCTATATTCTTCTTTCAATTTTTAACATCCCGTATAGTTGTAAGGTTCTATAAGTTATCTTTTAGGTTCATAGCGATTGTTTATCTAATCGTTTGTTGAGTTTGCTTCGCGCACAGTGAAAGTGTTAAACTATGTCTTGCCTCCTTCCAACCGTGTTTGGATAAGACTGGTCCTTCGGTCCATTCTGTCCGTCTGAGTGCCTACATTTCTTTATTGCCCAGTAATTTGTCGTGTCGAGACACCCGCATTGTTTAAACGTGAATAACAACAAATATTTGTGTCCCACCTCGCCATGTCATCTCTTATGAGATATCTCCGCAAGATACAGCGTGGCGTCCAACAATTACTTTAGATATTTTATTAAAACGAAAAGGTCACAGCAATGATTTATAATGATGTTACTTATTTTCGGTTTCCTTTTTATATTTTTGTACCTACCCAGTTCATTTTGTTTTACCTAATCAAGATTAACTATGAACTAAACTATTTGTTTATGACTTTGAATTGTAGATACTTAATCATTTCATTGAACAACTATTTCATTTAGACTTTGAATTGTAATCACTTCATTGAATTCAATTCCTGGAACAAATCTTTAGGACCTAGGTAAATAAAGTAGAATTGCATTTTGCCTCATAAAACTGCACACTTACACCTACAGCGAAACGCTTACTTTTTCCGAAACTATAATCAAGTAACTCATACTCATAAACTTGTGTTTTATTTCTTACTTCCCGTTAAATTAAAAACCTACACTATAAATTCAAATACGTAATTTACATAAGTTACTATCTATGTTGTAACTTGTATGTTCTACTACATTGTGTGTGGTTTTAGACTTGATAACATTTATTTCGTTTTTAAAAGAAGACCACAGATCAGAAAATGCTCTTTGCTGTTTTCGAAGGATTTATTAAATTTATTTTTTCCTTTCTGCTCCATGGCAATCTGTCCTAGAACAATAAGCCACTGTGTTGACCAACTTCAAGTCTTTTTTTTAATATTTATATGAGAGAGCAATTTTTATGGCGTAGCTCTCCTCTCTCTATGGGAATCTGTCGCTGAGACTGTCGAGGGAAATTAGCAAAAATTATTGACGCGGACATTTTTATCTTACCAGTCGAACGGCAGTTTAATGTTGTCGTTATCGATACGGTATTGGTAAAGTTAGCATTCCTTTTTCTATTCACAATATTTCTTCATAATTTTAATACAATAAAATTCTACTTTACGAATCTAAGATTACAGCAAACGGGTCGTATGTTTTATGTAAGTATGTCATAAAGATAAGTATCTTTATGAGATATCTACTTATGTAAAAAACATCGTATTTTTGATCTTAAGAATAATTTACTTAATGTAAAGACTGCTAAAGCTCCTTTATTCGCTCATTAAATCTGATGAGCAGATCTAAATACGATCAGTAACATCGGGAATCAATTAACTATAAACCGATAACAAAGCAGATGTTACCAGACAAGGGTGCCTCTGTCATCAGCTATGCGCGGAATATTCACCAACACTGAATCATTTTCTAACGTTTGACAATTAAAATGAAACAAATAAAAATGTAGATAAGTAAATAACCAACCGACTTTTTTATAACTTGTTTCATCCAATAAAATTTTTACATAAATAATCTTCCCATGTTAATATTTTTATCTTAACTTCATAACATTCTTAATACCGCTTTCGTATCATAAAAAAGTAAAACGAAAATATTTTGTACACTGAACAATTTACACGCAGCGGGAGTTTTATCTCACTTCCAAATTATTTTGAAATCAGACATTTTACGTGTCCCGTGCGTCCGCGACGGTTGGCAAACCTACTGTATACCTGACACAATGGAATCCAAAAACGGACAAAAACTGGCCGAAGGAGGATTTATGTAGCCCTCTCGGATGCCACGCGTTCCTTCGGTTTATACCTTACGGCGATATTCCGCATACTGTATATTTTGATGACATCAAATCCTTTTGTAAATGTCAAGTTTCAAGCTACCGAATAGTTGGTCATTGACCTGAATGAATTAAGTTTTTAATCGGGGCGTTGCGTGCTCTCGGATAGATGTGTTGGATGATTTGTTTCAATGTAACTGCAGGGGCATGCGTTCTGTGGAAATTATTTATTGTATTTGACATGTAGGGGTCAAAAGCCTTGAAAACTGTAAAAAGGGGAGAGATTAATCAGACATAGATCGACGAGACCTACCTACGACAAGAAACTATAAATCTTATCATCAAGTATAAAAACCATAGCATACACAACTTCTCATAGGACTGGCATTCTTCTTACAGTTTACAAGACATTGAATCCATTATCTTTGCAACAAAACAATATAGTGTGACAAATGAGCTATACAACAACAAATCATCGTAAATGTTCACTAACATTGCTTAACTTTCACTGGTTAGAAGCTAACGCGACGTCTTTCCCATGCTTTTTGCATTCGACATGGGATTCTCACATGAAAATGATAATTGGTTATAATTTCTAAAAAATCAAGCATCGCGACTTGACGAGAAGCATGCGTCTGCTTTATCTAGGTATTTTAGCTATCAGAGAAGAATGAATTGCAAAGACAACAGACTCGCTTGCTGTTGATTGACCGTTAAAAGTCAAAAGTTGTGCTTGTATCCTATGGAGAACATTGCAAGTCCAATATTATACCTGTACTCCTATTTCCCTCACTAACTCAAAAGTTCGCTTTGGTTTAATTATTTTTTGTCCTGGTATCCTGTACCGAAGGACCAAAATTACCCGGGTCCAAAGCCGCTCTGAATATTGTTGAGTGAGATATCAGACACCACCTTCATTTAACTGTTCCATAATAGCTGTATTTTTATTGCTGCATGCACCATGCTGCACGTATGAGGTCGATTAAAATTAGCATAAGTGTTCGTCCCGAGTGGTTTATGAAACTGTACCTACGAAGGCACACGCCGAGTGCTCTCTGATGCGTATTTAATTGCTTTTAACTTTGACATGACGTTATCCAGGCACTCCAGCGAGGCTTCTTGAACCGAAATAATGTTTTTGATTGTGACTGTCTGGGTTAAAATGTGCATGAGAGACAAGCAAGAGAGATTTCAAACTGCAAAGTAAAAAGTTTACAAAACAGTTATATTAGGTCCCCACATATGAAATCAGCGTTTTGTATGGGGAATTTTAAAGAAGTTGGATTTCCCATACTAACATTTTCTAAATTTATAATAACAACCATGAACAATAATGTTTTAAAACTTTTATGCACTAATGTTTAAAAAACTAAGATAACGTATGCCACTTAGATTAAGCGATAAAAAAAGTTTTGGCTAAGTAAAAGAAAATAGTGGTAATTTCTGGTAACAAAATGAGAAGTCATTTTTAAGGTAATTTTTATGTTTAGAAAACTATAAGTAATAAGGTTTTTTTACTATTGGTAGTTGTCTATGATCGTCATTATTCGATATAATACCAAGCAATTGATGAATATTTTAAATCATAGAAGAGACGAGGTTCTCTATTTGTTAGAATAAAACGCCGTTTCATAGGTGGCCCATTATTTTTCCACAGTTAGTTTAGGTACATACTTGCAAATTGTTTGGTAGGTAATTTATAATAATTATCTTTTTGTTTCGTAATGATTCTGCCAAAGCGGCCGTTTTAGATCCCCACTATTTACATCTCGTTATCTATTCTAGAAACTGCTGAGAACTTAAGTAGATAGACCGTATTGACTTCGGTTACATTAGAAGATAGAAGGTTAACATTACACCTAGACCTTATCTTATGGATCTTCAATTTAAATAAATGGAACGGTTCTGATGAGTAAGACCTAAGTATATGCCGTGTTATGACTTGTAGGTATCTAGGTAGGTGCTCTTAAATAGCTAATTTAATACAAACAAATTAACATGCCCGCCACTATCTCCAGCCAGCCTTCAATCGTAACATGAGCAAAACCAAAGCTGACTCATGCCATCTTTATACAGGTGTCAGAGGAGACAAGCAGCATCTGCAGTGACGGTACACGTACCTACAGGATGCTCTAACTTAAGTAGATGAAGATCACACATCTATTAAGAGATGTAGGTACACTACCCAAATGTCCTTTCTTTGGTATTGTTCGTCGAGTCGTTGAGCTCCTTAAGTTCTGAGTTGAGCTCCACTATTACTGACAAATGCTTGCACTGACTGGACAGGTCCACTCAAATCTGTGTGGTTCTTTCCTCAAAAGACCATTTCAGACTCTAATCTACATGGTCCTCATATGGCCTGACCAAGATTATGTCAGGACTTTAAAGGAGACGGTGACCTCTGAGTTTGTTTCGGCCTTTCTTCTCAGAGTAGTCAGATAGGAAACGCCGACCTCATCTAGCTTATTTTTACAACTTTTTAATATGACGTGTAAAAGTGATTCCAATATCCTATTTACAGAATAAACAATTTCATTTCATTTAATTTCATTACAATATGACTTAGAAATGTTTCTCAAAAAACGGGAAGCACTATGAACCGCTAATTGCCGATGGCAATCAATCTAAATCGAAAACCGGTGTAGCCAATAGCTCCGAGGCGATGACATCAACATGACCATCACAATTAGGTAAATGGCGTCAACGATATCTTTAATTTCCCCGCAGTTTTAAGAAAGATAGTAAAGCAGCGTTATTAACAGAACAAGCTGCTAATATAATGGATATGAAACTCGTAAACTTATTGATATGATATTACTGATACTCGTGATTACTTACTTGATATGATACAAGATATTCGTGCTAATAAAATGGCAACCTTTGACTACACCTCCTGTCGTCCGACTCGTCAACATTACTGTAATTTCAGAGAATACCCTCACATAATGGATGGCATTTGCATTTGTGCGACGTCATAAATAGGTACACTCCCGGGAAAAATGAATCTGTGCAAGAACCGTGACTTCTAAAAAATATTGTTTTTGGTCCAAAGATGCTTCCTTGATTGAACACAAATTCTCGTAAGAATCAGAGCGATATAGCAGGAAAGATGCATTGTAAAAGGACCACGGGCACGGATGTATGTCTGTATGTAGTCTGGACCAAATGCCCAACAGTGATGTAACATATTATGCCATTTGAAAGCTTTTGGAGTATTATTTAATTCGTCCTATTGCAGCTAAGTCGAAATCGAGGGCGAAAATTGTGTTTTTGAACATTCAGAAATTAGGTCAGGTTAGCTTCAACAGTGGTGTAACTTATGCCATATGAAAGCTTTTGGGGTATAATTCTACATAATATTTTTCACAAACGTCATCCATCTTTTCTCTGGTCTAACTTGATTCTTTTATAACCATTCAAGTCGAATATGATTACATTACATATCATGTCATTTGCTCCTCATTACTCCAAATCACATGTCCATGTCCATACTACGACAATCGGATACTCCTCAGTTTTCAATGTCAGGTTGTGCCTGGTCAATATTTCAATTTTCATGATATTTAGTTTGGATTTTCTTTTGTAATGTTGAGGTATGAGTGTTTCGTAGTAATTTTTCTTTCATCCGGTTCTGTCATTTAGGTCACGCTATTGCTCGTTCTTCCTTTATGTTGATTCACTCATTCTTCTGTCTCGGTTATTACTAAAGGTGTTATGCATTTCCAACTCTCTTCTCCTTCGCCCTCTCTTCTTCTCTTATCACTATTATTAAAGTTACCTACCTATTATTTTTTCAATTGTTTTCTTTCTAATTGGAAGACTCATTGACTGTACCCACCTACTTTAACCTTATCATTTTATTTTCTTTTTCGTCTTGTTGTTTCTTATGTTCGTGTTTCTATTTTCTAGAGTCATTATTGTAGTAGTAAGTAGGTAATTTTTTTCTTTGTTACTACTTCGAAACTATTGTAGGTACCTAGGTAAGTACCCATCATAATTATATTGAATTTATTCAGTACCTAAACAAAGCCTTTCTTATTTCATGTCCAAAACCCTGCTTGCATTCCCCGGAGGACGGAAGGCAGCTATGGTGTTCAGTAGGTACACTCACATTTCAGCAGTGACTATAGGTATGTTTAATTTTTTTATCAACGGATCCATACCATAAAGTTAGGTTTGTATTAAATAGGTTCTTATATAGGTACCTAATTTAAACTTATATAATTATTTTAGTTACGTTTTTTAGTTAATTCCATTCAATAAGATCCAGTGACAGTAACCGGTCTGAGTAGAAGTCGGATTCGCAACTGGCTCACAAGTCACACTGAGCCAGCACGTTGCATTAAGTTGTTACAACTAAAACTATGCACACAGTACCTAGCATAGGTACTACATATCTACATAGTCCCAAGGCCCTACCAATATATAAACATCTAGTGAACTTTCGCTGCTCGCTCCACAATAGGCCAATTTCCCACAAGCGTGGGAGTATTTTTTCCTCTAAATAAGACGATGCATACCTAGCCATCCATTCCAGTGCTCTCGTCTGTTTCACTACCACTGCACTGCACTGCACTGAAAACTTTTACTTTTCCCGGAGTAAGTTGGCGTCCACAGGCGCGCTGTCGGCTGGCGGCGCAGGCGCAAGCGAGGCGCGCACGACACTGCCGCGACCCGCGCCCGGCTCTCCTATAAATTCTTTACAAGACTCGTGCCAGAGCTTGGCCCTGTACAGTCGGGCACGGCGGCACGACTGCCCGCGCGCACGCCCGCCCTTACGTTTTCAAGCTTTGCTGAAAGCTCCCCTGACGATTTGAGTAAGTTAGGAAGGTTTCTATAGGAACCTTCGTGAAAATGATTTAGGACTATCAAGTTTTATTGTAAGGACATCAGTAAAAAGCATCATCGTAATAGGTACCTAACTCGAACAATAACAGTAAGTATTGGGTTATCATGACAATTATATTAGTATGAACAAAGATGTGCTTCCTAATTATTGATAACAATACTTATGAAGTTATGAACCGTGGGAAACTTATACAGAACAAAAGTTTTCATTTGGCGCAGAGCGCAAAGGCAATTAAAATGAAGACAATAACAATTTGTACCTATGCTTAAAGTTTAAAATGCTTACGCCAAAACTGAGCGAAATCTTTTTATTAAAGGAAAAGGCGAGAAAACACCCAAGGTGAGAGATAACACAGATTTTAAACTGCATATTTTCTCGTCAAGATATAATCTTGAGCGACCACGTGGGCTTTAATTATAAAATTAAGCACAGGATTGTACCTGCGGCCGGCGCGCGCGCAGCCTCCGGTCGTCGTTCGAGCAACCAGTCAGACCGCATACTCCTCCACCGCCCGCACACCTCTGTCCCAAACTTTCAACAGCACATACGAAAACATACTATAACTCTGACGTACAAAGTTCAAATTGCAATAAACACAATTGGTGTTTAAAACCGTTTGGTGACGAGCCCAAATACCTCTGCTATTTTGTACAAGACATGCCGTACAGGGTTCCCTACATATTTGTCCAAACTTGGCGGCTGGTGCACCGTATTGGGGCGGCATAAGGCCGCGTTTGCCGCTCAGGTTGTAGAATGCACCTGCTTACAGGTCCGGCACAATCATTGCACTTACTACAACATCGACTGCGTTTGTTATAACCGCCGTATTTTGATAAAACACGTGATCCTCGAACTAACAATAACATGAAATTAATAGTTCATTGGAACGAGGGAGTTCACATGTATGAAATGCATAAGAATGTTTGGAATTTCACCTCAAAAATGTGAGGCAGAAATAATTTAAATACCTAATTTAAGTTCCTAAGTAAGTACCTACCTACAGGTAGGTAGATAGGTATACTTAGCTTGTTTTTATTAGACTGAATCATGAACTCTCAAAACTTAGAATGCTCAGTCTCACCACATAACCTCCTTTGATACTGTCTGACACGACTTGCCAACTTGCATTTTAGGATCATCGTTCTATCACAGACAAAAATAATATAACTGAAAACTCTATGGAAAAACCGGGAAAAACTAAATTTAATTGTGACATTCCTATAACCTAACATCATCAACATCATAGCTCGGATCTTTCAAACACAAATAATCCATCAAATAATAACATGAATCATTAAGAACTCTCTTCAATACTAAACTAATATGAATGGTAAGTGCTGTGGACAATATATGAGTAGGAACTTAGATAAGTCGAAATTAAATTAGTTAAAATAAAGTAGCTAGGTACCTATATCTACAACATGCTGACAAACCAACCCAAGCAAACTTACCGACTGTCCTCTACCAAGTTTCGTCATCTACTAAGAACAGGCATTGAAAGAACAAAGTCTGCCGCAGTTGGACAGTCTCTCTAAAATGTAAAGTAATTGCCAATAATCCGCCTTGAGCAAACATCAATGCTTATGCTTATTCTGTATGAGAAGAGGCTGGCAGTGTTGGGCTGCAGTCTGCAGTGGGCATTAGGGCAGCGAGTGTCCCAAAATCTTTATTGTCGTTATGAATAGTTACAAGTCACAAAGATTGATATCTCACTTGAGTAAATATAATATCAGTGGGTACCAAAATAGTAATTTGAAAAAACAAACAGCTTCTGCTTTCAACGTATCTTAAGTACCTAGCTAGCACCTAATCAGCCTGACTTAGTCGGTAGACCGGATGTGCATCCGGTCTACCGACAGGCGACTAAGTCAAGCTGATCAGCATCATAGTAATTAATCATAGGATTAATTACTATGATGCTGATGATAGTGACAATTTCAGGCAGGCCAGGACGACCGGGCACGCCAGGGGGCGGGCCATCCAGGCAGAGCCCAGGATACAGGCCGAACGGCCCATACAGGCCGAGCGGGCCACGACGGCCCGGCAGGTCTGGAGGCAACGACAACGTTCTGCCTCTTATCACCGGGGTATTAGGCTCCAGTATACTCGCTTTCTCGCTCTACGTTTTTTCCCACCCTGGGATTTTGGAAGATATTGTACACGCGGCTGACGGTAAGCCTGATTACCCCTCTGTCCCTAGCGAGCAAGTCGCCGAGGCTTACGACTCAGGCGCCGCGGCCTGCAGCCCTTGCCAGCCATCCTTTGAAGAGCCTTGCCAGCCAACCGCCGAGACTTACGTCGATACTTACCAGCCAGGCTTCGCAACGTACCAGCCAACCGTCGAGACTTACCGGGCGTCCTACGATCCAGCCGTCGCAGCAAAACCAGCATTTTCTAAGATTTCCATCGAAAAGAAAAGCTGGCTAACAAACCGAGAAGAAGAAACAATTAAAGAACGGCGGCTAAAAGAAAAACAAGTTAGGAGAAAGCTGCAAAAAGAACTTTCTGAACATCTGAAAAAAGTTAAAGAAATTAGGGATGAGCTGCACAAAGATGGTACATAAAAGCAAATATCCCTGGGACTGATCGCGCGATACAAATAAATACCTTTACCCAGCTGGTAAATGGTTCGATACTTTACGGCACTCGTATCCATGACACTAGCAGATGAACCAGACACATGGCTGCCTGTCGTCCTTACATACCTATATCCTTATCTATTACATAAGCAAACCTTCCCGCAAAAATACGCCTGCCATTCTCCCACTGCCACCTATCACCAGACCGCAGAACTTAAAGCCATCACTATCGCTTAAGCAGAACTTAGCGAAGAAAGCATAAAAATTGTACACAGGCGAACGTGTTTGCCCGCACTGGAAGAACAGTTGGAAAACAGAAGAGATTACCAATTAAGATTTAATCAGTACCTACCTATTGAAATATAGCATAAACATATACATGAAAGATTACGGCTGAAGATGTTTTTTATTTGTGTCCGGTTCCATTCATGGGGATGCCTCTGTAGTCGTTATAAATGTCAGTATTTTACAGATGTTCGGCCAAGTTTTCTGTGAAGACATGACTGGCAGACAAAACTTACAACATTGACCTTGACAGCTGATATCTTCTGGTGTATTGCTTGTAAGTAAGTATCCTCACTCAATTCCATTGAAAACGCGTATGCGAAGACTTCTCGTACTAGTGAATGACGCCAAGGGTTGCCTTAAACTGCGGTGGCCGCTACATATCGTCTACTCAAAATAAAGTGTCCGTCACCACACAAACCTAAAGAATTGGTTTTAATTCCAAGAAATAGTCGTAGGTACCGCTGTGCCAAATCTCGAAAAATTCATTAAGGGATTCCAGAGATACCTATAAAGGTGTCTTGGTTTTGGATTTGGTGTAAAAAAAATAAGCAAGAAATACCTACTCGTCTCCATGATAATTTCCGTTTATTCCCCGTGGTCCATCCCGTAGTCCCTGGAAGCTTTACTGGACGGACAGCTCCATCTTTTTCCCCTACGAAGTAAGATTAAATAATACTGCTGTAAGCGGTGGTGGTAGGCCCAAGGCACAAGTCCAAGGCGCGCCCAAAACGCAGCGTACTGATCGCGGGCCTCGGACTTTTGACTAGTCCCTATGAGTGTGTGCGTTACCCTGACATACAAAGTTCAAATTGCAATAAACACAATTGGTGTGTAAAACCGTTTGGTGACGAGCCCAAATACCTCTGCTATTTCGTACAAGACATGCCGTACAGGGTTCTCTACATATTTGTCCAAACTTGGCGGCTGGTGCACCGTATTGGGGCGGCATAAGGCCGCGTTTGTAGTTCATTGGAACGAGGGAGAGTTCACGAGTACGAAATGCTTAACACTTTCGCGGACAGTAAACGCCCATAGACGTAATAACAATAAAACTTCAATTATGTCTCATTCAGTGTCCGCTAAAGTGTTAAGAATGTTTGGAATTTCACCTCAAAAATATGAGGCAGATATAATTGCTGGTACCAGTACCTACCTACAGGTAGGTAGATTTAGCTTGTTTTTATTAGACTGAATCATGGACTCTCAAAACTTAGAATGCTCAGCATCACCACATAATCTCTCCTTTGATACTGTCTGACACGACTTGCCAACTTGCATTTTAGGATCTTCGTTCTATCACAGACAAAAAAGAATAGAACTGAAAACTCTATGGGGAAAAACTAAATTGAATTTTGACATTCCTTTATGTTAACATCATCATAGCTCGGAATCTCGGATCTTTCGAACACAAAATAATCCATCAAATAAAAACATGAATCTTTAAGAACTCTCTTCAATACTAAATACTAATTATGAATGGTAAGTGCTGTGGACAATACTTAGATACGTCGAAAATAAAGTAGGTAGGTACCTATATATATACAACATGCTGACAAACCAACCCAAGCAAGCATACTGACTGTCCTCTACCAACTTACGTCATCTACTAAGAATAGGCATTGAAAGAACAGTCTGCCGCAGTTGGACAGTCTCTCTAAAATGGAAAGTAATTGCCAATAGGTAGGTAGAAGGAAAACACCAAACTGTCAAAATCCTAACTTATACATAGTACCTACCTAAATATAAGTCTGAAATCTCAATCCGCCTTGAGCAAACATCAATGCTTATGCTTATTCTGTATGAGAAGAGGCTGGCAGTGTTGGCCTGCAGTCTGCAGTGGGCATTAGGGCAGCGAGTGTCCCAAAATCTTTATTGTCGATATGAATAGTTACGAGTCACAAGGATTGATGTCTCACTTGAGTAAATATAATATCAGTGGGTTCCAACATAGTAATTTGAAAAAACCAATCAGCTTCTGCCTTTAACGTATCTTAAGTACCTAGCTAGTAATCAGCCTGACGACTAATCGTCTGTCGGTAGACCAGATGTACCTACCTACGATTAATTACTATGATGCTGATGATAGTGACAATTTCAGGCAGGCCGGGACGACCGGGCACGCCAGGGAGCGGGCCATCCAGGCAGAGCTCAGGATACAGGCCGAGCGGGCCACGACGGCCCGGCGGGTCTGGAGGCAACGACAACGTTCTGCCTCTTATCACCGGGGTATTAGGCTCCAGTATACTCGCTTTCTCGCTCTACGTTTTCTCCCACCCTGGGATTTTGGAAGAAATTGTACACGCGGCTGACGATAAGCCCGATTACCCGTCTGTCCCTAGCGAGCCAGTCGCCGAGGCTTACGACTCAGGCGCCGCGGCCTGCAGCCCTTGCCAGCCATCCTTCGAAGAGCCTTGCCAGCCATCATTCGAAGAGCCTTGCCAGCCAACCGCCGAGACTTACGAGCCAGGCTTCGCGACGTACCGGGCGTCCTACGATCCAGCCGTCGAAGTGAAACCAGAATTTCCTAAGATTTCCATCGAAAAGAAAAGGTGGCTAACAGACCAAGAAGAAGAAATAATTAAAGAACGGCGGATAAAAGAAAATCAAGTTGAGGGAAAGCTGCAAACAGAACTTTCTGAACATCTGAAAAAAGTAAAAGAAATTAGGGATAAGCTGCACAAAGATGGTAGATAAAAGTAAATATCCCTGGGACTGATCGCGCGCCAGCTGGCAAAGGGTTAGATACTTTACGGCACTCGTGTCTATCCATACCACTAGCAGATGAACCAGACACATGGCTACCTGTCGCCGGCCCGGCGTCCTTACATACATACCTATCTCCTTATGTAATATAGAAGCCAACCTTCCATTACGAATACGCCTGCCATTCTCCCACCGCCACCTATCACCAGACCGCAGAACTTAAAGCTATCGCTAAAGCGGAACTTAGCGAAGAAAGCATACAAATTTTACCTAAGCAAACGTGTTTGCCCGCACTGGAAGAACAGTTAGAAAACAGAAAAAGATTACGAATTAAGATTTAATCAGTACCTACCTATTGAAATGTAGCATAAACATATACATGAAAGATTACGGCTGAAGATGTCTTTTATTTGTGTCCGGTTCCACGAGACCTCTATTCCTAATTCATGGGGATGCCTCTGTAGTCGTTATAAAGGTCTGTATTTTACAGAACACTGGATGGGTTAGACCAAGTTTTCTGTGAAGACATGACTGGCAGATAAAACTTTCAACATTGACCTTGACAGCAGATATCTTCTGGTGTACCTAATGCTTGTAAGTAAGTAGGTATCCTCACTCATTTCCATTGAAAGCTCGTATGCGACAAGACTTCTCGTAGGTACCTACTAGTGAATGACGCCACATAACGTCTACTCAAAATAAATTGTCCGTCACCACACAAACCTAACGAATTGGTTTAAATTCCAAGACATAGTCGTACCGCTGCCGCCGTGCCAAATCTCGAAAATATTCATTAAGGGGTTCCAGAGATATAAAAGTGTCTTGGTTTTGAATTTGGTGTAAAAAAAAATAAGCAAGAAATACCTACTCGTCTCGTAAACTTTACATACTATTTTGCAAGTCGAGTACAGTTGAGCACAAAATTATTAAGTACGTAAGTATTGCGTAGTAAAGACAAACTAAGTCAAGTAAATTGATCTATTACATTTAGGCCCATAGGTCTAAAAATACTATAGTCACTTGCTTGTTTTCATAAAGTAAACTAAATTACATACCTACCTACTTATGATGGTATCCTGCCTTTTCGCCGAAAATTGTTTTGCAGATTATCACTTGCCAACCAACGTTTCGCCGATGTTTCACTTTGACAACTAACGATTAGCAAATTTTTGTATGACAACGTTTCATTTTGGTACAATTATTGTTAAGCTGATTATTATAATGACATTAAACGTTTGGGACATTTATCATTTGTCAAACATTTCAATCTTAGGTTAGGTTGGAAGATTTTTACGTTACCGCGACCCCCGGCGTAGGTGTGAGTCGGAACACCGGGGTGGTTTTTAGTCAGTAAGAGTCTGACAGACCCCTCCGCCCGCCCCAGGGCGCAGGACATCCATGAGGATTTACCAACCCGGAAAAAAAAAAAAGGTTAGAGTATGACAGCCGAGCGAGCGAAGCGAGCGTGCCGCGGTAGCGGCCGGCGATGTGCCAGAAGCGAATCGCTTTTGTAAAAGGAAACAAATTAGGTTAGGTCACATTAAAGATATAAATCACTCACTGAACACTTTTCAATACACTCACTCATTAATTGAATTCTACTTGAAAGTTGGGATTTTAAAAAGTGTCATTATGAAAAGCAGACCAAACGTACAGTTGGTAACTGTGAGGTTGGGAAATAAAACAATATTATATGATAAGTTGGCAAATGATGATTCGGCGAAATAAAATTCTGTGAAACGTTAGTTGCCAAGTGAAAATCTGGCAAACAATTTTCGGCGAAAGGGCAGAGAACCACTTAAGATCTTAAGTAGCTACCTACTTTGTGTATGTAATTTACTTTATTTTTACAAGTAAGTTTCTGAAAGAAGGCAACGTCGCAAATAGCTGTCCTACAAATTAGAAACAGATTCGTCTGAGGATGATTTTAATTTTTAATCATGTAAGTAATGCATAGGTTTTTTAGCGAATATTACTTGTTGATTTTCTTTAGCTCTTTCTAGTCCGTTCAGTTCTAGCCCGTTTCAGCTTCGTATGTAGCCCCTCTTCAAAAGGTAAGGTGGTAAGACTGCTGATAGTACTGAGCGCGCGCCTCTTTCACTATGTCCAACGCGCCCCAAAACGCAGCGTACTGAGCGCGCGCCTCGGACTCATTATGACCTATAAGAACCTCCTCGCACTGCGCATACACCGTCTGCTGTTACACTTAACATCCAAGGGACATAATTATTTTTTATTTGGAGTGTCTGTTCTGTGATGAGTTGCATTGAACATCAATGATTTCTTGACTATTTTTTCGCGTTCTCAAAATTGTTTTTTATGCGTGGTGCCGGACACAAAAAAACCGGCCAAGTGAAGGGTTCCGTAGTTGGGATGAATTTATCCCAAGAACAAACTTAACATTGTAGTTGAAAACCTGGTTCCCCCATACGGAGTGTATGGGGGAACATGTTTTTGCAACTGCAAATGTAAGTTGGTCTATTATTATTATTACTCGGTAACATGTAGAGCCTACACACACACACACACACACACATACACATATCGAGACTCCTCCGTGCCTCGGAAAGCACGTTAAGCCGTTGGTCCCGGCTGTCATTTGTGGATCTTTGACAGTCATTACGGGTCGTCAGAAGCACGAAAGTCTGACAACCAGTCTAACCAAGGGGTATCGTATTACCCAGTTAGTGGGTTGTGGAGGTCAGATAGGCAGTTGCTCCATGTAAAATACTGGTATTCAGCTGCATCCGGTTAGACTGGAAGCCGACCCCAACATAGTTGGGAAAAGGCTAGGCAGATTGATTGAACATGTAGAGCCTACTTAGCGTTATAGTTTTTAATTTCGGTATATACATACATTTTTTCACATATCCAATACCAACCATTAGCTGGAACGGTGGGGGAACACACTTGACTCTAACAAAAATGAGCACTTTAAAACTTAACATTTCGCAAAAGGATCCCTGAATCCAAAAATGGTTTTCAGTTTTTCACAAACTCACAATATTTTTAAACGAGCTTTCGAGCTTCATTGACGAAAAACGAGAAAAAAAAAACATCACCACTTTACGTGGAGGGGACCTATGATTTATATGTAAATATATACCCATACCAAATTACAGCTTTCTAGTACTAAGAGTCCCTGAGCTAAGCCGCGGACAGACAGACGGCCATGGCAAAACTTTAAGGGTTGACTACGGAACCCTAATAAAACGACATCAAATAATAATACATGATATTGTATTTGGAACAATCTTTCTCTCTTACCGCATAATAATATAAATTATAGCTTGGTGAACGTCACTGATACAAAATATATAATAATTAATAGTAATTAATTAATAATAACTTATGTATAGGTACACCCGTCGCCGTTCGCACGACCCCGCTAAAAAACAATTTGTTTTTACAAAAATGTCGTCGCCTTATGTGTTACTTTCATTGATACTAGACTTGAAGACCAAAACACTCGAAGGCAGAATTTTATCTTGAGGCTAACTCGCACGTACCTAAAAGCTGTACAAGCATCTTTTGGCGCGCGGCCAATATCGGAACTAACGCCGCCATCTTGTTTTTTCAGTACATTTCCCAAAACAATGTGTACTAACAGCGCCCCCCTGTCAAAGTCATTCGAGCGCCAAAAGATCCTCGTAGGAGTATAGAGTCCGCGCCACCACTCAAGTTTGACAGATGCGGCGCTAATGTCTATGTCATTCTTATTGCATTAAATTGCATCTAAAAAAAATGTAGTTCCAGTTTTCCGCCGGACTTCAGAGGTGGCGCGGACTGTACCTACAGTGCGTTCATTATAACTTGTCCCGTGTCGCGTTTGTTAACAATGTCAGTCGCCATTTTGAACTCGTATTATTAGTAGAGTGCGTTTAATGAAATAGTTCGTTTGCCGAAATGTTGGCTCCGATGTTAAATATAAAAGACGGACCTATTAGGAGCGCCATAGCAGCGCAGCGTATCTGTATTAGTCTTGGTCCTACAACAGTGGAGCCAATAATACGGCATAGGAACTATTTGATGAAACGCACTGAAACTAAGCTTGACAAGCAATTGTGCCAACATGAAGGCAAGGGACAATGTTATAGTGAACGGCCTGTACAGTCATCCGCACATCTGTGGTAACAGTTGGACGTTGACAGTGCCTATGTTTATTGTTTAGTATAGTAGCATAGGTTTTCCAAGTGTTACTTCTGACATGCGGTTGACCGTATATCACTTTCAACGACATATTACGGTCATGCTGCCGCAGCATACGACTTTACAACCACAGTTTTGTCGGATTGCAGACGTAGAGTGAGATGAACTACAAACCCACAGTCAGTTTTACAATGGTTTTCAATAAGGAAGCAGGGTCTTGATGTCGGTATGTCGCAAGTGTAACTTGCGGTCAATACGCGACGGCAATAAGTCGTGCAGTCGAGACTGCACGACTGCACGGCTGTAAATATTGCACATCGTACTTTACAAAAACTTTGGCTTTGTCTCGCGTCGTCTCTCTCACTCATACATGAGGGACAGTCTCTTTATACAGCGTGTGCGTTTGAATGCTTTTATCGCGATTCCATACTAGTTCCTACTACAGCCATCGAGTTTTGGTTGTGGTTGCAATGTAGTTAGAATTTGGTACGTGTGAGTTAAGCCTAACTGGTGTTAAAGTAGCACATTTTAAAACAGATTGTTTGGACAAATTACTTCTACAGGCCTATTCAGATATAAACGATATAGCTGTCGCGCTCGGTAGCGATATCGCTTTCATCTGAATAGAACTTTATAGATTTAGCAGACACTTGGTGTACAAAAGGTTTCATAATTTGTGTATCCATCAATCCTATTAGCATCAGCTAGGAAGTACAAGTACGCATTTGACATTTTCTTTATACGCTTTATACAATTAAAAGCCACACTAATTTCACACATTGATACGCCATTATAAAAGCATTATGAAAATAGTATGCCTATTAGGAGAGCTTTATTAAAGTACTTAGGCCCGTGTTCACCAACATTTACTAATTTTTATCAAAATTTTATATTGTTTCCTTTAGCCTGGGTTTGCTGGTCATTTACGGGATGCAGGTAGTGATTTTTTTTCTACCATTTATTTCGAGTTTGTTCGTCTAGTTTCAAACTCTAAAAGACCTCTTATTTTTTAGCTGACACACAGCAGAACAGTCTCGAGTAATTCCAATATTTCTGGTAGTTGATATAGATACTTTATGACTAATAGCATTTTTCACAAATAAATTAAATTGAGTGTAAAACATCACCATTGCACTCGATGGGAACTAGCTATAATTCGCCACAAAGCTTCATGTAATTCTGTCTTCTATTTTCAGCCAATCCTGTGATGGTGATCGGCGACGACGTAGACTGCTAAAACTAATGGCGTTACATGTGACTAACTTATCTGTCCATCGCGCACGCACACATCAAGCCTTCTTGTATCACGTGGCCACATCAGCTGTAGGCTGCAAAGGATAACAATAATTAAATGAACACTTTAGCTCTTCTGTGGGACAATACTATTGTGGCGGTATTCGCCACATGCGACCTACGCATCAAAGACGTGACGTCACACAAAAATCCTGACGTCACATAAATCCTGCATCGCGCAAGTTTACCGAGCAGTGGACATATATACAAGAACCCGACATCAATCGTTGGGCAGTTGCTCGCCAGACACAACACCCCTCTGGAGGATCCTCCCTTTTCTATGGTGGATGAGTGAACTCTACACCCTGTTCCTCAAACCCCTACTAAACTATTAAGATATGTCACACTCACCATTTACAGGTGTTATTTCCTAGCCTGCAGCGCGTTGGAGAGCCAGTCCATCGCCTGGTCGAGTCCCTCTCCACGCACGGCTGAAGTCTTGAAGATCTGGAAGGTGCGGTCGCGTAACGCGTCCAGACCTAACGCCTGGTGCACTTCGGCCACCGTCAGGCACCCGGCCATGTCCTGCTTGTTGGCCAGGACTACCAGTATTGCATTGGCTAGCTCTTCCTCCTAGAAAGTGAAGGTTTTATTTAGCTGCAGAAAAGTGTGCTGGATGATAAGAGTTGAGTGATGGCTAAGAAATATAGAACTGGTGAGTAACTCAAGCGGGAACATAACAGGTTTATGAATTTAAAACGAAAACAAAAAATTACACTAATTTTAAAACTTGGGAAGCGTGCTGTGACGATGACGCGAGTTTCACGGTTTTTGTTCACCCAAAAAGTACACATATATACACAGTATACATATAGCTCATGGGAAGCTTAGCTTATATAGCTCAAGGACAAAACACTTCCTAATAGAAACAGAAAACTAACAATGATAACATTGTGAGTGAAACATTATCACTAACTAAACTTAATTTATCATTAAAATTTAATATTTTATGCCAATTTATTAATTATTACTTTAACTGTTTATTGTGACATTGCCCTTCACTACTTTTGTCTCAAAAACAAATGTGCAAATAGTACCTTTGTAGTGACATCAATATAACTTTTTTATTATCAGTCTGCTTTAAATATTATCTGGACTCTAGCACTAACAGATAATTATTATTCTAGTTAATAGTGTGATTGCTTTATGAGTGCCGTAGCGAACACTAAGATAGTAAAATTAACAAGATGTCAAGATAGTTCTTACTAGAATCACATAAGAATTTCATACTTGTGTGAACAAAATTACAGGTAAGTAATAAAAGGTTTTGAGGAAATAACTACATGCTTAATACAAGAAATTACTAATAAACAAGATATTATTAATTACTTCCTGAGTAAATCTGGAAATAGTGTCAGGAAATGACATACTTTTGATAATATTAGCCGGTACTAGAAATTACTTTTAACCCATTAATATAATCATTGTTTTTATCTTTATTGAAAACCTGTTAAATCAAGTTATCATACAATCTACATGACATGTTAATTAAAATTGACAAATTGTATACATAAATGTGTTAGAAGTAAAATTTACAAAATTTTTAATCAATATAAGATACACGAGCCACTAAAACAACTACGTAATGAACAAATTAATGATAAATATAGCCACTTTTAATTAAAAAAATAAATAATAATATTCTTTGTTGAAGTAAATAGTCATGAAAGAGTTCAATTTGTGTGAAATACTCATGTACATTGATCAATTTCTTAATATCATAAACAGAATATACATGCAAAAATAAACTTAGTACAAATGACACTTGAGTTCTTAAAAATTACGAAATCTTCCAACTTGTTAAAGCTAATTAATACAAAGATTGATGGTTGTAATTAAATTGTATTTAATTAGAAAATAGCCACATCAAGTGCTTTCCAGTGGTTGCAATTGATTATGGTTTTATGGCCTCTTATCAGCTCATTCCATGGTCACCCTAGTTTTTCTATACTTTCTCAACAATGAAAGGGTTTGAGTGCCATTTAGTGAGAAGTGTTAGAGTAGTAATTTCAATAAAAATGAATGTTCCTGGATATGCTGTATACCACAATAAATTGAAAAGTGAACTTTCAATAAAGTTGACTAGTCTAAGCAATTGCATGCAACACAAATTGAGGAAACCTCAACCACTCAAGATGATTCATGACAGATAGACAGATGCTATGCAACTTACCCTCAACATGTGTACCAATTCATCTTTAGATATTCCTATTCGATCTCTATCTGCTGAATCTACTACATATATAATTGCATCTGTGTTCCCGTAATAACATCGCCAGTAGGGCCTGGAAACAACAACAATAACACATGATATAACATTACTTACACAAGTGTGGAGGTACTGCAGGTATTGTGTACAGATACAGAAGGTTGTCAATGACACAAGAACAATAACCGTGTCTAATCTGGACCTAACCTATACAGTGCACAACACTAGCTCACCTAATACTGGTCTGTCCACCAAGATCCCACACTTGAAACTTTAAGTTCTTATATGTGACTTGTTCTACGTTAAAACCGATGGTGGGAATGGTCGTCACCACCTCCCCAACTTGCAGTTTGTACAATATCGTCGTCTTCCCGGCACCGTCCAAGCCGAGAATCAAAATCCTCATTTCTCGCGCCCCTAGCAACCCTCTGAAGTAACTGAATAGACCACCTGCAATATACCAACACAGTTACTATAATAACAAAGTGCTTAACACGAATAAAATACATTTTTTATGACAAAAATCACTTACCCATTTTCTGATAAGCTTAGCCTATTTTAATGCATTAGTTGTTACGTCTAAGGAATGATTTTGTATTATGTGTGCGCATCAAATGTTCCCAATGTTTTTATTTTTATTATCTACACTTTCAAATTATTTATTCAATCACTTCTAGCGATAAATACAGAACATTTTATCGTAAAACCTAGCAAATCATTTGACGTGTAAGCAAGCACTCAACGTTGGTTGCCAGCACAATAAAATAGTTAAAGACGATGGATGACACTTCAATAAAAAAACTAAAGAAAAAGACAACAAAATCAAAGAATATGTTCAAGAAACGTAAAAGTATTTAGATAGTGGGAAAATATTTAATTCTAATTTTCTAATACATAATAAATTCAAATTACTCACATTATTTATTTCACAATAATTACGTTGTAACACTAAGCAAAGTATTTCTATTTTGCAATAGCAAATACCTTCATTCATACAGCCTTACAATATTAAATAAAAAAACATTGAAAACGACTCACACTTTATTATTTACATTGTATGATTATTAAATACTAACAAAATATTTTGTAAAAAAAGTACCTCATTTTACTCGCATCTTTGCCTTTTAAAAACACGTGAGCAAAGTGCTGCACCGTGGCGACATTTTTATGGTAGTGTGCTGAGAACGAAGGCGTTAGTTACAGTGACTTCGGTTCAGCTCGCTTGGAATCAAAAGTACAGTGGAGATCCTGGAGGAGACTCCTCCTACGAGACTTCCAAGACTTGTACTGAATCGTCGAGCTTCATTGCTTCAGCGGTTACTAGTGGTCACCATCGCCACAATAGATTGTGGCTAAGGTACCAGGTGTTGAATGGTTGGGAATCGGGAAATTAATAGTGTAGGTAACGGACTTATCCCAAGGCACCCCCAAATACAACGAACTTCGAAGAAGCTCCGGAGTCCTGTTTCCTTCTTTGGAATTAAATAAGCTACCACCGTATTTCCTTCTATCTAGTTTTTTATAATAAAGTCTGTACCTACTAGGTACTATCCCTACAGAAATCACTCAAAATTGTATTTCCTACCATTTTTAATCCACGGATTTCCTCTACGTAGTTAGGTAGGTATTGTTACGTAAATATAATTTTATACTTAGCCTTAAAAGGTAGTTATCACAAATTAAATATTCAAATAACCAGGACGTAGTGTTACACAAAAAAGCGAATAAAATTAAGCACTTAGCTACCATAATAATGAGACATTTTATGATTTATTTGTAGAAAAAGTTGCATAGTTTAGACCGGCCTTGTGTTGATACTATCTGACTCATGGATATAAATTATAGTTAGGTATATGGGGGTTTTCCAAGACGTTCAGTTACTAGTTACTACCTGGTCGGTGTAGGTACCTATTACTATACAACTATGTGGATAACTACGAGTACCAATGTAATTGTTTCCGCTAGGTAAATGAGTTAAAGAGGCTTCCCTTTTGTCGTGACTTTTTTCAAAAATAAGATGTTCTATAGGACAGGTTGCGTTACCCTAAAGTGGTTGATAGACGTGCGTACTTAAAGGTGACACACGTGAAGCTTGCTCAAAATTTCATTGTCAAATTGGCTCGCGGCTCGCGGCGTTTACAGATGGGCTAGTAAGCTCACCGAGCCATAAGTACCTACGCGTACTTGCTCGCACGTCTATCACCCCCTTTAAGACCAAGAGCACCAGCCCTTTATCCTCGAAGTGGTTGGCATTAGCAGTGAGTTAACAATTACATTATGTTTAAATGCAAATAAATATATTCTATCTATTCTATTCAATTCTATAGTCTATACAACTAACCTAAGCCTGATAATAGGCCATGTAATAAAGAGCGCCAAACCATTTTCGATAGAGGTACCGGGCAGTGGGCATACTTCAAAACATCGGATTGCTGCTGATTTTAGGTTACTCCCGTCTCTCCTGTTTGGCAACATAATATACTTACTTAAAGCGATGTATCGCGTGCACCATACAGTCAGTACGTTAAGAAGCGGATTTTGTTGTTAGATGTCCATCCAGTTCATCAAAAATGCCTATCGGTCGGCTGTAAAATCGATTTCAACGACTGAAATTCAAAAAACTGAAAAGGCAGACAGCTCGTAGGGCCTGGGCGATAGTTGATCCAAGTTAAATAACGACAAGTACAATAAAGGTCGTCACCGCGCTATCTACTAAAACTACGAGATAAGTTGACGTAACACCGGCTGACGTAGCGTGACGTCACGCCGCGACCCCGCCTCCGCTGAATAGAGCAGCGCACGCGCACGACACATTGGGAACAGTGATCCATCGTGCTCACTCGCGCAGTTGATCAAGCACAGAATATTTATGACAGGATCTAAGAACAATGCTTGTATGTATAGTGAAAGGTTTTCTAATGAATTATGAAATTATGGCCGTTTCAGATAAGGTTTTCAAGAAAAGGTTAAGGTAAATACACATTGCTCTCATTTCAGATTAATTGGAGACTGTAGACATTTCTAAAGGAAGTTGTCTACGCTGACATCAGCTTAGTTAAACGTGAGAGCCATATTCGCCATGAAAAATAAACATTTTCCTACGGGGATTGGCAGAAATAACAGAAAACCACGTGCTACGATCCTTTAGGTGGGCTCTTATTTTGCTTCGTCCGCCTTCATACCTACATCTCTTCAATAAGTAAATTAATATTACCGGCACCAGTAAGTAAATGATCAGTCACCCTGCATCGTCCCACAGCTGGGCAAAGGTGGGAGACCTTTGCACTGCTACGTCAGGAGATCACAAAACACGATATGTGGACAATATCATCATTTTTGCAACATCCCACGTCCTAACTGCTACCTACTAACAATAAACTATCCCATAGTTGGTGAGGCTCCTCTTCTGCGGGACCGTCGGAATATCAGCGCTGCGACTTATTTTATAAATATCGCAGCATTATGCTGAAATAGGAGCCCTTTGGTGTCGTACAGAACTTTCTGTTTTTTTTAAGTAAGTTGGTACTTACTTTCTTTTTATATTTTAGTAGTTTTATTTTTATGATTGTGTTTAGTTTAGTTTGTGATGTTCCTGTGCGAGTCATAAAAAATATTTTTTCACTCTCAGTTCTTGCTCTTTTTTTCGCTTTTATCTTTCCCGCATAGTCACGAGTATAAACACACTCCTACATAAGTAACATTCCAAATAATTTATCAAAGTAATAAACATAATGTTTTTGCGAATATAGTATTTTCGAAACCATAATAGTATAGAAAATGTTTTTTTCTCAAAGTTGCAATCGCTATTTAACGAAAAAATCGCTTTTGAATTTTGCGGAAGGTACGTCCGGATCCGGACGCAAAATTCTGCGACGGAGCCAGTTTGCGAGAGACACATTCTGGGGAACGGACATTTCGCGTCCGGCAGGCATTTTGAGAAGTGGTCATTCTGAGACTGAGCCTTAGTACAGGCTCAGACAATCGAGCTGGCAAAGCCAATCTACCTTATTATACTTAGGTACATAGGTACATCTTCACTACAAGACCAAACAAGAAAATATTTTCAGTGAAAACAGAGCATTTAAAACGACCTACAAAACCAACGAAAATACCACATTCTAGTTCAACAAACCTTGTAAATCTCACTGTAAAGGCATATTGTCTCGCGGCTGACATTTATGGAGATTTTATGATGATGCCAACTACCGATAGAACATTCTACAAGGAAAACAAAAGAATAATAATGGATCACATTCCCGGCCGGTATTTAATTGTTTTGTACCACATACAGCATTGAGGGAGCTCGTGGATAAGTATTAACAGCCGCACGGGTCGATCGGCCAGGTTAAGCTACGCTTGCCAGGGTTGGTCCGTGGATGAGTGACCATCTGTACATACCGAGACTCCTCCGTGACTAGGAGAGCACGTTATGCCGTTGGTCCCGGCTGTCATTCGTGGATCTTTGACAGTTGTTACGGGTCGTCAGAAGCCCGAAAAGTCACACCCAGTTACTGGGTTGTGGAGGTCAGATAGGCGGTCGCTCCATGTAAAATAGTGGTATTCAGCTGCATCCAGTTAGACTGGAAGCCGACCCCAATATGGGAAAAGGCTAGGCAGATTTTTGATACAGCATTAGTATCTATATTACACCTAAGTCTAAAATCGCCGACCCGTCTTGAGCAAGCCTGGTGATCAATGCTCGTGCGTTCGTAGTATGAGAAGAGGCCCTTTGCTCTGCAGTGGGACAATAATAGACTTTTTTTTTGTGAGTGTGGCAAATCCTCAAATGACTTCTCCCGCTCTGGGCGGAGCGGGAGGGCGTGTCAGACTTTTACTGACTACAAGCCACCCGTGTTCCTTCAGTTGCCTGTTGCCAAGGGTCTCGGTATCCCTTTCGGACTTTCCCGCAACCCCTGGCAGGCATCGGTCCTAGCGGACCCCGCCAATTGTGCTGACATCTCTTTGAGGCGGGACAATAATAGCCTGTATAATACTTTCATTAATAGATAGTACTGAATATAGTATTATTCTTAGCAAGGACGGAGAGGCACATCTTTCAACTATTTATTAGCTGCTAATCCATTTAATGTGCACTTTAATTGCCAAACATCTGGTACAGTCGCAAACATAAACATTTTACATTGTTTTTACATTGAGCGCTGATTCAGAGCTCTAATTTCGTAAAAAATCGGTATTTATAACGCGAATATTTTGGATTATTTTTAACGTAAACCGATGATGATGAACGGTCTAAATATTGAATAAGTTTGTACTATACCTAGGTACCTACGTCTAGCTGCGCCCGCGACTCCTTCTACTTGGAAATTGAATTAAGTCGTTGCGGGTTACGTGTTTTAGTTGCATTTGCACTATGCTTTGACAAATACCTATATAAACTCTTGGAATGACTTCCCGGTAACTGACTTTTCTGTGGTCAGAAAAATGAACTAGTTTTGCAAACAATTAAATAGCCATAATGCTGCTTTTTGCGTGATGCGCTCACGGACATACATGCCTTTATTACTTCCTTCTTTTACAAAAATGGTTCTTCGTCAGTTTCGTTCGAAAATCATTTTACGTATCTACAGACATAATGCCATTAGAATTTTGTTATATATTTAGCTCGTCCATCATACCATGATATTTATAATGTGAGTGACTCAAGTTCATTAGGATCACGGCGTGCGTAGGCATTGTTTTGAAAAGATCTCACGTGAGAGAGAAATTTCTGGCTAGGCTATTGTTCCAGGCCATGCTTTTTTGTTTATAATCCTTACTAATATTATAAATGTGAAAGTAACTCTGTCTGTCTGTCCCGCTTTCACGCCAAAACTACTGAACTGATTTTAATGAAATTTGGTACACAGATAGTCTAGAGACTGAGACAGGACATAGGCTATACTTTTTATCGACATACCACGCGGGCGAAGCCGCGGGCGGAAGCTTGTAGGTACATAAGTAGACCATTTATATCCAAATCCTGCCTCGTTGTAATAAAGGTTTACCTATGAAATTGCCGTTCTGCAGTACTGGCCATTTCAAATCAAAATAATTTTTGTTTGGCTAAGAATTCTAATTTCAAATTAATTTTATTTTAAAAACATGGAATTCTTTTTGCAAAAGAAGTCATTCGTTTAATGATTAGTGTTACATTTTCATCGCATTTCAATCTTTTTCGTCATCATGGATACGTTAAAAATTCGAGTAATTATGGAATATGAGTACCGTCGTGGCAGCAACGCGGCACAAGCGGCACGCAACATCAACGACGTTTACGGAGCTAACACTACAAACCAACGCACCACCTGTTATTGGTTTGCTCGCTTCCGTTCTGGAAACTCAGACCTGAAAAATGAACCTCGCGGTCGTCCGAAGACTTTGGTCGACAATGACGAATTAAAGGCGATTGAGGAAGCTGATGATACACAATCTACGGCTGAATTAGCAGCAGCTTTCGACGTTAGCGTCAAAACAATATTGGTCCATTTGCGTCAAATTGGCAAGGTAAAAAAGCTTGACAAATGGGTGCCCCACGAACTCAATGACCGCCAGCGCGAAGTACGCGTCGAGGCGTGCCTTGCACTGCTCAACAGACACACAAATGAAGGAATTTTGAACCGCATTGTTACCTGCGATGAAAAATGGATTCTGTTTGATAACCGCAAGCGCTCAGCAAGTTGGTTGGATCCTGGTTCACTACCTAAACAATGCTCTAAACGAAAACTTACCCCTAGAAAAGTGATGGTCACTGTTTGGTGGTCTAGCGCCGGTGTGATTCATCACAGCTTCTTACCAAACGGGGTGAGCATTACTGCAGATGTGTACTGTGAAGAACTGAACACAATGATGGAGAAACTGGCACATCTCCAACCAGCATTGGTCAATCGCTCGTCTCTGCTGCTCCTGCACGACAACGCGCGACCTCATACTGCACAGCAGACGGTCTCCAAGTTGCAAGAACTGGGGTTGGAAGCTCTCCATCATCCGCCCTACTCACCAGACCTTGCGCCTACAGACTACTACTTTTTCCAGAATTTGGATAACTTCTTGGCAGAAAAAAAATTCAATACCCGAGAGGCAGTACAAAATGCCTTTGAAGAATTTGTTGCCTCCCGTCCAGCTGATTTCTTTAAGAAGGGCATCAATAAACTGCCACTGCGTTGGCAAAAATGCATTGATTGCATGGGTGATTACTTCGATTAATACAAATAAAAAATACATGAAAAAAATTCATATAATTTTTTTCATACAAAACGGCAATTTCATAGGTAAAGACCTAATAATAATAGTCCTTCTGACCGAATTTTGGCATTGCAACCAATCTCAGCGGAGACCAGCCTTCGGCGCGGGTGTATATTGCAAAAATGAGACACAGTTGCACTCTCTCTTCCCTCGCTCTCATAGCCCGAAGTGTAGTGTGTTTGCCCATTAGTGGGACAAATAGCATCAGGAGAGGCGTTTGCCAAACTGTGGGACAAAAAAAAAATCAACCCTAACACGTGTGACTCCGGATTTTTAATTTGTCTGTATGTGGTGTCTTGTTTATACCTTTTAAGTCGTAGTTGGGTTTTAGTTTTTATTACTTGATTTTTTTTTAAAATCTTTTGGGGTTATAATATATATATTTTTGAAATGTGCTCATTAAGCCCTTTCATTTGATACCCAACATGGTACGATTAAACCATTTTTTTTTTTAAGTTCCTCACTATATGTCCTCTAGAGGGCGCCATTTTTAATTTAATGTGACTTCACATAGCCTATAACCAGCGGACAATCACGACGCTTCTAACGATACCTCATTTGTGAAATTGTGATAAGTATAAGTGTATAAGTATAAGTATAAGTGAATAGTGATAAGTACCTCATTTAGTTTGGAAGATAGGAGGGAACAGATGAACATACATACATACATACATACCGGTCAAAATCATAACCCTCCTTTTTTCTTTGCCGTAGTCGGGTAAAAAGGCTGAAACAATTCTTTTATTTTCATTTTATGTTAAAGATCCGCCTCTTCGTCATCTACCTTACGATGTTTAGCCTTTATAACTTTCATTATTCATTCTTAACCAACGTAAAAACCTCTCGTAGCGTTCGTCTGTACAGCCATCAGTTTTTATTTCAACAAGACGGATGCAGATGCGGACCACGGCTAATTATCACAAGCAGAGCGAGGGCACGACGAATTGACGCTATGCTGTTATCTTCGACAGATCTGCAACCACAGAGCATGAGGAAAAGGAGACTGCAATGTGTAAATGGACGGTCTTCTGAGAATGGCGTTTCGAGTGAGAATCGTTTTCAGTTTCAGTTTTCTGATTATGTCTATCAAAATGTTAGTATCAAATGAAATGCAATTCAATGAAATCGCGAAAAACATTTAATTTCCTTTTTTTTTTGCGATTTTAGGCTTGGTCCTTTAGTAGAAGTTGTTCATAATGATGAGTGCAATTAGTTATTTCAATTACACCTAGAATAACTATAGATAGGAAAGTTGCTCTCCAAATATTTTATTTTATTTTATATATTAGGGACAAAAAACAGTTACATGTTAAGGCGATACGAGTACACTAATATTCTAAAGATAAATAGTTAAACATATAACCCACACTGTTGTCCACGGATTGATCAAATAAGTGAGAAACGGAAGCTAATTTAAAGAATACTGTTACATGTTGTTTGAATCAAGTGCCAATTTATAATTTTGATGCAAGTGAAGTTATAGCGTGAGTTTTTTTATTTTTTTATAACTCCAATTAAGAATCTTGGGGGAGGCCCATGTCCAGCAGTAGACGTCTTTCGATTGAAATGATCATGATGCATACAGGAGGACGCGGACGAGAAGAGGGTAGATAAGCTCTCTTGCCCGACTTCTTTACCACGAAAGAAAGAAAGAATAACGTTCATTTGGACACAGAATGTGAAACACAAAATATAAATGAAAAAATGACAAGAAGGTGCGATGTGAAAAAGTCTGCATAAGACAGGAGAAATCTATGCTTATGAGCACTCCATTTTCCAACTACTTACTTATTCCGTGTCTGCAAGTCATTTGGGGCTTTCCGCGGACATTGTATGACTATTGACGTAGTTAGCTAAATAATACTGTTATCTATGGTAATCGATTCCCATGTAGGTGTAGCCGTGTAATTCTATAAGGATTTTCTTGGCACGGGTTTTGACTTCTATGGGTGCCGTAAGAAACAAGAATTTGGGGGTATATTTAAGAACTTAGGTACTAGTTGCAACTGTACTATTGTATCTACTGCCTCATTGAATGGCATAAAGCTTGGGTTAATTTTCATCAGTGCCATAGAACTCTGTTGACATTCTATTAAGAAAATGAGTCATCTTCGCTCATTATTTTGCTATAACTGCCAAACAGTGAAGTTCAATAAAGAAATTCCACTTGTTTTTATAAACATCGCGTGCATTATATTATAACCATTGTGTTAAAGACTTGTAGACGTTAATATTATAGTTTCGTATAGGTAAAGTTTGTTAGTCATGTGAGTTTTCTACTTGTTATTAGAGGTTCCCACACGCCTCGGCAAGGCCGGGCTATGACGACACAGTTGACGCGCATCCCTAATTTGAATTACAGGGTGTAATTGTGTTTACAGGTACATTAGCTTCTGCCCATGCGCAGAGGTTGGAAAATGACATCATTATCATTCAAAATGGCCTATGTAAAAGTTCGTGCTGATTGAAATTTAATACGTAACATCATCAGAAGATAGTCGGAAGACTCTTGCTGAATCATGGTTTTTCTATTTTCAAACTTTAAATAGGTTCGGTACTATACTTACATAGGCCCAATGAAGAGTTCTATCTGCGTGGGAGAAGTAGGTACTTCTCCTGAAATGTTTGATTGCAATTCTATTTCAATCTGCCTAGCCTTTTCCCAACTATGTTGGGGTCAGCTTCCAGTCTAACCGGATGCAGCTGAATACCAGTATGTTCAAATCAAATCAAATCAAGTCATTTATTCAAGCTAGGCTGAGAATCAGCACTTTTCGAACGTCAAATGTCAATTGTATGTATTTATTTATATGAAGGCTTACCAACTAAAGACATACACAGTGTTGTCCTAATAAATTATAAATCTCGCATGTATATCTTCGAACTTGTTTTGGTATTAGTTTAAACAATGGCATCCGTTCGGAATAGAAAATAAACATGAGTTGAAACAAATACCAGTGGTAAATAATAAAAAAGCATGACACTATTAATTAGCGCAAATATTCCTTATTAACAAAAAAAATATAGTTACCTAAGTAAGCATATAATTTATTATGCCAATATATTAAATGTAAAAAACCTTTAAACTCAACCATCAAGGAATTACAGCCTTCTCATTACGATGAAATATCCCCGTCGAAAGAATCTGCCATAACCATATCGAGAGGGGCACTGAATTTCCCAAGCTCTAGGAATATCAAGCTCGCACCGTCTGTCTCACCTACGTCATCAATCAGGCTGTGTGTGTGGCATTTCCGTTGACCAACGCACCGATACGAATTCTGTGTAAGTTGCACTTGAACTTCAGTGACGTATTGCATGCATTTCTAAGTATTACCCATTACTTCTTTGTGGCATGTGAGCATTAATAAATCCTGCTCAAAATACCTACCGGTAGGTACAGTTGAGGACATAAGTACTTACTTGAGTAGACCCAAAACATGTAACAAAATAAAAAATGTATCAAGTGCGCTTCGGCCTCGCACACGTAGGGTTCCGCACGATCGATCGTACGTTATGTATAACACTACGTTTTTTACTTAAGTAAAAAAAAAACACATTTCTTGTATGGCGACCCTCATAAAATTTAACTTTATTTTATTTGTTAATGTAGCGACAGTAGAAATACACTACCTACTGTGATCAACTGTCTACGCGGATCATTAGATACAGCCCGCTGACAGATAGACGGACGGACAGACGGATGGACAGTGGTGACTTAGTAAATTGGGTTCCGTTTAGGACCCTTCGAGTACAGATCCCTAAAAAGCGATTTTGGCCGAATACATTGATTAAACGCATAGTTACGAATAGTAAGTATAGGCTTTTTGAAACCTATTATGATACAGGTCTTATCTCTTTGTGCAGCTAATTTCAGGAGAAAATCGCTTAATTTTTTTCAATTAGGTAAGTTTATACAAATATTGATGGTCGTGACTGTACGTTGTGAAGGAGCTCGGGGTTTTCCCAGAATATCCGGGTGAGGTCGCCGGAGCATGTCTAGCTAATCATTTCGCAGCTCATTAACTGCTCTGTACAGCGAATTAATTATATTGTATAAAGTCTGTTGTTGTGCGTAAGTGTGCGTTTATTATTTAAGTATGATTTGTTTATTATAAGTATACGCAGAAAATATATTATATTCTGAGATATTTAGTCCCGGCTTCATTGATCTATTTTTTAATAGCTTCCTCTTCTTTGTCGTATCGATGATTCCACAAAAACAATATTTTAAATAAGCTCCTGGCAGAACTCTATTAGTTCCGGCTTCATTGCTCTATTTTAGATTATCTGACTTCTCTGAAATATGTTTATTGAAACAGCCTTATGAAAGCAGTTTTTGAATTGAGCGAGCTTTTTCAGGTTGTGACTGACAATTTTCTTAAAACTGTTTACTTGAAGGTTTGACTTTTTCTGTAATGAGACCGATTATAATTAATCTAAGAATACTTAGAGCTGCTGACAGCAACTTTTTAGGCAGAAGCACAAACATCCTTATGTTTCATCAGATCGATGGTAAGCCTGTCACATTACTTGGGCCCAGTAGGTGGCCACAAGCAAAACAAGCCACACCTTGCTCCCCCGTTAGACCCTCACCCAAATTGCGTATAGATAGTGCCATCCACGATGACGCGCCCCACTCCACTCCGCTCCGCACTAAAGTACAGCTTACACACAATAATAGTACAATAATCGCGGAGTGGTGCACATTGGTAGATTTCTATCACAACCCGAAGGTTTTTGAAATAAATTCCAAATTCACTGCTTCATTGGTTTGAAATATTCGTCTGCTAAACAACGTAAATAACGCTATGAATATTGTTGAACTGTCAAAATACTACCCCTTTCAGGAGTTGGTATAAAAATTCTCGCTTAGGCCCGTACTACAGAACTTCACGCAAAACTCTAGAAATACTTAAAAATAGGACCCATTTGATTGGTTGCGTCTTCAGTGAGGTTCTATAATACGGTATGGATGAGATTCGCACAGACCAGGGAACAAAAGGGAGGATTCAACAGAGGGACATGACAACTGGAACTAGGACTTGGAAAAAGGCTGCCACTGTGCTTTGAGAATAGCAAGACACCTATTGTCGCGGCATCTACAACTCCATCTACTACGCGTCACACTGATGACGTCACGCAAAATCCTGCATCGCGCAAACAGGTTTTACCGCGCGGCGAGTAGCTACCTTTATATATATACAAAATCCCGACCAAATATAGACTAATTTAGGTTGTACACGCGGCAACACATCAAGGTATACATTTCCAGTTTATGCTTATCTCGCATTGTATAGGATTTTCGTACAATGCGAGGTCAGTTTATACTGGCAATTATAGCTTGATGTGTAGCCGTGTATACGTTGTTTGTCAGTCACTCAGTCACGTAATTTAGGTACCTATTTAGGTGCTATAGGTATTTCAGTCGTTCAAAGACCCTGAGATTAAGATTATCTTCTTTATCTGTAATCTGTTTACCTACCCTATTCATGTTCATTTTATTACCGACTTCAAAAAAGGAGGAGGTACTACGTTCGGATGATTGTTTTTTATGTATATTCACCGATTACTCCGCCGTTCGTGAACCGATTTTAAAAATTCTTAAAAATTCTCCCGAGATGGTCCCATATTAATTTTATTAACTTTGCTTGCGTAGTTTTTGAGCTAGCTTCAATATTACGTATTTTTCCCACAGTCTATGTAGACGATACAATTATTAGACTCCTTCACTATTATTTACATAGCAGGTAGTAACTTATGTGGGGTAGGTACCACCACTAAAAAGTGAAAAATAAAAACTTTTTACAAAAAAAAAAACAACCGAATTCAAAAAACACAAAAAAAGTGAAAAATAACTTTAATTTCGGAAGTCGGTGGCAAAAAAAATCAAGTAACAAAAACTAAAACCCAACTTCGACTTAAAAGGTATAAACAAGACACCACAGACAGACAAATTAAAAATCTGGAGTCACACGTGTTAGGCCATAAATCGAACAGATTACGTGTGACTCCGGATTTTTAATTTGTCTGTCTGTGGTGTCTTGTTTATACCTTTTAAGTCGAAGTTGGGTTTTAGTTTTTGTTACTTGATTTTTTTTTAAATTCTTTTGGGGATATAATATATATATTTTTGAAATGTGCTCATTAAGCCCTTTCATTTGATACCCAACATGGTACGATTAAACCATTTTTTTTTTAAGTTCCTCACTTTATGTCCTCTAGAGGGCGCCATTTTTAATTTAATGTGACTTCACATAGCCTATAACCAGCGGACAATTACGACACTTCTAACGATACCTCATTTGTCAAATTGTGATAAGTGGTTTGGAAGATAGGAGGGAACAGATGAACATACATACATACCTCATTTGTCAAATTGTGATAAGTGGTTTGGAAGATAGGAGGGAACAGATGAACATACATACATACATACATACATACATACATACCGGTCAAAATCATAACCCTCCTTTTTTCTTCGCCGTAGTCGGGTAAAAAGCAAAGACACCGACTTCCGAAATTAAAGTTATTTTTCACTTTTTTGTGACGATTTAAATGAAATGACCATGATAAGTTATACCTATTTATTTTGGAGCTAGTAGTGCTCATAGCAAAACATTTAACGAAAGTTAGTTAACAAAAACCAAATCAAATAAAACTTTATTTCAGACTCAGGTCCATAATTTTGTTAGTGTTTTGGTGTTAGTAAATGCTTCAGTAAATAGTTTAGTATGTTTAGTTTTAACAAATTAATAGGTAAGTTATTGGTGATTCTGTTATTTTTTTTTTTTTCATAAAAAAAGATAAAAGATAGTTTTGTTTGCATCATAACAGTAATCTTCTTACTGTCTGTCTAAAACTATCTTTTATCTTTTTTTAAAGTATCTTTAGTAGAGCAATGCCATTGTATTTACCTACTTAGGTACCTACTTAGGTACGTTTTTCGCATTTTTCAACAATATTGATTCATGTGTTCTAGCCAAAATGCTAGGCTAACGATTACAATGCGATTACGACATATAAAAGACTTGAGGCTGACTCATTTCATATGAATCCGTTCGGAGCATTCACCTGTAAAACTTTTTAATATTCAGTGACCAAGTAACGAGATGACCACGGTCTATGAACAAATGTGATGAAACTTATCCTTATTTGGTGAGGTCAAATTATGACAAATATGTGATAATCGACCTTCTCTGGTGGGGTTTCCTCCAACGATTATAATAAGGTTCTTGACCTGATAATGTGGTATTGCCAATGATATTATATTAACAGATATGTTATAAGCGCGCAATCGTGAAGACTCGAAAACATTCCAATTGTAACGTTTTTACTTGTAGTGAAATGTAAAATGAATGATACATGGGTATGTGTGCCGCTGCTGCGCGGAACACTTTTTTCGGTTGTTTTGTGAGTGTATAACATATCTGTTAATATAATATCATTGGGTATTGCTAACTTGCTTAACTTTACACTTATTTTTTAAAGATTAAATAATATTAGGATCTAGCTTTGCTCGTGGCTTCACCCGCGCGAAGTTTGGAAATTATCTCACGGTAACGCTCTACCGGCATAAAAGGTATGTGCCAAACATCCGAATCCGATGAGCCGTTTTAGCGTGAAAGCGTAAAAGACTATTTCACTTTTGCCTTTCCTATAATATTAAGTATTTAGGATCAAATAATTAGATAACAAGGAAAATTAGTACCTAAGTCCTATTACTCGAAAATATACCAACGATCATAGAACATTATAGTTCTTATTAGGTTTCCCAATGATTATATTTTAGGTATTAATATAAAATATTGTATGGAACCAACGGTGTACGAGTCTGTTTTTTAATAGTTGGAAATTCCTTAGTAAAAAGTTGTTATAAACATCTTAATCCGGATGCCGTTCTGTAATTAAACCAAATGAACATATTAGAAAAGATAAGATAAAGTAATTTGCGAATTAATATTTATAATTAGTACGTAAGCAGGAAAGCTATTAACTAACTACTATTAACTATTAACTAGTTTACCTGTAGGGAATGCCCAAAACTAGTTCGATACGCTCAAAAAGTAGAAATGTTTCATAAGTAAATAGGTAAGTATCCAAAGGGGTCATGATAAGCCATCATCACCCATCCACGAACCGACCTGGGCAAGCGTTGCTTACCGTGATAATCGACCCGTGCGACTGTCCAAACTCAAACTCAACTTAAAATATTATAACTTAGCCACGAACCCCATAGGAGTACCTACACCTTCTTAATAACTTCCATTTGTTCTTACGGTCTAACAAGTTTAAATTATTGGCAATCTATATCTATACATATAATAAATCTGTAGACGAGGCGTTTCTGTACAATGAAAAAAAAAAAAAAAAATATTGGTTGGTTGTCCAAGAATAACCAACAGATTCCATTTCTACCATTTTTTGAATTTTTGTCTGTTTGTCTGTTTGTCTGTCTGTCTGTTTGTATGTTGTTTAGTTTGATTGTTCCACTATCACGTAAAAAGTACGAAATCAATATGGTTAACTTTTATACTCAAATATTGTGTGTAACTCGATGTTTCAATTAGTTTTTGTTTCATCGCAATCGCTTCAAAATATCAAAAGATATATGAATTTAAAGTGTTCAAGAAGGAATTTTCATTACGTAATGTACATCCACGTAACGACATCTATTGACGCGAAATGATACTTACTTCTTAATTACTAGGTTTGTGAGATCGTGTGTTGTTATATGACCGTCATTTTCTTTGCGCGGAAACTTAACGCGATACATTGTGTATTTGTGTATAGAATATAACTCTAAAGTTAGATTAATTAAAATTTTCCAGATGCGTTGTTTATTTATTAGTTTAGTATTAGTGCGATAGGTGGCGCTACCTATCTTTCAAATCTTGATAATCATGAAAGAATAGTGACAAATGTTAATTTCTTAAAAAATATAGGTATTTATTCTTTAATTTTTCACTTTTCTACATAGTTTATTTAGCTTACAGAGTGTTCGAACGTTTTCCCATATATTTTGACAGTATCATTTCGTGCTCGATAGATGGCGTTGTTCGTTTAATGTCATTTTCTGAATCGCGGTGTTAAGACTCTCCGTCGAAGAATGACTTTCGCCCAGATATTCCAAATAGTTTTTAGTATAGGTATCTTTGTTTTTGACTTCTTTAGTGTCGATAATATAATAATATAATATAAATAAATAATAAATTGTTGGTTGGGTTGGGTTGTCATTCGTTGAAAGTATTGATATTTGATCTGATTGGTTTTGATTTGGTATTTTGGTTGGTTTCGTTCATTAGGTTCAAATTAAGAAGTCAAGAAACGAGTCAAGTTCAAACTTAATGGCGGCTCGGAAGTTAGCTTTTAGCTGCGCAGTACCCCACCCCTCACCCCCCCCCAGTAACATGAAATTGTTACTGCGCAGCGACTCGCCTCATGTTCCGAGCCGCCATTAAGTTTGAATCGAACTGTACTATACTTCGTAATTTTTTCGTATGATTCGTGACCGCCGCTCATTCGATTCGATCGTTGTTGGCGTGTGTAAGGCCTCGGCCTTGAATCTTGCGGGCAGCGGGGCGGATGGCGGCTCGGAAGTTAACTTTTAGCTGCGCAGTACCCCACCCCTCACCCCCGCTGTCACATGAAATTGTTACTGCGCAGCGACTCGCCTCATGTTCCGAGCCGCCATTAAGTTTGAATCGAACTGTATTATACTTCGTAATTTGTTCGTATGATTCGTGACCATCGCTCATTCGATTCGATCGTTGTTGGCATGTGTAAGGCCTCGGCCTCGAATCTTGGGGGCAGCGGGGCGGCGGCGGCGGCGGCGTGGGAGCGGCGTGCAACGGCACTCGACTCATAGTCACCAATCACCAACAAAACGTCATCGAAGCCGAAATCTTAACAGGTTGCGGCGCCGGTGATGTTGTTTTTATTCCAAGAATTCCTCTCATTCCCAATAATTTCCCGTTTAGTTTTAAGCATAAAAAAAGCGTTTAAAGCATATTGCCAAGTGTTTTACACGTGCAGCCTGTGGACCAACTGCACTCAGCGGGCTATCAGCGCCCTACGGGTCCAATATAATAATGGGTTCAGGATGTTGATGGGGCTGCCCCACTTCTGCAGTGCATCAGGTATGTTTGCTCAAGCACACGTTGATGGTTTCCACGCCATCGTCAGACGGAAATCGGCCTCTTTGCTCTGCAGAGTGCGGGAGAGCTCCAACTCCATCCTGAAGACCATAGCGGGGCGGTATGAGTCTCCTTTATTAGGTGATGTTGTTCGAAGATGTATCTCGAACAACAGCCTTGTTACCAAATAGTTAATAAGTTTACTAACATAGGTATAAGTTCTCTTTTGTTTACTAACCCATATGGATGTGTCTTATCCGAAATAAAGATTATTTTATTTATTTTTTTTATTTTTTATTTTATTTATTTTTTTAAGCGTGTGCAATTCCCCGTCAGCCTGTGTTACGCCATGACTATTAACAAAGCTCAGGGCCAGACATTATCCGTTGCGGGAGTGGATCTTAGTATTGGTCGCTTTTCCCACGGCCAACTTTATGTAGCTCTTTCGCGTGTGAGCAACCCTAGCAACTTTTTTGTGTACGCTCCAGGTGGTTCCACCGCTAATATTTTATAAAGAGAAGCATTTTCTTAAATAAAAACACAAGTTTTTTGGCAGTTTCTTACTAGGAAAAATCACCAGGCCTGGTCGAAAGATTCCCCCTTTTTAAATGAAGGTACAACTTTTCTAAGCGACATATTATTGATTTCCGACATCCATGTGAACGAAGTCGCGGGCACAGCTAGTACTAAATAAAGTCGCGAGGCGAAACCTTATAACAGACAAAAGCGTGAAGTCAAGTACTTATATGTCATTTTAAACAATAAATAATGACCCGCAATTAACTTTAAAAACTTGTATTACATCGTTATTATCACACAGCACCCTGAACCTATTATTAACCGATGTAACCAACAGATATTAAATATTTCTTATAATAAATATTTAAATACTTAATTTGAGGAAAATTCTATTAACAGAGTTCATTCATTGCGCCATTCAAGATATCAGTGAGTCACGCACGATGTTTTACTTTTAAATAGCTTTAATATAATAAACGTACATCAATTAATTTGCATTCCTCGATACCGGCCACTTTCGTGGGAGTAAAATGCTCTTAAACATAAAATATAGTCAACACTAGGTTTGCACACGGCTCCGCTCGCGGAATTTTGTAAGAATTGGTTAATGTCCACTGATTTTTGTCCAATGATTGACTGCTTAGCTCCATATAGGTAAAGCCTTATTTAATGATAATCATATAAAAGGTTTTTTTTATTTTTGTTACAATAATTCAATAATATACATCTAACACTAAAATAATAATAATAAGTACAAGTATATTAAAGGAGGGGGGGGAAATAATCACTATATTGCATAAAAAGAATCGGTCCCAATCGCTCTCTGCAGGAAAAGTGCCCAAAAGGCTGGCAGTATTGCCACGTTGCATGGCTATGCCGATTCTTTGGCCGACATAGACCAGCCGTCTGGTCACGTGACAGTCGTGACCTTACAAACAGTTAAATCTGTAACTATCTACAATATTCTTACCTTATTCTTGGCTCGTCTTTTTACAATTTGCTGTAGCTGTAGAAGAATACGAACATAATGGAATATTGCTCATCTCGTATAGCAAATAGTGAGATAATTTTTAGGCTACAGATTGACCAGACTTATAGGGAATGTCTATGCCAAATTTGGATAGAATCTATACGGTAGTATTAACGTGATGCTAGAACATACTTTCAGAAAAACAGACAAAAATTCTAAAAACTATATTTTCGGCAGTGTGTTTTCGGCATTAGAAAATAGAATAGTTCCCAGACCTCGTAACGATTAGGTACTTTTTCAAAAATAAGTATTCAATGTACAGTTTTGACTTCGCTTTGATTTTATTAGATGATTGATATATATACATATTATTAAAACATACAAAAAGTTATCTTGGAATATTTTCCACTAAAGATTTATTAATAAAACACAAACATAACAAATATTCCCCAGATACAGTAGGTATACAACGGATATTAATTGTCTGTTGCTAGGCCAGTTATCTTGTTTCGCATTCCCACAGTAAGTAGGTAGTTTGTTAAGTATTCAGTCAATGAAATATTAATATTTCAGTTACGAGTAAAGATCAGAGCGTTACTTTACACACGTATTTTATTTTGGCGACCGTTTCACCCTCGAGTTTGAACTCACCACTGACAGACCTATTTTTATTTCCATCCAAATCTGTTCAGCCGTTTTTGCGTAAAAGCGTAACAAACAAACTCACTTTCGCATTTATAATATTATTGAGGATTATAATTAGGAACTTAGGAGGATAAGTTAGGAAGTTAGGAGAAGCTAGCTATAGTTAGAATGAGGTCTAAAAAGAATAGTGAAACTATCAATTGCATTATGAGATATTATGTTGAACAACTCATCTGCCTAGCCTTTTCCCAACTATGTTGGGGTCGGCTTCCAGTCTAACCGGATGCAGCTGAGTACCAGTATTTTACATGGAGCGACTGCCTATCTGACCTCCACAACCCAGTAACTGGGTAATACGATACCCCTTGGTTAGACTGGTTGTCAGACATTCGTGCTTCTGACGACTCGTAACGACTGTCAAAGATCCACAAATGACAGCCGGGACCAACGGCTTATGTTGAACAACTGCGTGCCAAAAAAAGAAATCAACAAAGAAATGGCCTAGTAAAGTGTAGGTACAAAAAACCCTCTCCCTACCCTTCCCTAGTTTAGATACCTCCTGTGCCAGACAGGGCCCACAGTAAAGAAATAACAAGCTCATGGTAGAATAGGTATATGAAAGATAGATGAAAAGATAGTCAAATAAATACTTATGAAAGCCCACAGTGCATAGCTAAGATTTCCTCTACATTATTGGAACTAGGAAAATACTTTATCTAAAAGTTATCCACATGTGGGTCACGGCCGCGTGAATCAGTGACCCACATGCCTATGAAAGATCTATTCCAAGCGTGACGCGATCCCACAAATATTTGGAAAATGTTCCCGTTTAACAAATATCCATGAATTTATGAACATTCCTTGCTTGATTTAGTAAAGGTTTGATGAATAAAGAAATGCTGTGTAAACTAACATGTTATGTGTCATGTGCCTCTTCTGTGTACGTTCCTAATAATTACCGGCCCACATATTGTTTGAGGGTGTTGTTTTCTTCCTAGTTTTATTTTGCGGTAACCTGAACATTACTGCTATATTATAGAGTTTATTATTGAAAACATGTTTGTCAAAGTCATTTATTTTAATCTGACTTCTTTTGTAAGTCAAGAACTATAAACAGAATTAAGGGGCTTCTAAATGTAGTTAGCCGTCCCCATAATCAATTGCAGTGACAGTAAGCAAGGTCATTCTTGCGAGGCATCTGCAATAACACCATTTCCGTTTGATTTCGAAGCAAATGGGGCAAAAGTATAATCATAAGAGGGAAGGACCGTATATTGAACCCTGCGGAACCCTGGTGCCCTTGTGGACGGCTTTTGTTTTCACAAGATTTGGTTAGGTTAGTTTATACGAAAAACATTTGATACACGTCTTGATGTGTTTCCAGATACCAAATGATCGACTATGTATGATAAAACTTACGTGATCATGTTTGATCATTAAGTTTGAAGACATTGTTCGTATATTTCGCCAATAACTAACAGAAGTTCTGAAAGACTATAATAGTTATACCTACATTAATAATAAGATAGCATATCGGTCATTGGTATTTAGAAAATGTTAATGATTTCCTATCACTTACTGAAAGCGTGGAACTTGTGCTTGCTATAAATAAACTCCCCATCACTTCGTGGGTGATAAATAGATTTTGATTATTGCTAATTTGGTAGTTGACTTCTTTAGACTTCTGTGATAACAAGTCCATGCTTGGCCGCCGGACATAAATACCTACCTGATTGACAAGTATTTGCTTGTCACCCAAAATTGTAAAATCATGCGCCTTCATCGCCATGTGTTCTGCATATGAATGGTTTGATCTCCATGATCGCATCCAGTTTTCGGAGACAGAACACCATGACTTGCAAAGATGGGTGATGATGACACACAGGATACGGAATGATTACTTCAGTTTTGGTAAATCGTAGGTATACCTATCATTAAGATCCGATATAGCTACCAGTTATGCTAACATTTATGAAACCTGCCTTCCTTATTCATTTTAAGATAGTCTTTTATCACTGAATTTCACAATTCCTTATCATTAACCGCTGCAGCTGCTTCAAAGTAGATAACAATTACTAGAACTCGTAATAATGTCATTACAGAGGTTAGGTCACTCCGAATGACGTAAGATTAGCCAGCATTATCGGGAATTATGTGGAAAAGTTTACGATGGGAATTGATTTAGAGAGATAGAGTAATCTTTATTGCATATTTAATTTAATGAGGTCTTTTCTTGAAATATTAGATCGGATCGTGTTACTGGGTATAAGGGTTCGCCCCGCGTACTAACCGGTTTAAACCAAGTCTCATCCATTTACCCTTCAGACGTCTTGAAGTATTCATCAACTATGAGACAATTATCTACTAGCGGCCTGCTGTTGTGTTGCTACGCGTCATGGAAGCTGCGGCTGCAACCATACCAGTACTGATTATCCTGAAACAATGATCGATTGATGTTTACCTATCCCACATAGGGCAAACGCCTACTCTTGCTACCATTGCCATTTGGACTAATTTATCAGAAAAGCTTCGATCCCCATCTCCTTTGTGTCCGCTTTCTCGTTTTTGCTGTATGAGACCTAATACTGTGTCTTTTTTTCACCTTAAGCTCATCCGGCTTACAGCAGATGAGATTACTTAACCCAATTCCATGTAGGTAAGTTTGGCAGCAATAAGTAATGGCAGCAAAAAAATAACAAGATTCCACTCCATAAATAATTAGGTATTATAAAAAGCGTGTCTGATGTCATAACGGCTATCTAATCTCAATCTGTAACGTGTTACTTGATAGAGGTGGTGACGTCACGCCGTAGCATACGGATGCCCAAACGGATAGGTCGGCGAGATCAAGTCATTGTTCCGTGACGTCATAGTTGTTACACTGATTTTAATAACGATCACCTTAAATAGAGCCAGGAGAGGTTTTATAAACCCATCGTCATATCATTCAAAGTGAATTGCCAAAATGATGCTGCATTCAGGGTATTTGGTCCTTATGAAAAATGAGTGGACTGAAATTATTATGCATATTATTTGAACACTAGCTGTGCCCCGCGGTTTCACCCGCGTAAGTCTCGATCCCGTGGGAATATCGGGATAAAAAGTATCCTATGTGTTAATCCAGGTTATAAACTATCTGTTTGCCAAATTACATCCAAATCCATTCAGCCGTTTTTTGCGTGATTGAGTAACAAACATCCAAACACACAAACACACAAACTTTCACATTTATAATATTAGTAGGATAGGATTAGTATGAATATGATTTGATTGCCGAGAATTTTGACTCTAGGAGATCATTGAATTTAGTTCAATTAGATATTATATTGAATTTAGTTTTTCGTCGATAAAAGATTTAATTTTGTTTTTTTGAATTTGAAATTGATTTTGTTTTCACAATGAAATTAGGCTATTGCATATACATAAAATATAATAAACCAGCTGGAAAGTGAAAACCGCACTATCGTAACTTTACTATATACTTTCTAGCCGCAGGCATGGGCGTACCCAGGGAGGGGGCAGGGGGGGCAGCAGTAAATCTTGCAGAACATGAACTCGCCTTATTACTAATCAAAGTGTAAACTAGGCCTTATGCTCTAACTTTTAAATAAACCGCGCAGTAGACACTGGCAAAATACACGGTGCAATTGCCAATTACCCTCCTTCTGGAGCAGTCGGGTAAAAAACCGCGCGGGACGATGGCACACTACACTACATATATACCTAATGTTTCATGTAGGTGTGTTTGTATAGTGTGTATGACAAAACAGCTAAAAATCTGACTTGCCCCCCCCCCCCCCTCCCTAGGCCAGAAGCTGGGTACGCCCATGGCCGTAGGTATGAAGAAAAGTTACGATAGGCTGCGGCTAAGCATTCGGACTGATAATAAATATTGATAAATTAATAATGTTTTTAACACTGATAAATTCTGCACAAGAACAATATCACTGCAAAGTGCAATGTGATTGTCAAATGTACAAGTTCATGTTTATAAGCATTTTTTACTTGTTATATTTTGTTGTGCAATTAAGTGATAGGTGTAAATAATGCAAACCTACTTTGAGACGACATAGGTAGTTATTTGAATTCGATGATAAGCCATATTATTATTATGTATGGTGACTATCAATACCTACCTGCTGTAATCATTTCTACATATTAATGAAGTTTAAAATGTCCACTAATTAAATGATTCGACTTTGTAAAGGGCGCAGGCTAAATATTATCATGGAAGCTTATCTTTTTAGGGCAAAGTCAATTTATTTCACTAATTATTAAAATACCTAATAAATAAACAAACAGGTAATGGTGCCGATTCTCTTGTCACAAATTCTCTAAACTAAACTAAAAATCACTAAAATTTAGTTTATTCCTGTCAAACGACGATTTCCCATTCTGAAAATAGACTAAAGTGACACAACTTAACTATAATTTAGTTTGACAGCACTAAGATGGGCACTGAGTTTTAATTTAGTGAAAATGCTATTCTGTATTTAGAAAGAAAAGAAAGAAAAATATTTTATTTGGAACACGCACAGGAAATATAACAATAGAAACAAACATTAAATCTATAAAATCAGTAAAACAAGTAATAGAATAAAATAAAACAACGTGAAACAGGAAAAGAAAACCTTGAATTGAATTTTTTTTGAATTTGACGTTTTAACCAACATTTTTGTTCTATATCTAAAATCCTCTAACTAATTTTGACTATTTTTAATCACGATTAAAAATGTGTGGAATAAAATTAGATGTCATGAACTAAAATATAAACCAACACCTCGAATTCAGTTGCAAAACGGTACTGTATCTTTTTTTAAATTTTTTTTTGCTTATATCTCGGAAATGGTGTGTCCTATCGCAAAAATAATGAAAATTTTGACCCCCTTTGCAACTCGCAATACTCAACACCCGTAATACTCAACATGTTGGTAATTTTATTTTTTTGTGTTCTTCCAAAAAGTGAAAAATTCCGTATAAAAATACGTCGAGACGGCAACATTGCGCGCCTCTCCGGCTCAAAAAAAATCACGTGGTAGGCAAACAAGTAGGTGGCAAGTGGAGTCGCGATTGTCAAATTCGATTTTAGTTGTGTCAAAATAATTTTTAAATTTAGAGATTTTTTTTGGCAGAATAGCTCTAAGATTCTCATAGTAAAAAGTAAGGAATTTTAGTGATAGTTTAGTTAGTTTAGTTCGGTGTACAAGAGAATCGGCACCACTGACGACTAAAGTTGGTAGGTACCCCGTACATACAGGTAGGTAATCGCAAACGGTTTTCTAAAGTGTAAGAAAATGATATTGCACAGAGAATATGACTGAAAAAAGTTATGGCAAACGTTACCAAGTGTTAACAGACGCTGGAGTCCAGACAGACAGGACGACGGACACAGTAGCGGCGACGACGGCGTAGTCCCATACTTACAATATTACAACTCATAATGTGTGGGCCGGCCACGTCACACGAATGCACCCGGAGAGATGGGCAAAGATAGTCACTCACTGGACGCCTGAAAGAGGACTTTGGAGAAAGCTTTAGAAGGAAAAAGGGGAGACATTTGCCCAGCAGTGGGACACACTACAAACTAAGGGAAAAAAATACATCAGCCTGTTTCATATGAACGAGGGTGTGAAGTCAACAATCAAACATTTTAATGTGGACACGATGAGATCCTTTGTTGCAAATTAAGGAAAAGGTACCTTCATGATAATGATAGTATAGGTCAACCCTGATATTACAAATCACTCCACTGCACACTGACGACATCTCTAGGGGACCCCCATCTTCAAACACCGTCATATAAGATATAATTATTTCCGTTTCCTACAAGTTTTTCCTATTACCTTGACAACTGGAACCACGCGTTTTCTTCCTCGTAGCTGAGGTACGCACGGGGCTTTCTAAACCGTACAAGTAGAGGCATGTCGAGGCATGTCTATACTCTCACGTAGGTAGAGGCATGAACTTAGATGTGACGACTGATAAGTGCTACGTGCCAGACGCTGCGCACGCGACTGTTTATTCATTGTCATGTGATCATTTCGTGTATTGGCTTTTTCCGAGGCCTTATTTGAGGTCGGACAGTTAGGGACATGATAGCGGAGTTGGGCGTGGCTGAATAAAGGTATTTTCACATTCATTTAAAGAAAAAGCCTGCGGCGTTTTGAAGTTCTGAAAATATTGAAATAGTAAAGTATTCCTCAAAGTGTAGGATGATGTCTCGGAAACGAGATAGGTCCACCTTATTACCAGCCCGCCTACATTCATGCCTCGATAATCGCAATGTTCCATTGTAACTCCTGTCTAACCATTACTCTAGAGTTTGAAAGGCTAAGTTTTACCACGCAAATAAGGATCAGGTCAGGGCCTAGGGCCCCGGCAGTCTTTATTCAAGGGTCTAGAAACCTTGACCTTGACTTCCTGATTTTCGCTCCTTGGGTCAAGGACGGAAAATAAGGCATTTCCGGCCCCGGACCTATAAAATAATGCAAAAGATCCGTCTTAAAAACATACTACTGTGTCTACTGTTATACTTGCTCGACTGATAGCCCGCACGTGATAAGACGTGTTACGTCAGTCTAAAGTTTCAAATCGACCTCCTTAATTTTTTTTATTATAAAACACGTGTCGACATGTTAATAATATCTTTGAGTGAATCACGAGTATTCACGAGTGATGTTGCTATGTGATTGTTGAACTTTATAGAATAGTTATTATGTTAGTCTGTCGTAGGCTCGTAGCTATCTGAGCTCGTAGCGGTACTATGACACGACAAAATAGTGATTTCAGTTTAATACAGGAAAGTTGTCAATGTTCTTTTAAAATATAAGCATTTTTTGAGCATTATTGCGTAATATTTTAAAAGAAAATTTAAAAAATATCTTTATTTATAAAGAAAATTTAAGAATGGACCAAACAATTTTTATTAATGTTTTAATATTATTTTGTACTACTAAAACACTGCATTCATTATTTTTCAGTTTCGTTCTAGAACGACGAAAACATCCTCATAAAATTAGTAAAAACTTTTGAGCTTTTCAATATTTTTTTTATTTTTTTGATATTTTTATTTTGCCGTCACTAACCTGCAGCTAGGGAAAGGCTTCCCCTACCCCTCCGATTCATTTTTTTACTTTTCCCATATTCTTTATAAATCTTGATAATTCTTGTTTAATGGTGAAATAACCGAAAACGCGTGTCTTCCTCAATAAACGCAAGTCATCTATGTTGTCATATAATGTACAAATGTGTAATCCACAGGCTGAAAATTGAAATACATAGATAATTATGTAGATTTAGTGTCGCTTGCGCATATAGCGTCATGTTGAAACTTGTAGAGATCTTTAACCACCGAAATGATACTTACGTGACTCGTTATCTACTATCTACAATGGTCAATGGTAGCCAATTTCGATACGGACATACGTCATTTTGTAACCGATTGATCAAGAAAAATTTGTCAGTAATGCTACGGCTACACTTCGCGTTATCGCGAACTTTTCTTCGTGCGCTCTCTCTCGTACACCCCTCGATTACTCGCTGAGCAACAGAGAGCGCACGAAGAAAAGTTCGCGATAACGCGAAGTGTAGCCGTAGCATAAAAATAAAGTCAGACTCACTTGTTTAACCCTAGAAATGTTTGTGCTTTTCAAATATATTTTATTTTTTTTTACTTACTAATTACTATAGTATAATAGAAGACCATTAGGTTGAAAATAGAGCTCCGAAGATTCTCTTACTTCGAATACTTCTGTCTAGAGGGACTCTCGGCGGGATGTACACACGGCTACACATCAAGCTATACATTTCCATTTTATGCTGATCTCGCATTGTATAGGATTTCTGTACAATGAGAGGTCAGCTTATACTGGATCTGTATAGCTTGATGTGTAGCCGTGTGTACCCAGTAGTTTGTACTTTGGTATATTATTTTGTGAATGATGTCGTGGGAAACAGTAATTTAAGGTTTAATTGAATTCTTCTGACAATACCTTCTACGTCCGGCGATTTGCTAATGTGTCACTATATTAAGAAACAGAATCTTCTGCAAACACTTTAGGTTTTATGTCAATACACAAAAGAGTTAAATCTACTTAAAAAATTGTCAGTCAAAATGACGTTACGTCATTGGAAAATTGTGTAAGAATTCTCAGAAGCAGCGACTGATAAAAATGTCCAAGGCTTTGCTAAATATAGCTATAACAGTAATTATTTTTAGATAAGTTTTATCTTTTAATTGTCGTCATGTCGTAATTAATTTGGTGCTGTTCGCGGGGGTGCAAGGGCACAGATGTGGGTGTCGACGGTGACATTCTAGAGAGGGTACCTAATATCTGCTGTTTGTTACATCACATGATTATGATTATGCATGATTGCATGAATCAGAGAGAAAGACATAATAAGTAGGGTGTAATTACTGGTATCGTATTGTCTGTGAGGACTGGAGTGATTTGTTTAAAAGGTAGCTAGTTGAAGGAAAGTCCCCCGATGGAAATAGTTATGAAGATTACTACACGAGAGAAAACCCAGCACTAAAATTATTAATTGCATATGTGTCGTATATTTTTACGAGCCTACTAATATACTGGCATTTAAGTGCTTTGCCCACTTGGTTTATCAAGACATCGTCGCCAAGCGCTTGGTTGACTCTTTACGGTTTAATACTCTTTGTCACGTGACCAGAGGGCTGGCCTATTTTTTGGCCTCTTTGGCCAAATCTCAAATCGGCATTGCCATACAATACATGGGAATGCTGCCAGCCTTTTCCTGTTGACAGCGATGCAGACGAATTTTTTGATGCCCTTTGATAATTTTCCCTTGTACATAATTATTATTATAGATATTAAGTCTTGTAAGTTAAATAAATACAAAAAAATTTTGCTTTTAAAACATAACATTTGACATCACGCCAGTAATCCCCGAAGGGTGGGCAGAGGTGTACTTATAGTGCATCTACATTTCGCCAGCTATGTCACATGTAATAGCGGACGCCATATTTATTAGGTTATTGCCATCGACCGGGCACAAATCCAGACTCCGAGCTGCTAATGATGGAAAAACCCAATAACTACCTATGCTTACTTACTTATAAAGATCCTTTCTTATTATTTTTTACTGTAAATCGACCCACGATTATTGTAGAACAAAGCTCAAGCGTGAATAGATGTGAAATAGATTCCAGTTCAGATTACTTTGAAATATGGTAAAGAGTTTTGAATAGAGATTAATGCTTGTTCATCGTTCTTAGAATATTGGCTGCAGATTTCAGTTCATATAACTACGACCTAATATTATTTAAGTTTCATACATAATTCATGGTGAAGACAGCTTTCGTTTCATCTCCGCAGTGCGAAAAGTCACTATTAATCAGTAAATTTTACTTATAACATCTTGACACAAAAATAGAAACGAAATCATAAAGAACTACTAATATCTTCATACTTTCGATTGGTATAGAATTTGTCTATTAACCAAACCAGTGAAATGTAAAAAAAAAAAACATTATATTACTTAATCATTTATTCTGGACTGAATTTTTTTACACAACCCATTTGCAATATATTTGGAGCTCGTGGCTAAGTAATAACAGCCGCTCGGGTCGATCCATCAGGTTAAGCTACGCTTGCCAGGGTTGGTCCGTGGATGGGTGACCATTTTCACATATCGAGACTCCTCCGTGCCTCGGAAAGCACGTTAAGCCGTTGGTCCCGGCTGTCATTTGTGGATCTTTGACAGTCGTTACGAGTCGTCAGAAGCACGAAAGTCTGACAACCAGTCTAACCAAGGGGTATCGTATTACCCAATTACTGGGTTGTGGAGGTCAGATAGGCAGTCGCTCCATGTAAAATACTGGTATTCAGCTGCATCCGGTTAGACTGGAAGCCGACCCCAACATAGTTGGGAAAAGGCTAGGCAGATTTGCAATATATTTATTGACATCATCATCATCTGCCTAGCCTTTTCCCAACTATGTTGGTCGGCTTCCAGTCTAACCGGACGGTTATTAGGTTAGTATTTTACATCGAGCAACTGCCTATCTGACCTCCTCAACACTGACATATTTAATTGAATATAACATACTTTTCATCCATCCAGCTCAGTGAAGGTCGTTTTATAGTGGGATCTTACGTTGTATAACATTTTCCTGGTTTAATTTAAGGTTCACCTTTAATTGCTGAAATGTTAAAATATACGAAAAGTAGTTTTTTACAGAGATAATTCAATGAAGACAATCTAAAAATTGCTAATTAGGTCATTGGCCGATCTACGGGGAAAACCTTTCTTCAATAACTTGTATGGAAAATGAACGTAACTACCTTTATGGATTTAAAACATATATGGATAAAACTTCCTTAACTACGCCTAGTCTAGACAAATAAACGATGCAATTACAACTAAAAGAACAATCTAATAATAACTGCGACATTTTCCTTATCGCGCGAGGTCGACGGCTAACGACCCGTCACTCTTACCAGTCGTAGACGGCAAGTGCCAGAACATTTCGGAGAATAACTTTCACTGATCTGATGCAACTCCGTCTAATGTCACATCAAGTGTCCGGCATTCGTAGACAATGACTGAGATACGGATGTTACGGTACTTCGTCGAACTTGTGTGAATTCATGCGACCGGCCTTGTTACCAACCTTTGGACGGTATCGGTTACAAAATATCTTGCTGCTATGCCTACTTTAGAAAAATTGTTATTTTGATGGTATAATGCAGTATAATATACAGGACTTTAGACATTGGATTTTGGACACACTTAGGTCATATTGTTGGGCAGTTTTCTTTCTTCCTGCGTTTGTCGTCAAGCATCTTGTGCTTCGAAGGGTATGGGGTGCTGGTATACGTAATTAAAAGGAATTTCGGCTTTATCTCTGGAATGGCAATGTGTACTATGCCTTTGGAGTCCGGTATTTGATATCGATACATAAGAAATCGCAAAACTTCGTCCCAATCAAGAAGATATTTTTAATAATTTTCCCTTCTTTTTTATGTGATCTTGGCCTACATCTCTCAATATCGGAATTCCGGCATTTCTCCGCCATCTCAGCTTGAATGGGCAGTGTCGCGCCTGCGCAGACTGTGCTGTGGAAGTGCGAACGGCACGCTCTTGCCACGTGCGCGTCGAGGTCGTGTCTATAACCCTGATCATAACGGCATAACTTACAAGATACTGCAATCAAAAACAAACATTGTTTTCTAACGTTTATGGTTGAAAATGCAATGACTGTGGAAAGAAAGCTCTGATGGTCTCGTACAGGTGAATCGTTGACTTTAAATATGTGAAGATAGAGTTCGTTTTTGCTTGGCAGTGTACAAAGTTACAATATTTCGTGTTGGCAGTTATTTGAAGGAAGCCAACTGTGGTATTTCATTCATGAAAGTGCAAACGAGGTCGCCGTAGTACTATGTGCGTAGTTTTTGTTCAAAGATAAACTAATTAAACGTTAGATAAGTGAAGAGAGTGTAACTATCTCCAGTATAGTTAGCGGATTAGTTGGGATTACTTGTTTAAATAAGACTTTGTGTAATCTCATTAGTTTAATGTATTAAGTAATTACTGTAATTAGGTGATAACTCATTTACTTAATTTAATTTTTAATTGGGTATGGAGGAAGATAAAGCTTGGCACACTTTTTCTTGGAAAAAATAATAGGTAATTACCTATTATTTTTCCAAGAAAAAGTATTTGCTAAATAATCCGTTAATTAACTTATTAAATAAACACTTAATTGCCTACCTATCGGATTAACAGAATTGTTTACATTTCACACGGTCTAAGGTGTAAGTTTCACAAAACCTAGAGCTAAGTGCCAAAAAAAGTACCTACCTATCTAAAAACTTCCATATGTTCTTATTTCTACAAAATCACACATTACACAATGTAAACCATAGATATCCATGATGTTAACATCACTTCTTTATGTAATTACTGCTGAGAAAGTTCATAAAGACATAGACAGACAAATGAAGAACCTCCTTTTTCGAAATCGGTAACAAATGGCCGGTGCAATCAATCCTGCGTTTTACATCAGCCGACACTCGAAGTCAAGGCCCATTGTTACAACATAAAAGTTATTCAGCAACGTTATTACGATAGACACTAGACACATTACCCCATTACAAACTACATCATGTGGTTTCAAGTGTTTGCACGGCAGAAAGTGCTGATGTTGTGTTGATGGGTTTTTACTATTTATCTAGATATTGTGACGTAAGTTGCCCATCGATCCATGAGGTAAAGCTATGCTGATGTAGGTATACCAGACTAATCATTCTCACACATCGTGATTTTGTGACCCGTCCGTGATTGCCGTAGGTCAAGATTGATGTACCAAGACCTAGGTTATTTAAACTGGTAAAGTTGATAGTTATATTCAAAATCTTAAAATTCTAGTTAATTGATTCAGGCGTGACTTTGCGGAAATCCATTATAAAATACAATAGACGTAGATATATTTATGTTTAGTAGTAGTAGTAGTCTGGAGTCATAAAAAATGCAGAGACTCTTGCGTCCAGCGCTCAGTGTGGCATCACGTCGTGTTCTGGTTTGCGACTGGTCAATCGACATCCTGAGGATGCCTCGTTGAGAGGTAAAACACGTTTTCTTACCGGGTTTTTTATGTCTCCTGAGCACTCAGCTCCGCTACAACCTTTCAAACTATATGTATAGGTGTCTTCATAACTAATATTATAAATGCGAAAGTGGCTTTGTCTGTGTGTTACGCTATCACGCTAAAACGGCTGATCGTATTTAGATTAAATTTGGCATATTATGAGTAGATCATGACCTGGGAAAGGAAGATACTTTTTTTATCCCGGTAGGTACCTACTACATTTCCGTTGAATAATTTCTGATCTTCACGCGGGCGAAGCCGCGGGCAAAGGCTAGTATATATCGTCCCCTTAAAGGTAAAACCGATTATCTGACATGAACATTCATGTCAGATAATCGGTTTTACCTTTGAGGGGACGATATAGGCTAGTATATAAAGGCTAGTCTATATAAGGCTAGTATATAGGCTACGATATTTTTTTATAAAGCCTAAGCTTCACCTATGATTCGTGTCAAATGTGAAAAGACGAAGCCTTATGGTGTTCACAATCCTACATCGTCCAGAACCCTACAAAAATAATACATACTACTTACTAGGAGCCTCCGTTGACCTACTACGTGGGTAAATCGTTCAAGCGTCATAAGACGGATAGTCAATTAGGAAAATCAACTCTTTTACTTACCATAATTTTCCTATAAAAGTACCGCTGCCGTCAGTGGTTAAAATGGCGTTTCGGAAAACTGTCACACAATCTTATGTACAAGGTGAGAATAAAAACCAAGTTAACTACGTCATACTGAGAGTAAACTTTATGAGTGGAATATACATGTAACAGGAAAATCATTACGTTGGAGATAATATGTAGGCCCAGTTGACGGTCGTGCATTGCATAAAAATGCGTAATAACTTGGGAATATACAAGTCTTGTTTTCATCAAAAGAACTTTCGTTGTACAAATACACTATGGACCTAACATGGTAGCTACAGTTTTAAGACCTACAACGATTCGGGCTATTGTAAGACATGTTTAATAAGTTTCGAGATGAAGGTTTTAGAGATAGGTACTTACCTAATTTTAGAATAGTAAGTGCTTTCTTTGGCGAACTTTTGACTTATGGAGAAAGAGTCCTAGTTCTATTATATTATGCATTCTGATATCCTATCATCATCAGCTTATCATCCTTGTCCTGAAGTGTAAGGCTATAGTTAAAGTTGCATAAGAATGTGCAAAGTTTAGTTCTGACTGTCGGTAGTCAGAACTAAACTTTGCACATTCTTAGGCATTGTTTCATTTTTGAATTAAAAAATCGTGACTATTACATTTTTTACAAGAATTCAAAGTAAGGCAGAGAAAAAGGAACGGAGGAAGGTATAGCAGTAAGGTATGTTGTGTGAGCCAATAGTAACGCAACTACTTGAATAATAAGTGGTAGAGTAGAATGTTCATAAGAGGTAATTATGTATCACTAGCTGACTCGACAGACGTTGTCCAGATTTCAAAGTTCATACAAAAATCACGTAGAAAAAAGGACGTTCTGTTTTTCCCGAATTTGAAAACTTTTCGAAATCTTTCCATAAAAACCGATCCGTCCACAAGTGATTCGCTTACGAACGAACAGCATTTTGTTTATTTATATAGATTAGAACTTAAATAAAAATCGACTGAAATAACAAGCTTCTAAGGACCATTTTCAGTCTAACAACCTCCCTGTTAATTCAATAAACATGATAAAAATGCGCCAAGGATTTAAGACTCATTAATACAGACGAACATTCTTGGAAAACCGCGAAGTACAGTAACTTCCATATTTGGTAACGCCACGTAACAGATGATAACACATTAACATGACACAAGCCGCCGTAAGATAAATATAATAACAAACCGTAAAACGGATATAACCAGCACATGTATGATGTACATCTTACAGTGACGTGCAAAAAATGTGTGTGAATCATAGTTTTTCGGAGTCTCGGTACCTACGACATGACGAAAATAAGAATGAGAACTACATAGATGACGGCGGCGTGACTAGCCGTGACACGTGCTAATATGTCGAGAAGAATTTCACGGTTTTAAGTGGTTGTGTAATAGGGAAGCACGGCGGTAGACACTTTACTTGGGTTGGTCGATAATGAAAAAGGTCACTATATATAAGGAAATCTGGCCTAAGAGCTTCGTTGGTGAAATCGATTACTGAAAACATTCGAGAAAGTTCCTGTATGTTTCAGGAACTTTCTCGAATGTTTTCAGTGTCAATCGACTGTATTAAAGACTGTCGTTGAGTTTGGGATTTTGATTAAAGTGCTAATCAATTAAGGCTGCCCTTTAGGACCACTTTACATCACTCCCTATGAGTGGGAGTGCCACTTGAGGATATATAACATAACGTAATAGCCGACGCGCCTTTTTTCGGCCATTTTTCCTGTTTTATGCCAATAATCTTGTCCACGTTTTGATAATATATGATTGAGTTACTTCTGGCCTGAAATTGAGATTTTCCCTACAAGACCTAACTACAGATGGCTTTTCACTATAAGAAACTTTAGTACAAAGTAGAGCCTTATTGAGAGCCATTGTGTAGGTGTACTATCGCGGTCTAAAAATGTATTTATCAGTTTTCAAATTAGATTCTTTACTGTGTGCAGTAAAGTCTAAAATTCTATATCTCCTTCTTATTTCTTAATTTTAAAGTTGAAACATTACCATAGTGACATGCATTTTTGAATTATCATCGACCTTGTGACCTATACATATTATGTGTGCATGCAATTATAAGCCTTAAGGTGATAAACACTCTCAGACCGCGACCGTACCTATTTTCAGGCATTTTGATAAGTTACGATGTTCTAGACGGCACGCGGCGGGCTGCGGTAGTGTTGCCGAGAATCGAGTGTGTCTCGCGATTGGAGAGGCATTGTCCAACAGTGGACCGCTGTAGAGTGTATGTTCCTTTCTGTAGGCCGATGATGATGATGATAGCCGGCGTGCGTGACCACTTACCATCAAGTAGACCGCCTGTTTGTTTGTCACATAATCAAACATTTTTCATCCGGTATTTGTAATTGGAAACTACACTACGGTATATAATAGTTCCCAGAAATATGCGTGCCTCCGTGACCTCTCACCATTAGGCGGTTGTATACAAAGGTAAACGTTCTTTGGGCTGTGAGTCAAGCTGTAGGCTAGGGTGAGGTGGTGATGTATTATATCTTGCAGCCAGTTCGTTCAGCTTTCGCAGAAACTGATTCACTCCCCTAGACTAAGGTGGCGAAAAGAGAGGCGGCAGTTTTTTTTCCTTTATATTTTTGACAATGTTGTAGCATGTATGTTTGTAGGACTTAGGTACATAAAACATGTAGCAAAAGTAATAAATAAGTAGTAATGAGAGTCAGAGATCCAAGTTAATGTGAAGCTTATAAAGGTACCTTTAGAAGCAAAACACATTTCTTTCAAGTCTGGAACTAGCTGAAGTAAATGATGAGGTTTGATTAGGAAGCCAGACTTTAGACATTGAAATTCATAAACTATTAAGGCGAAGTGGGACTGACGGGAGCCGAGCAGGGTGGTATGTCCCCGCCCGCGCGCAACTAAGTTTACAAATATTTAATTTTAAAATTTTATTTGTGTTTATATATAAAAAATAAGGCCATAATCCCTTAAAGTATTTAATAGTGAACACGTAGACAAAATTTTATTACAATTGCTTTGATAACAATCGAATGGAATAGGTTTTTCTCTTTAAAAAGTAGATTTTAAGGAAACTTTGCGGTTTTTTTGTATCGAGGAAAGTTTTGTCAATCGTGTTTCAGGCATCATACTTCACTAAAGACACTCTTCAATTTTCGTAATCATAAAAAAAAAAACGCAAATACGTTGTTTTTGTGAGAGAAAAATTGATTTTGCGTGAAGTCGAAACGCATCAAAACATCTGCTTTGGAACCACTTCACCTTAAGTAAGGAACACCTAGCTTCGAATTGCTTACACGGCACCAAATCAGACGTGTCGTATCCGTAAGATACCTACGACACCCAACCAAATCATTTCAGTCTTATGATTGCGACAGAGTAACAAAAGAACATCCGTAATAATTGATTAATTATGAAATAATCAGTTATTATAAAGTTATCAGTATGTATCGTAATGTCATAGTGCTATTAAAAGCATATTGCGCGTCTTTCACTGAATAATCGTTGATCTGTGACCGACACGTAGGTACCTAGGTACGCGGTCAATATCAAGCCGTGCCGGTATCGTATCAAACCGTGTTGGTATCGGTATCAGTAGCGATCTCTCACGTGAAAGGATTTTCCAGTCTGACAATGATTAACAGGATATATGAACAGTTCTTGTTAATACCTATAGAACCTTGAGGCTTTTGTTAAGAGAGGACTTAAAATAATTGTGAAGGCCAATATCTTGAATGAGGTGATTTATGGACTGTGTAGATACCTATGACAAATAATTTTAAGTAGAAATAACACATCCGTGGTTTCACACATATGTATACCTAATTGAAATATAAAAATTCAGGCTATCCGATTTGGAGACTAAACAAACTTTGAAATTATGCATACTTAGGTTCTATTTACCTACCGGCTACTCCAATTTGCGTATAATGTTTTAAGTCACGAAGTCAGATTTCACGGTTCATACATTTACATCGTGGTTCGTATATTTTAATGTACACAGGCCTGATGGAAACTACCTTTTCTACCAAATTTTTCACCTATAAGCATGCGTGTAAAACTGAATCCGTTCATCAAAAAGATTATTTTCCTACCCGAGAGGGGGCCGCCCTAGAAGAACTTAATAATTATAATGACCTTACTGGTAATGTTCATCAGAAAGGTGCGTAGTACGCAACCAGCGTGCTTGCGTGTATGGATGTTTGAAAGTAAATGAACCAAAAATAGTATGTAAGGATAGTATAGCAGCTGGCGCTCCGTGGTGTCTGCCTACCCCCATGGGGAAAAAAGGTGAGTTTATGTATCTATGTATGTATATGTTACGCAGTAAGCTTCTCTTAACATTCTTAGTCTAAGATAACGAAGCGATTATCAAGGAACTCTGATTGGTGAACAAACTCAAACTCAAAGCATTTATTTCAATTAAACCATTTTCAGGCACTTTTGAATTGTCAAAGAGTCGGTCAGTTAGTCAAAAATTTGAAGCTAGTTGCCCATTCCAAATCGTAGATCTCTATGGAGAAGAACGGGCAAGAAATTCCAAGGACACAATGTATATAGATATTACAAAATCCTGGTTACAGTATTCTTGGTGCTTCTATATGTGAGGACAATGTCAAACGAAAATAATCAAAAACAATTCAATATATATATATGAACTCAATTTGAGTGGAGCTTTAAGAAGATGATATAACCATAAACCATCCATAAACAAATTAATGCTGTATGCAATAAGTATGCTTCCATAACATAATAATCAGGATTTATTGTTTTATAATTTACCAACACATTCCATCACTAAACTTACATGTGACGTGGGCAGACGAAATAGTAATGTTTGCTCACGAGAGCGGCTATTCTACTTTGTACTAACGACATGAATGACTGATAAGTGATAAAAAGGTATACACACGACGAACTATCAATGACATACCCACGACGTAGTAAGCTCTATATGTAGGTACATTGATAGATGTGATTATGCTGTTAGGTTTAGATTTTATCAGATTTATAGGTGCTGATAATTTATTAGATTTATCGCTTATATATGCTTGTCAAGTGATTATAGCGTGAGGCGTCATTTTTATTATATGCCACTTGTTACTCCATGGAATGTTACCGCTATCTACATAAATATCAATATGTTTAATAATGCTTTCCAGCTAACTTGAAAATTTAAAAAAATTACTATTTCATTTTATCGGCTTTCAAGTAACTTGTTGGCATATTGGTGGTCATTATAATGCAGTGTGTTGCGAGCAGACTGGCGTGTGAATCGCTGCTGCAAGCTTTTTACATCAGTGTTGGGCTTGTAGCAGGGATTCTTATATCTATAAGGCAGGGTTAGGTTAAGTGTGTAGGTTAAGTTTACTAACATAGTAAGAAATTTTGTTACTAACTTATTGAATCTTGTTACTTGTTAATTAAATATAAATAAATAATAGGATATAAATGTAATAAGCCTTTTGGACGGATCAGGAGACAGTGCAGTCAATGAGGGTGAAGAAGCCCAACTCTACATTAAAAGGGTTGTTGGAGGAACGCCTAGTTTTCGCCAGGTATAGGGAAATAAGGTTGTACCTGCCGTATTTTTTTTTTGAGGTTATGAAATCGTCAAATGACTTCTCCCGCTCTGGGCGGAGCGGGAGGGCGTGTCAGACTTTTTTTCTTTTTAGTTGCCGCAGTTACCAGGCTTGCAATTCTTAGCGAACAGCAACAGTGGCTTCTGGGCCACGTGGCCATAGACAGCCACGTGCCTATGGCTTGTGTCAACTTATGTGCTACCTTACTGTAAAGTAATTGAAACAGTATCATCAGAGCCAATGATATATAAAACTATAGATACGTTGTCCGCACTCTAAAATGACAACATGAAATGAAGCCAATTGGCCACATCGCGCTTAGTTACGCACCAACCTGTCGCGCGACACTACGTTTGTTTTTAATTTATATTGTGTGTGTAAACCTGTGCAAAATATAAAAAAAACATGCCGTCGTGTGTTTTCAGACGATGTACAAATTATACTCCAAAAGTTAAAGACAAAAACGTAGTAGCTATCTAGTATTTTTGCCGTTTTTAAGCGCCGTGATGTTGGTTTATGACGTGTCTATATAATAATACGTCATTGATCAGAGCACTTTGTTTAGTTAAATAAAAGAGGGAGAACAAGGTAGTTCTAAATTATAATGTCGACACTTGAATGGCACTCCTAAATCTTAAATGTCGTCATGTTACTGTACATTGCAATTCGTCTACAATAATCTGACCCCTACCATTGATATCGCGCGGAATGTCGCCTGCCCGCAGCGAGTGAACAAATATCATAAGGATAAGTGAGGATACCTGCCGAATCATGAACACTGCACTCACCTATGAAATACCCACCGTGTCATCGTCACCGACAATTTCGTCAGCACACGTAATAAAATAACGATCTGCACCGGTATTTTTCAGAAGTATGAACTTCCTTCATGTTAAACCTCTTGTTTGGTTTTAGTCATCGTTGGTCGCCGGCGCCGGCGTCGCGCTATTTGTTCGAAGCAATACCGTCATAAATAAGGCAGGTGCGAAATGAATGACTTTTAGATCTTTATAATTTGATAAAAAGATAAAAGTATGAATGTATTAGGATTTTCCTTAAAATGATTCAGGAATTGTTCCTTGGTTTAGGGACTTTTGGACTCTTTTTCTTCTTTTTATCATGCGGTACTTAAAATTCAGACACTATTGAAAAAAAAACAGGCAAATCCTGCAAGTTTTGAATAACTTATTTACATTAACTTATTAAAATAGTTACAGGTGGGTGTATTTCTGTATATTGAACGAATTACATGGTTAATATTAGAGTTTATTATACTGTAACAGAATCCGCAACGCTCAATTGGCACAGAAAGGATATTTTCATCTCTTTACGACGGACCTCCCACTCAGTCTATCTAAGTTTAAAAAAGATTTTCTATTCCTAGCTATTCTGGATTTAAATTAGAGTAGTTAATTAGGAAATCACTCAGCATTCCAATGGACTTATTGAAAACATTTCCCCATAAACTGTAACGGTCGATCGGCGTGGGAAATTCTCTGGAAAGCTGGTGTTTACGCAAACTATATTAACTCGGCGGTAATCGCTAAAATATTCAAATAATTCGCATTACTCACATGCTCGTCGATCGTTACACTTATCATTGCATCAAAGAGCCTGGTGTTTGTGCCAGACTGTTCGCACTAATGACAGCATGTCGACAAATAAAAATATCGAAATAATTCATAGCAATTGACGTTCATATTTTTAACATCAAAAATGTGTGTTCGGCGCTTGTGCTGGCTAATAATGGGTTGGCAGAGATAGTTTTGATTGTAATTTTTTATTATTACTTGACGTAATTATATTGACAGCGTCATAATTATTTTGTGAAATATCACACAAATATACTCCAAGATCTATTCATGATCTTCGTAGACCGCTCCGAGTGGGGTCTATGAAAATAAAAACGAATCTGGGGTGCATAAAATAAAACAGCTTTCATCATCAATAGTATATTTAAAATTTTAAAAAACACGCACAGGATGTAAAAGTGTGATAATAAGTTTATCCTATTTAGTGCGTATTTAATCACGACACGTAGTTATCGCGTTCAATTCCCAGGCAAGTTCAATGTTATTATATAAAAATCCAGTTTGTCCAGTTAGCCGCGCTAGCGCCCTGACCGACCACAGTGTGAGCTTTTCTCATAAGTACAGAAGAAAATGGATGAAACTGAGACGCAATCATCTCCAGTTTCCTTTGATCTCGTGCGTTAATTAACACAGCACATAGCACGAGCTACAATTAACTCATTGATAATAATTAAAATGATATACTACTACGTTTTAATCGTAATCTCGGTCACAGAACTACTTAGTTAATTAGACCAGGAAGTGATAGATATCATTAGAATTATAGTGTTATCAGTAGTCTGTGGTTCACAAGGGGCACGCTGATGCGTCGTATTGCAGAAAGAGATACCTACTGCCATTATGAAATTCAATATTGATAATAATTTATGAATGTCTACAGGTTTGCCAATGAGCTGTTGTCCTACTAGGTATATAGTTTTTTTGTATTCAACGAATTTAGGTACTCAGTCCGTTGAACTATTGAAAATCAAGCCTGGTGATGCAATATTTAAGTATACCTACTTAAGTAAATGGACTAATTAATTTGCTATTTATGTGTTTATTTGATAATAAACTGACTTTGACTTTATAATTATTTGACGCGAATATTTAAATAGGACAGTTATCTCACAACGAAATAATAACATACAACTAAAAATAAAACAACAGTTGCAGAAACGAACTTGTAACGTTTAAAGCTGTCATTAAATACTAATCTTCCATTAATTTGTTTTAACTTGTTGCAGAAAGCAATGACTACACGATTTAGTTCTTTGAAGAAATTAATGAAATCATTAGCGTTAATGATCCATTACGTAATGAGGCGTTACATAATGTTTGTTTTTGTACAAAAAATGTGTGATAAAACTAAAACTTCTGAATTTCTAAGCAATACGCCCAAGTTGCTAACTTAGATACCTAAGGGCTGATTTTACCAAAGTCAGATATCTTTTATCCGTGGAATAAAAATGGCGTCTGACAGTTTTTGTATAGAAAAACTGTCAAAAATTCAAAATTGATTCGCAGGATAAGACTTATACTCGGTATAAAAGTTTGGTGAAATTCGCCCTAAGTATGATAACACCGCTTAGTGAAGCACCCTTCGAATTAAAACTGGCTTACAGTTCGTGGTTACAGTTACAGCGCATTCACACATGAATGGATGGAAAAACTACGTTTTCCGGAAAGGGCTTAACCAGACGCAATTTAGAAAACTGACGAATGCGTATCTCAAAACGAATTGGTTCAAAATAAAATCACGAATCATCATGCCTGTCTACTTGTTGTGAAAAGATCGTCATAATTTCTTATTTTTAGCTAAATTATGAAGTTAATTGACCGCCCTAAAAATATTCTCATCTAAAAATGTTTCAAGTCGCATATTTATAATTTATGACAGCCGCCCACTAGTGGTATACTGCGACATCGCCTCTATAATAAAAGTTGACGGAATTTGTTTTGTTCTAATTTTATTTACATCAATCTACGCATCAGTATGTCCGCCTGCATTCAGTTATAAAATTGTGGAATAAACAAGAACAATTTTGTGAAGTTGAGCAACAGAATACAGATGACGTATTTTTTAATTCTTGGTGAATTGCAGGCTCTTTTAAACCTATCTGAAAAGTTTCAAAAACTAAAAGTTTACTCGATAAGTATCTACCTACTTTTATGTCTACTACGAGCAGATAGATCTTATCTCCATAGGAAAATACATACATATAAGAACGATATTATGTATGTAGATTAATATTTTATGAAGGTATAAACTTCTGACGTTGAAGTCACATGAGAAAACGTAGCAACCACCCGGCTTTTACTGGTTACGTTCAAGCTTTATTATATAGGAAAATAGATCTGTAAATCTACCTGCCTAAAACCAAAAGCACATTGTTTTTCGGAGTTACCCGAGAAATAACAGCTCTACTTAGCTTAGGGAAGCCCTGCAGTTACTGCGTGTAGGTGACATCGTGACATAAACCGACGAAAACGCGTTACAGGAAAACTGCGATATTTTCGCGTAGTGTATTCCGTACCAAGTACTTACGCATAGAGGGGAAATACCTTACCCATGACTAGGGCGGAATGTACTGAAGAATCAAGACATGATATTCTGAAATAGGCATTAAGGATATAAGTACTGGATATGTCCATTTTTAGGAAATAGTCATAGGACACAATTACAGGCACACGGCGTCATTTCAACTTTGTCTTTATGGTGGACAATGCACCTGTGATGCCTCACAATTAATAAATAATAAATAATACTCTATTGGCATGAAAAATGTTACAAAAAATTTGAGACCCTGGCTCCAGAGCTAGGTACCTGTATTTCAGGAGCCAAGACAATTGCGTAACACACATACAATTGCAATACCTTACATTCAGACAATTCAACAAAATTCGTTGCGCTAATTACGTTAGCGAGGAAACAAATCAAACATTATATGAAGAATTTCCTTCAAAGCCCTTCGGATTGTTTTATAAAGTGGGTTACGTGATTGGGGTGTGGGTATTGTAAATATAGGCGGCGGTGACACAGCTTACCATCAGGAAGGCCACTAGCTTTTTGAATCTCAATCATCATCATCATTTCAGCCGAAAGACGTCCACTGCTAGGCATTAGCTTTCTCTAAGCACCGCCACATCAACCGATCCTGTTGAATGTCAATATATGACAACAAATCCAGATTTGCGACTGACGTGATGCCTGTGTCGCGAACACTGAAAATGGCCATACAACCTGGTGATAACTGACCTATAATCGTCATTTGTATAATAGAGGTCATTGAAAGGCTTACAGAAGTCTCATGTTCACAGGGTGATAAGAAGATAGTGTTGCCCCTATGTTCACGACGTGATATTATGACGATAATCACGCCCTGGTACCTGGCATTAGCAGAAAAGTTCTTGGTATTAAAACGCCTTCAATTATTTGTATGAAAGATAGGGGGGATATCCTTCAAATTGTTTGTGGTCGTAGTAATGCATCGGAAAACTCGTTGGTATGGCAGGAAAAGGCTTTCCATCAGGAGAGCCGTCTGACCTCTGAGCCCGTTTGACAATTTTCTCGCATAAGAAAAGTTAGTCACGTGATGTTACGTCAATAAAACCGCCTGGCTGCTAAAATAGTGCAACGTTGCATAGCTTGGCTGCACAGAGGCTATAGACAAAATCCCTTTTCTGTAAGCGTTAACGCCAACGGAGATGAAATTGTATGGAGTTGACATTAGCTTTAGAGATGTCACGTGACTGGTGCTGTCAACTCCATACAATTTGATCTTTCTGTTGGCGTTAACGCTAACAGAAAAGGGATTTTGTTTCTCAACTGATTCCCAGATGAAAAGAATTGAGGACAATGTCAATCACTTTTTACATGTTTTTCCTGACCTGCTGCCGAGGGTATTGACATGTTAAAGAGCCCGAGATTTGTCTCTGCCCAAATCAGAATCATCATAGAGTAACTCGCAACTTTGACCTCTGTTATCAGCTACGTGATTCATTGTGAACTAATTATTAATATCTATAGGTATTATACTTGTGTCAATATAGATATAGCAATCGGCTAACTGAATTAAAGTACAGATACCTCGGACGTGCGGTTGATAATTCTGTTTACGTGTGGAACCGTGTGGGCACTGGGAGCACGAAATCTCAGGCACAGGTGAGCGCCCTGTACTGTTTGGTACTTTTCCAGGTAGGTACCTATGTTGCAAAAAAACGTTTCATCCATATTTAGTTCTGTTTTGATACCGAAATTATTTATTGGAGTTCTCATGTATGATTTCAAGGCTGTTTTTTTCAAGGAATCTATACTCTTGCTAAAGGTACTCCTGTTATAAAATAAAGAAAATTCCGTTTCATTGTTCATCAATTATAGAACTTCCCACGAAAGCTTCGGAAAAGTTCTCAAAACTTTTCATAAGCTGAAATTAGACTTAACTACAAGTGTTTCATGTAAATAACAATAATGAATATTCTTTCGTTGTGGTAACTTGATGATCAACATTGATAACTATAAACGAAAAATACCTTTAAATAAATTAAAATAAAATAAAAACATTGATAACTTAATTAATAGTAACACACGGATCCGACGGTGCACCTGATGTCGATAACCTGTATTTGCGACACTGCAGCATCGATTAACTCTGAGTTGCTAAGGTCGAATAATTTGAGAAATTGAATGTTTTATGATAAACGTCGGTATATTGGATATCAAAATTTTGATTTTGATATCCAATATACCGACGTTTATCATAAAACATTCAATTTTCAAAGCATTTCTCAAAGCATTTATTTCAATTAAACCAATTACAGGGATTTTTGAATTGTCAAGGAGTCGGTCAGTCAGAAAGATGAAGCTAGTTGCCCATTCCAAAGCGTAGTAGGTTCCTATGGAGCGGGACGGGCAAGAAACTACTATCTAAGACCCTCTTCCAAATATTATGTTAACACCTTACTTCTGTACAACTATCTAGCCCAGAATATTTAATAGGCAAGAATGCTATCAACATTACATACGATTGTAGAATAGAGTACTTGCGTTTATTAGTACACCATACGAATCACAGATGTAGATACACCAGTATAGGTTCTTATACAGCACATAATTATAACGAAAATGCGCATACCTAATAGTACCTACAATACTTGTATCGACCTAGCTTGTTATCATGACGACATAAGCAGTGTTCCAGATGCTCTTTTATGGGTTACGATTTATAACGAATGAAGTAGAGGCAATGAATGCCTTAAAAAGAACTTTAACCACAATAAGACATCTCAAAGGTACTGTAATACTCGTATGCAGTTACAGCACATTAAAGCAGTCATCAACCAGCTCATTAGATAATCACCGACACCTGTTTATTTACCTTTAAAGATCATAAGATTAATGATTAGTTTCAATATCTTTGACTAAAATGGATGTGATCACCTAGCTGCCCGATGAGTGACGTGACAGTAAGATGTTATCCTGAAAGTTGATAAACGCGATATACGTGATACCTACCTACGCGCAGCGCAGCATATTTTATGACTCTGCGAAAATTAATTTGAAATAAAGGTATCAGGCTTGTTAAATACCTATCATTATTTGTAAACAAGCGAGATCCTTTTGCTGGGACAAACTGGATGCGGAAGGCGGAGAACAGGGCGCAGCCTGGGAGAGGCCTATGTCCAGCAGTGGACTGCGAAACTGCGATAGACTAAGTTGATTGAATAAACTTTTGCATAAGTCCATGCAGCGGTGGAGTTGAGTACAGGATTGACGATTTTCATCGCTTAGTGCAAATAGTAAGTCTATGATAGACGCAAACATACCGAAGTATACTAATATTATAATAATAGCTAACGTAATCCTTGAAAACTTGTGCAATCCTTATAACACCTAAACCATAAACTACAAAAGATTTTCATTTATTTATTTACTCTATTATTTCCAATGGTGGTACAATAAGGCGGGCTTAAAGCCATTATAATCATCATCTGCCTAACCTTTTCCCAACTATGTTAGGGCCGGCTTCCGGTCTGACCGGATGCAGCTGAATACCAGTATTTGACATGGAGCGACTGCCTATCTGACCTCCACAACCCAGTAACTAAGTAATACGTTGTCAGACTTTCGGGCTTCTGACGACCCGTAACGACTGTCAAAGATCCACAAATGACAGCCGAGACCAACAGCTTAACGTGCTTTCCGAGGCATGGAGGAGTCTCGGTATGTAAAGATGGTCACCCATCCACGGACCAACCCCGGCAAGCGTAGCTTAACCTGATGGATCGACCCGTGCGGATGTTACTACATAGCCAAGAGATCCTCGAAAAAAAAAGGCAAACAAATACCATAAAACATGGCTTAAAACCATTATAATATCAGGCATAAATATTTACGTTTTGTTACCCTTCTCAGGAATCGAATGCAGATCGGGGCCAAAGCCATTTCAGCTATAGCACATAAACTAGGCCACCTGTTAGAACTCTACAATTAGCAATAATAACAATATAACAGTAAATATACCCTTTTAAACACCATATTTGGTTGCAAACTTCCCGTCGGCCTAAGTCGTTCCGTGAAAAACGTTTATTAGCCTACATAAAAAAAAAACACCATGAAAAATGCCGCCTTTCCGAATAGTCGTGACTGGTGGCATTCATTCATGGTGTTTCTGTGAATACCGCTGTTTCTATGGAGTTCTAGCGGTGCCGGTGGTGCGGTGGTGCTACCGAGCTACGTCATAATTTCATGAGTGGGCAATTTTCGTGTGTCAAGGTTGCAAAATGGCTAAGCTTAAAGCGAAAGCGTTTTCAGGCAATCGACGCTATTTCTAGAAATTTCTGTTGTGTTCTTTGATATTTCTGTGGTAAGTATATTGCCTAGATCAATAAAAGCTCTTGACAGCTTTAACTTAAACTATCACAAGATTATAGTAGTAAGCCAGCTACCTTATATTAAATAAATAAATAGTTAGTGTAGGCATTAGAACGATCAACAATCACTACATAGTATACAACAAAGTCGCTTTCTCTGTCCCTATATCCCTATGTATGCTTAAATCTTTAAAACTACGCAACGGATTTGGATGAGGTAATATATGCGATAATAACAAGCCCGTGCGAAGCCGTGGCGGGTCGCTAGTAATATTATAAAGAGAAAAGATTTATATTTTTGTTTGTAATGACTCAAAAACGACTGGACCGCCTTTAAATTTTTTTCACCAGGTGAATGCTATCGAATTATGTCTCTGGCGGAAGCTAGTACTTCATATGGTAAAGAATAAGCTCGCCCTCAATACATGGGACTTTAAAACATACCTGGCGAAATATGGGTGTTACTATAGGTACATCCCTGCCTAACCCTTCAGGGAATACAGGCGTGATGTTATATTATGGTAACATACTCAGCCTATAATGTTCCCACTGCTGGGACACAGGCCTCCTCTCTATGAGAGGGAGTGGGCCGTAATCCACCACGCGGGCTCAGTGCGGGTTGGTAGATGTCACATGTCTTCGAATTTTTGGTTCTAAGACATGCCGGTTTCCTCACGATGTTTTCCTTCACCGTTTTGAGAGCAGTGGTGATGAAATTATTTACACAAAGTAAAGCGCCTGTCCGGGTTCGACCCTACGACCTACAACTCGTAAGTCGCGGCCGTTACCACTGGGCCACCACTGTTCTACTGGGCCACCTCTGTTAAGGTAACAAAAACAACAAATTCTCCGAAAAATATCCTGTTTACATAGTAATAAAGACCTTAGACCGTGTGTGGGTTCAGTAACTTACCTAATTAAAATAATGCCGAGTCATCATACATCATCATTACTTCACACAGAGCTGAGAAATTGTCATAAACTGAGATAGATATTTGTGCTCAAATGTGAATCATAGATAAATGAAAGTCTCACAACAGCTCTCGTGAGATAAAATAATGAATGTACCATAGGGTGATGATAGCGTTACAGACGTTTCAGTTATCTTATCGCTTTGCCAGCGTCACTTGCAATAAACTTTAATCCTTTAATTAGTTATTCTAGAAAGTTATTAATTGAATTGATTTTCGTATTGAAAATAAATGTAACAAATAATTAGTGTAAAACGTAAATGAGCTATAATTAGCACCACAAAATAGATTGTGGTGCTAAATAAAGCTCATTTCGAAAGATATACTCCTTTACTTATTTTGCTTAAAGATAACAGAAGTTTCAACGTCAAAAAAAATATTTTTTGGCAGGTGTTAATAATGATTAATTAACTTTATTTTTGTAAATAAGGAAGATAATTACTGGAGCACAACTCAACTTACCTTAGAGATTAGCTATTTTCTTTAAACAATTAAAACAAAAATTGAAATGACACAAAAAAAAAAGAGAAACTTTCCGTATTTTCTTCGATACGTACTCGCTTCGCTTCGTTCGGTTCAGACTTAACATGAAATAATGCCCTTTTTAGCCATTTACGAAATTCAAGGCAACGAGTACACCAGAACGACGTAAAATTGGCATGGTTACAAAACTGACCATTCTTAGAACATTATATCACTAATCTTTGCTTCGAGAAGACTACAGTGACAGCCGATAGACAGCTGGCAGTCGTTCAAACTGACGACAAGTTTTGATAATGAGTAAACTTACAGTAAAAATGGGGCAATGTTGTAATAGAAACTCGTGTAAAAGAATGAGTTCAAAGTCCGACGGGCCTTTGGCAAAAGAATTGACAATGCGGCTAGTTTCACGCCAAAAATTAGTACTGGGTCAGTTTTTTTGTTTTTCGCAAGTCATAACTGGGGCTGGTTTTAAGAAATTTGATAATTTTTTGCTCTTTTTAAAAGTCTTATGAAATATCCATGAGTGCCATCACAAAGCCGTTAAAATAATGAGCTGTTGTACCATAATAACCTGATCGAGTTTATTTCAAGCGTGAACTCAAAACCGGTCCTCTGGTTGACAAGAAAGAAGAAGCAGTAATGCAGCTTCAGTGTAAGATCTGGGTCACGGGCAGAAAGCAATGAATGAAGCACGCAGGGCACGTCCTGTGGACGTGACATACGAGTAATTGTAGGCAGTTTTAACGACTTAACATTAGGCGGGGTGGGCTACCTCACCTTAATCTAATCAAAAGTCGCTCATTCACTCTCGCTCGCTCAATCGCTCGTGGATTGTACCACCACTTCTGAAAATCAAGCTCGAACCGCGAGCGGCCGGGGGTATTTCAGATTCCAACCAGTCACCATGACATGTGACGTCATATCACAGTCAAACTATGACGTGTTCCCCACATACACGCTTTCCCAGAAAAATTTTCACACAACACAGCTTTACCTTCATAATTTATTCCTAGGAATAATTACTAGCTAGAACCTAGTACTCATGCAAGTCAAGTTTGTGTTGATCTAGGAAAAGGTTTGCGTTCCATGAGCTAGTTATACGGTTACAATGAAAATATTCATGAATTCATAGGTTAGTGTTAAAACGCAAATAAAAACATAAGTTCTATAAAACGTACCTCATGCTACATTTACGTCACGGAAGTGACATAATAATAATAATATATTGTCGAGCTCTCAAGATTTTCTTCCGTATCCTTATTATATTCTTTTTAATCGATGTAGGTATTAGTAAATCAAGCGTCCTTTTATGTTCTGCGTAAGCGACCGACTCTCAGGGGAAGCACATAAATAAGTGACTTGAGACATCGCTAAGGTGACTTTGGGGATAAAGTATCAGGGGGTATCAGGGGGAAAAACCCAGTTTCCCTAACGAAGTTTTAATCAGAAAACAGTGCGTTTCGGAGCATTTAAGCACGGAGCAGCAGTATTAAGGTTTCGGCAGATAAGAAAAGGAAAGTAAAATAGTCAAGGTACTAGTAGTAATATAAGGCATTAGTATTCTTAAGAATGTTCAGAAGTAGGTGCAAGGAACCAAAAAACTGACAGATAAGTTATCAGACGGCGCCGCTTTACGTGGTACGCGTGCGCACGTAAAGATTACAAATTAGATCATAGATCGTATCTTAAATAACAATCACGTAAAGTGATCGAATACAAATATGCGATATTATATTATTTCATGATAGCCGACTAGGAATTCCCCACGACATTTGTAATTTGATCTGATTAACTCATTCTTTGGTATGTTAAGCTACTTAGGTATTTAGGAACTTGTTAGATTATAGTAAATGTGACATTTCAATATATTTCGTTAATGTTAATTTATCTAACGAAAAATCAGTATACTTAATTATAATAACCCCGATTGACTTCCCAAAAAGTATTTGAAAAGTTGAATTAATAGAAAGAATGTAGGTTAGTGCTGAGTGTAGGCGGGCGCACAGTTCAAACATATCACACGCAACATTTGCAATGGTAACATTATTTGCGCTATAACGGTAAACAATGTATCACTGTCATGTACCGCACCTCCTAATCTGTTTACCCCATGTGCAAAAAAAGCAAGTCGGTAAGAATTTCACAATATTTTATAATCGAACTTACTCTCTTCTCCTCTTTCTCAATTCTTGGTCTGTCAAGGTTATTCTCGTCAGTTACTGCCAGACTGGTCACACTGGTCAGTGGGTGAACCTTCCAACCGGTCTCCGACCTCAGTACTGGCGGAAACTGCTCGTGACGTCATGAAATTACCGCTGCCGATAACTTGATAACTTAGGAGTTTCCATACGCGCACTTTGCCGCAATGTCGAACAAATTATCGTGGGACTCGATTTTCCAATTAGTATTCAAATATAGAAAGGATTAAATTGATAAATACATTATGATGAAATTCCATTAGATTATGACGTACAGGCAGTAGTCATCACTTTCTTCAGGCTGTTGAATGTATTTGGACCATGTGTTGAGTTCCGTTCAAAGTTCCTAAAATTCGGGAACAGTAGCAAGTGGTTCGTGAAGTTTTGGGTTGTCAGCGTGGTGACGTAGCGTCAGCTGTGCTAACAGAGCACGTCGCCGATGACGCAAGGTGCCGTGCCCTCCGCGCTGTCCCACGTGTTGAGTCAGGCTGCTTTATAACAGCATACCGGCCCGCCTTCCAGCACAAGCCAACAGACCGGCGAGCGAGTAACACGCAGTGACAGTGAACACGTGAACACCTCGAGATAACAGTGCTAATAAATCGTGAATTAAAAAGTGATAATTAAAGTGAAAGGTGAAATAATAATGATGGCTAAAATTGTAATATTGTGTTTGGTGTTGTTTGTGGTGGTCGCTGGACATAAGCACCACCCCAAGTTCCCCAAGAGTACTGAGGATTATATCATACCGATGCCGAGGAAAGGTGAATGTTCAATTTAATTTATCACTTTCTTTTATTACTTTCTAACATAAATTTAAAAAAAAAATTAGTTTATTTACACAGTAAATAATTTTTATGGTTGTACCAATTAATCCTAAAAAAGTTAAAGGACTTTCAAAAGTTTCAAAAAGATTGGTCCTAATATACTTTTTTTTGTCCTCAGTGGCATGTTCTGGTGACAATGAACGTGAACGTGGAAACATTATTGAACAGTCCAAGTGCGGAGACCCTAAAGAGGTCTTCGAATACTTGAAGGTGAAGGCTGCGCATGAGCAGGTAAATATCACGCATTAAACTTAATTTACTAATTATCTCCAATTAATTAATGATAGTTAGGATACAATAGATTTTAACTCGTCAATTATGACACAATCAAGGTTTCTTTGCCGCCTATTTTAATTTAACATGTCATTATAATTCATTATCTTATGACCTTATTAGTACATAGCTCCTGACTATCGCGCAATTCGATCATTATATGCCAATGACTCTCAAGATAATTATAGTTATTAGAAAACATAAATCCCATTATCCAACTGTTTTTGGTCAAATATTTGCAATCAGATTACCTATCAATTGCTGCGCTGTGCTGACGTCTCGAATTTCGTCATTAAATAAATCAGCAATGCTTAATAGATTAACATTTGCCCGATTATCAATCACATTACTCATCGGCAAATATTAGATATTATTGTAATGTACATCCGCGACCGTTTCGCGGTTACTAAACACGGCGTGATTAGCGTTCCGTGAGAACATCCTCCAGTTCGACTTGTATTGTACGAAAGCTGACGAGTCTGTGTTTCCCCAGATCAGTCCGCGCGCAGTTTGGGTGAAGAGGTGCGTCGGCCTGTGCGAGTACGACAACGAAGGCACCTGCGTGCCCACCGAGACTGTCGTGCGACACATTCCCGTAAGTACACACTATCTTCTTATCTACACTCAGCTAATTCTCATACATCCTTGACCCGCTTACTATATTTGTACAAGAGTACGCCGAGTTGCGTAACTATGATTGTCCTTAATGATAATAGTGACATAACTGTGAAGAATTGCTTCCATGAGTCAGCACATTCTCGTGTAGATATTTCTAGATGATCGGAAGTTCCGGTGGTTGATGGAGATGTTAATGATGATGTTGTTACAGATACGAATATACAACGCGAAGACCAACAAGGAGACGTGCGCGACGTACCCGATCGTGGAGCACGTTTCGTGCGGCTGCTGTTCGCTCTCGCCCGAGGAGTGCGCGGCGCCGAGGGTGTACAATCCTCGTAAGTGCTCCTGTCAATGTCCCAACATGGAGGAACGCCGCAATTGTCTCAAAAAGGTTCGTAAGATAATGGATGTCTGTCAACACTAACGTATCGTCGAGCGCATGCCTCGCTCAGTCAGCGTCAGCACTTTCCTTTCCCGCTCTGTTAACACGCTTTTTTAATTTTTCTCTCGATGTTGTTTATCCTTCACCATTCTACCTGTGTGATCCGCGTATAGCTGTGTGTGCGCGTAGAATGAGGTCAAGTCAACACTGGCCTATGTTGAAGTAGAAGAAAAACATATTTGGTTAATGTCTGATGCCTGCTCTATGTCGACGCGTTTTGTACTGACATCCATTGTCTTTCAATCTTTTGCTTTTGTGTGCACTCTTATGTTTTCTCGCATGTTTTTGTCACTATTTTTGTTTTGTTTTTATTTAATCTGAATCAAATTATCAAATAAAAGGCTCTTCTGAAAAGTTGATTACAGAAACCCAATGTAATCTTTAGTTATCCAAAAACTTCGATTCAATTTTAAAATCATAGTGACAACAAACAAACTACGTTTTTCCCGGCAAGGTTAGCAATGTTCCTTTTACTTTATTACAGCGGAACCAGAATATGAGGTGGAATCGGTCTAAATGCGCCTGCGAGCAGCGGAGGAGAGTCTAGTGCACTTGCACTTATAAGACAAAACGTGGCCCGCCAAGTGGTGGGCCAGTGATACCTGAGTCCTGAGCCAGACTAGTGTTGTGAAACTTAGAGACAGTAAAGTGAACAGAGTACGAGAACATTTAATAGTGAGGTGACATCGACAAACTTTCTTCTGTGGAAGCTAGTGACGTGGGAAGTCAAGTCGTGACTCAAACACAATATTTGGATACGATAGTCATCGGTCACGAGGTGACAAAACTAAAGTCTCGTGCAACCAGTATACGTATAACGACTGAGTGAAGTGTCTTAATTGTTCAGAATTTAACAGTATTATAGTGTTGTAAGTTATTTATTTGTTTAGCTTTAAGATCAAATGGGGCCAAAAGGTGCTGTGAGTACACATTGCTAATTTATTCCATGACTTTTTGGTTTGCTGTCTAATGTACTTAATATTGTAAATCAATGCGTATTATTTGTAATTAATTTATTATTTATTGTAACTAGTTATAATATTCCTTAAAGGAAACTCTTCAATGGGAGGGCCAAGGTGTTTTGGTGGAGTGCCAATTACTGCTGATGAGGCTCACTCCTAATCGAGCTTTAGAAGTAGTTAATTTCTCAGTCTCACCCAATCCCACTTTTGCCCGACCTTGGAATCAAACCTCGCACGTTAGCGGTCGTAGTCCTAACACTTACGATGCTAATGTTAATTATTTATTTTATGTTAATGTGCATTTTTCGCAATTCTCCGAGCGACATCGCTGTTCAGTATTTTAGTAATTTTAGTATTTAATGACGAGCGTGAAACTGATTTTGCGCAATTCCTAAATTGTGATAATAGGTATTCCATTTCTGATAGGTTAATTTTAGACTTGTGTTTGTACTTAAATGATAAGTTAAATTAGATTCTAAAGTATTTGCTGTCTAGTCAAGAATTATGTTTCTATAAAATTGTATATTATTAGTATCAGCTCTCTTTTTGATTTATATTAGATTAGAATTAATTTAATTATTGAATTTCAGGCATCTCCTGTACTTAATTATACTAGGACCTAGTCTTCTATTGTGCCAAAGGCATAGAATCTCATAGGTTGTCTTAATTATTTGTTTTATTATTTATTTTATTTATTTATTATTACTGAACGGAGGTACTCGAGCTTTAAAAGCTAAGCGACGGACATGATTAGAATTAAGCTTTTGTATTTTTAGTGTTTAAGTTATAAAATAAACAGTTTTTATAAAACGGTATCTACCTATATTTTTTTATTAAAATAAAATCCCTTATATTCTTAGACCAAGTGTAAACACTTATCTAAGTGCTACTTAAGTATAACCACACAAAACAAAAGTACTAACTACAAATCTAGGAGGGCAGACAGACTCCCCAGGGTGCGACGGCAGTGCGATTATGAAATACGGACATCCCATAAAAAAGACTAAAATAGAGGAAATCTATGTCCATGTACTTAACCAAACTCAAATGGTGGCGGGTAAAACACGTGGCCAGATGAGGTTATGGCATGGTTATGACAGATTCACCCAGTGCCTATGGGGATGGGCTAGTATGGAAGACTGCAAGATGGGTGGTCGATCACCTTATCAAACTTGGCGGATAAAGAAAATAGGTACCCGTCCTCATTGTGTGTTAGAAGAAAAGCCTTGCTCCTCACCTGTGTCAAATGATGATTTCAAAACGTTTTCAGTAGTACAGGTTTTCTTACACTGTTAGGTACACAAACAGTAAATCAAAAGAAGATAAACTTACAAAGTTAATGTTCCCTTAATCACGCGACTATCACGAGATGGTCATAAAGCTATAAATAACAATCGTATGACACATAACTCACATATAACATTATGCAATTGTGGCGTTACTTTGGCTGGAAATGTGCTATTTGTATTAGCATGCGGTAACATAATGATACCTACGTATTAATAATTATTTCAATACCTACAATGCAGATTCTCTTATCTTCTTTTCAATGAAATCATTATAGCAATGAAAACGAAATTATGTTTGAAGCGCCTGTCTGGACGGGCCTTGACACTGCATTTGCGACCGTCATTCTGTGTTTGAGAGACAGTTTTTCTCATCAAAACCTTTTTTGTAACATTTTAGTGCACGTTATGCCAACTTAGGTTGGTTCCGGCGTTGACAAACGTAGTAGAAAGCTCCAAAATTAAATGGGATTTACATAGGGTACTTAACCTACCTTGGGGGAGGGGGAGGCATATGTACAGCAGTGGTCGTCTTTCGACTGAAATGTTGATGAGTCTACCATAGGCATCCGTTACTGACAAAAAAAAGTTCCTGGTAGAGTGATTTTCAGTTCGTCTATGCTTCACTTTGGCACTGAGTTAGCCTTTTAGGGAAGCTAGCTGCTAGAATGGCATTGAAAGTCTTTGAATAAGCCGATTAGATATAAACACATCACATCTTATCGCTGCTGAGAGTGTCACACTTGCACTCTCAGCTTCCTCGGTGCATAGTTTACTCCAGACTTCATTACAAATCATGATTATTTGTTTCAATTTGTTTCTAAAATAATGCATGTTGTATCTACGAAACAAAACCTCACGCCAAGTAAACCCCGAAGGATTAGACACAGGTACAGCTATAGTACACCAACATTTCGCCAGTTATTTTTAAGTCCCATGTAATAAGATCGAGCCTATTGCTATCAAACACAAATCCAGGCAACGGGTTGCTACTGAGAAATTCCTGATGGAAAACTCAATAATACTTTGGCCGACATGTGAATCGAACCCAGGACCTCGTGTTCAGCAGCGCGCGCAAGCGACCACTAGACCAGCGCGAGGCAATCATGAGAGGAGTCTTCACCTATACTCCATTTGAAATAAGATTAGACATTTAAACAAACCTTTTTACAGTCCGTCCAACCGATTTTAACTTCTATACCATAGGCATAAGGATGGCATTAAAAGCAAAAAGGTTACACAATACCATTACCAACTGTCTACTGCAGCTGCCATTTGTCATGCCACCAAGGCAATAGAAGTCAAAATCGATTGAACAGACTGTAAAAAAGACTTATTTATATGTCTAAACTTATTTCAAATGGTAAATAGTAAATGGTAAATAGTAAATGGTAAATGGTAATGGTAGTTGTTGACAAAATGAATTTCAAGAATATTGAATAAGTATGTACCGCGAACTTTTGCCTTCAAGCCTTAAATAAACGTACGAGGTAGGTCATTAACCTAGATTTGAGTCAAGATTTAGATTTAGACCGAGGTTCGATACCGAATCTGGGTGTTTGTACACTTTGTACCCTCGAATAAAGTAGCAATAATCTTGAAAAAAACCCTCATAGGTTATTTTTTCTTAAGAATTATGCAAAGTAATCGAAAATAACCTCATGTCAGGTATTCCCTAAGGGTATTGCAACAAAATTGCACAAGACTAGAACAATTTTATTGCATAAATTACCAGGAAAATTGTTGCATTGTTACTGATATGGACTTGCTTCCTAATAAACTACATAATATGTAACTACATCCTGCGAATATAACTACGTTATATCATAACTATATAGATAAACTGTTAGCGTTAAACCGGTTTTTTAATTATAGTATTTTATGCGAGATGCGGGATGCCCCTATACCTTTAAACGGCTACTGCAGATCAATTAGGATATTCCTAAAACAACTACTTTCAATTGAATAAGTATGAATTTAATTAAAACCACAACATTTGAATTTATTATCTGATTTGCATACTTACGTGTTATATGTATATACATTGCAGTTTTAAGAATATATTCGTTTTGAGTATAACTTAGAATATTGTCATTCTTTTTTTGTAATGTGCGTTTAGTTTGTTCAGAATAAACAATTTTTTTTTTCTTCGCTCTTTCTTGAGTTATTAAATGTCACGTGCCGAAGAGGTTTGGAAAAAAAGTTTCTAAAGCTAAGGTTACGGGTACATCCCTCTTGATAAAATAGATAACAATAACAAAGATAGTTTCACTATGTACTTTTATTAGTAGATATTCCTTTAGACTTTTACAAAAACAGTCGTAGTCACAGGTGGCTACGACGAGCTACGCCGGCGCTACGGCGTAGCCTGTAGCAACTTTTTGCAGAACGGGCCCGTAGCGGTGCAGCTACGCAGAGCTTTCAGTATTGTGACATTATTTTGTGCAGTAGTTCCTGAAATTATTTGTTTTACGGTTAAATATTACAACGATCTGAATTATAATTATAAATTAGGATAAGAGTTAGATAATTATTCCGCAATAGGTTACCCTGTAATGATAGTTGGAAATAAATACGGTTTTAAAAACCTGTTAAGCACTTAGAAAAACATAAATAAACTCTTTACAACTTATACTTTGAAACGTAACGTTATTTAATTGATTTAGAAAGGACTTATTTATAAGTAAGTACCACTGAAATATTTCTTTTTCCTCATACCGACTATTAAACAATAAACATAACGAGAATTTTTTTAAACACTTATTACGAGTATAAATGAAGTTTTAGTGCAACAAAATCAACGTAATACACCCCTTTGCAAAAAAAAACGGGCGGTTTTGATTTTTGTACATTATTGGTAATCATTTATTTGTAAAGAGGTTTTAACCAAAGTATGTTACTGGCACTAAATAAAGAGTCTGGATAAGAAAAAAAAAAAAACCAAATTCGAAACTTTTGTTTAAAAACATTAACAATCCCGTTTTCCGTTTCTCACTTTTACTAACAATTTGCAGGTTTGCGGTTAGAAGGTTATCCTGGCAATCAAAACTAACTTCTCGTTATTTTTAGTGGAATAATTTATGTTTGTCGCATAATCCAGCCTTATTGTGACTTAAAAGTGATATTTTTGTGTCGATTGTAATGACAGAAAAAGCAATAAGAGCTAGTAAAATTGTAGCGCTGCTGGAAGAGGGGTGTAGCCAAAAAACTATATTCTTATTGATTATAACAAATTACTAGTCATTTATGCTAATGACATAGTAAAAATATTAATATTATCCATACAAAAGCCGGTGTTGAGGTGCCTGTTTTTTTTGCAAAGGGGTGTATTATAGCATTTTTTACAAGGAATCGCTCAATTAATCACTCAATACGGGAAAACTAATTCGATCAGTCACAATAATTAAGTAGTTGCGATATTTCTTAGAACAAGATAACCTCCACTATCCATCTTATAAATATTGTAACATTGTTGCAACCGCAGACCACAAAAGCATCGGTAATGATAATAATAAAATAAAATGCCATGTTATTATATTAAAATGACTTGTAGGAATATTTAGAACTAAATTTTGACTGCGGCTGCGCCCGTGTGTAGGTTGTAGGTATCTAAACCACGAGATTTACTACCGGGATATCCTTTGCCCTAAACCCAGATCATGGTTCACCCGTGTGCCAAACTTCATGGAAATCCGTTAGTGGCGTGAAAAGGTAACAAGTTACTTCTAACTCCATCTTTTTTTCCGTCATCTACGAAATTGACAAACGCCCGTCAATTGTAGCTTGTTCGTTCCCTTTATTTTTTAGACGAATTTTACAACGGCGAAAGGAGCTTCGTCCAACCGGGTGTCCCATGATACCTCTCGACCTTTTCAAAATAAAATCCTTTCTCATATACTTATAGATAATGTCCATTATACTGGCTGTAAGGGTAAACACTCTTGTCATTCAAACCATGGGTAGTTGACTTAAATATAAAATTAAATGACCGAACACAACAAAAAAAACATTATTTTCTTTAAAAGATTTTAAAAAGTTTCTATCCGACACCGTGCTCTCTAGCGAAACAGCTGACTGACAGAGAGGAGTCGCGCTCGCGGCCGGTCAGGTCACATCCCGCAACCCCCGCCCGTGTTGAGACGCCAGTTCGTTGCCCTAGCGCATAGGGCAACGGACTTGCGTCTTTTGTGGTAAAAGTAGATTTAAAGAAAAGAAAAAAAAAGTTGTAATTTTCCATTGATTTTACGTTCTATAAATGAAACCAACGCACTGGTTGCAAGGATAACGGTGTTTACCCTAACACCCTGTATTTCGCCCGCAATTTTCAACACGCCTCGTCTTTTAGGTAGGTAATAACTTTAATAATAATAATAATAAAAGTAATAGACTATTATATAAAATGTGAGTATGTGAAATGCAGACCAGAGCCAGAGCACGACAACAGGCACACCCACCATCTCCGGACTCGTCGCTCAGCTCCGCCTCGCAGCCGCCGGTACGCGCCGCAACCGTGAGCGTCGTATCACCGGCCGCTGCAGCTGCGTCGAGCTCGAGCGACGAGTTTTTCTCCCCACCGTCGTCACCAATACCACCACAACGGCGAGGAAGAGGACGGCCACCAGCGGGCTTGGGACCTCGAGGCCAACAGGCCCCGAACAGGGTCCCCGCTGCCGGTGGAAATGTGTCGCGCATGCGATGGACCCAGTCCATTAATGAAAATGTGATGCGCGCATATTATGGGGCTACCGAGGGAGGAATTAACCTTACGGCGTACCGAGGTCGGATGCTCTCTCTGTTTCAGGTGCTTGAACCTGCCGCTAACGTCTCGGCCCAACGATTGTCGGATCAGGTGCGCGTCATTCAAAACAATCGTAGATTGGATAACGCTACACTTGATCGGCTACGCTCGGAAATGCAGAGTAGCTCTGTTAGCAACCCTTCCCTATCCCAGCATGTTATGCATGCCCCTGTCGAAGCCCCACTGCGGGAAAACCAACATGATGAGGAGGAGGATGCCAGGGTTATATCTGCAGATAACCTATGCAATGTGGAATTAAGGAGCGCACTGGAAGATGCGATCTGTGAGTATCGGTTCACATCACCTGACCTTAGACCACGGCTACCACGTTTGCCGATGAATAAAAGAAACAGAGCACTGGTGTGTGCCCTGGATGCACTGTTACCACATATTATTGAAGGCAGCGCAAACCTTTGCGATACACACTCAATCTTGTATTGCACAGCTGTTGCGGCATGTCGTATTGCTCGTGTCAAATTTCCAAACACTGACCGAGCTGTACGACCGAAACCTGCCGCGCCAGCCTGGCAGTGCAGGATTGAGCGTCGTATTAATGAGGCCAGGGTACTCATCGGGAAGCTCATCTGCTTCAGGGAGGGCAACACACGCCCAAGGGTGATGCGCTTTGTGAGGCGGGCGTTCTCGGGAACTAGTATTAGTCCTCGAGAATATGAGTCCTGTGTCACAGAGCGCATCGACTTCCTGAAGCAGAAAGTTTATGCATGGGCAAACCGTATCCGTCGGTATAGGCGAAGAGTGGATCGGTACACTCAGAACCGCATGTTCCAGAACGATGAAAGGTGGGTGTATAGAGCATGGGGGCGACCCACTCCCACCCAAGGTGTGATTGACGCGCGTCCACCGGATAATGAGACCATGTGTGCTTTTTGGCGAAGCATCTGGTCGGTGCCCGTCAGTCACACTGAAGGTGATTGGATGCGTGTTGTTGAGCGGGCGTGTGATCCAATACCAGACATGGAGGCCATTACCATCAGTCCTCTGGATGTGGCCCGTGCGGTCCGTCCGTTGCCTAACTGGAAATCTCCAGGACCGGACGGACTGCACAATTTCTGGATTAAATGGCTACAAAGATCACACGCCTGCTTAGCTTCGCAATTCCAGTCATCTCTAGAGACTGGGTCGCTACCACTGTTCTTTACGACAGGAGTTACCCACCTGCTCCATAAATCGGGTAGTACTGCGGAACCTAAAAACTATAGACCAATTACATGTTTACCGACGGTCTATAAAGTTCTTACATCCATTCTTAGAGCAAAAATTGCACAACATATTTACAGCAACTCGATTATGTCTGTGTCTCAGAATGGATGTAAGAATGGGTCCCGCGGTACTAAGGAGCTGCTCCTTATAGACATGGCCATAAGCCAACAGGTTCGTAGATCCCGGAAGGATTTGTCGACATGTTGGATAGATTATAAGAAGGCCTATGATTCGGTGCCACATACATGGCTCATTAGGGTGTTGGAGTTGTACAAAATAGACGCAACTCTACGCACCTTCTTGGTGTCGTGTATGGGGCAATGGAGAACAGCCCTTCTCTATCCAGGATGTCGACAGATACGGGGGAACGATGAACCGATCAGGATTGAGCGGGGAATATTTCAGGGTGATAGTTTGAGTCCGCTTTGGTTTTGCTTAGCCTTGAATCCTCTAAGCACACTGCTGGAGGATTCACGACTAGGCTATCGGTTGAGAAGAGATGGTCAGGTGATATCTCACCTCCTTTACATGGATGACCTGAAACTCTTCGCCCCCAACAATTTGCGTCTGATGGAGCTACTGAAGGTAACAGAAACATTCAGTAGCGCCATCAGAATGGAATTTGGTGTGGACAAATGTGCAGTCATGCATGTAAAGCGAGGGGGGATTATGGAATCCGTGGGTATCCAACTCTCGGACTCCATACACCTTAGATCCCTCTCCTCAACCGAAACGTACAAGTATTTGGGTATGTCGGAAGCATTAGGCATCAATGTTGCCGACATGAAACAATCGTTGAGGGAGCGCTTCTTTGGCCGCCTGAATAAAGTGTTAAATAGTCTTTTATCAGGCGGAAACAAGGTGCGAGCCTTCAACGGCTGGGTCATGCCGGTTTTGATGTATTCTTTCGGCATACTCAAATGGACTCAGACGGAACTTGACGCCCTGGATAGGAAGGTCCGTACACTACTGACAGCAAATCGGATGCATCACCCACGGTCATCAGTGATGAGACTGTACATCCCGCGGAAGTGTGGGGGACGAGGTTTCTTAAATGCCAAAACCCTCCACAACCGCGAGATTTGCAGTCTCCGGGAATATTTCCTTCAAACTGACGTGGGGATGCACCGAGATGTGGTCGCAGTGGACAAGGGCCTTACCCCGCTCTCCTTGGCGAAAGAGAACTGGCGCAAACCTACAGTACTTGATACTAACGATCGTAAGGAAGTATGGCAAGGCAAGGAGCTACACGGACGCTTTTTCCGGGTCCTCCATGGGCCTGAAGTAGACTTTCTGGCGTCTGTATCCTGGCTACGATTCGGTGACCTCTTCGGGGAAACCGAAGGTTTTGTCTGTGCGATTATGGATGAAGTCATCATGACGAATAATTACCGGAAATACATTGTCAAGGACGGTACGGTTGACATCTGTCGGGCATGCCACTGTCCCGGTGAATCAATCCGACATATTGTTTCCGGTTGTTCTCGTCTTGCTAATGGCGAGTACTTGCACAGACACAATCTAGTAGCTAGGATTATCCACCAGCAACTTGCCTTGCAGTACAACCTTGTAGAGTATGAAGTACCATACTACAGGTATGTGCCCGACCCAGTTCTCGAAAATGGTCACGCCACATTGTACTGGGATCGATCTATCATCACTGACAGGACTATTGTAGCCAATAAGCCTGATATTGTGGTGGTAGATCGACGAGAGCGCCGTGCAATGATTGTTGATATCTCTGTCCCTCATGACGAGAATCTCGTGAAAGCTGAGAAAGATAAAAAAATCAAGTATCTCGACTTAGCACACGAGGTTGTCGACATGTGGGACGTGGACTCTGCAATCATTGTACCGATAATCGTTACGGTCAATGGCCTAATAGCGAAGAGCCTCGACCAACATCTCAGGAGGCTCTCATTGCGCGGCTGGGTCAAGGGCTTGATTCAGAAAGCAGTACTTCTGGACACGGCACGCATTGTGAGGAGGTTCCTCTCCCTAGAGCCCTGACCACCGGCAGCCTGGATCCTGAACCTGATGCCGATGGGCTACTAGTTTTTATATTTTTAAATGTTTTTATTTTTTTTTGTTTGTTTGTTATAAAAATATTTAAAAATGTAAAGATTGTGTATTTAAAATGAAATAAAGAAAATAATAATACTAAATAATACTTGGCAACACTGATACGTCAACAACGAAATTTTCCATATCTTGTATTTACTATATTTAATTATCTCCATAAGCCAAAAAACTACAAAAACCACAACAAAACCTCTTTTAATAAATAATAAATAGATTCAGTAACAATAAACATCATTAAAATGAAAAAAACAAAAAATCATACAAAGATCAAGAATGACGCTGTCAAAGGACCCTCTACGCAAATAAATTACAGATAACATTAGGACTTCAAAACATGTTGACGAGATCAGCAGCCCGCCGCGCACCCCTTCCACCTCCGGAATCGTCGCTCAGCTCCGCCTCGCCGCCGCCGGAACCTAGCCCCATCGTGAGTGCTGTAATACCGGCCGTGGCAGTTGCGTCGAGCTCGAGTGACGAATATTTTTCCCCGCCGACGTTTCCAACACCCGTACGTCGGCAGGGGAGAGACCGGCCACCGAGGAGCTTGGGATTTAGGGGCCAACCGGCCCCGAGCCGGGTCCCCGCTGCCGGTGGTTGTGTGCAGCGCATGAGATGGACTCAGTCTATGAACGAGAACGTCATGCGCGCATACTACGGGTCTACAGAGGGGGGAACTAACCTCACTGCATACCGCGATAGGATCTCTGTCTCTGTTCCAGGAACTAGAACCAACCGTCAACGTCTCGGCCCAACGACTGTCGGATCAGGTGCGGGTCATCCAACGCAACCACAGGTTGGACGATGCTGCACTTGATAGACTGCGCTCAGAGGCACTGAGCAACCGTATCGTCTCGACTCCGGCACAAACCGCGGCACAACCGTCAATTCCTGACCCAATCCCGCCGCGGTCCAATCATGTTGAAGAAGAGAATGATAGGGTTGTCACAGTAAGTAGCCAGTGCAACGCCCGATTGAGGAGCGCTCTGGAGGATGCGTTTCGCGATTATAGGCACACCCTGACCGAACTTAGACCCCGACTACCACGCTTACCTATGCACAAGAAAAATAGGGCGCTGGTGTGTGCCTTGGACTCGCAGCTTAAAAACTTTTTCGAGAGCAGCGAGGATCTCGTTGATACACACTCGATCCTGTATTGCGCGGCTGTTGCGTCATGTCGTTTAGCTAACGTCAAGTTCCCAAACTGAACAAAATGTGGCGGACGTGTGCCGCCCGGATGATGCCACCACGAGCGCATTCTGGGGCAGTATATGGTCGGTGCCCGTCTGTCACGCTGAGGCTGACTGGATACAGGATGTCGAGCGAGTGTATGAAACTATACCAGAAATGGAAGCTGTTTTAATCTCTCCACAAGACGTAGCCACAGCAGTCCGTCCGTTACCGAATTGGAAATCACCGGGACCGGACGGACTGCACAACTTCTGGTTAAAATGGCTGATTAGTTCACACGCTCGCCTGGCATCTCAATTCCAGTCATCCTTAGAGTCTGGGTCGCTACCGCAGTTTCTAACAACAGGCGTTACCCACCTGCTCCATAAGTCAGGTAGTCCCGCGGAACCGAAGAATTATAGACCGATCACATGTTTGTTGACGGTCTATAAACTTCTTACATCCATTTTGAGAGTGAAAATAAACACACACATTGACAACAATTCAATAATGTCCGCCTCTCAAAATGGATGTAGGAACGGGTCCCGCGGTACTAAGGAGCTACTCCTCATCGACATGGCCATAAGCCAACAGTCGTTCGTCGATCCCGTAAGGACCTCTCGACATGCTGGATAGACTATAAGAAGGCCTACGACTCGGTGCCACATACGTGGCTCATGAGGGAGCACCCTCATGAGCCACGTATGTGTCATGAGCCTCCAGCAGGAGTTGTACAAGATTGATGCAACTCTACGCACCTTCCTTGAGTCGTGTATGGGGCAATGGAGGACAGTTCTTCGCTACCCGGGGTGTCGACAGATCCAAGGGAATGATGAACCTGTACGGATTAAACGGGGAATATTTCAGGGCGACAGTTTGAGTCCGCTTTGGTTCTGCTTGGCCCTGAACCCTCTAAGCACACTGCTAGAGGATTCAGGTCTAGGCTATCGGTTGAGGAGAGGTGGTCAGGTCATATCTCACCTCCTCTACATGGATGATCTGAAACTCTTTGCCCCCAACGAATTGCGACTGATGGAGCTACTGAAGGTAACTGAAACCTTCAGTAACACCATCAGGATGGAATTTGGTGTGGACAAATGTGCAGTCATGCATGTAAAGCGAGGGGAGATTATGGAATCAGAGGGAATTCAACTCTCTGATTCCATATACCTCAGGTCCCTCTCCTCATCTGAAAGCTATAAGTATTTGGGTATGTCGGAAGCGTTAGGCATCAACGTTGCTGACAATAAGCAATCGTTGAAGGAGCGCTTCTTTGGTCGCCTGAAAAAAGTATTAATTAGTCTTCTTTCAGGCGGAAACAAGGTGCGCGCCTTCAACGGTTGGGTCATGCCGGTTCTGATGTACTCTTTCGGCATACTCAAATGGACTCAGATCGAACTCGACGCCCTGGATAGGAGGGTTCGTACACTGTTGACCGCAAACCGGATGCATCACCCACGATCATCGGTGATGAGATTGTACATCCCGCGGAAGTGCGGGGGTCGAGGCTTTTTAAATGTCTTCGCATTTAAAAAGCCTCGACCCCCGCACTTCACAATCGCGAGGTGTGCAATCTCAGAGAATATTTTTTAAAAGCCGAAGTGGGTATGCACCGCGATGTGGTGGCAGTGGACAAAGGACTCACCCCGCTCTCCATGGCTAAAGAGAACTGGCGCAAACCTGTAGTGCTTACTACGGAAGACCGCAAGGAGGTATGGCAAAGCAAGGAGCTTCACGGGCGCTTCTATCGGGCTCTTCATGAGCCCGGTGTAGATTTCTTAGCGTCCGTATCCTGGCTACGTTTTGGTGACCTTTTCGGGGAAACTGAAGGTTTCGTCTGTGCAATTATGGACGAAGTTATCCTGACGAATAACTACCGGAGACATATTATGAAGGACGGGACGGTTGACGTGTGTCGGGCATGCCACCGTCCGGGTGAGTCCATCAGACATATTATCTCTGGTTGTTCTCGTCTAGCTAACGGCGAGTACTTGCACAGGCATAATCAAGTGGCCAGGATTATTCACCAGCAACTTGCGTTGAAATATAAACTTGTGGACTCTGAGGTACCGTACTACAAGTATGTGCCCGACCCAGTTCTCGAAAATGACCATGTCACGTTGTACTGGGATCGGTCTATCATTACTGACAGGACTATTGTTGCCAATAAACCTGATATCGTAGTGATAGACCGATTAGCGCGCCGCGCAATGATAGTCGATGTTACCATCCCACATGACGTGAACCTCGTGAAAGCTGAGAAAGAGAAACAAATAAAATATCTCGACTTAGCACACGAGGTTGTCGACATGTGGAATGTGAGCTCGGCTATCATTGTGCCGATTGTCGTAACGGCCAATGGCCTGATAGCCGAAAGCCTCGACCAACATCTCTCGAGGCTCTCGTTAGGCGGTTGGATCAAGGGCCTGATTCAGAAGGCAGTACTCCTTGATACGGCTCGCATTGTGAGGAGGTTCCTGTCTCTGCAGCCCTAACCACCGGTAGCTTGGACCCTGCTCCCGACACCGGCGGCCATCTATTTTTTATATTTTTAAATGTTTTTTTTATATTTTTATTTGAATTTATGAAATATTTAAAAATGTAAACAAATAAGAAAATAAATAAATAAACGAATAATAATAAATATATTTTTAAATGTTTTATATGATTTTTTATTCTAATATTTAAAAATATAATTTATAAGTATGAAAAATGAAATAAAGAAATAATAATAACTTTATTAACACAAAAACCTTAATAAACAAAGCTCATACAATACACATAGGAACATTAAACTTTGGGAAACAAAGGTTGCTTAAATAGTGAAAACCCTGCCTCCTAAACTAGGGGGGACCCTGTGACTTAGGAGTCAGTATTCTACTGTAACTTCGTGAACAAAAATCCTTAATCTATGTGTGATAACATTATGATCCTATAATGAACTACGGCTATTAATGTGAAGGTATGTGTGTTAAAGGAGGGAGAAATGGTTGTGTGGTGTGGTGTGGTATGTTATGTTGTGGTGTGTTGTGTTGTGGTATATTCTGTTGTGTTGTGGTGTGATGTGGTGTGGTGTATGAAAGGGGGTTTGGGGTTGTGTTTTGTGGGGGTATGTTCTGATCCTGTGGTGTTGCATGGGTTTCTGTATTCGGCTTTGTAGAATAGTGATTATTATTACGTGCCTACTTTATGTTATGAATAAGATCTTCTGTACGAGAATAGTCTTGATCATACAGCCAGTTCTGTAGTTTGGTTTTGACTTCGTGCTTGTTTAAATTGCTCATTTGGATATGCTTATTCACCTTTCTGTAAATGAGCGAGCTTATTACATAAAGCTGGCGGCTAGCGAAGGCTGTTTTATGAGGGACAGATGGACATGAAGATTTGGCTTTACGACTGGTTAAATCTAACAGAGGAACCTGACTATGCTTTCTGAGGGTGGCATTAAGCACAAAGAGCTGTCGCACAGTAAGTACTCTGCACTCCGCATACAATTCACTGGTGGGAAATCTATACGGCTTGCCGAGCATCACCTTAAGCACAGCCCTCTGGGATCTCTCCAACCCAAGGAGTTTAGTCTTCGCGGTGCCTCCCCAAACCGGAATGCAATAACTGACGACAGACTGGCAAAGTGCAAGATATACCATTTTTTGTGTTTTGAGGTCAGCGCAGTGCCTTAGAGACTTGAAGATATAAATAAGTTTCCTCACCCTTGACGCTAGGCTTTCAACGTGAGAATACCACTTTTTTTTTTTTTTTTTTTTTTTTAAAAACGTTGCCCCACACTTAGAATTTCTTCTTGTATTGTGGGTGCGTTTACAAACATAGAAACTCACATACACTAACACCCAGACCCGGAACAACTACTTGCAGATCATACAAATATTTGTTCCGTGCGGGGATCGAACCCGCGACACGTTGCGCAGCAGTCCATCGCTCAGCCACTGCGCCAACCGTGTCGTCAACTTTAGTCCGCCATCAATCACTACACCCAGGTATTTGGTTTGACTGACACGAGATAGGGGCGTACATGAACATGAGGTTGAGCCTAGGCAGGAATGAGCAAAAATCTTCAAATCAGATGGGGCTTTGGTCCTGTGACTAATAGAGAAAGGAATATAGTTGGTTTTTGACAAATTAAGTGATAGAAGGTTATATTGCAGCCACCTCATGACTGTTTGTAGGGATTGTTCTGCATAATATTTCACGTCAGTCCATGTATCTCCACAAACCACGATCGCAGTATCATCAGCATAAGTGAAAATCTTGGTGTTGGGGAGAGCCAATGTGCAAAGGTCATTAATATATATTAGGATGAGCGTAGGCCCCATCACACTTCCTTGCGGAACTCCGTATGTGATGATTTCTTCATCACTAGAGTATGAATCAATCTTGACACGGAGTTTCCTGTTTTGGAGGTAGCTCTTGAATAGGTCATGCGCTGTTCCCCGAATGCCTATGGCTTCCAACTTTGACAGGAGAGTAGGAATAGAGACTGTGTCAAAGGCTTTCTGTAGGTCCAGGAATATCGAAAGGCATTTACGATTATCATCTAGATTCTTGGCAACAGTTTCCGTTAGGTAATTGACTACTATTTATAAATACCTGTAACATGAAATGCATACCTAAAGAATAATGAACGTTGAAACGCACAGTCGCACACCGCACTTTGTATGTTTCGTTTTTTTTTTTAAAGTGTATCATAGACAATTTTTTCATCACTTTTTCAATTTTATTTTAATATTGGCACCCAGCTGTTTATTAATGTAATTAGTTATAATTTAACCGTTTTTTTGTATGTTGTGCTGTCTTTTGTGTGCACCAAATAAAAATTTTATCTATCTATCTATATAAAAGTTATCGCTAACTACTATTAATAATCTGTTTAATTGTAACAAGATCTTAGTGATTCCCCGACCCATGTAGGCGCTCTATGTAGGTAGGTAGTTGACCAGCAGAATACAAATAAACCGTTTAATGAAGAAAGACGTTTATACAATATTGTTAGGTTATAGGAAAACTGGCTTTAGTTATGTTAGCGGTAAGGTGCACAAAACGTTTCCCATTGGTTTTCCCTTCATGACTTCATGTAGGTTGATTTTTCAGTTTTTCCTGTCCATTATTGTGTATATTTCATAATTTCACGATTACCCTCAATATTTATTTACCAGTGTACCTACTTTAAATGCGAGTTAGTACTAATATTAAACACTCAAGTTCATGTGTTCTTTAGTATCATATTACAAAGGCAGGTGATGAATGTTGTTAAAAAAAAATGTAGGAAATCCCACATTATATTGCGAAACGTGAATCACAATTTACTGTTAGGATTCCGTAACCGTGTCACTAAAACGAATGTTCGTAATAGGTACAGCTAGAAAAACGATTTAGTTGTCTGTCGAACTCAAGACTAACTTAGATGTTGTCACATCTAAAATAAAATAAATATTAGAGACATTAACAAAGATTTTTTTGGCTAACGGCTGTCTGGTTCAATGTAAAATTGTTATTGAAATACATGATGAATGGATCCGTTCAGAGCGTTTGATTATCCTTACGTTATGAAAAGTTGTGAAGGAATATGTTTGAAGTTATACTCAAATCTATACATATTATGGAACCCGAGCTAAACACCAAACACGCTTGACCAGTTTTTATGTTTAACTACTTACTTAATTAACTCCAAATTGTAAAGACTGAAGTTTGAAGATATTCCCAAAAAAAACTAATTGAATTAGTTCGGGTATCGTTTTCTAATAATCTCGAAATAACTATGATACTTATGTAGATAATAAGGCAGTTTAGTTTTTGTGAGTTGAGAATACCCGGCGGAAGTGCATTTGGTAAACCCGTTGTTTGGCCTTGATGTCTTGGTCACTTTTTGTTGGCAGCACGTGTATTACTTGTGTTGGTCATGGTGTAATTAAGAATCTACTTTTAGCAGGCTTAATGAGTAATGGAACGGATTCTTGTCGATCTAGTCTACATTTTGTAGGAGCCACGATGTCGGATAAGAGAAAAGAGTACATGTAACTGCAGTACTAATATTTCCCACTTAAAATGTTTTATTTGACTTTTGACATCGTCAAAATGGCAGAGATAGACCAAATGCAGGACAGCCTAAATAGAGCCTCCCGGCGGGTAGGCCTCGGCAGGAATTTGGGCAAAACGAAAGTCATGTAAGTACAATTCACACGTCTTGCCGAGTCCAATCCACATTGAAAGGCTTCTCGAAGTTGTGAAGGAGTTTAAGGCCGCGCTCACTTTGGATACGTTTTCGTACAAATTCCATTCGTGCAGAAACCTACGAACACGCACGAACATTCCCGACCTTCTGAGTACCTACTATGAAAGCGCTCACACTGCGTGCGAGTTAGTCGTACGTATACGTTACGTGCAAGTCCGACGTCCGAAATCAATCCGAACTTGTTGGCATTTTATTACACGTTCGTGCGTTCATCATCAATAATGGATGTAGAAAAGTTAATTAACTTGGTTCACGGGCATAAATCTTTGTGGGATCAAAGTGATTCCAGTTATCACTTACGTGACATTCATATTTTTTTTATTTATTCGTAGAGCATGGCGTGAAATATCCGAAGAAATGGAAAAATTAAAAAACCCATTCGATTCTACGATAACGACGACGGCGCGGGCGTCGCAATCTACGGTTTAGAAGATGATTATCCAAAAGATAAAGATTATTCATCGCAGCAGAGATGACTTCACGTATGCGCTAACACTGGTACTCTGTCTATTTGACGGAGAAAAACGTATTCAGTGTGCGCACTCAATTCGTACGAACAGTGTTCATACGTTTACGTACGATATAATTCGCATCCAAAGTGAGCGCGGCCTAACTCCGTAGGGCAAGTCATCGAGCTCGGTAGCCACAACTATGAAAGAGAAGCCGACAGGAGGATCCAGAGGCCCTAGACAAAGTGACATTCTATCAGCGATAACGCCGATAGAAAAGGCATAATGTATAGGACAGACATACGCTATCGAAAAGCTTATGTCAATCCTGTTGAAAGTCGTTCTAGAAAAACGAAACGCTTTGTAAGCGATTGTCACTTGTCTAGGCTCTCAGGTTTGGGCAGCGTTTGGAAAACTTCGTCAAGTCTTCTCATCGCCTATCCCGCAATGTTTGAAGACTACAATCTTCAACCAGTGTGCTATGACATACGGCGCCGAAACGTGGACACTGACATTCGGGCTGGTCCAGAAATTTAAGGTCGCACAGCGCGCTGTAGAGCGGGCTATGCTCTGAGTTTCTATGAAAGATACAATCAGGAATGAAATTATCCGGAAAATAACCGTAGTTACCGACATAGCTTGCAGAGAAACAAGCTGAATTGCAGCATTGGGCTGGCCATATTTGTCGAAAGACCGATGACCGGAGAGCAGACGAGTCCTGGAGTGGAGACCGCGTATCGGCAAGCGTGGTGTGAGACGGGACGCCCGCCAGGTAGATGGTCCAACGATATTAAAAAGGTGGCTAGGACAGACTGCGGAAGGGGGAGGATAGAGTGTTGTGATTCAGCCTGGAAGAAGCCTATGTCCAGCAGTGGACTGCGATAGGCTGAGTTGATTGATTGATTGAATGGTTTACCTTGCCTTGTTCTTTGTCGTCTCCGATTGGACGACATTGAATTAAATTTTGTTGGCCCAAAACTTCACCTCTTGAAAAAAATGTAAGATATCCAACAATTTTTTTTTTACATTTGCATGTAAATAAAGTTCAGAATTAGAATGTTAGGTAGCGGCCCGCTCGACGCAGGTTTATTCAAACCTGTTTCTGGTTTGTAGCTATACTTTACCTTTTTCTCAGAAATACCTATGTTTGAGGTAGGTCCATACGTAGGTTTCTTAATGTAGGTACCTACATATTGTATACTAATGACTATGATTTTCCTTGGCTGTACCTACTTCATTTTTTTTATTTATGTAATTGGAATTCCGTAATTAAGGGAAATGGCGTGAGTGAAGTTTAGAGTATGAATGTAGGCTATAAGAGTAGGGGAAGACCAAAGAAACGATGGATGGACTGTGTGAAAGATGATATATTATGGAAAGGGACTAGCATAATATATCATCTTTAACTACCGAGATGACGATGACTACTAGAGAAGTATGGAAGAAAAAAAAAAGTTGCGCCGACCTCAAATAAATTGGGATGAGAATCATGATGAATTGGAGTTCCGTAATTCAAGTGGGTTTCTTTGTAATGGGTTTAACTAAAATACTCGCACTGCCACACACCTACTTGTTGTTCACATGGCTTATTATTCTGTTTTCACAAAAAATGCGCAGGCGCTATTTTTACTTACTAATATGTTACTTTTACTTTAAATTGTCACATCTATGTGTGACGTCTTTCATATTTTTACGAACTTTGGAGCTATTTGTTTAGGTATTGTTATCAACTAACATAGTGCAAACATATGATGACATTTTAAAACAACAGTTATCTCGTGGACACACGTAATGATGACATTTTAAAACACTTGTTCGCAATACCTAAATTACCTAAAAAAAGTCCTAGATCCGTCAAAAGTTTCGCCATGACCCTCAAATGACTAAAGCAATAACAAATAATAGTAAGGAGGCAGGCACGTAATTCCCATATTTTTAAGAACATTTTCATTTAAATCTTAGTCTCAATCTGTGAAAACATTTCAAAACACTCTAATTGACAAAGTTTTTTTTTTTTTTTTTACAAAGCCTGTCGCTGAATTGAGATTGCCACTTGAATTTGAACGTTTTTATTTTTTAATACGATGATTGGTGTCTGTTCGACAAGTGAACTTAGCTGTCCTGCCGACAGCGGCAATATACTTGGCTTTTGGCAACGCCTTAGCCACTCCATAACGTTTCACGACTAAGTTCGCACCCAACCAACTTACTCTGTCGGGCAGTCGACTCGGCATAACAGCGCTGCGACTGCCACACTCGGCAAGCCGAAGTCGTGTCTCGGGAGTTGACGTAGGTACAGGTTCATAAATACCTACCTACTCAAAAACCGCGCATAAATTTAACTACGGAACCGTAACCAGAGTGTTTCGTCAAAGTACGATGTGTAGATACGACATTTTCATTTGAAATCTGATAAGATGTTACTCACCTACCTACATATTAGGTACGTCTATACCTGCCACAATAAGCTGACAGGCTCACGCTCCCACATGATGGCTTCTCCGCTATGATAAGCTAATCTTAGTTCTAAACAAACGCTTCTATTTGACTGACGTGAAAGTGAAGACTTGTTGATACGTGCGGTGTTTTCCAGTGTGATTCACTTCTGCAGTCTGATATTTAGCGAGATGAGTATTTTATTACCAAGTGTTACAGTTTTTGAAAGTGACCTGACGGATATTTTTTTAGTGGCTGTTTCATTACAGCTAACTAAAACCACAATAAACAAATCTACTTCACTGCACACCTATTCAAAAATCCTATTTAATGTTCTTCAAAGATGACGAAAAAAAAGGAAGCAAGAAAACATATTTTTTGCTACTGTAACCTTTGATAAGGACATGGCCTGAGATGGCCTGCGCCTGCCCATACAGGGTAACGCGCTCCACACGTTCCCCAAACGCGCTCGCACGTCAGAACCCTCGTGATGTGAACTGTATTGTTAATGAGTCAATGTTTATGTTACCCTTGTTCATATTACCGCTTTATTATGGTATTTCAACGCAGAACGTCGGCACACATTCCTGTAGCGTTACTCTTGCTGCATTAACTATTATCTGTGGGCTGTGTGACGTAGGGACAACGTCATAACAATGAACATTTTTGAGGTGAAAGATGTGTGTTTACTACCTGAGTATGCGATCAAAATTACAGCAATGTAATCACCCCATCCCGTCTGACTTCACAAGCTATGTTGAGCGATCTAGCGATCCACAGCCACTTGGGATAGTGGCATGGCAACGTGGTAGTAACAGACAGACCTCTGATGGGATGAGAGGATAAGACCAACTGCTAGGGAAGAACAAGCCTCAGAGTCTAATAATAAGGCTGCAATGCTAGAAAGTTTAGGAGTTTGAAGTACCTATTGGACAAGGGTAAAGGAAAAACGTATTCGTTTACAGTAGCCTAGCTAGGTCCAGTCTCGTATAGCAACCATACGTCGAAGTGTCACTACGAGGTTACTTTTGTATACAGCATGGTTCAACTATACAACGGTCAACATCTGTGTTACCTAAAGGTGCTCCCTCGCCTGGGAGCATTCGCTTGTAATGTAACATTTCAGATTCGTTTTTGAGCATTATTGTAACGTATCTTAATGCTCAAAAACGAATCTGAAATGTTACATTACAAGCGAATGCTTCCGTTGAGGGAGTACCTTTAAGCTAACAGGGCGAATCACTGCAACGTCTGTCGCAGAAAGTCATGACGGTAGAACACCCAAAAAAATTTAAGGATAAGAAAGAGGTTGTGGGTGCTGCAACATCCACCTAAACCATATAATATTCTCCGTTCAGTGCCCTGTTTATCAAAACTTACAAGCCTTGTATTACCAAATGTCATTATTTAGTTCACAAGTACCTTACAAGTACAGATATTTTGACACTTTTATTCGTGATTTTGTTTAGCAAAAAAATATTTGTAAGTTACAACTTGTAGAAAATCATAACAAATCCTGAGAGTGTCCGGCGACTCTCTGTTTCGTCTTACAAGTTTACAAGTGTCGTGCTTAGTACCGGAATAAATTTGTGATGATTTTCTACAAGTTGTAACTTACAAAAAAAAAATTGATAAACAAAATTACGAATACAAGTGTAAAAATATACTTGTGAAATAAATAATGTACACTTATAACATGTCATTTACACGTGTAGTTTTGATAAACACATTCTTGTAATAATGATTTTTTTTACAGGAAAAATGCTTGTAACGCAAGGCTTGTAAGTTTTGATAAACAGGGCACAGGTCTATACTAATTCCGTCTTTCGCTGTGTTTGGTATTTAGGCCGCGGGAAGTTAGTGCAAAGGCCGGAAATTTAATGATATCGACCAGAAACAGCCGGAGATCAAAATACAATAAGCGAAAATACATAATGACAACTCCTGGCACGAGTTAAGTATAAACATAGGAAACAGATTTATTAGCAATTAACAAGATTGTACGAGAGCGAGTAATGCTCATAAAAGGCTAAGCGTAGGTAAAGCACGCGGGCGGAGTGCGGGTCGAGGCGGGTCGAGGCGGGTCGCGGCGGGCGCGGGTCATCGCGTTAACCGCGGCGTACGTGATGTTATTTTTGTATTGCAGCTACAGATTTAGTTCAATCCACCGTTATAGCTCCTAGGAGTGTAAACACTAGGCTTAAATTAGGAACAGTTGAACGTTACACATGCGCGTGGGCACACGTGGCAGATTGATGGGCGCCGATCGCCGTTTGTTTTGTATTGCGCGGGAAATCAGACGTGTTTGTTTTGCCACATTCGATTTAGTGAAAATTCACTAAGATCGCTGATAGACGCCGTGTTATATCGGACACTTTAGCTCATTAGTTTGTGTTCAACACATTGCTATACACATAAAGGTATTCGAGGCTTAATATAACTCTTCGATATTTTTATTCGTGCACCAAAATAGCAAGTGGAATTTGTAGAAATGAGGGTAATCGGTTTTCAACTATAAACGAAAGGCAAATAAATAATTAGGTATGGAAATAAGCAACGATTAGTTTATTTTTTCAGAGTTAACTAACGACTGACTCGACGGAAAGTTTTGAACTAGATGGAGCGGGTAGCGTCATGCTGGGAGATCTGTTACATCAGTAAATCTATGAAGTAAGAATGTTTTTTAAAACAAATAGGAAAATCCAGCAGACGTACAGGAGCCCATAGATATTGAAGAGCAATACTGAATCTAATTATTGTCATGGCGTTGCACTTCCTTCGAGTCATCAACATCTGCCTAGCCTTTTTCCAACTATGATGCAGTCGGCTTCTAGTGTAACCGGATGCTGCTAAGTAGGTAGGTGCCAGTATTTTACATGGAGCGACTTCCTATCTGACTCCACTACCCAGTTACTGGACAACACGATAGGTAGGTAACCCCTTGGTAAGACTGGTTGTCCTTTTGAGCTTCTGACTATTTAGTTCTGATTTCCCGTAACGAATGTCAAAGAGCTGTGGCCAAACTGTAGCGAATCCAGCGCGGGATGTGTTCTTGTACGATATGCGTTCTTGTAACTTTTATCATAATGGAGGTGTTCAAACTGGCGTGAAAATTCGCTTGACATCCTAATCATTAGAACAATCGCCTGTAGCAATTGTGTCCTGCATCCCGCGCGCCTCCGTGTAGCCGGAGCTCCAGACGTACGTTTCGGAAGTACAGTCTTCGTATCTCAGTCGCACTTTACACTATGATGCCTGATCTACAGTCCACTTACTATAGTGGACTGTATATCTCGCACGCGTAGCATGGCTCTACTGTAAAAATGGGTTTTTTCGACGGAAGAATAGACAAAACGACAGGTTGTGATTGTTTATCTGTAATTTTGTCTATTCTTCCGTCGATAAAGCCCGTTTCTATGGTAGTCATGCTACGCGTTCAGGCATCATAGTATGCACGTTTTCCAACGATTTTAAAAATCGTTTCGCTGTTTTTTTTTTTTTGTTTTGATGCTGGGTATTCATCAAATGACATCTCCCGCTCCACCCAGAGCGGGAGATGTCATTTGATTTGTCAAGTGCGTGCGTGTCAGACTTTTACTGACTAAAACCCACCCGTGTTCCTTCTGTTGCTATTGTTGTTCCTATTGCCAAGTTCCCGGTATCCCATTCGAACTTTCCCACAACCCTGGCAGGGTGTTGTTTGGCTGCGAGTTGGCCACCGGACTATTGCACAAGTCGTGTGTCCTGTTCCCAACTCCTGATACTATCGTCGGAACTAAGTAATGTCTAATTATAGATAATCCTGGTAAGAATTCTTCACTAGGATTTTTTTTCGCAGAAAATACCTTAGTTTCCTGTGTCGTTATTTCCTCCTTTTTATTTAATTTTGGCACGGCATGTTTTTAACTTCCATTACTTACCTTTACCAAAAATGTCATCTTCAATGTTCACCCATTTCCTAGCTAAAAGTATCCATTTTTCTCACAATTCATTCATCGTACTCGCCTTCTTCCCACTTCTGATTTCTTCATAATATTCTTACAGCCATCCACATTTCTCGGGTATCCATGGAAAATCCCCGGCTGGCTCACAGTTGCACACGAAAGGTGCGAATTTGAGCACACGAAAAATACCTCTGTTATTACTCAGTAAACCAGAAACGAATTCCAACAGGTAACACGCAAATACACGTTACACAAAATTAATTTTAACATATCGCCCACGTGCATAGCTCTTGGGCCGCGGGGTCGATCAAAACAAGTTAATTTCTTTGTTGGTAAAAAAGGAAAAAATAAACCGGTATTTTTAAACGGTCATGTGAAGAAATAGGGTAATGAAATCGTAAAGTGTCCAGGGTAAAGGAAACTGGGAAAAACATGCGGTTTATAATTTTATTGTTGTTCATTAGGTCGCGGACGCCATGGATCTACTGGTCTTTGATCGGTAGGTACCTGTCTTTGGCTACCGATTCCTCAAATATGTATGAAGTCTCAGATGAGTCGACCCTTTGGGGTAGGTAGGTACTAACCAACTACCCACTATCCAGGATAGTAGACTATCATTCCGTAAAGCGAGATGTGCCTCGAAGATAAATCTACTTGCTGTAGGTACTGCGAGGCCAAAAGAGTAGAAAGCTCTCCATCTAAATGCTGAGTTACCACCACTGATCTGATAAAGAACAACTTATCTCAGCGCAAGATTTTGGGGATAAAGGTGCACCAGTACCTAAAATATATTAAGTAAGTCATAGGCAGTCGAAAGGATAGGGCATGGATCTGAGGGCCTAAAACGGCCACATTAGCAATTCCTCTAAAAGCAATGTATTTCCAGAATTCCCAGCTGACATTAGCAATTCTTCTAATTTGACACAAAAGCAATTCATAATTTGTGGACCATTTTACGAATCTCCACAGAAAACTGTCAAACAGATGAATTATTTCGTAATATGAATCGCACGCAGATCATATTATGAATTTTCAGTTTGTGACATTTTACGATGATTCATAATACACTTCCGTTTTTTTGACATACCTACCTATATTCCTAAATATTATACAATTTTTTCTGATAATTCTTACAAAACATAAAATTGCAAGGTGTTTCGATTTTTCTGATGAGAAGTATATTTTCCTATTATAATTCTGCCAAAGTGGCTGTTTTAAGCCCCCTGCACCCGCGACGCTTGCTTCTCCGAGTCTAGAAGAACACGTCTTGAATACAACATTCCGGTATAAAGTAGCAATTAACCTTGTAGAAAAATACCTATACCTACTTACCAAGTTTCACTTAACTTTAAGTAAGTACGTAGGTATAATATTTTATTGTGACTAAGTTTCTAAACAAGCGGGATTAATTGGAATAGTTGGCAGACATTCAACCGGAAATCGGCCGGATTGTGGAAGATCTTGCCGAACACATCACCGGGGTCGGGTTCAACGGGACGGGCGGCATTCGTTCCGGATGACATTCTCATTGCGCACGGACAAACCAAATATTTTGGGCAAAAAGGTATCCAAGAAAACACGTTGGGAGGCCAACTGAAAAAGTACATTTACGACTTGAAAAACATCGAGATTTCTTTTGGAAAACGAACTATTTGACGGAACCTTAGAATTATCAAAACTCTATACCTAAATGTGTAGACGTAGGAGCAGTATCTAGGACCGATGCCTGCCAGGGTTGCGGGAAAGTCCGAATGGGATACCGATATAAAGATAATATAGATATCGAGTGACAACACCCATGGCCTGTTCACCATAAAATCCAGTTATTGCTGGTAGACTGCATTTCATCCGAAAGACGTCCACTATTACAAGACTATACCTAATGGATTGCCAAGTCGGTACACCGATCTGGCAGTCAGGCAAATTGGATTTGAGAAGCACAGGACCGGCGTTGTGGCGACGCTTGGTAGTTCGGAGAGCATTATGTCCAGCAGTGGACGTCTTTCGGCTGACATGATGATGATGGTATCCAGACACCGTACGGCACATCCTGAGCAAACCGGTAGGATCATCCGACCAGACGGGTTTTGTGTCTGGTGAGCTACGACTGCCCGATGGTTGATGAAGGAATGTTATACCTACCTATATTTATGCTAATCGCATGAAAAACTTTGCTTGCGCAGTACAGCATTTTGCGTAACGTCAGTGTGATCCGTAGTTCACATGTGGTGTTATGTAGATGGCGCCACAAAAGAATCGCTAAATAAAAGAAAGAAAATAACAAGAAACTCATTTATTCTCTTGAAAGTTAACTATGATAAGTTACAAGTATTTACAATGTACAAAAGTATAGACTCGCTTATGTACGAACTATGTCTTTCCGAAGCATCAACATCTGCAATCGATCACTGAAACGAATCACAGTTAAACATTTCTCACATAACATACTTAATAATACGAAAAAGATTAATAATGAGGTAGTCGACCAAGATAATTAGACAAGTGGGTACCATTTCAGAGGGTCTAGAGGAGTGAAAACCCCTTCGAATGCGTTTCGTATTTCTACAACGACTTTTAACAGGATTGACATTTTCGATAGCTTATGTTAGTCCTATACATTTTTGCCTTTTCCATCATCGATATCGCTGATAGAATGTCACTTTGTCTAGGGACTCAGATCATCACGATTGGCAGTTACCTAATTAACTTGGTCGGCTAGTACAAAAATATTTTGGAAGCGGTCTACTTAGCAAAAAGCAAAAGGGATTGAAATGAAAAGTAAAAAGTAATGAAGTTACTTTTTCGAACTATGTAAGTATGTGTATACATGTATGTATTTGTAAAGTGTTCCCACGAATCTAATGTCCGTTATATTAAAAGATCCGGCATCATGTGAATAAGTTAAGACAATCATATTCATTCAAAAAATAAGGTATATCTTAAAATAATACTATAAAGAAAAGTGGAAAAAAACTAGTAAGTTGAGGTTTTTGCTCCGAACGAGCCAAGTAATCTTGGGCTTGTGAGGTGAGGTAAGGTATCGTCTGTTTCTATAGATTCTGAAAGTGTAAACAAACCCTGTTTGGGTTCGGAGTTGAACCCAAACAGGGTTTGTTTCGCAATCACTCACTAATGTGAACACATTCATCTGTGTTTAGAAGGTTTCAACGGGATGTTGACTGGGTAAAGAAAAAAAAAACTATTTAGTACGTCTCAGTCAGATAATAAAAAAAAATTAGACACGTAGTTTTTGCTCTATCTTAATAATAATAATAAATGATTTAGATAAAACGCATTAAAGTTGGGGAGTGGGGGCTCGCTACGTCACTAGTCAGTATAAAATCTACCGACCAGTGACGTCATGCCACATTTTAACTCAATTATGTATTGCCGTATTTTTTTGATCAGGTACCTACGTAAAAAAAAAAGAAAAAGTACGTGTCCAATATTTTTTAATAAATATCTGAGTAGACACAAAAAATTTAGTCAACATCCCCATAATTGAATATCCTTAAATTGTAATTGAAAATCATCGTCCAAAATTGAGGATAAAAATATTGATCTCAGTTGCGAAATGAAAAAAAATATTTACACTAGAAATTGGCATCCACAGGTACTTTTTCTGGTCTATTTGTTTACACTTCCAATTTATGTATTATGTTCCGATGAAATAAATAAATAAATTGATAATTTAAACAAATTTAATTTTAATGTATTTTACCATTAGGAAATTCTCAATAGCAGTCCAGAGACTGGATTTGTGCCCGACAATAGGTTGCCTCCCCCTATTACAATGTCACTTATAAAATAATTGGCAAATGTGGGTACCTCACTTCCAATGCAATAATTATGTTCCTAAACCATAATAATTATATACTTTTGTTTTGTTTTGTTTGTTGTAATAATCACATTTTGAATGATGGGTCTTATTGAATATTCAAATCGGCTTTGTTTAAAAAGTTTCTTAACTTTGTAAACTTCATCAATATTTAATGTTTCCCCGTAATATAATAATTAGAATACAACAACTGTTATTAAGTACCATAGGAGTTACCCCTGGCTTCTTGAAAACTGATCACGTATTAGTGATGAAATAATTAGCAGTAGCGATAATTATTAATTACGCATTAAAATAGCAATAATTATCTCTTTATTTGTAGTTGTCACATTTAGTTATTGCTTTCAATAATCGCATTGCTATGACACGTAGAACAGTAAAACAAAGTTAAAAGTAAGTTTATTTTCGGTGTGTTGTACAATCGATATAAATGTTGATACCACCAAAAATTTAAATGACTAAATTACTGTACAGGGTTTGATTATAAACAAGGACCTCTATGGTAACTACGTCAACCGGAAACATGTAGAGTTGTTCATAGATTAACTTTTTATTTTTAATCCTGTCTTTGTATACAAGTTAAGTTTGGTAAGAAAGTATCTTTATCATAACATTTACTAACGGTGAACGAAGCTGCCATGTCCCTGTAAAAAACATCATCCTGTATAGTTTCAGTCATTGGCACTATGTGAACTTTAACATAACAATGTTGCTATAATTCACTATAAACAATTTATTATTTCATCGTAAAATTATGCATTAACTAATATTAGGCTTAAGTTATACATAACACAAATATTATTTATTTTAGCAAAAAATAAGAATTCAGTCTTTATTTCAGCACATTACTAGACATTATTATTTCAGGTTATTTACAGTACATATTTTAGAGGTCATCTTTAGTTCATTTTAAAGTAAATATTATCCATTTCGGTATTTGATCATTAACATATAAATAGCACATAACTATTTGACTATACTCCTCTATCATCAATAACTGTTTATTTTGAAGGCCTCGTTAATTGATTAGTACAAGTGATTATGTTAATTAAAATCGAAAGTTTGTTATGATGGGTCCAGATATGAACGCGGGTCAATCATTCTAATGTAAACCTTGTTGCAATGACATAAGTCATATAACGAACACTTTTAAATTGGATTATCTGTCTATATCTACTTAAATTTTGCGCATTGATTCTGCGCAACAGTAAACTTTCATGTTAAGTTTAGCGCGGAATATTTACTGATGAAACTTATGTAAGTACTGATACCCATCATAACACCTCACGTACAGCCAGGAAAATTAATTGTTTATCAAATTGACACACTACGTTAACACGAGCGGCACGTTGTCGACGGCAGACGCCAACGCGTCGACGCCTGTAATAGGGAATATGCATGTATATTTTTAATATTTTTATTCGATAGTTTACATCGTCAAATAATAGTAAAAAAAAATTCGACGGCAAAAAAGCAATTTAAAGTACTTAATTTTTTTTTTAATATCCAACCGATCCGGGCGCTTGGTGTGGTGACTTCACAGTCCGTGAAAACAAACAAGCAACTGTCAAGTCAACGTCAAACACTACTTTTTGTAGGAGCGTTTGACATTGACTTGACACTTGTTGATTGACTTGACATTGACATTTTGATTGTTATCCCGGATCGTTACGTCACATCCCCTCTTAGCTTTTCAAGTATTTGAATTACCCAGTTTTTTGGGACTTTAAAAAAAAAATTCTCACTCAATAAGAAATTTTATTCAAAAATATTGATGGAGGCGTAATTCTGAAGTAATATAGTTTATAAAAAAACATTTTTGACCCATATTTAAATCACATGCATATTCCCTATTGGACGTGTCGGCGGCTGACGTCGACGCGTCGACCGCTGTAGTTGGACGCGTAGGTGGCTGGCATCGACGCGTCTCTGTCGTGGGCATCGACGCGTCTCTGTCGTGGGCATCGACGCGTCTCTGTCGTGGGCAACGTGCTGCTCGTGTATATGAGCACATATAGCCATTTCATACTATTGTCAAAGAATGACAGTTGTGATATAAATGTATGGACAACTTAGGTTGGTAGTCAATTATTTTTCCTGACTTTATTTTAAAAGCTATCACTTGCATAATCAGATAATTATAATGAACATTTATTGCTGTATTTTCGTTCTAGGCATCAATTAAACTAGAATGTACTAGAACAAGCCTTAATGTTCGTCCTCCGTTTTGTTGCGAAAATGTGGCACGCAATTATCGCACTTGAGTTTACATTTATGGCTCATAGAGCCAATGATACTAACTATTATCACACAAATATTTTTCTACTACATGTTGCCCGCGACTTCGTCTGCGATCCAGGATGTAAAGTACTTAGTAGCCTACGTCCTTCTCCAGGTCAAGGGCTACCCTTGTGCCAAGTTTCATCCAAATACGTTCAGTAGTTTCAGCATAAAAGCGTTACAAACAAACAAACATCACTTTCGCATTAATAATATTAGTTAGGATAAAATAAAAAATAATTCATTTCGGCGGCTATTTCACCAGTCATAATAAAAATTTTCTATTGTAATAAACTCGCCTTTTTCTTTTGAAGTGATTACTATCGACAAGCAGCAGGTATTTTAATTAACTAAAATATCATATTTATGTATCTTGCGCAAGATCAGTGCCGATATAAAATACAAACAAAGCAGTACAAACCTATTCTACTTTTATAAAATTTTACCTTATTATTTGACATATTTTGGTCCTAAGTTATAAGTTTGGATGCGACTAATATCGCTTTTAGGCGCTACAAAGCTTCAGGAAGATTATTATACCTTGTCTTAGCTTGGTTATATATTGTTAAGCTTATTATAACCAAATTCAATATTTTTACTAATAAATACTTAGCAAAAACGGGACATGGAAAATCGTATTTCATATTAGCAGTCTTTATAATATTATTAGTCTTATGATACGAAGTCGCATTCGATTTTGCCTTTTCAGATTAAAAAAAACTCGCAAAGTAGCGCCTGAACTTAGCAACTTTAATCACAGAACAGTACAGAAGGCGCACTCCCCATTTTATGAAGCTACAAATACGCGGCGGGCTCGTCTTGTCGGGCCAACTCAGTGAGTGTAACGTTGTCAGAAAATATAAGAGTTACGCGATAGAGATGCAACTTCTAGGTGAATATAACTGTAAGTAATTAGCGCTGTGCGACCCGAATTGCACTTTATTGTGTCGTAGCAAGAGTCGCTTTTTATTTAAATGATTTTGCGGAGTGAACCATCTGTACTAATCTGTGGTTTAATACTAAGTTGAAATTGAAACTAGGTGCAACAGTTATCACAGTCACTCATACAGCGGGTATATTGTATAACGCTGTAAGTCTCTCTATGAAGCCATTCTCCGTGGTTTCTCCGTGGACGTCACTCCTCACCTCTCGCTCCAAGTGACGCATATCGTTTAGTGAAACTTGAGAATTAGGAACAATGGCGCTGTTCTTCTCTATGTGTGTGTAGACTTGCATCTTACCGTCAGTGTTCTCAGTCCTGAACACGGTCTGGTCCGCCGCCACAGTGTCACATAGCACGTTGTTCCTGAACATCGGTCTCAGTATCGCGAACTCCCTCTCCTGCGTTTCTTCATCTTTGTATTGACCTATAATTTGTTTAGTGAAGGAGCTATCTAATTCCTGCTTGTAAGCCGGGTCGCTGTACATCTCCTTAACCGACACTATGTTCAGTTTCCCGAAGGACTCCTGCCGCGAGTCCAGTACCTCTGCATTGTTCGTGTAGCTGTCGTCTAGTTGGTCTAAGGTAACATTGGGAGCTCCTTTTTTAACGCTCTGGTTCTTTTTATTAGGTTTTTTCTTGTCAGACAAGAGGACAGTTCTGAGAATGTTGGGCGATTTGGTGGTGGAGGCGAGGGCGATCTTCTTAACTTTAGATACTTCGACGTCTTCGATTTTGATGTTGGGATGATGTTTGTCTTCGAGTTTGACGAGCGGTTTCTTGTCCTCCTTGAGGTCTTTGAGCTTGGCTTTGTGCTCGGTGACGCGGTTCCTGACCTTGTCGTGTATGAGCACGTGTCGGCGCAGGTCGCCGGCCACGCGGAAGCACTTGTCGCACTGCGGGCACTTGTGCGGCCGGTCGCCTGGGGAGAGTTAAAAAAAAAATTAAATGATAATATAACTTGTATGTAAGTATAGATCTGAACTGAATTTCGGTCATGGGGGCCAATCTGAGCGGATACTAGACATCGGCGCAGGAGATATTGATAAAGTAGGTACACAAATGTGTGCGCGAACACAGATGTTCTTGCTCTTCCCTTACACTCGTATCATGTGATGTAAGTACGTCAATGGCGGGTTGTTTAGGACTCAATCAATCTGCCTGCCTTTTCCCAACCATGTTGGGATCGGCTTCCAGTCTTACCGGATGCAGCTGAATACCAGTATTTTACATGGAGCGACTGCTTATCGGACCTCCACAGCCCAGTAACTGGGTAATACGATACCCGTCGGTAAGAGTGGACGTGGCACTACAGTAACACTACCGGTGTGCGTCCTCATGTGGCTGAGCCGGTAGGACGAGGCGCGGAAGGTCTTGTTGCAGTACTCGCACTTGTAGTTCCGCTCGCCCGTGTGTATGCGCCGGTGCACGTTCAGCGAGTACTTGCGCGCGAACTCTTTGCCGCAGAACTCGCATTTGAACATTTTCTGTAACAAGCGTGTCGCGTTTGGGTCAGACTTATCGTTACTTTCATAACTTCATATTTGATTTCTGAATTTTCTTAGCACAAAGCCAGACTCCGGGCTACTAGCCCGGAGTCTGGCTTTGTGCTAGGCTCGCCCCCTATTACATGGGACTTAAACATTTAACTGGCGAAATGTGGGTGTACTACAGGTACACCTCTGCCTAACCCTTCGGGGAATACAGGCGAGATGTTATGTTATGTATAGTATATTTGATTTTTATACATGGTGAGTTTATGTACAGAGATCACTATGACTGCTGTTGTCCCCACCTTGAGAGCTACCTAGATATAGAAATTCATCAAAGTTTTTAAACATACTAAATGATTCACTATAAGCATAATCAGCCTATAATGTTCCCACTTCTGGGACACAGGCCTTCTCTCTTTGAAAGAGATGGACCACAATCCACCACGCGGGCCCAGTGCCGGTTCGTGGAATTTTTGGTTTTCTGACGTGCCGGTTTCCTCACAATGTTTTCCTTCACAGTTTTGAGAGCAGTGGTGACGAAATTAAACATGCAAAGTGCCTGGCTAGGTTCGAACTCACGACCTAAAACTCCCAAGTCGGGGGGGGGGCATTACCACTGGGCCACCATTGCTCTTCTATTTACAATAACGAAACATGAAATTGGTATTCATCCAAATTACAACAAGGGTGGAGTTTTTATCAAAATCAACGCTTAATTAAACTTGGCAATTAATATGATGCAGCGCCATCTACAAGTTGAGTGTTACTTCACACTTCACAGTAAGTAAACGTATATCATTCTTCTTCTTCTTTTCGTGTGGTTAGCGACTAACCTGGTGTCAGAGTTTTAAAGCCGCCCATGGGCCTCTGGCTTGGCTTCACATGCCGTCGAGAAATATCTCTCAGGCATTCCGGTTTCCTCACGATGATTTCCTTCACCGTTTTTAACGCAAGTGATAATTATACAATACGGACATGGATCCGAAGTCAGAGGTGCGTGACTTGGGTTCGAACTTGAGAACTATGACTTGGCAGTCTGACGGTCACACCACTAGGCTACGTATCTTATTTGATAATAAATACTAATAATATTAGTAGTACCTGGTCGGAATGTATGGACACTTTGTGGTACTTGAGGTCGCTCCACTGCCGGAAGTCTCGCCCGCACACGTCGCACTTGTACGGCCGGTCGCCGTTATGCACGCGCTTGTGTATCTGCGGGACAGGCGGACAACATAACTATATTTCTGTGGATATAATATCAACTGGCAAGCTTCAGTTTGTTATATTTATTTATTTAAATCACAATTATACCACCTTAACAGAAGTATATAGCTAGTATAGAACTATACAACGTGCCGCTACAATGGCGACATTAATTTAACACACGGGTAGGGCTAGTGGCCAGTAACCATAAAAATTATAATAAAATAAAATAATTCGTAAATTGAAAAAAAATAATTTTCAAACAAACTAAATAATAAAAACATAACCAAAATTGAGATCAGTCTTTGTAAAAGATTCATTCATGTAGGTACCTACCAGCTGGCTTACGTTCCATCGGTCAAGATCCTTTGTCGGCATAATTTCTAGGAAATTGCGCGGCTTTCCTTTTATTCGCCTACATATGATCCGTGACCCCGGCAAATGAACTCTTCGCTACAGTTCTTTAAGTACAGGTTGCTCCAGGATGGTAATTTAGAAAATTATAAATAAATAATAACATTTAATGAAATTAAAATATTTTCCTAAAACGAATACGCGAAATCGGATACGTGTGTTAAATTAATGTCGTCATGGTAGCGGCACGTTGTATAGCTAGTATGACATTAAAGAAACGAATCAAGTATTTAAAAATGAAAGTTTTAAGAGTTAAAAATAATTATTGGACAGATACGGCTCTATTGAGGATCATGACTTGGTAACTCCCGTACTAGATTCTTCTGGCGAGGTAATTTACTTACTAGTTACTAGGTAAGGAACTTATGACCTATGTATGCTTACCTAACACGTAGTTTACCTGGACAGGTAAACGCGTTTCGATTAAATATTGGAAGTGGATACAGATAAACTAAGAGCTCGCTGTTTAGTACCTTTGTAACCAAAGTTAACAGTCCAAGTTAAGCTTCGCTTTCTGCGGTTATTCAACAGATCGGTGACCGGTACATTACCTTGAGCGCGGCGACGGTGTAGAAGCCCTTCCCGCACTCGCGACACATCTGCTGCTTGCCGCTGTGCGACAGCATGTGGTACAGCAGGCTGTTCCTATAGGATATTTATTTTGTTAGATATTACACAAAAAATATTATCGCACAGCTGGACAAGGTCGGCGTTTCCTACCACTGATGAGAAACACAAACATATTATGGTCTATTTAAATCCGTGTTTCCAATATTGATGTTATTTCCACTTAAACAAACATCAACTTTATGTAAGTGCAAATAAAGTCAATTTTAGACTGATTAGTACCGTTGAAAAAGTCACAAAAAAATATGAAGTTGTAGTGCAAACTAAACTTTAAATGTGTAAGCATTACAGTTGTTTTTCCTAAAACTCGTGTTTGTCTACATGTTTGGAAAAATATTTCGAACGCAGAATATGTCAATGTTTCTCTCGGTACGCAATACACGTACTCAGACGTGGAGCTGCGGACACCAGCTCGATATACCTACAATATAAAATTCCGACATGACGCCGAAATAGGTAACCCAAAACCAGTTTGTTCAGAATTGAACTTTTTGATTGAAAAGAAATTATGTTTTACCCGACTGCCCCAGAAGGAGGGTAATGTTTTTCGAGAGTATGTATGTATGTATGTCTATTTCTTTAGCACGCTCTGTAGCGTAAACGGCTTGATGGATTTTAACATACGAGGTGTCGTTAGGTTCGTCTTAATTGTGATAAAACTAAAAAGCTTGAAATAAAACAAATTATTAAAAAGAAACAAAAAACCCGCCTGCAAAAACGTATAACATAAAAAAGAAAAACAAGTATTATAATCTGTACAATTTTGGTATTACAGGGGAACAAACAAAAGTTACACCATATTTCAGATTATTGGTTTGCCTGTAATACCAAAATTTAAGTTATGCGTTTTTGCAGGCGGGTTTCTGTTTCTTATTTTGGTACAGAGTATCTTAATTTTATTCAGATTATTATATTTTTAAATACAGGAATAATCGTTTCCTGGCAACGGCGGTTCACGGTCACACGCCGATTTTCGGTATAGAGATCGCGCGTTCACTACCCCCCCCCCCCCCCTTGTGATATTTCCCCCCTCCCCCCTTACAAGCCTGACGTGATTATTAGACGATTCCTTAGTAACAAAGTAACTTAGCCTAAACATTACCTGTGCTGGAACACTCGCTGGCACTGCTGGCATTCAAACCGCTTCTGTTTCTTCTTGTCGTCCGATTTGTCGTCGGTCGGCGGCTCGTCGGCCGGCAGGTCGGTCGTGTCGGCCGTGTCGGCGGTGTCCGTCATCGTGCTGTCAGTGAAGTTCTGGTTGTCGGTTGCTACGTCCGTTTCTAAGATCCGTCGGAGAACTTCGTCTGGTAAATGTAAGCAAAATATTTTAAGTGCAAGACAGGGATACGTTTATCGTTGGCATTATAGAATTAATCAATTTAAATAACCTTTAAGCAGCTTGAGGTGATGTGAGTCGTGCGACGCGCCCGCGCAGCACGAAGCGCCACCCGCGCCCTGCGCGTTCGCACTGCGCCCGTACCTGGTAGTAACGAACGCCACGTATAGTACCCAGCTTTTAAAGAAGTATTACAGCTATGCTATGTTAACCGAGACAAGATTAAGTGTTAGGAAACAATCAAGAAAAATAAAACGGTATTTACACAAATATTTCTAGAAAAAAAATGCAATTATAACGAAACAAAAGTTCCATACAGATTTTGTTAAATTGCTTGGAAGTTATAAACAATATTACTGGTTTTTGGAAACTATATTGAAACACGGTTATATGTATTACGGTCCCGGGTTCTCCTGGTGGGCGGTACTCACCAATGCCTCACGCTGTCCTGGTGCGCGTGCCCGTTCTCCACGGTGAGGTGCGGCAGCAAGCTGTGCTCGTAGTGCTCGGCCGGCTCGTCTACGGCCACGTGGATGCCCTCCATCAGGTCCTCAGGCTCGCTGAACTCACCCATGTCTTCCAACTGTAAGGGTGACTGTCATGTGTACTCATATAGTCATAATGTATTGTAAAGATCTTATGTGTGTGTGTGCGCGTATATATGAGAACATAAGAACTAACCCTTGGTTGACTGGTAGAGAATGCCTCAGGCATTAAGTCCGCCTTTGTACCATTTTTTTGTGCGAAAAGTTTAAATAAATAAATAAGACTGTAATCGTACGAATTTAGTGCGTATTCTGGTTACTTTTTTTCCGTAAAATTGGCAGACTTGTACGGTTTTGAAATTGAGAGCTGGTCAAACTCTACTTTAGCTTAACTTAAGGAGACTACTTCAATGAAGCCCGCAAAATTCGAAATTTATTTCGTTTTGTGCAAAGAAATTTTAATTTGGCGGGCTAAAATAATGCTTAAGTTGATAAGTACTCAAATTCAAATTCTCTATTCAGAAACCGGGTGTAAGTGTCTATTTTTTACGCGCAGCAACGCGAAATATCTTATACTACACGCGCGTATACTCACGATTCAATTGTACCCAGTATGCGTTCTCACTTTTTTACTTACTTGTTTACTTACTTTGTTGTTTGCAGATGATACCTCTCTTATTTTTAAAGTAGACAGGAATAGGCAAGATTTTGACGATGTAAACAGTGCACTCTCAATGGTAACGGATTGGTTTACGACAAATAACCTAGTTCTCAATGCCAAGAAAACGAAATGTGTAAAGTTTGCCTTACCGAATGTCAGAAATCTAGGACCCAACATCGTCTTAGATAAAGAAGTGCTTGAAACTGTAAACTCGGCAGTTTTTCTGGGGATAACAGTAGATGCCAAACTTCAGTGGGGCCCACATATATCGAGCGTAGCGGGGAGGCTCAGTTCGGCCGCTTACGCCGTCAGAAAAGTAAGACAATACACTGACGTTGATACTGCTCGGCTAGTCTATTTTAGTTATTTTCATAGCGTTATGTCCTACGGTATTCTGCTGTGGGGTACAGCTGCTGATATTCAAAATATATTTGTCCTACAAAAACGAGCTGTTCGAGCAATTTACCAGCTAGGTGCCAGAGTTTCTCTGAGAGATTTTTTTAAAGATATTGGTATTCTCACGGTGGCATCACAATTCATCTTCGCCAACATCTTATATATTAGGCAAAATATACACTTATACACTAAAAACAGTGATATTCACAATGTTAACACTAGGAATAAGGGCAAACTACGAGTTCCCTTTCACCGACTTCATAAGGTTCATAACTCATTTGTTGGGCTTGGTATAACCTTTTATAACAAGCTACCCTCTCCTTTGCTAGATTTGCCTTATAATGCGTTTAAAGCTAAAGTAAAATGCAACCTTTGTTCAAAGGCTTACTACTCCATTAACGACTACTTAAATGATAAGAGTAGTTGGTTGCTGTGATTAACTCAAGACAATGTTTATGTTCTTTCTCCAGAATTAGCTTACCCACTGACAGGTTATATGAGTTCATATAAATTTTTTATTATTTTTATTTGGACTGTACTTATAGTCAATTTTATTTTAATATTGATTCTAATTTAATTTATTGATGACTCATTACAATGTTTTCTATATGAGTTGTATTGCAATATGTGGTTAGCTAGCGACCTCGACAATGGATAATTATTATTTTTGCCTGAGCAACCGGCAGCAGGTTCGTCATGCTCCCTTAGATGTCACTGCTTGCGGTAGCGTCGGAGGTCGGGTTGTCTCCTTCCCTCAAATATGGCGAGGGGGGTAGTGGCTGATCTTTGCGTTATGCTCGTGAACGGGTGCTGCTTGTGGTGACTGGTCGTCTTGCTGATCTCGGTTTTGTTAATGTTATTTTGTTAATGTTATTAGTAATTCATTTTTATTTATTTACTTCGATGGTCCTAGTTTATCATTTATAACTTCCAGTTGCAGCTATAAATAGCTATATGTAAGCGGGCACGCCCTTTGTGCCTAGAGGCTTTTATTTAGTTAATTTATGTTTATGTTTATATTAACTACTTATTTCTATATACTTGAGTAGGTACATATAGTTCTCGTTTTTTTTTTTATATTATTCTTTTTTTTTTTTTTTTGGTTGGTATATTGGCGTGTGCTAGCTGACATATGGCTAATTAGATTTATGTTTTATGTTGCGTAATAATGTAAATGATTTTGCAAACTTTTGTATAGAATCAAATTTTTCTAACTGAACAGACAGCTGTGCTGCTGGGGAGTTTGTTGCGCCACTTCTTCTTCCCAGCTAAAGCACTAGGAAGTGGTGAAGGGTTGGCGTTTTGGGGGGACTGTCTTATGTAATTTTGACGTTCGAAAAGTGCTGATTCTCAGCCTAGTTTGAATAAATGACTTTTGTTTTTTTTTTTTTTTTGATTTGGTTGCACTCAAATTCTTAAAAACAAAATGGCCAAAATGCAGCAAACATTATTATCTGCTAACTATGTTGTGGAAAATGCCGGGGAGGGCTGATAACTACATACATTTGTAATATGCAATGGAAAATAAAATACACTTCAGATTCGACGACAAATAAAAGTTTTGACAATTATTTCATGCATCGACATCGAGTGCCAAACGGACAGTTAAACTTATAAATGCATTACCTTCATATTAGAATGCGCCTCCTTGATATGTGCTTCGCATTGCTTCTGCTTCCTAAAAGACTTGTTACACTTCCCACAACTATACAAATCCAGTTTATCCAAAGTATCATACAAATCTGCTTTCTCAGCCTCTTGAACGACTGTCGGCGGTTCCTTGTCCATACTTGCCATAGAATACTGAAGCTTATTGTTAGCGTAGGTAAACGTCTTGTCGCTTGTCGTGTATAACACGTGTTTGTCCATGGATTGGTAAATAGTTTTTGGTATAGAATTTTCTAGAGACAGTTCTACTATTGAATCTGGAATTGTTGCTACGTTATCTACGATGCATGAGTTGGTTATCTGCGGAGAAACATAACTAGATTAAACCAAAAATAAAAGTATACTTACATAACATAACATAATCAGCCTATAATGTTCCCACTGCTGGGACACAGGCCTCCTCTCTATGAGAGGGAGTGGGCCGTAATCCACCACGCGGGCCCAGTGCGGGTTGGTAGATGTCACATGTCTTCGAAGTTTTGGTTCTAAGACATGCCGGTTTCCTCACGATGTTTGCCTTCACCGTTTTGAGAGCAGTGGTGATGAAATTATTTACACAAAGTAAAGCGCCTGTCGGGGTTCGAACCTACGACCTACAACTCGTAAGTCGCGGCCGTTACCACTGGGCCACCACTGCTCTCCAAAGTATACTTAACGCCCTTATATCCCACAATCAACTATTTCAGTGGGACTGTAAGTAAAGCTTGACTTAACAATCGTCAACAAAATGTGCAACTATGTCCATCAGAAGATTATTTATTACTTTTTAACCGACTTCTTCAAAAAGGAGGAGGTTTTTTTTTTTTTTTTTGTGTGTATGTTACCCGATTACTCCGCCAATTATGAATAGATTTTGATGATTCTTTTTTTGTTTGGTAGGTCATGCTTCAGAGGTGGTCCCATATAAATTTTATTAATTTTGCTTGCGTAGTTTTTGAGTTAGCTTCAATAATTACGTAGTTTTCCCACTTTGCGATATTGATGACATGTTAATTGACTCCGTCACATAGCAGACAACGGTATACGAATTTGTGTGGGGTAGTTACCACAACTAAAAAGTGAAAAATAAAAACTTTTTCCAAAAAAAAAAACAACCGACTTCCAAAAAAAAGTGAAAAATAACTTTAAATTCGGAAGTCGGTGGCAAAAAACGAAAATTGAAAAGCAAAGACACCGACTTCCGAAATTAAAGTTATTTTTCACTTTTTTTTGGAAGTCGGTTGTTTTTTTTTTTGGAAAAAGATTTGTAAATCCCTATATTACAATCTAGTCAATCACGAGAAGACACGTGTAATTTTTTTTTCAACAATGCTTTTAATCAAGCGTCAACGTTTCGCAACATAATCAGCCTATAATGTTCCCACTGCTGGGAAACAGACCTCTCTGTGAGATGAGTGGGCCCAGTGTAGGTTGGTAGATGTCACATGGCTTCGAATTTTTGGTTCTTGAACATGCCGGTTTCCTCACGATGTTTTCCTTCACTTTCTGAGAGCAGTAAACTTCTTTTTGAGAGCAGTGGTGAAGAAATTAAATGAACAAAGTAAAGTGCCTGGCTGGGTTTGAACTCACGACCTACAACTCGTTAGTCGGACCGATATCACTAGGCCACCACCGCTCAAAATCAAGCGAACCTTATCAATGCCCAGGTCTTGCACGGGGTTCTCGATGATGATGTGCGGCTCGTAGTGCTGCTTGAGGTGCTGGTAGAACTTCAGCTGCTCCTCGCCGTAGAACTCGCCGCACAGCTGGCAGATGAAGATCGGACGGACCTGACCACGGGACAGCGAATAGATATTACCTACTGTAAATTTGTAGTAGTGATTGTGGTAAGTTGATTCGTATTAGGAAGTATAATAATGTAACACCTTATTTTACCTTTACCACCTACTACCTTACTCTCTACTAATAGAGACTACTATCATGGGGTCTCAACTCGAACAAATTATAATTAGTCTTGAAAAAAAGTCATAGATGGCAGCATAAGTAACAATAATGAAATGAACAATCACTAAAAAGCGTTATACGACAAATTTTGGCTGAGGTAATATTAGTAAAGTATTTAGGGGTATGAGGAACAGGGTGTGAAGTTCACTCATCCCCCATAGAAAAGGGAGGATCCTCTTACCAGACGGTTGTTGTGTCTGGCGGGCAACTGCCTAATGATTGATATTGGGTTTTTGTATATATGTTCACTGCACGGTAAACTCTAATTGCGCGATGCAGGATTTATGTGACGTCAGGTCTTCGATGCGTAGTTCGCATGTGGCGATGTAGATACCGCCACATCGCTCCCCTCCGGAAACCGGAGGTCGATAGTGGGCTGAGTCTTGTATCTTGCGATGCTTGCCAGTGCCAGTTGTGGTTCCAGTGAGTCGGAACCGGGTGCCGCATTGTTCGCGGTGGGTCGGAACTGTTTGCGGCGATTGTGGTGATTGATGTGATTGCGGTGGTTCCCCAGTGGCTCATGGTGATGAGGTTGAGGTGATTGAGGTGATTCCCCAGTGGGTCGGGGTGATGAGGCTGAGGGTGATGACCAGGAATGCGCGTTCGCTGCATGCTGGTGGTCAGGATACCCGTTGACGCCTCGGGTGTTGGCTTGACAGTGTGACTCGCCTCACTGAAAGCTTGCGGGAGTGATGATGATGACGTCACGCTGGAGTAGTTGCACGAAGGCTGCGTTGACGTTCATATTCGGGGTCACCAATTTAGGGGTATGAGGAACAGGGTGTAAAGTTCACTCATCCCCCATAGAAAAGGGAGGATCCTCCTACCAGACGGGTGTTGTGTCTGGCGGGCAACTGCCCAATGATTGATATTGGGTTTTTGTATATATGTTCACTGCACGGTAAACTCTAATTGCGCGATGCAGGATTTATGTGACGTCAGGTCTTCGATGCGTAGTTCGCATGTGGTGATGTAGATACCGCCACAAGTATATTGAATGACTATTTCATGAAATCATGACATTTGGCACTTTCATGAACTTAGAGAGTTGTATTGCTGATTCTAATAGTTAATTGATTCAGGCGTGACTTTGCGGAAATCCATTATAAAATACAATAGACGATGATATATTTAGTAACCTATTCCGCTTGACTATTCTTCAAGAGTCATAAAAACCCTGTAAGAAATCGACACGTGTTTCACCTCTCAACGAGGCATCTTCAGGATGACGATTGACCAATTGCAAACCAGAACGCGACGTGTTACCACACCGAGCGCTGGACGCAGAGTCAGAGTCTCTGCGTCCAGCGCTCGGTGTGGTAACACGTCGCGTTCTGGTTTTTATGACTCTTGAAGAATAGTCAAGCGGAATAGGTTACTAAATATATCATCGTCTATTGTATTTTTTTTTGCTGATTCTAATGTTTATAATTCTGTAAATCCATATTTGTTACGAGCGCTAATAATATTTAGATCGACATACAACCTGATACTGACCTGCAAATTGCAAAAAACCTAAGAAAATTTGAATTTCGCGGGCTACCCTAGCGCATCAACCTTAAGGAAAATCAAACAACATTTTTTTTTAATCTACTACTTTACGTAGAAATATAAAAATTGAACACCTAGGAAGAAAAAACGTAAAAAAGGAAGATAAACATCTAGGAGTCTTGCGTAGTATCTAGGCAAGACTCCTAGATGGCGTTGTAAAACTACAGTCTCTGGCAATTAGTGAGACGCTAAGGCTGCCATCTGTTAAAATAATGGAGGAAGAAAAATAGCCAGGTCAATAGCCAGACTTCGGGTGGTGACATTTCTTTGTATGGGATTGGGTATCTGTACGTAGTATTATAATATCTGTGCTACTATCTAATAGAGATGTATGGATGAAAAAGACATGATACATAACCTATGGAGCATAAGGTACACAGTAAAGAGATTCGCGTTGCTGAAGTTTGAGCATAACTAATTTAAAAAGGACATTATTTTTAACGTGTTATTTTTGCCTTCGACAGGCTAAGAAGAAAGAAAGAGTAACGTTTATTTGGACACAGCTTGTGTAACACAAAATACAAATAACAAAATAAAAAAGGGGAAATAATGTGACTCCCGGCTGCGCCAAAAAAGAAGCGAGTTAGTGGATAGACATCCACAGCCCGGTTCCACCCACAGCTATATTTTATGAACATACCTCATGTGTAATATGATGCGTCTCGTCCGGCATGTGCTCCTGCTGCACAAAGTTATCTGGCAGGATCTCCTGCTCCTGCCCGTGGTCCGCGCAGCTGATGCGACCCTCCACGTCCGTGCAACTGATCACCACTATGTCCTGCAAGCCCATGGATAGTTAAAATGTAATTTTTAATATGCTGTACGTCAATATTTTTGTAAAAGGAACCGATTGGTGACAGAAATAGTGCGATTTTTATTGCTTTTGATATGAGAATTTGCTTTTCTGGCAATCATTACTTATTTTTGTATGATACTTAATACATTGTGCTTTAAGAACTTGAACTAATTAAACATTAAAAGTATTTAGTAATAGACATAATTACTTCATACAGTTTTTAATAGGCCTATATAATCTACAACACAACTAGGTACTTTAGCTCGCTACTTCGTCATTTAGGTAATCGATAAACAATATCTATTAGCTTAGTTTCCTAATTACTAGTCACTTTGTTATCAGTTTTAACAGAAAAAGATGTACACAGCTGTGACCAAGAAACAGCTAATAAGGTCAAACGCAGACAGGTGATTTTTGTCAGTGCCCATCTTATATCCTACAACAAACGACTTTGGTCGGTGAGAATTAGTCCCGACTGGAACCGGCGACCGATCGACTAAGTCGTATCCTTACTAATATTATAAATGCGAAAGTAAGTCTGTCTGTTTGCCGCGCTTTCACGCCAAAACTACTGAACGGATATAAATGAAATTTGATACACATATAGTCTAGAGCCTGAGAAAGGACATAGGCTAGTTTTAATGGCGTGAAATCAGACTGATTCGAATTAATGAGACTTTCAGAAGCGTCGAAATCTTGCGGTTTTCTGAAAGTGTCATAGCCTGGGTGTAAATACCTCTTGTTTCTATTACGTCCTAGCCTTGTCTGCTATTAATACCATAACAAACTGACCTGCTGAGGAGTACAGTTCCCATTATTCTTCTTTAGCTTCCTGGATATCCTCTTTTTGTGTGGAAGACTCTTCTTGCTTTGCAGCTTGTGCTGCCCCGGCGATGCTCCCGCGCCGAGTTCTAACACCGGCCCGTCAGAATCAATCATTGACGAATCATCCTGTTGTAAAATGAAAACAATTTAATTTGGCATTTCAGTATTTAAAAACAAATGTCCTTCAATTTATAGTATTAACTCAGCCAAAAGAAATCCACAGCTAGTTTGCATAGTCCTCCCTAAGCATCGTCATACCGATAGGTTTTGTGCTACCTGTAACCAGCAGTTAGGATACCAAAACATATTTAGAATAGCAAGATATTATGGAGCAAGATATTTAGAATAGTTAGATATTTAGAATAGCAAGATACTATGGAGCAAGACATTTAGAATAGTTAGATATTTAGGGTAGCAAGATATTTATGACAGCAAGATTGATCTAAGTAGGAGACAGAAGGAATACCAATCTAAACCTCTACTTGATTGTATATTACAATCATATGTGTGTTATCTTACCTTGAGTGTTGATTTATTCTTATTGAACCAGTCTGCTTCCTGACAGCGCTTCATCTCCTGCAGGGGAGGGAGGGGCGGCAAGGGGGGTACCTCCACCACTATCGACTCTTGTGACTGATCCTGGAAAAAATTTATAATATCCTCATATCCATCACCCTCACCCTTTTTGAACAACTTTTTCAATGTACTTGTATTTATATCTTTCACAAAATCCAACTGCAGGGTTTTTTTAAAGTTTGTCTTTCAAATTATTAATACAAGTATTTGCTTACCATTGGCTGGCCATGGAAGAGTCTCATGGAACTATCAAGTATAATAGATGTGTCCACATCACCCCTCACTGTATGCACCTGTAAAACATATAGTTCTGGTAAGATGCGCAAGCGTCGACATCCGCGTGACTGTTGTTAAACAAAGATATAAACATATAGGTAGAGTTGGAATTAAAAAAAAAATTGTAGTAAAAGCTTAGAAGCTGGTCCACAACAGCATATTAGGTGCTTTGCTAATTATGTTAATGCTTTAATTTGCCACCTCATAGTTCTAATTATAGTTTGTCTATTTTGAGTGCATATTGATTCATTTCAAGAATCTTCAGTTGACATGGTAACAACTCTTTGACAGTTTCAAAATGGGTTCATTTAACATGATCATCGGCCGTGCGTTTTCCTGCCTATGTTGGAGTTGGCTTCCTGTCTAACCGGATGCAGCTTAATACCAGTATTTACATGGAGCCAAAAACCATTGACATAACTTACCTTATGGTGCAACTGTGGCTGCCCCCTAGACTGTTGGGCCGTGATGTGTGCCATAAGTGCCGCCAGCCTGCCTTCTGGATCCATGATCTCATCACTCCATTGTCCTTCAACCACATGGTCACCCACTGACACTTGTCTGTTTAAATACAAAGTCTTTTGTACTAGACACCTTAGCTTTTTGACAAAGTATAAATGTTAAGACATCATTTATGTGTCAGTTTTAGAAGAAACTGGCCGTTAACTTGGCACTGAGGCGAGGTTTGTAAATCCAAAAGCGCGGAAGAACAGTTGACTGTTACTTTTGATGAAGAAACTGACCGTAAGAGTAACAACTACCCAAAGACTACCATCAAATTTATTGAAAACTACCATGTTCTGTAGAAATAGTAGTTTTCTGAGCATTTAGCAAAAGGATAACTGTGGCATTGGACAATTAATCAAGGACATTAAATCGAGATTAAAATAAGCAAAGTCAGTCTTTTACAGCAACAGTAGATTTTTGTTGCATCTGATGATTTTCAATTTTATTTTTTCAGCCTGTAGTTATGTAAAATCTAATGTTTTAACAGCTGGCATGTGGGATATACCTGCATAGTGATGTAGAGTAGGTCTGTGAATGCATGATGGCCACCCTGCCACCCCCATCATCCTGTACATTGAGTGCCAGGGCATTGCCATCCACATGAACTGTCTGTGGACAAATGTATAACACCGGTTAAATAATTAACCTCTTTTCTTCGCCCTCAGTGGTGTTGTTTAGCATGTTTATTGGAACACAGCATAAAAATACAGCTCCCTATTATTTTGATTATGGCAAATGGTGATGGCAATGGCATTTTCTTTGTCAGAAAGGGGTTGTATTAGAACACTTGTTGGTCGAAAAAGATCCAGAATTGAAGGCAGATTCACTAAATTAACAGCAAACAATTAGACAAGATTGAAGCTAATTTGATAACATAATGGCTAATTTATAAAATTGTATCAACATACCTGATCAGCTGGGTGGGAAGTTATATAGTGCGTGACGGTTTCATCCATTGTGACAATATATTTGTTCTTAAGCAGCCTCCGCTACATTGGATACATACATACAATAAAAGTTCACAAGAGAAACTTCTTTCATCTTTCGTTTACAAAAATTGTGGTTAGGTTATTTGACAGCTGTATTGCTTACGCTCAAGGTCACAAATTATTTACTTATTTTTATTAGTATTACGTTATAACTAATCTATATTATTTTTCGTACGATAACTCAAAACAATATAAAACCATCTTTCATTTTATTACGTTAGATTATAATATCTTAAAAATTCTTTTCACTTTACAAACAAAGCCCTACCCTACCCTAGACTAGGATTTTTTTCTATAGTGTTGGGAAAAGTTGGGTCAAGTTGTAATGGGGAGCTGTAGTGTAAACTCAATGCGTTGCGCATAAACGATTTTTGTCGATAGTTTAGAATTGAACATTACATAAAACATCGTCCATAAGCCCTTAATAATCATCATCATTTGAGCCGAAAGACATCCACTGCTGGACATAGGTCTTCCCCAAGCACCGCCAGTTCGACTGGTTATGCGCTTCTTGCATCCAGCGGAATCTTGCAGCCTTCACCAGGTCACCAGATCATCGGTCCCTGGGGGGAGCCCTTCCAACGCTACGTCCTTATTCAGATAATTGAGTCAGTAACGTGGTGCAGGAGCATTCTTTTCTCAGAACCTCGAATTTCCAATCCTGCTTGGATTGAGAAAAAAAACTCTTGGACTCGGCTAAATAATTGATTTAATCGACTATTGAGTTTAAATTTTTCACGTGACATCTCTTACTCACTGACAGATGACTGATGACAGCAAAAAGCAAAAACATTTGTTGTTGTATGAATGGCCGTGAAAATGAATCAAAATTAAAATTACCATTCGAGTGTATTTGTAATTGCTGCATTGTGTTTAAGTTTATTATAAAAAGATATAAGTTGTGTATGTTCTTGTTAAAATGTTTCGCAACAAATTAAGGTCTTCTCTTATTTGTAGAAATCATGACGTAAGTATTACAATAACCTCTGACATCAAAATACTTTCAGTTTAAGCCTTGGGCCTCTATAATGAAGTGTAATGCTCTTAAGGGATGTTACAAGGTTTAAGCTAAAAGATAGAAGGACTATGCTAGATGCTAGAATGTCAAAATGATGCGGGTTTAAGTTTTGCGCAGTAATCAGCTGGGTATCTTATTCTATGTAACTATTAAGTTTCAGAGGTGCAAACATACAACTAAACTCGATGCTATTAGAGAGAAACTTCGCGAAGGCCCCAGTCTAGTTGATTTTGTGGCAGAAGACCGTCCAAAGGACTGGGAGGAGTATGAGGGAAAGCTGAAGAGAGAGAAGGGTGAAGCAGCGCGACTGAGGCTGCCCCCCTGGCTGAAGACGACCATACCAACTGGTAAGACCATCTTTAATTTGCTTAAAAACAAACCTTTCGTTTTCGAAAACTGATATTAATTTTGTATCTTAGGTTGTTGATTGTTATAGTAGAACTTATTGTTGATGGAATCTTTTCAATAATGTACACAGTAAGTACAACATTATCATTTGGATTAGTCATTAATAAAAACTGTGTAATTGAAGATTGAGAAAAGATTTCTTAGTGGGCCTTATCATAATTCTTTATCAATGTTATGCTAGAGTCAGTATAATAACATGTGGTATTAAATTTTGAGATGACTAGTTGATTCTCTTTCCATAAGTTAAAGTCGTTATTTCCCTGACAACAGTTATGTTTAAAAGCCATATGGGGCCTGCTTTCTGCTAAATATTTTTATCAAAAATAATTGGAATCTTCAGATGCTTACAAAATGTGAGTTTTATGGCAATAAACTTCTCATTTATTCTAAAAATATTGAACCACTAGCTGTGCCCCGCGGTTTCACCCGCGTAAGTCTCGATCCCGTGGGAATATAGGGATAAAACTTATCTTATGTCCTATTCCAGGTCATGATCTACCCGTGTGCCCATCCTCTCTTCTCTTCTCTAGAGTAGGGAACGTCGCGGCGCGGCGGGGTGGCGCCAGCGTCGAACGGTTCGCGTATTGCAGTTTCATACTCGTGATAACTTCGAAATTAAATGTCCGATTCGAATTAATTAAAAATTATTTTACTGCTACATAAATACCCTTGATGTTAAAACTATTTATTTGAATAAGAATTAATATTATTTTGATAAAACTCCTTCGCGAATAATGCATAAAGGACATTGACCATCCATATATGGGAGTTGGACCAAGTGCTGCCCAGAATGGACACATAGTGCATTATGTTCCTTGGGCTTATACTAGTCTGTACACCAAAGCTCAATAAAATCTATCCAAGTAGTTTCGAGAAAAACGAATTTTTGTTGAGCATTTTTAATTGATGAATACCAATCAACCGGTGGCGCATTTGATTAAATAATGACAGTAATTATGTTAAAAAACACATTATTATTTCATTTGTATGCATATCATTTACATGTTAAATATTTTTTACTGACCATCCATTTATGGAAGCTGGGCCAAGTGCTGCCCAGAATAGACACATAGTGCATTATGTTTCTTGGGTCTAGTCTGTACACCAAAGATCAATAAAATCTATCCGCGGAGTTTTGAGAAAAACTATTTTTTGTTGAGTATTTTATATTGATGAATACCAACCAAACGATGGCGCATTTTATTAAAAATAATGACAGTAATTATGTTAAGCAATACATTTTTATTTCATTTTTATGCGTATCATTTTCATTTTAAATATTTTTTTACTGACCATCCATTTATGGCAGCTGGGTCAAGTGCTGCCCAGAATGGACACATAGTGCGTTACGTACCTTGGGCTTATACTAGTCAGTAAACCAAAGCTCAATAAAATCAATCCGAGGAGTTTTGAGAAAAACAATTTTTAGTTGAGTATTTTCTATTGATGAATACCAACCAACCGATGGCGCATTTTATTAAAAATAATGACAGTAATTATGTTAAACAACACATTTTTATTTCATTTTTAATGATATCATTTACATGTTAAATATTATTTACTGACCATCCATATATGGGAGTTGGACCAAGTGCTGCCCAGAATGGACTCATAGTGCATTACGTTCCTTGGGCTTGTACTAGTCTGTTCACCAAAGCTCAATAAAATCTATCCGCGGAGTTTTGAGAAAAACTATTTTTTGTTGAGTATTTTTTATTGATGAATACCAACCAAACGATGGCGCATTTTATTAAAAATAATGACAGTAATTATGTTAAGCAATACATTTTTATTTCATTTTTATGCGTATCATTTTCATTTTAAATATTTTTTACTGACCATCCATTTATGGCAGCTGGGTCAAGTGCTGCCCAGAATGGACACATAGTGCGTTACGTACCTTGGGCTTATACTAGTCAGTAAACCAAAGCTCAATAAAATCAATCCGAGGAGTTTTGAGAAAAACAATTTTTAGTTGAGTATTTTCTATTGATGAATACCAACCAACCGATGGCGCATTTTATTAAAAATAATGACAGTAATTATGTTAAACAACACATTTTTATTTCATTTTTAATGATATCATTTACATGTTAAATATTATTTACTGACCATCCATATATGGGAGTTGGACCAAGTGCTGCCCAGAATGGACTCATAGTGCATTACGTTCCTTGGGCTTGTACTAGTCTGTTCACCAAAGCTCAATAAAATCTATCCGCGGAGTTTTGAGAAAAACTATTTTTTGTTGAGTATTTTTTATTGATGAATACCAACCAAACGATGGCGCATTTTATTAAAAATAATGACAGTAATTATGTTAAGCAATACATTTTTATTTCATTTTTATGCGTATCATTTTCATTTTAAATATTTTTAGTGACCATCCATTTATGGCAGCTGGGTCAAGTGCTGCCCAGAATGGACACATAGTGCGTTACGTACCTTGGGCTTATACTAGTCAGTAAACCAAAGCTCAATAAAATCAATCCGAGGAGTTTTGAGAAAAACAATTTTTAGTTGAGTATTTTCTATTGATGAATACCAACCAACCGATGGCGCATTTTATTAAAAATAATGACAGTAATTATGTTTAACAACACATTTTTATTTCATTTTTAATGATATCATTTACATGTTAAATATTATTTACTGACCATCCATATATGGGAGTTGGACCAAGTGCTGCCCAGAATGGACTCATAGTGCATTACGTTCCTTGGGCTTGTACTAGTCTGTTCACCAAAGCTCAATAAAATCTATCCGCGGAGTTTTGAGAAAAACTATTTTTTGTTGAGTATTTTCTATTGATGAATACCAACCAACCGATGGCGCATTTTATTAAAAATAATGTCAGTAGTTATGTTAAACAACACATTCTTATTTCATTTTTATGCATATCATTTTCATTTCAAATATTTTTTACTGACCATCCATTTATGGCAGTTGGGTCAAGTGCTGGCCAGAATGGACAGATAGTGCATTATGATTCTTAGGCTTTACTAGTCTGTCCACCAAAGCTCAATAAAATCTATCCGAGGAGTTTTGAGAAAAACTATTCTTTGTTGTGTATTTTTTATTGATGAACACCAACCAACCAATGGCGCATTTTATTAAATAATGTCAGTATTTATGTTAAACAACACATTCTTATTCCATTTTTATGCATATCATTTACATTGTAGTGTAAAGCACTTGTCAATGCATATTCAACGAGTCCAAACACGACGGTGCTGTCTTGTTTGGTTGAGGAGTTCCTATCGGTACCTTCCGGCTCCATCACCAGACCCTCGATGCAACCTTGGGCTATACTACGTAATTATCAAGATAAAGCCAACGAGTTCAAACACGATGGTGCTATCTTGTTTGGTTGAGGAGTTCCTATAGCCACCTTCCGGCTTCATCATCAGACCCTGGACACTGCCTAGTATAAGGCAATTGTCAGTGCATATTCAACGAGTCCAAACCCGACGGTGCTGTCTTGTATGGTTGAGGAGTACCTATCGGTACCTTCCGGCTCCATCACCAGACCCTGGATGCAACCTTGGGCTATACTAGGTACTTATCAAGACAAAACCAACGAGTTCAAACACGATTGTGCTATCTTGTTTGGTTGAAGAGTTCCTATAGCAACCTTCCGGCTCCATCATCAGACCCTGGACACTGCCTAGTGTAAAGCACTTGTCAATGCATATTCAACGAGTCCGAACTCGATGGTGCTGTCTTGTTTGGTTGAAGAGTTCCTATGGATACCTGCCGGCTCCGTATAAAGGCAATAACTTTTTAACCCTGGGACCGATTTTTTTTTTTTAATTTTTGTATGTATAAATTGATGCAAGGAACCATTTGAAAGCACTCCCATGGCTGGGCAGCATTTGGTCCAAATTGGTCAATATCCTTTCGAACAAATTTGATTACCATAAAAAAGGTTATAGTGAGTCAATCTTAAAAGATCACATATGCTGTCGAAGACATATGCTGTCGCGGACGTTTTTTTTTGAACTTTTAATGAGGAACAATTCCATGTTGCATGATATTTACGTAACATAAACCGTTTACGCAGCGCACGCAACGGAAGCTCTCAAAAAGGAATATTTTTTCCCGTTTTTTCAACATATTTCATTTATGCTCCGCTCCTATTGGTCGTAGCGTGATGTTATATAGCCTTTAGCCTTCCTCGATAAATGGTCTATCCAACACAAAAATAATTTTTCAATTCCAACCAGTAGTTCCTGAGATTAGCGCATTCAAACAAACAAACAAACTCTTCAGCTTTATAATATTAAGTATAGATATAGATGTGTTTTGACAATCTATTTTCAATGATTGCATGATTTATTGATAAGTTTCGTATTCTAGCTAGATCTTTAACTAAAAAGACAGTATGAGAACTGATACTCGTGGATCAATCCTGATCATCTGTATTCAATCAGTTCAGTTCAATTCAGTTGTATTCTTCCAGGGTCAAAGTTCACAGAGATAAAGAAACAGCTTCGTGAGTTGAAACTCAGCACAGTATGTGAAGAGGCTCGCTGTCCTAACATTGGAGAGTGCTGGAGTGGGGGCAAACATGGCACTTCTACGGCAACTATTATGGTAAGTTTACAATCAATCTTCCTAGCCTTTTTCCCAACTATGTTGGAGTCAGCTTCCAGTCTAACCAGATTCAGCTGAATACTGCTATTTTAAATGGAGCAACTGCCTATTTGACCTCCACAACCCAGTATCTGGGTGATATGATACCCCTTGGTAAGACTCGAACTACAATATTAAGTACTGGACTGGACTATAATGGTAAGTTTACATTACTTCAAAGTATATTAAATCAGGTTACAATAAGGACTGACCTAAAATGAAGTAGCTTGGGCCAAACATAAATAAAAAGGTACATTAGAAATGATTCTATCAACATCTCTTACAAGAGCAAGTATCATATTCATTGTATGTGTGTGTGAACTGCATAGAATAAATCCCTGGATAAGCTAACCTCTCATGATTTGACATGGTTTTGAGTCAAGCCGGCCCCCAAACACGTCGCCCTGCTGGTTTCTGTATCCTCCCACCATACAAACCAAGAATTCTGATTAGATCTATTGCTGACACTCACTTGAGTAAAATCACAGGCCTGCAGTTGTGATACTTTGCAAGTTAAAAGCACTACTGTTTGTTATATCAGCTGATGGGTGACACATGTACCCGCGGCTGCATGTTCTGCTCGGTGAAGACGTCGCGCGCGCCGCCGCCGCTGGACCCCGACGAGCCGCGCAACACCGCGCACGCCATCAACCAGTGGGGGCTCGGGTACATCGTGCTGACTTCCGTTGATAGAGATGGTAAGATTACAAGCGAAAAAATACAGGAAACTGGTGCTTGCACACTCTCAAAGCTGTGCCACTTTTATAAAGGAGCCATGAGAATTGCGCGAGATTTTCACAATTCCTCAAGGTTCTTATCTATCCTGGTGTAACACACTCGCAATCACAACTTGGCTACATTCATTGTGCTGAAAAACTTACGACCTGTGAAGTCGGTCCCACATTATTTTTCCTTCAACCTCATTATTTTTCCACATTCTTAGTGTGAATAAAAAGAATATAAATTGGTAAACACTTTGTGCATGAATTTTACAGATTTACCCGATGGTGGATCAAATCATCTTGCTGAAACTGTAAGAGAAATCAAAAAACAGTAAGTGCACAGTATTATAATAATCACCTCGAAATATAACTTACAATTTTATAATATCTAATATGATATGCACATCTAGCACATCTAGGGTATTGCTTCATTCGTACAGTCAGCGAGAAAAGTCAATTACCACTTCACTTTTTAAATCTTATTTATTGAGATAAATAAAAATTTAATTAAAAGACACCAAATAAATTGACCAACCAATAAATAGACCAACTCCAAATAAATTGTGATAAGGTTAGGACAGCGATGATGAAATATTTAAATAATTAAAATTGGAACATACAATATAAAAGCAGAATACTATGTATCTATTAATTGTGATGAATTGATGACACATGGATGATGATTTCTATTAGCAGCAGTGTTAATCGACTTTTGTTGCTGACCGTACCAATGGTTCTAAGTATTTTTAGAGTTAAATATAGAATGTACTTAAAACTGTTCAGGAACAAGGACATCCTGGTAGAATGCTTGGTGCCAGACTTCAGGGCGAACCGCGAGTGCGTGGCGACCATCGCGGACTGCGGGCTCGATGTGTTCGCGCATAACATCGAAACCGTCGAGCGCCTGACGCCGTTCGTGAGGGATCCGAGGGCTGGGTAATACTTGCATTTTATATTAGTAGAGAAATTAGTTTATATACCCAAATGTACCCATATGTATTCTATTTGTTAACTTAAGGCTGCGCTAGTAGATGGCTTGAATTCGTTCGTGAGCGTGGCGAAAAAGCTTGCATAGAGATGTCATACTCCTGTTATAAATTCACACTCAAAGTTGCGTTGAATTAGTGTTAAAATGCGGATCTTTCGAGGCTCATATCTTTCAGATTACTTTTTATTTCACTATTCCGCTTACGTTCACGCATCGATAAGACAATTTGGACGTATGCTGCCCAAAAGGAATCGTCCAAAACGTATGAATGGGAAGGATTATTACTACCGCATCCTTAAAACATGTTCTATTTGTGACTGTGTTTCATCCAAATCTGTTCACCTGCACTTTACATTGGTATCACTCAATAATCCTAAACTGTCTATCCTCAGCTACCGCCAAACCCTGAAGGTCCTGCAGACGGCCAAGGACGTCAACCCCGACCTGATCACCAAGTCTTCAATCATGTTAGGACTGGGTGAAACTGACGAGCAAGTGGAACAGACTATGAAAGGTCAGTTATCTTTACTAGTTCTAAAATAATACAAAAAACATTACCCTCCTTCTGGGGCAGTCGGGTAAAAATTATCATACGCCTCAAAACTGTAGGCCCAATATGGCAAGATTTTTAACGCGTTTGGATGAATGAAAGTCAAGATTTTACCGATTTTTATCCAGACTGTTTCGACGTTCCAAACACGTTAAAACAGTCTGAATTAATATGGGTAAAATATTGACTGGGTCGTAGTAAAATAAGCCCTATAAAAAGGCTAACAGTACCATTTAGAAATTCTTTACGAAGTTTGTTTTCTTCTTGTATGTTTTAATCGATTATTCCCGATGACCACCACTCGCTTGGCCACCACTGGGGGACAGCGAAACAACTTTTAAAATTTTCTCGTTGTCCACCACTTGGGGGGACAACGAAACAACTTTTAAAATTTATTCTCGTTGTCCACCACAGTGTCACAACTTTCTAAATTATTTCCATTCGCCACCACTGGTGGCGGATATTGTCGTTATTGTTGTTATCTGGAGTCTCATTGTATGGACAATAAGGTAAACCAACAAAGTCAAGTAATTTCGACGTTTTAGAGAGTTTGTGGTTAAATCGTGTGGCGTTAAATGGAGTTTACACTGTATTGTATTGTGATATTTATTAAGTATAGTGTATTGTTACTAATTATAACCGGCTGTGAAAATATTGTGTCGGTTAATTACTCACTTCCATAAAAAATAAGCAATCAAAGCTTTAATAAGTAATAGGATGATTTTTTTAAATTTGAAAACATTTATTAGGTAATAGGTAAATTTAATAAGTCTTATATTCTTTCATCAACTATGAAAGAATATAAGACTTTATTAATTATCTACCATATAAGTTAAGAAATATTTATATTAGTCTCAACCTTAGCATTATCCGCTAAAAAACCAAATCCGTATAAACATCAAGCAGCCCGTAAGTGTAGTATCCTTTACTGGTCGATAAAGAAAATAATTTAAATTGATGGCCAGTGGGAGTTGGATCAAAAGTTGTACCATTGTCCCCCAGCGGTGGCCATAGGGAACGTTTCAAAATCCGTGTCGCTCTCCACCAGTGGTGGCGAATGGTAATAATTTAGAAAGTTGTGACGCTGTCCCCCAGTGGTGGACAACTAGAATATTTTTAAAAAGTTGTTTTGTAGTCCCCCAGTGGTGGACAGCGAGAATAATTTTTAATAGTTGTTTCGCTGTCCCCCAGTGGTGGCCAAATAAATGTGGCCATCGGGAATCATCGTTAATCGATTATTCCCGATGACCACCACTCGCTTGGCCACCACTGGGGGACAGCGAAACAACTTTTAAAATTTTCTCGTTGTCCACCACTTGGGGGGACAACGAAACAACTTTTAAAATTTATTCTCGTTGTCCACCACAGTGTCACAACTTTCTAAATTATTTCCATTCGCCACCACTGGTGGCGGATATTGTCGTTATTGTTGTTATCTGGAGTCTCATTGTATGGACAATAAGGTAAACCAACAAAGTCAAGTAATTTCGACGTTTTAGAGAGTTTGTGGTTAAATCGTGTGGCGTTAAATGGAGTTTACACTGTATTGTATTGTGATATTTATTAAGTATAGTGTATTGTTACTAATTATAACCGGCTGTGAAAATATTGTGTCGGTTAATTACTCACTTCCATAAAAAATAAGCAATCAAAGCTTTAATAAGTAATAGGATGATTTTTTTAAATTTGAAAACATTTATTAGGTAATAGGTAAATTTAATAAGTCTTATATTCTTTCATCAACTATGAAAGAATATAAGACTTTATTAATTATCTACCATATAAGTTAAGAAATATTTATATTAGTCTCAACCTTAGCATTATCCGCTAAAAAACCAAATCCGTATAAACATCAAGCAGCCCGTAAGTGTAGTATCCTTTACTGGTCGATAAAGAAAATAATTTAAATTGATGGCCAGTGGGAGTTGGATCAAAAGTTGTACCATTGTCCCCCAGCGGTGGCCATAGGGAACGTTTCAAAATCCGTGTCGCTCTCCACCAGTGGTGGCGAATGGTAATAATTTAGAAAGTTGTGACGCTGTCCCCCAGTGGTGGACAACTAGAATATTTTTAAAAAGTTGTTTTGTAGTCCCCCAGTGGTGGACAGCGAGAATAATTTTTAATAGTTGTTTCGCTGTCCCCCAGTGGTGGCCAAATAAATGTGGCCATCGGGAATCATCGTGTTTTAATTAGTGCAAATACCCGCGAAAAGTATTGTAAACCATCTGAAATGATTGAACTACTATAACTTTTTATAAAATACATCAAACTACTCAACAGATCTACGCGAGGCGGGCGTCGACTGCGTAACCCTAGGCCAATACATGCAGCCGACCAAACGTCATCTCAAAGTCTTTGAATACGTCACGCCGGCCAAGTTCAAGGAATGGGAAGAGCGCGGCACCGAATTGGGATTCCTATATACAGCCAGTGGCCCACTGGTGCGGTCATCGTATAGGGCGGGAGAGTTCTTCATCTCCAGCTTACTTAAAGATAGGAAGGCCAAAAGCTTGTGACCCGAAGCTTAGTTTATTTGTATTTTATATGCAAAGTAAATGTGGTTTTTAGCAGTGTTGTAGGTCTTTCAGATACATATCTTGAGCTATGACACCAATTGTTGTTTTCACCAATTTTAATGCACTATTGAAATTTTCATTTACGAGTTCGACTCGCGACGAATATGGAGCGCCGTTCGAGTTCAAAACAAGTCAGGCAAACCCGTATACACTAACGATTAGTGACACAATTACTTGACAAATATTTGAACTGATGTTTAGCAATAATGCGGGCGACGATTGTGCACTTGCGTACAAGTAATCTATTCACTTTTTTAGTAGTTCAAAACAATATATTTTCATGACTTTTACACTCTTGTGAGCATTCTTTAGTACTAACTACCTTGTAAGTTAATATTCTATCGGCACTATTAGGTATAATTAATAGTCAGACGATAGTTTCATTTCATTATGTTGACCAAAGCTATACTTAATGATCATAAAGTTGAACACAACCTATGTTTCTAAAAATATTTTTTTTTACATGACATGGGATTGTGTTTTTTTTTAATTTAACATCAATGTTATATTTCTGTATACTGCGTTCGCGATTTAGTTTTCAAACTTGTAAACACTAGTGTTGTAAAACAACTTTAATACCCACACAAAAAGTTCAGTTTGCGCTAACATTTTTATGTCTTTTTCAATAGTACTAGTCAGTCTGAAATGAACTTAATTTACATTGGCTTAACGTTGATATTCGTTTTACGGCTGATTTCATCAAAGTCAGATATCTTTTATCCGTGGAATAAAATTGTCATCTGACAGTTTTCGTATGGAAAAAACTGTCAAAAATTCAAAATTTATTCGCAGAATAAGTCTTATACTCGGTATAAAAGATTGGTGAAATTCGCCCTAAATGGAACATCAACTGGAAACAAGAATTTGAATATACTGCACATGAATTGTTTCCTTCACATAAGACTCGTTAAAACCACTGCTGCAGCACCTAACATTGTTTCATATTGTGTATATTATAGATCTGTATAATAGCGCTAGCCAATCATTCTAGTTATTTATTGTAAACAAGCTTTTTGTTATTGTTAATAAATATATTTTGTCAATTATTTCATAAGTTTTCTTTCCTCACACTATAGTTTTAATATAGGTGTACCTACCACAATCACGTTACGTTGAAGCTGAATACTTTTTTTGATTGAACAAACCAACTCCGTTTGTTCACAAAGCAGTACATGGTTTGATATTGCCCGTATTTGCAATTTGGCCCTAAATTCAGCGGTGGTGAATGTACTCACATAAAAATTCACTAATTTGAACCTTATCTCAACTAAGTAAGGCTTAATTTATTTTCTCTTTATTTCATTTTCTACACACATAAATTATATTTTTTAAATATGAGAATAAAAAAATATATAAAAACATTTAAAAATATAAAAAATAGTAGCCCACCGGTATCGGCAACAGGGTCCAAGCTACCGGCGGTCAGGGCCCCAGAGAGAGGAACCTCCTAACAATGCGCAATGCGAGCCGTGTCCAGGAGTACCGCTTTCTGAATCATGCCCTTAATCCAGCTGCCCAACGAGAGCCTCCTTTGGTGTTGGTCGAGGCTCTTGGCAATTAAGCCATTTGCTGATACGACTATCGGCACAATGATCGCAGAGTCCACATGTCGACAACCTCGTGAGCCAAGTCAAGATACTTGATTTGTTTATCTTTCTCGGCCTTCACGAGGTTCCCGTCATGGGGACCGTTATGTCAATGATCATTGCGCGCCGCTCTGTTCGATCCACCACCACTATATCAGGCTTATTGGCAACAATGGCCCTGTCAGTGATGATGGATCGATCCCAGTACAATATGATATTTCCATTTTCGAGAACTGCGGGTCGGGCACGTACGGCACTTCCGATTCCACTATGCTGTATTTCAGAGCAAGTTGCTGATGGATAATCCTGGCTACAAGGTGGTGTCTATGCAGGTATTCTCCGTTAGCTAGCTGAGAACATCCGGAGATAATGTGACGGATTGATTCTCCCGGTCGGTGGCATGCCCGACAGATGTCAACCGTGCCGTCCTTCACAATAAATCTCCGGTAATTGTTCGTCATGATAACTTCGTCCATAATTGCACAGACAGAACCTTCGGTTTCCCCAAAGAGGTCACCGAAACGCAGCCAGGCTACGGACGCTAGTAGATCTACATCGGGTCCATGCAGGGCCCGGAAAAAGCGTCCGTGGAGCTCCTTACTCTGCCATACCTCCCTGAGATCGTTAGTGTCAAACCGCGACCACATCTCGATGCATTCCCACGTCGGCTTCTAGGAAATATTCCCTGAGACTGCATATCTCGCGATTGTGGAGGGTCTTAGCATTTAAAAAGCCTTTATTTATTCAAGAACACCAACAGCATATACATTCAACATTGCTTGTTAGAGTTGTAAAGAACACCTACAGCATATACATTCAACATTGCTTAATTCAGATGGTCAGAGAGTCGCACGACAACACAGAAAAACTTTTCTTCACTTTTATCTCTACGAATACAAATCATAGTTTGTTTGTGGAGATATCAATTAAGGTAACAAGAGCAAGGCGTTGTCATACCCTCGAGTTAGCGGCAGGAACATGTCCACCCACAACAATGAAACAACTCACCGCATACAAAAATGCACTTTTATTCTAAAAAGCTGGTTACGAACGCATCAACATAAATTCCTCAATGGCCGAACTTGTGCCTCATCTGCAGCTCCATCGCCTGGTTGAAGCAGCCCGGCTTCCGAGCGGCCTTAGCGATGACGTTAAAGTTGCTCACGCTGTATTGCAGCGGCTTGTACGCGATCGTGACTACGTTCGACAGTTTGTTGAAACTTACGTTCGGGTTGGATATTGAGTTCTGAACTTGTACTCGCACGTACTCCATTATGTAGCATTGTGGTGTCTGGAAGAACAGCATGTGCATCGTGTGAGTAATTCAGTTTGACTTTTCGGGACTAAAAAATGTGCCAATAGGGGCAGTTTTTTTTTTTTGCTTTGATTCAGTGTCTGAGCTCTCCTAGCCGGTTCTAGAATAATTGGTATAGCGACATGCTCGGATTTTTTTACAGGAACATTGACTAAAGACAGGAAGGAGACGTCATAGTCACCTTTGGAATGTTAAAGACATTGTACCCATATAGTGAAGCCAGAAGCTCAAGTACGGCTGATATAACTTGGCAGTTCTGAACTTCGCGCAGAGGGCTGCGCAGTAACATTTTTTAGGAACCAAATGGTGACATGAGGCGAATGTGTGTGAGAGAACATGCGCGAAAGTTATATGCGCCTATGTTCAGACCTGCCACGTTATATCGGCCGTATTGCAGTAGCTGCATGTAAACGACTCATTCCGTATGATTCACACTACGGATAGGCGTAGTATCTAATAAGTACCCGAACTCCACTCGTTCTTACACCTCGCCCCTTCAAAATTTGCATTACGTTACTCACCCTTAGCTTTAACTCTTTAGTCTTCTGGAAAAGCGAAAAGTCACCATCTCTATGATCAACTATAATGCTGCCGGGAGCATCGACGCCGAACTCCCATATTTCCCCCAACACGCCGTGTGTCACCGACAGAAGGACACAGAGTACAAACAGTGTCCGTGGTTCCATTGCTCACAGTCCACTAGAAGCATCAGTGATGACGATTCGACGCACCAAACCTTTACAATTTCATTTTAATCCAACTCTGTAATTCCTTTAGCGATACATAGGTACGTTAATTTCAATATCTACTTTGTAAATGTGTGGCAAATTGTTTAACGTATACTGAATGCGCTAATATAATTGATTTGTTCAATTAAGTAGTTTTACGCTTCATCTTGTTAAAAATTGTTCGGTTCTAGGCTCTCGTATGTTAATGTGTGAGTAACAGTGTGAGCAGAGCATTCTTAAAACCTAGAAATTTAATATGAAGAAGGACGTCTTTGCTTTTACTATTTCGTTTACTTACTAGAATTAAAGTTTCGAAACCCTTAACGTAATGACAGTCTCAAACATTTCTATTATCGACATGCGCCTCCATGAAGGGTAGGTAGAGGCTACCACTATAATACAAAGTGTGCAAAATTAGTACATGCAATTGCTTTCCATGTTTGCATGTGCAATTATACTATTTACTAAAAATACATTTTCTTTTGATTGCTTTTACATTTTGCCATGATTATGAGTGGTATAATGCGACAAACATTATGCGACATTAGAACCATGATTATGGATTGCATTGAAAAGATATGTCATCCACACAGGGTGAAATTAACTAAGGCCCCTATGGTTGGTTATCCATAGAGATTTAAAAGAGATTAGTTAATAAGGTGTCGGTATCCCAATGGCTTACCTATACCCTATTGGGGACCCATACCTACGTAGGTTCAGATCACAGTAGGTGTCAGAATCACAAGGATGCACACTAAGTTTAGACGATGACTCGTCCTGCAACGCCCCAGTTAGATGGCCCGCCGACCTTAAAAGGCAACTGACACGTCTGACACAGATTGGATGCGAAACTCGGAGAATTGGGTTTTTTGAAACTTGGTTTCAAAAAACCTCGTAAAGGAACTTCGTCCCAACCGGGTGTCCCAGGACACCTCGACTGTTTTTGTTATGCCGGCGCCAGACATAGCAACAATATTTGATCACATGTATGAACACATGTGTGGCAGGGGTGTTTGGGTATTTCATCAAAGTTTGATCACATATTTCAACGTTGCCATATGGTGTGCATATATAAATGCCGGCGCCAGACAAGGCAACAATATTTGATCACATGTATGATCACATGTTTGACACATGTGTGGCAGGGTGTTTGGGTATTTCATCAAAGTTTGATCATTTATATCAACTTTTCCATTCGGAGTCGGTTTTTCTAGCGCACATCAAAGCGTTTAAAGTTCAAATGTGTGCGTAGCGCGTTCAAATTTCAAATGTGTGCGTAGCCTGCAAGCCCAGTGCCTCGTAAATAACTGACCGGAACGGTCGCTTTGCTCAATCGCAAGATGGAATGAAGCAACGAGTGCCCTAGAATGTACTGAGTTGCTTGAAGGAGAACCATGTATTTATGGAACCCTAAAAGTAAAAAACAACATAAAAATAGGAATTTGGTAAATGTGATAAATTCTCAGTACATTGCACTATCGAGGAATTAAAAAAGAAGAGAAACATTTTATTGACCTATTAATTAAAGGGAATGTATAAAAAATAATAAAGCAGTCTACAAAGACAGGATCTGGTGCTGAAGAAATGTACAGACCTTCAGGGTTTGCATTCGATGCCATGCCCAACTACATGGGTACTGTTACTGTTTATGATTAGTGATTACCGTCCGACATTGGTGCCGATTCTCTTGTACACCGAACTAAATTTCCTTTCTTTTTACTATGAGAATCACAGAGCTATTCTGCCAAAAAAAATATCTAAATTTAAAAATTATTTTGACTCAACTAAAATCGAATTTGACAATCGCGACTCCACTTGGTACCTACTTGCTTGCCCTACCCTGTGGTTTTTTTTGAGCCGGAGATGCGCGTAGTCTGGCCATCTCGACGTATTTTGTATGGAATTTTTAATTTTTTGGACGAAAAAAAAATTACCAACATGTAGAGCATTAGGGGTTTACGGATTGCTAAGGGGGTCCAAATTTTCATTATTTTTGCGATAGGACACACCATTTTCGAGATATAAGCAAAAGAAAATAAAATAAGATACAGTACTCATTTGCAACTGAAGTCGAGGTGCTGGTTTGAATTTTAGTTCATGTCACATCTAATTTTATTCCACACATTTTTAATCGGGATTTAAAATAGTCACATTAAGTCAGAAGATTTTAGATATAGAACAAAATTTTACGTTAAAACGTCAAATTCAGAATAGCATTTTCACTAAACTAATATCTCAGTGCCATCATATACAACTATCTACGTTCATGTAAGTGCATTGAATGACTATTTCATGAAATCATGACATTTGGCACTTTCATGAACTTAGAGAGTTGTATTGCTGATTCTAATGTTTATATTTCTGTAAACCCATATTTGTTACGGCCGCAAATAATATATAGATTAATATACAACCTCACACTGACCTGCAAATTGCAAAAAACGTAAGAAAATTTGTATTTTGCGGGCTACCTTGGCGCATGCCCCTTAAAGACCGCGGTATACTTTAAGTACGCACGTTAACCACCATTTTAGTTTTGACCAGTGCGCAGTGGTTTGAACTCTGCACACGCAGTTAAGTGAAATTCAATTTAATTATTGTTCAATTAGGAAATCGTCGAATCGACGTCGATTTTATCGATATCGATATTATTGTTGCAAAACTGACTTGTGCCTCACTATGTTTGGGGACTTTCGTCCTGACATTGTTGCATCGGCCAATCACAACCGCTGTAATGTAGAGATGGGTTGTAACAGGTGAAACACGATATCTGTGATCACTGTAACTGTGACAAAAAAATAACAGATCCAAATATCTGTTATTAAATCACAGCCTGTGATTTTTGTATGGACGATAAATACGTATCTCAATCGAATATCATCTTTATTTCTTTTGATTTAAAGTCGAAAATCGTATCTATCTGTAATAAAATAACAGCCTGTTATTTTTGTACGTATGATAAATACGTATTAACTCAATTGAATATCTTCTTTATTTCTTTTCGTTAAAGTCGAAAATCGTAACCGAAGTTTTAACATTAACAGTCTTGAGGATCTGTGATTTTAAGTAACAGATATTTTTTATCGTTAGGAGCAACTGCTATCTGCTATTTTTTAATATCTGTGACGATAAATACGCCTCACTTCTACTGTAATGTCTTCGTCCCCCGGCCCGCAGTGGTGAGTCGTGTGCCTAGACGAAATCGGTCTATCAGCTCTCAAGTGGTTTTATACTCTTTGTAACAGGTTAAACACGATATCTGTTATCAGTATCACTGTTACAAAAAAAAAAATTGTTCCAAATATCTGTTATTAAATAACAGCCTGTTATTTTTGTACGGACGATAAATACGTATTTAAATCTCAGTTGAATATCTTCCATTCTTTAATGAGAAATTGATAATCTTGCTATATTCCTTCCTTTGTGTCAGTGTGTATGTAACAGCCGTGGTTACAGTTTGTGTGGGGATTGTTATAATGTTTAACAGTAACAGCCGCGGTAACAGTCTTGAGAGTCTGTTATTAATTAATTAGTAACTGGTATTTTATATTGTTAGGAACAAATTGATAGTTGTTATTTTTTAATATCTGTTATTTTTATCTGGTACACACGGCTACACATCAAGCTATACATTTCCAGTATAAGCTGACCTCGCATTGTACGGAAATCCTTTAAAATGCGAGATCAGCATGAACTGGAAATGTATAGCTTGATGTGTAGCCGTGTGTACGTCTTACGATATATACGCCTCACCCCTAGCCTGTGGTGAAATGTGTGAGCAAAGTCTATCAAAGTCTTTGATCAAATATATGACTATGTCTGGCCGGTGTCTTCAAACAAGTGTTCATATGTGTGTGCAAAGTCTATCGAATATGTTTGATCAAATATGTGACTATGTCTGGCGCCGGCTTTAAGGTACGTTCTCTCAAGAGGCATATTCTTTGGGCATGTCCGAGAGTGGACTGCAAAAGAATGAGTTAATTTAATGATTGATTATTTCTGAAGGGCCATATTATGTTATCTCCTTTTTGTTCAAACGAAGTAGTAACGATATGAAAAAAAAATAAAAATCATCAGTCAATCGATTTTCAAATTACTTTCAAATTGTTCGGGTGACTTTTCTTGTCAGAAATAGTATAGAAATTGTATTACCATTTATTAATTTATTATTAATTACAAAAAAGCATTAAAAATAGAACCGGAATGAGAAGCAGCGGCTTGGTGTTGTTTGCTTGTGCTGGATTGCTGCTCGTGAGTATTCAATCACTACTGATACAAGCTTGCGGCAACTCCGGTAACCCTCAGGAACCGGCGAGCTTTTGGTTCAACCTCAGGGTCCAACCCGAAATGTACAATGACAAAAATCGTTATAGCTCATACCATGTACCTACCTACAGATTATAATTTAAAATTTTCACCAGTCTTACGTATTTAAAGTTACTTATTGGAATCTAATCATCAATAATTAGAACCGGAATTTTTAAAACATACTCGTATAAGCAACGATGAGGTTGCGGGTTCGGGTACCTGCCCTGAGAGCTACAAATGAATGTTAATATATCATTCATTTTACTTTCTAAGTTTACCTATCGACATCACTGACTTACGGTGAAGGAAAACATTGTGAGGAAACCTGAAATTATCTCAGTAGATATATTAAATGAAGTCTGAAATCGCTAATCCACCATAAGCAAGCCTGCTCATGCCTTCTCTGTACGAGGACGGCCTTTTGCCCTGCAGTGGGGAAATAACTTTTATTTGTTAAGTAGGTATAGGTAATACCTCCAACTTTCATTAACGAGACACAATAGAATTTTAATTGTTATCGGCCATTAGAAGGCCAATCGACGATGTAAATTGTTCATTTATAACGTTAATAGGTTGGTATCTGGCTCGTTGGGGGAGTTTCAAATGCCGTATCTCCCTGGGCTTGTTCTAAAAGTTTTTTGTGTGTCTGAATGTGTAGAGCGGCGGTGCGATCCTTGGCGGGTCGGTGACATGGAGTCTGCTGCGCATGTCGTATTACTTCTGGACGTCCGATTTGGGCGTGGAGCTGAGCTCCAGCGTGCTGTTCATGGCAGGAGCGCTACTGTGCCTGCCCACCTGCTGGCTCTCGACTGTGGTCCCCTACCACACCAAATCTTTGTCGTTGACTGCTACGGTACGAGAGCTCGTATTTGCTGCAGGCCAACTTGACTCAGTTTTTGTGTAGGAGCGTCAGAGTAACTAGATGCTCTGAACAGAAAAATCAGGGCCGTTCCCTTAAGGTTCCAGAGTCCGAAAGGGCAAAGATCATTATTTTTTGGTGTTATAAATGGAAAAGTAGGTATGAGGAATTTACCCAGCAACGACAGTGTGTTTTCAAGATTATCAAGAAAATCTTCCAGTCCTAAGGAATTACAAATGTCACTGAACTTATCGGTTATTTGTTTCTTGTGACAATTTTCAGCTTTAAATCCCAAAAAACAAAAAATACCCATATACAACGTATCAAAGCTGTGTAACTTCTGATCCTTCCACATGCCCATGTTAAGTTTTACATAATTTACTATAATTTTTTTCTATTTTTTGTATATGGGTATTTTGCCTGCATTAAAAGAGTACCTACCTATTTATTTTTATAATTTGTGTACGGTGGACTTTTATCATACTTATCGGCACACATTTGCTTTGTAGTTGTAGTAAGTATGTCCATAATGATGATGTACCGCTTGCAGCTGATGGCGCTGGTGAGCGTGGCGATGGTGACGCTGTCAGTGGGCATGACGTCGGTCGCGGGGCTGTCGCGAGCGGTGCGCGAGCCGGCTACGCTCAACAATAGCATGCTGCGGGCTATGGCCGTCGACGCCTTTGACCCCGCTGTTAGGAGCTCCTTCGCGGCCATGCAGATAGAGGTAGGCATGCTATTTTTTAGTACCATAATCTAACTAATATTATAAACGCGAAAGTTTGTAAGTATGGATGGATGGATGTTACTCTTTCACGCAAAAACTACTGAACCGATTTGGATGAAATTTGGCAAACAGATAGTTTATAACCTGGATTAACACATAGGATACTTTTTATCCCGATATTCCCACGGGATCGAGACTTACGCGGGTGAAACCGCGGGGCGCAGCTAATAAATAATATACTCTGATAATAATACAATTTGCAGGGCAGGTACCTAGTAGTGGCAGTGGAAGAACACATTCGATACGGTTTTATGATAAATTATATTTATTTCTGTAAATTGATAAAAAAAAATCGTAGAAAAATGCTTAACAACTAGATGAGGCCACGTGGGTGTTTCCTACCCGACTACTCTGAGAAGAAAAACACCGAAACAAGTACCTTTCAAAGTCCAGACATAATCTTGGTAAGGCCATATGAGGACCATGCAGATTAGTGTCTGAGATTTGTCTCGTTTGTCTCATGCTTCTTTTGTCGAATCTCTAGTTGCTTTAACGGTGTACGATAACCACCTGATATTTTTTTATCTGATACCGTGATTAAGGTGGATGCGCTAGGGTAGCCCGCGTAATTCAAATTTTCTTCCGTTTTTTGCAATTTGCAGGTCACTATCAGGTTATTATGTTGATCTAAATGTGATTTGCGGCCGTAACAAATATGGATTTACAGAATTATAAACATTAGAATCAGCAATACAACTCTCTAAGTTCATGTAAGTGCGTTGAATGAGATTTCATGAAATTTTCAAAAACGGAAGAAAATTTGAATTTCGTGGGTTACCCTAGCGCATCCCCATTAAAAAATACCCAATCCGCCTTTTTAATCTAGTTATCCCTATACTGCTGAACCTGAGTTTAATATCCCGGACGAGCAAACTGTTGAAGTTGCCAATAGCAGCCTGTAGTCTGAATTCGTGCTCAGCTCGCCCCCTATACATGGGACTTGCATAGGCTACATGCAAGTCCCATGTATAACCTAACTACTGAAAGGTCCTAATAGACGTCTGCGGGTGTCATTCAATTATCTTCAATTTCCATACTCCATTTCATAATAGTGTGCAAGCGTTACTGTTGAGCATGAGGTCTTGGGTTCGATTACCAGGTCCGACAAAGTGTATTGGGTTTTTCCGTTCAGGGATTACCCAGTAATAGCCCTGAATCTGGATTTGCGCCCGGTTGATGGCAATAATTCGCCTCGCCCATTACATGGGACTTTAAAACAGGTGGCGAAATGTATGTACTCAAGGTACACTTCTGCCTAACCTTTCGGGGAATACAGGCGTGATGTTATTCTATGAAGCAGGTGTGAATGATGATTGGTCTATATTCTAGTTGAGATGCTGCGGCGTGCAGTCCTACTCCGACTGGTACCTGCACCGCCGCACGCTGCCGCCCGCCTGCTGCGGGCGCGTGTGGAACGGAAAGGTAATCATGGGTGTAAGTACTTCATTGAAGCTTTTTTTTGTTCTACGACTTTAGTTACCTCCTCGTTTCTCCTATGTTTAACCAAAATCCTTGGTTGCAATTGTCATTTCCAATATCAAGTCTATGATACTGCAAATTAAGTCGTAAAACCAACTTAATTTGCAGAGTGCCAAGTATATTATCAAAATGGCTGAACTGAACCTTGTCTATACTTGAGGTTCAATTTGTGCTACAAAAAATTAAAAACATTTTTAACTCCAATATTTGTTTACAGTTCTGGAAACAAAATTACGAACGCAGAATAGGTTGTCTGGGTTCTCTCTCGTTCTCCGGAATGTACTCTCAATAATACTTAGCCCTCTGGCTATCTATTTCTATTTTTTGTGTTCGTTAATCTATTTTCTATTATGAGCAAGACATTTGCACAAGTCAGTAGAATCTCGAAAATCCCCATGTAAAGCCCAATACGAACGCTCACAAAAGTCATTCAATACTAATAAAGTACTGAATAATAGAAAATTGGGAGATATAAGAAATATACTCATCGCAGTCGGTCAGTAAGAACCTTGTTGGAAGCAAACCCCACTTAAAACGTACTGCGTAGCCCGCCCCACCTCCAGTAGAAAGACCGATGACCTTTTAAAATAAAGACTGGGTGACTTCTGTATCCATGGACGAACCAGCTGCTGTTGTGAAATAACTTCCAGCACTGAACTACGAAACAGCTGAATTGATTGATTAATCGTGACATGGTGTGGTACAGTCACGGACTTTAATTGATGAGCCACCTGGCACTGTTCGTATTTTAGCCGTGTAATGCAAATCGGGTTTATTCGGTTCCCGACACGCAAAGTCATATGTCTTCGTATTAGAAGAAGAAAATTATATTTCATATCTTTACCGGTTGGCTAACCTGCCTGAGAGCAGAACTATAAACTTGACAGCAGTGACTACTCAAAGTCAACCAATTGCAGGTCTAGCAACAGTAACCTAGCAACGATAAACAATTGTTGCTAGGTTACTGTTGCGATAGTAACTTTAGCGTACGGAGAAATTCTCTGACATCGATATTTCAACTGTCACTGTCTTCAGTTAAGTTTTCAGAATTATTGACTTAATGAGCTATGATTCAAAGGAGGTCGGTATCAAATAGATTGGATAAATTTAATGCAACATTGTATTTATTTTTATCATTGAGAACTTATTAGTCAACCTCTATGGATATTTCCGATTAAAAGTAATTTATTTGTCACCTTGTTTACGAGCTTGCGATTTGAGTTCGTGTTTAATCGTGTAATCTCGTGAATGAATGAAACTGCAAAATTGAAAAGTTTGAAGGTGGCTCATCAATTAAAGTCCGTGACTGTACATATCCAGCGAGTTGACACGTGCGAAGTGCCGCTGTACAGCATGGGCTGCCTGCGGCCCGCGCTCGCCGAGCTGCGCTACTTCGCCAACACGCTGTCGGCGCTGTCCTCCGGCATTGTCATCATCATGGTAAGCATATGTTATTCAACAACATCTTTTATATGTTATTCGCTGGCAATCTGACGACCTCATAGTTAGTGGGCATCGCCGCCATATGGACATCAGCAATATTAGTATCGCAAATGCTTAATACCCCAGACGCTGAGCAGGGAACCAAGTCTGCTATCTTTAAGGATCGGTCATTATGACAACCATACCAAGGGAACTTCACGCCTTGGTGAGCCCAAGGCGAGAAGTTTGGAAATAAATTACTATTACTATTAATTCTCGTATTTGAACAGTCGCAATCTAATCTCAGTATAAATTTTCCAACATTTTTTGTGTTAAGTTTGACATTGATTGTCGCTGCGACTCCACGACTTCAATGTTTTTAATTACGTGCACAGCATCACGATATATCTCCATACATTTTACTTCCCTGTGTTAGGGAAGTAAAATGTATGGAAATATATGAAGACGCTTTTAAATGTCCGTCCACGATAACGGTATTTATAACGTCCAGGTTCTTCGTAGCCGACGATAATATCGTCACGTTAGAAATAAGAGAAGCGTGCACTGGCCTTTTGAGATTCTGAATTCAGCTGAAGCATTTTTGAGCCAGTGTTGTTCCTCAGGCTGTGACCCTGTTTGCGGCGGCGTACACGCTGGTGTCGAGCGTGGTGGAGCGCGGCGAGGTGCGCGCGGCGCACAAGGCGCCGGCGCCGCTGCGCGTGGCGTGTCTGGCGCGCCCGACGCCGCTCGTGGCGCGCCCGCCTCCGCTCGTGGCGCGTCCGCCGCCGCTCGTGGCGCTCACCGCGCCCGCCGCGCTGCCGCACGACAGCTCTATGTAAACGCGCCCTAATATCACCCTGTACACCACCGGAACGAACGGCATTCAGCACCTTAGCATACGTAGCAGTTACTAGGCGAGCAAGTTACACAGACAACTGTCACTTGTGCGTTGACGTCATAGTCAGATGTACAACGGCACAAGGATATTTTGGCGTGTGGCCAAAATCTGACCTAACGCCGCCTTCGTTTTTTTCAATACAATTTGTGTCAATTTCACAATTGTTTACCAATCATGTTTACCCTTTGATTGTCATTCAGGCGCGAAAAGGTCCTTGTAGCACTTTATATGATCTACCTACTCAGCTTTGAAAACCGGTTCGACTTTTGAATGCCGGAGTATAGGCGCACTTTGAAGCTATAGAAGGTATCTATATCTATCATCATAGTGCGCCTATACTCCGGTTATGGGGGATGCACTAAGGTAGCCCGCAAAATTCAAATTTTCTTACGTTTTTTGCAATTTGCGGGTCAGTGTCAGGTTGTATCTTGATTAAAATATGATTCGCGATCGTAACAAATATGGTTTTACAGAATTATAATTATTAGAATCAGCAATACAACTAATTATGTTAGAATAATCGTAAAATGTCAATGTTTTCATGAAATAGTCATTCAATAGGATTATGATATGAACTTGGAGAGTTGCATTGATGATTTTTATGATTATATTTCTATAAGTAAATATATTATATACTCAGTATATAATTTATTTGATACGGCCGCGAATCGTATCGCAAGAAACGTAACGTAACGTCAGCTCAAGACGACTATATATTGTTTGCTCAACGTAGTGCAGAGTACCCTACGCGTTCTCCAAGTAGCCAATCGCTGTGTACTATGATTAGTACCGCTAGACTAACATGAATCCGGTAAGCTATACCTACAGCTCAACATTTTACGCAAGCTACATTGCTCGATTGGGTTGGATCAGATCAATAACAATGATACGATAATTGACTGTTTTCTGAACTAGTTGCCATAGTGGCGGCGTTAGGCGTCGGCGATCGCAGACGGCCTCACGTCTGAGGGGGCAGCGCAAAAAGTTTTACGAGTTATTAAAAGTTTAGATAATCGTATTTATTTCCCCCCCAGCCGGTCCTGGGGAGCCCCCAAATCTCGAGAAGTACTTTTTAGTCAAATCCCAAACAACCCCAAAGTATGTTCAGTAACAAAGAGGCAGTTTGTTGGAAGCTACGTATAAAATTGCTAAAATTTTCGAGCTCGCTTCGGTCGCTCTTCAATCGTACACTTTCTTCGTTTTCAAACTTTTCTGCATAGGTCGACATAATAACTCCTATTTCTGTATGAATGGTGTGAGACTGGGTGCAAACATTTTCGAGCTCGCTTCGCTCGTTCTAGCATCTTATATTCTTCTCATACTCCAACCTTTCTACAGAAATCAACAACGACAAAGTATGTCCTATTTCTGTATGTATGGTCAAAAGCTTAGCTTTCCGAGGCGGGGGCTAAAACTTTCGAACTCGCTACGCTCGCTCGTGCGTCCTGCATTCTTCTAATTCCCAAACTTTTCTCTATAACTTAACAAAATATCTCCTTTTCTGTAAGAATGGTTAGGTTAGGTAGTGCTAAAATTTTCAAGATCGCTTCGCTCGCTCTTGCATCCTTCTTCTCAGCCAGGCATTAGCAATAGCGGCTAGTATTATCTATGACATAATCATGAAAAAAATTCAATGAGACTAAAAGCCGAAAAAGTACGTCTATTTTAATTTGTGTTTGTTCAATAAATTTTTGTCAGCATTTGATTAGCAATAAGACTCGTATACTTACTGATACATTAGTGTATAATTCAGCTCATTCAATTGAGACATTTTGAGAGAGGTGTTGCAAACCTGCTGTCGCCGACATCCACGTTTGATCTAGCGCCACCACCTGGTTGCCGTAACATTGCATGCATTTTTTTATTCACATTCTGAATGCTGCTGTTCCGGTGGTGAGCTCTTACAGCATGTCGATGTGTCGATATCAATATAGTTACTCAAATTTCTTCTAAAACTTTGTCAGTGGCTGAGAGTGGGGTATGTTATGCCAGTTCATGATACCTTGCAGACTATGTCAACGTATGTTTCCTATTGGAAGGCACTTTAGGGAAGTTCTAGAACTATAATTTCAAATGTCCTTTAAAATTGTTTAAAGTCGTATGTAAATGTGTAAAATAAACGTCTTGGTTGACAATATTTGTTTGCTTTTCGATGCACGGGCTGGTAGGGGAATTAATAAAATTAAAAGTCGAGGATATCTTTTTAATCGTAATTTTTTGAACACAATACAACATGCAAGCATTAAAAATGCTTTATGAAAATCATAAACAATCATATCTTTTTCTATATTTGGTACCTATTTTTGGTTACTTTCAAATTATACAAGAAAAACGATCTCTATATAAAGTCAAACAAAAACTATAATATATTATGAAAAATTTGGTACAACAGGGCGCGGGCGCGCGGGCGCAGGCGGCCGAGCGAGCGGCCGCAGGGGCCCGGGGGCCGCCGGGGCCACTCACGTAACATACTACACTATACAAACGTACGCACTAATGATTCCACTCAGTCGCTCTCACTAACTTAGGCCGGCTCGGCGGGCCGCGCCGCCGCTCGCGCCAACAATATACGGCCGGCGCCGCCCCGCGCCCCCCCCGCCCCGCCCCGCAACAGCTAAGTACTCGACGAGTCTAAGATAATAATGTGAAGCGATCGACTTACGTTTAAATTTAGAATCGGAAGGGGCGGCGCGGGCTCGCGGGCGCTCGGCGCGGTAACATTAGATCTATCTAGAATAAATAGAGGCAGCCTCCGTGCGGCGCGCTCAGGGCGGCTCTAGCGCCGCGCGCCGCGGTGCTTGCGGTGCGCGGCGCGGCCCCGGCCCCAGCGGCCCCACCACAGCGCCAGCAGCGTCAGCAGCAGCGGCGCCCGGCGCGCGCTGCGGACACGCTCAGGTCACTCACCCCCGCGAGCACGCTCCAGAAGGCCGGCTCCATACGACGAGCGAGTGAGCTTGAACTCGCTGTATGTAGACGCGTTTTTAAGGCGTGTCTTCGCTCGTAATATGGATTCGACCTTCTGGACCCATCTATTTAGTGGCGGCGCGCTGCTCAGTCCGGTCAGGCAGGTCATCTCAGATTTAAACTAAGTTTAATTTGTATCACAAACTATCTATGACTAGCACTACTCTGAACTCTGTACATCATAATATACAACTTTTTATTGATTCTGATTTTTCAAGAATGTTGTGAACTAATTTGAATTTTAAATTCTAATTCTATCTAATTTCTATACTAGTGGGGGAAGGTGAAAAATAACATAAAAACGATTTTATAAAATTGTAGATGCAAAACTTAAAAGGAAGTAAATTGTCAGCGTGACGCATTCAAGATGCTCAAATAATATCGAAGCATGAGATAAAGAGATGTAGTTAATGATAAATGATAAAACATGCAACATAAAATGATTCTAGAATGAATGTCCTCAATTTAATACATTTTGTATTCGTGGACATGGCACCCCTGTCCTTTATTGGCTAGAGTTGTCATGTCGAAAAATACGGTACAGGTTACAAATATACAAACTACAGTGTGACAGCTAATGACTCTCTAATTTATTTGATTAAAAAAATATAATTAATTGGTAAAGTGCCCTTCTGTTTAGAATTCTGTGCATTTTTCCGTTTCGGCAGCAGTGGTATACAGTGGTAATCCAAGCAATAAGCTGTTTGAATAGAGACAGTGACAATAATTCCTCTGTCCAATGAAGAAACATTGTTCAGTGGCGTACATAAGACAAAACAATTTGACATTCCTGAGCGCCTAGACAAAGTGACATTCTATCAGCGATATCGATGATGGAAACGCAAAAATGTATAGGACTAACAATCAATCAATCAATCTTGAATATACTTTCAGAACCGCTTGCCATAGGCAACCAGCCATTCTGACGCTAACACATATACTATCGAAAAGCTTATGTCAATCCTGTTGAAAGTCGCTGTAGAAATACGAAACGCTTTCGAAGTGATTGTCACTTGTCTAGGCCCTCTGTTTGTTTACGCTACTCCATCATACCAAACTTACAGAGGAACTATTCAATGTCTCAACCCCTTAGCCGCCTGCATTAAAACCAAAACAATTATGATTAAAACCGATGTAATTAAATCAAGGACTCAAGCTAAAAACACGTGTTAATAGAGCAGATGTATGAATGAATAAGAAGAGTGGGGATGGTTACCGATGCACACAACACGCGAGATTGCTCACCAAAGTAGCACACTGGCTGCCCTGCAACAAGCATTAATGCGATCACACACCGACACGCGCCGTCCTTTGACACCACCAAAAGATCCCACCAGTAGTGTCAAGGAGAATTAATATTCTTCACGGAGCACGGAGACGCCTCGGTAGACGCTTAGAGGCGGCATTGTCATCACTTTCCATAGTTTCCATACAAACCAAGCATGTCTCTATTTTCTCGCAATACGACGATTGACGTAGGTATAGAAACTGCTGCTTTGAATGGCAGTCCGTGACAGAAGTTGTACTCTCACCGCACTTTCGGCGCCACGAGTACTACCTCTAGTCTACCTCTAGTCGCTGCCGGCGCGCGATTCCGTGCTCTGTGTTATATTCCCCATAACTCTCCATGACACTACCGACTATTAGTGATGTCGAGGCCCTAGCATCGGGTGTACGAAGCGATTAGTTCAAGCACTGAGCACGAAGACACACGGGCTCGACGAGGATGGCAGCAGGAGTGAACGGTCTCAGACCAAATGGCGCTTCAAGTGAAAAATTGTTGTCTTTTTGGAAATAAAAAAATGGTGTCTTACAAGTCTCCAAAACTCTCTGGAGTGAAGTATTTTAAAACAATAGAAAAAAATGTTATTCTAAGTAAGGATTACTCTGAATTGGTAGCGACTTGTTCCTGTCAATGGTGAAAAATACTCGAGAGGAAAATAATGCGCGATCTGTCCTGCCAACCTCAAGTCAAGCCAACGTGTCGCAGTGTACCAGCTGGCGTGTGACGCACCGTGCAGGCGGCGCAGTGCGGCGGCGCGCACCCCGCCAGCTCCAGGCGGCGCGGGGGCCCGGTCCCCCCGCCTGCCGGGCCCCCGGGCCCCGCGCAGCAACCCGCGCCCGACTCCCCACACTCCGGTTCCCAGCAGTCTACCTCACCAAGCTGCAAGCAAACAATCACAAGTCAACACAAACATGGATTGCTAAAAATACTAAGACCATGTGAAGCTTCACCCAAGGAATCGAGTCTTAAAGATTGGCTTGAGAAAAGATTATGAAAGACTTTACTCACGAGACACTCGCAGATCTGGCACTGGTAGAGCCAGCGCTCCCCGCTGCGGAAGGTGACGTGGTGCATCTCCTGGTGGCGGCAGTGGAAGCGCGCCTCGCAGTGCGGGCAGCACGACGCCGGCGCCAGCGACGGCAGCGACGTGCTCTGTAACTGATAACATATGGAACTGTGAGAATGTGGAGGGGGGTACAAAAGAGGTGGCGGTATTTATAACATTTACCTAAAAGAAATCCAGAATCGTGTAGAAGAATCGAATGGGAAAATGTAATTGCACTTAGTCCGACAAGGGGATCGAACCCAACCACGCATTCGGCCAAAAGGCTAATGAGGCAGTCTGGAATGTTTCTAGGAAAGCTGTGTTGTGCAAATGTGCAACGCCTGTTTTCGCTGCCTACTACCCATAGCCAGACTGCGGACGTGGTTTCGGGCCATCACGTCATGTGAGCCTGTCATCATGCGGCAAGGAATACCGTACTTCAGAATCGGGGCGCAGGTCGAACACCATCTGTGCCTTATTACCCAGATTCAGGCATGTTCTATAAATTCCGTTCTAAGCATAATTTATTCTAGAGGATTTTACTTACAATCAGTCTAGTTCGAGCGATAGTTACCGCGGTGGTGTGGTTGTCGAGCAGGTCGCAGGCGCAGGCGGCGAGGCGACAGGTCGCCACGCCGGCTGCGCACGCGCAAGCGCGACAGCCGCCCGCCTCTGCCCACGCCGCGCCGTCCGACATCATGCGGCCTTGCCATGAACAACCTGAAAACATGCAAAGCTGTGAAATCCCCACAAAGAATCCCGAAATTTCATTAAAACAGAAAATGGGACAGACGAAGTAAGAAAGATGTATGTATTTGTTTTTTTCTTTTTTTCGCCGCAATCACGACTGTCATAAACATGGTGATTACAGTTTTATACATAGGTACAGTCAGGCTAAGTGAATCATGACCCACTTTGACGATAAATCGTTTGAAACCGTCAAAATAACAAAGATGGCAGATGATCATTGTTCATTCGTTACCAAGGAAATGTATGTTTACGCGAATGTCAACCTAATTGTATTTGAATATCTGTAAGAAAATAAGCTTATGGTGGGTCAGAATTAAATTTTTTCGACTGTACATAAATTAATTAAGATTGAATGGCGTTGATTTATGAGCTTTTTAGCCGACTCTTTCTATTAACGCACACATAACATTTGATGGTAGCATAATAAATATTTACATATACAATTTAGGGTTGTCGTATGTCTTTATTCTCCAATGGGACCCACTACCGAGCCGGCGGGCGGAGGTTCATGTGTTTGGGTCCAATCGGCGGCGCTTCCGAACTACAGGTACGGTAAAAAAAACTCACTTAATTCACAATGTTCTTCCGAGACACATTCACACCTGAAGCCGCCCTCGATGTTGACGCAGCGCGCGCTGGGGTGGCACGTGTGAAACCCCTCCGCGCACTCGTCCACATCTGTAATATAAAACAGGCTCTTTTAGTAGGTGTAATGGATGACGTTTTAAAAAGTAAAACGTTTATTTGGCACAGTACCGTAAACAAGGAACACATTCGGGTGACCACTGGAAATTCGCGTCTTTGGGTCCCCCATAGCACAGCATCATGCCGAGTGGAAGCCTTCTTGTCACAGTCACCTTCTTGTCAGTTGTTTTGCACGTACCTTGGCATGTGTCCAGCACAGCATCCCTCGTGTAGCCGGGCGCGCACACGCAGTAGTAGCTGCCGGGCGTGTTGACGCACTGCGCGTGCGCCGGGCAGGCGGGCGGCGCGGCGGGCGCGCGGCACTCGTCCACGTCGCGCTCGCAGCGCGCGCCGCCGAAGCCGCGCGCGCACGCGCACAGCTCGCGGGACACGCACACGCCGCCGTTCAGGCATCCTCCCGTGCAGATCGCTAAGGAACAAATTCAAGAAGTATATGGAAATTGAGGGGCTCGTTGCTAAATAATAACAGCCGCACGGGTCGATCGTCAAGGTTAAGCAACGCTTGCCGAGGTCGATCCTTGGATTGGTGACCATCCATTACATACCGAGACCTGTCTGTGGCTCAGAAAGCTCGTTAGGCCGTTGGTCCCGGCTGTTATTTGGTTACGTAGTCAGAAGCCCATAGGTCTGACAACCAGTCAACCAGTGTTACCCAGTAACTGGGTTGTGGGGGTCCGATAGCGGTCGTTCCATGTATAATATGGCTTTGTCAAGTCTACCGAACCGAACAATCAACTGTCCTGTCTGACATGAAGAGGTGGTACATACGCGTGCACTCGTATCCGTCTCCGGTGTAGCCCTCCCGGCACCGGCACGTGTACGAGCCGGGCGTGTTGGTGCACACGGCATGTGCGTGGCAGCCGTGTGTCTCTCCCGCGCATTCGTCTACCTGCAAGAGAAATACAATTACTGGTAACTGTCTCACTAACGGGGAACGTATGACCAAAACCCTCCAATAACTAATAAAATACAGAACAAAGAAAACAGTAAACTATACATATGCACTTACAATGTAAGATCACTATCGTCGATAGAAAGAATGTTACAACTAAAACATGCTATTGTTAATATAAAACACGATATAATTGGACTTTCAGACATACGCAGAGTAGGTAACTCCATTATTGAAGATGAGGACCACGTCTTCTGTTACATTGGGGAAAGACCTGGGAGATACGGAGTAGGTTTTCTCATCAAGAAAGAATTAAAACCCAACATTGTTTCCTTTTTTTGGGATATCCGATAGAGTGTGTCTTTTGAATTTAAAGTTTGAATACAATGAACTGTCAATAATTCAAGTATACGCCACAGAAGCACCTGAAGAAGATCTAATCAGTTTTTATGAGAAAATACGAGAAGCTCAATCATATTGCGGAAGTAACCTCATTATCATGGGAGATTTCAATTCAAAAATAGGTCAACGAAAACCCACCGAAAATATAATCATGGGAAAATATGGATTTGGGAAAAGAAACGACCGAGGCGATAGACTCATCAAATTTGCACTAGAAAACAAACTTAAGCTATCGAACACCCTGTATAAAATGAAGCGCGACAGGAAATGGACCTGGATATCGCCTGATAAAAGAACAAAAAATGAAATCGACTTCATTCTTTCCAGCAAACCTAAACAACTCGAAAACGTAGAAGTCCTAAACAACATTACCTACTCTAGCGACCACAGATTATTGCGAGCAACAATAGCATTAAAAATTACACGGAAAAAACGAATAAATTTCAACAAGGCTCCAGCGTTGATAAAATCGGAAGAGCAACAAAAGCAATATATAAAAACCCTACAAGAAAAAATTCAAAACCTTAACAATAATGATCCTGTTGAAACTTACCATGAAAAGATACATCAAGCAATAACTCATAGCATGAAAGAAGTGCAACCAAATGTTTTAAGTCAAAAATGCGAAATTATAAGTAATGAATCAAAAAAACTAATTTGCAAACGTCACGAATTACAAAACAAAAAGAAATTGTCAAAAGAAGAAAAACACCAACTAAAATTACTGTACAAGACAACAAACAAGAGTATTAAAAACGATTATAAGACACACAGAATGAAAACAATAGAAAAATTTCTTATAACGAAAGGAAGCACAAAAAAAGCCTTAAAATATATATCTTGGCAAACAATTATCTTTCAAGAAAAACAGAAACATGGAAGAAATTAAGCGAAGAATTAACATAACATGGAATAAATTTTGGAAGTACAAGGAAATAATGAAATCACGCTTACCTGTAAAACTTAAAGCTAAAGTTTTGAACTCTTGCCTGCTACCATGCCTTACTTACGCTTGCCAGACGTGGATCTTTAATAGCAAAACCAACAAAAAAGTACAAGTTTGCCAAAGGGCCATGGAGCGTAGCATCCTCAACATCAAAATAAGTGACAAACAACGAAACACATTAATAAGGAAAAAGACACAAGTCATAGATGCCCTGCAACACGCCCAAGCTCTGAAGTGGAGATGGGCAGGTCATCTGGCGCGTTCAGCTGAAGACAGGTGGACCCTAAGAACAACCGCTTGGAAAGGTCCACATGGAAAGAGAAGAAGAGGCAGACCAGCAGAGCGTTGGCAAGACGAGATAGTAGAATTGATTGGCAAATCATGGCTTGAGAAAGCAAAAAACAGGAAACAATGGCAAATATTGGAGGAGGCCTATACCCGTCGAGGGGTCCTTAATTAGTTACTAAATTAAAATTAAGTATTTTACAAAACACTTTTCTTTTTGTAATTAAGGAATAATAAAGGCTTTTTTATTTTTTTATTTATTTTTAACTGTCTCACTTTCTCTAAGGAACCTGTGCCTGTGAAATCGGTTTTCTATACTGAGAATTATATACCATTTAAAAAATGTCTATGTTCATTCAGATTGACAGAAAAGGCGACACTAATAATGGAGGACTATGGAGAAAATCTCGTCTATGAAAGCAACAGCAATGTAGAGACACGATACGATACAATTGAAAACTTAATAAAAAACTGCCAAAAGCAAACGTATTATTTCAATCAACACTAAAGCGTTGATAAAAAGACGTTCAGAGCTACAACAGAAAAGACCACTAAGTGTTGAAGACAAAAAAGAACTTTCAAAATTATACAAGAAAACGAACAAGAACCTTAAGAGAGACTACAACAGACATAGAAACCATGTGGTTGAAAAACATCTCAGCAACAGTGGGAGCCTCAAGAAAGCTTACAAACAATTAAACAATAATAAAAGTTGGATACCACGACTAAATATACAAAAAAGAAGGGCACCCAAACAAGGAAAGACATTGTAAACATAGCTACGGAATTCTATAAGAACCTCTATGACGTCCAAACGACTCATACCTTTGACGCCACAGAAACACCAGAGAAGTCCAATAACTCGAACGAACATAACGACATTGAAAATTTCACCGTAATGGAAATTATTCAAAACATAGAAAAACTGAAAACAGAAAAAAGTCCGGGGCCAGACAATATAACCAACGAGGCTTTGAAACTTGGTAAATACTCTCTAGCTACGCCACTTACAGATTTATTCAATAGAATCCTAGAAGAACGTCGAGTCCCAAAGAAGATGACAGTTTCAAACATAATTCTCTTGTACAAGAAAGGAGACCCGACAGATGTCGGGAATTACCGCCCTATAAGCTTACTACCAGTTATATACAAACTTTTCGCATCATGCCTGGAAAAACGAATAGAAGGTCAAATAGAGGTACACCAACCAGTAGAGCAAGCCGGTTTCCGCAAGGGTTTCAGCACCATCGACCATATCTTCACATTAGATCAAGTTATTGAAAAATACATCGAGTTTCGACAGCCGCTATACCTTGCTTATATAGACTACGCGAAAGCTTTCGACTCAATAGCCCACGAAAGCATATGGAAAGCCCTTAAAGACCAAGGAATACCAAAAATCTATACAGACATCCTGAAAAATATCTACGAACAAAGCACAAGCCGAGTAAAGCTCGACCGTACTGGCCCAGAGATTAAAATTCGTCGAGGAGTAAAACAAGGAGACCCTCTATCACCGAAACTCTTTATAGCAGTACTACAACACATCATGAAAAACCTAAATTGGAATGAGAAAGGAATCAATATCAATGGAAACTACCTGAGCAACCTCCGTTTCGCAGACGACATGGTTATCTTCTCCGAAACGCCTCAGAACCTCGAAGCCATGGTAAACGAACTGAACTATGTAAGCACCAGAATAGGCCTACAACTGAATATTAACAAAACGAAGGTAGCTACAAACAGCCTTAAGTATCCCATAACAGTAAATGGATCAGCTCTTGAATACGTAGAAGACTATATATACCTGGGAAAGCAAACATCTTTCAAACCCTCTAGAAACGAAGACGAAATCAGCAGGCGAGTGACCATGACATGGAATAAGTTCTGGAGCCACAAAGAAGTCCTGAAGGGAAAACTGCCACTACACCTGAAAAAGAAAGTTATGGACTCCTGTATACTACCATGTCTTACATACGCCTGCCAAACATGGAAATTCAACAAAAAAAACAGAAATAAAATACAAACATGTGTGATAGACGCCCTCTATCACTTTTGTCTTCTCGCGAATGGTGGTATTTTTTTGTTTGTCTTTAAGCTTGATATTCAATATGCTTCTTTCCATAGCGCGCTGGCATGTTACAACACTCGCAGAAACTGAAGTGGAAATGGGCGGGACACGTAGCACGCTATGAAGATATAAAATGGAGTAAAAGAACCACTTTGTGGGCAGGCCCAAAAGGAAAAAGAAAACAAGGACGGCCCCGAGAAAGATGGGTCGACGAGATAGAAAAGGAAGCCGGTCCGAATTGGCCTGCAGCAGCACAGGACAGAAAAAATTGGCAAGAAAGGGAGGAGGCCTTTACCCAAAGAGGAGTCCTTAATTGATTTCTTGGTTTTATTTATTTATTATGTACTTTTGTTTATTTTTCTAATTAAGGAATAAAGAGGCTTTTTTATTTTTATTTTTATGGAGAAGATCGAGACCAGCAGTCGCGAGTCAGGTTGAAAAACATGAAATATTTCAAGGTTGGATAAATTTCTAAGACAGCTTAAAAATATTAAAAAAAAAACAGTTTATCGATTTCATAAATTGTTGCTATAGATTGCGGCCGTAGTATGGCATCTGTTTTCTCTCGTTTAGCTGTCCATTTTTTTTTGCTAGCCTGCTCTTTCCCGCTGTTGGGCACGGCCGGCCTCCCTCCACTCCTTTTAAGCTTCAAACATATTAACGGTAATTCATAAAAACATCGCAAGCCATCATTCAGTGCCGCCACTATAGTAGGTTTTACTTGGTGAAGCAGGGTGAAAAAAGTACTTACTTCAACACAATTGAACTTGTCTCTCCGGGTGTACCCGGGCACGCACTGGCACACGTACCCGCCCAGCACGTTGACGCAGCGCGTGTTGGAGTGGCAGTGGTGGCCGTCCAGACCACCCGCGCGCTGGCATTCGTCCACATCTGGAATATTATTATGTGATTCAACAATACATACAGAGGCCCTAGCGTGAGGTTCGGCGCGTTCGGCGCTCCGATTGTCCCTTCGCTAGTGAAGGCCAGTGAAGGGCCAATCGGAGTGCCGAACGCGGTCGATGCGTAAAGTCGAGATGTATAAAAGAACCTCACACTAGGGCTTCTGTTCTCAACAAGTATGTGAAGCAATGGGCCATATCATAAGCCGTCAAACTACAATCGCCTTTGGGCAGACATGTTCTAGAGAATGGAGTGTGCGAATGGAAAAACGTAGTGTACGGCCAGACGCCAAGCGATATCGCGACAATCTTCACAAGTGTTAAGTTGCGGTAATAGATGAATGAGACAGAATGGGTTAATATTGAGCTGGGTGGTGTGCAAAAGAATCCAATGGAAACTGACTATAACAATCCACCGGATGAACCCCACTACTTTCAGCCAAAAGGATTTTTTTTATAATTGTTGGACTTGCCTCTGACTACAATTTCTATTGATGGTAGCAATGATGCCTTCGAAGATGGCACCCGCTTGTCAAGAAGAAGCCTATTCATTCGAGATTTGAAAACTCTGTTTACCTTGACAAGAAAGTCCGTCGCCCTGGAAGCCCTGGTTGCACTTGCACGTGTACTTGGTGTTCAGGTTCATGCACGTCGCGTTCTCGTCGCACGAGTGCCCCATGCTGCAGTAGTCCACGCCTGACAACATACAATCATAACTACATAAACCACCAGTCGGAACAAGAATGATTTCATAGACTTTTTTGTGGATAGTCGTAATTAGTACATACATGCAGATAGTAATAGGTAAGTGCTTTCAAACAGATGGAGCCTGGTCTGCAGTGTGCAGATGCACTATTATGACAAAGCTTATCTTAATCTGGTAGGCCAATATCTGCCTAAGGTGCGAATTATTGCAGAAGCGCGCAGAAGTGTTTTCGGATGAACACCGTATGTTTTATGGCAATTAACATTATCGCAAAACATTCATGCCTAATAATATTATGCGTAATAATCATTATGCTGAATTTCGTTAGGCCAATGTAAATTATGACAATCTTTTGTATGCTTAAACCGTTTTCAGTCCGTAAGAGTCTGCATGACCCAGACATGTTAGAGAACAATTCTCTGGAAGGCTGTAAAGGAGTCTGCCCTGAATCTCGTCGCATATCTTACCTGGACAGAACTTGCAGCACTCGCCGGGCACGGTGAACTGGTCGGCGATGTCGCACGGCAGCGGCGGGCACGCCATCTCGGGATCGACTCGTGTGCACTGCATGTTGCCATCATGACACACGCATTCCGCGCATTCCTTTGGAGCAAATCGCTCCCCGTGCTCGTATAATGTTCCCTTTAGAAGGCACTGCCCTGAGGAAAGAGAATTAGCAGTTGAAATTGTGGCAAAGCAAAGTGATTTAATTAACACAAAGTAAATGACTGGCTTCTGCGCTACTATTAGATAATCTACTTAGACATTTTATTTATTTTATTTTACTTAGATATTAAAGTCAAGATGCCACATAAATACTACAGCGCATGCCAATATTCCATGTTTCCTGTTGGGCTATACTTACTCAAACATGTTGGACAACACTCCCCCGGATGCAGTACCGGGTTTTTGCACTCAGCTCTATCGCACTCGACTGGCCTGCACGTTATCTCTCCGTGCTGGAAAACAAACGAACCATCTTTATAAACACACAAGGATGAAGAATTTCGTTATTACTGTTATGGCTCTTTCTCGACCTGACAAATCTCAGTTGTCATCAAAGTTCGCGGTAGGTTAAGCCATTTACTAGCAATGAAAAGCTCTGCTGTATCTTGATTTGGCAGGAGATCATATACTGCCCTTGAATAACAGGAACCCAATTGTTTACTGCGGCAGCAATACTTCGAAACATGAGCAGGCAGATTAAGGCAAAGGCACTCTATCACACTAACCGAATGAGTCAAGGTCAACCTAAAGTCAAGTCAAAATCAAGGGGAATCAATAGTAAACAGTGATTGTACTACCACACAGGAGCAGCGATTGCAGTCTCGTTGCCACGTGGCGCCGTCGGCATGCACCGTGCCGTTGGAGAAGCACGACTTCTGACAATCACATTGTTCCAGACGTGCTAACCTTGCCTCCGTGCCAACCAACTGCAAACAAACATTATTGAAATTAGCTAATATTCTATCTATATCTAACTACGAAGTGAAATCTTCCCTCATCTTCGCTCATCATGCAGTAAATAGTCAATAATATTTTTGGGCACGCGAAAATCTGTCCAATTGTATTCTTTTTGTATGATCTGTTCCAAAGTATCTATTGATGAAAATGTAAACAAATGGATCAGAAAACGTACCTACCTGTAGATGCCAAAATGCCAATTGGTAGTGCCACTTACAAATTGAGTGCTTTGATTTGATTTTAAATCAAAAGGTGGTTTTTATTTGACAGTTGTAGTTAATTTTATTTCCTCAACAGTATCATCATCTGCCTAGCCTTTTCCCAACTATGTTGGGGTCGGCTTCCAGTCTAACCGGATGCAGCTGAATACCAGTATTTTACATGGAGCGACTGCCTATCTGACCTCCACAACCCAGTAACTGGGTAATACGATACCCCTTCCTACTATTTCCTCAACAATAGTGTTATTCAAAAAAATCTTGTTGGAAAAAGAGCACCTAAATATAGATGAATGTGTTATTAATTCCCTTTGTGAGTGATTACATAAGAATTTAACCTGAACAGGAGTTGTTTACAGTTTCGTGAGATACTTTTGGGACAGACTATAGTAGTAGTAGTTAGTAGTTCTTCGTGAACGAGCTTCTCGTCCTATTTTTGTCTCTAGGATGAAAACGAAAGATTTAAAACAAATTCCGATTAATAACAAAGAACCGTGACGTCACCTTGAGTGATAGGTCATGGATATGTGTCGTGAGCTCCTGCACAGTGGCCTGCAGCAGCGCGAACTGGCCGCACGTGGGGCACTCGGAGTCCAGCCCCGGGCATTGCGCCAGGTAGCCGTGCGGCCCGCTCACCAGTCTTACTTCTTGTAATGTACCCTGGAATCAGAAGCGGAAATGATTAATTGTCTGCGTTTAATAGTAGCAAAAGTCGATCGCTACATATATTCATAGAAATCCTTTATTGGACACTGAAAGGACGAAAAATAGGACACAACCATTAGAATGATACCTACAAACGGCGGTCTTATTGCTAATAAGCAAATAATTCCAGACAGCCATTGCATGGAAGAAATCATAAAGGACAAGTGATATAATGATAATAGGAACTTACCTTAAATAAGGAATGTTTGCTATTCCTCTGGCCAAGCCAGAGCGCTAGCTGTGGCTGCGTAAAGTTGCGGTCGGGCGGCGGGATGAGCCGGCGGTACAGCGGGTGGCAGTCCACCAGCAACGTGGCCTGCGCGCCCGACACGGCCAGCGCCAGCCGGTGCCACGCGCCGTCCGCCAGCCGGAACGGGAACGTCTCCACGCGCGGCGCCGCGCCGCCGGCCGCCACGTAGTGCAGCCGCACCTCGTCGCGCCGCCCGCTCGACTGCACCTCCAGGTACCTGCGCACACTCACTACACGTCACACCACCGCCGCACGGAGCGACTCCGCCCCGCCGAACATACTGTTCCGAGGTACACATAAACAAAGCAAACAACACACATATCGCACGACGGGACGGACCGGCCGCGAGCGGACCTCGGCTCGCTCTACATCTCAATATCGCTCGGCCAGAAGGGGGACCATGTACCTCGGAACGAATTGCGTTCGGTGTCGACAGAGACGCAAGGTGTCTGTTAGTCGCTCCGGGTGCGCGGGCTCAGCCCGGCTCGCGGTGTCCGCTTACGTAGTTTAAGGGAGAATTTTTACCGAACAGTTAATTACGAGGTAGCAAAGGCGCAGAGACGGCCAGTGCGCCGCGCGAGGCTTTAGACACATACGAGACAAAAAGGATTCCCATGTCGCTTGGAATGCAAGTGCGGAACAGCTCGACAGTCCCCTCGTGTCGCGCGATGGCGGCCGCACGGCGCGCCTCTACCAACAACATCCAGGTACAGAACATCGAACGAGGAACGTGGGGGGGCGGACATATACAGAACACAAAACGTCAAGACACAGAACACAAGACAGACGGCGGCGGGGGCGCGGGGGACGCGGGGCGCATGCAAGCCGGCCCGTCCGCGCACACAACATCCATGCAGATGTGACAGTGAGCGCAATCAGGTCAACGGATGGATCGAGGAGGACATTCCGAGGCACAGGACATTCCAAGATACATGATTCTCCCCTAGACGCGCGCACGCATGGCGCCGGGGAGGCATGCGTGCGCGCAGCGATGTTGAGATCTAGAACTCACCGTGCGTGGCGCGTCGGCTGCGGCGCGGGGCCCGCTCGCCGCCCGCTGCCTCGCCGGGGCAGCGCGAGCGCCGTCCACTTCCACTACTCGATACCAGATGAATACATAATTAAGTCGTGAAATCGGGACTTCAACAATTTAATTATCGAAACATCAAAACACATTGCTAGCCATTGTAGCTCTCAAGTCTGTGGTCGCTACAACTGTGCTACGCCGCGTAGCACTTGCTACGACAGGTGCTACGCACACTGTTATCGATTTTTTTCTGACTAAAATCGTTAAATATTTTGTAACTTTTTTTGCGAACGATTAAAATGATTGACATTTCAGACTAAATTACAATAATAAGTAATACAGTTAAGCAAGAAACGTGCTACTAACTTAAAATTAAACGAACATTTTAGTAAGTACAACAACATCGAGTACACAGCGAGCAGTTACCTGTTGTATCCATGTGAGAAGGACAGGATGGTGCCCGAGTTGGCAGGCTCTTGTCGAAGTGACGCGAGTACTGTGAACTCGGGCGATCGGCGCAGGAGTTCTGCCGCGCGCTCGAATACGGCGCCTTCCACTTGTAGTGAACGAGATTCTCCTGAGATATACATACATAGTTATATAATACAAATAAAACATACATTATGATTTTCGTAAATATTTAGGTAATCTTACGTCAAGTTTTGAACTTTGGCCTACTTGAAATAGGTGATTTGACTTTATGGCCGAAACTTTTTATATAATTTCGATGTATCGTTTTTAAATACGAATGTAGTGTTAAATACCGTAGTATGGATCGAAATCCGGTGACTACAGAAATGAAAAAGGAATATTCTAGTAAAAGTGCATTATAATAGCTCATAAAGATAAAACCTTTTATGTATAACTACAAAAAGTTTTTCCGTAGCCATTTTCCAACGGTTCATAGCTTAATAAAACCTTTTGCAGTAAAATAAAGCAGTCAGCTGTTATCGTAGCCTATACGTGTACCGTAGCCTACATGTTTGTGTGTGTATGGTAGCTTGTTCATGTGTGTGTGTGTACTATCGTGATCTTGGAGTCCTTGACTGGTAACGATCGCAGCGCGCTGGCGCTCCGCCAGATCAATTATCTTGACTCAGTGATTTCTCCGTAAGATTTCCCCTCGCTTGATTGCTTTTCAGATAATTCTAGTATTAATTTTCTCTATAGCCCCTGAAATTCTGGAACAATCTGGCTTTGAATAAGCTCGCGGATAGTGAATGTTTAGATTTCAATTGGTAGAGTTTAAGCGAGCTTTGTATTGGACAAAGACTAAACTTTGATACAGAACACTGTTGGCAATTAATCGGAATAGTTGGAATTAGGTGTAACGTAGAATATCATAAATTCAAAATAGTTTTAACTAAATATGGATTTGCGTAGACCTAATCTGAGTCTTTAGAATTTGCCATTGTCAAGTTTTTTAGCATCATTAGAAAGTTATTATTACAAGTAAAAAGCATGAAGTTGCAAAAATAAACTTTGGTTGTTATAAAATGTAAACGTTCCCATTAAAAGGGTATAAAAACCTAATACGCAAATACCTAGGTATAAAAAGGCCATATTTCAATTACAAGTTGATAATTCATAGATATTGAATGGAAAGTCGAACACATCAGCTGTAGGCACATACTCTTGTGGCGTGTAAGCTGTATGAATTGAACACATGTTCCTTTGCCTAGCTTTGTGCCGATTGAGTTAGCTGTCACAGCCACGCGAGTGTTGTTTTTAAACGAGGCATGTTATTCTACCACCATGTCACTTTACCTCCATGTTCGCCACCATTTGGATGGCAGTTCCAGAAAGCGTTTCTCATATATGACGGATTTAACCGTTTCGATTTATTTTAACTTTGACTGCAAGTTTCTGAAGTCGTTTATTTTTCGATGTGTAGATCGAACTTTTGAGTTTAAAATTCGACTTAAATCTATAATAAAGTCGATGTGATTAAAATCTCGACTATTATTGTAAATGAAATGCTTGGTCAATCTCTAGGCTAGCATCAGTGAGATGATACTGACCGGTCACTCGACGCAAGGTTTCACGGAGGGTTAATTTTTACAGAATTGACATACCTACAGTCTGCGTGAAACTATATACAATATATTATTCATTAGAAACTTTGCTCGATCTGGACTATTATGATTATGACATTCCAGAGTCTAATATAGAATCGCTATCAAACCGAGTTAATGCTTTACTGGCATTCGGCAGAAATGTTTAGTTACCTACTTGTGTACAAATGTTTGCCAAACCCGAGATTAACGCAGTTGGGCGACTGATTCGCGATGCAATGCTGCATTGCAGCAGAAAACCCCGAGAGAAACTATAAACTAGTTGAGTTTAATGCAGACTTATTGCAGATGCGATTTCAAAAGTCGTTTCTAGGTTATTTAATGTTAAAATAATGGATTTCATTTTGAAAATACAGACACCAATAACATTTTTAAGAGATGTTTGCTTTAGCAATCGGCGGTTGCGTTGTCGCATCGCATGGCGAATTTACTTCCATACTTTTAACAGACTTTTTTTTTTATTATACAGGTAAAGAAAAATGCATTCATGAACCGTGTTTATAAGGGATAGTTTAGAGATTGTGTGTAAAAATATTGACGAGTAAAGACAAAGCAATGCTTGAGTTCAGAATTAGTGGAATGTAGTTTTTTTTTTTTAACATTTTCTATTTTGCTTAGTATTTACCTGGTACTTGTTGAAAGGCCTACACTGTCTCAGTTCATGACCCTCATTATCGATGAAACCTACCGAATATGAATATCAATCTCAATAATACATAACAGCTGCTGCATTTCCCTCGTATCAGTCGTATCCGTCATATCTTTCATATCATTCTTTGTAATACAGGCTGTAAGGGTAAACAGTCTTGTCATTCAAACCATGGGTAGTTGACTTAAATGTAAAAGTAAATGACCGAACACAACAAAAAAAAACGTCATTTTCATTAAAAGATTTTAAAAAGTTTCTATACGACACCGTGCTCTCTAGCGAAACAGCTGACTGACTGAGGGAGGGGTCGCGCTCGCGGCCGGTCAGGTCACATCCCGTACTCCCCGCCCGTGTTGAGACGCAAGTTCGTTGCCCTAGCGCATAGGACAACGAACTTGCGTCTCTTGCGGTAAAATGTAGATTTAAAAAAATTAAAAAAAAAGTTGTAATTTTCCATTGATTTTACGTTCTATAAATGAAACCAAACCACTGGTTGCAAGGATAACGGTGTTTACCCTAACACCCTGTATATAGGATTAGGTTGTCTATCTGTGTAAACTTCTAACTTTTACATTTATTATAATAGTCTGATTTAATCTAGCGCAATGAGCGCAGCCGCACCTAGCTCTGAATTAATTAAGTATTGAATTGAAAATGCTTACAAATAAACCCGTCTATTCGACGGAATGTGTCAGCGAAATCACACAGAAATCACGAGCGGAAATAAAGTGCGCAACACAGAGATTTAAATCACGGAGGGTGGACCGAGATGACGAAATAATATCGCGAATGAATGACGTGATAGCCCCCTGCGGTGAGGGCATTCGTTCGGAAGGGTGGCACGCGACCCACCGCCGACCGACAATATATTTTACGGTTTCAAATGAGAATTCAAACTAATAAATCTGTCATTCAATGTATCTGTACTATAATTGATTCAAGAACAAATGATGCGTGTATATTTCTATGATTTATGACGGTTGTTACAGTAAGACGACTTATAAGACGAATTCGTACGGTAATGTTTCGTTTTTATTTGTTCTGTGCGTAACAAATGGCCGTCCTTAGCTGTACGCGTATCGTATGCGGGGTGACGGCGACGTTACCGGTCACGTGACCGTCTGTCACGAAGATGTCAGCCCCGGGGGTGCCACGACCACGGGGGAGTTTTTAACAAGTAAGAATCCCATGACTAGTTCCTAAAACGTGAGTAACTTCGTCGCAGTTAATCAAGAACCTTCGCGTGGCAACGATGTGCGATTTTGAAACTCCATTAATTTCCAAAACTCGAACTTAAAATTCCCTTTCGAAAACTTATAGACAATCTACTCCCCTTCTCTCTATCGAAAAGGTATTTGAATCAGGAATACAATCGAATATTCAATCGGGTAAACTCGGCAGCTCAATCTCGGAATCTCGAGTAGATACTTTGAGAAAGTTTCCCGGCGAGCACAACCCCGAGAGTTCAATGACTCCTCCTAGCAGACACACCTACGATAATATTGATAAAGCTGCATTTCCACTGACCGACTATTGTTGATGTCTCCCGCGATAAAGGCAGTATTTTCCTTGAAATCTTTGAATGTTGGAAAAGTTTCCTTGAATGACTCTACACATAGGCGCTTTTATTTTGTCAGTTATTTATATAATAAAAGTTTATTTATAAACGTTGCTTAAAGTAAACTTTGATCAACTAATCATAATTCTTTTTAAGTTAAATTTTCCTTCATTTAGATTAATCCATAGTTGTATAGAGCCTTCAACTACCGGCGTTTTTAACAGCTTTTAAGTATGCTTTTTACTCATATTTCGTATATTCATTAAATATCATTATGGCGATCCATATTGTTGGCTTACGGTCAGTTTCTTCATCAAACGTAACAGCCAAAATAACGTCAAAAAACCAGTTTCTTTGACTTTTTGACGTTACTTTGGCTGTTACTTTTGATGACAAAACTAGCCGTCAGTGAATACTTTGCTTAACTCTCATCAACTCTCATGTTATTATAGAAGATTGAACAAAAACAATAGAAGGGAGACAGTTGCCAGAACACTGAACAAACGACGATTATGAAACCCTTTCGAGAAGCTGACGAATCCGCTAATGTAAGTGGATTGAATAATACAATGATATATCGTACAATGAATAAGATTATACGGATTTGACTTCACCAGAAAATATAATCTATACTTCTGTATTTTATATAATAAGTAGAAAAGTAAATCTGTTGGTCTGGTACCTTTCACGCCTAACCCACTGCACCGATCGTAGCCTGATACCTGGCGAAGGACATAGGCTAACCGATCGTAGCCTGATACCTGGCGAAGGACATAGGCTAACCGATCGTAGCCTGATACCTGTCGAAGGACATAGGCTAACCGATCGTAGCCTGATACCTGGCGAAGGACATAGGCTAACCGATCGTAGCCTGATACCTGGCGAAGGACATAGGCTAACCGATCGTAGCCTGATACCTGGCGAAGGACATAGGCTAACCGATCGTAGCCTGATACCTGGCGAAGGACATAGGCTACTTTTCATCCTGGATCTCAGACGAAGTCGCAGGCAACAACTAGTAGAATTTACATTAGTTAATGTTATATTTTGCGAAGAAAATCGTTTAAACATTTTTCAACATTGCCTGGGAAAATACTAAAGTTAAAACGTTATAACTTTGTCTAAAAGGTGGCATGGTAGCTTAGTGCTTCAGGTGTGTGTGGCGATAACCTCTTTCCATTAGGCGCCACGTGGCTTGTTTGCTTAAAGCCCACATGCCCAACCTATACATAAAATATTGTAAGTAATTTGTATACTGAAGCTCGCGTACACGAAAACTTTACCTATTCATATATGTAAAGTTTTCCCGCTACATTTTTAAAGACATTATTCTGTATTATATCAACTACAAACTTTTAAAACGGTATAAATTAATAATTAGGTATTTTAATCAGCGCTTCCACTTAATACGTAGACTAATTCTGTAAGTTTGACCAAGTTAAGTTTGCATTTTTGTATCAGGTACGAAAAAGGGCGTTACTCTAAAAAAAAGCCACCCATGTTCAATGTAAATTATGGATACGTTTAAGCGGTAGTTAGCCAGTAACTGCAGCCCTATTTAAGCTGTCAGTAAACATGAGGCTAAAATAACCAATGTTTACGTAGGTATGTGCCCCAAGAAAAGCAATTTACTTAATTGCTATATTTTCCAAGTTCATTTCTGAAGAAAAACTTTCAGTGAACCGTCGCTGACGTCACCAAGTTTTAAGGGTTGCACGAACTTGTGATAATGTTTGAAGAACAGAAATATGAACACGTTTTTCGGTTTCAAATGGGAACGAATCTTGGGAAGAAAATATTGTTATTTCATCATCAAAATTACACTGAAATAACATACTGAAAATACAACCGGAACATATCAGGAGTCCTCTAAAAACAAAGCGGAAAAACATCTGTTTCCTGAGCCTCACTTTCCACGAAAATATGAATAATGCATTTCTCGGCCCCTTAGCCCCGTGGTGACTCCCCTGCCTCAATTATTATTTAATATCAATTAGCTCGCACTGCTGCAGTCAATAGATAGTTTAAAGCATCAACCAGTTACACGAGAACCTTGGATTACTTTATATTAAAAAGGCCTTGGGCCAAAAACGAGGTCCCTATAATTTGGCGGAGGCAACCCTAGTCCGGCTTACGAGGGGTTAGCGAATCTTATGCACTGCTTCATATTTCATTTGTTTGTTGCTGAAATAACATAAGGGGAAGATTTTGTATAATACAAAGGTTTTATCATTCATGTTGGTTTATTAAAATATTTGCAAAATACTTCAGATGGTAGGGAAATTGATTTTTTATGATGTATTGATATTTTATGGGTCGGGTAGATATGCAAGTTATACCAACATGATATGCCGGAGACCCTCCAGTGGCACGTACACCAATATTTTTTCTGTTTTATTGCTTGGGTAACGGCTGCATCGCTTGTAAGGTTGTAAATATTTCAAAAAGCCGACGTTTAAGGCTTGTAAATAATTTTCTACTGGTTTTCGTGTGTTTTTAGTCTACATCGACAGTACGTACATCTCTTCAACTTCTTCCACGCATTACTTTCTAACGTTCGCACTAGTTTTTGGGTAACTACCAACCTACTGACCTACCTAGGTCATCTCTTTAGGACATTACAATTCGCCTACGAAGTACCTATGAGTGAACCACCCAACATTGTACGTTTGGTACTTTTAGGCATTAAAACAGAGCTAAAGGTACCTATTACAGATATCCCAAAATCCCAAATACATTCGGATTTAATTGTAATCGACCCTCGTGTCGGTGATGTACAAACATCGAGTCGGCTTTGTGTAAACACTCATTGTGTGACAATGTTGTGTGGCAATGGATATATTTGATTGAAAGTCGTTTGTCACTTCCTACACGTGCCGAGTTTTGGCTGTCTATGCGGATAAATAGATTGTAGTTGGGGATAAAGTGTAATTAAAAGTTGGCTACATATAATATTTAAGTATTTCTTATTTAATAAACTTTAAAAACTTTAGTTTTTACTGCACAATGTAAACCATTGAAGATTGAGGGAGCATTGCATAAATACTTATTATTCTTTAAAAGCTATAGAGTTGTACAAAAAATGTCTATAACTGGGTGTTAAAGTTTGTATGTGAATGAAGTCACTTTCTCACATGTTTCCTGAATCGGTAAATAATACTAGCCCCAGAAACGTTTTAGATGCGGGCCAAGCAAGCTACCAGCTAGTGTTACTAATGTAATGGATGTATAAGTTACAGTCCATATGAGTGAGACCGTGAGAACAGCTGTCTATGCGAAAATCTTATACAGATACTAATTATTTTCATACTGCTTTCCTGCTGCTTTCATGGAAACAAGAGTGGTGGAGCTGTCTGAGTCTGTGGCTCTATCTAACACGATGTAAGTAAATTACGTATTTTTGAGGCGTTATGTTGAGCACGTTAAGCCGTTGGTCCCGGCTGTCATTTGTGGATCTTTGTCAGTTGTTACGGGTCGTCAGAAGCCCAAAAGTCGGGCAACCAGTCTTACCAAGGTGTATCGTATTACTCAGTTACTGGGTTGTGGAGGTCAGATAGGCAGTCGCTCCATGTAAAATACTGGTATTCAGCTGCATCCGGTTAGACTGGAAGCCGATCCCAACATAGTTGGGAAAAGGCTAGGCAGATGATGAGGCGTTATGTTGCAATTTGTATTTGACCTTATGAGTCTTAAAGAAAATGCCTATTTGATGTAAGAAGAACGGTTTTTCACGTAAAAAATTATAAACAGGCCACACAATAAAATAACATCCCTTTGAAAATGTTATTTTCTTTTGGTCACTGCTCCTATACCTACCTACTTAGCTAGGGTAGTAAAAATTGTGAAAATTGTTGGTGAGGTGGTGGCATTTAGTTCCGCGCGAGACTTGTTACAGCGCCGTCATTATATCGTGAAATGTACACGCGAACCAGGTGATTTACTACACATCTTTAACTACAGTCGGTATTTTATATGAAAGTTTAAAGCTCTTGAACTTTGGTTATGCTTATTTTGAACAGAACAGTTTAAAGACTGGATAAATCAAGGTTTATTGAATCTATATTTTTGGATTACCCAAACGATCCATTTGGATAACGATCATGGAAAAGTTAACAATGTATTGAATTGACATAAGCGTTGTAGAAAACTGCAGGAACGCTTTGAAAACGTTGCCACTTGTCTAGGCCCTTAGAAAAACAATACAGTCATCTCTCTGTAAGTAGTTCGTTTATCAATAAGTTATCGTGAAAACGAGTAACTACAATACTCCTAACATAAGGAAAAGATCAAAGGATAGTTGCCACTGCTGACTTTGCAGCGGCATCTACATCGCCACATGCGAACTACGCATCAAAGACCTGACGTCACACAAACATCATGACGTTACACAAAATCCTGCATCGCGCAATTAGAGTTTACCGCGCGATCAACATATATATAAGATTCCAACATCAATCGTTGGGCAGTTGCCCGCCAGACACAACACCCGTCTGGTTGGAGGATCCTCTCTTTTCTATAGAGGATGAATGAACTTTACAAGTAAATTTTAGAGGTATGAGGAACAGGTCCTCATACCTCTAAAATTTACTTGAAAGAACTAGGCCAAGTTCAGATTAAAAGTGAATGTTTTCATAAATTAAACACGCATCTTCACGTGATTGAGCTTCGAACACTGTTCGGTTCGCTGAACTAATAAAGATCAGTGCACACCAGTGGCGCGTGTTACTATTATAATATGCCTAATAAACAAAATATACAAGCCGTGTGCCCAATGAGTTCTCCCATCAGTAAAGTTAGGAACGAACTTTCATCCCCTATTTAACCCCTTTCATGACTTTTGATTTTGAGAAGAATTCTCAAAAATCCTTCCCTATGTAAGTATACAGAACTCTGTGCAAACTTTTCATGCTTCCAGAGTGAGCGATTTAGGCTAGTGCGTTGTGTCAGTGAGAGAATGAATGAATTGAAATCTATATCTATACTAATATTAAAAAGAGGAAAGATTTGATTGTTTGTTTGTTTGCATTGAATAGGCTCCGAAACTACTGAACCGATTTGAAAAATTCTTTCACCATTAGAAATCTAAGTAACATAGGCTATCATTTATAAAGATTACACGCGGGCGAAGCCGCTGGCGGCAGCTAGTTTTTAATAAATAGATCGTATTACGTAGGTAGCATTCCGAAGTTTCTGACTGCATGGGATGCCATGGGAGAAGCACGGTGTGGCACTCTCGCAGGTTTTCTTCCCTAGGTTGGACACAGTACTTAATATTAGGTTTTTCCATTTGAAAATTCTCAGTAGCAACCTGAAATCTTGATTTGTGCCCAGTGTATGGTAATTTGCTGTCCTGTATAACGAGAGATTTATAACTTAACTACACGAATATTGAACACACCTCTTCATTTTAGGAAATGAGAGATACTAAGACACTGAAATACTTTTCAGGTGTGGATTGGTCACCTGCATAATTGTATGCATTGAAAAACCCTAGGAAAGGAAATTAGCTAACCTATGCCACCGTCTAATTTATACTTTAGTCAAAATTAGGTACAAACGGCTACACATCAAGCTATACATTTCCAGTTTATGCTGATCTCGCATTATATAGGATTTCCGTACAATACGAGGTTAGCTTATACTGGAAATGTATAGCTTGATGTGTAGCCGTGTGTACATGAAATCTAAACTAGAAATATATACACAATGCTGATCCTGCTCAACCACAAAGCGCAGAAGGTACTACGCGTCACTCGCCACAACAATCCCAGTTATTATTTATCTACTGGCTCTGTCCTTAACGCGCCGACCTATCCGGCCATTATGACATGAATGCATATCATTCATAAGCCTGTCTGACACACGCCTCTGTCTGCTAGTGAAAGCTACGTCACAGAGCTTTCACGACCATTAGCACAAATATCTTGCTAATTTTAGGGTTCCGTAGTCAATCGAGGAATCCTTTTGTGTTTGACGATTTAAACCGGTTTCAATTTTCTGATAAACAGACCCAACTCCTTGATTTAGAACTTTCTGTAAACGGTCTTGGTAACTGAAAGATTTTTTTTATTTATTTATTTTATTTAATAATGCTTTGAGTTTTTCTTGTATGTATGTATGTTCTACGTATGTCACCGCCACATTACTCACTGCACGCACTAGATATTTCTAACGCCTACTTAGTAAAATAATTGAGTTGAGGTACCTCCACCATAATTGGTTGGTACTTATTTCGAAGTTATAGCAGCTAAATAGGCTACTAGTTTACAGAATAGTCGTACAACTTATATATGTATAGGTGTTAAGTTCTTAAAAGCTCCATACATAATGACTTTATTGAACTGCACAACTTTGCATTTATACAGTTTATTCGAACATCCAGTTTTAAAACAGAATTTATTTTTGGAATTTTAAAGTATTTTTAATCCAGTATAAATTATTTATAATTATCATTTAATAAGAGTTTTGACCAAAATAACTTTTTACGCACGTCGTTTACTACGGAACCCCACACTGCGTGTGGTGCAATGCACACTTTGCCGAGTTCTAGCAGATTATCTCTTGTGTCACCACTCTCAGTCAATGAGGCAAAGTGTTATAATGAATGGTTCGTATTTACGACAATGTCGTTGCGTCCCTAATCCGACGCTTTTGGTGTTTGACACTTGAACCAGCACCGAGTCCACGAGACAATATGGCGTGGATCCCCACAGGGCTCACAATTAGGGTGAACACCCTCCGACAATTACTCGCTGCGCGCGAGTCGCTTAATGGCAGGGATTAGGTTACGCGTAAGTGAAATGCGAAAACGGGACGAACTAGTAGGGTTGCCCCGAACATGAGACAACTATCTATTGTGACATATTTTTTAATTATAAAATTGTGTTTTTTTACAATGAATTGGTAACAAAAGCTGGAAGGGTTAGTTTATTAGGGTGCTTGTGAGTGAGTGTCACTTTTGATGTTTATAGGTGTTTTTATATCTCTATTAGATGCCTTTTATCTTTTCAGTAATCGTTATCTATAATGTAAAATTAAAAATATTGAATTTTATTATTAAACCTTGTAAAAACGAATTACCTACACGTCCTTTTATAGATGCTTTCAGATAAATTTCTTCATCGAAATTTTTACTCCTTTAGCCTTTTCCAAGTATAAATGTACACCTTTTGATAACCCTATAGATTTATGTCAAAATTCGGGGCGATTTAGAGGTCAGTTAATCACCGGTCGCGACAGGGGTAGCCATACCGGCCGCCGGCTACAAACCCCGAGTCGCCGGTAATAGCCGGCTGTCCTGTCCCGGACCGGCTGGGACACGCGTTACCGGCCGGATTACAATCAATTAACTTCATCAACTTTGAACTGGCTGATTCATTTTGGGACTAATGAATGTACTGCTAAATACTTCCCTTATGTGGTGCAAATTTATATTCTAATGGAGTGGTTAATTTTGATGGCTATATCAAAATAAAAATTAATAATTAATGAGTGGAACATAACTGACGAAATGTGGGTATATTATACAGCAGTGTTTTTCAACCTGTGGGTCGCGACCCCTTGGGGGGTCGCGAAGCCTTACGCAGGGGGTCGTGGACACAAGAAAAAGGCAAGTGTTTCTAGGTCCTACACTTCACACTACAAATACAATTTCAGTCAGAAGGGTGACCCTAGGGCCTAGGGGGTCGCTAGAATTTGTTAACTTCTAAAGGGGTCGCGTATTCAAAAAGATTGAAAAACACTGTTATACAGTATACACCTCTGCCTAACCCTTTGTGGAGTACAGGCGTGGAGTTTAGTTAATAATGAACGGTGCACGTTTGGCCGGATATAATTATGAACGTAGAAGAGTTTGTAAGAATTGTAGCAGTTCAGTTAGGTTATGGCTTGTGAAGGTGCATATTTTTAGGGAAAGTAACACTTTTTATAATAGAAAACTGGTCTAATCAACGTAGAACATTTCTATATACTTATTTTAGATCTGCGGTGAATTTGATAGTATTATGTTTATGACTTTATAATAAATCAAACTGTTATTCATGGCTACATTTCAATCGATCAATCTCGGAGTATATCTCAAAAGAGGGGAGGTACAAAGCCTTGCTCCCCTAACAATAACAGTCACGGAAATAACATCAATTGTACACTCCCACCAAATATACGAGTTTATTAATATTTTAGAAGGTAAACATACCTATCGATTTTACCACGCAAAAACTTCACACAACACATCCTTTACTTTACATACAAGTGCATAGTCTTGTAGGATTCAAAAACTTATTTTGAATCTACCATGACAGTCCATACTATCCATACTATTATAATAATAATAATATTTTAAATTCGAAAGTAACTCTCTGTAGTAAGTCTGTCTGTATGTTACCTTTTCAAGTCTAAACTACTGAACAGAATTCGACAAAATTGGCAAGGAGATAGATGGCACCCTGTAGAAGGATACAGGCTACTTTTTATCGACATACCGCACGTGCGAAGCCGCGGGCGGAAGCTAGTTTTCAATTTATAGGTACATTTTTGTTTCTTGGCACCTCTCCCACAGTTAGCACTCTAAACTGACATCTAGCCCAATTTTCTCTGAAAACAGCACCCGGTCTTTTTATCTGTCCTCAGAATCAAGGTTGAAAAAACATTAATTTTAATAACTGAAAAGTTGTATAAGGTTAAAGTAGGGTAACCAGTTTCACCTTTCTGAATAACTGACAAATTCCATGAAACCTTAAAATGGTTTACGGTGGATGCGCTAGGGTAGCCCGCGAAATTCAAATTTTCTTATGTTTTTTGCAATTTGCAGGTCAGTATCAGGTTGTATGTTGATCTAAATATTATTAGCGGCCGTAACAAATATGGATTTACAGAATTATTAACATTAGAATAAGCAATACAACTCTCAATTTTCATTTCATTCCATGCAACCTAATACTGACCTGCAAATTGCAAAAAACGTAAGAAAATTTGAATTTCGCGGGCCACCCTAGCGCATCAACCTTAATTCAAATAAATATTTTGAGTTCAAACCTCATTTCATTTATCTTCTACTATCCTCTGTCCAAGAGGCGAAAGATAACCTACTTCCAACAATTAAAGAACCAAAAACAAAGCAGTTCAATCCATTACAGACACCATGCAGTCCTTATCAAAATAAAATACCACCACACACGATACCGTTCAATCCATCGGTAATCAAATTGAAACCGATACCGATACCGCACGTAAGTCTTACCGTACGTATGGTGCATTAAGGAGGCGCACCTCTAGTGCCACTAATGGATGGCTACTAGAGGGGGGAAATGGAATTGCAACTGAAATGTATTGCATTCATACCTGGTAGTGTTTACGCTGTTACCAAGGCGTACGTTACGTGGTCTTTATGTACGGTCAGCAAAAGAGATGGCTAGCTACAACTCCTTTTCATACCTTGTGAAGCGTTAGCCTTTGCTCATTATTAAAATCTTTGATATTGTTTATCTGAGTGACATTTATGTAAAATGCTATTAATGCAATACACAACTAGAAAATATGAATTTTGCTGGCGTTGTGGCAATGTGTCAATTTCTTGGTTGGTTACGTAATATTTCTTTTGTTAACTGTACTTGTCTTGGAAGAGATGGGTAGGTGTGCAAAAAGATGAACTCCCTATACCTTCAAGAGTTTATAGAAACTTCGACACAAAAGAAGTATCAAAACATTTGTACGTTCATTTCAAGAGTTTTCCTATTTTCCTAAGCCTTATTTGGTAACAAAATCGTCACTAACTTAACTACTGTTTGTACGACCGGTTTGACCGTTTTTACTGAATTACTTGTAGATAAATGTTACTATTCTGTTCAGGATTTCCTAAGTGATATATCTTAATAACCTATTTTGATAACTTGTATAATAATTATTGTGTTTGCATGCCAACAAGGCAGAATGTACTCGGTTCTTTATTATGTTATTTACGATCCTATTTGTATGTACCTACATTCAAAACAAATAAAGTATATTCTATTCTATTCTATTCTATTCTATTCTACGTACCTTGACCGCCGGTTGCTAGTACAATTGCGAGTACAACGCACTTGACCCTTTTGAAGGATGACTCAAATAAGGTCAAAGGAAGTCCTTTCCCGACATTTCCTCACTGTCACATGACTGATCACTGGAGTTAACATATATAATGTATAGCTACCTTATGAATAATCGTCTATCGAAACAGGGTGTCCAAACTTTGGTCTTCCTTTTTAACCACCTTTATAACCCGTCTGCCTTCAAAGCAAGAACACTGAACACCTATCTTCTGTGGACGCTCGTCCATCATAGACCTTGTCCATCACTTTCCATCAGGCGTTATCGCGGTCAAGACCAGACCCATTCAGAAATACAAAAAGAAAACAAACCAACGTAAAAATCGAAATTAACATTTCTTATTTTTATTTTACAATTGTTTCAGATTATCTTATGCCACATTCATCTGTGAATCATTTCTAACATTACCTTTACATGGTAAAATTATGTCATTTTTACGCTACGAGTAAAAGCAGGATTTTTATAAACTATACAACTGAGCGGGTTTTACGAAGGGTTAAAGTCAACTAGTGAAATATTTAAGAGTATTCTAGGTATGTGAAAACATTCCCAAAGGTACACAACATTACTTACAACATAAATTCAGTGTTCGTAATAACAGCGAGCGCTAGTTTTCACCCCGCCCGACTAACGAACCTATATTTGCTCAGTTCCGCCGTGAGTCCGCGACCACGCGTTGAACGGGACACTGACATTATAAAACTTGTGTGTAGACGGAATGAATAAACTCTTATGTAACATTAATTAAAAGGTACCATTATGATATTCGTTAAAACGTCTGTAGGTACTTGATCGAGTTAACTTTAACTTTGCAAATTATTAACGACAAAGCCCTCCAAAGATATCTTAATAACTTCAGATTCTTTACGCGGAAGTACATCAAATCTTTGCTGCTATACAACTTTGCTATCTGATGAAAACTTTCTGTGAAAACATAATTGAAGCTTTCGTGAATATTACTGCTGTCAATATGTTTCTAAGTATTATAACATTAAATTGTAAACACCCTAAAAAGACGAAACTGGAGCAAGAGTGAAGTGAACTACCTAACTGAAAAATCTGCATATCGCTGCAGTAGAAGTAATAACGAAATTTGCGCTTATATCACTTCACTTTCACTGTAGGACGTAAGACTACTATTTATACTATAGGGCAGCTTCAGGTTAGGCAAGCGTTGCCGTTGGCTACTGATATGCCTCTTATCACGAACACTAGGCAACAAGTGCGCTGTTGAATTATCAAAGCTCTGCTAAGCGCCAAAAGTTGAAAATGCAACAGCGCGCTTAGTTAGGCAATAGTGCTGCTCATGTAATGTTAGTACATCAGTGTAAGTGTTACCTTGTAACGTATATGCTGTGCGCTGCGGCTGCATTCCAGGCGCGGCGGTGACGCCTGCGCGAGACGTGTTGTGCAGCGACAAAGCGCCCAGCAAGTCTAGCTCGGTGGCTGCAACAAATATCACATGGTCAACTGTATGGACACCACAACATAGCATTATACTACATGACAGGAAACCTAGGAAACCCTGTGAACGAACGAGTTATGTGTAACTTGCATACTGGTGACAGCAAGAAGAATAAATAACCCACTTATCATTTTTAAGCAAGTAAGAAGATACAAGCTGTCTTCGGGCAAATAAAGATGGTCCTGTTTAGTATGCCTGATACAAACGATAGTAGGATATTCAAAACCATAAAACATCCTAAACATAGTTTCAAAGGCACGGCGGCTTATGTAGCTACCATCCCTAGAAACCTCTTTAAAATATGACAAACCTAATACCAATAAACAAACCGTATGATCTATAGAAAAAGTCCAATGAGTTATTCCAACACGGTGCGTCTCATACATATTGGAAAGCCTCTAAACAGCTTATTGGCTAGAAAATGTATGTCACACTCGTAAATAATGCTTCGTACCCTATTCATTCTTCAGAAGCAAGACACGTATTCAATTACCCACGACACGTAGATACATGAGGCCACATAAAGAGCAGGAGACATAATATTCAACGAACACGCTCCTTCATACATTAACCTGGCGTTAATATGACACGTCGAGGCTCAGAAAAGGAATGCCACACAGGTATGAGTGACAGAAAATAAGAAAAGAAAGAAAGAACACAAACACAGTAAAGAACAAGTTGGGGGAAAATATGCGTCACATCCACACAAAACGGCCATCGCTCAGCATAATGCTGCGACTCTTTGCGAGACAGCCCCAGCGCTGGTTTTTAGCGACAGCCAGCGTTGACGTGATTACGTCGACCGGTGCAGCATACAATGAGATAATAGGTATAATAACAGAGAGGACAATTTACAAAGCCATAGTTTTTCTAAACTCAGTGTGATATATCTACGGCTACAGTTTCCAAGAAGAGCGATTGCCGTCACATACTTTCTGCAATTTACCAGTGAATGACGTCACTGAGACGTTATTTATGAAAGTAACTTGGTATGTTTTCCTAGAGTGCGTTTGACACCGTCAAACTCAAACAAACTCAACTCAAACTCAAATATGCGTGCGTATGTGCAACTCCATGCGTCATGTTCGTGAACGGGCGCGACTTCGTCACGTCAGTTGTGACTTGTCATCTCTTAGCTGCCATGGCTTATTTTAATTTTTGAATTGTTTGTATGTTATAATTGCGGACGCTTTTAACGTACTTTTTACATTGTTCTTACATGTATAATTTCAACATGAATGATGTAATCCATATATTGTAACAATATTTTGATTTAAAAGAGTGTCCGTGGAGTTTCTTGCCCGTTCTTCTCCATAGGTACCTACTACGCTTTGGAATTGGCAACTAGGCTCATATTTCTGACTGACCGACTCCTTGACAAGTCAAAAGTGCCTGTAAATGGTTTAATTGAAATAAATGCTTTGAGTTTGAGTTTGAGTTTCTCTGAGTTCATTTAGTGTTTTTTTTTCGGAGTAGTCGGATAGGAAACATCGACCCCATCTAGATTATAAATATTATTTACGTTTAAAAGAGTTTCGTTCGCGAAAGATTCATGGAGTGGAGGAACCTTGCCCAGGAGAGGAACAGCCCAGGCTAGAATGAGAAAACAAAATTGTTTAATCTTACAGAAATAAATAAAATTTACTAGCTGCGCCCCGCGGTTTCACCCGCGTAAGTCTCGATCCCGTGGGTATATCGAGATAAAAAGTATCCTATGTGTTAATCCAGGTTATTAACTATCTGTTTGCCAAATTTCATCCAAATCCATTCAGTAGTTTTTACGTGAAAGAGTAACATCCATCCATCCATCCATCCATCCATCATCCATCCATCCATACTTACAAACTTTCGCGTTAGATAACATTTACGGCAGAGTACCAACACCAACATTTAATTTTTTACTCCTTGCAACATTGTGTATTAAAACGTCACATAAATCTCCCTTGTTCGGTTGTAAAATGTCCTGAAATTCATGACAGTGACCATAAAGTTTCTATAACGGAAAATGATAGATCAGTATACGTTATTGTTTTCTATAAGTAATGAATATTTACGACCTAATAAACTCGTAGTGGCCTACATTCGTTTAATCAATAAGAATGGAGGAATCCAAAATATTGAGGAGCCTCGGGTGTATCGATCTGAGTAAACAAGTGCTTTTATATGCATACATAAACTCACGCCGTCTTCCAATGGAGGAAGGGAGAAACTACAGTTTCTGAGTTGAGCTCCACTATTACTGACAAATGCTTGCACTGACTGGACAGGTCCACTCAAATCTGTGTGGTTCTTTCCTCAAAAGACCATTTCAGACATCAATCTACATGGCCTGACCAAGATTATGTCTGGACCTTAAAAGAGACTGCGACCTCTGAGTTTGTTTCGGCCTTTCTTCTCAGAGTAGTCAGAGAAACGCCGACATCATCTAGCTTTTTTTTTTATGTGACGTGTAAGTGATTCCGATATCCTATTTACAGAATAAACAATTTCATTTCATTTACAAACGCCCCTGCTGCGATCCTTACATATACTCCATTTGCTTCGTTTACGTTCACCGCACGCGCAGGTTGCGAGTACTACGCACCTGATCTTAATGAAGAACATCACCAATAAGGTATACCTTCCAGGTCGTCCCCTCCTAGCGTCACGTCTGTCTTGTGCCACGTGACAAAAATAATGAAGGTAACATAGCCTTGTTGATACGAAACATTTCAAGGAAAATGATGTGTTGACAGTGACATGTGACACAAAATAAACTACCTACTTATTGGAATAGTTATTATAACCATGGCATAATTTTCACGGTGATGGTGACAAAAGCGTGATAGAAACCATCAGTCAAAGCAATCAGCTGCTTATCAAGTTATCACCCCGCGTCGGTAATTGGCTGAAGTTCACAGAAAGAGAGGGTTGTATTATAATTTAATTTAGCTAATAGTTAGGTGAAGGGTTGAATAATTTTCACATTAAGAGCCTGTGACGGAACAAATATTATCCACCACATAAAAATAATTGAAGAGAATTTGTATGAAATTATCTGCTAGATAAATTAAAATCCTGGCAGGGCTACGGGAAAGTCCGAAAGGGATACCGGGACCTTGGCAACAGGCAACTGAAGGAACACGGGTGGGTTTTAGTCAGTAAAAGTCTGACACGCCCTTCCGCTCCGCCCAGAGCGGGAGAAGTCATCGGATGATTTCGCAACCTAAAAAAAAAAAAAAAAGATAAATTCTAGTGCAACTTATCCGGAGGCGGTGTGACAGGTCATGAGTATATCAACACTGTGCATTTTTATCAACACTTTTACATTTGGTTCACCAAAAAGTGTGCATTGTTTTTAAATGCACAGAATGCTCTCCATAAAGTTATAGTAGGGGAGGCAATGATGCTAAATGGGGATTTACTCGAGCGTCGTGGGGACCTATTGGATTGTGAAGATTAGATGCTAAAAAGAAAAAAAGGTTATGTGAAGTATACCCTTTCACTGGTGGGGGGAGCGTGTATGGTAGGGGAGCCCTAGCGGGGATTTCGGGAGTTACTCGAGCGCGGCAGAATAACATACGGGGGCAACCTTGTACCTTGTGAAGTACTCCCACCATACCTGAGCCCTGTACATAGGGGCAAACGCCTAGGGCAACCGATCAGATTAGTAAAAAAAAAACGATCGTTAGAAAAACTCGAGCGCGTCAGATTAAGGTAAGGTAAGTTGGTTACATGCAGAAAAGTGTGCATTTCAATAATCTGACAATTTAAGCGTGAAATAAGGAAATTTTTACTAATCTGATCGGTTGCCCTAGGCGTTTGCCCCTATCGCGGTCTAAAAATGTTTATCAGTTTTCAAACTAGCTTCTTTACCACACTGTGTGCAGTAAAGTCTAAAATGCTGCTTCTTATTACTTTTATTTCTTAATTTTAAAGTTGACACTTTACCATAATGACATAAAATGCTATACCTCCTTCGTATTACTTTTATATTTCTTAATTTTAAAGTTGACACCTGTTGACATATTACCTTACCGTAACCATAATGACATTTTAACAAAGAAAATAGGTTTGAATTTTAGTAAATATAGATTGATAGAAATACAATGGCTAGTATAACCCCGCAACAAAGGGCTGAAATATTATTTCTCCACGAAGATGGCTTGAATATTAGTGCGATATCACGAGAGCTCAATATATCTCGATTCACCGTGAGATTTTGGATTCGGCGTCATGGCGAAGAAGGGCAAATAACAGATCATAGAAGCAATTCAGGACGACGGGCGATACTAACCACCGCGCAAATAACTGATATGGTTCAACATTACGAAGAGCGCTGGTTCACACCAACTAGTCATTTTGCTGCTTTGTATGATGTGGGTCCTCGGACGATTCGACGAGCTTTGCACGGAGCAGGGCTACACTACAGACGTCTTGCTATAAAAGTGGAACTCAAAGCTCACCACAAAACTGCCCGACTTAATTTTGCGCGACAACATCTTGATTTTGATTGGTCGAATGTTATATTTACCGACGAAAAAACTTTTAAATCGAGTCAAATTGGAAGATTGACTTTATGGCGTTATAATCGCACTCGGTATGATGAAGCTCATATCGTGCCTCAAAATGAATCTGGTCGCATAACAGTCAACTTATGGGGGTGGATGAGCCACGATGACGTCGGAGAACTGACGTCGTTAGAAAAAAGGGCTACTGCGAATAATTATGTGTCACTTTTGGAAGAGGTGATGCTGCCCACTGTGCGCGTTGTGTATCCTGCAGCAGAATTTCCACAAATTGATTACGTTCAGGATAATGCACCGATACACAAGGCCCGGGTTACTATGGCGTGGTTCAACATACACCGTGACATTCGTCTCATTCAATGGCCTGCTCGTTCAGCATATATGAACCCGATTGAAAATCTGTGGGGCATAATGGTTCAACGCTGGGACTGTCAGAACGAAAGAAACTCTTAGATCACATTATGCACGGTTATGGGATGATATCAGGGGGACAGATTGCGCGCGGCTTGTCTCATCTATGAGATATAGACTACGTGCCGTCATAGCTGCTGATAGAGGCTATACTAGTTATTAAAACTATAAATTATTGATAATTTCCATAAAAAAATAAAAATGTTTACTATAAAATTGTCTATTTTTGCATTTTTAGTAACAAGTTCACCCTCCCTTGGTTAAAAAAGATTTGTTTGAGAAAAAATATTAAATGATAAATGATTTATTTCTGTAACTACTTACAGAAATAAATCATTTATCATTTAATATTTTGTTTGTACAAACACTTTTAAACGTCAATCACATTTTTAAAACTAAATGAGGTCGGCGTTTAATATCTGACTACTCTGAGAAGATAGGCCGAAATCCCTATATTGTCATCGACCTTGTGACATAGATGTGTGCATGCAATTATAAACCTTAAGGTGGTAAACATTCTCAGACCGCGACCGTACAGGGCTCAGGTATGGTGGGAGTACTTCAAAAGGTATAAGGTTGCCCCCCGTATGCTTTTCTGCCGCGCTCGAGTAACTCCCGAAATCCCCGCTTGGGCTCCCCTACCATTAAAAAAGGTTGATTTTATCCATATGTTTACATAATACCTTACCATGTACCCATAAATCTCCTTTATACATACTAAGGTAGTGTTTAAGCAAATTCCTTCGTAGAATTCGGTGGCGCAGGTATTTTGTAGCCGTAGCAGAGAGCCATCTATCACTAGTAACCCGGTCACGTAGCGCGCTACGCCGGCTACAGCGCGTAGCACCGCTACAACTAGGCTACGGCTACGAACATTTCGCATGATATAAAACTACGAGATTTTTAAACTGCAAAATGAAGTTTTAATATTATTTTATGTTTAAAATATTATCAAAATTTTTGTACTGTGTTGTATACATACATATATAATATATATAATTTGTTAATATATTTCTCTGCCTCCCAACTAAGTTAGGGTCGGCTTCCAGTCTAACTGTAGGCAGCTGAAGTACAAGTATAAATGGAGCGACTCCCTATCTGACTCCAGTTACTAGGTAACACGACACCCCTTGGTAAGACTGGTTGTCAGATCTACGAATGACAGCCGGGAATCCACGGGACTCCACGTACTTCCCTAGAAGTTCTATTACATGGGAATTAAACATGTCTGAAATGAAATTAAATGAAATTGTTTATTCTGTAAATAGGATATTGGAATCACTTTTCACGTCATATTAAAAAGTTGTAAAAATAAGCTAGCTGAGGTCGGAGTTTCCTATCTGACTACTCTGAGAAAAAAGGCCGAAACAAACTCAGAGCTCACCGTCTCCTTTAAAGTCCAGACATAATCTTGGTCAGGCCATATGAGGACCATGTAGATAAGAGTCTGAAATGGTCTTTTGAGGAAAGAACCACACAGATTTGAGTGGACCTGTCCAGTCAGTGCAAGCATTTGTCAGTAATAGTGGAGCTCAACTCAGAACTTAAGGAGCTCAACGACTCGACGAACAATACCAAAGAAAGGACATTTGGGTAGGTCGCATAAAGTTCTCAAATTACCAGACCTTTGCTAAAACTAACAAAACGAAAAATAAATATCAATATCCATAAATATCTATGCTATGGTACACCCTTGGTAACCCTTCGGGGGGGCGTAATGTTGTGTTATATTAATTTAGAACCTATTCTAAACAGTCCATTGTATAATAATGTACTATTGTTTATAACCTTTTGTCTTTATTTTGATCACTAGCTGCGCCCCGCGGTTTCACCCGCGTATTATTTGACCACTAGCTGCGCCCCGCGGTTTCACCCGCGTAAGTCTCGATCCCGTGGAAATATCGGGACAAAAGTATCCTATGTCCTATTCCGGGTCATGGTCTACCCTGTGCCGTTCAGCCGTTTTACAACAAATAAACGCACTTTCGCATTTATAATATTACTATCTGCGCATCGCGGTTTCATTCGCGTAAGACTCGATCCCGTGGGAATATCGAGATAAAAAGTATCGTACTATTGCAGGTCATGTTCTACCAATGTGCCAAATTCCATGTAAATCCGTTCAGCCGTTTTAGCGTGAAAGCCTAACAAACGAAAAAACAAACAAACAAACAAACTCACTTTCGCATTTATAATATTAGTTAGCATATTTGGGATGATTGAACTCGAAACAACGTATAATTATTATTCATCTGGTCTTTAGTTAAAGCGAAAATTAAATTAAAACCTCATTGTTCTGTAGTAGGTATCATAATTTATGATGTTCAGGCATTTTGTTACCTTCCGAAATATTTAATTAATTTTGTACTAACAAAAACGGTTAGGTACCGGTAAGTGAACTTTTATGAAAAGGCAAAGTTGGTTGTTTGGGTATTCATTACAAAGTTATGATAAGCCTTACCTAATTGTTATTAATTAAACTTTAGAGTTTTAATCATATTAACGCTTAAAATTCCGGTGAAAACCTTGAATAGGGGTAGGTAATGTAAACTAATGTATGCCATACTTAGTAGTGTTCGCAGTTGAATATAGGTTCGAAGTCTGCATTTTGCAATCACTTAATTGCGATGACCAAGCCAAAACCACACATATTACTCAAAAGAAAATAATCAATCTGCCTAGCCTTTTCCCAGCAATGTTGGGGTCGGCTTCCAATCTAACCAGATGCAGCTGAATACCAGTATTTTGTAACTCAAAAGAAAACCCAGTATAGAAATGAAATTAACAATATTCTATTGTATCTTGTATATTTTATTCTCCATTTATATTATATATTATCGTGGAGGTCCACATCACGGCATCACGATAATACAAGGAAGTAAAATGTACGGAAAAATATGAAGATGCTTTTTTTCCGTCCACAAAAACACGTATTTCCGTACATTTTATGGAAATAGACGTGTACACGTTAATATCCTCACGTTAGGATTTATTAAAGCGAGCATAGAGTATATACATTATTTCATAAATAATTTAACAGTTAATAAACAAGAATGTTAACATCATATTCCATAAGCAAGCACGTGTCGTGTCACAAGAGCTTAGTGCCACGCGTAGCTTTAAGTGGCACCGACACTTTTGAAGTGGCTACCGTTTAGGTGACAGCTTGTCCCCTTTTAAGGAAAATTTGGCCTATATGTGAAGGTTTGGTGGAGAAAATTATATAATGAATGATGCATAATATTGTAAAACTTTTAAAAAGAGTAACGGTGGAGTTTCTTGCCCATTCTTCTCCACACGAAACTACCTTTTGGAAGAGGAATCAATTCTATTTTCTTTTAAATTTTGACATTCTTCGTTCATTAAAATAAATGTTTTGACTTTGTAAATAGACGACTGACATAATGTTCACTAACAGTGAATGCTTCTACAAAATAGTAATTGGATTTTGAACTTTATTGCAGTCATTATTGTCACCGCACGAAACGATAGTCTTATCTATGTCTTAATATATTATTATCGTATCTTTAACAATAAATTAGGAGTTTGTCGCACACTACTTTATATATGGCCCAAAAAGGAATCTATGCCAGAAAAGAAAGGAATATATTGGAGTTAGTAAACGATTTATCGGACTGTCTGGAGAGTAACAATTAGAAAAAATAAAATGATATGACACAATAAAAATCATTACAAGTGTATGTCGTAGTTAATTCGAACGCCCAACATATAATCCTACTTCCAGTTTTACAAACATATTTTTTTATATATTTCCACATGAACACGTCTGCGTCTCTTAATTTGTTCTTGAATTAACAAGCGCCTGAGATTGTGTCAAGGGCCCTTTCTCAGCAGAAGCTCCAATTTGCGACGCCTGTGTCCCACAGCGTATTTTACAGTTAAAATAAGTTAACTTTACGGCAGTATACAGCAGGAAGGTAGGTAGAGGTGTAGTGTATTAAACAATACACTTACTTTTCGTCAATAGTAATGTTAAAGTCCAACCCAACCCTATAGCCATGAACCAGGTACAGCTACTGCGAAATTCCCAATGAATAAATCAATAAGAATTTTGACCGATCTGGAGATCAAACTCAAACTCAAAGCATATATTTAAATTAAACTATACAGGCACTTTTGAACTGTCAAGCAGTCGGTCAGCCAGAAATATGAAGCTCGTTGCCCATTCCAAAGCATAGTAGGTACCTATCGAAGCCTGAACCCCAAGCTCAGCAGTCCCGCTTGTGACCACTAGACCGAAAGAGGCAGCCAAACATAATACAATGGTAAGGGTGGAAATATACACGAATATAATAGAAAAGAAATCATTTGTGACGCTCCCAGTCCGTTAGATGTCTAAAGAGGAGAAACTAAAGCCATTACCGTGAACACTCATAAATTGAAGGAAATACCGATGTGAAGCAGTCTCAGGCTTTTTCAATTACAGTTATATAAATGGTACTGGCTTATGGAATATTGTTGGATTGACAACATAAAAGGGTAGGGTATATAATAAGTATAGCTTCATTCAGGTAATTTTCTGTAACTTAATCTCGCCCATCAAGAATTCCTTACAATGTTAGCGAAGGGTATAGTAACCACGAAAATTTCCATAACTGCAATATTTAATATCATCAGTAGAAATAGATTATAAAATCAGCTAGTGAAACTTCACAGACGTGATGGTTATTTATTGTACTCCAAAATTTAACGAAGCTCATTTATATATCCGTTAATATTCAGGGTACCTACATCGGCTGTCTTATCGCTCGCTTCAGGTATTCTAGAATTTAACCAAGCTGTATTTTTTACAGACATCTACATGAATTCCTAGAACTTCGCAACAATACTATGACACAGACTTGATCTACATTTACAGACAACACAAGTCCGTCAAAACGCGCCGGCAGCCGCATCACCGAGCCGGGAGCGGGCGCCGGCGCGCCGCCGTGTCGCCGGCCCGTCTGCCCCTCCGGCACAGATACGATACGGTCCACATAAAAAGAGCTGCTATGGCTGCTCCAGATTGCCTCGTAAACTGTCGCTGTGGACTCTCCGTGTTTGCAGCCGACCCATAACTGTTGTTTAGCTATCGGAATAAACGTGGCTTTTATCTTTTATCAATGCAAATAATAGACTTGGTTTCTGATTGTAGCGGTGAGCTCTGGTTGGTCTAGATTTCTAGAACACGGTGCATTTATCCCTAGACATGAGTATTATTTTGCTTTTCCTCTCGACAAATAACACAAAGCACGGCGGGAGCTAAACCGAGTGTAAAAGTGAATAATGTTTATCCATCAGCAAACACATAACTTAGCTCCTGCGTTTGATTTGATTTCCTACATTCTTCGATTTGTTTATAATAACGTCGTCGGCTTCATCGTATGCTTTTGACACAACATAAATGCAAAGCACTTCTGCTTCTCTATAATAAAGGAGCAAGCTACATAAAAATAATTACGATGTTAATCAGTTACGTGTTCTTCAATAATACGTCTTCCTAACATATACGGCTATAATACTCCGAACTCCGCACTACTATCGTCTCCAACGGCTTGCTGAAAGCCGTAAAACGTATTTTCCAGGCGATCGTAAACACTTCGACTCCCACACTAGTTTATAGTAGACATCGCTACTACATATAGTAACGACCAGATAATGCTACATTACATTTGTGGAAGTTCCACACTGTTACAGAACTATCGCTCTTATACCAAAAGTCGTAAGGAATATGTTTGGTAAAACGAAAATTCGGTTAACGAGAAATGCAGTTTCGTGCTGCATCAAATGCATTTTATGAGTCGGAAATTGCGATTGGCATTAGTAGTTGTAAGACCGGACGATAACGTTATAATACACTTTAATTATGAGCTGTTTTGTTGCTTACGAGTAGGAACTTTAGGGTTCTATCTAATGTAATAATACCTATACATGTAGCTGCATGTGGTTGGACTGGAAGTCGACCCCAAAATAGTTGGGAAAAGGCTAGGCAGATGATGATGATATCGTTCATTTGCGAGAAGATTGACATAATTCAAAAAGAGCCATTTTTGGGTATGATAATTTCAAAGTTTATAAAAATACGACAAAAAACATAGTCGCACCTTACTGGCACCGTTATTTTTATGCAAAGATGTTAATTACGTTTTTGTAGCAAAAGGAATAAAAGCCTTATCCATCTGTAGGTACCTTTAATTAACTCAATTTTATTTTAGTTATGTCACCTATCTTGCCAATGAAGAGGTTGTTATGAAAAGCTCTTACGTGGAAATGTGGAGACCGTCCGGTATGCAGACAATATCAATTATTGTTATGAATCGACCGCCACGTTATTGTGTTAGACCACGAACTAACGTTTAAGAGCGAATTGCAACTCCTAATTAATTAAAAAAAGCGATATTTTTGGCCATAAAACTCGATTGTGTGGATAAGATTAGTAAAAATGGTGCCCTAATTGAATGGAAGGGAGTCACGAAGGATTAAAGTCAGGATTTCTACGGAACTGTAAGGTCATTGCGTGACGTAAAAGAAGGTAATGCGTTTACTATTCGTCCTTTCTTGCACGAAACTGTTGGTAATTTCTGTATTTGTGAATAAGACTAGCCGGGGGCCTAAAACAGCCACATTAGAAATTTCTCTAAAAGCAATTCATTTCCTGAATTTCCAGCTGTCATTAGCAATTCCTCTAATTTGACACGAAAGCAATTCATTAGTTTACGAATCTCCTTAAAAAAAACTGACAAACAGATGAATTATTTCGTATTATGAATAGCACGCAGATCATAATAATATTATGAATTGTCAGTTGGTGGCATTTTAACTTGATTCATACCTTTTATTTTCCTATTATGATTCTGCAAAAGTGACTAGTTCAAGCCCCCTATCAAACAGTGCAGCGATCTATATAAATTATTGAAACGCTCTCGATCGAAATCGAATGTATTGAATTCGGCTGTAGGTACTCTAAATGGGATTTCTGTGTCTTACACACAAACGCTATTTAGAAACACAACCATACTATATCGTGGACTTGTAACGATTCCGACTGCACTGTGTTATAAACACAACGCTACATTACTGAAACCCAATCTCGCGCATGATATTTATCAACTAATAACCACTCGATCGGAAGGTGATTAATCAATGAAGTCCCTTGTAACTGGAGACGGCACGCGCTGCCAACCTGCCGACTTGTTGGCCAAACGACCATATGGCCGGCAATACTGACAGTTAGTAATTATGTAAAACCTCAAAACACGAAGGGTCAAGAAATGCCTTCAAGGGGTGACATACACGGTACACGTGTATCTCACCCCTTGAAGACATTTCTTGGAACACTTGTGGCGGGGCATGCGTCTTTTAAATTATTATTAGCGCTGGCCCGAGCCAGCGAGTCCACCGGGTGGAACTTGGAAGTTTAACTGCACCTTAATTGCGTAACACATTAGTAATCGTACTCGCTATTCTATTTTATAATTTAACAATACAATGGGCCAATTTCACCGATGTAACTGAACGCGATCAGCACATCATATCCACGTTCAAGAGCTGTCAGTGTCAATATTCCACAGAAAATAATGACACTAACAGCCCCTAAAAGGAGTTTATGTGCAGATCGCGTTCAGTTTCTTTGGTGAAATTCACCCTAAGTTAGTATGAATACTTTCTTTATTACAGCAATTTTAAAAAAGGTGCAAAATGATATCTTACAAACAAAATAAGAAAACCGAAAAACATGAGACTCCCACAAAAAATGAATGCTTCCACAATACTTTATCAACAGTTTAAACTTAAAATTTACGTAAGTTTAGCTGACTCATGCACCATAAAACCCAAGTAGGCCAAATTACGGTAACCGCTATAAAAACGAAGGCTCAGTGGGCTGTATTGCAAAAGGGCTAGACTGCGACATATGTCGAACGGCGCGACGCGTGCGCCCCTTATTAAGGTCTTGTAAAGCTCGGCTTACATGACTTACGTTACTTTTAACTGTAATTAGCAGCTTTTGCTGTTCGTCTTCATAAACATAATCGTTGAGAGAAATTGTAAAACCAAGAGTCACTGTCAAAATGTAGAGGTAATAATTATAATGGCATGACATTATAATTATTACCTTTTTATTTTTTATTACCTTTATTTGCTAGCATAGGTATGATAAGTGAACCACGTTCAATACCATAAATTACACTTATCAAGATATTCAGGAGATACAAGATATTATTAATCATTCATTCTTTGGTTAGTTTGTCCATCAGACAGGTTGTCTGGTAATCATGCATAAAACTATGGGTCAGTCCTCATATTGGGCTTTGATTGAAATCTAAAATGTAATAAAATTATTTGAGACCCGTCTCAGAAGTGGCTGTATTATAATATCTTTTGCTAATGGTTTGAGATATCTTTATTTCCCTTAAGAAATTTCACTTACATGAGAAATTCATATTATATACACATACAACTTCTGGATTTCTGTTTTGAAGAGAAATGTTTATTATTACGGTCCCTGCATTTCTTTTTCATGTAAACCTGGCTTTAAAGTTAATTTTGTGTGTAGCTAAACTAAGCATTGTAGTCTCTCACGACCACGCTAAACCTAAATAAAAGTACACAACTCTTTTATAAGCCCGAAACAGCCTTGACATTTAGTTTGTATTTATTGATCTAAGTAAGTCTACACTATCTATTGTCTATTTAGTAACGTAGTAGATTGCTTGTAATAAGTTCGACATAACAGATTACTAGAATATTTTTACCTTATTTCATAATTTGTCCAAGTTACATTATTCATGACTATAATATTATCAATTAAATTGATTTACATAAGTACAAACATTACACAATAAAATATCCTAACACTAAACATAACAACAAATTGGAATAATAAATAGTTGTAAGTAATTATTAAAGTTATGAATTACCTATGATATAATAACGTAAGTGGTCGTGATACTCTAGTCAATCTATCAACAAATTGACAGCAATAATCCCGATAAAGCGATCCAGTTGTGTAAGTTGAAGATCTGGGTCGAGCAATATAAAATTGAATTTCAGAGCAAGTTCCTGGTACCCGTCTACCAGGTTGTGTCTGTACAAGTAATATATACGAACTAATTTATAATCCCGTTTCTATTAACAATGATTAAAACGAATGTCTGTTAATTTAAAGTACATACAGGATTCCAAAGAAGAGTATGCTCTTCAGTCTATCTTCGAAAATATGAACGCAATAGTTATTAGGAGATTACTACACAATGCTCAAAAAAAATGTTTTGTAGAAGTGTCACCATAAACAATCAGGCATTACGAAAGCGACAATCAATCTCGCGTGATGTCTACATCAGCAGAAAATATCGTATGATGTGTGGTCGCACCACACATCATACGATGATATTCCCCACGTTAGCAGAATTTTATGAATCGACACCTGTGCATTACTGATTTTAAATTTTACCTAACACACACGAATAACTGATGACTTGGTAAATCGATGTCTAGTCGAAATTCTAGGAAATCAAAATACGATGGAGCGTTCTATTTCCTACTTATAATGACTTATTTACTAGCACACAAATGCTAGTAGTACACTGAGATTAGTCTATTACGAAAGAAGAGGTTGGTCGGACAACAAGCTATCAGAATTACAATATTACCTATAATAGGTACCTAATATTTATATGTCATTTAATGACAAACCCTCACAAGTGTGACCCTCAAAAGTCACATGTAAAAACCTACTTTATGCAACGAAATTATTCTGTTTCTGATTCTTACGTTACCAATTCTATTCTTACGTTACCAACCCTACATCGATCAATTCAATACTCAAGAAATCTTGAGCTAATTCTGTACATAAAACACGCAGGATTTTGGAATATAAATTCAGTTAATAAGGCAGCCGTGGTCGAGGGGTGGCCGGGAATCGAACCGGTGCGCGGACAGGTGGCCGACACGCGCTGCTGCCCGCGCCCGCTGCGCTCGCGCCGCCAGCCGTGCCCTACCCGCCACAACATTTTGTAGGTGCAACTATGGACTGTCTTTAGAATATTTTGACATAGAAGTACTTAGTATGATTTTGACATTTAGTTTATCAAAGAGAGTTTGTACAGATTGCAAGCTGTATTATTGCTGTTTTATTGATTGAATGTAGAGGGGAAGGCTTTGGATCCTTTTTTTCTAGAGTGGACTACTATAGTCGTCCAAAGTTTTGCATAACTGGCCATAGAAGCTGAACGAAGCAGGGTCATTGGAGCTATGAGAATCAAGATAACCGCGAAAAACGATTTTCCAAGATGTTTGACTCTAAAATTCTCACGACACGGTCCCGGGAGGCCTATGTCCAGCACTAGACGTCTTTCAGCTGGAATGATGAAACGAAGATTTACCTACCTACAGAACGATTCAGTGTACTGAGATTTTGCGCAAGGATTAAGTATATCTTATAGTGCCAGGTATTATGAAACATGATGTCACTCGCCGCATTATTTCAGAATTTTAACTAAGTTCATTGATCTTGTTTTTCCCAGAAAATCCTCCGTATGAACTGTGTAAGTATTTTACAGTATTTTAATGAATTAAATTCAAATAAACCTACCTGTTTATGTACGTATAATAATATAATCAAATCGCGGCGCCGTACCGTATAATAATCTACTCTGTTAAAGTCCATTCATAATTCAGCACAATGTTTCTTGCCCACAATTCTAACGCCTTATTTGAAATTCTGATACGGAGTGTCCTTCACATACCCTTTGCAGCTATGTACTCAAGTGACAATCAACATCCGGTGTGTTACAGTGCCAATATGTTATGCTCAGTGTTAGAATATGGATGTGATACCTAAGTCTAATCTAAGGTGTAGATATTCTTTGTAAATATGCATCTACGGACAGTGAGCATATCTCACTGTCCGTAGATGCATATTTACTGCAGTGCTTCTAAGAATCATAGTAATGATGGTAACGTTTCCAAGAATTTGTGAATTTTAACGTCAAATAGCTCAAGTTATAAACACGATCACATAAACACATAATGCATAATCGGATCAATTCTATGTAAACTGCTAAATCTGGTATATACTACTTGTGTAGTTCCGAGTCGCATTATGTGCTTGTGCACATAATGCGACTTTTTAACTATTTGTTTTAGCTAAGACATTACGCCTGTATTGTGTGAAGGTTTAGGGGTATCTACAGTCGAACAAGCTATTTGGTATAACAGGCAGATAACTTGCATCTACTTTAAACAATTTTGTGAGTGTTTTCAGTAGTCAACAATCCTTTTTCGTCACTCCAAGCCTTATGCTCAAAAAATGTAATTACACTTATACACACAATCAAAACGATTTTTGGCAGTGTAGCGGAAAATGAATATATTTTGCCTGTATACCAAATAGCTTGTTCGACTGTACCAATAAAAAAAACCTCAATGGCAATGGACTCAAGTTTACAGGATTCAAGTTTTACGACAGCCAACATTATAATTATGTGATGTGTTGGTAATTGGTCAGCACACATTATTCGCAATAAGCCACATAATATATGAGGATTATCGAGAGTAAGGCGCTCGCAGTATAAACATACTCAATTATACACACACGATAACGAAACTATGAATAAACCTGTACTATAATAATATTGTAAGGTTAGCAGAAAAGTCAGAAAAAATAAACAGTATCCATAACGCTGTAGTTCAGTTTTTGGGTTTGCAATAAAATATTTAACTTAAAACAGGTCTTTTCTAAACCATTCTTATCACAAGCAAAAGAAATCCGTAGAAGTTAACCTGCTTCACTTTTTTGTGGACCGTGCATGTAACTGATGAAGTCATTTCATCATCTAATACTGTTGCAGTACCTTATCCTGTGTTATGATTAGCAATATTATTAGTACGAAGCATAAACATCTAACATAAGTAATTGTAGTCATGGAATTTGACGCATTTCATCGCAACGTTCAATATATACAAACGTATTTGAATGTAAATGTATAAGCTGATCTCGCATTGTATATGATTTCCGTACAATGAGAGGTCAGCTTATACTGGAAATACATAGCGTGATATGTAGCCGTACCTACAATCGAAATTCAAAAGTCAGATAAACAAATGAACTGAGAATCAGCACTCTTTGAATGTCAAAAATTATGAAAGAAAATCCCCGAACCCTATTACACCACTTGCTAGTGTTTATGCTGGGAATATAAGAAGTGGCGCAACAAACTCTGCAGAAAGGTGCCGAAAACCCAATCTATATCGGCGCGGTAACCTTCGATAAATTCGAGTCTTTGACATTTTGAACTTGACAGTGGACGCCGGGCGCGGCTCGGCGTGCGTTTAATCCTGAGCACACAGCACGAGAGATAAGCACACCGCACGTGTGTACAAGCCGCTATTATACGACACATGTACACACTGGCCGCTTCCTGCACCTTGACATCCACACACTGGGAGATTGGACGCCTCATTCACACTTCACCCTACCTCGGACCCTTGTTAAAGAAATCATAAAGGACTCATGTATGTCTCATGATTTCACTACGTAATACGAATACTGTCTGGATAATATTGACATAACCAAGTGTTACCAAGCACGCAAATTCGTCAACAAAATGTTATTTTTAATCGAAATTAAAAAGGCTAAAGTAAACTGTCTAAAATATCGCGTGGCCGTCAGCTATAACACAGAACTGTAACAGCAAATAAAGTAACGTTCGTAGATCGATACAGAGTTCAATGTTACCGTGAGCGATACAATTTATTTCGAGATCTCCGCTTCAGAGTTTCAGACTATAATACATGAGCATTTCTCGTCTGATAGATTGCGTTTGAATACATTTGGGGTCCCCGGGGAGATATTAAGCCGTGGTCATTATTGCCTGATTTTATTGGCAGTCGAATAAAAATGTAGCGTGCGTATTGAGCAAACATTTGATACGCACGGTCTGTGAGGTAAGTGCCGTGGTGACACCGAGGGGTGGCGACAACCTGTCGGTTTCGGCACGGCAACCCTCTATGAATACATTCCAACCCTCACCGCCGAGCCAATTGGCCAAACTCATTGCTACGTCAAAGTAAAATTTACAAGTATAATAAATCACTTGGATACAATTACAGTCATTACGCAGACTCCCCTTCATATTTGCAAGCTCATTTAGTTTTATAACTTCACGGAAATATCGATTAAGAGTAAAGCAGGGAAGTAGGTATATTGCATTGCAGTAGGTTCGTTTGTCTACGAGTATGCCCTGAAACATTGGCGCAAGGAAGAGTTGAATTGATTTGTCTTCTGGGAATGAAGTTCGAGTCTGAACTTCAGACAGACTGACTTTGTCCACGATTCTTTTTTAAGTCCAAAAAACGTAGTCGACTTTATGAAATCACATCGCCTGTCAAAGAGAAAAATAGGGTCATGTTATGCTTAAAACAACGACTGTTATATAACCTTCTAATATAACAAAATACGTTATTAGCAGACGTCAGCTGTTTATCATACTGTAGATCTTCAACGAGTTAGAAAAGCGTATGTCCAATGTACATGTTCGCAATCAAATAGATTAAGTAGGTAAGCGGTTGGCTGCTAATTAGGAACTTGCATATGCGGTAACTTTGTAGTTACTCAAATTGAAAATATGTTTCTTTGCACATTTATTTATTTTGAGTTTCAAAATGATTCTGAGCAACAATTTGAAATGTTGCTCAGAATGTGTTCGGCATTTTCCCTTCAGAATTTTAATTACTACACGCAGAGTTCCTAAACGCAAACATTTCTTACACAACAGACCATATTATAATATGATGTAGGTATACAATATCCAACCTTAAATATTTAACATCGGCCTTCCAAAAAAAAAAACAACCGACTTCCAAAAAAAACACTAAAAAAGTGAAAAATAACTTTAAATCAAATCACAAATCAGTCTCTCAATCAAATACCTACATGGGCACTTATGAAACGTCAGTAGCTAGGTGCACGGTTGGTGCAATTGGTCGTTTCCTATGGAGAAGAGACGGAGTAACCATGGTTACTCTTTTAAAAGATAATTGGCTTTTACAATATTTTCGAATTACAGTGTTAATAGTTATGGGAGGACAGTGTACCTTTCAAAAAGTTTCAGGTAGGTAGTTAAAAAAAAAAAATAGAAAATGTTAAAAAAAAAAGTCTACAGTCCACTAAACCTACAACGTTCTCACATTCACAAGGTAGAAAAAATCTATATAAGATAAATAAGATACAAATAAAAACCAGTGCGATTCCCTTGAGACATAGCTACTGTAAGTAAAGAAACCACTAAGATGAGGGAATATAATATATACCAAATATATATTATTAAGTGTACCTAACCTACATATTCCCCTATGGGAGGCAATCTTCCTCCTTCTGACATGTTCTTTTGATCTCTTTTCCTTCCGACGCACGTTCATATACCACTAAACAGCTATCTCAAGTTACGGTTATAACTTGAATGTTATTTGGATATCCGAGAAAAGCTGGTTGCTGTCAAAATTTTATAGCATGCATTATTTGTAAAACCTTCTAAAAAGGCTCAAAGTTATAATAACAAAAAGCCTAATTAAATATGTGTTCATATTTAGTTAGGCTTTTAGTAAAGTCTTGTAATGTTTCCTTCTGTACCTAAATAACTGATAAACTGATTTAATTTCTCGAAATTATATAAATTACAAATAGTTAATGCTGGATGCTGGATTCTTGTTACATTACGTAAATTTAAGTTGCGGAAGAGTGGAGTGTCCTAATACAGGCATTTATTTGCTTATAAGGACATTTCTATCACTAGTTATGTAGCACAAAGCTTGTTAATGAAAATAAACTATTTGTATTTAAACAATATGGACGATATCAATGAAATAACAATCAGTCCTGTAATACTTCCAAAACGAAGAATGTTCGGCATTTTCCTTTCAGAATTTTAATTACTGCACGCAGAGTTCCTTAACGCAACCAAATTAAAGCATTTCTAACGCAACTTACTATGTATGATGTATGTAGGTATATAATATCCGACAACGAGCTTCAGAAAATGACTAAGCCTGGGTTCCTATAAAAAAAGGAATCGTTTTCATACCAATGGCAATGGTAACATTTTAAATGCCAAACTGGGCATATAAGTACATCCATATGGGAGGGTCTACTATGTAAAGCTATGCCTATGCTTCATTATTGGTGAAAATACAAACGGTCCTGTAAATTATAGGAATCGGCCGGTCATTAGTATCGACTCGTTCAATGGTAACGTAAGGTAAACTTAATTTGTGCCTAAATAAAGTTTGGATTCTAGAGAAATATTAGAGATTGGAAATATTTACGGCCAGGTTATTTCTATAATAAAACCTCACAGACAATAGGGTTGCGAACAACATTAACATTTAGCCATCCTGGTCATAACGATATAACGATACAGACTGATATAGATGACCATACACTGATAAAACTATTACCACGTACACATAATACGGCCTTATTGAAAGCAGGACAGGACAGACACATTGGGGAATAGACGGGTCGGCCTTGAACCCTCTGGGGAGCAACACTCGTTCCATTTAGCGGACGCGACGGCTGAACGATTCAATTTTGTGGACACTTCGCACATAATCATATCGATCACCTTATGTATGACGTCAGCTGATAAGATTACTGCGGGAAGCTTTTTGGGCCGTTTTTTGATAAGATATTGCTAATTTACCTACAGGTATTTTAAATTACTAATTTTGCACCGAAAGTTTGTGTAAATTGTTAGCCTCCATTGCATCAGCATTGTAAATTCCTTCTAAATAGCATTTGTGATAGCCTGGAAAAAGGGTGTATTTTTAGTGCCAAAGGGGGAAAAAATCTACTTACCTATAACTGTTATATGCATTTTGCGGTTAGGTACAGACAGAAAAACAATAAAAATCATTTTTATTAAGGCCCCCAATTAACTAAGTATAATATAGATCCTATACTATTAAATGAGCAACATTTGTAACGTTCAAAAGTGCCTTTTATGTGCCTAATTGAAATAAATTATTTGACTTTAACTTTGAATACGCGTTAGGTTACATAGAGCGGTAAAATAGAAATTTTTTCAAGGTTATTAAGAATAGGTACAGTAAATAGCATAAAGTAAACAGTGAGGCAAGTCAGGACGACCTAATTGTGGGCTCTACCCGTCCATTATTTAACCACTGCTTGGTATATACAGCCGTGCCGTTTTACAACTACCCACCTGAGTTATGGCTGAAATTTTACTACCGTAAAACTAAGCTATAGTAAAATGTATGGTTTAGTTTAGGGAAACGGTTTCAGGCTGCAGTAAGCGCTTTGGCAAATGATCACCACAAAAAAAATAACTTTAATAAATTGCTCAATTAGTTAAGTAGGTACACAGACTACAGTCAAGGACATTAATTTTTCAGCAAATTGACACCCTATGACAATTTGCCGTGTTGCAACCATTTCGTACACCTGTCAAAAACGTGTACGCCTGTCTGTGAGAATGACAGTTGTGATTTGAATATACGGAAAATTTAGTTCGGTAGCCAATTTGATAACAATTTCCCTGAATTTATCTACAAAATAATCACAATTACATTAGTACTCGTAAGTTCGAACACTCTTATTTATTTATTTATTTAAACTTTTCGCAATTAAGGCCTGAGGCATTCTCTACCAGGTAATCTCTTATGTTGATTTGAATATAAAATATGTTGCTTATTCTGCCGACCGTACGAAACCAATACGACTAATACGTTTAGGATACTATAATACAGTTAATTGTTGCGTGTGGTCGATACTGTACTTTTGGGTGGAATCCGTCGCCCGGTAACCGGATGGTAAATAAACGTAACTTTTTAAAATTTTAGATCAATAAACTCGATTTTTACCTATTAATCGTTACCAAGCGTTTGGATACTGCTACACAAGACTTACGAAAAAAGATTGGTAGAAGTTTGATTCAAAAATAAAAATACATAATATGCGTTGATTCAACAGACTTTTATAAAGAAAATAATCGTTAAACAAAACCCCTGTCTTTGCTATCGCTCAGTTGAACGCAATAAGAGTCTCTAGACTAAACTTTGTAACTGCAGTTAGGCTATCTTTAATTCTTCTGTACGTGTTTGTCACCTAACTCCTCCTAAACAGCTGGACCGATATGGATGAAATTTTGTGTGTATATTTGAGTAGTCCCTGGATGGTATGAAAATACAATTGAGCCCGGTAGGTGGCGCTGTTCGGGCAGACGTCTGCCGGGTCCGCTAGTTGAGTATATATTTAGAGAGTAGTTCGATAAGAGTTTTGAAATTTTTGGGGCACGACGATGACCCAATATAATACTCCAATTGAAGTCGAAGAAATAGTTGCCTATTTCTTTGACTTCAATTGGAGTTCTGTCATACAGAAAAAGAAAAATCTTGCATCGAAGCTTGAATCTAGTTCAAATGCGAAACGGCTGTCTTTACAAGTTGAAACTTATTTCCAAGATGGCCGTGAACTGAGTTCACACTAGATTTAGTAGAAGCGCCGCATTGCGCTCACTGCGCCGCCTGCAATCTCTCACTGCGTTATCTTACTGCCAAGAAACCATTTATTATTTACTAGTTTAGAATAATAACACTAGAAAATAATAAAAACAACCTTGAGCTGGCATATAATAGTATATATTCTAGAACCTCTAACTCCACTTTACCTACTGCATTTTTTAAATACCTATTTAAACTGATTCCACGTGACTGTTGCAGTCATAAACATTCAATAGTCTGACAAATAAAAACAAATGAAGAAAAATTAAATTCCATAAAACAGCGAAGGTCTCCGAAGGTTAACAGACACAATTGATTACAGGAGTTGAAGGAGCATTCAATATGCATGTAAATTGCTGTCGTCTAGTACTGGTAGCCAGTCAAGGTTCCGCATTGACACCTGTCTCTGCCAGCCTGGAAATATACCGCTATTACGTCACCAGTCAGATTTTCCAAGAAAATTGTATTCAGGGTGATTTTTCATGGAAATCTAAGGTACGGCGCCGGTGTATATCATGAAATATTAAAAGGCAAGTTCGCTACACTTAAATGTGTCAATGCCAAGGATTGAATAAAATAAACATACATGCATTAATATATTAGCAGATTATAATATCCCGCGAGGATCCAGTAGTTACGTTTAGTGCCAAACCACGGGGTACAAACCACTTTTCGGATTATGTGGTGGGTTAAATAATCCCTGAAGGGTTACATGTGTTACCATGCAATTTATTAGCGGCAGCAATCATCCAAAACTTTTACCCTTTTGGGTATAAATAGCGAGATAAGTCGCTAAACATACCTAAAAGGGAAACATTTTAGAGAAAAACACAATTTGGTTTAATGTGAATGAATATTTATGCTTTCTTCATACTTATGTGATATGTTTTTTAAATTTTAGAACACTTGAGTGTTGAACTGTTGATACTCCTTATATCATAAGACGGGAAAGATTGAGAAGAATGGCATACAAGTAGAATAACTTTTTAACTCCTGAAGAATCACTGTCCACAGGTCTTGGCGTCAGAGAACACATCTAGAATTTAAAAATACTGTTCAAAAAATTGTTGTACACTGCTTAAATTCTTTTACAAAATATTGTCTTCTACTAGCATGACTTTCAAGGCAAACATACATAAAGTAATTAAATACATAAGCAACGTCGTTTTAGTAAATAAAACTCAAGGAAATGAAAACATTTTCTATAAAAGAAATTCATAACAATAGCTACGAAAATAACTGTTTGAATTTACGTTTGGTTGATTGATACGATATTTTATTTAACTACTAAGTATGGTGACCTACATTTGTGTAGGAAACATGTCAATCATAAAATACCTCCGTCAAACATTGATGTAAGCGTAAAAATAACCTTATATTCGACTACAACCGGTAATAATAAAGTCATGAAGGCGCTTATTCAGTAACTTGGTCAAATTGCCAAACTTGCGTAACAAGAAAATTATAGTTTGTTGGTAACTTTGTAAATGTCTGTAGACTCGGTACAGTTGGCCCAAGCACGACCTACCCTCTGAATATTTTACTGGCTCACTTCTACGTAATAAATACATTTTCCGTGTAGCACACAACAGTAAAATTTTCCGCGGTATAAAACTTGAGGCATTACTCGTGTTATGGGATGTTTCACCTTTCATAATAAAGAGCAAAGTTCGCGTTGTTAGCCTTCCGGAATTTTTGAGGCAGTTTTAGACATCGAAACAATAAAGTCGACTATGTACTGTAATTGTTCAGTTATTCAAAATATTTTCTTTTCCTGCGTTTTAATTCTCGGTAACGGTTTACAGACGTCTGTTGATCCAATTTGTACCATAAGTAGTAACATTTGTAACCAGTAATATACCTGATACATAAAGGCCAAATTCTCAAACGGAGCTAGAAAGAGAAACAAACTTAAAATAATATAAGTACTACCTAAATGTAACAGAATAATCACATGTCTCTACTTAAATAACTTGTTTATATCAACTACTGTACAAAAAAAATCAGGCATATTTTTTAATCAGCCAACTTCGCGCTACGGCTGGCGTTAGGGCAGCACGGACGGGTTATTGTTTCAGAAGTCTAGGTACCTATATTTACTGCTGGTTGTTTTGTTTGAAGTGAACTTTTCACATATTGACGTAACGATATCATAACGCATATGTAACATTCTGTAAATAAGTAAAGTAGGACGTAAGCTCATGAAAACATTAGTAAGTAAAGCCAAACTAATAGCTACAAAGGTCCTCTCATAGAAACGGTGCGCTGTTCCTCATTTTACCTAGTTGCAATCTAGGGCCCGTTTTTTCTTCATGGTTTGTTTCATTGTCCTTACTCGTACTAGTGTCAGGGACCATGACTAATAAAAAATAATGTTCACTACAGGAAAAAATTTCTTCGTAGGTATTGTAGCACAAATCATAAAGACTTCCGAGATATTATATTGTGCGTTGGCTGTCAGTGATTTTTTTTATTTTTATTAAGTAAGTTGTCTTATTGTTTCGTGTAAACCGGGTAGGTATTCTGTTCGTATCTGTGCTGTGGCTCAGGCCGCAGACGGTGCGCGGCCACAGGGCGGGCGGCACGCGATCTCCACTTTTCATTGTATTATTCAACCATGACGAACGATGAACTTTTTAGATTTTACTTTCTTTTTACTTTTAGTTTAGAAACTGTGACGTTTGAGACAGTCACTGTATGAAAATAGAGTTTTGCATCGTGTTATCTGTGTTTCATGTTAAACACGAAAACTGTCCATCAAATTTTCTTCGTTCAGTCTATTTAAATAAAAATATACAAGCTAAGAAAGTTCAAAAGAACAAGTTCAACGATCGTAGATAAAACTGAAACATTTCATTGATTTGAGAAGTGGTGTAGTTTCACCACCGCTACAGGTCTGTGATCGCTCCAATTTAGTATTTTATTGATATTGAAGACATTACGGGGAGGGTTCCAAATATAGGAATGCCGTAGATTCGGAAAAAAGCCGTAGAAACGTTCCCTGTTTCTATAATAAATTATGAATATCTGACGCAATTTACTTTGGTAACAGACAATAAAGGGAAAATGGTATAATGCGGAAATATAAAAGAAAAACTCTTTGCCTCCCATAAGACACATGGCGCGTTTAATATTTGTTAACTGACATGCCTCAAATTGTAATTCTAATTTGAAACTATGCAATCAATAATGCTGTCCTGTAATAAATAGGTACATTGTAAGTACTTAATATTAGCACGCCACACGTGGCAGAATGTGACGAGACCATTGCGTATTGTACCTACTAAACTTAAAACCATATAATGTACCATATTGTGACGAGTAAATTATAATAATAATTATGAATATACATAATCGTAACTATCCTAACTATTATTATAAATGCTAAAGTGAGTTTGTTTGTTTGTTACGCTTTCACGCTGAAACGGCTGAACGAATTTGGATGAAATTTAGCACTTGGGTAGACCATGACCTGGAATGAAATGAAATGAAATGAAATGAAATTGTTTATTCTGTAAATAGGATATTGGAATCACTTTTACACGTCATATTAAAAAGTTGTAAAAATAAGCTAGATGAGGTCGGCGTTTCCTATCTGACTACTCTGAGAAGAAAGGCCGAAACAAACTCAGAGGTCACCGTCTCCTTTAAAGTCCAGACATAATCTTGGTCAGGCCATATGAGGACCATGTAGATAAGAGTCTGAAATGGTCTTTTGAGGAAAGAACCACACAGATTTGAGTGGACCTGTCCAGTCAGTGCAAGCATTTGTCAGTAATAGTGGAGCTCAACTCAGAACTAAAGAAGCTCAACGACTCGACGAACAATACCAAAGAAAGGACGTTTGGGTAGGTCGCATAAAGTTCTCAAATTGCCAGACCTTCCCTAAAACTAACAGAAAGAATAGGCCATAGGATACATTATATCCGAATATTCCCATGGGATCGAGACTTACGCGAATGAAAACGCGAGGCGCAGCTAGTGATTACATATTTTAGCCAGTATCACATAATTTATGGAGTAGGCTACCCATCTTGCTTCTTCTTAGGCTTAGTAATACATACTTAGATATAATAAATACTTCGTTTTATTGACGCAATGAACTATAACAATCTCATATTTAGTGCCAAACGATGTTCCATCGATTATATTTTGTTTTATGATTCGTTAGTAGTCCGAAAAGGCAAGAGAATTCTTGCAAGCGTGAAAATTCTTATAATAACATAATATAAAATAACATCACGACTGTATTCCCTGAAGGGTTAGGCAGAGGTGTACTTATAGTGCACCCACATTTCGCCAGCTATGTATAAATTCTTTTGCAATCAACCGGGCACAAATCCAGCCTCCAAACTGGTACTGTGAAGTTCCTGATGGAAAAACCCAATAACACCTTGCCCGACCTGAGAATTGAACCCAGGACCTCATGCTCATTAGTATCGCTTACGACTACTAGACCAACGAGGCGGTCCAGCCAGGATTCATAGAATACTAGCTACCGCCCGCGGCTTCGCCCGCGTGATATGTCGATAAAAAGTAGCCTTTGTCCTTCCCCGGGATGCCATCTATCTCCTTGCCAAATTTTGTCAAACTTCGTTCAGCAGTTTAGGCGTGAAAAGGTAACATACAGTCAGACAGAGTTACTTTCGAATTTATAATATTATTATAGTATGGATAGGCATTACCAAAGCATTAACAATAGTGTTACAAGTGCGATTATGATCTGTCTCATTTATTTTTTAATTATTCAGGGTGTAAAATAGGAAGCCTGGCTGAAAGAAATCGTAAATTAAAGTTTAAAAGTTCTTGGTAAGTAAGGTCATTTGCAAAACCATTTAAAGCTGTTTAAAATAAAATACCTTGTAACGCACACGCTTTTGCGATGTTAATTGATGGAAATTATACCACCACGGGTACGAGTTAATAGTATCCTATGTGTTAATCCAGGTTATAAACAATTATCGAAATTCATTCAGACGTTTTTGCGTGATTGAGTAACAAACATCGAAACATACAAACTTTCACATTTATAATATGACTAACTGTTGCCCGCGACTTCGTCTGAAAAGTAGCCTATGTCCTCCTCCAGGTCATGGTCTACCCATGTGTCAAATTTCATCCCAATCCGTTCAGCCGTTTTAGCGTGAAAGCGTAAACAAACAAACTAACTCTCTATCGCATTTATTTTAAGGATAGTAGGATTATATTATAGTAGAATTTATAATATTAGTAGGATACGCATGAATTTTGTGTAGATTAAGCTTGCCTATAAGTTTTTGTTGCATTTTGCTCCAGTTTAATGGCCAAAGAGAGAGGGGTGACCTATCATGTGTCAATAGGAGGACAGCGGTCAACACCGACACGTGTATTTGTTTTCGTCAAACGTTCCCACGCCGAAAGCGTTCCAAGAACATGTGTATTTTAAAACCTTTCTTCTGACTGAGATTATTTCAATGTTGCAGAGTGTGATAGTTGTGTACAGATTGGTGAAACTGAACATAAAAGTAACACAAATGAGTCGATGCAATGCAACATGAAACGTTACTGTAATGTAGTAATGAGTCTCCGAGAATTTGTAACAACGGAAGACTTTTTTGGCCATAAAAATAATAGAAAGGAAATGAAGCAATGGACCTACCTATTTATTATGCAGTGTAACAGAGAATCAATTTTAACGCTAGGCCAATTATTTGTTGATATTCGTATTGCTCATTCCCTAAAGAGATATTCTTTATGAGATAAAGAATATGATAAAAAAAAAAGATTCTGTAGCTTAATTTTGATAGTTTGACGTAGGTATGTGCCCTATTTTCCATTTTCTATACAAAAGCTGTCAAATCGCAATATTTATTTCTCCGTTAGTTGGGCCCTAGTTATAACAGGCGCCCGAAGCACGCGTTTTGGGCGTTCAATAAAATTGTATGAATTTCTATGTAACGAATTAAATGAAACGCTCCCGGGCGTCCTTAGTCGGCGCGTGGACGTGTAAATGATGAAGATGATGTGAACCTCTCTGGTCTCATGATTTTCTTCGAAAACCACTTTATCAGTCAACCATTCCGGAGATATTATGGTTTTTTGCTTGTCCCATGGAAACTATGAGAGTAGCTAATCAGTGAGAGTTAATTAACCACAATAAACTGCCTTAGCGACGTGTTTTGAGAATGGGAAACACATTCTCCATATCTAAAATATAGGGCAAGAGTTTCGTACCTACAGGAAAACTAAACTTTAAATTAAATAATTAAATTTAGTGACGTGAATTTTATATTATTTGAAGTTCCTATTTTAAAACATCACACCACTCATTATGCACGTTCGCCTTACGTCAGTGGTGCCTTATCATAATTTGCTAAAATATTTCTTTTCCTCGTAACAGCAAGTAGTATAACTAGGTACCCATAAGTAGTTAGTGTACATACTTGTGTATTCAACAGCTCCCGTTTTGCGGCGGAATACAATACTGATAACGGATTATTCTCTCCAAATAGATTAAGATGATAAGATAAGTGGGTACATAGCAGCAGACTTTACTATCGCTGCGTTAACATTATTGATATCATTTGTGATCATGTCCAGAGGATGGGTAGCAGCGGCTGTCTGGAGAACCTGGAGCTAGGTAGGTATAGTTAAAGTTTACCTTAAGGCAAACCCTCAAAAGGTCCCCAAACTTTGAGATGTTTTTATTAAAAGCGAAAACCAATTAGACGAACCCCCAGGCGCCTTCAAATAGTTTATGAACTATCTGTTCAAAAGAAATAAGCAGTCGGTTTCTTCAAACCAAAGTTTTCCATTACAATATTTCCAAGAATTTGCCAAAGCGAATTACCAAAAAGCAAGCCAAACAAGAGTGCAGAATTTTTTTTAAAGAGTTTTTCAATATAAAATTATGAAACATACACCCCACGCTTGTTGAGCGACGTGCATTAATTGCCAAAAGTTGGCAAAGGCATAAATAAAATTACGCTTTGTTGCGTTTTTAAGTGCTTATTGCCAACTTGTAACCTACATACATAGTACTCGTAACAGCGCGCCTTTTGACGTAGCTGAATTAATGGCGTGAACCTACGAAATGTCCTCGCTAATCAAATTATCTCTACATTTACTACTAAATATTGGTAGTACCCGCGTTCAAAAATAAGACATGGCTCCTCATTCCATACGGACACTATTTTAAACCAGAAAGTGTAAGCAATGCTATAATCCAAAGAACTAATTGTAGAAAACCAAAAATAAGTATTCTGAAAAATAATTATGTTCTACTACAAGTAATATAATGTTCGGCTGAAATCAGGATTAAATGAGAAATTAACTAGGAACGTGTTATTTCATGCCACTCGGGAGAAGCTGCGGTTATGACAAACGTTTAATAAAATAAAATATCAAGAAAATCCTGTTCGACTCAAAAGTTCCCAACGAAACGAAATGCTGTTTCTTTAATCATTGCAGCGAAGATTGTTCCTTCTTTAACAATAAGGAGGCTTACCTCCCTACATTCTTGATTAGACGTGTTAGCTCGAAGTTTTCCTACAATACTAAAAGCAATAAAAGTTGAATGAGATGGGTCGAGGCGGGGCTGGCGGGGCCCGCACCGAGACAGTGAAACTTCAATGAGAGGCTTACGTAACTGTAGACTGAGGAACAGAGGAGCAGAGGTGAGAACAACACACAGGTAATCTTATTAAAATTTAATAAGGAAATCTTGTTCTACTTACAGGACTACCTATGCTCAAGTATGCTGTATTGTATATTGTATTAAAGGTGTAAAATTAAAGGGGCCCCTTTTAGGGGGACTTTCCACTTGTTATTATATTATAAAATGGAAAAAAATCGAGTATGAAATGACAGGTTATCCGGAACTGAATAAGTTTCCGAAGGCAGAAGCGGCCCATGGAATATGTAAGTCAAACAGAAAGGTTGATGCTGTGTTTCCGGAAGTCACAATCATCTGATTTTCATGTTGGGTGGTTGACCTTTATATGACTAAGTAGTCTTAGTTTTTTTTTAATACTTTCTTAGGAGATTCCCTTTCGCAATTAAAAGTGAAAAGTGTATTGCCGATAGAAATATGTTTTCTCATTTTTTAGTAAGTAAATGTTGTAAGTAAACGATTATTCAATATTGAATTTCACTTGATCCTCTTATTGAAAAACTTGTGGTAAAAATATTAACTGACACAGTGGGCACGTTGGTAGACGAAGTGAACGTGGTTGGTGAACGAAGATAAACGATAAGTTTAACTAAGACTTTGACGTATCGGTTTTCTAACTTCGAAAACTTTCTTGTGAAACTGGGACGTTAATTTCAAAGTCGAATCTTAACTTTATATAAAGAAACTTTATCTTTAACTAGCTGTGCCTGCAGTTCCGGTCGCTTGAAGTTAAAATCATGCCATAAAATTTTCCATAAAGGAAATTATAAATAATATCACCTTTCCAGCACTCTTTTCCAGTAGATTTTTTTTTTACAGCGCTATATTAAAAAATGAATAAAATAAATGTCACTTTGTCTTCGTAGAGTACATAGAGATAAAATTGGTCGTACTGCGCATGTATCTACTTTAAATATTGAAAATAGAAAAATTTACATTAACGAAACTATAATTTTCTTCAAAAATCAATAGGTACATATATAAATATAAATAGGTACAATAAAATAAAACAAAATAAAAATAAAAAATCATTTGTTAAAAACAACGCTATTATTTCATGTCAAACTTAAGTTCGCATTTCTTATTTGCATAAAAATGTCACTGAAAATGCAACGACATTTTAAATTTATATTCTCTGGGGACACGCTTGTCATTGATATAAATGATTATTGTGTATTAATTTATACTAGAGTTTTTATTCCGTCCATGATATGCACGAAGTAAATATACTATCGACCCGCCCCGGGTTCGTTCGGTTAATTTTAACTTTTACTTACGAGAGACTTTTACTGCCTGCCTGCTTTTAAGTTGAAAACCGAATCAACATCCCTGTAAAGTCAGGTAAATTAATTGTTAAGAGCAAATTGACTACAAAACTTATAGTTCGTATATTCAAATCAAAATTGTCATTCTTGACAGTTGTATGAGGGCTAATTTCACCAATAAACTGAACGCGATCAGCACATCTAATCCGCGTTCTAGAGTTCTCAGTGTCATCATTTTTGTTGAATATGAACGCGGTTTAACAGTCTGACAACCAGTCTAACCAAGGGGTATCGTATTACCCAGTTACTGGGTTGTGGAGGTCAGATAGGCAGTCGCTCCATGTAAAATACTGGTATTCAGCTGCATCCGGTTAGACTGGAAGCCGACCCCAACATAGTTGGGAAAAGGCTAGGCAGATTGATTGATGAACGCGTTTTAACACCGCGGCATAATCTGTAAACATTTCACCGTGAGAACTTAGGTGAAATGAGCTTGAAGTGAACTGTCATTCCACATGATACTAGGGGTTAACACTATTGACAGTTCACTTCACCTAAGTTGTTACAGTGAGATTTTTTACAGAATAGTGTCATTAGTCAAATTCACCCTGAAATAGTTAAAACACGTACGGCAATTTCACGTAGGGTTTCAATTTGCTTAACAAAAATTTGCTTTTCAATTATATCAAATAGAATCAAAAGTGCCTTTAATGTGCCTACTTGAAATAAATTATTTGAGTTTGACTTTATTCCCGGACTGTACTTAGTAGTGACAAAATCTTATCTGAAACACATCAACAGATGCATCCGGGAGACTAGAATTATGGGGTTAGGAGGAGTTCATTTTGTGTACAGAACCCATCGCCTACTTTCAGTTATTACTTCAAAGAATGATCGATCGAAGCTGAGTGTAACTTCTTTTCTTATAACAAGGCAACTAAAAGCATTTCATGGCAACGAAGACTGATTTCGACAAAAAGTGAGCTCTGGCAGGTTTGTACCGAAGTAATGAAGGCGAAATCTTTGAAACTACAAATTGACCGATATAAGATATGAACCATGATCTGTAGCCTGACTTTAAGGATGAACATTAGTTACATTTCATGTAAGTAGTTACAACTTAGGGGACTGAGCAGTTACTTATCGAAGTGACGTCACTTAAAAAAAATATTGTTGGTATGATATTTCAACTGAATTTAAATCAAATCTATGAGAAAAATGCTTTTCAACTTCGCCAAGCGTATTCATATATAAGCACTGACTACTCAATACTTTAGGTACACACGGCTACACATCAAGCTGTACATTTCCAGTTTATGCTGATCTCGCATTGTACGGAAATCCTATACAATACGAGCTCAGCATAAACTGGAAATGTATAGCTTGATGTGTAGCTGTGTGTACTAGTATTTAAAAATGCTTAATATTATGTTATTGATTAATTTGATTGTCATACAAAAAATCATTTGTAGAGTACTCAGGTGCAACATGCAACAAAATGAGGAAGGAATAAAAAAAATATCATTATAAAAAATGTTATGACAAGCCTGGTTTTTTTTACAACTTACAAAATAATATTTAAAAATATGCAAATAAAGTTGACTTTCTATTAGATAGAGCACAACACAATGTGATACAATATTTTAAATTTTTACTTAGCGCGTTGAAGTCTTTTAAAAGAGATTAAATTTTAAACTTACAATAAACACATTTGCGCAGTATTGTAAAATTACCCATTTATTATAATACTGTATCAAAAAAAGATGTCGTACCTTCATCGTACGTGCTATAGCGACTGATAGTGTATTCAAAAGTGTCCCCGAAATGTTAATATTATAAGGTGTGAGATAACTTGACAGTGGGCGACTGTCGGCTCCTCGGCAGGTGTCAGCTCGTCTCGCCTGCACTTTAATCCTGACATCCTCAGTCACAGTGGCGTGATTATGATCAATATTGACGCAGATGTGTCACTGTTCGCCGCATTACGTAATAATATCAAAGTTTGTTTAGCAGTGGTCGCAGCAAGGACGAGCCTGCTCAGCAGTGCCGGCTGGCGATAACCCCGCCACTGCATGCGACACCACACTCGCACATTATATAATAACCTTCTACATATTCAAATACCAATTTAAACAAGGCTGCATCAACCCCTCACTAACTTCTGTTCGTAACGATTTAACATAACCTTAAGAAACTAAAAAACAGACACCTGAGACCAATTAAATTAATTGAATCGAAATAACGCATCGAACCTCCACGCGATCGTAGTTATGCATAACTATAGGGGTTGCTCGATAATAAATCACACACAGAACACAATCGTATTCATGAAACTGCTACGAAAAGCATGTAACGTAAGCAACACCGGGGGAAAATCGTGAAAAGTCATGTGTCGACGAAATCAGCCGTTCTGGAGGTCACGACGTGGGAAACAGCTGATCGGGTGCAAGCTCGAGTGAGGAGCTTGGGTAGAGTATGATGGGGGGTACTCACCGGCTGCGGTCATCAGCCACCACCAGCAGCAGCAGGCGGTGACGAGCGCCCGAGCGCCGGCCATCTCAGCGGCAGCGCATGACACGCGCGCTCTCGCCGGCCGCCCCGGCGGACTGAGCGCGGCTCGATCGATGCACGCTCGCGCCTCTCGGACACGCACCCTCCGGCAGCAGCCCCGCCCCGCCCCCAGGCCCCCCTCCCCCGCCCCCCTCCGCCCGTCTTCACCCCCGCCACCATTTCCCGAGTTTCCTCGGAGAGCGCGCGCGCTGCCCTCTTTTCTGGCGGATCGCTGACCGCCCCTAATTGATTGGGCCCGTTCACTTGCCGAACACGTTTTAGGTCAGTTCAGCCGCAGAGCCTTGCGACCCGTTCATGAGCCTGTGTGGCTCGGTGAAGAGTTGTGACGGAGCATGGTGGAATCACTGAATGTAGAGAACGCGATAAGCAAACGACATGTGGAGGAAACTTTTTAACGCACAACCTGGATAGAATATTGTTTCACCGCGCAACCTCGGAAAGATTCTATTTATCATTCGAAATCTGAGTGCAAAAGTGCATTTTATCCGCTAGCGTGGAAAGAGTTATTAAAATTTTAATCTTTCTATTCTATAATTTTGTATACCGGTCCACTGAAAATGCATGAATACTTATTAAACTAATAATAATTTCTATACCGATCCACTGAAAATGCATAAAAACTTATTTCATATCAATGCGCCAACCTCATTTTTAGAATAATCCCACTGGTCAGCACGACGACTGCGTGAAAAAACAAACTTTAAACTATATATAGTAGTCTATGCTTTAAACCACTCAATTCACCAATTCACTTTCCATCACTTTGATTTGTTTTTTGATAAAATCGTAAGACATCACAGTAAGACATCATAAAATATGAGCGAGTCCGGTAGCGACGAAGATACAAATTTAACACCTGCAGTGTTAGTGCAAGCGGTACATGCCGAATTGAGTTTTCTTCCGGAAAAATCGCGCGAAAAGTACATAAAAGCGTACAATTTGTTCAATGCATGGAGACATTCTAAAGGTGCGAAAACGATTTCGGAGACTATAATGCTATCATACTTCACTGAACTATCTAAAACAAGGAAATCAAGCACACTTTGGAGCATTTACTCGATGCTAAAAGCCACGATCAAAACAAAAAATGATATACACATAGAAAAATATTCCAAACTATTGGAGTTTATAAAAAAAAAGTCAAGCGGCCACAAACCGAAAAAATCTAAGATTTTCACCACTACTAACATTGCGCAGTTTCTCGACGAAGCGCCCGACTCCAAATTTCTTGCTACAAAAGTAATTATTTCGCTTTTTTAGTAATAGTATTATCTTTATTCAAAATGTTAGGTACACTTTGAATAAAGATACGTAAGTACATACGTACTTTGTGTGAAGATACGTACTTACTGTCTTAGTATCTACAGTAAAATTTAATTTTCTTCCTTTGCGTTACAGGTTGTCCTCATTATTGGCATTAGTGGGGCGTGCCGGACTAATGAACTCACCTATCTTACAACGAAAAACATTGAGAAGCATTCAGAAAAGTTGCTGTTGGTTAGCTTATCAAACACGAAGACCAATATTGATAGGAACTTCGTGATTCGTGACGAATATGTCAAAATTGTAGATAAATATCAAGCCTTGCGCCCTGCTAATACACTAATCGATCGATTTTTTTTGCAATATCGGAACGGAAAATGTGTTAGACAGCCTATGGGATGTACCAAAATTGGTGGTTTGCCACGAGAAATTGCCACTTTCCTTGGACTACAGGAACCCGAGCAATACACCGGGCATTGTTTTAGGAGGACGTCGGCCTCACTTTTGGCTGACTCGGGCGCTGATCTGACCACGCTTAAGTGTCACGACAGCCGGAAGTCCAGTACTGAGTCAGAAGGTTACATAGAGGACTCTATAGACGACAAGTCAAAAAAATGCAAGGGCATCGTTGGAGGTACAACTTTAAAACAGTCTTGCCCAGCTCCTTGGACTAGTCCTTCAACTTCCAAAGACAGTATGATAGAAAATCGTTCTGAATCGCCTGCCATTCCGGCTGTGTCTCCAACATTCACAAAGGAATCCAATGATATTGAGTACGTAAATTTGCCAAATAATTTACCTAGTAAAACACAAGTGACAAACACAAACATAACAGTTCCAAAAAAAAATGTAACTTTAAATATTACCAACTGTAGTAATATAACTTTTAATTTTTAAAATAAATAAACACTAATTTAATATTATTATTTAAGCTGTTTTTCTTGCACCTAGCACTTTCCTCGCTATAATAAGGTGAAAAGTTGTGTGTTTCGCTTGGTACCAAAGTTATTCTGCATCTCGTACCTTTGAAACCCTCGCTACGCTCAGGATTCTATATTTAATTCACTTGCTCAGGTTTCAATACTCGCGCCGAAAAACAACTTTGCTGCCTTGCATAACTAAGAACTATTAGCTAAATAACAGTAGAACTTTTGGAAATAAACATTTTAAACAACGGTCACATTAGTTTAAGGGATTATAAAATAGGGAATACGTTAGCGAATCCACGTAAATACTTACTGTATTCAGCTGCATTGGTTGGACAGGAAGCTGACCCCAACATAGTGGGGAAAAGGCAGATTTCGTCAAAAGCTATGCCAACACACAGGTGGTGTAGAAAGTCACCAGCATAGTATGAGGGTCCTGCTGTCTGCTAATAACAACATTCTTGAACGGTGATTGATTATTCATGATTAGCAATATCCACCTTTGACTATTTATATATTTTATTTTGGCGGTCATTAGGATGTTTTGTTTTTAATTTTTTATAAGTATGTACACACGGCTACACATCAAGCTATACATTACCAGTTTATGCTGATCTTGCATTGTTTAGGATTTCCATACAATGCGAGGTCAGCTTATACTGGAAATGTATAGCTTGATGTGTAGCCGTGTGTACAGTCACGAGCACTAATATACACGTAGTAATTTTTTAAAATGATTTTCTCCTACTGTATTGATTGTAATTTGATGATATAACGAACATAGTATTTTTGAACCCCTATTATTATTAAATAGGTATCATCTCAAAGTTACAATCGTTATTCCACGAGAAAAACGTCATTGAATTTTGCTGAGTGTAAACATATTTTTTCTCGTGACTGTACCACAAACTGCAGCATCATATAAAATTAATATCCTATGGGAAAAAGGGAAGATGAACTACCCTTCTGCTTCTATAGGTTACAAAAGGCGACTAAGATCATGCTGCAACAACAGACCCATTTGTCATACGAAATTATAATTGCATCTAAGAGTAATAAGTGCCTACTCACAAGTTCCGGCTGCCGGATATATTGTGCTACTACGTTTCAAATCTTTCATTCATTTGTCGGATTCAGATAATGTGAAAAGGCACTAACAAGCAGTGCTCATTTAAGGAAGGAAGAAGCCTGTGTCCCAGTATTGGGCACATTATTGACTGATTATGCTTATGATCTTTATTCAGGAAATAATTTACTCGATTAAGGGCGAATTTCACCAAACTTTTATACCGAGTATAAAGTCTTATCCTGCGAATAAATTTTGAATTTTTGACAGTTTTTCTATACAAAAACTGTCAAAAATTCAAAATTTGTTCTCAGCATAAGATTTATACTCGGTATAAAAGTTTGGTGAAATTCGCCCTTAGTAACACTTCTATTCGACATTTCTAGATGAGGCTGGTGTTTACCTTTTTCTCTGAGTAAGTTGTTTCCGCGTTTCTTACATGGAAACAAACTTAAAAGGTCATTGACTCTTTTAAACTTCAGACAGTTCGTATTATATCAAGGCAATACGCGAGCACAATGTAGGCTAATGTCTTAAATGGCTTTTTGAGCAAACGCGATGCAGATTTAAGTGCACCTGTCCCAACATCTGGCTATTGATTTTTCACATGTAACGCAACAATCTAATGATGCAACATGTAACCTATAGTCCAGGTTCTGCATCCAAGCCTGGAACAAGTTATTGCGGGATTAAAACGAAATATCGTTACGTATTATTTTACTGCCATTGAGTTCCGCAAAGTAACGCCTGATTCCATAACTCAATTCGTAAAGCCTCTCTGAACGACTCAGTAATAAGGACAAACAGTAGGTAAATTTTACTTCTTCAATAAAATAAGAGTCGTTTCTCTATAACCTACGTACACTCCTCACCTCCCACTTTCTTGTATACTAAGTCCCATTTTCATTAAAATGTCCGGTTTCCATATCGAAAAAGGGATCGTTGTCTTAACAATTGGTGGTCTTTGAAAAGATTAAGAAAGCTTTCCCAAAGTTATGCTATGAAGACACTTTGATCGCTATTATAATAGCCGATAAGCGTGTCAATTTTAACTAATCGCCTCCTCTTAAACGAATCGCGGAAAAGATAAAGTTAATAAATCAACCATTTTATTCATTTGTCGTATTTTTACTGGAACGAAATTCCATCGCACGTTATACCCTGGACATTTGGCGAATGAGAGTTAAACCGAAAAAAGTGTAACATTTTGACCGCCACGACATTTTTTTTACGTAACAAAAGTGCCGTGACGACACTCTAGCCCTCATTTTCAAAGTGTGCGAAAGAACTTCGTTCGAACCGAATGTCCCACGACACCTCTCGACTGAATTTTATTTTAGGTCAGTAACACGTGGTATGACGCGATACTAACGCAGTCTCTACGCGGCGTAGGCGCCTACGCCGAGCACCTACGGGCCTACGCCACGCCTACGCAGCGCCTGCGTGCCTACGAGCTACGCCGCACCTACGATCTACGATACGCCTACTGTTGACGAACAAACACGCTGGACCGATGGCATCTATAGGAGTTTTTTTGGTATACAGGCAACTACTTTAAACAATTTTATGAGTGTTTTCAGTAGTCAACAATCCTTTTACGTCACTCTCCTGAGCCCACAATCAAAACGAATTTTGGCAGTGTAGCGGAAAATGAATAGGATATTTTGCCTGTACTTATACCAAATAGCTTATTCGACTGAGTAGGTACATATACAACTGAAGTTGTAATTTTACAAATATATAAGGTCCCATTAAAATAGATGGACAAATTTTAACACAGCGTACAGTACGTCTAACCAAAGATATCCAACAAAAAAAAACAATGATTAAAGTGATTTTATTTTGATATTCATTGCTGGCACACTAGAATAAACACTAAGTAATAGATGAATCCAAATTCTTTGATATTTTCAGTTATATTCTTTATGAGATATATTTTTTTAATTTATGCGTATTTTGTTTGTTTAGGTACTATAGCTACCTACTCTCTTCTCAACTGCCTACTACTTACAAAAATATTAAAATACGAATAAAATTGTAATTTGTAGCCTCAATAATAAAAATGTAATACACACGCTTCGTGACTGGTAGAGATAGACTACACTTTTTTTTTGTCTAGTCACTTTTGTTTTGGTTGAATTAATGGCGTGTGCTAGCTGTAATGGTATAGTTTTTTTTTTCTAACTGTACAGACAGCTGTGCTTTTGGGGAAATTGTTGCGCTCACAGACTATTCTGCTTCCCAATAAGCACTAAGAAGTGTTGAAGGGAGCGCTTTGGGGGAAAGTCTTAAGTCATTTTGACGTTCGAAAAGTGCTGATTCTCAGCCTAGTTTGACTTTTGACTTTAACATTTGGTTACCATCCGAATAAAAAATTTATTTTACTGGTATTTTATAACTTATTGAATAACTAGCTTACGCCCGCGGCTTCGCCCGCACGGTATGTCGATAAAAAGTAGCCCTTCCCTGGGGAAGGACAAAGGCTTCGTCCATCTCCTTGCCAAATGTCGAAATCCGTTCAGTGGTTTAGGCGTGAAAAGGTAACATACAGACAGACAAGCAGACAGAGTTACTTTCGAATTTATAATATTATTTTTGATATTTTGTTCCAATACTGTTAAATATTGATAAACTAAAGAAGAAAAAGAACCAGATCTAAAAAAAAAAATGATACATCGATACACAGAATCTTCGATGTTTTTCACAGCCCTAATGAATTGTCAAACTTGACATTTGACATTCAACAAAGTGTCAAAATTGTCAACTCACAGATGGTGGTAATCTTTACTCAAAACAAAATCAAAACTGGTAAACAGTTTACGTTAAAATCATGTTTTAGATCACAGCAATTAGTTTTTGAGTATCGCAAATATTATGTTTAGAAGAGTTTCGTTAGGCAAAATTTTGATTTGCTATCCTTGTATTCCTATCAGATATTTTTACCAGACGATAACAGAAAATAAAACAAGCAAATGAAAGTAAAGCGTGGTTATTACGATGTTTTCGTAAATATATGTGCCAAATACCCATCGAGCATCGCCGTGAGGCACTACGTGAATGATGTTTACAAGAACTACACGTACTCGGAGCTGTACGGAGTGTGTGAGTACATCTCACAACAGCTTCAGTTTCGTCAATGCAACAAAGGCGTAATTGGATTAGTGTCGGAGAGAAACATCATCATACCATGTGTAATAGCCGCGTGAGTACCACCAGACATCATCCTGTAATTGTAGTGTAATTATGTGTCTCCTTCTGCTATCTAACTAAAGTTATGTTTTATTTTTTTCAGAGCTCACAAAAGTTGCACAACATTTATGTTTGTGGACCCGGCGCAGGATATAGAGGCAATAGCTAAGGATATTAATTTTACAATCATAATGACCATCAAGAATAAAGAAAATGATTCTATTTCAGAGCTATTTGGTAAAAAGCCTGACCACACTGTTTCAGTTTTTGATTTGACAATAAGTTTTTATGACTTTGATGGTACAAATGATCCACACCATAATAAGCCTCAACACGTACCTCAACACTCATTTATAGCTATGACTTCAGGTAGCACGGGGGAACCTAAACATGTACAGGTTCCAATTCAATGTATACAGCCTAACATAGATGATTTAACTAAAATGTTTAACATTACATCAAAAGATGTCATATTCTTCTCAACACCCCTTACTTTTGACCCTTCAATGATAGAAATACTACTGGCATGCATCAATGGAGCCTCCCTTCTCATTGCACCTGACAGAGCAGATGTACTGTTCCCAGGGAATAGAGCTAATTCTGTCACAGTTTGGCAAACAACACCATCAAAGTTTTTACAATATTCAAACACTGATATTAAAAACAAAATTTTATGTAAAAACTCAACCCTTAAGATATTAGCACTGGGTGGTGAACCCTTCAATAGTATTAAAAGGCTAAGAGAACTGAAGCATTGGGAAAATAAAACTAGGATATTTACATTGTACGGAGTCACCGAGATGTCATGCTGGGCCTGTGTGGCAGAACTTGACCTGTTCAGGATTCAGACTGACAGAGAAGTACCGCTAGGGAACTGTCTCTCAGAAACAGAAATCGTAATTCAACGTGCAGAAAATTCTAAAGAAAACTTTGGGAAGATAATGTTAGGTAAGTAAGAAACTTGCTTTACGATGATCTGGGCAACAAGTCTGATGGCAAACACTCACTTTTTGTAATTGTGTTTCAGTAAGCAAATCTAGAAAGTGTGTTATTCTAAACAAGTCAAATGGCCCTGAAGAGCAAAATTCCCTGAAATTTCTGGACACTGGTGACATTGGAGAAGTTAAATGTGGTACTGTTTACTACAGAGGACGCAAAGATGATATCATCAAGAGATTTGGACATAAGGTTAATCTGCTATCAGTAGAGGCTACTATAATGCAATGTCCAAGAGTACGAACTTGTTCATGTCTATGGCTACCAAAACCAATGCTCCTTGTGGTGTATTTTGCGTCAGAAACCCTCAGCAGCCAAGAATTATCAGACTTTCTAAAATGCAAACTTGATGATAAGCATTGGCCTGATAAAATTGTTAGGGTAGATAATTTGCCCACAAATCCTCATGGGAAAATATCAAAACAAATAATAGCCAGGATGTTTGAGAGAATGCGTGTCCCACAAACAATAGATTGTCTAAAAATGATCTTCCTGGAGGAGCTCAACAACGCTATGACTGAAAGCTTTACATATGATCAAATCAAAGACAAAAACTTCTTTGATTTGGGAGGAACCTCTTTCCTAGCTATAACTGTATGTAACACAATATCTTTGACATGTCCTCAATATGGGAAGCTGATCCTGCCTTACCTGATGTCACGTAAAGACACCATAGATGAGATTATAGAAATAGCTGAGAAAAAGATATGTAAGGAAAATGTAAAAGCTAAGAAGTGCAAAAGATCGAGGACAAACACTGAAGAAGACACACAGATTACTGGAGTCGCGTGCAGCAAAACAAGTATATTGTCTTGCAGCAACGCTGTGGAGTTCAACGTGGTGTGGAGCATAGATACTGGGAAGTGTGTCGATGCCTCACCAACATTATATCAGTCAAAATTGTAAGTAATGTCTACATTCTACAATCACTGAAATTAATTTGTCATTTTAGGAGCTAAAGGCGATACACACGATTGACATCCCTCGATCATATTGATCAGTCTCAGTTCTCAAATTATAGACTTTGAAATCTGGTACTATCCGATTTCCGGCCTATCCCCCAATCGTAATTGTCTGGTACCTATGTCAGGTCTAATATAACTACTTACAAGACAATGTGTCCATTTAAGACAAGACGGCAGACGTAAAAATATCGGAGGTTACCGAGCACCCTAATTGGGTAATGCATTGATTGATCGTGTATAATTAGGATACAGAATATGGGTTACCAGACTTATGAACTACCCATACTTTTACTAACTTGAACAGTAGTAATTGACTAACTTGGATACTAAATTGAACAGTTAATTCAAATAGCGGCGTAATATTATTAAGTATGATTTTTATACTGATATGATCATCACTCTCTTGCGCTTGCGGATATTGGGATAAGGTCCCAATTGTCTTTTTCGTACATACTTCTTTATTAATATAGTCATCTTTAGGGGTATGAATAAAAAAAGGGTGTAAAGTTCACTCATCCACCATAGAAAAGGGAGGATCCTCCGACCACACGGGTGTTGTCTGGCGGGCAACTGCCCAACCATTGATGGTCGGGTTCTTGTATATGTCCATTGCACTGTAAACTTTAATTGCGCGATGCAGGATTTATGTGACGTCAGATCTTTGATGCGTAGTTCGCATGTGGCGATGTAGATGCCGCCACACACCTATATTAAATAGTCATCTCGGCAGTCACCTATATTTCAATACTGAAAGTCCTATTTAATATTTTTCAGCAACCTGTACGTGACAGTGGGCAGTCACTCCGGCAAGATCATCATAGTGGATGCAATAAATGGCACGCTCGAGCGCACGATTACCTTGAACACGCGGATAGAAGCCCCCGTGTTGTGTTACCATGACGTGAACGTGATGCGCCCATTCGGCGTAGTCGGCGGGTACGATGGTACCATCGTCTGCTTCTCCCTAGAGACCTACGAAGAAAACTGGAGGATTAACATCGGACACATGATCAAAAGCAAAGCCGTCTGCTGTAACGGACAGTTGTATGTCGCCGCTTACGACGGAAACGTTAGATGTATTTATGTCGTGGTACGTATTTTATTAATCGGCGGACGATCAAGACGGTTCCAAAGATACCTCATTTGTCAAATTATGATGAGTAGGTAGTTTAGAAGTTATGAGGGAACAAATGAACATATATACATAGCGGTCAAAATCATAACCCTCCTTTTTGCTTGGTCGTAGTCGGGTAAAAATAATCAGTACATACAGAAAAATAAATTTTCCGATTACAAGCACTGTGACGCGAGCAGTTATCTCACAATTAAATTAAGTCATCAGTTAACTAATTATTGTAGGTGCGAATGACTAATAATAATGTAACATGTTCCTAACGTTTAATAGGTACCTAACTGGTTTAACAAAGTATCTATCTATATATATAAAAATAAATCCCTATTTCCCTTGGTCACGCCATCACGCGTGAACGGCTAGACCGATTTCGATAAAATTTGGCAAGGAGATAGATGGCATCCCGGGGAAGGACATAGGTAGTATTATTATATAGTGTATTGAATGATTATTTCATGAAATCATGACATTTGGCACTTTCATGAACATAGAAAGTTGTATTGCTGATTTTAATGTTTATAATTCTGTAAATCCATATTTGTTACGAGCGCTAATAATATTTAGATCAACATACAACTTGATACTGACCTGCAAATTGTAAAAAACGTAAGAAAATTTGAATTTCGCGGGCCACCCTAGCGCATTCCCCTTAATCCGCCTCGTGGAATCAGAATATCTACCTACATGCGTAAAAATGCAATTCTATGTATTTAATCTGTCTCTAGCTCATTCTCTTTTACCGCACACCTGCAGAAACTGCAAACTCATCTCGGTATGATCTATCTACCGCCCTAATAACACATTTATTTTTCAGTCGGGTGCCCCGAAACTTACAATAAACATCTGCAATGAATCTATATCTGCTGATCTTGTTCTTGCTAAGAAGGAGTTTGTACTGCTGGGCACATTATCGGGCGTGTGTGCATGTATCCACACCTACACTAACATGATAGCATGGCGCGGCACGCTTGCCAGCCCGGTGTTCGCAAGTCCAGTTTTGTATGACGACGATAAATACGTAATGTTCGCTGAAGTCGCCGGCGATATACATTGCAGAACTGTGGAGAAGGGCATCAAGGTAATGACACCTTATTACAGTACAGACTACAGGGGGCCGACTATGAAGTATTATTGCCATCATTATTCCACTGCGAAATAAGGATGGTGCTAGCGGCCTTGTATAGCTAAGTCTCTCACTAATACTGGAAAAATGGTGGCATTAATACGGCGTAGTATAGGTGCAGTACCCATTAATTAACATGGACATCGCGATTATAAGATAAAGGAGGCTTTCCCAGGCAGTGTTATGAAAGACTCTCGAGTCTCGAGTGAGGTTCTGTAATCAAAACTCAAAGCATTTATTTCAATTAAACCATTGTAGTCAATATGTCAGAAATATGAAGCTAGTTGCCCATTCCAACGCGTAGTAAGTACCTATGGAAAAGAATGGGCAAGAAACTCCACGGACAAACTTTTAAATAAAAACATTTATACAAATACGGGCCTAAGGCTTCAAAGAGAACTCAAGTCTTATTATTATAAGAGGACTCGAGTTTTTTACAACACTAGTCACAGGTATTAAATAAATAGGTAGGTACAGAGAATACGCTATAAAAAGCCGAATCTTATCTAAAACACGATGCGTCATACTAATGACTAGGCTTTTGATTGCACCTGATTAGTTGCGCTGCGAAAACGTTCATAAAACTATCTATTATTTATTCGTTCATAGCACAAATCAAAGTATTTTTTTTTTGTAATTTCAGATCTGGGAATATCCAGGTGCTAAAGGAAATATATTTTCTTCAATCTATGTAAAGCCAATAGATAAGCTGACATGGCAAATGGTATTTGGTTGTCACGACAAAGGGGTGTATAGTCTTAGTATTAAGAATTTTCAGCCAAGTCTGCTTTGGAAGACCCTGCTTTCTTCCCCAGTTTACTCAACTCCTTGTGGTTTGAACAACAAGCTGATACTAGCCGCATCGAATAATGGAAAACTATGTGTACTTGATTCAGAAAATGGAATTGTATTAGAAGAACACAGTTTACCAAGCGAAGTGTTTTCATCACCAGCTGTTTATGGTGACTACATATTTATCGGCTGTAGAGATGACCATCTGTATTCAATTAAATATATTTTGAACTTGTAAATTGTGATTTGATCTAGTCTAGAAGATAAATTGGTGATATTTAAATTAATTAAAAGTTTAAGTATAAATTGCATAATAAGCGTAAGGAAAAATATAGCTTTGTTGTTATTGACCTGAACATCATATTTTGTTTCAAAATAAAACACCTCTTGTTATTATTATAACTTTTATTCATGATCTTACACAACATACAGCTATACTGAGCATTCAAAAATTTTGACTTGTTACAAGTATGATATGGTTACAGAATCAAAAAATTACCAAATTGGAATGCATAACATCTGGTACAAATAACCTACCACTTGTGCAGATCATATAGCTTTGTATACTTTGAAAGCAGCTTTAAATAAAGTATAAATTCCATTAAATAATATTTTATTTTTGGCAATAAAATGTATAAAATCAGTTTTGGAACCACTGGGAGCATTGTACATACATTAATACTTGATCTACTGCCAATACATCTAAGCTCTTAATAAAATTGATAACCCAAAATCCCTAGAGTATTGTTATTGTTGCCAGAACAGTTCTTAAACAAATATAAAATTAACAAGCAATGTACATAAACATGATATTTTAACATAGTTCACTGTTCCTCTTCTCCAAGCTCTACTTTTACTTTGGAGAAGTCAAACTCTTCACCCGTTCCATACTTGTATATTTTAATTACATCTAAACAAGTAGTCTCAAAGTGTGTGGTAGCATCATAAGATTCGGAAACAAAGATCTGGCTCTGAGTGCCGTCATCAAGGGGCTCGTAGTAGTCTGTCACAGACACAAACTTCTGTCGGATAAGTCCAAGCAGATCCAAGCCAGGCTTAATCTCAGTTTCTGGGTCATTCGTTTCAACAGTGGTCGACACCATGGCAATGAACCAGCCCTTAGCAGCAACCTGGTGTGTGTACGACACAACAGAGATGTAGATGTCAGAATGCCTGCCTACTTGCTTCTGAGGAATGATAATTTGGGTGGATAAAGCATCCTTTGTATTTGGTATAGGATGATCCAATAAACAAATGCAACGAATCACCTGAGCCTTCTTGCGGACACGGTCAGGTACGTAGCTAGGGTCGCAGTACACTTGCTTGCACTTAGCTATTTCATTTCCAGAGCGTACACCAACTACCTTGCCACCTTCTCCAAGCACTATCTCATCTATAGGTTTATCCAGCATATAGGTGCCTCCATAAATAGCAGAGAGGCGGGCAAAGCCTTGAGGCAGCTCTCCTAATCCATACATAGGATACAAGTATGGGGATTTACCATATCTTGCGAGTGAGTCAGAGTACAGTTTAATACGGTGGATGGTTTGTATAGCTGGTTGTTGGAGGTAGTTATCATTGAGGTAGAGAGCCAGAGCATGCCCAGTAAAGTCTTGAGTGTTCTTGTCAAGACCAAACTTATCGTAGAGCGACTGCATGTTGGCTGTACTCGGGTCCAAATCTTTCCAGGTCTTCGAGTCATCCTCCTGGAAGTCTTGGACGTAAATAAGGAAGTTTCGGAAGCGTCTCTTTTCGAACATCCCCATCAGATCCGATGCTAGCGCCTCCTTCTGGTCAACGGGCACTTTTGAAATCTTTCCGCCTTTGTAGACATAACTGCCCTCCACAGACTTGAATTCCAGGTATCGAGTCACACCCGTGTGAATGAGCAGTTTCACAAGAAGTCCATTTGCCATCAACAACTTGGGAATCAAATCTACATTCCAGTCGCGACCTCGGCCGTATGTTTCGTCGGGAGCCGGTGCGTTGAACTTTGCGAACAATTCTTCTAACGGGGTAATTGACGCAGATTCACCACCGTAGTACTTATTACGATCAATGTGCAATACCTTTTTTCCGGACACGGAGAGCATTCCACTTAGGATGCATTCCTTTAATCCCGTTCCCAGAACTATCGCGTCGTATTCTTCATCCATGTTGAAAGATTCAGAAGTATTCCACTAAGAAATTGCAAACCGGGTGGTAAATGTCAAAATGTCGGAAAGAATATGGCCGACTTGGATGACGACGACGTGTGAGCTAGTGTTGCGCAGGTAAATATTTTATAAAATAGTCGATAATTCTATTTATTAAATGGCAACAGGAATAAATAATTTACAAAATTACAACCTGTGTCAGGAATTTTGAATTTTTTTATTACTAAATTCACCCATTCATACTACGTAATTCTGCCTACGAGGTTCCGCATAGGTCGCTATCACATTTAATTAATTAATTTGCTAGTCAATATTTTAGTTCACTTTATTATTAGCTACTTATAAAAACAAAAACTTTTGAAACTTGAGATCTTGAAACTGACTTTTCGGGCATAGCGGTTTTTAGTTACGTGACGATTTCTACCAGCCAACTCCTACTGCAAAACGCGTAAAGAATTTCGTTCCAAAAAAACGACTAACTTATAAAAAGCAACAAGATTATAAAGTGAACATTTATTATGCTCATTTCAGACTACGACTACTTGCTATAATAGCAATTATAGCAAGTTCATTGCATAACAATATCGCTCGCCATTCATTTATTTACAATACGTTCACACTTTGCTATACTGTAAATTACTGGAAATGTATGGCGCACGATATTTTTTTTGAGGAGCCACGTGGCAAAGTAATAACAGCCGCACAGGTCGATCCATCAGGTTAAGCTACGCTTGTCGGGGTTGGTCTGTGGATGGGTTCATCTTTACTTATCGAGACTCCTCCGTGCCTCGGAAAGCACGTTAACCCGTTGGTCCCGGCTGTCATTCGAGGATCTTTGACGGTCGTTACGGGTCGTCAGAAGCCCGAAAGTCTGACAAGCAGTCTTACTATAGGGGTATCGTATTACCCAGTTACTGGGTTGTGGAGGTCTGATAGGCCGTCGCTCCATGTAAAATACTGGTATTCAGCTGCATCCGGTTAGACTGGAAGCCGACCCCAACATAGTTGGGAAAAGGCTAGGCAGATTTTTATGGCGAGTGATATTTTTGTGCTATGCTTTATGCAATATGCTTTATGCTCTAGATTATAGCATAGTCTGAAATGAGCTTTATAGTTGAGTCAAAAAAGGAGAACTTTTTTGATGTTGGCAAACTCAAATGTGTCTTGTCATGTCTGGCAACCAAGCAAGTTGAAGCAAGCAATGAAGGAAACGTCATGTCAGTCAGTCATTGAGTTCAGTCAGTTACTTGTCTCGTGTTTTTTGCTTGTTTTTAAGTTTCGTACTCTATCGTGTATAATCGCTCCGTGGTGGTCAAATCATTATTTTAAAAGTTCTAAGAATATGTATACACGAGCTACTACAAAACTTATCTGTTCGTCTAGTGATTATTGGAAATAATTAAGTTAGTGATGTGTGAATCTGTGAACGGATGAGTTCCTACCATATGTTTGATTTCGTACTGCACATTCTCCATAAATCACCTTCATCAAATACATTTAAACAGTGTGGCGACACAACAGTTTTAAATGAAAGGTAAAAGTGGGGTGAACACCGTTCAAATGAATAAAAATGTCAACAGAAGGCAGTGGAGAGACACCTTCTACCGTGCCATGTTTACCCGGGGCACCGGAGCAGACTTACCTGTTCCCGAAAGCGAAAGGACACTCGAGGTCTGTAAGTCATGGAGGCACTCCTATGCTTGCGGGGAATCCCACCGCACCACGGCCGTCGCTCAAGTCGGCGATGCGTGGTCACCAGCGCGCTCTGTCTCACGGCCAGATCGGCGAGGGCGGGCGGCCCAGCACCGGGCCCGGCCACAGCCGCGCTGGCAGCCGCACGGACTTCATCCTGCCGCCGGGGCACCGCGACCCGCCCGCGCCCAGCGCTCAGCCGCGTCTGGGCTCCGTGCGCATCCACTCGCGGCAAGCCTCGCGCTCCGACTCCATCTACACAATCAGACGCACATCAGTCGTGAGCCCCTGGAGGCGAGCTGCCTTCTGGCTGCTGCGGCGACAGCAGCCTGCTGTTGACACCAGGCATCTCATCGTCACCCCCAACCTTCTGGTGCCAGATAAAACACCACTCAAAGATCACCCTAATGGGCAAAGATGCGACAATCAAATTAGGACTACAAAATATACTTTACTATCATTTTTACCCAAGAACTTATTTGAACAATTCCATAGGATTGCAAATGTGTACTTTATATTCATAGTGTTGTTGAACTGGGTGCCTGCCATCAGTGCGTTCGGTAAAGAGGTGGCCATGCTCCCCGTGTTGTTTGTGCTTGGTGTGACTGCCATTAAAGACTTATTTGAAGACCGCAGAAGACACAATTCTGATAAAAGAATAAACAACTCATTTTGCAGAGTCTTCAAAAAGTAAGTAATCTTATCAGATTTTTTCTGAGTTTTGAATACTGTTATGAAACACCCAAAATGTTGTAAAAATCTATGAAAATCAGCATTTTTATTGTGTACATTGAAGACCAGTATTTCACCCTGTAACTTTTCAGGATACGATGATAAAATTCAGACTATTACCTTATTTCATTGTCATTGTCATAAACTATTATGGTAGGTACTTTATGAATGTAAGCTATTTACTAACCAGGTTTAAAATGCTTGCTTGCATATTTTCGGAACATAGTCATCTTCCAAAACCCATAAAAGTTTCACTTTTGTAATAGGACCATTGTTATAATTTAAACTAGGGATTTAAAAAATCATTGAATTCTTCAAATTGGTATGACATCTGTTAGATGTACAAAACATGCTGTACAATTTCTTTAGACAAACTTAAAATATAAAGCTTTATACATTCCACTCAATCAAAATCAGTTCAAAATCAATTTTAGCTAAAATTATAAATATCATTAAAAATAAATTCAACTTGTCAATTTTTTCATTTATGAGATTTAAAATTATAGTATTCAATTTAAATTATACATTCAAATATATTAATATTGATTAGTTTTGATATATGATTAAAACAAAATACCATAAGTGTGTCCATGGAGACCCTGTCAGGTAAAAGCCTCCTTTAGAATTCTAGTTTTCTCTGTCTAAAGCGTCAACTAGCCTGTCTTGACCAGCATTCGCAACAATATCGTTCTGCCGGCAGGCTCACGGCCGGCCTCTTTCTTGCCGACTTACAAGTAGCAAAACAATGCATGATGTGATAGTCTACTAAAGACATTTAAAAACTTATTCATAACGCAGACAATAATAATGAATATTTTTTTATATCACAATTAAAAACTTAATCATGAACACAACAGTATATCAGATCTCATAAGCATCAGTAAAAGTTGATAGTGTTGACAATAACACGCCTCAACTTTCGCTGGTCGATTTTTACGACTTGTGTGTGGTATGGTAGGCTGTATGCATAAGTATACCTACATAACTATTACATATCAAGTCAGGAGTGAATCAATTACTTCATAATAGTTATTCATCGGTGAAACGCGAACCAACTCGAAAAGGTATTCAACGCTTCAAAAATCGCTAATGAACGTCTTAGTTGGTAAACTACTTAGTAGGCGGTGGGAGGTAGGTTCTCTGCGTCCAGCGATCGGCGTGTTCGGTTTCGCGACTGGTCAATCGTCATCCTGGGGATGCCTCATTGAGAGTAGAAAACACGTGTCTTACAGGGTTTTTTAATGACTCTTAAGGAATAGTTAAGCGGAATAGGTTACTAAATATAATACGTATATTGTATTTTAATAAGTAGGCACCTTCCCTAAATTTGTAATAAATAACCTTTCGTTCGTGTAGGTAGTCATCAAATATTAAAAAACTTTTTTATCACTTAATATTTAAAAAACACTAGTAGTGTTTTTTTTGGAACAAGGTTGTTTTTTTTTTGTAGAAAAGTTTTTATTTCTCGCTTTTTAATGGGTCAGTTTGTAATTTATCTAACTTACAATAGCCTAATGCCAACTGCTCATGACCTTTTACAAAATATTGCTTTTCCCAATGCAGGGACGTTAATCGTTGAGGAGTTCTCCTGGTAATTCACCATCAGCTCCACTTCACCATATTCATTGTGACGAGCATAAATTTCTTGGCAACCATATTGAAAGTAATCGTGTCGCAACCCGTTTAAATACTTATTATTGAGTAATTCCGTTGGCAATCTTTGGTCTTCATCATCAGTTCCACTTCACCAAATGGTGCTTTCCGAGAGCAACTAGACGAGTTACTATAAAAAATACCCAAATCGCTATATGTGTGCCTATAATATTTGAAGAGTTCCCACGATTTCTCCAGGATCCCATCATCAGATCCTGACCTAATGATAATGGGTACCAGCTCGGAAGTATACCCTTTCAAACAAAAAAAGAATTTTGCAGATCCCTCTATACATATACGAAGGATTAATGGCCGAAAAAAAAAAATTCATTCGAATTGATGACCGCCTCCTTTTAGAAGTCCGTTAAAAAAATGGAAACAAGAATTAGTGTCAATTTTTAAATAAGTAAGCGGAATATGGTCTAATTCATTACTTACACTTTTCCTGCTGATAATTTATTGATTATGGCAATCCAATACCCATAACTGGTAGTAACCAAATCACCGTAGTTAGGTTCTACCAATTACTACTCATAACTGGTAGTAAATACCTACTTCCTACCAAAAATTATCGCACTCACAGGAAACCCCGAGAATGTGATTAGGAACAATATCGCACGCGCAAGGTAGGTACTAGGTACTATAAATTATGCCGACTTATCGTAAACATTGCAAAAAATGTTGGAATTCCTCGTCATAGTCGACATTCTCCTACTGATATGACCAAATAAAGTACCTATTTACCGATTTACTGAATTTTTACTTTAATCGCTGGGTATCGTTACATATCAAAGAATAAAAACACCAATTCAGCACGCTCCGCGGTCGCCACTAATACCCCGGCTACTGGCGATTAGGGACACATCTTCTAAAGCCAAGACAAGAAAAAAGTCCATACAGCAAAAATGGACTAGAGAGCAAAGAAAAAAAAATTTTTTTTTGGGTAACCATTTCCACACACATTCGAATACCACGACCTGCTGTGTAAATAACTGTGACACTTATCATCATATCATCCAAATAGACAAAGTGGGAACAATACGTATTATTGAAGCATACTGAAAAACTACATAAGTAAAGTTATTAAATTAAAAAAATGATGGGACCCTTTCAAACAAACAACGAATTTTCAAAATCGGTCCTTAATTGACGGAGAAATTGGTGGACAATTAAAAAATATACATACGTTACGAACATAGATTCTCCTCCTTTTTACCCGACTACGGCGAAGAAAAAAGGAGGGTTATGATTTTGACCGGTATGTATGTATGTATGTTCATCTGTTCCCTCCTATCTTCCAAACCACTTATCACAATTTGACAAATGAGGTATCGTTAGAAGCGTCGTGATTGTCCGCTGGTTATAGGCTATGTGAAGTCACATTAAATTAAAAATGGCGCCCTCTAGAGGACATAAAGTGAGGAACTTAAAAAAAAAAATGGTTTAATCGTATCATGTTGGGTATCAAATGAAAGGGCTTAATGAGCACATTTCAAAAATATATATATTATAACCCCAAAAGAATTAAAAAAAAAATCAAGTAATAAAAACTAAAACCCAACTACGACTTAAAAGGTATAAACAAGACACCACAGACAGACAAATTAAAATCCGGAGTCACACGTAATCTGTTCGATTTATGCCCTAACACGTGTGACTCCGGATTTTTAATTTGTCTGTCTGTGGTGTCTTGTTTATACCTTTTAAGTCGTAGTTGGGTTTTAGTTTTTATTACTTGATTTTTTTGGAAATTGGTTAGAAATGAAAATATTCCTCTCGGAAATCATAGTTATACGTATGTTAACTAACAAAGGGCGTTCCCGTTAACCTGCAATAGTATAGCGTCTATACATGCTAAAAAAAATATTACCATTAAAAAAAATATGGTTTTTTTTTGTTTTTGTATAGTAAAATATTCACAAAAAATATTAAATTGTTACGGAAATTATACTCTCTGTACACGCCCACTTGTCACACCTGTTTTTCTACGTTGAAATACAAGTGTGCGTGTACAGAGTGTTTCTTTTACGTTTAAGTTTAATCGTTTTGTGAACAATTCACGACACAAATGAAAAAAAAATTTTTTTTTTTTTTTTTGAATGTTTATATTTTTTTTAGCATGTATACACGCTATACTATTGCAGGTTAACGGGAACGCCCTTTGTTAGTTAACATACTGTATTATAATTATAGCCGATATTACCATATAACCGTACCACCTCATTATGTATCTCCGAATTGAAGAACAGTGATCGAAAGGCTTCGGATTCCTGCTCAACAAAGACAAAGGCGGCAGGTTCTAGTGAAGAAAACCAATAAACAAAGGTCTAATAAATTAAAAAAATGCCAGTGTGTTGAATAGCGGAGCGTACCTCCTAATAATTCTAACTGAGAGGTTTTGCCTGAAGGTTCTACGAGCGTGTAACGAAGTCGGTCGATACAGTAGGAAAAACGTTCGAGGACATGTCGAAGGACTAAGGCATACACAACTTGTGATGGGAAGGCGTTATTTCAACGAGTCGATTAGAATTTGGCTAATGAAATTCTGGCAGCAGATACAATAGCTGATGCAAATACTTGTCTTGTCGGAACGCGCGCAAATACGGGAGGACGCGCTTAACGACATGTGTTTGTGTTTTTAGGTGGCAAACTACTAAAAACCATTTCATTAAAAACTATTAAGTACCTAAGTTGTTAACGTAAAAGACCGTCGATCCTTCAATCATTGGTTATTTGAACTTATCAAAGTAAGCACTTGACCGTTTATAATTCCATTTAAGTACGATATAAGTATGGCTGTTGACTTTGTTGATATTGTGGTAATTGAACGGCAAACAAGCTGATGATGACGGCCCAATAACCCAACTGATGTTAACCGATGCAATACCCGGACCATTGCAGCGCAGATGCGTTACTATCTCAGAGACAAAGCAGTAAAGACTCAAGTGCCCGTAATTTCGCTGATTATTGAAGTGTAAACTTCTTTAGTTAGACGCGTTGAGCACTTTTTGGGTGAACAATAATCATGGAACTCGCGTCATCGTCACCGAACGCTTGAAGAAATGAATGAATGTTTTTGGGTGAACAAAAATCATGGAACTCGCGTCATCGTCACCGAAGGCTTGAAGAATTGAATGAATATTACTTAGTTTTTACTTATATCGGCATTCCCCAAAGACCCGCATGTTTTTTTTGGTAGCCTTTTCTGACTTCTTCTTTGTCCCATTCCTGGGCAATGGTTCTACCAGGACCCAGAGAAGCTCTTTCAAGGCATCAATCCTATGTTCTGCGGGCCCTCACAGCATGGATATCTAATAAAATTATTTTCCGGAGAACCTTGACACTACATAATGTTCTTTTAGCTATGTATACGGTGGATACGGAACTTCATGTCATCATTGAGCGAAGGCTCTCGGTGGCATGTCCATAGCGCAGCACATAAGTAATTCATTGAACATGTACTTACAGTGAATTTCTTATGATGTTTGCTACACCAAGTGGTTAGGCGGTTCGGCCACTAGAGGAATAAATTACCCATTAATATTACAAGCGTATGATGGAATCTGAGCATGTTTGCCCGTAAATAATAGGATATTTATTTATTCTATTAGAGAGTTTATCGCTTTTCTTTTATCCAGTAAATTTTTGTTGAAGTGTATTTTCTACGAAAGAAAACCTTGGTTAGCAAATGTTTTCTTATTATTCGTGGTCTTTCACCGAAGGAAACTAATACCCTAATTAGGTGCTACGCTAAATAGGCGCATAAATAAATTTTACCTTGCATTCAAATCGATTGTGAACAAAACGATTTGATATACAAGTACCTGAGTTATAATGACGGAAGAAGCACTTATTAGGTTTGATTCCACGAAAGACGTCTGCGTAATAATATGAGCAAGACCTAGTTATCGTCATTCCTGATTTCCGTTTAACAATAAACATCTATGGATATTCAGTAAACTCCGTACAACAATGACTGCAGAAAATTAAAAATGTATCGACCTGTCCATATATTTGCAGCCGCACAACGTTAAAATGTCAAAAATGCGATATTGTACGCTTGACTGTAGCTTCCGTGTCATGGATAAAACGAGCACCATGTAGGCCAGACGGAACAACGGGCATTTTTGAGCACGTACCGTCTGATCGATGACACGTCTAAATATTTCATATAAGTTCCACAAACATCGTTAAACTTGAAGCAGCTTTGAGGCGCGCACCTCGTCAACTGTAATTTCAATTGATTTTGTTGAGATTGTTGGTCGGACGGTATCAAGGTTGACACTCACAATCATTTATTATTTATGGCCTACACCTTTTTTGGTAAACGTTTCCTGATTTCTAGGCAAACGATCTATAAATGTCAATGCTGACATGAAAATAAGCAAAAACCAAATGTCCATTTGATATTTTACGGCACTAACGCTGATTACATTGTCAGTTAGCTCATACATAACACTTTTACACCTACTCCGTGTTGATAACGATTGTCAGGAGTTAATTATTATTGACACGCAAATAATTGTTGTATACATACATACACAAACCAAGCCATTCGTCATGACGCAGAAACACAAAGAAAATTGACCAATACAATACAATAAGGCAAATCGTCTTGACTAGAAAACCTTCATTGTTATTACTGATCACTTGTTAATTAAGTCACGCTAATTTATTCTGTTTTCTCGTTGCATCTGTGTGTTTATTACATCAAATTGATTAGATCGCATTGTCCATGCTGGTTGAGCGTAAAATATTTTAGTCGGGTCTAATTGACGAATCATAGTGGATTCGCGTTTTTGATCTATAATGACTGCCTCGTTGATCGAGTGGTCGCAAACGCTACTCCTGAGCATAAGGTCCTGGGTTCGACTCCCGGGTCGGGCAAAGTGTAATTGAGTTTTTCCATCTGGAATTTCTCAGTAGCAAACTTTTTTTTCTTTTTTGAGGGTGGGAAATCGTTGAATGACTTCTCCCGCTCTGGGTGGAGCGAGAGGGCGTGTCAGACTTTTACTGACTAAAACCCACCCGTGTTGCTTCAGTTGCCTGTTGCCAAGGGCCCCGGTATCCCTTTCGGACTTTCCCGCAGCCCTGGGTCAGTAGTAACCTGGAGTCCATCAACCAGGCACAAATCCAATCCACTAGCAACCTGGATTGGATTTGTGCCTGGTTGATGGCAATAGGCAAGCTCGCCCCCTGTTACATAGCGAAATGTCGGTGTACTTTAGGTGCACCTCTGCCTAACCTTTCGAGGAATATAGGCGAGATGTTATGATAAGTTGACAGCATGTAAACATTTTAATTAACATAACATTTCAATGCTTCTAATTTTCCTCTTCTAACCGCAGTCCAATTAGATGTTTTATTTAGAGATATTTTGTATTAGATTTAGAATCGTTATTCATAGTCTAGTTACTGCAGTTTGAATGTGAACTGAATGTTGTAACCTACGAACATCCACACATTACATCACTCATGGAAAGATTTTTTGCAAACCGCTACAGAATGAACAATTAGTACTTTGCTAAGTATTGCATCATTTTTCCATACAAGTAGCCTCATTGCTGCAAACTTTTCTGTAACGAAGCCCAATATTATGCGACTAGCCTCTGCCCGCGACTAGACATTATCCTATTGCTGCTCTGCATAACATCGCCCGCCCGCGCTATTTGTTTTTGCTTAGCGTTCTTTCTGACATTTTTTGGTTTCTTTTTCGGGGCTTCTAAGTTTCGTAACGTGATGTTAAAGAGTCTATAACCTTTCTCAATTGGGCTATCAAATGGAAAAAGTTTCGTAACGTGATGTTAAAGAGTCTATAACCTTTCTCAATTGGGCTATCAAATGGAAAAAGTTTCGTAACGTGATGTTAAAGAGTCTATAACCTTTCTCAATTGGGCTATCAAATGGAAAAAGATTTTTTCACAAATTCCGAGTGTTAGTTCCCGAGATTAGCGCGTCCAAACAAACTCTTCAGCTTTATTATATACTAGCTGATGCCAGCGGCTTCGCCCGCCCAATTATATACTAAAACCTTCCTCGAGAACCACTCTATCCATTGGTGAAAACAGCATGAAAATCGGTGCAGTAGTTTTTGATTTTATCGCGAACAGGACCACAGACAGACGCGTCAGAGGAGTTTTGTTTTATAATAATGTAAGGATACATAATGTATAAGTAGTTAGTTACATTTGAGGAAATGCTCTGATTTCATGCACAATCATTATTATCACATCCTTGATTTCTGCCATTTATCGGATCGCGGTCCATTGGTATAATGAAGAATAAATTAATGTATGATGTAGTACTTTGTATCATTTTCTGAACTTTGTTCGAACGTATGATATATTTGTACTGGTTTCTAAGACTTGGGGAACAACTATCGTACTGTATTAGGGTTTATAGACCTCAGCTCAATAATGCCGACTCCTATACTACTTATAATAAATGGTTCATTAGATCTTTCAATTACTCCCTTCAAATGGTTAGATTATGATCGATAAAGAAACGTTTTATGTCCAAAGTAACATTAGCGTCAAACTATAACTATTTTATGATGCAGTGGGCCACTGCCATAAGTGGAAACCTTCATGAATGCCCATTAGTGGGGGACACTGATTGCGCTCAGAATGAATGTGGAATGAGGGTGTAGATATGTACGGACGAAAAAATAGACAACTATACAGGCAGCTTATTTTCGACTACATTTAATCAATGTTCTGCATGTGCCGAGTAGTCGAGTGATAGATATATTACTCTTCTAAGTGTGTCTTGTTGATAGGTCCACCCAAATCTGTATGGTTCTTTCGTCAAGAGAAAATCTCAGACATTAAAAGAGACCTTGACTTCAAAGTTTGATTTGTTTTCTCTATGGTAGAATAGGAACGATCATCACAACAAGCTTTCAAAAAAAAATTTTAGTTACCTATTAAAACGTTACTTCTATTTAACAACTTACAAAATAAATATCATTTAGTATACAAAGCATAATCAGCCTATAGTATTCCCACTGCTGGGACACATGGCTCCTCTCTGTGAGAGGGATTGGGCCGTAAACCACCTCGCAGTATTTTTGGTATTTACAGTGAAAGATGATTATTTTTGCCAGTCGACAATCTCCCTAGGTTGACCTGCGAGACCATTTTTTTTTTTTTTTTTTGAGGATGGGAGATCATCCAATGACTTCTCCCGCTCTGGGTGGAGCGGAAGGGCGTGTCAGACTTTTACTGACTAAAACCCACCCGTGTTCCTTCAGTTGCCTGTTGCCAAGGTCCCGGTATCCCTTTCGGACTAACCCGCAACCCTGGCAGGCATCGGTCCTAGCGGACCCCGCAAATTGTGCTGACATCTCTTTGAGGCGCGCGTGGAACACGACGCGCCATCGACCCGGGCCTGGTCCTGATCGGACGGCGAGCTACCCATTGCTCGCCGTCCGCAAGCCCGCGCCTATGGTGGCCGGGAATCCGCCTGGGATTCCCGACGCCCAGGGCGTCTCCAGCGGCGGCGGCGGTTAGGGGCGTGAGGGCGCAAACTTTGCCTCTCCCTCACGCGTTCCGCCTCCTCCTTCGCGAGCATTACTGCTTCGCAGAAGGAGGTGACTGCTTCCCATGCCCTCTCGCTCCGTACCATGGCCTGGACCAGAGCCTGACGCGAGAGGTCACCGCCGCCAATCGCCTCCAAGAGGACACGGCGGGGCTCCGCCCAAGCGGGGCAGACCTCCACCGTATGCTCCACCGTGTCCTCCGGGCGATCAACACAGTGGTGACACCCGGGACCTGCGAGACCTGCTATGCAATATTTACACAAAAAAATAATAGGCAGTCATGGGGACTGCCGGTGCCGAGGTGCCGAGTGCCGACACAAGAGAAAACTTAAAATTGGTATTAGCGCCATCTTAATTAATTAATCAAAAGAAAAAGTCTACCGAATCAATAACTTTACCCCCTACCAAAAATCGCTGAACGCGCCTAAAGAAGTTTTCACTTCAAAAATGTGCCTGTACACCTAATTAATTTGTTGACAGTAACTGGGTCATTGGTCAAGGTCTGTGGGACGTGAACACAATGTCTTTCCCAAAGTCCTCGTAATAAAATGTCTATGTGCGTGTTTCACAGGCGTTAGTACAGTAAGTTTGGTAGTGTTCTGACTTTGTGAGTGATATAAATGGTTAGACTAAATACGTTTTCATGGATCCGTATTTCAATCGTTTGAGTCGTTACAGTTTTTATGAGTTTTTGAAAGGTTCTTTTATGGTGAAAATAATCAGAAGTACTAAGAATTAAAAAAACGTAATGTCTCCAAACTATTATGTCATCATTAAAGACTGGACTTTACTTAGAGGGACGAGGTTTGATGTTCCTTTAACTCAAACCACGAGAAATCGACTTGGTTCAAATAATGACGTATGAAGGCATGCATGATGTATGTTCTGATAGCGGTATCAGCTCACCGATAGACGCAGATTATCTCAATGGGTTGATTCACTTCGGTGAACGTATTTTATCAATTATGTTATGATAGTACATAAAAATCAAGGTGAGATAAGTAATGCTATTTGGTTTACTCAACGTGCTTCAAAGAAATCCCCGAGTGATGTATCTGTTTGAATTGTTGGAATGTTTTGTGAGCTCATTCTGTACTGTTTATTGCAATTCTTCGATACTTGAAACCTGTTGTTTGCTCAGATGCATTTTATTTTATAGCTTAATTATTTATTTTATGTTTCTGATCACATGTTACATGAAGGTTTGGTATGAATATGGATGGTTATAAGAGTAGGGGAAAGCCAAAGAAGCGATGGATGGACTGTGGCTGGAAAGGGGTTGACTACCGAGAATGACGACTACTAGAGAAGTATGGAAGAAAAAAAAACAAGTTGAACCGACCACAAATAAATTGGGATAAGGGCAGGAGAATAATGATCCTGCCAGGATTGCAGGAAAGTCCGGGACCCTTGGCAACAGGCAACTGAAGGAACACGGGTGGGTTTTAGTCAGTAAAAGTCTGACACGCCCTCCCGCTCCGCCCAGAGCAGGAGAAATCATATGGTAATTTTCCACCCTCAAAAAAAAAGTGGAATGATGATGTTTCTGATCGAAAGAGAATTAAACCACTTCTGATCACACGGAAACGTTTAAGGCGCCTCGCCCACTGCGACTTTTTGTAGCGATGCTGTCGCGCGTTTTGTAAATGCGCCTCTTTCATTGCGTTATTAACATAATATGTTGTTGAACAGACGAATGTAAATAACGCAATGAAAGAAGCGCGTTTACAAAACGCGCAACAGCATCGCTACAAAAATTCGCCGTGGGCGAGAGGCCTAATGGACAGCATGGAAGCTCGGCACCTTGTTCATGAGCATATTCAAAGTTGAAGAGATTGTCACGAAGACCGCACATGCCCATAAAAATGAAATCGTGTTTAGAAAGTAATATTTCAACTGCTAATTAACGGAATTGGCAATGTATCTAATCGTAACTTACTCGTTTGTTACGATTAGATACATTGCCAATTAAATAGCTACATCTGGACATAACAATAAAATAGTGTGTTGTTTTATGTCCTTTTCATTGTGTAATTAAATCAGCAGCCAAGTTTATTGTGGTATAAATAACGGAATCGGAAATTCACAATTCCATGTTTTGTGCTTAAAAAGTACTAAAAACCTATATCGTCGCTGTGTAATGAGCTAGACAAAGTGACGTTCTATCAGCGAAAACGACGATGGAAAAGTCAGAATGAATGAGATTGACATAATATATGCTACAAAAAAGCTTATGTCAATCCTGTTGAAAGTTGTTGTAGAAATACGAAACGCTTTGAAAGCGATTGTCACTTGTCTAGTCCCTCTTGTGATTGCAATAAATGTTACAACGTACAAGAGAAGACAAAAAAAAATACTGAAAAAAAAAATGGCTGTCATTGACGTTCCCCAGGGTTCATTATCATTAAGCGTTTGATCTTTTTTTTTTTAATCTATTCATTTTGTAGAGGGTTTAATCAAAAACTGATTATGCCACCCTCATCGGTACAAACAATTATTCCTTATACTCTAAATCCTATTTTTGCTAACTTATACAAGCATCTTGCATCCTTTGACAATTGGGACGCAAGCATGCTATTACACCTTCCAACATCCAGTGACTTCGATAACAATGTGTTTCTTTCGGCTTCGTTAAGGACGCACTCCATCAGTATAATGGTAAATTTCTTCCACTACATTACACTTTGGACAATTTAGTGAACTAACTTTACCCATGAGGTATGCGAAACAGTTCATTGGAAAGTGTGTGCGAGTGAAAACCCGATTGAAGCCGAAGAGCGATTACAATCTCCGCACGGCTCATGTTTGCCTGGTCGAACCATGAACAACGTGAAAATGCTGGCTGTATTGTCCGATACTAGATTCCCTTGCTCAGTGACCTCTGATCGAAGTATTCGTGCCACATTTTAGTACATTCTTCTTGAACTACGCACAAATAATCACTGTGCACGGGAAGATGTGGACAAACCAGTCCATCATCACAAGCATTCTTCGCCAACCGATCTACTACTTCATTATCTTCCAAGACAACATGAGCCGGTATCCATTGCAGTACAATATTCTTATTCTTAGAAATAAGTTTGCAAATAGATTTGATCACACTGTAGGCAATCGGAGTACCCCGAAAGCTCGAGGTACACCGAACCAAATGTTGAAGAGCGCTTCTCGAATCACTCAAAACAACATAATTACCGCTTTCAGCGTTTGATCTTAATATGCATTACGAGGTTTTCTACCCGACAAATAAATAAAAGGAAAAACCTAGGTATGCATGCCATCAGCAGCACGTGCGTGTGTGAGTGGCCTGTTTTTATTTTTAATAGATAATAGTGACATGCAGCATGCAGGTCGGCTCATGCACACTTGAAAGCAATAGGTATGGCCCGTGTGACGTGTCCTCTTACAGCTAAGCATAAAAAGCCCAGTTCCTGCTTTAACCTCAGCTGGATATTTCCCAACTTCCAAGAAAGAATATCAATAAAATAACAAAGTTAAATGTCAGTTTGTGTACACACGGCTACACATCAAGCTATACATTTCCAGTTTATGCTGAGCTCGCATTAAATAGGATTTCCGTACAATGCGAGGTCAGTTTATACTGGAAATGTATAGCTTGATGTGTAGCCGTGTGTACAATTAGCTCAAGAATATTACGTGACAATTCTCAATATGGAAACGATATATGATTATGACGTCCCCGTTTGCATATTTAACCAACTTGGATTAAGTTCCTAACTGCAGCAGCTAGAGGTGATGATAAATTGATTATGGAGTGGATAGCCGGTCAATGCACTGGAGAGCTAGCAAATGAGCACAGCACTCAAGTCACAAGTGCCAAAACGTCTACCAGGAAAATATGAAGTAATATATTTCAAACGACATACGTATATCTACGTTGGGCTTTCCGCAAACGAATCGTTTCTAACCGCTACTGCTCCATATTGAATTTAATAGTAAAAAAGTTATTTTATTTTTAGGAACTCTTGATTTTCCATGTTCATGTGTTGTTTGAAATTGGCCTTTTCAGAATATTAGAACGTCATGAATTCAGATGCAAAAAACTTTTTACAAAAAAAAGTTTTTATTTTTCACTTTTTAGTTGTGGTACCTACCCCACACAAATTCGTATACCGTTATCTGCTATGTAAATGAAGACTAAGATATCGTCTACATACTCAAAGTGGGAAAAATACGTAATTATTGAAGCTAACTCAAAAACTACGCAAGCAAAATTAATTAAATTTATATGGGACCACCTCTGAAGCAAGACCTACCAAACAAAAAAAGAATCATCAAAATCGATTCATAACTGGCGGAGTAATCGCGTAACATACATACAGACGAATTGAGAACCTCCTCCTTTTTGAAGAAGTCGGTTAAAAAGCAAAAAGTGATCCAACGAAGAAGGCAGACAGACTATCCATTTCGAGAATACTCTTTTAAAATGTTCTGTTTTAAAAGGATAAAAATGTTAAGCTCCATGTTTACTTGCACCCTACGTTTTGACGGCATTTTGATGAAACGGAAAGTTCGAAATGGTGACAAACGCCCACAATGTTAGAAAGAAAATTGTTTATTTGCACTCCTTGACCGTACTATCTTCATATACTACTTTTTAGGTACTCCAATAGATCATACTATACTTGGAAGGTGCGTCATCCACACTGAAATATTACTAAAAGTATGTACACTTTACGTGGGCAGTGTAGCCAAACAACACTTGTGCAAACTCCGTGGTCGTGAACGTCATCACATCATGACAATCGACCGACACAATTTCAGTTCAGTGTCGTTATCGTAAACCGTTTCGATACAAATGCATCCTCGCTGTAGAACGTTAATTACTATACCTATAATAAACATGTACATATATTACGGTTGCATATATTTCAGATAAGTGCCAAACAGTTATGTCAGTTAGTATGTAGGACGTATAACTCCTTTGCATTTTACGTGGAAAAAACATACACTGGTTACTAATTCTTTGTAGATGATTTGGTATTGTTGTATTGTTTCATATTGGAGTTTTCCCTAATTGATTCATTTGTTCGCGGTTCTGCCACGTGCGCGAATTTGATGTATTTTATAATAAGTCTGTTGTGATCTTCTTTCTTATATCTATGGTTGTGATGATGCGAAACTGTAAGCACTTTTTACAACCTTTGTAAGGAAAATAATACTATTAAAACCCAATTCCAGGCTTCAAGTTAATCATCAATATTCCTATTACTTATAGGTAACATTTCTTTTTTTGCGGTCTTTTGTTATTCCGTAAATTACACAAATGTCCAGTGTTTTCTATTGCCCATAGACTCATTGCGCTATCGGCTATAGCCTGCAGTTGTCCCATGCCCCTCATATATTTGTTAGTTTATCTAACAGGTACTTGTACGAGTTTTCCAATTAACCGTTTTATAGATAAGGGTCGTTGTAGTGTTTGACAACACTTAAAAGGACGGCTTTGTCGGGCAAGCCTAGCCAAGTGATTTACGCCAGTACACAAATCGTTACTAAGAAAAATGACTCCGCAAAGAAACCACTTATTAGCTCTTTCACTAAATCACCAGTCATCATCGTTAAATCGACTCACTGAACCTATAGAATGGTTTAAATCGTTTCATTCCATAATAACCATATCGTCGATATGATATCGGTCATTAACGACTTATTAAACAATCATGCCTTTGCCTTGCTTTAAACTATTACCTTGATGATTGGACACGTTATTTTACACTCATGGAATTTGATTGTGGAGCAGTTGCTCCACAATCAAATTCCATGATTCATAACACGGCAATTTGACGTAGTGTTTCCAACTGGAAACACTACGTCAAATTGCCGTGTTATAGCCATTTCATACGACTGAAAAATCATGAGATGTTGTGATATTTCATAAAATATCTATAGTCTACGATTAATTTATTTAATTATTCCACATCATAAATAACACATCAAACGAGACTTTAAATTCACTTACCTATAGATATTGCAAACCATGATTCTTTAAAGGTGAACCATGATTCGGAACTGTACTGCGTGAATGTCTCGGGGACTCGGGGACATGAAGAGCGGAAAATTATTCAATCATCATAACATATTGTCTAGCTGTATATTTTGTGTGCCTTTTAGTCTCATCATCATCTGCCTAGCCTTTTCCAAACTATGTTGGAGTCGGCTTCCAGTCTAATCGGATGCAGCTGAATACCAGTATTTTACATGGAGCGACTGTGTGCCTTTTAGTCTGTGCTAAAAAAATGTCTTTTCTTTCTTTCTTTCTTTCTAGCTCTCATCATCATCTTCCTGCCCTTGTCCTATGTTACTCGGGGTCGGAGCAACACGTTTTCTATTTCCATTCTCCCCTGTCAACCGTCACGCTATCATTCACTCCCTTCTCATTCATACTCCTGCCATAATACACGTCCATCCATAATCTCTTCTTTGGCCCTCCTCTCATCCATCAACATTTGTCTAGCAATATTGGGAAATCATTGTGGGGGGAGAAGCGCTTGAAATGGTTCGTGTAAATAGAGTTATGATATTTACAGTGTTCTACACGAAACAATCCAAGAACAGCACGCGCGTGTTGGCGATCTTCTGAATATGGTAGAATTAAATTACTTGGTTATTAATGTTATTATAATCAAATAATAGAGCTGAATAATATCCAACACATTCCTTGATTGTAATACACGTACTCAATATGTCTTTTTTATTGAAAAACTGTACAATAACTGGAATTGTCTGTAATGATGTTGTTCACGTTTTTTTTTTAAATAAATAGTCGTAGTTCTATACCCACATTGGTTACAGACCTTAGACAGACTCACCTCCGCCATTAAGCCGGTTACCTCGATACCCAGATGTTTACAAGTTAATTTTAATACAACTGGTTATGCTAAAACTGCATTTTCTAACATGCAAATTAGGCACAAAAATTTCGGAATTCTACTTAATTTAATTTGTCCGTCTGTACAGCTATTTTTCCTACTGTACTGGTGGGCCATAGGAATTTTAATTTTATGAAGTCAAGAGTATTATACTTGGAAAGATAAGCAGGGACCCTAAACCGGCCACATTAGCAATTCCTCTAAAAGCAGTTCATTTCCTGAATTCCAGCTGTCATTAGCAATTCCTCTAATTTGACATAAAAGCAATTCATAACTTCTGGACTCTGGATCTTGGATCTCCATAGAAAACTGTCAAACAGCTAAATTATTTCGGAATATGAATTACACGCAGATCACAATAGGTATGAATAAAATTGTCAGTTTACGATGATTCATAATATTTTCATATTATGATTCTGCTAAAGTGACCGTTTTAAGCCCCCAGAGCTTCGAGAGCTAGCTTTATTTCAGTATTCATATTATCACAGAATACATTTAAAACTTCAACCAAAACAGCCGATATTTACAACCTCCGGTACAATTAGCAGCTAACGTCCTGCAAGTTCAGGCTACTACGTAATTCAGTTGGTTCTAGTATTTGAAAAGTAATTGTAATAAGCAATGGGTGTTAATTTGAACCCTAACTAATGAATCCACTAATTGCGTGCTTCGCTGCGGCCTTGGCAGCGTGACCTTAGCGGCCTCCGAAGTAAGGCCATTGGCATTTACTGCTATATGTAAAACAGTTTTTATCAAAAAATACTGTATGAACTGAATATTGGGTTGTCGTTTTGTGATATGGAAAGATTAAACGTGTTATGATTAATTGTTCCTGAGTTTTTAAACGACTTCTTCAAAAAGGAGGATGTTCTCAATTCGTCCTGTATGTTTTTTTTTTGTTTGTATGTCGCGCGCCAAATATGAATCGATTTTGATGATTCTTTTTTTGTTTTGGTTCTTTTAACTTTGCATCGTAATAATATAGGTAAGTATGGTCTTAATTTCGGGATTAAGTATTCAAGTAATCAAATCAAAGCACTCAATTTGTAAGTGGCACTACAAATTGTCATCCACAGGTACGTTTTCTGATCCATTTGTTCATATGTTTTTAGATACTTGGGCAACAGACTATAGGTAGCCACATGGACGTGACACTATGCCCCCTTATCAGTTATCAGTGCAATTACATTAAAACATGGGGAGTCCCCAGACCATAGGTAACGAAAACATATATTTATATCGACACGAGTCCAACTTGCAGTTGTCTGGATTTTTATTTGCTTACCAGATTTTCATGAGAATTCTTAGACAGAGTCCCGCAGGGAAGTATAATTTTATTCGTGGACTATATTGACTCCCTCGGGTCTGAGACTGTGAAGAATATTAGAAAGAAAGACGATGCGTTTATTGGCATAAGAACAAGAAACACTATAACTGTGAAAATAGAAAGGAAAGCGAAGAAAGATCATGCAATTATCCCCAAGTGACATGATAGTATCCTGTACTAAACCTCTAGTGGTACTCCAAAATAAAAGATTTGCTTGGTTAGTTAACAATTTTATACATAAATATGAGATTATTTACATATTGATGGTCTGATTGCCACCTTCAGAATTTTACAAAATTAATTATTTATAAATAATATATATTATTTATAAAAATAATATAAATATATAAAATAACTTATTTTCCCGGTAAATTAAAATGAATTTGAATGTTAAATTCAATATAATTAAATTTATAGGTAAACCAATGTTAACACTTCCGTCAGTTTTATCCAATGCATTGTATAATATTTATATTTGGATTAACGCTTAATTAATAATTTCAATTATTACTTGTTTGAATCGCTTCCTTATACAGTAACAGTATGATAACACGTTGTTTTTACCTGCTGCTAATTATGTATTGAATACATGCTAATTGTTAGTGCTCGCTGGTTGCTGCTAATCACTTCACATTCTCTTAATATCTTACCGTCGAACAACACCTTCTAGAGTTGCGTTCATTTGTATTAAGCTTCAGAGTTGCAGTTTGACTAGAAAATTGGTAAAGCGCATTTCAGACTTTGCTAAAGTGTGAACGTGTTCTAAATAAATGTATAGCGAGCGATATTGTTGTGCTATGAACTATATGCTATATGCTATTACATTATAGCGTTGTCTGAAATGAGCGTCACAAACGCAAAAAAAAGCACAGTGTTTGCTATTTGGATTGACTTTTGGAATTCTTGCTTTCAAACCACTTAATGCTTTAGTTTTTCAGAGCAACTTGCAACTTAATCTTGAGCATTTCTATGATTGTATGGCATCTATGACATGACCCGGACTAGTCACTAGTGATATCTTAATCGGATTGAAATCGAACGGTTCGAACCGGAGTTATCTTTATGAACCCTGTCGAACTGTTTATTTTGCCAAGTGTACTTAGTCTGGAGCAACGTACTCTAACATACACACAGAAATCGGAGTAAATACTTTTATTTATGCGTCATCGGTGAAATTTTCTTGTTATTCACAAGGCGTGTCTAGTCCAAAAGCTAGAATTTAAAATCTTTAATGTGAAAACAGCTATAAACGGTCACCACTCCCTTGGTAAATGTATTGCGGTCACGGCGACCTTTGTCGGAGCTATGAGCCTGCCTGGCTATACATTAGCGTGCGACTCCGTGGGTTTTGGTAAACAACATCGTGAAGTAAGACTAGTCCTAACTTCGTAATGACGTTGCAGAATGCGATTGACAACAAATAAAGTTAGGTAGGTCCCAGTCAGAGTATGTTAAGAGTCCAAGAATTGAACCTTGTGGCAGTAGAAACTATTTGGCGAAGCGTTACGTTTCATTGGTGGCACCTAATTACAATCGAATTTATAATTTGTATTAAATTCTATCTTTTTTTTATTCCGACTTTTAGTGCGGAAACGCGTTTGTTGACCTGAAGGTCTTCAAAGGTTCGGCCTCGAAGGTAGGGCCTCGTTTGGGGATGTCGCGATGTCACCCATATGACCGTGTGACGTTATCTTCAGAATCAGAATCAGAATCAGAATTTTTTATTTGTGATACATAGGTTGGTACAGCAATAGATAGAAATAAATTATAAAACATGTGCGCTATGATCAGCCAATTGAAGGCATACAAAAATATAAGAACAATAACAGTTAAAGGCAGACATTAAAAAAACAAAATAAAAATTAATTAACTAAATAATACGATCAAAGTCATGTAAAAGTCAATTCATATAACGATATTAGTCAATACAATAATACAATACAAAAAATTAAATTTATGAGGCAGACATTAAAAAAACAAAGTAAAAATTAATTAACTAAATAATAATTTAACTTAATAATACAATACAGTCAAGATTTTAAGATGTCGAATATTAAAATAAAAGTTAGTTTACAAGTCAATTCATTATAACAGTAATAATCAATACAATAAATACAATTAATGAGTGAACATGTCAAAATTTATCTGCCAAAAAGTCAGAGATGCTATAATAGCATTTCTGACACAACATATTATTTAGCTTTTTTTTAAATAAAATAACATTTAACTGTTTTAAATCTTTGGGCAATTTATTGAAAATCACCGGTGCCATGTAAAAAACACTTTTTTGCATTAAGGCAGTATTTGTTTTATGTACATAAATACGAGTTTCATCTCTTTGAGTGCGGTTAGAAATTTCAGATGCCAATCTAAACAATGAGACAATTCAGATCAATGTTACCTTCGCTAAGCCTTCCAAGTCCTTCTTCGACCGGTCATCAAAGCCGTGTCGTGGTCTACTGACGTCATGTCGCCGCGCCCATGTTGTTCGATGATGAAACATAATGCAATTAACGATAAGTTGCTAACAAGTGGGCGTGAGCCCCTTATGAGAAATGGAACTGCTCGAGGAGACGATACCTTTGCGGTTGAATGAACGAGATGTTACGTATGTCATGGAAGACAATAGGTAATAGGTAATACGGGCTGATATCCGCAACTCCACGACAAAGCGCGTATTTTGCGTACGGAAGACAATATTTAAATTATCATTTAGGACTATTGATAACAAAAGGTGACCTCTTTGGATCAACAATAATAACAATAAATCGTGATCAGAGTCTGCGTTGACTTTTGGTCATAGATTTTATAAGCAGGTGTAATGGTTGATTGGTTAGTTTTCCGAAATCCGGTGGTTAGTTGTAGTGGATAGTTGATTCAAACTCAAAGCATTTATTTCAATTAAACCATTTACAGATACTTTTGAATTGTCAAGGAGTCCGTCCGTCAGAAATATGATGCTATAGGTACTCCATTGGTTTAGGTCATTTCATTTCATTTTATTTATTCATAAACAATTTACATGTTGTTGAATCCAGGCATATACATACAGGGTCAGTGGTCTGCAAATTCATTAGTAGCCAATAGAGCGAAATAGAGCCAATCCTTTCTATGTGTCCAAACTGGGAATTTAGTATGAATTTTGAATAAAATCGCTTACCGCTCGCAATCAACGACATTTTTGTACAGACTCTATAGACCAAAGAGCCGCATGCGGCTCGCGAAATGCGGTAATTTAAATAAAGGTAAACAAATCGTCCTTATAGAATAACTGGAAAAAATACTTAATTAACTAACTCAACTAATTAATAAAAATTTATAAAAATATGGGACCACCTCTGAGAATAAAGTATGATCGACGGATCTACCACAAAAAAATATTCATCAAAATCAATTCATAACTGGCGGAGTCCTTTTTGTAGTCGATTAAAAAGAGTGTCCGCGCAGTTTCTTCCTCGTTCTTCTCCATAGTTATATATTACGCTTTGGGAAGGGCAACTATACTCCGTTGGTTTAGGTAGTTAAATAAAGGTAAACAAAAAAAAAAAACACGAAGAACAATGAAAGACATATTACCCGGTAACGGTAGCTCTGTAGTACTTTATTAACACCTGTGCTATGTAATTATATAAAACAATAACACAAGCTTGAAGGGCGGAGTTGGTTGTTACAGTAAATAATAATGATGATACATGACAGGATATACGTAATTAGGGTAGTTTGTCCATCTACCAATCGAACGAACTCTCCGATACTAAACTGATGAAGTGTTGATAGAAAAAGCCAAAGCAATTGTCTGTTTATCTCATGAAGAGATAAACAGACAATTGCTTTCGATTTCCCAACCACAATTTAGAGAAAACATACTCTCACCTAAATTAGGTCATCCCCGTGATATGAAAAGTCTATAAATAGAGGTAAATGTCCTTGATCTAGTTCCAGATTATATAAATGTTAGCGTCCATTGTTCCATGCCGTCCTATAACTATAATGTCGTCCATATAGACTCGACTGGCGCCAGTCTATCTCATCAGAACCAAAACCGAAAATACCTGGCCTTTTGTCGGTTGTGACCGGCTTGCGTTCGTCAGAATTCATGGCAATTGACGGGGATTCTGATACAGTTATGGTTCTTTTGATAACTGCCAATCGATTATTTTTTTAACAACTTCTTCAAAAAGGAGGAGGTTTTATGTTCGTCTGTATGTATTTTTTTTTGTGGTGGTGGTCCCGTAAAAGTTTTATTAACTTTGCTTGCGTAGTTTTTGAGTTAGCTTCAATAATTACGTATTGTTCCCACTTAGTCTATGTAGACGATATCTTATTTGACTCAGTCACTGTTATTTACATAGCAGGTACCTAAAGGTAGGTAGGTATTCGAATTTTTGTGGGGTAGGTACCACAACTAAAAAGTGGAAAAAAAAACAACCGACTTCCAAAAAAAAAAAAAAGTCGGTGGCAAAAAACTAAAATTGAAAAGTAAAGACACTGACTTCCGAATTAAAATTATTTATTTTAGTGTTTTTTTTGGAAAAGGTTTTTTAGACTGATAATGTTGCAAAGTAGTGCAAAGCCTGCAAAGCAATTCGTCCTGGGCTAACCTTGGACTAGAAGTAGCCTTATCTCTACCAACAGGTACAGGAAAGTCAGTAGAAACGGCAGCTGTATCCGAATCATGACTGAATAAACAGCATCATAAATTTATTTATCCGCGTAGAATTTTTACCCTTTAGCAGTATAATCAATTATGGGCATTTTCCTTCCTCGTATACAACATTCAGGACAAAGGAAATAGAAATCATAATTACTTCCAAAAAATTATGGCTAAAACTAATCACACTTATATTGAAGTGGACACTGCAGTATTAATTTCTCCTGACCTTAGAGCAGCACTGTCACGGAAAACTGAACCTTGAGTCAACCCAGACCGCACTTCTAATTGCTTTTTTGTCCGTGTTTGTTCATTATGAACAATTGATTAACGGAATTGATTGACTTTCTATCAGTATTGGGTATCTTAACAGCTGCACGCTACCTGATAAACAATGTATTTCGTTTATTGTTTAATCTGAATAAATAAACAGCAATGACGAATGTTTGTTCCTCGATTTGTAGCTAGCATGTCTGTCTGGAAGCATTCACCCCTCACCTCTAGATAATGAAATGACTCACTGTTTTTTCCCCTTTACTTAGATACTTTGGATACTACATGGGTTTCTATTGCTCGTGCAGAGATCGTACTGTGGTAAAAGTTTTACCAGGAGGCAAAGTATGTTGCCCAGGGTGCACCGGAAGAAATGCCTGATTCATCCTTGATTCAGTGTTTAGTAACAACATTTTAGCTTACGATAGGAAAAGTTCTATATAATAATATAGCACCCAAAACAAACCGAGCCTGCATGTGCTCCTTTGATCTCGACCTCGAGTCGCAACTGAGTATGACGGTCATGTTTTGTCAAACGCTTTTATCTCTACGGTCTAGATGCGCTACAAACATAATTGTGCCTATGACTATTGTGCGACTGTAAATGTCAAAAGTGCCTTTTCAGCACTAAATTACATCTACTAAAATATGTAACCTATAGACCTACTCATAAGATAATGCCTCAGCGTGATAAGCAGCTTACGAGCTCATGATTACTTCTGTCATAAAAGAGATGTATTAATCTCACCCATTTAAAAGATAGTGGTAATAATGTTCTCTTTTCAATGTAACGTTAGTTTTCCGCACGTCAGCTTCTGATACGATACTTTGCACTGATTGCATTACAAAAAACGTAAAACGAACGATCTTCATCGTACCGTACTAGACTAGAATATTCATGACATTCGTCGCATGCGGCAAAGAGAATGGTGACCACGAATCACGATGCACGGTCAATGTCAATCGATACAGTTGCGTGTACAACGAAGCCTGGCGACGACGCGACGTATCCGGGTCACCTATAAGCTTTTTACTGTCCAATCATAAAGCAGGAACTCAAGGAACCTAATAAGCCTCAGCCGACACTAATATTATCATTGTCAGAAACGCATTTCATCCTTGATCTTGTTAAACTGTAGACAATTCCGCAATCTTTTTCGTTTACTCGCTCAACACCATTGTGTGTTCCACTTTCGCTGAATTGCTAGTTTTGTAACGGTTTCCAATCGGCGGCGTGGTTAATAAAGTAGCTATTAACTGTAAACATTAGCTCGATTAAAATTAAGACTATCCATTAGCTCCTGTCTACAAGTCTGATTCGATGCGCAAATCATTGTCTGAATTAAAAATTGGCGTTAGTACCTGTCACGCCGAATTGGTTTAATTTAGTGCACTACTAACGAGCTGAATCGCTGGCGAAGGTCTTCCTAGCGACGACACGGGACAAACTAATAAAATGATATTGACGCTTAAGTTTATGAGCTCGGCGCCATTGGCACTCACTGATTTTGATGTAACGTCGTTCGATGGTACGACCTTCAATAAACTTGGTACGGTTATTAAAAACCAGAGGGATGCACATAATAGTGTCTTCGTGTTCAAAGAAAACAATTGGCCCAACTCCAATATTGAATCAAGATATGGTCAATCTATATGCAGATTTATCATTCCTTGAAGCTAGAATGGGCATAAAAATCTTGCATTTGTAGATAAACAAGCTTAGCATACAAAATTGCGTGGAATACCTATTTTAAATCAATCTGTTAAAGCTGAGTATGACTTTGACTTTGATTTGCCAAATTCAGCTTGTGTTGTTGAGAGTTTAAGCCAGTAATTGTTACATTTATAACACAATCTCTATTGTATAGTCGGAACTAGTTCCAAGTCCCTGAGGTGGATGAAGGTTGGCCAGCATCCGGTTTTAATCCGCGGTACAATAAGTCTCGCGAGGCATATAATATAGCTTGGAGCTGTTTTTTCCGCGGGTACGACTTTGTGAGTTTGCCGAGGCCAGTCGAGATGTCGACCGCCTGTTACTTCCTGCTGGTAACTGCAGCGTTCAAATGTTACTATTACTTTTGAAGTTGCTCTCCTCAACCTTAAAAAATACGTGCATTTCATGGCAATGACCGAGCAACATTGCATTTCGCTCATAGGTCACTGAGTACGTCAGTGTGGCCAGCGGTTTAACCGCTTTTCAAACATTTGCGTAAAGCTTTGTTTAACGCTCAATTTATTGCTTTGGTGCGATTTTCTCGTGAAGAAAATGTCACTAAAGTGATGTTAAAGTTGAAATGTGTCGTTCAGTTTACGTCAACAATGTTAACAATACTGACTCCATTAATAATGTCACAACGGAACATTAACTTTCGACTTCACTTAAGCTATTGTTTGATTGTTTGTGAGGCAAAACCTAAACCTGAGTAATGGCTTATCATTTTTATCTGACTTTCCGTTTCGTATAATATTTTCTGTTTTTCCGTGGGTTGTTAGTGGAACCAGCATTTAAATTCGGTGTTACTTTGTTATCAAGGAAGTTAAAAAACATGTTCAAATGTGGATTCGGTCCCTTTCTTGTTGATTTGTGAGCCATTCGATTTTTCTTTTGGAGTTTCATAAATTATTTTTAAATACACCAGTATTTATACATAAGACCTGCAAGAGCTGTTTAGTATTTTTCTAAATGGTAAACCCACCATTGACATGGATTGTGTAATTTAAACAAAACATGTTTTCGTTCATTCATCCATGTAGTTGTTCCGCGAAATCGTTCCGCATGTGTGTTTGGATCATGAATTTCTCCCGGCTGCGCGCGCGCAGGCTCTCGTCAGAAAAGAAAGCGAATAGGTAACGGTACTGCACGACTCAGCATAATTACTCGTATTTTGTTAAACCATCGTGCCGTACCTTTTACCTTGTTTTAAGTTGCCTAACATGCCATGATTCAACTTTTTGAAATTTTTGGTTATTGTGATGCAATTTTTGCCTATAGGTACTCATCATTCAAGGCATTAATTTTCCTCAAGTCCTTATTAATTTATTGACCAACGTGAGCGTAGGTTTATAATGAAATCACGTCATCTAAGTTTAGTCTCAAGGCGCATGCCCAGTAAGAAGTCATCGTGTGGGCAGAAGGTTAATACGATCCACTTTTAGTTAAGTCAGTTAATTTAATCAACTGGACAATATTTACGATCACAGCTACAACTTGTGTGCGTATACACTATACTGTCACTCCTATCATAAATCGTTTAAAATCATCAAACAGTGAGCTACAAATTGCAATGTCTGGCGCGCAATAAAAAGCTAAAAAGCCGACGAGCGCGGAGTGACGTGACCGCATCCGTGCCATGTGACCCAATAATGAGCGAAAGTGTCAAATCTTTGAGGCCCGCAAGCAGCGCGTGCGCCTTTCCTAGTAGACACTTAGACAGAAGTGGATTTGTGCGATGCATTAGCGCACTGATCGTGTGCCGCGCTTTACCATAATATACATTCATGAAACAGATAGTTAAGCAAATTATTAAGTAATTGTCCGTGTATTTTAACAACAGCGTCTATTATTTATCAGTTGTATTAATTAAATGACTAAGTATAACACGACAAATCGCCGTAGTGTGTCAACCGCTTACACAATTAATGTACATGACTGTATCTACGTTTTATTTTATGTAATTAATTATTTTATGATATTCGTGTGGATTCCTTTGAGTATCTAGTTATTATAAATCTACTACAACATTAATAACTACTGTGTTAGTAGTAGGTGTAATTATTAAATCAACCAATAGTTCTGGTCTTGACTCACATATTAATGTCCTCGATACAAAATACCTATATTATTGTTGGTATTTTATGTTAATTCGAAAACGGTGAACCTACTTTATCTGTCGCGGTCCAAAACCCGTTTGTTTGAAACTTCATTAGAATTTTATTACACCCAACGTGTACGTCACAGATCCGTCGATTGTACCAATTTGTTTATATTCCAACCAGTGATTGCCAATTCACCTAAATCGTTTTGTTGACAAACCTTTGCCTTGTATTTTTTTTCGATGATTGTTTCAATTATAAATTAAAATTATCAATGTAGATATAACATGTACATCACTACATATTATAAAACAAAGTCCTTCTCCGCGTCTGTCTGTCTATCTGTTCGCGATAAACTCAAAAACTACTGCACCGATTTTCATGCTGTCTTCACCAATGGATAGAGTGGTTCTCGAGGAAGGTTTTAATATATAATAAGAATAACCGTCAGCCACGCTGGCGAAGCCGCGGGCATCTGGCCCTTTAGTCAAATACTAGAAAATTGCGACAAAACAAACGCGTTCAATGTCGCAGTACCCGAGAGCTCCCCCCGTTCATCGCAATATTCGCAATTGTCTATTGAAACTCCATTCATTTAAACTTCACGCGCTGGTGTCATGGTAGCGATATAAATGATATGGCCATAGTTCACATCACACTTGCAATAATGATACGTAGGATAGTGATATGGGACAGGAATTACATCACAATTTGATTAGCTTTCGTTTTCAAATTGACTTAGATATGTGTTTGTGTTGTTTTTTTTTTTTTGTTTTTAAAAAAAGCGCCTTCATCCTCTCTCCTGTTAAAAAGTAACTTTTGCTGTGCCCGACAGGGTCCATAATTGATTCGTGTCTTAACATACCAACTACATATTATGTACACATTACATTATGGATTGCAATAAAGTATTGAGTATTGTATTGTATTGGTAAAATGGTAGATTTTCGTTTCTTAGTACTTAAACTATTAGGCACCATTTTCCTATGAAATGGATATGGGCGTTTGTGCACTACAAGGAATTTTACTGTCCGGCAGTCCGATTTTTTACGGTCCGATGTTGATAGCACCTTTATTTCGAAGTAGTAAGGTCGGTTTTCGAACTTCAAGTAATTCAGCTGCGTTCACATTTTTACTGCCGGACAGTAAAATTCCTTGTAGTGCACTACAAGGAATTTTATCTGTAATTATGTTAATTAATTATGTTGTTTATGTCTGTAATTATGTTCCTGCTCATCAGCAGCAAATCTTGTAAGTTTACAAAAATATTCGCCTGAGAGGCTGAGAGTAATCGCTTGCTAAACCAGTCAAATTGGTTACATCAGATAACCCATACACATTACCGCGGGTCGTTCAACACATAACTTTCTAATGGTGGAAAGTAAAAGTGAACCATACAGCCGAACCACAAATGGAATGATATTAAATGATGTCAAATGACATCAGCTTGGTATATACGGTTTAAGCCGAAAATATCAATCCATTTTTAGAATGAGCAAATTGAAATAGAAACTAAAGGAAATAAACTGCAAAAATAACAGATCACTGATGAAAATAACAGTGAGTCAGAAACGAATTTGGAAAAGGTGACATATTACTTAGATACTAAACAAACTAGTAACATGTCAAACTAGTCAATTGATAGATTGACAGCTAGCAGGGGGCCTAATCCAGCCATATTAGCAATTCCTCTAATTTGACATAAAAGCAATTCAAAATTTGTGGCCCATTTTACGAATCTCCATAGAAAACTGTCAAACAGATGAATTATTTCGTAATATGAATTACACGCAGATCATATTATGAATTGTCAGTTTATGAAATTTTACGATTATTCATAATATTTTCATATTATGATTCTGCTAAAGTGACCGTTGTTAGCCCCAGGAATGTATTTGTATAGCTTTAGCCGTCAAAAGCCTAGCTTGTGATTAGAGGTGTTTTACAATTTTGGTATACCATAAAGTGTATCTATCTTGTGGTAGCGACAGGCGATGGCACGGGTGTTGGAGCCTTCGATTCTCCAAAATGAGTTCAATGATGCCGATAAACTCGTCAAGTTCGTGAACGCTATCAATTTTATATTGTACCTTGACTCCGACCATGTTATAAAGACTCAAGTTTACCAACAGAAATTGGGTATTATTTTTCAATTGATCATGGTCGCTCAGAATGCTGTACTCATATCATACATCTTGTGACAGTGTTGAAATACTGGGTGGTGCAACTGCGAAAATAGGTTTACTGTCAATAACACACGAATTAAAACGGTCTAAGCTAAGCCATTATCAGCGTTCATCTCAAAACAATTTTATCTTTACACTCTTGGATTAACCATCCATAAAGCCATCCTAAAGAAATGTCACTATTGTGCAAAATATAAACTTATTGTGTTGTTCTATAAAGTGTCAATTTTGCACTTAGGGGGGAAACTTGGTGCCGTTAAAGACTGAATCACTATTACTAGCATTTTATTGTTTCAAGAATAATTATCAAGTAGTTCTCAGTATTAGCGTCAAGGCTAGTAATAATTTAATTAGCTAAAATAAATAAGGCTGAACGTATTACACGTGTAGTTCTGGAAATGAAACGGGTGCGTTGTTCTTTATTTATTGTTCTTTAGAATGTTTAACTTGCATGTCCTTGCCAAATCTCGGATATTTGATAATACTTGCACGTATTTTCTGGCACACGTTTTCTGTAACTACAAAACTTACTAGAAGTGAACAGCACTGATTTTATTTCATTGTGTTCTGTAGCCACAATCAGTATTGTGTATTTTCCGTGGATCCTGAAAAAAGAAACCTACTTTTCTGCTTCAAATGTATTAATTTCGTCACAGTTCATTTTGAAATTCACTCATTTGGCACGGCAATGGACATTTTTAATATTTACCAATTCCAGTATTGTTTTGTTAGTCAACAAACTCGAATCCAATCTAATCGTCGCTTTCACAATAAGTAATGCACTTTATTAATTATTGGTATGTAGGTTCAGTGTTTTTGCCGCGTCAATCATGAGTTTTATCGCTACTCGGTTATTCATAGTAGCAATTTTCTATAACTGTTTTGATGACTAACTCTTTACCATGAACGTTAGCTGAGTTCCTTGTCACCAATATTATTTAAACTAAGTACGCTGTAAACATAAACGATCGGCCAATTACTGCTAAAAAAGTAAAGCAATTTGCAAATTATGCAAATGTTTGTTCACTGTTCGTAATTAGCAATTAGCTGAAGACAAAAAGCGTAATTCCTTGCGCAATAAGTGTTTCGTGCTCTCTGGTGACAACTGACGAAGAATGCTTATAATAAGTGCGTATTTAAAAAAGCAATTTTACTAATGAATGGCTATAAGAAAATAGGCAGACTGAAGAGGGAAGATGGAAGGATTGTCTGACATAATAATTATGCTAAGCTAGGAAGGAAGTGAATACTGAGATGATGGCTGGTAAAGATGTATGCAAAGATTATTGAATATTGGAAAATTGGAATGAAGGAGGATGACGAATCGATCACAATCAAAACACTACCTATACACTTGATTTTACGTTATTATTTAAATATTCGTCATACCATATTTAGGTATTTAAATAAAACTTTTAAAAGAACCATAAAATAGCAATTAATGATTATATTACAATATTTTATACGTCTGTCAAACTGTTCATAAATGTAGTTCTCTTATCACTGATTTGCATGCATGGAGGTATTGATGGGTCGGCATTGAGTTTAGACAGACCAAGGCCGCTTTCTTTTAAAAACATAGGAGGTTAAACAGGCGATAATATCAACGCAACTGGTAGGCATGGAAATACCGGCCTCGTGAGGTTACCCCGGAAGATAAACATTTACTAGTATTTGGTAGGTTTATAGGGGTCGATGAAACAGTATTTTCTGTGATCGGAAAGTTTATAAAGTCGACTGGTGTGAAACATGCAAACAATACGTCATCCTCTCTGTTAAGGAAAAGGATTCCGCAAGGAACTATTCTTGGCCCCGTTGGAAGCTTTGTGCAGGAGAACATCTTGTGGTGTTTCAAACAACAGTAGTGATTAGTTTCGGTACTCAGGTGTTCTAAAGTTCGTTTAAGTACTTACTTAATTTAATACAGATTGTAAGTACCTCCGCTCAACCGCCAATTTGCCTTTAGAAGTCGATTACAATAAAAATTCTATTATGTTCGTTAGACAGTTAAACTCATAATGTGCTTTATGCGAGGGAATCACGTTAATTCGACTTAAACTTTTGATACGTTTAATCATTTCCTAATAAAATTTTGCTGATGTAGAAAATCTTACGTTTTTATCCTAATTTTAACAATGTTTCTCTAAATTACCGTAACTGTACTTACAGTATGTAACAAACTAACAATCACCACCAGTAAATGAATCTTGCAAGAATCATAAAGTTTATTTTCAATCGGAAACGACCAATTAAAGCTTGATCGCTAGCACGAGTTCACAAAATTTTAGCCTTTTTGCAAAATTGTGCGACATCATTTTCGAAGAGTACGTTTTGTAATTACACGAGATTACCGACAGGTTGTTAAGGCCAATAGTGAACGTTTCGACCTTCACATTGCCTGTACTGACCAGCCATGTCGTCACTACGGCTTTCGCAGACTTAACTGACTGTGGAATCTTGAAGATTTACAGAATATTTTACTCGTTTACGCCTTGCCCTATAAAACTTTATTAGAAAATAAGTTTATAACCTATCGACCTAGCACGTTTGGGAGGTTTCATAAAAAATAACAAGGTTGGATAAACAAAGAATAATGAATCCGATTATTCTGTAGACACAAAATCTTTCAATAAAGATTTCTGCTTGAATATTAAACTAACAGGATTACAATCGGTACGCTTACATTTTGATGATATGTAAATAGTGGGCCTCTGTTATGCCAATATCGCATACATATATTTACTGTGAGAGCAAAGGAAACTCTTTATATTGTAATGGCCTGCATTACATACGGCTTTTGTATTTTACTTTGGTTCTACTTTCATTCGAATATCTGATTAATATTTTCTTTTTCATATATGTGATTGGTTTTATATGAATCGAGAAATAACAAAATTGTGCTATTGTGCAATTGTGCTGTGGAATTTCTTAATACAAATTTTCTTATATAAACTTTGCGAAGAATCGATAGGAAAGAAGAGATGTTTCATTCAACGGTGAGAGATAAATTGCACATCTTACGAGGCAGTCGCCGCACGCCATCCTATCATAACGTTATTGAGCTGTTATACAATCATTTTTATTATGTTTATTAAAGAATTTTCCTTTATAAATAAGGTTTTACTTATCTTACATCTTTATTCTCTTGTTTGTGCAGTCTTTATCAAATGTTGGTTTGGATTTGATGCTGTTAACACGGAAAGATGTTTGCGATAACATGCGCAGAAGAGATGTCATTTATCTCTTTTTTCGGTTGTACATAGAACTATATGCTCGGATCCTCGACTGATTCTACAGGCTTACTTTGAATTCATCGATATCTTTCTGGGAGGAGAAAAGAAAAGGTGCTGTTTCATACAAACTAACTTGCTAGATGTAATTGTATAATGACAGATGCTTTTATTCCCAATTTTATAAAAGTTGTTCATATTCATGAGTACTTTCGTCCCCAAAAAGATTGCAAAATGATTCAGTGTCACCCTGTATTTGTACCTCTTGTCGAAGCACTAAGGAATGTCACAAGGTATAAACTTGTATATGATGGAGTATAGGGATGATAACATTAGTGCTATCTAGTACGAGTAGTCGGTAGCTGACTTATCTCTGAGTCAGACTAGCCCATCCTCAGGGCTTAGCTGACTCATCCAAATCGTTGATAACGTCCTGTTTTAGGATTGTTACGTTACAATTTTATATCTTTAACGGCTTTATAGTTTTTAACGAATCTTTCCTTGATCCGCAACTTTACACACAGTTTCTTGCAATTCACAGAAATAATTATTGTTTTGGCTAAATTTTTGTTGCCTAAAAATCCAAAATGCAAAACTAAAAAATAAATATGTAGTATCAAGCGTGTTTAGAATAAGACGTAGCTACCTAAGCCCCTTGGCTTTGTTTTTCACGAAGTCTTGGAACTGCTGCGCAAACACTTGTATTTTTCGTTCGATGATTCATGCCTGTACCTTTTAGTAGTTTACAAATTCGTTTGACGAGCATTACATCATCGATAAGACAATATTCGGTAAACAAGCAGTTTTTACAATTTCCGCCTTGTAACGTTCTGTGATGTAGGCCTTGTCAATGTTGGTATTTTTGTATCCATGTGTTAACCGTTTATACGATACGGCTTAATTTATTTATAGTGCATCAGTAACTTTGTTGTTATTTACAATTAAATATTCGAAAACAACAAACATCTTAAGCATATACACTGGTCATCAAAAAAATCGACCCACCCACTTTTTGTTTAATATTAGTCGATTGTTTCACTGATAAGCTGTTTCACATGTTTGTTTTTTATTTTGAGGGCCGATATGATGATTGACTTCTTGTTTGTCATAAATCTTATTGCACTTGAAGGTACTTAACAATTTTTTTATACACAAATACTGTTGAGTGCTGATTTGACGGTTTTACATCGGAACAAATCGACCCGTTCTTCCAGTCAGAAACAAACATTTGTAGGGATTTCATGTGCATATCGTTAAGTTTAATTGCTGAGGCTGTAGTTTTGATTAACTCTGTTTAAAAATAATGGACACTACTGAAGCTAAGGCGGCCCAAGTTGTGGCTTTGCTGCAACAAGGCTTAAGTCAACGTGTCGTGGCCAGGAGGTTAAATCTCAGCCGTTCTGCAGTTCGGCGAGTTTACCAAAGGTTTCTGGAGACTGGGCAGTATCGAAGAAGATCTGGATCTGGGACACATAGGGTGACAACTCAAAGGGATGATCGATTCATAGTGGTATCAGCTTTACGAAATCGACACCTTTCTGGCGTTGATCTCCAGCGAAGCTTACGTGAAGATCGGGGCGTGGCTATAAGTGACAATACTGTAAGGAGGACACTACGTGAGCAGAATTTAAGACCACACAAGCCAGCAACGGGGCCACAATTGACCACAGCTCATCGACAAGCCAGACTTCAATTTGCGCAGAATCACGTCAACTGGACTATAGGCCAATGGGAGTCAGTTCTTTTTAGTGATGAGAGTCGTATGACTTTATACGGTTCTGATGGACGTCGTAATGTGATGCGACGGCCAGGTGAACGTTATGCCCTGTGTTGCATAAGAGAAACAGTCAGTTATGGTGGAGGCTCTGTAATGTTTTGGGGTGGGATATCTTTAACTGGACGCACGGAGCTGGTTTTTATAAGAAATGGTGCTTTAACTGCGGTACGCTACATCACAGAGATCTTGGAAGATCATGTGGTGCCATATGCCGGCTATATTGGAGACAATTTTGAATTAATGCATGATAATGGACGGCCACACGTGGCGCGCATTGTCACCGATTACCTTAACGAGGTTGGCATTCGGGTTATGTCGTGGCCAGCAAGAAGCCCCGATCTGAACCCTATAGAGCACATGTGGGACACCCTTAAACGAAAGGTTAGAGCCCAAAATCCAGCCCCTACATCCTTAGGAGACCTGGAAACTGCCATCAGGGAAGAATGGAACCGAATCCCTCAAGAGACCATCAAAACCTTGATAAGGTCACTAAAACGGCGAATGCAGGCCGTCATTCGAGTAAGAGGGGGGAATACCCAATATTAAACTGCCATAATTGTGTTCATAACACTTAAGAGTAAAAAATTAGAGCGTGTTTAAAATTAGTCCAAAAAAGTGTGAAATTATTCTTTTTAATTTTATTATCAATATTTAACTTTTTTTACTAATTTTTATGATTATATTGTGCTAAAATTAGTGTAAATAAACAAGTTAAATTAAACATTATCATTACTAAATCATTTTGTTTTGTTTCGCTAAAGAAAAAACGTGATTTGCGGTAAAATCAGGTGGGCCGATTTTTTTGATGACCAGTGTATGTCCGTAAACTGTGGACTCATATTATTAAAAGATGATACTTAAATAGGAAATCAGCCGCGATAGCTACCAAGTCTGATGCGATCGTGTGGTGTTTATTGTTTTGGCAACTTAGCTGTCAATGAAAGATTCAATATTTCATGTATGAGACATCTCTTCTCTGTTTGTGGTATACGGCTACATTAGCTACGCGCTAGCGATTTCTCTAAATAGTAAAGGTCCATAGGTGTCGTTGAAAACCAGTTAGACCTCCTTCTACTTCTGTACCATCCAATAACGTACCTATTGGTTCATTTCTGCCTCTGCAACAATTGCATTCACTAAGAATGTTTTATAAGACTCACAATGCTTTGTTTTGTTGGCAAAATAAACATAAAGCTCAGTTAATAGTTGCATTGTGTCGATGACACAGATTCCCAGGCGTCACTCGTTACTCCATTCAGTCGAGTAAGCCGCCACACTTCAAGTATTATTGTTTCTAATGTTATTTATTACAGTATTGTTTCATTTGATTCGAACGTCTCTAAGAACTACGGTACTTCTAGCAGTAGAAGGAGCTCTTTGTACAAAGAATTCGTCCGGTCAGTTCATATTTCATATTTCTATCGATACGTAGTGTGTCTGTGTTCTGGTTTGGAAGGTATGAAGGCCATGTAATTCCACGCAACTTCTTTTCAACCGCTTCGCATATCTCCCGATAGCTGCAGGAACCCGATGGCGATATATATTCAACCTCATGTTCCAGCCGCTGCTGAGAGGCCTCCTCGCTTGTGCTGCCTTGGTCTGGATGCTAGTCTCATTTAGTTCTTACCCGTCATACCCTTGGTCCTTTGTGGGTCTTCCACCAAATTAGTTGTTGATTCGCCAACACTGATTCTACCGTCTCTTGGGAAAAATTCTTACGCATAATTTGTTACCGGTAGGTACTGTACAAGCTTCCATACCTACGTATACGCCGCAGGACTGTGTAAAGGGGGCTTACCCGGAACACTTCGACTCAATCCTGCCACTCAGCATTACTTTAGTTTTGTCTATGGCATTTGAGACGTGCTGGTGCTCTATAGAGTATTGTTTCGGCTATGACTCATGTAACACACTTTCCAATATTTCTTCATTGTTGTTTAGCCACAACAAATAATTTAGAAGATTTATTACCATTTGTTCTAACCGCGTTTAGTAATAGAAAATAGTTGCTGCTCATTCAAAACGAAGTGCTTCCAAGTTAATTATTGATAAATACTCTCCGATACCCGGTAAAATAAGGTGCACAGGTTTAATTAATTTTATAGAAACTTCAAGAGTGGCGTGACACAGAAAGTAAGACGTCTATAGTAGTTATTACTTATTACTGTTCTATAATAATTGAATGAGTGTACGCGTGACTGTCAGCAGTAAACTCATTGTTATTCCAACAAACAGCAACATAAAGAAAGACAGATATGTCGGAAAGTCAACTTTTATCGCGAAATGATCTGTAAAGTTCATTCAAACCGTAGAAAGTATTGCCCGAAGCGGATATCGGGCCCCAATCTCAAATCGCGACCTGTTGCTTGACTCACGAATTTGGCTCAACAACTTACAAGAGAAAAAAAAAAAAAATAGACGCTGATATATTTAGTAACCTATTCCGCTTGACTATTCTTCAAGAGTCATAAAAACCCTGTAAGAAATCGACACGTGTTTCACCTCTCAACGAGGCATCTTCAGGATGACGATTGACCAATTGCAAACCAGAACGCGACGTGTTACCACACCGAGCGCTGGACGCAGAGAAGATGCCTCGTTGAGAGGTGAAACACGTGTCGATTTCTTACAGGGTTTTTATGACTCTTGAAGAATAGTCAAGCGGAATAGGTTACTAAATATATCAGCGTCTATTGTATTTTATAATGGATTTCCGCAAAGTCAAGCCTGAATCAATTAACTAACTTACAAGAGTAACTTGGAGTGTCAGACAGCGTTTGCGAGCTCCCACTACAATGACGTTTTTGAAAATATTTATACGTAGAAGCTCAGACTAAATAAAAAACCAAGACAGAGCGCTGTCACAGTGACGTGAGCCTGGTTTCGTAAACATGTGTGCACATATTTTGGCGTAGTTTGATTGTAAATGTGTGCGTGTGAGGGTGTATGCACAGAGCGTTGGTGTAGTTTTGGCATGCTTCACTATATTGTTCGCAGCGCTCTGTCTTGGTTTTTTATTTGGTCTGAGCATATAACTAGATATACCGACAATGATCAGCTTTAAAGCGAGCTTTTGCAATACATTCCATGATAGTTCTCTATTTCGCTACGTGCATCAAGTCGTCGATGCTTTTGTATCGCCCTTTGACATATATTACGAGTGGAATTTACGCACTCAAACAGGTTATTAACTGTACTTACTACCAACGTACTTATGTGCTTCAATGACGTACTTCAACGTAATCACATTTCACTACTGGTCCCGTGGTATCAATGTAATACGCGACATTATAGGCTGCAAAGTAGGTAACATGTCTACGCATGCAGCCATGGAAAGGTAACTTCATTTCAATGCGCTAATCGTGCAACATTGATGTAAACCCTTGCATTGCGTAACGCATAGATATTGACGTGCGTGACGATACATGACGTAAGTTACCTGTGAGATTTTGCCACGGTAGTTCTGTAACCACAGCTTACGTGTCGTTTGTAAAAAAAAACTATTGTCAGGAGATTGACTTAGGTCTTTGGGAACGATTGAAACGGCTGCTTAGCTCACTCAAGTCATGGAGTGGTTGAAGGGGTACCTGTAGCCGCAAACAGGTTGAACCTATATGTGTGCTACAAGTAGATACCTTAGTAGAGTAGGACTTTTTTTTTCTGGTGGATGTTATTTTAGAATTTCTCCGCTATTTCTAACCCGGAGGCGTGAAATGAGAACAACAACTGCACGAGTCAGTTAGCGAAAAACACGTGTTGTATAAACTAATTACCTACTGCATCACAGTCTGCACGAAAATCTGTAGAGCTGTTCATAATAAATTATTGATTGTTTCTATTTCTGTCCGGCAGATCAGCAGAGCGGTACGTGCGAGTGAAATGGCGAGATGTACGCGTCGGGGATCTCGTCCACCTGTCGAACAACGAAGCGGTGCCGGCAGACATCGTGCTGCTGCAGTCTTCCAACCCCCTCGGCTACTGCTATTTAGACACGTGCAATCTAGACGGGGAAACCAATCTCAAGCAGAGGCTAGTAGCTCCAGGATTTAAGGAAAAGGTAAAAAAATCTAAATCTAAATCAAAGGTCATCTATTCAAAGTAGGCTGGGAAGCAGCACTTTTCGAACGTCAAAATTACATAAGACAGCCCACCCTTCACCACTTCCTAGTGCTTTACCTGGGAAGAAGTGCCGCAAGAAATTTCCCAGCAGCACAGCTGTCTATTACATCAGAAGAACTTGAATTCTGTTCAGATCTACTGAACATCTGAGAATCGCTGGGCTTATTGATTGGAGTGGCGAAACAATCATGGTTAATTTAGTTCATCCTGCTAGATATCCCAACCCCTGATTCTCTCCTGTTACACTTCTAGCAAAGAAAATGGGTGAAGTACCGCGAGGAAAAAAAAATTAGAATTTTTTGATTAAATACAAAGACCGAAAATAGTTAATTGATTCAGGCGTGACTTTGCGGAAATCCATTATAAAATACAATAGACGATGATATATTTAGTAACCTATTCCGCTTGACTATTCTTCAAGAGTCATAAAAACCCTGTAAGAAATCGACACGTGTTTCACCTCTCAACGAGGCATCTTCAGGATGACGATTGACCAATTGCAAACCAGAACGCGACGTGTTACCACACCGAGCGCTGGACGCAGAGTCTCTGCGTCCAGTGAAACACGTGTCGATTTCTTACAGGGTTTTTATGACTCTTGAAGAATAGTCAAGCGGAATAGGTTACTAAATATATCATCGTCTATTGTATTTTTTAAAGACCGAAAAGTAAAAATTTGTAATCATTTAGGTTGTTTATTTCGTTTCTACTCCCGGCTGAAATTGCGAAACTCAATACATTCAGATTTCTATAGTGTCACTGGGTCGTCGGGTATAATTGGATGAGCATCATAATGCTGTTTTTAATTTTTGTTTGCTATGCCAGCAATGCAAACCACCAAAAAAGCAGAGCGTGGGAATACTTTCTCCAGTACCTTGTAGAATATCACAATTGTCGTTGTAGTACCGCGACCCACTTTACCAAATCGTTTGTTTGGACTAAAAGGTATAAATATAATTTTCAGCAAGCAGAGTTCAATCCAATGAAGTTCAGAAGTTCTGTGGAAGTGGAGCGACCGTCTACAAAAATATATAGGTTTACGGGCTGCATCTCACACCCCAACGGAGCGCGCGTGCCGCTGACCTCGGCGAACCTTCTGCTGAGGGACTGCACGATCAAGAACACAGACTATGTGGAGGGCATCGTCGTGTACGCGGGGCACGAGACCAAGGCGATGCTCAACAACGGAGGACCAAGATACAAGTGTTCAGGCTTAGAGAAAAAAATGAACACGGATGTGATATGGTGTGTCTTAGTGTTACTTTTTCTTTGTTGCGCCGGCGCAGTCGGTTGCAAAACTTGGTTGGACAAATATTATGTAAACTCATACAAGCTAACCCCATTCATAACTATGGTGAACAAGCCGGCTTTCGAGGGGCTTCTCATATTCTGGACTTACATCATAGCGCTGCAAGTAATGATACCCGTGTCGTTGTATGTGACGTTAGAGATGACGAAACTGTTACAAGTGTATCATATACACCAAGACATTAAGTTGTACGACCCCGATACGAACATGCGGACGGAATGTCGCGCGCTGAACATTACGGAGGAGTTGGGTCAGGTGGCGTACTTGTTCACGGACAAGACGGGCACGTTGACGGAGAACAAGATGGTGTTCCGTCGCTGCGCGGTGAACGGCGTGGACTACGACCACCCGCCGGGCGCGCCCGCCGAGCCCTCGCCCGAGCTGCCGCCGCTCGTCACGCCCATCACCAGCGTGTCGCCTAACAGACGACTGCTTCAGCATTTAGTAGACGTTAATGATGCACAACACACGCAAAAGGTAACGACTCGTCGATTCATTTAATTAAATGAATAGGGTATTTGACAGTGTTTTTTTTTGTTTGAGTTTTCGAAACTTGCCTGTTTTCATGGAACAGAGTACCGTAATATAATTCCAGGTTCGCGAATTCCTCTTAATCCTGGCTGTGTGCAACACAGTGGTAGTCAGTCAGCCGCACGTAGACACGTCACAACTGAGCGCATCTACTTCGGGCGAACCCATATCTTCGGGGAAGGCCTCGCGGTCGAACGGAACCCTACGATCTAACGACAAGTAAGTAACTAGTAAGTCAAACATCTTAACCTTTTCATTAGTATATTGTAGTGTTTCTTGTAAAGGCCTAAATGCTACTGCTGACAACGGACTGCCACAGTGGACGTTCTCTGACTATACTACCATAAAAAACGAACCATTTTGATTAAATTTTTATAAAAATTAAAGAATTGGTAATTGCAGAATATATTTATGGTTATTAACTTATAGAACGATCCATCTTTTTAATACCATCTCTTAGCAGCAAGATAGTTTTGATGGATTTTTGCTGACCACACATTACAAATGACCGCAGCCATGCATTTTTAACCGACGTAAAAGAAGGAGGTTCTCAAGTCGACGCGTATATTTTTATTCATCTAGAAAAGTAAAGAACAAATTACTGTCTTGTGTAACTGATATCTTCCAGCAAAATAATAATAAGAAGAGTGGGTAGTCGTTAATTAATCCTTGGCTTGTGATACTGAATACTTTAATGACCCTGTAGTAGTAGTAATACATTAATAGTATAGTATAGTAATGCAGTGTGTAGTGTAGTTAGTATAGTAAGTATTCTATCTAACAGTATAGAGGTGTATTGATCTCAGTAAAGACCACAGCTTCAGCACTTAGTGATAAGGATAACATTCTGACAGATAATAATATATCAGTCGATGACAGCGCAGGGCGTACAACTTGTCTGTCAGATAATGTATAACAGACGCTTCAAAACGCGATTAAAAGAATCACTTAAGTAAACACGTGGGTACCAGATCTAGAGTCTATAAATCCGCTAAAATAAAGCTGGATACTCGGAACTGTCAATCTTATAGAAAAGAAAAAAAAAAAAAAAATTGATTATTTTGCACTAATAAGACGCACATTATAAAATACATACACTAATACAAAGTAGCCAAAAGCCTCGTATTCAAACAATAATAAAAAATAACAATCTGAAGAAGAATCCGAGTCAAACAGTCTGGCCGGATGGCCCAAATGCATGCACAAGCACAAAAAGATCTAACGACTGTTTACTTTCAACCTCCGTCAATCTTGTTCCGACCCTAGGCGATCGATTTTGACATCGTTACATACGGTTCGGATTTTAGTCAGATCAGTAGAATATGAAGGTAGACCATGCACTTTCTTATTTTAGCTTGATTCGTTATTATCATAGTACTAGATTCTGCCCGCGATCTCGTGTGCGTGAAATTTCTTGCTCCCCGTCCCACCACGTCGCATCGCCTGCTCGCGCTGTAACTTAGCGTTATTTTTGTTCGGCTCCTAAGCATGTTATGTTAAATATCATAAATACTTCCTCAAGAATTAGGCTATCAATTGCAACAAGATTTTTTTAATACGACTGTCATTTCCAGAGATTAGCGCGTTCAAACAAACAAACAAAAAAATAACACTCTTAAGGTTTATTATTAGCATAGATGTATATTTACCAAGCCGTGTACACCACGGGAATTCCATACAAACTTTCATCCCGTATGTAACCCCTTTACTGGATGAATTTTCAAAAACTCCTTCCTCAAAGCTCACTGCTGGTATTTAATGAACTCTTGTGCAAAATTTCATGCTTCTAGACCCAGTGGTTTAGGCTGTGCGTTGTCTGTCTGTGAATGAATGAATAGATTTCATCGTGTCGCCATCAGATATGCTCGTCTGACCGAGTCCCGGTCCACTACGCCGTCACCGCCGCCATCCACCGGCTCACCTCTCAGGATAAGACTGCCAAAACTCATTCGAGGTAGCAAGGACAACACCAGTGAGCCCAGCACCTCAGCGGAACACACTGTGAGTATATTACCATGTTTATTCAGGGCCACCTTAAAAGGTGTGGAAGCCCTGGGGCAACCAAGAAGTGGAGGCCCCTAAATTTTTATGGAAAAGACGAAAAATAAAATATTTAATTTGGTATCAAAGTAATTCAACTTATCATTAAGACCACCAACACAGGACATGAAAAGAAAATTAAAAAAGGTTCCTTGTGAATTAATACTGTTTTTTTTTTTTTTTAATCATATTGTGGAGGCCCCGGACCATGGCCCCTGTTGCCCCGCCTTAAATCCGGCCCTGTTTATTCATCAGTATCCAACTCACATCAAACTAGTTTAGTTACATTTTCAAAAATATTCATTTCCCAGCAATATTTTTTGTGCAATGTTAGTTTGATGTACAGAATGTGTAGTTGACGGCTATGCGAGGGGTTGTTTACACCCTGTATTGTTTGTTCAGCTGATCCGCTACGAAGCGGAGAGTCCGGACGAGCTAGCTTTAGCGGAGACGGCGCTGGCATACGGCTATGAGCTGCGGAACCGCACCCCGGATGAGGTGGAACTCGGTATCCGAGGGGAGCTCTCCAAGATGAAAGTCATAAGGGTGCAGCAGTTTGACGCCACTCGAAAGTGCATGTCTGTGGCCATGAGGCAGAATAATGGACAGGTGAGCACTTACATTTATTTGTAGTAACAAAAAGCAACAATAATAGCCGCCATCTTGGATGTACATTTTGACCTCATTATCGGCGTCAGCACCCTCGAAAACTATGAAAACGACATCCTATGTGACCTCCACAACCCCGTAACTGGGTAATAAGATACCCCTTGGTAAGACTGGTTGTCATTTGCACAAAACGGAACATCTAGGAAGGAAATATGTTTATATCGTACATGTCATAAGTACACACAAATCATTTTTTTTAAACACATAAATTAAATCTTTAAAAAAAAAATCTCTTTCGTGTGTTACTGAGTTATAACTTGAGAACCACGTATCCGATTTTTGTGATTAATTTTTGCTAAAACACTTTGTTTCATCGTAGTGTAAATGGGGGACCTCAATTACCATCTATTCGGACCTCAATTGCCTGTTTTTTTTTGGTTTTTATGATATTGCATTGCTAAATACGTTCCTAAAAATAATCGGTGAAATTAAAATAAATATTGAGCTATACAGAAATATTACTGTTGGGACGGCATTGCCTCGACATTTGGGAAAATTGGCAAAAAAAAATTGTTTTGGCACAGTACTATTAGTGTGACACATCCATCCCTGTGTATCTGTATAATTCTACTGGCGCTGCCAATTTAGCCCTCGGTGCTTTAACTACATAATAATAGTAGGGGAGGCAATGATGCTAAATGGGGATTTACTCGAGCGTCGTGGGGACCTATTGGATTGTGAAGATTAGATGCTAAAAAGAAAAAAAGGTTATGTGAAGTATACCCTTTCACTGGTGGGGGGAGCGTCTATGGTAGGGGAGCCCTAGCGGGGATTTCGGGAGTTACTCGAGCGCGGCAGAATAACATACGGGGGGCAACCTTGTACCTTGTGAAGTACTCCCACCATACCTGAGCCCTGTACATAGGGGCAAACGCCTAGGGCAGCCGATCAGATTAGTAAAAAGAAATCGATCGTTAGAAAAAGTCGAGCGCGTCAGATTAAGGTAAGGTAAGTTGGTTACATGCAGAAAAGTGTGCATTTCAATAATCTGACAATTTAAGCGTGAAATAAGGAAATGGGAGAGTTTTTACTAATCTGATCGGCTGCCCTAGGCGTTTGCCCCTACGTACAGGGCTCAGGTATGCTGGGAGTACTTCACAAGGTACAAGGTTGCCCCCCGTATGTTATTCTGCCGCGCTCGAGTAACTCCCGAAATCCCCGCTTGGGCTCCCCTACCATAAAGTAGGACTGTGAAACCGCGCGTTTTAAACTAATTTGCATGAATAACCTGAAAATAACGAATTACTAGCTATTTATACTGCGTTCGCGATTTAGTTCCTAAACATGTAAACAAAATATGTTTTTGGAAAAAAAAACCTTGTTTTCTCACACATAAACGTTTAATAATACGTTTTCGTTATAATTTCAAACATTTTTATGACTTTTTTAAAGTACGTACCAGTCATTCTGAAATAGACTTAATTAACATTTACATTAAGTTGATATTCGCTTAAGTGTAAATAACATCAATTGGAAACATTAATTTGAATAGACTTTCGCTGCGATTTTCTTTATCGTCAATTTCTAACAACTTCCGTTTCTACGTAACGTCTTATCAGAGTTGATAAGACAGTACGCAGTTGAAAAAATAATAAGCCGCACGCACTGGGCATGTAAAAGTAGCCCTACATGTCTTTGACTGTATCTGAGTTATTTATTTACTATGGATGACTTACAGCTAAAATTAACAGAAAAATAAAACTGTATGTGAGACTGACAGCCAATTAAAAGTCATCACTTCTAAAAACAGAACGAAAAGAAAGAAAGAGTGTGAACTACACAACACAGCTACCAGAAAAAAGAAAAAAATAACAGAATAACATTGGAGCTTAAACTAAATTCACATTTTATATTCAATAGAAGAATAAAAACTGAACACATAAAATCTTATTTAAAAAAGTCAAGGCTCAGGCACTTTCTGGCCGAGGACACACCTGTTATGAATGGATCAAAATCATGCTGTTTACATATGATATTAAAGTTGCTACTTGCACGCACTATAAATGATTTTTTTCTGTAATTCGTAGAGGTAAATAGAACACGCAACGGTGCGTTCCATCGCTTCGACCTCCCGGGAACGTTGAAATAAAATTTGGATAGAATATCGGAGTTATTAATTGAATTATTGAAAATTTTAAATAATGAAATGCAGTCAGAGATTGCTCGCCGATTTATTAGGGGTAATATATGATACTTCTTACAGATGTTGAGGTATTCTTCAGACCGGTAGGGCAGTTTCTGATGATAACATAAATACTTGATGAACCTTTTCTGGATGCTCTCTATACGATCAATGTACTTGTGATACCATGGATTCCAGATTTCAGACACATATTCCAAGTGGCTTCTTACAAAAGTACAGTTGAGAATTTTTAAAGTTTTGGCTTGAGTGAAGCACTTGGACAGCCGCGTGATGAAACCTAGTGCTTTAGATGCTTTAGCGACTATGGCATTGACATGAGATTCAAACGTAAGCTTAGAGTCGTGATATACTCCCAGATCTCGGATGCAATTCGTTCTAGGTAGTACTTGATCACCCAAGATATACGATGAAGGTATAATTGATCGCTTTCGAGAATATGTTAGAACCGAACATTTAGCGGGGTTAAGATCAAGCTTACTCCCACGACAATAAGCCTCCAGACGACGTAAATCATCCTGAAGTGCAATCACATCCGCATGTGATGATATTGTGGCATGTAGTGTGTTATGTAAACTTCATACAATAATTTCATCCGAACCTAACTGCAAGAAAAACGTTATACTTTAAATAAAACATAATTATATTTATTTCTATATCAATCTACCCACATGTCCTATCACCAGGTAGTACTATACGTGAAAGGCGCCGACTCCAACGTCCTGGGAGCGCTAGCGCCGATGCGCGCAGGCTCGGCGGAATCTGCGGCGTACGAGCGAACACGGTCCTTACTCACCGAGTACGCACGCGCCGGCCTGAGGACGCTGGTCATGGCCAAACGGACCATGCAGCCCGCCTTGTGGGAGGAGTGGCTGGCCGGACATCACCGGGCCATGGAGATAGGAGAAGGTATGTTGTAAGATCTGATAGTCGTTGGAACAGAGGAGTCCTCGAGTGAAGATATCGGCAAGCTATCATTAAGCAAAAATAACGGACTTCCATACAAACTTTTGTACGCTATGAGGGTATGAACTTTCAAAAATGTTTCCTTTTTTCCACCAACATTATACAGTATGTTAACTAACAAAAGGCGTTCCCGTTAACCTGCAATAGTATAGCGTGTATACATGCTAAAAAAAATATAACAACTAAAAAAAAAATTTTTTTTAATTTTTTCGTGAAATGTTCACAAAACGATTAAATTTAAACGTAAAAGAAACACTCTGTACACGCACACTTGTATTTCAACGTAGAAAAACAAGTGTGACAAGTGGGCGTGTACAGAGAGTTTATTTTCAGTAACAATTTAATATTTTAGTATACAAAAACCAAAAAAAAAAACATATTTTTTTTATGGTAATATTTTTTTAGCATGTATAGACGCTATACTATTGCAGGTTAACGGGAACGCCCTTTGTTAGTTAACATACTGTATGTTTAAGGAACTCTTGTGCAAAATTGCAGCGGTTTAGGTTGTTGGTGTCTGACAGTGAATTTTTGTCATTTATTACGTATATTTTCCCATTGTTCATTTAAAAACATAAAATGTTTATTAGTCCTATGAGTCCTGTCCTGTCCCACTTACCGTGGTCGGCAACATTTTACGAGTGCATTCCCAATTAATAGTTTTTTGTTTCACTCTTTATTTTTACGAACATAAAACGATACATAATTTGTCGTTCGGATTCTTCGCTCAACAATCAATTACTGCTAATACCTAAAGTAACTTTGTTTGGCACCACCTATACCTAAACTCGTCTCACTCAGGTCGCGACAAGCGCATCCGCGAATCCCTGGCGCGCCTGGAGAGCGCGCTGACGCTGGTGGGCGCGACGGGCGTGGAGGACCGTCTGCAGGACGACGTGCCGCGCACCGTGCGCGCGCTGCTGGACGCGGGCATCGTGCTGTGGGTGCTGACGGGCGACAAGCAGGAGACGGCCATCAACATCGCCTACTCCGCCGCGCTGTTCTCGCAGAGCGACCGGCTGATGCATCTCATGTCGAGGGACAAGGTGGGCGAGAACCGACCAAGAATACTTTTTGTATAATTTATATCATTAAACAGGGTTATTTTTGTATGAATTCGTGAAACTTCACAGAATGATGTCGTGGTGTTGCCGATCTAATAGCAATAAAATAAAATGCTGATCGGAGTCAATGTCTTGAGTTGCGCGTTATTATTATACAGGGTGTTAGGGTAAACACCGTTATCCTTGAAAACAGTGGTTTGGTTTCATTTATAGAACGTAATATCAATGGAAAATTACAACTTTTTTTTTTAAAGAAAATCTACGTTTTACCACAAGAGTATTTCACCATACGCGGTAAGGCAACGAACTCACGTCTCAACACGGGCGCGGGACGTGACCTATCCGGCCGCGAGCGCGACCCCTATTGTGTATTTATTCATGTTTGTGTAGGTAGGTAGGAGGGGCGGCAGTCTATGAATTCACTATTTACATTATCACTATTTTGAAGTTTCGCATAATAAATCCCCGTGTAAGTTTGGCAAGCGAAACAATTTTTGATGTATATGTGTGTGTACAGGAGCATGCCGAAGCCACGATCAAGAACTATCTGGAGAACGGCGCTCAAACAGCGGGCTGCGGGCGCGCGCTGGTCGTGGACGGGCGCACGCTGACGTACATCCTGGACCGGCGGTCGGGGCTGGTGGCGCCCTTCCTGTCGCTGGCGCGGCGCTGCTCCGCCGTGCTGTGCTGCCGCGCCACGCCGCTGCAGAAGGCGTACATCGTGAAGGTACTGTACTGCCGTACCTGGGGCTGGTGGCGTCGGTTTTACCTACATGCCGTAAATACGGCACTTTACAAAAAGTTCAGCACTGTATAGCGTCATCTCTGTCACTCATTCCTGTATGAGTTTCTTTCTAAAGCCTGGTGTGTTGAGTGGCATTTTGTTACTGTTGTTATGTGTATAAAATAACATTTGTTTGATACTAAATTATTATATCCTCAGGCTGTGAAGGAAGAGCTCGGCGTCACGACGCTGGCTATCGGTGACGGCGCCAACGACGTGTCTATGATACAGACCGCGGACGTGGGAGTCGGTGAGTTATTCCCTTTCATTCATCCCTGTACAGCTTAAAGTATATTGTAGTACAACGCTTCGGTAATTATCATCTTTCTTTGGTAATACGAACACGCGATGATGAGATCTAGTATAGAGCTGTTACAACCATGAAAGTGCTTGCCTATTTTATATTACTGATGTTTACAAAATTATAGGTTTACAACTCTATGCATTTCCGAAATAATATTCAAAACTTCTGAGTGACAAATGACGATCTGTGACCGGAGTAGGTAATCCGACAGACAGAAAACTTCATAAAAACGCACAATCATAGGTACTACTCTACTATAAAGCGCTGCAGTACAATACTTGCATTGCCTCTGCGGTTTCTCTGTGGCACAACGTTCGTGCGAATTCGGAAACACGAAGATTACCGAAACGTATACCTTTTCTGGTTTACCTACAATGCTGGTTTAAATTGTGTAGTAGAAGAACTTGTTTGATCTCTATTATCATTCAAAAGGCAGTTTTTACGTCCAATTAATTATTGTCTTTTACACAATGATGACCAATTATCCTTAATCACTTCATCTATTTCAATCAAAGTTGTCTCCGTCCTTCGTTACAATTTTGATGTCTTATAAATCTGCGATGATGCTCTGTAAATGCAAGTCAATGATTTAACTCAATAATGTCTTATGTGCGTGCTTGTTATTCGACGCAATAAAATTAATTAAACAAAATTGTGTCAATTATTCGGTAACCTTGATTAAAGTGGTTACAATAAAATGTCACATGATGTGACTTAGTAGAAAGAGAAGCGCAGTGGAGACGATATTCCGATGCCATTGAATAATCAATCTTTTTGTCAAATATACGGGGCTAAGACGACAATAAAATCAGTATAGTAATTCACAACTGCGGTGAAAATGCAGTGCCCCAAACGTCTGCCAGAACACTCGAATTTTTTAACTAAAAAAAACGTGTCTATCCTCCCTCACCCACCATATTCCCCTGACCTAGCGCCTTGTGATTTTTACCTGTTTCCAAGAAACAAAGAAAAACGAAAGTGGAAAAGGTTTGAAAACAAAGAATGCACCGACTGCCAATAATTTCGAGATTGCTGAGGTATCTAAAGAAGAGTGGTCAGAGGTATTTTCCAATTGGTTCAGACTTAGGGCGTTTGTGCACTAGGTACAAGGAATTTTACTGTCCGGCAATAAAAATGTGAACTGCTGAATTACTTGAACCTTACTGCTTCAAAATAAAGGTGCTATCAACATCGGACCGTAAAAAATCGGACTGCCGGACAGTAAAATTCCTTGTAGTGCACAAACGCCCGTACTATGGGAAAGTGTATACGTCCTCAGGGTGAATTCTTGGAAAAGATCGATACCTGTAATCCTAAGTTCCTAACTAATATTAGGTCTTTACCTATGACATTGCCGTTTTGTATGAAAAAATTTAAACGAATTTTTTTCATGTATTTTTTATTTGTATTAATCGAAGTAATCACCCCTGCAATCAATGCATCTTTGCCAACGCAGTGGCAGTTTATTGATGCCCTTCTTAAAGAAATCAGCTGGACGGGAGGCAACAAATTCTTCAAAGGCATTTTGTACTGCCTCTCGGGTATTGAATTTTTTTCCCGCCAAGAAGTTATCCAAATTCTGGAAAAAGTGGTAGTCTGTAGGCGCAAGGTCTGGTGAGTAGGGCGGATGACGGAGAGCTTCCAACCCCAGTTCTTGCAACTTGGAGACCGTCTGCTGTGCAGTATGAGGTCGCGCGTTGTCGTGCAGGAGCAGCGGAGACGAGCGATTGACCAATGCTGGTTGGAGATGTGCCAGCTTCTCCATCATTGTGTTCAGTTCTTCACAGTACACATCTGCAGTAATGCTCACCCCGTTTGGTAAGAAGCTGTGATGAATCACACCGGCGCTAGACCACCAAACAGTGACCATCACTTTTCTAGGGGTAAGTTTTCGTTTAGAGCATTGTTTACTGAACCAGGATCCAACCAACTTGCTGAGCGCTTGCGGTTATCAAACAGAATCCATTTTTCATCGCAGGTAACAATGCGGTTCAAAATTCCTTCATTTGTGTGTCTGTTGAGCAGTGCAAGGCACGCCTCGACGCGTACTTCGCGCTGGCGGTCATTGAGTTCGTGGGGCACCCATTTGTCAAGCTTTTTTACCTTGCCAATTTGACGCAAATGGACCAATATTGTTTTGACGCTAACGTCGAAAGCTGCTGCTAATTCAGCCGTAGATTGTGTATAATCAGCTTCCACAATCGCCTTTAATTCGTCATTGTCGACCAAAGTCTTCGGACGACCGCGAGGTTCATTTTTCAGGTCGAAATTTCCAGAACGGAAGCGAGCAAACCAATAGCAGGTGGTGCGTTGGTTTGTAGTGTTAGCTCCGTAAACGTCGTTGATGTTGCGTGCCGCTTGTGCCGCGTTGCTGCCACGACGGTACTCATATTCCATAATTACTCGAATTTTTAACGTATCCATGATGACGAAAAAGATTGAAATGGGATGAAAATGTAACACTAATCATTAAACAAATGACTTATTTTGAAAAAAGAATTGCATGTTTTTTAAATAAAATTAATTTGAAATTAGAATTCTTAGCCAAACAAAAATTATTTTGATTTGAAATGGCCAGTACTGCAGAACGGCAATTTCATAGGTAAAGACCTATTATTATATATGCGAAAGTGAGTTTATTTGTTTTTTGTTACGCTTTCACGCTAAAACGGCTGAACGGATTTGGATGAAATTTGGCACAGGGGTAGACCATGACCTGGAATAGGCCATAGGATACTTTTTATCCCGATATTCCCAAGGGATCGAGACTTACGCGGGTGAAACCGCAGGGCGCAGCTAGTAAAAAATACATTTTATAAAATTTGAGTATCTAATTTCTTTTGCCACATAACATATACAACGTGCCGCTACAATGGTGACATTAATTTAACACGCGTATACGATTTCGCGTATTCGTTTTATGAAAATATTGGAATTTCATTAAACGTTATTATTTATTAATTTATTTTCAATTTTCTAAATTACCATCCTGGAGCAACCTGTACTTAAAGAACTATAGCGAAGAGGTCATTTGCCGAGGTAACGGATCATATGTAGGCGAATAGAAAGAAAGCCGCGTAATTTCTTAGAAATTATGCCGACAAAGGATTTTGACCGATAGAACTTAAGCCAGCTGGTAGGTAGCTTCATGAATGAATATTTTACTCAGAGTGATCTCAATTTTGGTTATGTTTTTATTATTTAGTTTGTTTGAAAATTATTTTTTTTCAATTTAAGAATTATTTTATTTTATTACAAGGTTTATGTTTACTGACCACTAGCCCTACCCGTGTGTTAAATTAATGTCGCCATTGTAGCGGCACGTTGTATACATTCGTTTCGCTACTGTATGAATTGTAATACTGTGGCATAGTGTTCTAATTGACTCTTAGCCGGATTTAACATGGTATATTTGTTCCCCAGGTCTATCAGGGCAGGAGGGCATGCAGGCGGTGATGGCGTCAGATTTCGCAGTGTCACGGTTCAAGTACTTAGAGAGACTGCTGCTGGTGCACGGACATTGGTGCTACGACCGACTAGCGAGAATGATACTCTACTTCTTCCTTAAAAATGCCGTGAGTAGAGAACTTGTCAAACTTTTATTTAAAATTATTAAGGTGAAAGCTCGAAAAATTCAAAATTTCTCTGCAACAAACGTTAGAGATTAATAATTTTGCTATATGAAGGAATCGTCTTAAGGGGGATGCGCTAGGGTGGCCCGCGAAATTCTTTTTTTTTTACGTTTTTTGCAATTTGCAGGTCAGTATCAGGTTGTATGTTGATCTAAATATTATTAGCGCTCGTAACAAATATGGATTTACGGAATTATAAACATTAAAATCAGCAATACAACTCTCTAAGCTCATGAAAGTGTATTGAATGACTATTTCATGAAATTATGACATTTGGCAAATCATGCATTAGTATTGCCAGTATTTTTATATATTGTTGTATTGTCGTCTCCACATTGTATATAGACGTCGATGCTCACCGAATGCTTCAGACTTCTTGAAAACTGATCTTAGAATTTACTGATTCTTATCCATAATCCGACTTATACTATACTTGTCTTGAAACATACGTAACACCTATAAGGTTGACAGCTTTTCCATACAAAAACTGTCAGACGAAAATTTTATACCACGGATAAAAGATATCTGACTTTGATAAAATCAGCCCCAAGTAACATAAGTAAATGTTTGTGTCCGCAGACGTTTGTGTTCCTGGTGTTCTGGTACCAGTTCTACTGCGGCTTCTCATCGATGGTGATGATAGACCAGGTGCACCTCATGACCTACAACCTCATGTTCACCGCGCTGCCGCCCATCATCATCGGTAAGTGATCTAGCCGCGATCGTTCGGTCGCGAGTAGTCCCGGTGGCGCCGCCTCACCCGCTCTGTCCGCAGGCGCGTACGACCGCGTGGCCCCGGCGGCGCTGCTGACGGACCGGCCGGGCCTGTACGCGGGCGCGCGGCGCGGCCTGGCGTACCGCGCGCACTCGTTCTGGGCGGTGCTGGGCGAGTGCGTGTACATCAGCGTCGTGCTGTACTTCACGGCGTGCTGCGCCTACTGGGACAGCACCGCCGACATCTGGTCCTTCGGCGTGTGCTGCATGACGTGCTGCCTCGTGGTCATGCTGCTGTACGTCGCTATTGAGACCAGGAGTTGGGTGAGTTGTTGATTTTTCTGTTTCTTTGCAGCGTTGTTATCAAGATTGATGGCAAAATAGGGAATATGCAAGTAATTTTTTTTTTTTCACTTTATCAATAAAATATAATAATAAGTATGAACCATAAAAGTATTAAAAGTCAAATTCATTCCTGTTTGTTGTTCAAAAACAATTAAACTCAACAATTTTTAACTACAGTTCAGACGTCTGTTATTTTAGCGGCCATGATGTGACGTCAGTATCCACAATACTGTTTGTTTAGAACTCATTTTAATAAATGATAAATGATTTTATTTCTGTAAGTAGGTTTGTACAAACACTTTTACACGTCAATCACATTTTTAAAACTGGATGAGGTCGGCGTTTCCTATCTGACTACTCTGAGAAGAAAGGCCGAAACAAACTCAGAGGTCACAGTCTCTTTTAAAGTCCAGACATAATCTTGGTCAGATTATGTGAAGACCATGTAGATTGGTGTCTGAAATGGTCTTTTGAGGAAAGAACCACACAGATTGAGTGGACCTGTCCAGTCAGTGCACGCATTTGTCAGTAATCGTGCAGCTCAACTCCGAATTTAAGGAGCTCAACGATTTGACGAACAATACCAAAGAAAGGACATTTGGTTAGGCCGCATAAATTACTCAAACTGCCAGACTATGATTAATTAAAATTAAGAAAAAATAAATAATAAAAAAGAAAAGAAAGATCCACATAATCTTCACATTCACAATAATTAAAAATAATATAATACTTTACAAAGTAAATTAGTAGTTTAACCCCAAGTCATATAAATTAAATTATTTTTTGTGCTTCTTCTGTACAAATCGCACTTACCTTAGTAATGTTTATTTATATGGCTTTTTACTTCATTTCCGGCACTTTCAAAAACTACGCGTTTCGTGTTTACGTTCCGTTCCACCAAAAAAACGCAAAAATAAAAGTAAATCCCCCTTTACAACGTATATTTCAATAATAAAAAAGTTTTGAATTACTTGCATATTCCCAATTGGATAAAAAAGTACGATAACCTTATAACACTATTCATATATTTATTCATCAATTGATTACATGCAGCTTTTTAATTTCACATTCGTAAGTGTATATTCCAGTGTGTGTGTGTGTGTGCATGGAATGAGGAGTTAGACAGTAGTAGTTTGTGTGAATAACTAGTACAATCAACCACGTATCCGTGGTAACAATTTTGCATTTACAGCACCTTCATTTCGTAGGATTAAGGGCAATTTCCGTAGTACACTTACTATAATATGCGGTTGATTGTACGACTTTATAGAAAACTAACACGAGTGAAAGTTTATACTAGGGGGCCAACCAGCACCTCTTATAGCAGCATTATTTTAGTATTACTTCTGTATGGGAAAGAGATGGAGATATACATGATGTCCGGTTTAGGTCCATCTCTTTCTCACACTGATTTGAAGTAATATTAAAATAATACTGCTATAGTTTGACCGAGACCGCTGCAACGCGCCTTAAATATGCGCGGCGAGGCGTCAGCGTTGACGAATGAGTGGCGGGACGCCGTGAGCGTTGACAAAGGAGCTCCATGAGCGTTGACGAATTAGCTGCGGGACGCCGTAAGCGTTGACGAATGACCGGCGGGACGCTGTGAGCGTTGACAAATAACCGAAGGGACGGCTTAATCGTTGACGAATGACCGGCGGGACGCCATGAGTGTTGACGAATGTGCGGCGGAACGCCGTGAGCGTTGACGGATGAGCGGCGGGCTGCCATAAGCGTTGACGAATGAGCGACCTGCACTGCCCTCCAGTCTCGCCGCACACATACCTAAGGCACGGTACAGCGGTCTGGGTCAAACTATAGAAGTGGTTGTGGTATAGTCAGAGTATTTACAGAAAGTGTGTGCTAAAAACAATTTCTTATCACGTGTACTAAGAGTCGTTTGTCAAACTATCATTTAAGGGGGGGCTTAGGCAACCCGCGAAATTCATATTTTCTCAAGTTTTTGCAAATTGCAGGTCAGTGTCTGGTTGTATGTCGATCATAATATGATATGTTCTAACAGGATTGATTCTATAAATACATGTTTATAACGGTTGCTAATCATATTTTAACATACAACCTGCAAATTGAAAAAAAAACAAGGATAACTTAAATTTCGCGGCGAAACACTGGCGCTTTCGATTTCGCCTTAAATAAAAACTAATATTAACATTCTCAGACGGTGATCCATCTAGTGGCACTGTCGGGTTCTCTGCTATCATTCTTCGTCCTGACGCTGATGTACCAGACCATCTGGCCGTCGTTCCTGAACCTGCCCTCTACGTACCACGTCATGCTGAACACCATCAAAGAGCCCGTGTACTGGCTCGTCCTGATCCTTACCACTGTGGCCGCGTTGGCGCCCAGGTCAGTTTCTTTTATTTATTTATTACGAATCTAATTTGTACTATTACGAATATTTTATAACAAAAAACTGCGAAATAAGTCCAGCCGTTTTCAAGTGATGCGCTTAGCAACGAACAGTATTTAATTTTTATTTATAATATATACTCCATTTGAAATAAGATTAGACATTTAAAAAAACGTTTTTTACAGTTCCTCCTCCTTTTTTTGAAGTCGGTTAATTAAAAAGAAAGTGAGAAGAAAAAAAATCCCTTAGTGAATAATCTAAATTTTTTTCGACATATGATTTATTTATGGGCTATTCACACAGTATTGATACCATCGTAATATTAACCTAATTCCAGCAAAAAACCATCACTAGCATTTTTGTCGGAGGTTTGTCTTTAATTGTCCGGCTAGACCTTACGGGTCATACCTCACCGGGCCGCCATGGAGACTTTGCACGTCACCAGGTCGGGCTGCCAACTAAATGTATACAGTAGCTACAGTGGGCGGCTCACCTGGCGCCCGCTCGGTCACGCAGCCAACCATACATTTTGTTGGCGACCTGGCTGCGCCGCCATGGCGTTCCGCCTGGTCAAGTATGGCTCCATGGCCTTTTGGGTTATAATAACTTACTTTAGGTTAGGTTTGCATGACATATAATAAACTTTGTCAAGCAGTCGGTGTGAACAGAATGTTGTATGTGTCCAGGATGGTGTACCACGCCATCCGCAACACCGTGCACCCCAACACGCTGGGCCGCGCCGTGGCCGCGCGGCGTCGCGCGCGCTCCTACGCCGCGCACTACCGCTCCGCGCCGCCGCACGCCACGCTCTACAGGTACGTACACACACACACACACACGCCGCGCACTACCGCTCCGCGCCGCCGCACGCCACGCTCTACAGGTACGTACACACACACACACACACACACGCCGCGCACTACCGCTCCGCGCCGCCGCACGCCACGCTCTACAGGTACGTACACACACACACACACACACACGCCGCGCACTACCGCTCCGCGCCGTCGCACGCCACGCTCTACAGGTACGTACACACACACACACACGCCGCGCACTACCGCTCCGCGCCGCCGCACGCCACGCTCTACAGGTACGTACACACACACACACACACGCCGCGCACTACCGCTCCGCGCCGCCGCACGCCACGCTCTACAGGTACGTACACACACACACACACACGCCGCGCACTACCGCTCCGCGCCGCCGCACGCCACGCTCTACAGGTACGTACACACACACACACACACGCCGCGCACTACCGCTCCGCGCCGCCGCACGCCACGCTCTACAGGTACGTACACACACACACACACACACACGCCGCGCACTACCGCTCCGCGCCGTCGCACGCCACGCTCTACAGGTACGTACACACACACACACACACACGCCGCGCACTACCGCTCCGCGCCGCCGCACGCCACGCTCTACAGGTACGTACACACACACACACACACGCCGCGCACTAACGCTCCGCGCCGCCGCACGCCACGCTCTACAGGTACGTACACACACACACACACACGCCGCGCACTACCGCTCCGCGCCGCCGCACGCCACGCTCTACAGGTACGTACACACACACACACACACACGCCGCGCACTACCGCTCCGCGCCGCCGCACGCCACGCTCTACAGGTACGTAGACACACACACACACACACACGCCGCGCACTACCGCTCCGCGCCGCCGCACGCCACGCTCTACAGGTACGTACACACACACACACACACACGCCGCGCACTACCGCTCCGCGCCGCCGCACGCCACGCTCTACAGGTACGTACACACACACACACACACACGCCGCGCACTACCGCTCCGCGCCGCCGCACGCCACGCTCTACAGGTACGTACACACACACACACACACGCCGCGCACTACCGCTCCGCGCCGCCGCACGCCACGCTCTACAGGTACGTACACGCCGCGCACTACCGCTCCGCGCCGCCGCACGCCACGCTCTACAGGTACGTACACACACACACACACACACACACACGCCGCGCACTACCGCTCCGCGCCGCCGCACGCCACGCTCTACAGGTACGCACACACACACACACACACACACGCCGCGCACTACCGCTCCGCGCCGCCGCACGCCACGCTCTACAGGTACGTACACACACACACACACACGCCGCGCACTACCGCTCCGCGCCGCCGCACGCCACGCTCTACAGGTACGTACACGCCGCGCACTACCGCTCCGCGCCGCCGCACGCCACGCTCTACAGGTACGTACACACACACACACACACGCCGCGCACTACCGCTCCGCGCCGCCGCACGCCACTCTCTACAGGTACGTACACACACACACACACACACGCCGCGCACTACCGCTCCGCGCCGCCGCACGCCACGCTCTACAGGTACGTACACACACACACACACACGCCGCGCACTACCGCTCCGCGCCGCCGCACGCCACGCTCTACAGGTACGTACACGCCGCGCACTACCGCTCCGCGCCGCCGCACGCCACGCTCTACAGGTACGTACACACACACACACACACGCCGCGCACTACCGCTCCGCGCCGCCGCACGCCACGCTCTACAGGTACGTACACACACACACACACACGCCGCGCACTACCGCTCCGCGCCGCCGCACGCCACGCTCTACAGGTACGTACACACACACACACACACGCCGCGCACTACCGCTCCGCGCCGCCGCACGCCACGCTCTACAGGTACGTACACACACACACACAGACACGCCGCGCACTACCGCTCCGCGCCGCCGCACGCCACGCTCTACAGGTACGTACACACACACACACAGACACGCCGCGCACTACCGCTCCGCGCCGCCGCACGCCACGCTTTACAGGTACGTACACACACACACACACACACACACACACACACACGCCGCGCACTACCGCTCCGCGCCGCCGCACGCCACGCTCTACAGGTACGTACACACACACACACACACACGCCGCGCACTACCGCTCCGCGCCGCCGCACGCCACGCTCTACAGGTACGTACACACACACACACGCCGCGCACTACCGCTCCGCGCCGCCGCACGCCACGCTCTACAGGTACGTACACACACACACACACACACGCCGCGCACTACCGCTCCGCGCCGCCGCACGCCACGCTCTACAGGTACGTACACACACACACACACACGCCGCGCACTACCGCTCCGCGCCGCCGCACGCCACGCTCTACAGGTACGTACACACACACACACACACGCCGCGCACTACCGCTCCGCGCCGCCGCACGCCACGCTCTACAGGTACGTACACGCCGCGCACTACCGCTCCGCGCCGCCGCACGCCACGCTCTACAGGTACGTACACACACACACACACACACACACGCCGCGCACTACCGCTCCGCGCCGCCGCACGCCACGCTCTACAGGTACGTACACACACACACACACACACACGCCGCGCACTACCGCTCCGCGCCGCCGCACGCCACGCTCTACAGGTACGTACACACACACACACACGCCGCGCACTACCGCTCCGCGCCGCCGCACGCCACGCTCTACAGGTACGTACACGCCGCGCACTACCGCTCCGCGCCGCCGCACGCCACGCTCTACAGGTACGTACACACACACACACACACACGCCGCGCACTACTGCTCCGCGCCGCCGCACGCCACGCTCTACAGGTACGTACACACACACACACACACACGCCGCGCACTACCGCTCCGCGCCGCCGCACGCCACGCTCTACAGGTACGTACACACACACACACACACACGCCGCGCACTACCGCTCCGCGCCGCCGCACGCCACGCTCTACAGGTACGTACACACACACACACACGCCGCGCACTACCGCTCCGCGCCGCCGCACGCCACGCTCTACAGGTACGTACACACACACACACACACGCCGCGCACTACCGCTCCGCGCCGCCGCACGCCACGCTCTACAGGTACGTACACACACACACACACGCCGCGCACTACCGCTCCGCGCCGCCGCACGCCACGCTCTACAGGTACGTACACACACACACACACACACACGCCGCGCACTACCGCTCCGCGCCGCCGCACGCCACGCTCTACAGGTACATAGATACCAGCCTATTATTGCCCCACTACAAGCCAAAAGGCCTCTTCTCATACAGAGAATGAACAAGCATTGATCATCATGCTTTCTCAAGACGGGTTGGCGATTTCAAACTTATGACTATAGGTCCAGGTTTCCTCACAATGTTTTCCTTCGCCGATGTCAGTATATTCAAAATAAACTTCCAGTAGCTCTTGCAATAACTCGGCTGCCACCTACAGGGCGCGGGACGAGGACGGGCTGCACAAGCCGCAGCCGGACGTGGCCGCCATCACCTGAGCGGTGACGTCACGCGCCGCGCCGCACTACCTCCACTGTTACACTGAACTAGGCTGTGATCTGTCGATAGACCTATTGTAATACATGTAGACTATATTGTGCTTTATACTGCAAAGCGGGACCAACGCGTCCGAGACGCGGTCGGCACGTCGGAAAGACGCATACGGTACGTCGGAAAGACGCAAACGGTACGTCGGAAAGACGCATACGGCACGCCGCAGCCACGTGCGCTCGGCGAGACTTAGCTAGCATTTATCTTGGCTCACATTTTTGCAAATTGAGTGAATTTATGTCGTTTCTCACATAGTGCGAAAATAGTTTTCAGTGAGTCAAGAAAATAATTATATTGTACTACACAACTTGAATCTGAATTCTTTTAAATACACTATTCTCGTTTCTTTGTAAATATTTCATCGCAAGTGTTCAAAACGATAACGTATAACCTACCATATCATCGAAATTACTTCCGATGTTGTTAGTTACCATAATTATATGTATAACATTATTATTTGTGTAGTATTTATAGTACATAGTACTTACGCGCCGCATCACGCGGTATCTCATAGATCTGCCAATGTTATTGACGATACGCGAGGTGTTGCTCACCGTACAACATTCAAATACCACGTATTCCATAGTAAAGAAACATCTCTTTCGACGTCCCTTCGCTAAGAGTGATGAGGGAAAGAAAAAAGCCATAAAAAAAAAAAATGTTTTTGTTGTTTTCAATTTCAAGTCCCGTAGAACATATTACGTTGAATATAGAGAGTACGGTCAGCACCACCACGTATTTCGGTTGTTAATTTTAATCAGTATTCTGCATGTCGATGTACTACGACCATGGATTTAGAAACGAAAGGACGCATTTGGTACAATCAATCACTAATAACTGTCTCACGATTCATACAATAAACGTTCATATAATGTTGTGTACAATTCCAATTCAAGCGTATTTTAAATCCATGACGGATTACATCGTGTGACATCAGCGCGAATAAACGTAAACGTCTATACTTGACTTACTTACTTGAACCTAAACTATGTTATAGTTGGTGCATTTCACGAGCGCGGCAATGATTTCAATTTAAACCTTATTTCAATGATATAAAAGTCACACGACGAGCGCTTGTGACTTGCAACGGCTATAACCGTTCGTGTTACTGTTAAGACAGCAATATGTTTTGTTTCGCTGCTTATTATTTTCAACAATATGTGTTCAGTCAGAATCTTGGTATTTATCAAATTAATGTTTGGATGTTGTATTCAGACTAAAATTTAACAACTTAACAATACAACATACAACAAAACTCATGACTGTCGCGGTCATCAAACGTGCGAGAAGGACGGTGAATTGAATATTTAGTGCGAGGTTTCTGAAACTATTCTGAGTCTCGTGTCGTCTCGTTTCATGACTGCGCATGCCACCAACGTGTTGACGTTTAGTTAAATGCGCTGTTCAATAATGTTAATTATAAATTGATCAACGCTTTACTACGTCTAAATATGAATACCCATAAGTAGGAGACAGCGCATAATATGTGCTGTCTCTGTCCCACATCTTAATGCATTGCGCGCAGCAAGTTTTTGACTGAATAAAGTTGTCAGCTTTGTTATAGTGTTTGCATCTGTGTGAGTGATCGCCAAAGACACATAAGGACCATTTAACTATTCCATTTAGCTTGTGATTCATCCAGAATTTTGTAAGAAGAAATGACACTTACAATAATATTTTAAGAATCGACAAGGGGTAGTTTCTTATTTCGCAAATAGATTCTCAGCCCTCTGTGAAAATTGATTCTCACGCACACGTATGCAAACCTTATGATGCAATATTCGAGGAATGCAGTATTTATTGTAGGTAACACTTTTGACTAACACTGGGGGCGGGTCAAGTCGACTCTCGTTAGTTCTTAGTCTGTGTTGAACTATGATAAACGCCAACGTTTGTGACGCGGTCATAAAATGTGCGAGTAGGATGGAGAATATTGAGCAGTGACTGAACTCTATACATAGTCTCGTGTCGTCTCGCTCCCTTGTTCTATGACCGCGACTACAACAAAAGTTGGCGTTAAGCAAATAAACGTTATTGTTTGTATGTCTGTCTATTATATACCTGGTATGTAGTACCGTGTATTGTGGCACGATTGTGATTGTTATGAAATCTTGTATTTTAGTAGGTTACTAGAGTGTGATAACGGTTGACTTCCTTCTCAGAATATTTATATTTATTTATAGAGAAACGCTGCCTTGCCTGAGACTGCACCCGTTATTGGGGGGCATACATATGAATCGTAGCGAGGAACACACTCGGGGAACTGACGCGTTCACGTTCAAATGAACGTTATGACATTGTAACTTTGTCCTAACGTTAGGCGGAAACGCCAGAGCTTTAATTCAGTAAACAGACAGTATCAACCTCTTGATCCTGACTCCCTGATTGGAACTTGGGTCTCTAATATCCGACATGGAGAAAGTCCGTGTCGTTACGGTCTCTATTTTAGGTTTATGCAAGAATTTAGACATATTTTAAAATGTAATTATATTCTAAAAATAATTCAACATGTTGAATTGAGGTGTTTATGGTTAAAATAATAATAAAATACCTACCTATTCCCCATTGATCCCGCGCAAACGTCAATTCAATTTTGTTAATACAACAAGTGCCTTGAACGCAGTCGCCGAGTGTGCTCCCCGCGACGTACCGACGTCGTGTAGATGATTCCTAAAGATTTAACTATTTTTACTATCGTTTCTAGTTTTGTACATAGAAACAAATATATTTCTATATGAATGAGATGATTGTTACGTGTACAGTAGGATATTTTTATATGAAACAAATCTTTGTGTAAATAACTTGTATGTTCTAAGACTGTTGTTTACTTTAGAGCTTTTAGTTCGTTCAGTTTAATTTAACTATGTAATAGGGTATTGTGATGAACACATGTATTTTCCAGTCATTTTGTTATCATGCTGACTAACTCTGAATAGTTCTGTTCCGATTTTCATTCTTGCCATGTTTTAACAAGGTTTAGTACAATTTCTGAATATATTAATTAGTACTTGAATGGTGTACTTTCTTTGTTTTAAAGTGATGCGAATGTAAGCAGTGAGTTTATATTGCCAGTTTAAAATTATCAGTACTTATTGTGTTATTTATTGGAGATATTTTGTAGAAATATATATACCCCATTTGAAATAAGATTAGACATTGAAACAAACCTTTATACAGTCCGTTCAACCGATTTTGACTTCTATACCGTAGGCATAAGGATGGCATTAAAAGCAAAAAAGGTTACACAATACCAACTGTATACTGCAGCTGCCATTTTACATGCGACCAACGCAATAGAAGTCAAAATCGGTTGAACGGACTGTAAAAAAGGTTTATTTAAACGTCTAATCTTATTTCAAATGGAGTATAGGCCTGTTTTACTTGTTCCGGATAGACACTTCCTATACGAAATTACCTACCAGATAAGTTAATAGAACTCGGGGGTGGTAAAACAAGCCATTATAGTTTAAATTTTTACTAGTCTTATCAACGAAATATAGATTTTGTTAAAATCTTTTTAGTATTATGAAAATTAAAATCTTCCATGAACGTATTTAAAGGCATTTTATCAATGTACAGTACTACGGAACTAATTTTGCGCCTCGACAATCTTCATTTTTCAGCGAATTTTTGAAGCCATCGTACAAAAAATGCCGTAGCTCTAGCTTGGTTACGTAGTACTTTATGCATTTAATCTGTTGCTTATTCCATTATATTATAAATCATGTTGATTCTTACTTATACTAATACTAATATTGTGCATTTAGTTTTTGTGATATTATCAAAACAAAAATCTCTTTTATAGTCGCTATATCAAAATGTAAGCACGGCAATGACTAGAAAATACATCATATAGATGTGTTGTTTTATAATAATAACAAATTATTTAATTTCATTACAAATATTGTTTTATTATTCTCTTCGTCATACATTATCCTTTGAATTTGTCACCATTTTATTATAATAGTGGTTTGTGCAGTTTAACATTGCTACAACAGTTAATAAGCAAGTGTAGAAAACATTTAAAAAATACGTCATTCCATCTTTACACGAAATTCTACATTTTACAAAAGTTACTCAAGTAATGGACACAAGCGACTGATGCATATTTCTTGCACTCCCAATTGTCACCCGCTAACACTACTTAATTATGCTAACTGGTAGATCGTCTCAGTCAAACTGCTCAGAGGGCCTAGACAAGTGACAATCACTTCGAAAGCGTTTCGTATTTCTACGACTTTCAACAGGATTGACATAAGCTTTTCGATAGCTTATGTCAGTCCTATAAATTTTTGCCTTTTCCGTAATCGTTATCGCTGATAGAATGTCACTTGGTCTAGGGCCTCAGAGGCTATAGACAAAATCCCTTTTCTTTTTGATGGCGTGTTTGTTACAAGAGGGCGATGCAACTTTAGAAAACATTTTCAACAAAAATATAATTTGTAGCTATCTAAGAACAGAATAACAAAATAACACATACAATAAACTTGAATATTCTGTATATATTGAAAGGAAACCAGACGGTATAATTATGTTGAGTGTCAAAATATCCATTGAATGAAGTTATTTATAACAGAAACAACAAAACAAAAGAATACTTTAAAATTCAGGGAAACTGGGCAATTTTGTATAACCAACAGACATGCGACTATGACATTAGTTCTTATACCAATAACGGCCAGTTTCCTTTCTTCGTGAAGATACCTATTAAATACTTATAATTAGTAAATCTACTAAGTAGAATCGAAAATGCCGAGGATAAGAGAACAAAGCTTCCCACAACGAGTTTGACTCATCTAGGTCTCATAATTAAGACATTGTATGTACAAGAGGTCTCTGACCTTTAAAAATATACAAACAAAGCGCAACTCACGGTTTACAATGAAACCGCTTGGTTCATAACAACTTCAGACAAATCATCGAAAATATTTCAATAATATACTTATCGCATTTTAGCCAGACCCACAACTTTATTATTATCATGCCATTCACATTTTTCCCACTGAATATCTTATGTAAAAAAAAACTGAAAATGGCTCGAATAATTTATCGGACATTAATATTATTTTGTTCATAAATTAGTGTTAAAAACGCAGATTCATAAACGAGGCACTTAATTTACAAAGTGATCACTTAAAGATAAATAAAGGCAGTACGGTATAATTTGAACCTTTTTTTACGTATGAAATTTTTAAATCTCCAGGCAAGACGGGTCTGGCTTATTTACATAAAAAATAAACACTATTGCACAATCTTCTAACAAGAACGCTGTCACTAACAATAAATTATTACTCAGCACCCAGTTTCTGAAAGGCTGAAACTTTTGTCAAATGATTTGATTGGCTGTTGTTATTTTTTAAGTCAGCCAATCACAGCAGTGAACATGTTAGTCAACCTGTCATCCAATTTATTGATCATCCTTTCAGTAATCGGATGTAAGTTTCTTTAGCTACAATCACATTAAAAAATCACAGTATAAATTGCAGTATGGCGTTAACGGCGTCGACAGACGGTTCGTTCACCAGTACTATGTCGAATTTGTTGAGATAGTTTCTCAGGTTGCCTTCAGCATTCTTTCCTAGGAAGCCTACTTTGACGACGACATCACAGTGTTCCATTCCTTCAGCCATGCCCGCGTCGCCGATATTGTCGCCCATCAGTATGACGTTGGACCGCTGCTGCACCAAGTCGTAGTACTCTGTGTGTTTGATCGCGGTTTCGTTCTTGTTGTAGGTGTGAATGACCTCGCCTTTGATGCCGACTATGTAGTCATCGTCGTCCATAGCTAGGAAGTTCGATACTACCTAGAAATTCAATATTAGTTCCGAGTTCAATATTAGTGATATGAGTTGCCGTAGTAACAATAAACCTAAAGCAATTTCGAAGGCCAACCGCTGGTCACTATGTGGAGGTACTTTAACACATAAATTTTTGCGCAACCTCCTTTATTTAATGTTAATTCAGTGTTTTTTTTCTGGTCACGTATATAAAGATAACTACACATTTTTTTCACAAAGTAATGACTAATGAAGTAGACTCGGACATAAACTATTAGTCCGTGTATAGGTCAGACAATCGGCACGTTCGCCTGTTGTAAACAAAGACAAAAAATAAAACTAAATCACCGTACCATACCATCTAGCGTACCTTGGAAAAAACATACAGTAAGTAATTGGCGTTAACCATTTCCTTGGCAACGCCCTATTAACTAAATGCTCAGACCAACAAAAAAGGAAAGACGGAGCGCGCCGTACATCAGAAGTGAAGCCACCTTTTTATCTATGAGTGTGTAAAAAGGGTTGTCATTTTTTATAGTTTTTCCCTATAATTTGGGGAATAATATTGTAAGAGTAAGATATTGTTGAGTATGGTATTATAACTCGATTGTTAAGAAGGACTTACATACCGAAACAAAAACAAAAAAAAATACATCGCTATTGCGTATAGCTACTATCCATTTACTTTTACATTCAGTATTACTTGGAAATCTAAAATATAAATACATAAAAAAGAAAACAGGAATATAATTACTCGAAATAAGAAATCATAATTTAATTTTTGGTTTAATCGAATGGGAAAATTTGAAATTACATTATGGCAAACCTTAATGTTATGTCACTGCTTTCATTCGTTCATTCGTTGAGGTTTTTTTAACCTAAAATTCATAGTTCATTAAATTAAAAAACGATGTTATTTCAAGTACGTACAAGTGAAGTGATTCCGTGAGACTTTTTATGTGATTTGCTATTGTTTTTACAAGTTTTTACTACACAGGAAGGCATAATTCTATTTTTTTTATAGATGTTAACTAGACGACGACTCGTGATGTACAGTCACGGACTTTAATTGATGAGCCACCTGGTACTGTTCGCATTTTAGCCGTGTAATGCAAATCGGGTTTATTCGGTTCCCGACACGCAAAGTCATATGTCTTCGTATTTGAAGAAGTAAATTATATTTCATATCTTTACCGGTTGGCTAACCTGAGAGCAGAACTACTACTTGACAGCAGTGACTACTCAAAGTCAACCAATTGCAGGTCTAGCAACAGTAACCTAGCAACGATAAACAATTGTTGCTAGGTAACTGCTGCATAGTAACGTTAGCGTACGGAGAAATTCTCTGACATCGATATTTCAACTGTCACTGTCTTCAAAGTTTTCAGAATTATTGAGTTAATGAGCTATGATTCAAAGGAGGTCAGTATCAAATAGATTGGATAAACTTTAAAATCAACATTGTATTTATTTTTATCATTGAGAACTTATTAGTCAACCTCTATGGATAAGACTATTTCCGATTAAAAGTAATTTATTTGTCATCTTGATATTTCAACTGTCACTGTCTTCAGTTATGTTTTCATAATTATAGAGTTAATGAGCTATGATTCAAAGGAGGTCGGTATCAAATAGATTGGATAAACTTAATGCAACATTGTATTTATTTTTATCATTGAGAACTTATTAGTCAACCTCTATGGATATTTCCGATTAAAAGTAATTTATTTGTCATCTTGTTTACGAGCTTGCGATTTGAGTTCGTGTTTAATCGTGTAATCTCGTGAATGTATGAAACTGCAAAATTGAAAAGTTTGAAGGTGGCTCATCAATTAAAGTCCGTGACTGTACTAGGAGCGATGAGCATGGTTTTAGTGTGAGCATGGTTTTAGTGTGAGCATGGTTTTAGTGTAGGTGTGTGCGTGAGCCTGTGTGTTTACTTGCAGGAGCATGGTTTTGTGGCTTCACTTTGATGTACGGCGTGATCCGTCTTCCTTTTTTGATGGTCTGAGACTAAATGTTGTAAAATAGAAGAAGATAGCTTTGTTCTTCTATTAATTATCACAGATTTGCTTTCAAAACGCTCACAGCCGCTCACCATGATTTTGTAGAAAACCATAATATGGTTATTATATACACCCCTTTGCAAAAAAAACGGGCGGTTTTGATTTTTCTACATTATTGGTTATCATTTAGTTGTAAAGAGGTTTTAATAGCCAAACTAGGTTACTGGCACTTTAATAAAGAGTCTGGGTATGAAATAAAAGTTAATTTCAAATTCGAAACCTTTGTTTAAAACAATAATAATCCCTTTTTCAGCTTGTGACTTTTACTAACTTTTTGCGGGTTTGCGGTTAAAAGGTTATCCTGGCAACTAAAACTAACTTCCCGTTATTTTTAGTAGAATAATTTATGTTTGTCGCATAATCCAGCCTTATTGTGGCTTAAAACAGATTTTTGTGTCAATTGTAATGGCAGAAAAAGTAATAAGAGCTAGTAAAATTATAGCACTGCTGGAAGAGGGGTGTAGCCAAATAACGATGTTCTTATTGATAATAAGAAATTACTAGTCATTTATGGTAATGACATAGTAAAAATATTAATATTATCCATAGAAAAGCCAATTACTGTTAAGGTGCCCGTTTTTTTTGCAAAGGGGTGTACTTTGCAGCCCTCAATTTAATAAAGTTAGTTAATAAGAAAGTTACACAGGCTGTTCATAGATCCAAAGTTCTTTTCATATGCCATACCCAGAACACCTATTTATAATACACTAATAGTTAAGTACCTTGACATGTGGAAGCAAGAAGTTGGCAGCCTTCATAGCAGCCAGCACAGATTCCCCGAGACCTGCTGAGAACACCAGCACCGGCACTTGTTGGGCATTGCTCCACTCTATCATGTCTTCCACTCCTTTTCTGTAAATATTTTTCAGTTTTTTATTATGACTGAGACAACAAGATTTTTTTTTCATACATTGCTTATACCGAGTAGGCAATGTAGGTTTTACATTTTTTGATTTAACTTAATTTAATGGGATGCTGCGAGATGCATTGCAAAAATTTTATTTTTGCAAACAAACATCCATTAATTTACTAAAAAATAATGCTCTTCCATTAAACGACGACACACCACACGAGACTGTTCACCCACACCAGAACACAAGCTTCTTTGAGTAAATAAATAAGTTAGTATTATTAGTATAATTTCCTTAATTAATTACATTTTTAACATTAGAATAAAAAAAATATAAAAACATTAAAAAAATATAATAGTAGCCCACCAGTTTCGGGAACAGGGTCCAAGCTACCGGCGGTCAGAGCTCCAGAGAGAGGAACCTCCTAACAGTTCCTGTCATGCGGGACCGTTATGTCAATGATCATTGCGCGTCGCTCTATTCGATCCACCATCACTATATCAGGCTTATTGGCAACAATAGTCCTGTCAGTGATGATGGATCAATCCCAGTACAATGTGATACTTGCATTTTCGAGAACTGGGTCGGGCACATACCTGTAGTACTATTATTATTAGTAGTATTTTTACTTGTTAGACTGTTTCAATACTTACTTTGCATATTGTTCAGAAATGCACGACAAAACACTGCCAGGGCCATGTTGAATACATAATGAGGACTTATTTGCAGTGCATAGATGTACCTCAACCAAACAGGCACTGTTTTACATCTATTACTTATTTAAATAAATATTTTATTATACCTGAAACACTCCACCATTCTGTGAGCTGAATCCATTAATTCATTTCTTGGGAACTTTACACCTCTGAAAACATAAAAAAAAGAAGAAAAATGAAAATGAATCTGCATTTAAAACAGATAAGCAAATTCATAGTTTATTGCCAGCAGGTGTTACTATAGTGTTACCAAACATTGATTATACAATGTTTAATTCCCAAGGAAAAATACACTAAAGAAAACTTTATCAATTAAAAACAGTCACTATCAGATTAAAAATCGTTAACATTGCAGAGCCATTTGCTTCTGCATCTTCAGATTTGGTGCCCTCAACAACATTTCTACTCTATCGTCACCCACCCACAACAAAATCAGCTGAATGGGTAGACAATAAATTAAACTATAACTTATGTTATGATAACAGTTCCAGGAAGAGCAGTGGTGGCCCAGTGGTAACGGCCACGACTTACGAGTTGTATGTCGTAGGTCGAACCCTGACAGGCGCTTTACTTTGTGTAAATTATTTCATTGCCACTGCTCTCAAAACGGTGAAGGAAAACATCGTGAGGAAACCGGCATGTCCTAGAACCAAAAATACGAAGACATGTGACATCTATCAACCCGCATTGGGCCCGCGTGGTTGATTACAGCCCACTCCCTCTCACAGAGAGGAGGCCTGTGTTCCAGCAGTGAAAATATTATAGGCTAATTATGAAGCAGTTCCAGAGATACTTACTTGAGCAATGCATGTGCAGCCACGTACCAATCAATCATATGTTGGGTTTTCTCCTCTATAGTCATCACAGGGTCACACTCGATGGGCTTGTAGATGCCTGAGAGCCGATTGTCCTCATCTTTATAGTGCTGTGGTATTGATGGACACTCGCGGAACATACCTAAAATAAAATTGAAGACATCGAATATAGTTTACCTACTATTTCTTGGAGTTTTGTCTGGTGTGCTGAAAGGTTACAGGTGATCAGTTTGTCCGTATCTTTATTCATAAATGTATGGAGCTGTTGATGGAAACAATAAAAATAAACTCCCTTGAATATAATATATCATATTATTACGACTAATAAACTTTATTATAATCATGAATAGTCGTAAAAAAATTTCATTCACATTTTATGAAACAAGTTGAGATAACAATTTATTAGCTTACCAAAACTTGTGAGCACAGTGCTTCCATTGTCCAGAGTGTGTCTTGTCAGAGTGTGATCGAAATCTGTGACAATCTGTAGCTTACTATGTCCATCGTTAATCATTTTATTTAATTTTTGTAACAACTCGGCTTCATCCCTGATATGGACATTATCTTTCTTGAGTTCGGGTACATCGTTCAAACTTGTCAGAAATTTCATAGCTACAACAAAGAAACCAATTAGTAAGAGATAGTTGCTGATTACTTAATATTATGTCAACTAGTTCTAACAACAAATTCGTGTTGAATCGTATCGTAATGCACAAAAATCATATCACCAAAGCAAACAAATTTTAAATGCTTACCTGCTATAGGAAAGATTAATGGAATCAGTCACAAAGTTTTCTAATGATATATTATTTATTATTTGGTAACGCTAAGTAATAAGTAGCGTTATTATTAGAATATTATGAGAACAAGACGACCAGCCCACTTACGACCTTGATGAAAGAAACGGCACTGACAAACTGACATCTGTCAAGGTGTAAACAGTCACCTGGCTGTCAGCTGTCATTTCTTGGCAGTCTATGGTCAGTTAAAATCGGAACTTAGGTTCCATCCACTTAGTCTGTGGTTCCATCTTTGGACTCAATACAGTGCGACATGGATCAACGTAAACGCGACACCCCACTAATCTCACGATAAAATATTTGTATGGCACTGCATGCCAAAGCCTGCCGTGCTCAAGTCACGGTCACAAGGAGTGACGGTGTCAACGAAATATGAGTGCTAATGTTATTAATAACTAGCTTCCGCCCGTGGTATGTCGATTAAAAGTAGCCTATGTCCTTTCTCAGGGTCTAAACTATCTGTGTACCAAATTTCATTTAAATCGGTTCAGTAGTTTTTTTAAATAAGATTCAAAAACCATATCCACTTACAAAAATCCTTTGCCGTGCCGCACCGGCTTCATCTCAACGGAGATTAAAAGCAAGTACGCAAGGGATATTATAGTGCGCAAACACAGGTGCACGGTGCACTCCCTCTCATACTTCTCATAGTCCGAAGGGACAGTAATTTGACCAGCAGCAGGAACAACGGCTTTACGTGCACAAGGCTGTCACACCACTAGAGATGGGCGGTGGGAAAAAACCCGAAGGGAAAAAACCCAGGTTTTAACCCATTTTGGGTAAAAACCCGGTATTTATGTGGGAAAATACCCATTGCACGGGTATTTTCATTAATTACACTAATACAATAAAGCTGACGATATTTTTTGTTTGTTCAAACGCGGTAATCTGTGGAACTACCAGCCGGATAGCAAATAATGATTCTTCATAAAAAAAAAACAGAAATTCACAATTATTTATTAGTTTCGAGCAGCCAATAGCAGATCCATTACATTTGACATATACCTAACCAAAAAATGAGCTCTATAAGTTTTTTATTTAATTCTTTATATATTACGACATAATGTACTATGTCGTATCATCTGCCTAGCCTTTTCCCAACTATGTTGGGGTCGGCTTCCAGTCTAACCGGATGCAGCTAAATACCAGTATTTTATCGATCGATAAAGTTAGTTATCAGTTTATCAGAGACAACTTGCACAGTTAGTTGGCTGCATTTAATTAATATTATGAATCATTTTTCATGCTATACTAAAGGTAGTAGAGATGGTAAGGACCATCTCTACTTATTTATTACTTTACCGTACCATCTGAAACACATGGCTATACATTTCCAGTATAAGCTGACTTCGCATTGTACGGAAATCCTGCTTGACGTGTGTACAGCAATTTTTGCTTTATCACTTCATTCACTGAGTTATAAATGTCACAGGTTCTAAGAAAAGACAAACTTACGTTAACTAGCAGTATAACTTATCTAAGTTGAAATGACGTGACCCACTACTTAATTATTCATACTTCAAATTTGCTTGTGTACGTAAAATGTGGTAGTGCAGTGCGTCATTTCAACCTAGACAAGCTCTAACTAGTAGTAATAAAGTTTAAAAACTATGTGCTATTTGATGTATGTGTATCTAAATATAACAAGCTAAATTGAAAAAACCCGAATATTTTCCCAATCGGGTATTTTCCCGGGAATTTACCCAATTTTGGGGTAAATTCCCATCTCTACACACCACCAACTTCCAAACTCCGGATTGACATTCCTAGTGGCTAATCCTAATAACACTTTGTCCGAGCCGGGAATCGAACCCAGGATCCACTGCTCAGCAGATGCGCTTGCGACCACGAGACCAGCCATGCAAGCATGCGATATACAGTTTGTTTGCCTTTATGCCATAAGCCTTTAGAGTCCATAAAGTTTATGGACTCTAAATAATTATAATAAAACAATTCGATTTAGAGACCTTGTTAGTAACAGTTGGTATTAGTAACACGGTAGTTGAGGACTAATGGCATACAAGTTACTTTTTTGCTGCTCGGAACTCGGGTACACCCCACACAATTTGGATCATCCACTGCAACGGACACACAACGCCCCAATGCATTATGATTGATGACGTCTTAACGTCTTGTGACAGGAGTGCAATAGTAAAACATTATTTTCAAAATATTCATATATGTATTTATATTTTTGTTATTTTTCCTCTTCAGTATCACAAAAGTATACAAGATTTACATTCAAATAGGTTACATTAATTATGCTTTCATAGTATTGTTTGGCTCATTTACACGAGGAGACTTTGTCGACTTACAATAAGCGTGTATTGTACATACATAGGTACCGCATACGGCAGTCAACATTTTATCTCCTTTCGCTAATCGGCTGTTTCTAAGGAACCTCTCCTCGCATTAATGAGCCGATAAGATTACCGATTAAATATAAATATATTTTTCAACTTTCACAAGCACAGCCACACAGGTGTCAGGCCACTGTGGGAATGTCTAAATTAAAGATGAAAAATTCACCACTGTAGGTAAATACAGTTTGAAAAACCAAATAAAAAAAAGATACTTTATGCACATGCCATTTGCAGAAAATATCTTGTATGGTGTTATTTTTATTTCACACTGCATGTAACAAATAATAATATTATTATTATAATAATTGTCTCGCTCGATAACATGATGTTAGATTACAATACATAGATAAGTCATATTATATTGGGGCAAGTTAGATTGTATAGTTTTATTTATTGTGTCTTTTAATAATTTAATATTATACATAAAATTAATATAATTATAAGGCTCATAAACTTACCGCGTGTGACCACCACTAGTGGTCAGAGTCCGTCTTAGGGCGCGCGCACATAAGGCGGAGCGAAGCGCAGAGCATTTTTCACTGTCAAACAAATATGTAAAAATATGTTGCATGCCTAAAAATAAAGTTGCGAACAAATAACCAGAGATGCGCGCCTCTTTCCGCTTAGACGCGCTCTCGAGCCAATGGAAGTTTATTTATTTTCAACTTTATTTCAACTAATACAGGGTGGTTATTTGATTGGCAGTGATGCATGCGCTGCGCTGTGCCTCGCCATATGTGCGCCGGCCCAATGAGTGCTCGCGAATGGTCCGTGTGCGGTTACACCATAGTTTTTTTTTAATATAGAGTTACACTATGGTTATGTGATGTGGCGTTCGTTATAACAACCCAGTATATTGCAAACGTTTAAGAACTTATCAATGAAAAAAGAACGTTCTTACAACAGTATGAAACAACAGGCTTCAAGCATAAAACATATATGCAAAAGTACTAATTCTGTAACAAAGTCGGTAGAATTAATGTAACTCAAAGTAATTAAACTAATAAAATTATATAACTTAATCAATTCATTATTTAACAAACCTCTACTAGCTATCATTGAACAGACGTTACATAATTGATTTATGATAAATATACATCGTGCCATTGACAGGGTTGTCACGCGACAGAACAATACAATTTTTATTATTTTACAGTTGTCAACATTTTTTGTAAATATTTCAGGAATGCAGTTTTATTGTAGCATAATTTTTGTTTGTAAATTTTCAAATGATGAAAAAAACAGGCAGTTATATTTACATGGATGCAAAAATAATAATCATTCATTGTACGAGTAGTACCTACTATTTTGCAAAAGGTCATTATTATGACAAGCGACCCAGAAGTTAAGTTACGCTAACAACCCTGGCATAATTACGTGGTACTCCTTGTATGTTCTGTCCAGGTAAAGAAAAAAAAACTTAAAAAAAAACTATGCAAATAGTTGTTTATTCCAATTCATTCATCAGATTATCCCAATAAAACCAACTAAGCTTGGTACCAGAAATACATAATAATATTATAATAAAACTATGAACAAACTTATATGTAATCGTAAATAAATATTTAATGATTGTGGTAAAGTTGTCTATTGCACATGTAGAATAGATCTGATAATCATAATTATGTAACTGTTTATCATCTCGTATCCGCACGAACTGTACAAAAATAAGCCATGTTAATAATATTATCCAGTCAACAAGGTGGTGGTTGGGCTAGTCAGCCCAAAATGCGCATTCAGACGCATATTACGTCAATAAATAGATAAAAATATAGTAATCGCGTTATGAACCGAATCGTCGGGCTATAAATGTGAGTAGCAATAATATACATACACAATATTGTAAAACATTTTTAAATAAAAGAGTAACGGTGGAGTTTCTTGCCCATTCTTCTCCAAACGAAAACTACCTTTTGGAAGGGGCAACTAGAATCAGTTCTATTTCTTTGTTTTTGACGTTCAAAAGTGCCTTTTATGTGCCTAATTGAAATAAATTATTTGACTTTGAATAAGAATGTGCTGCACGCGTAGCATTGCCACCGTAGAAACAGGTTTTGTCGACGGAAGAATAGACTAACTGACAGATAAACAATCACAAACTGTCATTTCGTCTATACTGCCGTCGACAAAACCCGATTCCTCGGTGGTCATGCTACGAGTGCAGCGCCTTGCGTCTTACCGATAGTTTGCTACCTTCTCCATATGTGCGGGCGACACATACTCATAAATCTTTATTTATCTCAACATCATATTACACAGACTAATAACAATGATTTATGGCCCGAGCACTCAGTTCTTAACGCGGCGACTACAATAACGTGTTGTGAATCCGATCAGTTACTTTATTGTGAAAGCTAAATATCAGTGCTTGTTACGGTAAAAAAGCAAACAAAATTTACATACAATAACATGAGCGAAAAGGGCTATTCATTAACAACTCAAAAACTAATTCACTTTATACAAATACACAAATTATTTTAATGTACAGGTAACTATTGAAATAAGACTTTATGGGAGACAATCAGTTGCAAATATAATTGTTTAAACAATTAATTGAGTTTAATTGATCCCTTGTAAAAACATGACTACCTAGTGTTAAATACCGTGTAGTGTAATTAACGCAAATGATTGTCTTCTGATTGTCAGTGATCGTTAGCCGGTTAGTAGTTCATCGTCGGTCAGTCATCGCTTATACGTCGCCCTTTTTTCGGTTTTTTCTTCTCCATAGCCTCCATTCTCATGTCTTCTAAATCTTCCATAATACCTGGATGAACAACAATAATATTATTATAACGTTTTTTTTTCAGGAAAAAAAATCAGGAAGCTCTCAGGTTGTCATGATATGGGCATGTGGTGCCGAGGAATGAGGACAATGTCGTGAGGAAAGTTATGAGTATGAATGTGGGTGCTTACAAGAGTAGGGGAAGACCAAAGAAGCGATGGATGGACTGTGTGTAAGATAATATGGCTTGAAAGGAGATGACGACTAATGCAGAAAAATAAGGAAGAAGACTTGTTGTGCCAAACGCAAATAAATTGGGACAATCGCCTATCGTTAGACAATGAAGACTTACCAATCTTTTTGCTGATGTACTCCTCACGCTGCTGCCGCGCGAAACTCGACTCCATCATCGGATCATCATCGTCGTCCATGTCCCGATATCTGAAATGTTTATTCAAACATGTTAAATAATCAGCCACATAACAGGCCTCCTCTCTGTGAGACGGAGTGTGCCGTAATCCACCACGTAAGCCCAGTGCGGGATGGTATATGTCACACGTGTTCGAATTTTTGATGCTAGGACATGCCGTTTTCCTCACAATGCCTAACGTCATGCTTTTTAGGGCAGCGGTAATGAAATAATTTACACAAAGTGAAGCGACTGTCAGAACACCATCGTCGCCTGGACTCTAGTGCCTTATGAACTTCCCAACCTGTGAAAGGTGGAATGTTATCGGAGCACGAATATACAGGTGCGTTAGGTTGTAAAAATTATAAACCTTATACAATAACTTTATTGCTCAGCAGTCGCGCATGCGCATACTAGACCGACGAGGCAGTCAAACACAAAACGTGCTCTTCCGAAGGTGACCGGAACTGCAAACCGCAAGCGGTAACGTCGCCCAATCGCAATGACAAACCGCGGCGACACGTCTGGTTTCTATGTAACTATGAAAACGACGACGTTTACGATAGGAAAAGTTTTCATAGAGTTACTTGGAAATAGTAAGAAAATCTTTTACGTCGAAAGCACTATTTAACCGACTTCCAAAAAGGAGGAGGTTCTATGTTCGAATTTATGTTTTTTTTTATACATGTACATATGTTCATCTATATAGAGGAGCTCGTGGCTACGTAATAACGGTCGATCCATCAGGTTAAGCTACGCTTGCCGGGGTTGGTCCGTGAATGGGTGACCATCTTTACATTTCGAGACTCCTCCGTGCCTCGCAAATCACGTTAAGCCGTTGGTCCCGGCTGTCATTTGTGGATCTTTGACAGTCGTTACGGGTCGTCAGAAGCCCGAAAGTCTGACAATCAGTCTTACCAAGGGGTATCGTATTACCCAATTACTGGGTTTTGGAGGTCAGATTGGCAGTCGCTCCATGTAAAATACTGGTATTCAGCTGCATCCGGTTAGACTGGAAGCCGACCCCAACATGGTTGGGAAAAGGCTAGGCAGATGGTGTATGTTCATCGATATTTTCGTCTTTTGAAAATTCTTTTTTCATTTGGTAGAGGAAGCTTGCTCGGTGGTCCCATAGTATTTGTCTCACTTGGTCTATATGGATGATGTTTTTTTTAAGTTCCTGTCACTGTTATTTGCTTATCAAGTAATGGTATCCGGTATAACTTGTGTGGGGTAGGTACCACAACTAAAAAAGTTGTGTTTTTGTTTTACCCTAAAAAATCTACATTCTTGGATAAACATACTACCTTGGCTGGAAATAATGCTTAAAAACATTTACAAAACTACTATACTCCATTTGAAATAAGATTAGACATTTGAATAAATCTTTTTTACAGTTCATTCAAACGATATTGACTTCAACTGTATTGGTGGCATTAAAAATGGCAGCTGCAGGAAACAGTTGGTATTGTTACAACTTTTTTGCTTTCAATGCCATCGTTATACCTATGGTATAGAAATCAAAATTGGTTGAATGGACTGTAAAAAGGCTTATTCAAATGTCTAATCTTATTTTAATGGAATATACGCGGTTTGTTTACCAATAAAGAAATAAATAATTATACACTTTAGTTACGCAAGCAAACGTGGTGATCAATCCTCGGCACGAGGATTGATCACCACGTTTGCTTGCGTTTTCTATATGAGAAGAGGACTTTGCCCTGCAGTTGGACAGTAACGGCTGGTATTATTACTGTGGCGGTATCTACATCGCCACATGCGAACTACGCATCAAAGACCTGACGTCACACAAAAATCCTGACGTCACATAAATCCTGCATCGCGCAATTAAAGTTTACCGTGCAGTGGACATATATACAAGAATCCAATATCAATCATTGGGCAGTTGCCCGCCAGACACAACACCCGTCGGAGGATCCTCCCTTTTCTATGGGGGATGAGTGAACTTAACACCCTGTAAACCCCTAAATTACTATTACTTACTTGGACTTGTCATAGCCGAATATCTCCTTGATGTGTTTGGAGTAGTCCATCTCATCGTCACCGTCGTCAATGAAGTCGTCGAGCTCCGAGTCGTACTCCGATTCCGAATCTAGAGCACGACCTGTTAAACAAACATTATTATAAAATAAAGAAGTGTCATTCGTCAACATAATAATACCCCGTATTCATTGAGAAACAAAACTGAGCAACATTGTTACAGCAACATGCTTTTGAGTTGCGGAAAATATGTTGCAGGCAACATGGTACGTTGCAGTGTTACTGGTTTGGTTTACAATCTCGAGCCATTTTTAGAGATTTAATTTCGGGGAAAACAATCGGGGAAAATTGGTCAAAGCTACGCAAGTAATGCAATATTTTGAATGTTGCGGATTTCTTAACTTTATTTCCAATAAATACGGAGTTTATAAAAATCGCATTAGTTACAGAGAACGCTTATTATATTAGTGGCAAAAAAGATAAGCTCTGCAATTTAATAATTATACTACAACTATATTGCAATAGGACCTGAAGACGTATTAATAATTAAATTCTTATAAATTTTTAACTTCTGTCAATGTTGGCTTAGCTACCATCTAAAAGTACAGCCAAAATCACTCTTTTATTACCCGACTGCGGCCAAGCCAAAAAAGGAGGGTTATGTGTTTGACCTATACATGTAATATGTCCGTCCCTATGTTCCCTCATAACTACTAACCGGGTGAACCGATTTTGATGAGTAATATATCGTTAGATTCATCTTTATTTCACGACTGTCACTGGGTATAAGTATTAAAATGATAAAAAATCTAAATGGCGGATTTTTGGCGCCAAAATGTATATCTGAGTGCGTTATTAATGCCGGCTTGAGTTTACGAAAAAGAGATGCAAAATTACCTTGGAGACTAACTACATTTTCGTGCTGCCACTATCAGTTCATCGCTTCGGAATATTTTCACTATAATAAGTAAAACAACACTTACGTTTCTTGTTCTTCTGATCGGGATGTCCTTTCCTCTTGACGTCGCCAGGCGGGAACTGCCGCGAACCATCCGGCTTTCTCGCACCATTCTTGCCCAAACAATTAATGTGTTTATCAAAATCAAATGTATTTGTTACCTTCGGCTTACTTGGGCCTGCTTTGTCATTAGGGGCTCCAGTTTTCCTGTCATCAGGTCTTTTAGGAGGCACTCCTTTGCTGTCAGGCATTCTTTTATCGTTCTGTTTCTGAGATCCTTCGCCCGACGCCCTCTGCTTCGCTAGTAAGGCCTTGTCCTTGTAGCCGTTCTGTTGTGGTTGCTCTCTCTGCTTTGGCACAGGTTTACCTTGGCTGCTATGGCCGTTTAAGTATTTACTATCAGACTGCTTACTTGGTAAGGATAATTTCCTTTCATTAGAATTCTTATCTATTCTGTATGTGTTTTGGGTCTTTAAATCTATGTTTTTATTAACATCTTGCTTTAAGCTCTCTTTATAATTTAATCTTGATCTATCTACAGATTTGTCAACGTTTTTGATTACCTTGTCAGAAGTCCTACTGCTACTTTCTAATTTAGATTTTGCCTTTTCTAATTTTTCTCTGTCTCTGTTTAGTCTGTCTATGTCTCGTTCGATGCGTTCTCTCTCTGCTTTCAACTTGTCAAGTCTCTCTCTGTCTGTTCTTTCCTTTTCACGTTCAGCCTTATCTTTGTCTAGTCTTAATCTATCTCTTTCTCTCTGTAGTTTTTCAATTTTCTCCCTCTCAATTCTCTCCCTGTCAGCAAGCCTGTCAGAAGGTCTGTCGGGTCTTTCAGAAGGTCTTTCTGACCTGTCAGATGATCTGTCCGGTCTGGAAGGACTGTCGTTTCTAGAGTTGGAGTTATTCAATTTGTCTGAGACTTTCGGGATGCGGCCGAAACCAATACTAGGTTCAGGCCTTCTCTCTCTTTCCACATCTCTTTGTTGTCTATCATCTCTTGGAACTGAAACACACAATATTGAGGATTATTTAAAGAATTATTTGAAGTAAGATCAAAAATGAGTTCATAGAATAATGAGTTCATGATAAAACGCGTCGAAACGCAACACTTTCGCACTACTTAAATTCGAACTTGTCCAAAGTATGGCAAGCCTAAACCAAAACTTAGATGTCTTACTTACCTTTTCTACCACCTCCTTTCTCCGCGTCCAGTCTCTCCTGCCGACGCTGTCGCCTCGCCTGTTCCTCCTCAAACTCTCGCTTCTGTTTCTTAGTCATCGGCCTCTCCGCACCTGGTTCCATCTCAGCTACAACCTCTTTCCTTTTACCGATCTCCACCGGCTCACTTTTCTTTTGCTCAGCCAGTTTCAACAACTGGTTGAAGTCCATCGGAGGCGGAGCCGGTTTACGGAACTTGGGTTTGTCAGGCTTAGTGTCTTTTTTCTCCGGCTCATATTTTGTCGGGGGGCTCGATTCTCGTTCTTAAACAAAAAATATAAACTTGTAACATGTATTAACTTGTATTGACGCGTTTATTGTGTTAATTAATTTCTAAAACTTAGACAGAAACTTGGAATATTCACTATAACAGCAAATGGCACCAAATGGCGGACCGCGCTCCGCTTCCGAACTGCCCGCGCCGACTTATTGTAAGCGGACCCTAAGTTAACAGTAAATATAACGAAATCTTTTGAGTTTTAGCTTGCGTCAACTTTACTCCAGACTTTAAAGTTTAAACAGATGGTTCAAAGTAAACAATGTAAACAATATAGTGATCCCTGCACTACAACTTTATACAATCATTACTTTCTGTTATAGGTAGTATTTGCTGCATGACACATCCATAGAACATACAGTGGGTTATTACCAAACATTAGTGTTCAAAATATGTAGAAATACACATGTAGATAAACTTAGTAAAAAAGTTCTATGAGACGAGACGAGACGAGAGCCGCACGGGTCGATCCATCAGGTTAAGCTACACTTGCCGGGGTTGGTCCGTGGATGGGTGACCATCTTTACATACCGAGACTCCTCCGTGCCTCGGAAAGCACGTTAAGCCGTTGGTCCCGGCTGTCATTTGTGGATCTTTGACAGTCGTTACTTCTGACGAAGTCTGACAACCAGTCTTACCAAGGGGTATCGTATTACCCAGTTACTGGGTTGTGAAGGTCATCTGACCTTTGCAGTCGTTCTATGTAAAATATTGGTATTCAGTTGCTTCCGGTTAGACTGGAAGCCCACACGCAACATAGTTGGGAAAAGGCTAGATTTGATTGAGTGAATACCCGCGCAAAGGGCATACAACGCCCTCTAGAGTTCAGTGTAATAATGCCTTGAAAATGTTTTTGGGGCTTCTACGTTACTGCAGTTCATCAGGAATGTTTGCCGTAGCACATACTGATGGTTTTAATACCATCCTGCGAAAAAGGATTGCGTCCATGATACGCAGAGTGCGTAAGAGCGTTAACGGCATTCTGAAGGTCATTAGTGATAAGCCGTGTTGCGCCATTATGGCGCTTTGGGTACATGTGCATGTGCATGTACCGGTGCGTCAGGTGAGTGCAGCAGGTATAGGAATAAAATGTTGTATTACATTTTTACTAGCATAGCTTATGTAGTGTGTATTACTAACATCATATCGATCAAGGTCTGAAATAAAGAATATTTATTTTTATTTTATAACTTTATACCCGACCACGGCAAAAGGAAGGGTTATAATTTTAGCAGTCTATGTATGTATGTATGTTTGTATTTACGTGTGTTCCACCGTAACCCCTTAACTACTGAACCGATTTTAATGAATGAAGTATCAATAGTTTCGTAATAATGGTCTGGGTGACATAGGCTAAAGCTAAATTCTCCCTAAATTTAGTGGACTTTACACCAGTGGCAGTGGCGGCACTACTGGTTTGCGGTCGGCGCAGCGTTAGGCGACAACGTAGCATCTGCGTTGCCATCTACGGAAGCGTTTTCTTAGAGTTAAATAGAAACTAGTTGTGTTGCTGCGGTCTGTCACAACGATGGGGCGTGCGCCATTGCCGCTTGTAGTTACCGACGCCTGGGGAAGAGCATATACATGCAGCAAAAACCCAAATTATTTGTTTTACCTCCATTTTCAGCTTTCCGTCTTCTTTTGTGAGGCACAGGATCATCTTCATGTCTCAAGGCATGTTTCACTCTCTCTCTTGTGCCATTCAAATCCTTTTTCACAGAATTGTCTAGAAAAAACAAAATAGCAATAGAACAAACAAGCAATTTATTATAAAATAAAAGGTGGGCCATTCAGTTGTGTTAAAGATTCTCTATTTTATTTATTTTATCAAACATGTACAAACCAACATAAATACTAATAGAAAGCATACGTAATACAAAATAAATTTTAGTAATTATTATCAAAGTCTAGATTATTATTTTAGGTCAGTAGGAAAAAATAAATGTAAGTACCACAATTAATTGATAGCATGAACAAAGAAAAAGGAAAAATGGTTGCAAAGTATAACACCATGAGCAGGCCAAGGGAACAGAGGACTAAGGAAACCCATTTTTTAATTTTTGGAATGTCTTAAGTTTGAAATTGAGGATGTGAGAAGGTGTCTTAGAACAAACTTTTTATCTTAAATCATTCCACATTTTTTCATTCTAAATTTTTTCTCAAGGAATAACCCTAACAAAAAAAAAAAAACAATGACATACACTGGTATAGTGAACTACAACAGATAGCAACTTAACTACAACCTTATGGATTCATGAATAAAGAGGTCAAATAACTACGAAAGGACTGTATCACCACTATATCAGGGTTATCATAGACAATAAACTTTCTTGTAGTGATAGATCAATCTCAGAACAAACAAACTAAAGTTGGCCTGACATCTCACGAAATACTTACTCAAACTCAAGACAATCATGTTATTATGAAACCCACGGGAACCACGTTTTTTTGTGAATTTGTAATATTTGTTGACCTACATAATCATACATATTACTAGAAATAGAATATTATGTACACTTACTTCCAACAGGGAATTTGGGTACATCAGGCATTTTACTGTACTTTTCCATCATTTTTTCATATATAGCGGCTGCTTCTTGGGACTCATAGCCATAGTCATCCTGATCAGGCTGATCCGGGCCCTCACGCGTGACTGCAGTGTTGTCCCGATCAATGGCATCTGCTATCACAGACTTGTTGGCTGACTTGATGACCTTTAAGGTCTTCTGTATTTTCCTCAAGGCTTTAGGATCTCTCAAGGCACTCAGCTCCTCTCGTTTCTTCTGGGCGTCCATTCTCTTTTGCTTTTCTTCTTCATCTTTCTTTGCCAAAAACTTTTGAATGTTTGCTGACAACTTATCTCTTTGTTTCTGCTCCTTTTTGGGAGGATCGAAGCGAGCCTTGTAATAAGCATTTTCCTGAAATCACATCAGAGAGTTGGTGATAAGTACTTACACACATTGACAATAACAACAAAGTAAAAGTACGTCCAGCTTCATGTTCAAGTTTGTAACGAAAGACCTTTAGTGTTAATTGTGATTATTATTGTACAGAAACACTCGCATTATCATCAAATTACTTATCTGATCAAAAAAGTATGCGCATAATTATTCGCAAAATATGTACTGAAACTCACAGATGACTTTTGTTGTTGATTTCGTTGAGCAGCTAATAACGTCTCGCGGAACTCCATGTTCTCGCAATTTAACAATTCTCCAGAGGTAAAACTTCTACGAACATAACAACATTGCAAAATTTTCACAAATTATTTTATAAAAATCGTAAAATACGTGTCATGCCCGATTTTGATACACAATCCCACCATTTTCTGGAAACGTACTGACCAGTGTTGCCACTTACCTCATACCTGCCAGGCACAGAACATTAATACTCAAGAGCTGCCGGCGACCAGAGATCAGAGACCTCTCCGATTAAATTGTTGCCAGATAAAGACCTGTGCTAAAGCCACTTAGAAAAGGGCGAAGACTACTTCGCCCTATATGTCTACTTTTTAGTAGAGTGGAAAGACATATAAAACTATTTTTTTTCGTTACCTTATAACACAGATATTATAATACTACGTCTTTTATGTAGTTATAAGTTATAACAGAAGTCATTTGTAGTAAAGAATATCCCGTAATTAATAGTATTTTAAATACGTCGTCTTTATCAGAAGAGGTCTTTATTGTCTCGTAGGCGTAGGTTTGTGGGCTAGATGTTAAATGAAACACAATAATATTCTGAATAATCACAAATCTCTGATCACATTAGTAAATAATGTAACGACGTTCCACCGAGTACGTGAAGCGCGAGCAGAGATCAAATAACTCACTGCCCTACCTGGGTAGTCACATGATCTGATCACCAATACCACAGACGCCATTGCCGGATTCGATCCATCGCCGCGATCTTCCTATATTTTGGCGGGGGGCCGCCTCCTCAGTACTAGTACATACGGCTACACATCAAGCTATACATTTCTAGTTTATGCTGATCTCGCATTTTATAGGATTTTCGTACAATGCGAGGTCAGCTTATGGAAATGTATAGCTTTATGTGCAGCCGTGTGTACCTCGCCAAGTTGATAGCTGTCATAATCGTTCAAAAATCAACTCCGTAAGTTTAACGTCGTAAAATCTTTAGACGCGCCGTCATATTCAATCCCGTTGAATCCGGCCAATCTGACTAGATCAATATTTGGTTTGAGCAATCTATCATAAGTACTAGGCCAAACTGTGGTTGCGGTTGCGCGGTATTTAGCCACTATGATTTTGTACAACACTGCAAGCGCATGCCCGTGCGTGCCCTGGCGGGCGGTTTTGGCCGCGACGCATTTTTGTACAACAGTGTGTGAATCCTCAAGACGGGTTGGCGAGGTTGCTTTTCATCCTTCCATAAATGTCTGCTGTCTGCTGTTTTGTCGTAACGGTTTTGTGGTTACGCACCGGTAGGTCTCTCTCAAGACCAAATTAGGGATTAAACTACTGCCTGAGTGACCGTCATAAGCCCTCTTATTGAATGAAATCGACTATATAATGCGACAGCGTGACAGCACTAGTAAGTTACATCACTGGCTGGGCTGTGACAGTGACAGTTCACACCATCTCTTTTTCTCTTTTCAAAACTTGACGGAAGACGAAAATATGGTTCGTGTGTATTTCTACGATTTTTATCTGAATATTTCAATAAAATCACTTACTAAATATGTTAAATTAAGTGTGGCTTTTAAGTTATAAGTGATATCAGTGTCATACAGCTCATTATTTCTAGTTCTGATGTGGAAACATTTTTGTAAATCGTATTTGTTGTTCCGCTGCAGGCCACCTCCAAGAAGAAGACCAGGAAGTTACGAGGACACGTGAGCCATGGCCACGGTCGTATCGGTAAGTTCTATTATATACTATAATTGTTAAGGCTAGTACAAACATCACAGCCAACTTGTTAAACTTAACCTATAAATTGTTTGTAACTGTTAGGCCGCCTCAACATGCATCCTATAAGTAATTCCTGGTGCTGTATACACCTAAGCGAAGTGTGTTATGTATCGACATTGATAAGTTCCTTGTCTAATAATGTTGTTCTTATGCATGGCTTTTGTTATAATATTCTGTTGGTTTACCATGACATGATGTTCTACCTGGTAAACAAAGATGAGGACTATGAGGAGTGAAACAAGACTGTATTCTACTTCTTGGAAATTTATCTGTGAGGAAAGATTAGTCCAATCCATTTACTTAAATTTAAACACAACTTGTGTACACCATGAGTCCCATTTGAACTTTTGGATATTCATGTAACAATGTTATTGTAATATTCTAGGCAAGCACCGCAAGCATCCTGGAGGTCGCGGTAACGCTGGTGGTGAGCACCATCACAGAATCAACATGGACAAGTACCACCCTGGATACTTCGGCAAAGTAAGTCAATGACCTGCCACATATTTTATGCAGTGGAGACTGTAGTTAGTTGTTTTTACCTGTAACTTTATAACTCCCCACAGCAAGTATACAAGGATCAGATGTTCTTGAACACAACAACTAGGCTCACTGTGATAATCTTTTATAGAAAAAATTATGCTAATTAGTAATAGGTTCAAGTTTAAATTAAAATAGATTCATCAAAACTTTATACATTGGTTAGGTACCTACATGAATTGTATACTGACAAAATAAAACACTTAAAGAGTTGGTCCTGTATTCTTCAAACAGGACCAACTCAAAACACTTGAAAACAATTAGCAAACAAATTTAATTGCATTAAAAGATTCAAGTATTTGGTGTTGTTTAGCTAAATATCTAGTTGAAGATCAAGCTCATCTTCTTGAGATTAATGTTTCTTTAAATAATAATGTGCCATTATGTTTCTTATAGCTCGGTATGAGGAATTACCATGAGAGGAAGAACAAGCTGTTCAACCCTGTGTTGAACCTAGACAAGCTGTGGACACTCGTGTCTGAGCAGTCGAGGCTCAAGTACGCCACGGCCACCGACGGCAAAGTGCCCGTCATCAACATTGTCAAGGCTGTAAGTATACTGACTATGATAAGCTATTGAATATTCAGGGTATTTTTTAATAGACGCAACAATTCTTGTTAGGGCTCCAGTAGATGGACCACTAACATAACGTTTTTGCTATTTGCATCATAATACGCTGCTCGAATCGTCCAATAAACGATTGGGTTGGTGTGAAGGATCATAGCTATGTAGTAAACAGAGGATGGTGAACTGTTTTGAATAAAAACAGTGCCATAAAGGTTTTGTGCCGAAATTAATATCCAACCTTCTGAGGACACTTACAAATTCAGTGATGCCTGTGAGAGCCATTCTAAAAACAGTCCGACACGCATGTTCTACTGCGAGCCAGCGTTCATCGCTCAAGCGGTGCAGCAGGCGTAGCATGAGCACCGTTTTGTCGACGGAAGAGTAAACAAAAATGACGTTTCCTGTAGACAGTACAAATAGAAAGTCAACTGCACTTTTTACGAAATTCACTCTTTTACATAATTCGACTCAGAATTCTTGGTTATATCATAGGATTTATCGTTTGTCAGTGTGATTTTGACAGTAAGGATAGAAAACTCTTCCGAAATAGTCTACATCTATAAAGACGTAGACAAAGATCGTTAGAAATGAAAGACAAAATGACAGATTGTAGAAAGATTTCTACGGTGGATGTCAAAAAGGAAGAAACGAACTGTCACTTTGTATAGAAAAAGCTATGTCTATTCTTCGTAGAGATAGAAAGCGCCATGCTACGCCTGCTGGTGGTGCGTGTGTCGATCCTTTACAATAGGGAATATGCATGTATTTTTTAAATCTTTTTATTCGATAGTTTACATCGTCAAATAATAGTAAAAAAAAAATCGACGACAGAAAAGCAAATTAAAGTTGTTAAATTTTTTTTTAAAAATATCCAACCGATCCGGGCTATTTAAACGCCCTCCATTTGGCACGCTTGGTGTGGTGACGTCACCGTCTGTGACAACAGACAAGCAACTGTCAAGTCAACGTCAAACACTCCTTTTTCTATGAGCGTTTGACATTGACTTGACACTTGTTGATTGACTTGACATTGACATTGACATTTTGATTGTTATTCCGGATTGTTACGTCACATCCGCTCTTAGCCTTTTCAAGTATTTGAATTACCCACAGTTATTTGGGACTTTTTAAAAATTAATTTCTCGCTCAAAATGAAATTTTATTCAAAAATATTTATGGAGGCATAATTCTGAAGTAACCTAGTTTATAAAAAAAAATATTTGACCCATATTTGAATCACATGCATATTCCCGATTGCGCTAATCAAACTAATTTCTATTTATTTCAGGGTTACTACAAGTTGCTAGGCAAAGGCAAGCTCCCAAAGCAGCCCGTCATAGTTAAGGCCAAATTCTTCTCCAAGACCGCCGAGAGGAAGATCAAAGCTGTGGGTGGTGCCTGCGTTTTGTCTGCGTAATTTAAGTATACATTAAAAAAGTGAAAATCATGCTTGCAGTTCTTATTTTATTTTCCTATCCCCAAATCTATCGTCTACATCTACCCTAAACTACACAAAACCCAACATCACTTCAACTGACTGTAACAATGAAAATAAAGCCACAGTTCCATTGGTGCCCACTGTCACACTACGCATGTGATAATGTAGGCGGGATCCACAACCGAGTCGTACGAGAGCCACGCTACGTACGGTTGCTTGACCGGCAAATAAACCGTGTGACTGACACTGGCATGGCCATCATCAGGAATTTTGATTATGCAAAAAATTTGTCGGTCCCTGGTTTAAAAGTTATAAGGCTTTATAGGCGGCCGATCTGGAGAGCATCTCCCAACTTGTCCCCATTAAGCTAGGGCACCTAGCGAAGATCTGTTTTCTCCCAAAATTAGTCGGAATCAGTGGCTAAGTCACAGATTTAGTCGGGACTTAGTTTAGAACATTTATTGAGTTCAATACGATATCATAGTCCAAGAGCTAGATCGCAGAGTTTACTCTTCGATCTAGCTCCACTATACCTTTATCTAGCTTAACTATACCCTAAAAATTAATGAAAAAATACACAAAATGTAAAGCTTAAACGACGACTGCGAAAATGTTTGTTTTTAAATCATACGTGAGAAGGAACTGCGTTTCTGTAGGTGGCTAGGTGGTCCCCCGACCGCACACGTTTTTATTTCGTGTAAGTTGATGTCTTCCTACCTTTAGTAGGTGTCAGTCTCTTACCGACTTATAACTGTTGATTGGCCTTTATAAGGCCGATAACAATTTGTGTCTCATTATTAGTGACAGTGGGGTATAATGGGAAACAAGTTGCACGACATTGTTTCAGAAACATGCTTGTGTGTGTTGCTGGTAACACTTCTTATAGTTTGAGTGTAACGTATCTTGGTTGATGGTTCTCAAAATGATGTTAACGGTGCTAAACCACACAGTGTTCCACATCACAGATAGGATAGTTCCACATTTAGTCTACCTGCCATGCTGGTGAGATGATTGTGTAGGCATAAACACCGGTTTTCAAGTTATCAGAATTTTTAACTTGGAAATATGGCGGTAGGTACATAACTGAGCCAGGTATATGCCACTAGACTGTTATCAAGAGGACAAGTTTAGTATTCCCGTGAACTCCATTAGGTTAACATGTAATAAAACAGCAGTCTTATAATATAGATAGCGTCACATGTAATAATACTTAAAATATGCTTGCTTAAGTAAACTTAAGGTTAAGCACGATACATAACTATCGGTCATGCGAAATACTCAATACAGTAAACTAAAATGATTAATTAATTCATACGATTCTTAAATATATTCAAATAATAAACTATATGCGGCATTTTAAATGCATTTTTATGTAAAAGCAACACAACATTGTGTAGGTACTCATTAAAATTATAATGACGAGTATGGACATACTCATAGGGTGAGTACACATAATATAATATTTCCATGTAACGTACTTTCGAGTGGTGCGGTCTCAGTGTCGCGCCAATGTGATGTCGCGGAGCCCTTGAGTGACGCGAAGTTCTGTTACAAATGCTCTAATGTGGGTTCACCTTGACAATAATGTACCTATTTATTATAAGCACTGGGTTTCGAATAATATAAAGCAAATTATACCATGAGATCAGTAAAACAATATCCTTCAGATTTTTCTTATTCAGTACTTAAATTAAAGTGATGTTTAAAAGTTAGGTACCTAGCTAATTCTATATGTGTAGTAGTTTATACTGGAGTAACTATGCTGCAATTACAAAATATAAGGCATTACATATTATGATTAAACATTGTTGGTTCATGGCCTACGAAAACTATTACTACAGCTGTATGTAGATTTAATTAAAACTGTATATTATCCTCAAAGTATCAAACTTTCTCCCTTGATTTGTTTTCATTGGAACATTTAAATCGCACACGTTTTCATTCTACATACAAATTTTAAAATGCTCATAAACCTTCTTTTCAAATAATATTGTTCAATTTCAATGAAATCAAGACAAAATTGTGCAATAGTTTTCAAGCTAATTCCATTATGTAAATGTGTAAGTATGTGAGACAACATCCATAATTTTGTATAAATGGTTTTTGTCTAGCACATACATATTTTGTTCTTGCTTTTCAAAGCTTGTTTCAAATCTACATCATATAATATAATTTACATGGCATAATGTTGGCCTTGCATTCAGTAACTAGAATTGAAACAATTTTGTGTTTAGAATCTACACTAAGATATAAAAACACTGCTATTACTCCCAATAAGTTGTGGTAACAGACATTAAACTGTAAGTTCAAGCATTACAAATTCTCATTGATTTTGATTCAGTCCTTGTTAGTTTTTGTGGTGTTAAGTATATATTGTTACTGTGTGTGTCTGCCTCATCTGTGGGACTTGTTCTGGGGGAGCTTGTGTCTGGACTACATCTGCGGGCCTTGCCTGCTTGGCCTTCTTGCGAGCAGCATCACTCTCAGCATAGTACATTCCCAGCCTAGTTTTAATAGCTGCCAAAGCTGCTCCATTAATTTCATCATGGAAAATATTTGTGTATCTCCACTGTTTCACCATAGGACCCCGCTTCCGTTCTTTCTTAATTTTCTTTTCTGGTTTTGATTCAATATGATGATGCATGAGCTCTGCTGTATGTCCATAGGGATTGTCTATTGTGATGGTGTGTTGTTGGGGCTCAGGTTTAGCCTGAAGCACAATGAATGCTGTTGTGGGCTGTGTTGGTCTTGGTGCAGCTGACTGAAGTAAGATCCCCATGCTCTGTCCTCCATTTGGAGTTTGATAAAAGTTAGTAGCGGTGCTTGTAGCCAATGTAGCCGTTTGGTATTGGTTTTGAAAGTAGTTCTCAGCTATGTTGACCAGGTGACCACTTCCTGGATATGCAATGGTCCCCAGAGAGTCTTGTGGAGTTTGTGTTGTTTGTTGCTGTGGGGGTTCCACCTGGGGCACAAGATCCATGCTTCTCTTAGATTTAGGCATAGTTGCTGATATGTTATCTGGGTCAAAAGTTTTGATGTAATCTTTCCACATTTTGGAAATATTAATTTCTAAACCAGCAATTTTATCCAACCTGATAAAATCTTTTAAACGGTGTGTGTGTACAATAGAATAAACATGATTTCTTATTTGATCTAGCACTCCAGAAGGCAAGCGGACCTCTCCAGAGCGACGATGACTATTCTTCCCACGATTGTCACTGGGGAACATGACACCATCATCCATTTTCTTACAAAGAACTCTGACTTTCCTCTCTGTTATGGCATGAATATTTTTGAAAGCTGTTTGGCACACCTGAGTCTCTCTTCCCTTCACTCTCACAAAGTATTCGAACGTGCATGTTCGGCGACTGCTTGTTTTCACTCTTTTTCTCTTAACATCCACTTGCCTCATAAGTCCAAACAAATATGCATTTTGTTCATCATGGGTTTTCATTGAATAGAAGCCTTGAAATGTTTTCAATCGTATCTCTTCTGGAACTTTTTGAAAGCATCGTCTTCGGCAGTTACAGTCTGGACCAGGCTGTTTAGGTGGCACCACTTTTCCATTTGCGTTTATGTACTCTAGTCCCGCTATTCTTAAACGCTTTTGTTTTTGTTTGTGCCATTCTGTAAATAAAAATATGCATAATGTACGAGTAATACGGACGAGTTAGTAGGACCTATAGGTATTTACCTATCGTTTAGACTAATGAAACACCTACGTACGTTAAAAATATTGCGCTAGACTAATGTGGTTCCCGCAGTGTTTATTAAGCGTTACTAACAAATAAAGTCAAAGCAAACAGTTTCAGAACAATCAACAACTACTTACACAAAAATGTAGTAAGGTAGTAAGAGTCAAAAATTGGTTGAAGTAATGAAGACCTAACAATGAGAACAATGTTTATGAAAAAGTTATGCGACGGATCATGTGCCTCTATCTTGATAATCATATAAAGTTAAAACTCACCTTCTGGATTCCTTAGACGTCTTTTGATGATTTTCCCATTTTTAGTTAGCTTTACTTTTCGTTCACTATTTGAGACATCAGCCATTTTCGTATCAAAGCATAATGTTGCTGCTGCGTTTAGTTCTTTTATCGTGTTCGTATCCAAATCATGGTCACTACCACAACTCACGAGAAAACAAAACGCATGAACAACAAAACGCATCAAATACATATGTTTTCAGTTTACATGTTGCTTCAACGAACGAATTACCAATTATTTTACATGTTGTCTGGACGGACAGGGTATGTATACCGTATACTACTTATCCTACATTCATAAACCAAACCAAATAATAACCTTTCAACTTTTCTGTCACTGGCGCTACTTTCAAACTTCTCCTTCTTCTTTTATCACACATCCATTTCAACATTCTCATCTCCACTGCATCAGCTGCATAAAATCTTCAACATTCTTCTTCATGGCCCAGCATTTCGATCCCGTAGTACTTCTATCTTTCAGCGTTCAGCGATTTAGTTTGCAAAAATAGTGCAAAGATTTTTACCTAAGGCAATTGAATTTAACCGTCAATGTCATGACATCATCCATTTATTCCGATCTGTCATGCATGTAGGGATTCAAGAAGTGCCAAAAAGTATCGATAAATATCGTATCGATATAAAAAAATATATCAATATAGATTTAAACACCGAAAGAAACCTCAAATTATATAACAAGCGCACAGACTGGTATTCATTTCGCGAATTGGTCGAAGACGGAATCAACCTCAAAATATCACTGAAAACTGAGTCGGACATCGAAGTAGCTGCGAGAAACCTTACCTCAGTAGTCCAAGAAAGTTGGAAGTCAACACCAGAAGTTAAAGAACGTTTACATCAAAATAAAGTATACTCAGAAACCATACGGTCAAACATTATGGAAAAAAGAAGACTACGGCGTATATGGCACACAAGCAGGCATCCAAATGATAAAAAAGAACTAAACAAAGCTATTAAAGAACTAAAAACCCTTATAACTGAAGCAGATGATGTCGCTCTAGACACGTACCTGGAAGGCCTCACAGCTACAAAAACGACTGACTATTCATTATGGAGAGCCTGTAAAAACTTTGATCGACCCTTGCACCACAAACCACCGCTTCGCAACCTAAACGGAACCTGGATTAGAACTGAACAAGCAAAGCTGATGCATTTGCGAACCATCTCAGCAATGTATTTAAGCCCAATAATCCTAGATCAAATGTGGATGAATCCGATTTTGACCTTATCCTCAACCAAGATCTTCAACTGGACCTTCCCTTGAAGCCAGTAACGCCTAATGAGATAATTAGGAATATAAACCTAATGGACAACAACAAGACCCCAGGTTATGATCTTATCGACAAAAAAGTCCTTCAAGAATTACCTCGCAAAGGAATTGTGTACCTCACTATACTTTTTAATGCCATTCAGCGAGTAGGCTACTTCCCAGATATATGGAAAGTATCACAAGTAATAATGATCCATAAACCTGGAAAACCAATACATGATGTCACCTCATACAGACCAATCAGTCTCTTACCGATTATGTCTAAGCTTTGCGAAAAGTCCCTACTACATAGAATGTTACTTGTCCTCAATGAGAATTCCATTGTCCCAGACCACCAATTCGGATTTCGGAAAGAACATGCTACCATAGAACAAGTCCATAGAGTGTGCAGATCGATCAGAAAAACCTTTGAGAAAAAAGAGTACTGTTCAGCTGCGTTTCTTGACATTCAACAAGCATTCGACAGAGTCTGGCACAAGGGTTTGCTATTCAAAATAAAAACCTTGTTACCACACACATTCTACGGCGTACTAAAATCCTACCTTACAAACAGAATATTTCAAGTAAGAGAAAATCAATCTACCTCAGGACTCCATGAAATATCTGCAGGAGTACCACAAGGTTCGGTTCTTGGACCTGTACTGTACACTCTGTTTACCTCCGACATACCACAGAGCTCCGAGACCACAATTGCCACCTTCGCAGATGACACTGCCTTACTTGCCTCGCACAAATGTCCAACACAAGCATCTATAATTCTGCAAAACAGTTTAAACAAAACTGAAGAATGGCTAGCCAAATGGAGAATTGCCGCCAGCGTATCTAAATCTGTGCATATCACATTCACACTCCGTAAAAAGGATTGTGACCCGGTCACCCTAAACGGCAGTCAACTCCCTCACCACGAGACTGTGAAGTATCTGGGCATGCATATTGATCGTAGGCTTACATGGAAGAAACATGTTGAAACAAAAAGAGAAGAAATTAAACTGAAACACAGAGGTCTGTTCTGGCTACTAGGAAGAAACTCAAAACTGGCTATTGACAACAAACTTCTCATATACAAAACAATACTAAAGCCAATTTGGACATATGGCATCCAACTTTGGGGATCAGCCAGTGCCTCCAATATAATGAAAGTGCAAAGGGCACAAAATTATATATTAAAACAAATATCCAATGCACCATGGTTTATCAAGACAACAGAGATCCATGAAATCCTCAATATCCAGATGGTCAACGAGGAGATAAGTACACATGGCGACAACTACAAAACGCGACTGCTAAAGCATCCGAATAAGCTAGCGGGGCAGCTTACTATCCCAGAAAGCATCCGCCGATTAAAAAAGCGGAGGGACATTTTCGATTAGAACAGTCAGTGCGAAGAATGACTACGAATAGATAGGGCAGACTCCACTGGGAGTAGCGCCCCACACGCCAACAGAATCAACACATCTGCTCATAGTCTAAAAGACTGATAGCAAGATTAAAAAAAAAAAAAAAAAAATATATATATATATAGATTTAGAAATATCGAAGAAAAAATCGATATATGGACGTATCGGTGGAATTTTCAAAAAAAGTAACTTCATTTAGTTCAAGTTTTATCTTCTATAAATATTGGGTTCGGCTTCACCTTTGAAATTGGCGCTTTTTTCTCACATACAGAACCTCATCACTTCTATGATTATTTCAATTGCTTAGTATTATATCGAATAATGACCATGATAGACAACTACCAATAGTAAAAAAAACCTTATTACTTATAGTTTTCCTAACATATAGAATACCTTAACAATAACTACTCCTCAGAAGTTATGGTAGCAGAAATGACCACAATTTTTTTTTTAACTTAGCCAAAACTATTTTTCGCATATTACGTTATCTTAGTTTAAACATTAGTGCATAAAAGTTTTAAAACATTAGTGTTCATGGTTGTTATATAATTTAAGAAAATGAATAAAAAGGTGGGGGCCTAATATTAAAATTCTTCTGTACGTGTGTTTGATAACTAACTCCTCTTAAAAGGCTGGAACGATTCGGATCAAATTTTGTGTGTATGTTTGAGGTGGATCCCTGGATGGTTTGAAAATACAATTGAACCCGGTAGGTGACGCTGTTTGGGCAGGACAACTGCTGCCGGGTCCAATAGTAATCAAGAAAAAAAAGTATACTTTTTACGGCTCTGAATTCCATCGGTATTACCTAGTTAGTGGCGACAGTGGCGTTGCTATTAGAAATATATCGTTTTTGATACATTTTCGATACTTAATATTAAATTGATACATCTATATATCGAAACAATGATAAATGATAAATGATTTATTTCTGTAAGTAGGTTTGTACAAACACTTTTACACGTCAATTACATTTTTAAAACGAGATGAGGTCGGCGTTTCCTATCTGACTACTCTGAGAAGAAAGGCCGAAACAAACTCAGAGGTCACAGTCTCTTTTAAAGTCCAGACATAATCTTGGTCAGATTATGAGAAGACCATGTAGATTGGTGTCTGAAATGGTCTTTTGAGGAAAGAACCACACAGATTGAGTGGACCTGTCCAGTCAGTGCACGCATTTGTCAGTAATCGTGCAGCTCAACTCCGAATTTAAGGAGCTCAACGATTTGACGAACAATACCAAAGAAAGGACATTTGGTTAGGCCGCATAAATTACTCAAACTGCCAGACTATGATTAATTAAAATTAAGAAAAAATAAATAATAAAAAAGAAAAGAAAGATCCACATAATCTTCACATTCACAATAATTAAAAATAATATAATACTTTACAAAGTAAAAATAAATATCGCCTAAAGATATTAATATATTGAATAAAAAATATCGATATATCGATATTTTGCTGCAAGCCTACATGCATGTCAATTGTCTGTCATTGACAGTCAGTGTCAGCCAATTATTGGTAGTTTACACGTACTTGCACTGTGTCTTGTCTTCTCACGAAGAAGAAAATAGAAACGCTTCTACAGTTTATCATTGTTTATTGTAGAAATAACCGTTGACCGCTCTTTATTTTGAGTTACTAGAACAATACCATCGTGATTTAAGTGTTAAACAACAGGTGAGTGAGTCAACAGTACAATAAAGACTAAGTACATCAAAAAAGATAGAATGTTAGATGTTTGAGTCAACACATTAGCTTCGTTTTTTGATAATTAGTGTGTCGTTTGATCATTCCATCTTTTTGTTTATTTAATGGATGTCAAACTTAGACTGTGCCATAGTTTCTGTATTACATCTTGCAGTTTCCTTTTTCTTCCACATAATATGGTTTCTACAGTGTTCATCTATCTTATAGATGCTAAGCAAAAAACATTTGTTAGTGAAATCTTCATACAGACCTAGACTTCATATCTCCGTATAATTATATGGAGCCAGTAGCTGGACATATTTGTTTGTTTGTTTTGATGGAAATCTAGCTATTTGTTCATACTAATGTTATACAGTTTGGATGAAGGCTACCTTCGTTTTTGCAGGTTTATGTCAAGTCACAAATACTTTGAAAAATTATAAGTCTTCTTTCTAAACATGAATAACTTAGTTTCATAGGTATCTTTATTTATTTACAGACCAAGATGACATTCCAATCTCCTATGCCGAGCCGGGAGTTCCTCTGGGACGTATTTAGGAGGTAAAACTTAATTAAATTCATTAGTATTAGGCACTTGTTTTGTGCACTAATTCATTTGAGTTATGACTCAGCTTGTAGTAACTAAATAATTGTTGCACCATATAAACTCAATGTTGAATGAGTCATGATTAGGGATGGCAGTCCCATTTTACGGAATCTGATACCATTATTTGAGTGGTTTTGTGTCCCATGTTAAAGCAACTCTCTAAATTATGCATTATTATGTATTCAAAGTGCAACAAACACCAATAATGCATTTTTAAGGTTCCGTACCCAAAGGGTAAAACGGGACACTATTACTAAGACTCCACTGTCCGTCCGTCTGTCACCAGGCTGTATCTTATGAACCGTTAGTTAGACAGTTGAAATTTTCACAGATGATGTATTTCTGTTGCCACCATAACAATAAATACTAAAAAACAGGATAAAATAAATATTTAAGGGCAAATAAATATTTTTATAGATAGACGGTACGGAACCCTTCGTGCGCGAGTCCGACTCGCACTTGGCCGGTTTTTTAACTTATTAATAGCTTGTGAAACCAATGGTGCCGATTCTCTTGTACAGTCACGGACTTTAATTAATGAGCCGCCTCGCACTGTTCGTATTTTAGCCGTGTAATGCAAATCGGGTTTATTCGGTTCCCGACACGCAAAGTCATGTCTTCGTATTAGAGGAAGAAAATTATATTTCATATCTTTACCGGTTGGCTAACCTGAGAGCCAGAACTACAAACTTGACAGCAGAGTGACTACCCAAAGTCAACCAATTGCAGGTCTAGCAACAGTAACCTAGCAACGATAAACAATTGTTGCTAGGTTACTGTTGCGATAGTAACGTTAGCGTACGGATAAATATTAAAAGTCATTTCGACAAGTTCGAAAGTAACGTCTCTGACATCGTTACTTCAACTGTCACTGTCTTCAGTTAAGTTTATGATTCAAAGGAGGTCGGTATCAAATAGATTTGATAAACTTAATGCAACATTGTATTTATTTTTATCATTTAGAACTTATTAGTCAACCTCTATGGATAAGACTTATTTCCGATTAAAAGTAATTTATTTGTCATCTTATTTACGAGCATGCGATTTGAGTTCGTGTTTAATCGTGTTAATCGTGTTAATCTCGTGAATGTATGAAACTGCAAAATTGAAAAGTTTGAAGGTGGCTCGTCAATTAAAGTCCGTGACTGTACACCGGACTAAACTAACTAAACTATCACTAAAATTCCTTACTTTTTACTATGAGAATCTTAGAGCTATTCTGCCAAAAAAAATCTCTAAATTTAAAAATTATTTTGACACAACTAAAATCGAATTTGACAATCGCGACTCCACGTGGTACCTACTTGTTTGCCTACCACGTGATTTTTTTTGAGCCGTAGAGGCGCGCAATGTTGCCGTCTCGACGTATTTTTCTATGGAAATTTTCACGTTTTGGAAGAAAAAAAAAAAAAATTACCAACATGTTGAGTATTACGGGTTTGCGGGTTGCAAAGGTGGTCAAAATGTTCATTATTTTTGCGATAGGACACACCATTTTCGAGATATAAGCAAAAGAAAATAAAAATAAGATACAGTACCGTTTTGCAACTGAATTCGAGGTGCTGGTTTGAATTTTAGTTCATGACATCTAATTTTATTCCACACATTTTTAATCGTGATTAAAAATAGTCAGAGTTAGTTAGAGGATTTTAGATATAGAACAAAAATTTTGGTTAAAACGTCAAATTCAGAATAGCATTTTTACTAAATTAAAACTCAGTGCCATCTTAGTGCTGTCAAACTAAATTATAGTTAAGTTGTGTCACTGGTCTATTTTCAGAATGGGAAATCGTCGTTTGACAGGAATAAACTAAATTTTAGTGATTTTTAGTTTAGTTTAGAGAATTTGTGACAAGAGAATCGGCACCATTGTCAACAGTAAAAATCTCAATGAATTTAAATTATTTATCTCTATAGTGGCAGAGATCATTGTATTGCGAAAGTACAAGGTCAGAAAAAATTACCTGCTGACAAAACTTCACTGAGATGGCTATCTAATGTAATGGTGATAGAACTAAATGTTTTTCAAAGCTCATTAATTACGCGAGGCGTTTAGGGAGGGGGTCGAACCGAATCTGACCCAAACTCACGTGGGGAGAGCGGGGTCTCGGCAAATATAAATAATAATAAATATATAAATAAGCCTTTATTTCTTCCATATCTCCTTATTATATGACAGTTTATATAATAATAATAAGAAAAATATAAATGTTAGTATTTGGTTTAGTAGTTTGCTTACATCTAGTTGTTAGTATTATTAGTTTAAAGTTTCTGGATCCTGGTTTGAGATATGGACCCCATCATGGGTGAAGGCCTCCTCTAGCATTTTCCATTTAGTACGTTCTTTTCCTATTTCCATCCATCTTTTGCCTGCTATTTGGGTGATGTCGTCGATCCATCGTTTATTATTTATCTATCGGTCTCGGCAAATATCACGTACTTATTTTTTTTCCGCAAGAAACTGTGTAAAATTGCGAGAAAACCGGGTAATTATGTGAGATTAGGGGGGGGGGAGGGGGTCGAGCCAAATCTCACGATATCTCACCAAGGCGGGAGTCAAAAATCGTCACACGTAAGGACACCCTTTTTATTTTAAGTTTCCCTGTAATTTATGAGGATTTTTTCTTGCAGAGTTGACAAGGACCGCAGTGGGTACATCTCAGCTGATGAGCTGCAACAGGCACTGTCCAATGGAACATGGAATGCATTCAATCCTGAGACAGTGCGGCTCATGATAGGTACGTTTACAGTTTAATTTCTAGATGTTTTATAATACACTGCAATGTTATATTGAACTTGACGATAAGATCCACACTTCACTATAGCCTTCTAATACTACAATTCTAGGAAAGTGCAGGTTGTACTAAGTGCCTAATTCATAAATTAAATTTCCATGTTGCCTATCGATAGGCGTATCAGGCAGCGAGTTTAATCAAAAAGGCCAGTTATTTTTATCATATTTTTTTATTAAGAATGGAAGTTTTCCTTTTGCTTTTTTAATCTGTAATTTTTCTGTACCTCTTTAGGATTTCCCATACTGTACTTTCCCAGTTAGTTTTGAATGATTTATTCTTAATATTTTTAGTTACACACACACGCGCACATAAACTCACGGGTTCTTCCCATGGGGGGTAGGCAGAAACCACTAATCATACCATGCACAGACACCCTTATCACCCATATTCTCCTCTCTCCATAATTATATATTCTTTACTGTTTAGTTGAAATCTAATAAAATGATTCATTATTTTTTCAGGCATGTTTGACAAACAGAGCAGAGGTGTAATCAATTTTGAGGATTTTGGTGCCCTGTGGAAATATGTAACTGATTGGCAAAACTGTTTCCGGTCGTTTGACAGAGATAGCTCAGGGAACATTGATAAGCTGGAGTTGAAGAATGCCCTCACAGCATTTGGGTATAGATTGTCAGATGAAGTGGTTAGCATCATGGTACAGAAGTTCGACAGATTCGGCCGCGGCACCATCTTGTTTGATGACTTTATTCAGTGTTGTGTCACTTTATATGTAAGTTGTTTTTATGTAGACGAGCCAAATTAAGATTAATATTGGTATTACTTTTTTTTTCCGTATAAACGTGGCTTATTTGGGTTTTTTGTTTTCAGACTCTGACGTCAGCATTCCGCAGTTACGACACGGACCAAGATGGCGTTATAACTATTCACTACGAACAATTCCTTAAGATGGTGTTCGGATTAAAGGTAAAAGTATAAATTATGTCTCCTTAATTGACTATCAATATTTTAAGCTGTAAAATATTAATAGTCAAATTCAATACGATGTTTGCTACAATCGAAACTTCCCATCAATCTCTGTATGTTCTGCCAATCACTCTCGTTTGTTGGGTGACTGCGAAATATACGCCTCGCGTTGTTCGTCAACACCGCGAGCATATTATGGATACTCAAATGCTCGTAGCCGAATGCTCGCAGTGCGGACGCGCCTTGTATTTGTATCAAGTGTGGACACCTGCATTATTTGGATAACGCTTATGTATTCAAATACTATACACACTATATGATAACTAATTAATGCAGGCTTCCTTACACAAAGTGAATCATTAAAATCGCGAATAATCTTTTCTCGATTTCGGTATTTTATCGATTCCAGGCGGATTTTTAGTAATTTAAGACCAAACTAGATGGCATTTTTAAACACAATCCTCCTATCTCTATCGGTTAGCGTAGCCGCTGTAGAGATTCCTGCTTAGATTCCTTCTGGGTAGATGATATGTTTGTTTTTCTGCATGGTAGACATAACCTTCATTTTAGAATTAAAAGGGCGTATCTTCTGCAGTCATCGCTTATTCACGATCACCTTTTATATATTAAAATTAAGCTTATTAATGTTTGTGAACAAAGGAGAAGTTAAACTTTTCAGATGTATTTGTGATATAAATAGGCAGAATGTGTGTTTTATAAATGTTAAGATTTAAATGTTATTTACTAGTAATATCTGATTGTATTTTGTAAAACTGTATAGGTCTGAATATTTCTAAATGTAATCTATGTTATATGTAAAGAAACGCCGCTCGTCTTCCATCTTAGCTTACTTTCGCATGATGTGAGAAAATCTAGCTCAATAATACTCAACCTGGCTCTGCCTTTGCCGCATGCGCTGCGCCTTTTTATGAGGCCATTTGTATGCAACGTTACTTTTAACTACTTGGCAAGATTCCAAAAATGTGTTTTGTGTAACTCTCAACATAGTAAAAAATATTTAAAAAATATTCCGGTTTGTTTTTATTGTTTAAAAATCGTCCCGTCGCGTTTTTTAAGTTTCGCCAACGAATTAAAAGCAATGTGGTAGAAAAGATATCCAACAAGGGGTTTATTTATAAATTTTGCTTAAAGTACCTAATAAACGCCTTTAAAGTATAATAAGTGTGTCTATTGGATACAATTGTTGACTGCTTGCAATTCGACATGCGTCATCATATCAGGCTCGGGTCAAATAGTATATTATTGCATGTCAGACAATGTAGTAACGTAATATAAAATAACTTCTCTATAACATAGGCTTGGAAACGTTGAGTATTTTTGATCGATACTAAACGCCAACGTGCGTGGTAGGCGGGGTCATAAACGTGGGAGAGAGACGACACGACGAGACTCAGCATTAGAAAACCCATTAATAAAAAATATTTGCCATCCTGCTCGCACGTTTATGACCGCGACTGCGCCACCTTGGTGGGTAGTGGTCTTATTCTAATGATGCTAGCTGTTCAAAAATGTTTATTAGGATAAGGTATTTTGTTTAGTTACTGTTTTGGAATTAAATTGCTACTAAAAATATCGTGGCTCGATGCACTAATAGGAACATTTCTCTTTCGTCCAGTGTGTGCCGTAAACATCGCAGTTGAAATGGTCCCGGGAAAATGCTTTCAGGTCAACTGATACCCACCAATTTTATAATAAAATTGTAAAAGGTAATAATTAAATAAGAAATATTATATTTTGGTGCATTGTAAATCTGTGAACAAATAATAATGTTATCGTTACTTACTCAAAATGTTTCCATGGGTATATAATTTCCTCTAGACGCCTTAAATTCGAGGTATAATGGGATACTCCCCAGCTACACCAAAGTTTTCTAGCTAATATAGCTGTGACCGCGGCTCTGCTCCTTAAAAACCTTCTCAGGTAACCAATTTAATATGCTCAAACATAAATTAAATTCAAAATTATACTATAGTATTTGGAATAACATGTTTTGTATTTAAAAATAAGACAACTTTTACATGAAAACGTTTTCAAGAGTTGCCTTGCCAAGTGTTTTCAAATTATACTTAGATCTATCTTATTTTTTGTTTTTTATTATAACTAAGTATTCGATTTTACTTATGATGAGAGAGCTCAAAAAATGTTTGTGCATTTACCTCAATTTGTGAAAGCTTTGTATATTTACCTAAAATTTCTATAAATGCATAAGAATAGTACACGGTACATATTTTAAGATTTATTCTGCTATTGGTGTACTTATTGATAAAGTAAGTATCAAGTATAAATGAATCTGCTTTGTGTAACTGCTAAGATGAAAATAAAACAAATATACAACGTTATTTTTGGTATAGTATTACGCCTAAACGTTATTGCCGAATCTTAAGATTACTTACAAGTAGATTACTATACTCAAACATAACGTTGTTCATGTATAATAATGTGTCTATGTAAAATATATTAACAAAAGATTTAAAAGTACATCCTTATAAAGTAGATATACAATGTAAGTACTAAAAAGAAAGAAAAAAGTTTTCCTATTTTGTATCAATATCAAAAATAAAGGCTTTGGAACCAGTCAATCATTTTTAAGACTACAAGAAAATCATTGATATTCTTCAGCAATAGGAAAACCGAAAAATAATATTTTGTAATTGAAGTTCATAAAATTATTTATTACTTTTTAAATGTTTAAAATCATTATTACAGCTTATATTATGAATGATCACAATGTGCAAACTATATTTTTTTCTGTTTAGGGAATACCTACAGACTTTTCAATAAATGTTTTTAAATTAAAGCGTTAATTTTAATTCAAGAAAATCTTGTTTTTAACAAATGTGTATGTTTAGAATCTCCTTTGAATAAACTATGCATGAAGTAAAATTGGGAGAGGCTTCGAAAGATGCTATTTATCATATTCTCATTATTGTTCTTGGTATTTATTATTAGAATGCCTTATCTGCTCAACTGTTGATTGGCCTTTAGAAGGCGGATACAAATTAAAATTCTTTTGTGTCTCATTAGTGACAGTTGTAGGTTTATGGTAATGATTTGATTTATCTAAATGTTTAAAAAGGTTGGTCTAATCTGTCTTCGGACTCTTTATTTTCCAAGCCCCTATGGTATATTTGAGCCAAATAAGGCCCAAGTCACAGCCCATCTGTAACCACGAAAGCACCGGCGTCACTTTGGAGCCCTCTATCTCCGTCCATCTAACTGGAATCTCGGCAATTGGAATGTTTAGTTTTTGTGCTATGTACAGAAGTTCTACGTCAAACGCCCTGGAAAAAAAAGAACAAATTGATTATTGATTCATATTGATAGGTAAAACTCACGCACAAACTAAGAGTATGATAGTAAGTACAGGATGTTGGGTTAAACGAAGAAAGAACATACTTTTAGGGAGTGAAGTACTCATGAAAATTAACAACTATTACTATGGGACCGAAATATGAAAAAAAAAAACAATTCTGCTTTTGAATTTGTCCAGTTAAGGCTTCGAAGATTCGAGTATTACATCAGTGAGTGAGGAGAATTGGTAATAATCAGCTAGTCAATCTGTAGTTAGATTGTTACATGCTCCTGGTGAGGGAACGCTTTTATGCGAACATAAATGTATGTTACAGCTGTTTTTCTTTGTAATCTTTGTACCTGCATATATTTTTAGTGTCCGGAAAATAACAAGGAAAATATAAAAAAAAAAACTAAGCTTATCACTATTTCAATGTACTGGGAATTTACACAAAGGCGAAACTAAGTTGGTTAATTCTATCAAAGATTTTTTTTTAACGCATTTAGTTATGTGTTGGAGATTCTTACCATCTGTTTACATGTAGACTTTTAAAACAAATGTCAGCTGCTCTCCTAGTGAACAACTTGAAGCCGCACTGTGTGTCCTTAATGCCTTTGACAGTGAATAGCCACACGAGGAAGTGGAAGCCATACATCAGAATATTCCTAAAAAAAGAAATATAAAAATATAATTATTTGAGTTTCAAAGCTTATTTTACAATACCACCAAGAGATTAAAAGACCATTTGATTTTTTATTTCTTTAAGGGCCGATTTAACCAAAGCCAGATAACTTTTATTCGGGGAATAAAATTGACGTCTGATAGTTTTTGTATAGAAAATCTGTCAAAAATGTTATTTTATGGATTAGACGTTTATTAGGGTTAAACATTTGGTCGAATTCGCCCTAAGTTGGATACAATTATTACTTCTAACAGGCAATTAAATCATTTTAGGTTCTGTTCTGTCTGTTTAAAGACCTTCTATATTTTACTAGCATTCTCTTTTCTCGATTGGTAAAATGTTCAAGTTTTCCTCATGGTATATATTATGTACTGTATCCATTTCATTACTCATTTATTTATTCATGTATATATACAGGGCTGCTGTCCGCAACGCAGTCCAAGCGCGTAATTATTTGCGCACGACATCCGTTTCATATCTATGGGAGTTTCACTAATACCATGCTCATAATTATAATAGAGAGGTAAGTAGAGTAGTACGTATTATGATGTCATTTCTATATCCTTCCGACTGTCGAAAAGATTTTTAAGATATATAACAATTAAAATTCTATTGTCTCGTTAATGACAGTTGAAGTAATATGTATAGTCATTAACTGCAGCATATAAATGGCGATGAGCAAATATTGTTTACAAAATAATCAGGATGTCAAATAGGAGATTTGACAATCAACATTTCAATCAACAGATTTAGACGATTGAAATTATGTTTGTGTATAGATTATATCTTTTAATTAATTAAAAGTTGTTGAAATTAGGAGTAGGCAGAAACTTAAAAAAAAAAAAAATAACTACAGAACGCCACGTGCAATGGCCACGTCGTGCAGCTGTTCATACAAGTGCGCCGCCGCGAGTAACAGACAAAATTTACATCAGTTTATACTCTCCAGTGTTTAACCTCTGGCCAAGCTGAAGCGAAGACTGTGCTAGATGCGGCACGAAATTCGGTTGCGCCGATTGTGTCAGCTATCTTGTATGGATGTCTTTAAACTGGCGCGAACACTCGCGTGATTTCCTGCGCGTAGTCTCGTCTGGCGTGGTATTCGCGTCAGTGTGGCTAGAGTGTGCCTGCGTTTCGACTAACAACTGCCTAACAAATTCCTTTTTGATAATGTCATGTCATTTACCCTGTTTCTTACAGCAGTACATCCGTCTACTTATATATTTCTTCACTGGTATTACCACACAATAACAATATTCTTGAGAATTAAAAAGCTTAAAAAACAATGTATAAATCTCTTACCTAAAAACGCTACGCGTCGCCAAAGATTCTTTTTCTAGATGCGCCCTAGATCCGATCACAATGGCTATGCAGTCGCTGATATCACGTGGCTGGGAGAATGGATCACACTTTGTAAGGCTCTTCAAAGCAACTTCTAGTTTTGTTAAGTCTTCGAATTTAGATGCCCCATCTGCATCAGCAAATAATATGCTGGCTCCTCTACAGCTCTCAATACCCTATAATATAAAGTTGATTGATTGTAATACAGGAATAAATTATTAAATCATTGTGATGAGTGTAGTAATTTACAGATATATCTGAAAATCCATACTAATATTATAAATTCGAAAGTAACTCGGTCTGTCTGTCTGTATGTTACCTTTTCACGCCTAAACCACAGAACAGATTTCGATAAAATTTGGCAAGTAGATAGATAGCATCCTGGGGAAGGACATATGCTACTTTTTATCGACATACCACGCGGGCGTAGCCGCGGGCGGAAGCTAGTTATCAATAAATTAGAGCCTAGGCAAAAGCACATGAGTGTCGTAAAATTAAGGGCCCTGATGATTATCTGCAATTTTTTTTAATGTCATTGACTGCCATCTAGCATGCTGCCCAACTGATGGTTAGTCTCCTCCTCCAGAAACAAAGCTGAAATGTATGATGTGCCTGTAATTCAACCTTTAAACTGAACATAGCAACGTTGCTTGGTAACAGAGATAGGTAAGGTGGGAGCACTTCCCCATACAAGTTCTTCTAGTACTTCTTTTTTTGTCAGTTTACACAAACTTGTTCTGATTAAATTCATACTTACTTCAAATTGTTTTGGAACAGAGTATACATATTAGTTTTTGATCAATTCAGACTTACCAGCCGCACAGCACCACCTTTCCCTCTATTCTTGATCAGTTCAAGGCACCTCACTTTCTCACTACCATACTTTATGGTGTAACCCTCGGTCACTTGCACGGTGCTGTCTCTACTGCCATCACTTACTACTATTATTTCATATGTGTACGAAGGCTGATCTTTCACTCTGCCTTCTAAAAATTCTATAGCTTCATCGAGCATAGGTGGTACTAGAAAGATAATAATAATATACAATAATTTTACAAAGACAATGGTTTATTTTTTTAGTTTGTAAAATTAGTTATTGCTGAAAAAATTGGAACAATACAGATGAAGGATAAATAACTTACATCTCTCTTCCTCATTGTAAGCAGGAACCACTACACTCAAGTGAACACTTTGTGGCTCTGTAATGTTTGGGAACATTGCTTTACTCTTTGTTTTAGAATCATTGTATGTGGTCTCTTCTTGGAAGCGTTCCACCATTGGATATGGGTTTGTTATCACGTATATTATGATGGAGATCTACAAAATACACAAGTAAAAACTCATTTAGTCAGTTGAATCTTGAAGAAGTCTTCATTCATAAACTTTAATACATTTATATGTATACATTACATTACATTACATTTATATGAATAAGTTTGCTGGAGAGAATTTTAGGTTATGAACGATTATTTGTTGATTTACAAGACTACATACTCGAATTTGTTGTTTTACTCACCGAAACAAGTAATGTTACAGCGGCCGCAGAGCCGTATAGAATAATAGTCCAAATAAATATAAATAGATCCATTATACTATTTTTAACTACTAGCTTGTTTTAATTACTATTTTTTTTATAGTTTTTTCTTACTTGTTCAAACACAATTTGCGGAAGTTCAGGATTATTTGGAGGAATTAGCTGAACTGAAAATGAAAATATGTCATTGATGATTTGTGTGTCGTTTACGTGACGTTGACACTCGACGTTTAGTTATTTTAGTAATTGTACGTTATGATAAAGTTGTTGATGAATAGATGCTCCCATAGAAAGGTACCTGAATAGATTAACTGACTTGGTTTTACATTAGATCTTACAACCTTTTTGCGGTAGAAGAACTGCGTTGCGTGCATTTTTATCCATGTTATGTTTGTGATAAAATCTCATTTCTTTTTGTACCTACCCTGATATTTGACTGGCCAGAGGCTATAGACAAAATCCCTTTTCTGTAAGCGTTAACGCCAAAGGAAAGATCAAATTGTATGGAGTTGACATTAACATTAGAGATGTCACGTGACTGCTGCTGTCAACTCCATACAATTTGATCTTTCCGTTGGCGTTAACGCTTACAGAAAAGGGATTTGTCTACAGCCTCTGGTCCACTTAATCTGTTAAATCCAAATCTTTCTATACTTACTTTAAGACAAAATCGCTTTTGAATCTTGCGGAAGTGTATATTTGTGCTCCTACGACCGCGTAGGTGTACCGACACCTAACCTACTATTACGTAGTACTCGCAACCTGAGGCCTTAGTGCGAGTTTCTTTTAACTATCTTCACTTTACGCATCGACCGCGTTCGGCGCTCCGATTGGCCCTTCACTGGCCTTCACTGGTGAAGGGCCAATCGGAGCGCCGAACGCGGTCGATGCGTAAAGTGAAGATAGTTAAAAGAAACTCGCACTAAGGCCTCTGCATACTAACGTGTAAGTATGACGGCCAAACGTCCCAAACGGCCCAAACGTTTTCAATCTGCCTAGCCTTTTCCCAACTATTGGCTATGTTGGGGTCGGCTTCTAGGCTAACAGGATGCAGCTGAATACCAGTATTTTACATGGAGCGACTGACTGTCTGACCTCCACAACCCAGTAACTGGGTAATGGGTATTATGATTCCCCTTGGTAGGACTGGTTGTCAGACTTTCGGGCTTCTGACGACTGTCAAAGATCCACGAATGACAGACGGGACCAATGGCTTAACGTGCTTTCCGAGGCACGGAGGAGTCTCGATATGTAAAGATAGTCACTCATCCACCGACCAACCCAGGCAAGCGTAGTTCCTGATGGATCGACCCGGTGCGGCAGTCGGCGAGAGGATTTCAACATATTATTGAAAAGTTCAACATAATGCTAAAACGATAGCGCGGTCCGAAGGGCCTCGCGCGTCCCTAGTATATACAGCAGCTTTCCTCAACTCGTGAAAAATATATAGCTAATAGGTAGTAGGTACTATTAATGGTCACAATAACTAACCAAACCAATTCGAGGTGGGGAGCAGAAATAATTGAGCTCGCTCCGCTCACTCATGCAGCCTACCGATAGATCAAAAGGAAATCTATTCTATCCGAAGCGGCGTGCTTAAATTGATTATTTTTTTGTAATTATTCTTTTATTTCATTGAAAAAGAATAAGTACCAAAAACAGCATACTGCAATACAATATATCATCATCAAATATACGGGAGACACTTCTTATCTGTCTGGCCCATGTGCCCCTCTCAGAAATAAATCCTGGATCCGCCCTTGTTAATTATCATGTCTTGCGCCTGCGTGTTCCGTCAACTGCACGTTTCACGTGTTTGTCCGCCATCACTTTCGATGGACGAAAGTGATGGCAAACACATAGCGGAATTGCAGGGCCGAGTCCATTTAGATTGCCATAGACACGCTATGAAGAGAACGAAGCAAAAGGAGTATGTTAGTATCGGTGGCGTTCTGTAGTTTCTGCCCATGTGCTCATGAGGCCCATTTTTATTTTCAGGTGTGTGCATCTTCAGCTCAAAGAAGCGAGTTCGATCATAGTTGCAGTTCACCGCGGATATGTTAGGTTATTGTTTGTCCATTCTTTTATGGAGTAACTTTGTGCCTAAGCAGAAAAGCTTATCAAATCAACGAATGTAGGATTCAAGAGAGAGCGAAGCGAGCTTGATAATTTTGGCATCTCGCCTGGATTGGGATTGGTTTTATAATGTATATTCATACAGAAAGTGGACTATACTGAACTGTGTTGATTTATTTATACAAAGTAGCAATAGGTATAATTTATATAAGAAGAATTAAGATAGAGTAGGATGCAAGAGCGAGCGAAGTAAGCTAGATAATGTTAGATTTTCGGAAATAGGGGTTCAGTACCTACTTTGTCGACTAATGCACAGAAGCTTTAGAACTGGGAGATTGCAGAATGCAAGAGCGAGCGAAGCGAGCTCGATATTTGGATCTCGCCTCGGATAGGTTAAGGTCTATAATACTATGTCGTAAAATCTGTATAACAAGTGTCATGTAGATCGGTTATAATACCTACATCTGAAAGCAACGCTCGCAACGCTTCGCTCCCTCACTCCCTCGGTCAACGAAGAGCCGGCAAGAAACTCCACGGTTGTATGAAAGTACAGTCACGAGCACTAATATGTATACACTTAGCAACTTTTAAAAGTGATTTTCTCCTACTGTATTGATTGTAATTTTATGATAAAACGAACATAGTATTTTTGAACCCTTATTATTATGAAATAGGTATCATCTCAAAGTTATTCCACGAGAAAAACGTTATTGAATTTTGCTGAGTGTATACATATTTTTGCTCGTGACTGTACCTACCTGTGTATCTTTATTTACACAAGAGGCGCGCGTCGGTGGTTGTCCCGCGCAGGTGCAGTGCAGCTGATTTGGATGATGCGTGATGGGCATCATATTAATAACTAAGTTTGTCACACGAATGAAGTCTCACAGGCGTGGCCGTTAGCAGTACCTTATGTATTGTGTTCTGTGGACGTGGCACTACAGTCAAGCGACGGAATGTTGCTAACTAAACAATAGTAATTAAATAACATAACATCACACCTTGCTTTCCCGAAGGGTTGGGCAGGGGTGTAATACTAACTAATATCCGAACTATAATATTGTAATTATGAATGTGAAATAAACGATTTTAATTTCATTATAATTATAAAAACACTAGCTGTGCCCCGCGGTTTCACCCGCGTAAGTCTCAATCCCGTGGGAATACCGGGAAGGAAAATATTCTATGTCCTATTCCAGGTCATAGTCTACCCACGTGCCAAATTTCATCCAAATCCGTTCAGCCGTTTTAGCGTGAAAGCGTATTATAAAAAAAAAATCAGCTGTTTCCTACATTTTGACGAGCTGTGCGAAGCAAAATGTAGGTAACAGCAGATTTTTTTTCTCAATCTCGGGTTTTGTCCCTTAGTGAAAGTTGTTCATATGATGAGTACAATGACCTCTTAAGAGATTTCGTGTATGAAAAGATAAGATACACCTTTTAAATAACACTGTGCGACCTTGGGATTGATTCCAGGACACCACGGTCAACAGTTGACTTTAGTCGGCAATGAAGCACTGAAAAAAAACTGAACTGTGTTTTCTGAAAAAACTTACTGTGTTATGCAATTTAATTTGGTTATAAGTCTTAGGTAAGTATATGGTAATAAAACACTTGTGATTTGCTTTGTTTCCAATATTTTATTAATTTGCATTAAGGTTCAATGTAAACGTGAACCTCAGTGTTAATATGAATTCTTTTACATTTTTCAAAAATATATAGAACAATAAAATAAATAATTATTCGGTAAGTAACGATACTGGCGAAAAGGCTCTTCCAATATGTTTATGAGCGGTAATCTAGTAATAATATAATAATAAATTTACTACTTAATTTTCATTCTACTGTCATACTAACATCAATCAGTATGATTTCGTAGTTGGGATGAATTTATCCCAAGAACAAATTAACATTCTAGTTGAAAAACATGTTCTCCCTTAGATTCCAAGTGCAAATGTAAGTTTGTATATACAAAATTCAGACTTCCCATGTTATTTCAAAACCATAGACTTCTTATAGGTTTCCCTGTAATCTAATAGTACATATAGAACTATTTTCTGTATTTTTTCAACATTTATGGCTGAGTAATTTCGGAGATAAGGGGCGGAATGGAAAATTTTCTTAAATAACTATAAAACTATTAATATTATAATTATAAAAAAAATATGTTTGACATCACGGTTACCCTGTTCTATTTGATTTGTCACAGTCAGAAAAACTTTTTTTTTAATATTCCTATCAGCCCCCCACAATTGACCCCCATATTCAAAATTAATTAATTTACGTTACACGTCCGTGTTTGGGCCACAGAAATACATATGTGTACCAAAAAATATAATAAAATTGGTCCATTAGATTCAAAACAAATTGGCTGTGACAGACGGACAGACACACGAGTGATCCTATAAGGAACCCTAAAAATACAATACTTTTTACAAATAACATATATCATAGGAGGTTGCTAGAAAAACCAACATAATCGAAAACTGTTGAAAACGTGCATTAGGTACAACGCGCTATGTGAACGTAGTCTTACTAGGTGACATATTTTATACAATAATATAACCTAATTGTATACATATTTTAACAAACAATAGTACTTAATTAAAAAATACAAAAAAAAGCTCTTATCATCAAAGTGCTCCTCCACCTCGCTAGCGTGGTCACAACTCAAGGCTGGCAGTATTGCCAGTTTTTAGGGCAAGGAACAAACTCTCTGGTCAGACTATGCTAACGTGTAACCATGGTGTCCGAAGCTGGAAAAACTCAAGAAGTGCCTAAGCATAGGCGCTACATGGTTAATTCTAATTTATTATTAACATTACGTCATTTGAAACCCATGGGCTGCCTGGCCATTGGAACGGTAAGGTTCAAAGGTAGAAAAAATATTACCTAACCAATAGAATTCTATAAAAAAGTGACATCTTTTAGTGGAATTCTTTTGGTTAATGTTTGCACTTCTTCGCTCCACTCCACCAGGCTCCAAAATACAGGCTTTTTAAGAGGCAGTTTAACTTTAAAGAATTCCTATAAATTCAGCAACCCAGCCCGTGCCACCATTATTCATGGTAGTTACAAACACTATCTTCACAAAGTTATCCGCACTCGTGTAGTCGGCAGGTACGTCCTCACAGAACGTTCGCACTACTACACCCTTACTGTCTACGAGCTGCACATAATTCTGATCGCAACTAACACCCAAGTCGAACGTAGGGAAATGTAGCAGTAAACGTGTTCCTAAGGGAGTCTCAAGCTCCCACTCGCAGCTCGATACCCGCCTGTAAACGTTCGGGTACAGGGGACTGGTCACTTTACCAACCACACTGTGCAGTTTTCCACCACACCCACGACCCTTATCGGATATCACGTAAACCAAATCGAACATGACACGATCACCAGCATTTTCATGATTGTGCAATAACAAATATCTACCAGTGGAGAAGACAGGGTTATTATTCTCATATTCTGTGAGAATTTTAGAAAGTCTTGGCGCACTAGCGTTATTACCGTCAAGAAATTCAAGATAACAATCTTCGTTCCAGTAACTTGGGACGGCGTTCAAGAAATACGCGGATATCGTATAGTTAACTGGAGCAGTGATCAGCGTGTAACAGTCATGGTTGGGGTTACTATCAAAGTCATTTACATAAATAGCCTGAACTCGTCCGTGAGGCTCCGTATAATTTCTACCACAAAATCCTGTGAACACTGCTTCTATTTCCATACCTTTATATACATTAGAATCGGAGTCTGCTGATGTGATTAAGTTTATGGACGTAGTTCCATAAACATAAAAGTCCGTAGGCTCCTTACGCCCGCATAGCTCAAACTGATTGGGAAAGCGCAAAGAGCTGTCGTAAAAGGAACTACGGCTAAAGAAGTCATCCATCCTTTGATTTAAGATAAAATCTTTCCCGAGCGTAGTATTTTGAACGCCAGGATTGCTGGATATCAGCAGCCTGTCTCTATTGCAACGCTTTACGCCTGTACTATCAGTGTCGGGGGGCTGTATGTCTAAATCTTTAACAGTGATACGGAGTAAAACATAAGGATACGCGCTAACATCCAAGCGGTATGCGCAATGAAGCCCCCGAGGAATGGAGCCTGTTTCATAACCGGGAGATTTCAAGCGTTGTGGCGTATAGCTCACTGAAATGACGGAAGTCCCACATATTGCCGGCTCAGCTGTTAATGTGGATACAAAGCCTTGACTTCCTATTTCACCATCCGTGGACAGCCTGACGCTCATCACATTTCCAGATGAAATTAATTGCGGTGGGAGGCTGTGGCCACAGTAGGTTCCTATTACTAAGGCATTAGGATTTAAGCCATCCATTATTTCAACTAAGTCGCAATCGCATTTACTGTACCCTATAGCAGTTTGGTTGATATTTTGGCAAGGGGCTATGTGGAACAAGGTGAATTCGATTTTTATAACAGTGTCAGGTGGTGATATTATTGACCAATGACAATCTAAGAATTCTTCGTATACAGCATGATCCATGAAAGGAGATTTCAGAGCTTGCGATGACGCGGTTGTTAAATTAATAAGTCCGCCACATTTAGCTGCTTCAGAATAGCTAAAGTAAACTTGAACTTTGAAGCCTTTAAGGTTTACACTAGCGTCTGATACAAACTGTAACAACGCTGTGGTCCCTTTGCTCCTAAGTGTTGTCGTTGAGTTGATATTACCACACATTAGCGCTAAACGCTTATCATCATCAATTTGGAGTCCATCATACACTGCGATATAATCATTATAACAATCTCTTTGGCTTTCTAAGTCAATATAAAGGAATTTAAGTACAATAATCTTGGTAGGTGGTGCTTCAATGAACCACGTGCAGTTCATATTTAGTTCGTAAAATTCAGAAAGCGATGATGTTAGTACAGCAGTCTCGTTTACTCTGCCTCCACATGAATATATAGAATAAGCAATTTTAAATCCTTTCCTTTGTATATATCTATCACTATTAAATGTTAATGATACTTTTTCAGACTGGGTTGTGACGGGAGGAATTTTGTCACCGCAGTAAACTTCGTACAGATAGTTATAATCCGACTGGCCTGATACTGTTAAATTATCAGACAAACAGTCAGGAGTAGAGCCTTCTAGTTCAAAATCAAGGAACTGGAGTACAACTTTGTTGTTTGGAGCAGATATTTCATATTGGCAACTCATACGTGGTCGGTATCTATATGGAAAACCTGGACTATATAAAAATTGTTCTTTAAGAGTTGCTTCGTAATTTCCACCGCATATAGAATCCCATTCAGCTTTGAATCCATCGAGATTTTTATCAGCATCTGTACGTAATACAACTTTCATGCGATTAAAGGTTGAATTATATATAGGTGGTGTGTTTCGTCCACATACCCTTGCTATCTCTGTGTAAACGTCGTCTTTCCAGTCATAAATTATAACAGCATCTTTAGTGCAATTTGTTGTATCCTCAATAAAAAATCGTTCTACAAATTTAAGAGTTACTCTGTAGCCTAAATCAGCCTCTATTTCCCAGGAGCATTCCTGGTTAGGTAAATAATTTTTAGGATAATTTGGCGATACAAATGTGGTTTGATATGAACTAAGATATCCGCCACATTGATCAGTAACAGCTTTAACCATAAGCTTTATATTTGTATTGTTTTTCACATTCGAATGATACTGAATGTACATGTTACTGAAATGCGTAACTAATGGGCTATCTAAAAGTGTTTCTTTGCAATAAGTACCAATTTCAGGTGTGTTTTGTCTTATGTTTGAACTTATTTTCAAATACTCGTCATCACAATTTAACGAGAAATGCCCTTCCATTTTAATTTCAACTCTATTACTCGGGCTAGGAAGAATCCAAGCACAATCTATGGTATCATTATAAAAATCAGGTAAGTTCAAAATATTTACAGGATCTTCTCCTACTTGAATAACACCACCACATGGTTGAGGTTTCAATTCTATATGGAAGTAAAACGAACTCAATCTACTTTTTATTGCAGTAACATCAATTATTGGTGATGGTATTCTGTATGATATATCATTGTTCCCACAAAAGTCCAGAGAAAACCTATTTTTAATAGATGACTTAATAACAACTCGAGGATCAAAGAATTTGCAACGTGTTCTGGTTACTGACGAATTTATCTTAGCCGTTAAAAATATGGAATTGTAAGTAAGATTTGTTGTAAGAGCATTGTAATCATTATTTGCGTTTGCTTGACTATTATAATGCCATTCACAAGTGTATGATCGGTTTAAGACTGGTGATACGAGAACCTGGTTCATATCAGATAAATCTCCGCCGCATAGTGCTTGTTCGTCAGAGCTAAATCTAGCTTTGAAGCGGTGAGAGGAAAACGTACGGTTGCGCCATACAAAAAGTGCCAATGTGTTTCCGGAAGACTCAAAAACATTTGTCCCAGGAATATAATCGTCGCCAGGAATTGTTTGTATAATAGTATGAAAGGCTAAGTCATTGTACATTCCAATTCTATGCTTTTCTGCGTCCATGTCTATAAGCTCTAAACGCACTCTTCGAGACTTATTTGGTACTTTTATTTGCCATTGGCAGTACCCTAATGTGGTTTCTTGAGGATAACTAGGAGAAGTTAAGAAACCGTCTGAAGCCGTTATTACCCCACCACAAATAGGTCGGGATGAATTAAAGCTGATTCGAAATCCTCTATTGTTCGATGTTTGATCCCATACATCCGGCTTACCGATATAAAGTTTAATACTAAACTCATTACTTGATGTTTCAATCTGATCAAGGGAGCGATCATCATCATTACATATGCTTTTTAGTACAGTGATAGTGTCATTGGTAAGCATAGTTTCTTCGATTGTTATTTTGGTTGCACAAGCTAACTCAGATTGAGGTAACTCAATATCTTCAGGCTTAATCCGAAAAACGTGTCTTGGAGGTCCTATAATGTGCCACTCACATACTGTCCCGTAAGGAAGCATTTGCATGTGCGGGTACCCAGGCGATGTCAGTTCGCCAGCATCGGTGACAATGGTTCCACCACACGTATCGATGGATACGTTGGCTTTGAATCCATTTCGCGGTTCTGCCAACTGAGTTATGTATTTAATATACATTGTATTGCCATTACTCTTAATGGTTCCAGGTTTATCATTGCCACAATATTGGCCATGTAGAGGAGAATATTTTGATGATCCAAATCTTATTTCCACGGCTTCTGTTCCGCAATCATCTACGTGATCCAAGTCAAATCTACCAATAAAATCTATTTTAATAATTTCTCCAGGTGGGCCGGTAAAGACCCACTCGCATTCTGAATACGGAACTGGCACTAATGGATAATTTGGTGAATTTATTATTTCCCAATTGTGGTCAGAAGTAAGAGATGATGTAGATCCACATTCATAATTGTTTTCTTCGTAATTAACCACAAAACTTTGATATGTGAATGATCCCTTTGTGTAACTTATAAATAAAGAATTACTAGAAGTAGTTATATCTGCTTTATTTTCGTGATCGTAACCGCAATACTTTCCGCTTGCCAAAAGGGGCGCTTCCTCAGAATCGCCATTCCGTAAAACAACGTATGTTGCGCAGTCGTCATTTTTATTTGTGATGTTAAAATTATTTAATTCTAATTTGATAGTTCTGCCGGGGCGCACTTTGACAACCCAGTTGCATTTAATTTTGTGCATATACCGATACTCCGGCTGTACATCCCACCAAGTCGGACCGACTTCACCGGACAAGCCAGTCACTAGTCCTCCGCACATAGACTTGACTCGAGCAAGAAATCCTTTCCTAGTAATGGATGAATCTGTTTTGAATTTAATTTTCATGTGAGTGGATGAATTAAATCCTATTTTGGCGGATTCTGTAGTACATATATTTTCATTGACAGGCTTCCAATTTCCAGGAGTGTCAGAGGAATAAATAGAAACCGAATCTGCAAAACAAGAGTGGGTATCTTCGATATTAAAATCTACGAAATTTAAACTTAAATGTCTTCCCATTTGTGATTTGTATACCCATTCACAATTTAAATCATCTGAATAGTCCTTTGGATAATTCGGTGACGTTAAAGTAATCGTACCGTTTTCTGGCAAAACTGTTACCGTCTCATTCGCCCCACAGTTAATTCTATCTCCAGTTTCAGGTTCAGAATTTCTAGAAGCTTTTGTCCAACTCATATGAAACATCGATCCCGTATTTGATTCATCCGTTGTAAGGGTCATGAAAATTACACTGGAAGAGCTCTGAATGATTTTTGTTTCAACCAGTACACCATTTAGTTCTTCTAAAATTGGAGCAGTTGAATCATATCCATCATACACAGTCAATCTGTTATAGTTTACGTCGCTGTGTGAATAAATTTCCAAAACATCAAGTGTAATAGTTATAGTATCTGAACCGGTAACGAGCACGCGCCAACTGTATTCGCCAGATCCTAAATAACGAGTGGGGTACAATGGTGAAGATACCTCGCCACTATCTCCCATAATATCATTTTCTCTTTGGAATCCATAATGTAAGAGAAAACCGTGACCACTAGTTTGGGAATTACTGTGGAACTTAACATATATTTGTGATGCTGTGCTATGATTGCTAGGAATTTCACTACTACAATATACACCCAATAGCCGACCTGCACCGTTATTTTCCCGAACTTCTACGTAGTCGTCGTTACAACCTTCAGAGAATTCTAAGTCAAATTGCTCGAATTGGACGTATGCTGTGTTTCCAGGCGATGATTTTAGTACCCATTCACAATCAGTGTTTACGGGATACGGGCCCGGATAGTTTGGAGACGCGATGGTTCCTTCTTCTGAAGTTAATGCACCTCCGCAGGCGTTACTAAGTGGTGAATAGTGAGCTGCGAACATTCCAGTAGTTCTGCCGGTGTAACTGCCGAACTCTATCGTCACGGCACTACCGCGGCTGACAATCATAGGTGGAACTTTGCGTCCACAATATTCCCCGATTAGCGGAGCACTATTGTCATCTCCGTCGAGAACTCGTAGGAAAGATGAGGGGCATGTTCTATTTGTGACTACATTACTGTCTTTTGGCAACGACATTAGAGTTAATGTTAAATATATTTTTTGATCGGGTGAATTCGCAACAATAGTCCAAACACAGCTTTTGTTGGTATGTTGAACAAAATTATCGCTTTGTATGACACCTTCATGTGCAGCACTTATAAGAGCACCACACGTAACAGTAAAGTTAGCTTTGAAACCTTTGGCCGTTCCATAGGCATCGGTTTTGAATTGCACAACTACGCTATTGTACTTGCTAACAAATTGTGTTCCATTTGAATTTGGACATATACGGTACGTGTAATTTGAGGAAGGTCTAAAGTTTTTGTCATAATCGTAGATTTGAATCGAATCTCCACAGACGCCTTCCTCATCATCGAGGTCAAAAACAGAATAAAGATCTAGATCCATAAAGTTAAGTTCAACACGATGATATGCGGGGACGGAAATATACCAAAAACAATCCAAATTATTGTCGTAATTCTTTGGGTAGTTCTTAGAGTATATAAGCCCAGATTTGGAATTCATAACACCTCCACATTTCGAATTGGTAGATCGAAATTGTGATGAGAAGTGAACATCCCTGAGTGTTGACCGTTTGGACAAACGGACCAACATGAAATTGCTATCAGATTGCACAGACACGAATTCTCGGTGGCAAATTTTTGTAAGAAGTGGAGCCATTGTATTTTGACCGTTGTATATTTCAATAGCATCAGTAGAACAATTAGCGGTATCTGTCATATAAACGTCTGTAAATGTGATTATGATACTCTTACCTACTTGTGTTTCTATCAGCCACTCACAATCAAGTTCCTGGTCATTGGTTTTACTTTTATCGAGAATTATGGAGCCTGTGGGCTTTTTAATATGTCCTCCACATCCATAACTGATCCATTCTAAACGGAACCCAGTGCGGGGCATATAAATACCAGAGGAAAATTTTATTTGCAATGTATTACTCTTTGTACTAATTGCACGGGGAGTTGCACTGCCACAGATTTTACTAGAATAATTTGGATCAGTTAACTCTTTTGTTTGCAAGTAATCTAGACGGCAATCGTCGTTGTTTATATTAAGCCGAGATCTCATCCAATTACGATAAAATCGGTGGGTTTTGTAAACATCAAAGTGAGTAAAGGTCACATTAATTTTATTTCCTTTGGGAACTGTGATGCCCCATACACAATTTAAGTTCAACGGGTAATTACTTGGATAACCCGGACTCTCAATTACTCCGTATCTTCCGGTTATATTGTTATTACATATTGTTTGGTAATTAAAGAGAAATCCTTTACCGCCCTGGTATATATCAGATCTAAATTTAACGTATGCATAATTAGTTGATGTTTCGATGCTAGCTAGCTCCGGTGACATGTAACAATGTTTTCCTAATATGGAGGCACTCGTATCGCGACCGTCAAATATTTCTACATAATCGTCTCTACAATTAGGAGTTCTTTCTAGATCAAGCTCTGTGAATGTAATACGGATCCGTGAGCCCTCACTGGTAACTATTCTATAGAAACATTCGGCGTTTTCGTTGTAATCATTTGGATAATTTGGCGATGATACAGAGCCAGAAGGGCTCGTCAGTGTTCCTCCGCATCCTGTTACAGTACCATCCCATTCAATTTTGAAGCCAGTCCCGGTTAAATAGAAATCAGAATGAAAATGGAGATGTATAGCATTAGATAATGATACGATTCGTTTTGATTGGAACATCCCACAATACTGGCCGATCAATGGTGAATTTTCGTTGCCACCATTTCTTATTTCCAAAAAGTCACCGAGGTTACATTTGTCTCGTATAGGTCGTTCTAGATTAAACTGTGAAATGTTGAGCATTATCTGTTGGCCAACCGGCACCGTTATGATCCATGTGCAGTCGCGATTGGGTTCGTAAGACCGAGGCCAGCCGGGAGAGTATATGAAGCCATGAGTTTTAATATACGCTCCACCGCAATGAGATTTTTCATCCAAAAATGTATACGATACAGAAAACCCAGAAGAACGAATACTGCCATCAGACTCAAAATTTAACATGAACCGGTTAGTGGATGTGGTCAAGGCGGGAGGCGCGTGAGTGCCACAGTATTTGCCCAATACATTATTTTCATTGTTATCGTCTATCTCCACCAGCTCCAGGTAATCGCTGCCACAGCTGGGCATATTCTCAATGTCAAACCTGTTCCATGTTAACTTTATGTGCATTCCTTCAGGGGCAATTAGTAACCACTTGCAGGTCTGATAGTTTTTGTATGTAGCAGTATCTCCGGACGGATGATTTATTAGTCCAGTGGTCTCTCTGTAGATACCCCCGCACTCTGTATTGATTGTAGTATAGTTAGCATAGAATCCCGTGCCCGAAATACTTAAATCTGATGTGAATCTTATGTACATATAATTAAGAGTGGATGTTTGAACGGGCGGCGTGTGCGCGGCACCTCCGCAGTATCTGCCTAGTAAAGTAGAGTTCTGGTCGTGGCCGTCCCTGAGCTCAACGCTATCGTACCTGCAGTCGTAGTACCGATTGTCTTCAATATCAAAATCTTGAAATGTTAATTCTATTGCTTTGCCCGGAACTGTTTTGATGATATAAACACACAATTTGTTCTCTGGATAACTGAACGGATAACCGGGTGATTTTATAATTCCACTATCACCTTCTATAGTTTTCTCGCATATGGCCTCGTAGGTGATTCGAAAACCATCGGCAGGCATACTTCTATCAGTTTTAAATTTAAAATATAGTTCATTCGACGATGATGTATATGATTTGGGAAAAGTAGTTCCACAAAATTTCCCGACGAGTCGTGAATCCGGAGATGGACCGTCATAAATTTTTAAATAATCGTATTGACATCTAAAAGAGCGTTCAAGCTTGAATAATTTGAAGTCTATTTTTATCTTGGTATCCAAGCTAGTTTTAATTTTATAATCGCATAATAAATTACTTAGGTAAAGCCCGTTATAAGTAGGAGAAACAAGTTCCCCCTTATCGGCAGTGTAGTAACCTCCACAGCCAGGAATGCCTTCGACAGGCGCGTAAGCAATTTGGAATCCATGTCCCGCACCGTAAGCGTCTGAATGAAAGTGTATCAACATATCGGAGCCTGCCGACTGCACGGGCGCGGGCTGTGTAGTGTTACAGTACCTATTGATAAGCGGATCCGTCATATGTTCACCGTCATAAATAGCTAAATAGTCGAAACTACAGTTTGAATGTGATTCAATATCGAGAGCAAAGAAATGTAAGTTAATTCTTTTACCGAGAGTGGTCGTTAAGCGCCAATAGCAATCACGATTAGGGGGGTAAAGGCCGGGAGAGCCTGGGGAGCTGATGTGACCGTGCGTAGTGGCGTCCACCTCACCCCCGCACACTGGATTTATACTAGTCCAGTGTAGTGCAAACCCGTCTTTAGCTACTGTTTTGTCTGAATGGAACCAGAAATATAAATTGTTATGACTTGATACAATGTTACCGCCTTTAGGATAATTATTACCACAAAATCTTCCTATAAGTTGACTAGAAGATTTTCGGCCATCGTGAATTTGTAGGAAATCGTACATACATTCAGGACTTCCTTCTAAATTAAATTTACTGAACGTAACATTAATGACTTTATCAGGAGCTGTGTGTATTACCCAAGCACATTGAGAATTATGATTATACGTCGTATTAGTCAAAGGATAAACAATGCTGCCTTCTTCGTTATCTAAAACACCACCACAAGACTTTGTCCTTACCTGACACAAGGCGCCCGAGTACTGGGCCGCGCACTCACATCGGAAGCCTCCAATTGCACTGTCGTCTGGTCTACAGATTCCTCCGTTGTGGCAAGGATTCACTCCGCAAACGGCGCTGGGCATTTCACAGTGAGCGCCGCCGTAGCCCTTGAAACAGATACAGGTGTAGCCGGTACGAAGGGAATGGCATTGTCCGTGGATGCCACATGGATTGATTTCACAACCATCAGTGTAGTTGCCCCCGCCTGTTGCAACGTAGCAGCCACTGATTCCTACACCATCGCCTTGCATGCCGTCGGGGCATATACATTGTGCTGATTGGCCAGTTGGCGATACGCTTTCTATGCACTGCGCAGATGGGTGGCATCCTCCATGACCGATGTTGCACGTACCTCTCCAAGAGCACGTAACTCCGTCACCTTGGTAGCCAGGTGGACATGAGCCACATATTCGGGAGCCGATGGTATTGTGACATGTAACTAAAGGACTGCAGCCTCCGTTGGGTATAGTTGTGCATTCGTCGATGTCGTAACAGCTGTGACCATCGCCTTCATAACCAGAAGGACACTGTCCACAGCGGAATGAGCCCGGCAGATTGATACAGTCAACCTTGGGATTCACGGAACACCGAGGACCTTGATATGATTCACATTCGTTAATATCGGTTAAGCAAGCGACACCGGTACCATTCGTTGTCCATCCCTGGTTGCATATGCATTGAACGCCCTCTCCTGAAGTTACTTGTATGCAGGTTCCATGGCCACACATTTCAAAGTTACCACCGGAACAATCCTTTTCCTTCCTAGTGCAATGTAAGCCAAACCAGCCAGATTTGCATAAACACTCATAAAATCCTGGTCTGTTGATGCACGTAGCTCCATTTTGACAGCCAAGGTCCGTTCCAGCGAAATTCCGGCATTCGTTTACATCGACGTCACAATCTCTGCCTTCCCAATTTGAAGGGCAAAGACAATGATAGCCGTTTACTAGGTTGAGGCAAGTTCCACCATGCTCGCACGGATGAGATTGACATTCGTCTTTTCCTCTATTATTCAATTGAATTTGTAGATTTAGCACTTTTCTGTGAATATTGTTAACTTTCCGCCAAAGCATGGATATATTGAAAAGGAAGTCATTCGGAAGCGTAGAATCCTTGTTCTCTAATCTCTCAAGTCTTTCTAATATACCATTTATGTTCTTGTCGGTGTTTTCATTATTCGATGGCTGGTACTGCGTTCCCTCACTCGGGCTGTCTGGTTTGAGTATGTTAATATCACCAACAAAGATGCTTGATTTCGGTCCATTGGGGCGTAGATATATATTTTTATCAAATGCTGGTTCTAGAATTAGATCACCTCCCGAAGTCTTGATTTTTGGTCGGTCCTGGTAGATTTCACAATCAAGAGGAACAAAACAAAGTACGCCTAGCAGGAAGAGACATTTTCCGAGTGTGCTGGACATGGTCCATGTGTCTAGGTAGACGGTTGTGTTCGCACTGTGTGCTGCACTGGTATTTCGAGTGCCACTATACCTTGTATTATCAAAGGGGGCGTATTTTGTACGCCCCTAGCGATGATTACTTGTTTATGATTAACCGATTCGGGCCATCTGGTGTAATCGAAGATATGTGTTTTCTAGAATATCATAAGATTATATTACTTTGTATGATTATGAATTTAAATCGATATCGGGCTGTTGTTTTTGTGGTTACGTACGATAGCTTTCACGCCGCATTTTGATTGAATACTAGTTCCTGCCCACGACTTTGTTCGTGTGGAATGTTTGTGGACATTTTTATAAACCTTTTCTGTATACCTAGTTTGTAGTTTTCGTCTAAGCAACTAAATACAGAAAGAGAGGGACTGATGACGCGGGAGCAATGTACCATGTACATGTGATCATATGTCGTTGTGAGAAGGAGCTTAACCCGAGGTCGACACCCGCAGCCTGGGGTAGCAAGTTCCCATTGCTTACGAAGTTTATCGTTTTTTAGGGTTCCGTAGTCAATAGGGAACCCTTATAGTTTCGCCATGTCCGCCTGTCTATCTGTCCGTCTGTCTGTCTGTTTGTCCGCGGCTTCGCTCAGAGAATCTTAGTACTAGAAAGCTGTAATTTGGTATGGGCTAATACTTACATATAAATCACGCCAACAAAGTGGTAAAATAAAATCACGAACAAAAAGTTTTTTAGGCTAGCTCCCTTACACCTAAAGTGGGGATGTTACTTTTTTTCTCGTCTATCCCATGGTGGGGGGTGTCGTTCGAAAGTTCGTTCAAAAATATTGTGAGTTTGTGAAAACTAAGCGAAATATTAAGCTTTAAAGTGCTAATTTTTGTTAGAGTCAAATGTCCCCCCTCCCCTGCCAGCTAAATGGTAGGTTTTGCAGTTGTGAAAAAATCACGGCAGTAGTATCTAAGTATATAAATAATTAAAAGGAAAACTACCACAGCTAAGTAGGCTCTACAAATTAACGAGTAATAACCGGCCAACTTTCATTTGCAGTTGCAAAAACATATTCTCTCCGTATATATTCCGTTATATTCCATTCATTCCGTTCTCCGTTTATATTGTTTCATTCCGTATGTTAACGTACAAGTTTTTCAACTACAATGTTTTGTTTGTTCATCCCAACTACGGAACCCTTCATTGTGCGTGGTTCAACACGCACTTGGCCGGTTTATTTTAACAGAATCATAGATGACAGAAGAGACCTAAACTTCATGTTTTTCTGTTTAACTACATTCTACGAACTATCATATAATAGAATAAGAAAATATCCAACCCTCGACCCCTCACAAAGTATTGCCATTACTTGCTAAAACAACCTGAAAACACATGTTTAAAGGTTCAGTGGTTGAGTGGATCTTGAACTAATAATCTCATCGTATTTAAATAATTTGTTTATATTGTTTATTTCCAAATAATGTTATTTGCCAATCATTTTTTTTTCTACTAAACAGATAGCTGTGCTGCTGGGGAGGTTGTTGCGCCACGTCTCCTCAGCTAAAGCACTAGGAACTGGTGACGGGTGGGCGTTTTGGCGGACTGTCTTATGTAATTTTGACGTTCGAAAAGTGCTGATTCTTAGTCTAGTTTGAATAAATGATTTTTGATTTTGCAAATGCTCGTATATTCATCATCATCTGCTGCTGCAGCTTTTTCACAAGTATGTTAGGGTTGGCTTCCAGTCTAACCGGATGCAGCTGAATATCAGTCATTTACATGAAGCGACTGTCTATCTGACGTCCACAACCCAGATACTGAATAGCACGCGACCACGCGGTGAGACTGGTTTACAGCCTCACTAGTTGTGGTTGTTCACTTGTTGGTGGCTGGTGGTTGATGGTCGTTTTATGTAAAATTAAAATAAATAAATGTATCTAATCAAAAACTCACCTTGTTTTCTATTCATCTTGTTCGTCGTTCCCCGCAATCACTCGCGACGCGTCTCCTTTGCGGATTTCGAAGAGTTCCAGGCTTTATTCTCTTATACTTGGGACTTATTCTAGTAACTGGCGACATGTTTCTTTGAAATCTGAAAACAATGAATTTTAATCATGATTTTGTGCAACTTTCGCTATGGAATTGCTCTGAAATAATGAAATGTTTCTCACCTTTTTTATTTCTAGTTCGATTTAATCTTAGCTAATTTTATTTTATTTTTATTATTTTTTGTTATAGCGGCAATAGAAATACAAAATCTGTGAAAAATTCCACTGACTACCTATTACGGTTCATGAGATACGTAAACAATTAAAGGGTCCGCTGACAGACAGCGGGGGCTTAAAAACTTCAACTGACTACCTATTACGGTTCATGGGATACAGTCCGCTGACAGACAGACGGACGGACAGCGGGGGCTTAGTAATAGGGTTCCATTTGGCAGCCTTCCGGTAAGGAAACCTAAAAGGCACGCAACACGAAGAGCAAGATTGATCAATGCTCGTTTCTTCTCGCGGCGTTTGCCCTGAAGTGGGATCCTTAACATCATAAAATTTAGCCGTATCAGCACTATTTTTTTACATCATCAAAATATGGTGACGGTGGGACTTAGAAAGCGACTAAAATCATAACCTTCCTTTTTACATCACCGTAGTCGGGTAAAAAAAAACGTTGTAACAGGTACAAAAGTTTATTACAAAAATCTCACAATCAGTCAGTTTTAGATTTAATACGAATCGAAATAAAATTAACTAATCAAGCTTTTTTACACAAAATAATATAAATGCAAATATAAATGGCAACTGCAAATAATCACAAATAATTTTCTTTTTATAAATTATTTTACATTTCTGTTTGTCACAAGCGTACGTTGTTTGGTGACGAAAAATAAACTTTTAAGAAGGAACATTGGTATTTATATTTTATACATCACATGAATATTGTGTAATGTGTCGTTATTTTTTCGTTCGGTTAACCGTTATAACTACTCTTTATTAATATAAATGCTTGCGACAGTTATGCTACGGCTACATTGTCGTGATAACGCGAATTACACTTCGCGCGCCCCAGGCTCGGTCGCAGCCCAAGATTTTGGGGGGGTCACCATTGGTGCCGAGGAAATTTTTTTGGGGAAATGGTTACCTAATTGATAAGTACTCTAATTTTTTTGTATATGCCCATCGGGGTCACTGTCAAGTACCTACAGTTTTTAGTTAGTAAAGTACGTAAATCATTCACGTTTCTTGATAGCTTGATTTTGGGGGGGGGGGGGTCATGACCCCCAGGACCACCCCCCCCCCCTCGGACCGCGCCTGGCGCGCCCTCTCTAGCACACAACTCGATGTGTCGCTGTTAATCAGAGCGCGCGAATAGTTGTTCTCTTTATCGCGACAATATAGCCGTAGGATTACACTCACGGAACGAAAAAGCTAAGCAATTTTCTAAAAATATTTTACGAGTTGCGGGCACTTGTCACCTCAAAGGGGGATGCGCTAAGGTAGCCCGCGAAATTCAAATCTTATGTTTTTTGCAATTTGCAGGTCAGCTTCAAGTTAGCGACCGTAAGAAATTTTAATATGGCTTTATAAAATTATAATCATAAGAATCAGTTTTCGCTTTTAAGTTAAAAGTATAATGTTCATTGATCATGTTGGCAGAACGAAGTCGAAAAGATACCTAATAAATCTCATAACTTAACATTTTATTTCCCCGACTGTACATTAATTTGGTGTACACTGAGTAGCATCAAATATACTACAGGGTATTTCAGAATTCGTGGAATTCTTTAAAAATCAACACGTTTATAAATCAGAGTCATACATCAATGGGTTAAAGGAATTACACGACTTTGGAACCACTTATGTTACCAAACAATAGAGCTGAGACCCTAGACAAAGTGACATTCTATCAGCGATAACGATGATGGAAAAGGCAAAAATGTATAGGACTAAGCTTAGACTTAGCTATCAAAAAGCTTATGTCAATCCTGTTCAAAGTCGTTATAGAAATACGAAACGCTTTCGAAGCGATTGTCACTTGTCTAGGTCCTCTGATTCTTTTAGTTATCAATAAACTAAAAATAGAGCACAATTATCTTTGAATAATAGAAAATGCATATAACAGTTCAGAGCTGCCAAACTAGTTTACATATTCAACTTCAGCGTGTTAGCTTTACGTCGTCGAGAGAATGCGTTCCTGACACCTGTCAGTTGGACTGTTTCTAGTAGTAATAAGGATCAAATTAGCTAAACTCATATTCGTTAGTATGAAACTGGCACGAGTCTAGAACGCATTCTCTCGACGGCCGGACTGTAATGTTACGTAATTATTGGAACGAGTTTGGAAATACTTCTAAATTAATTTGTTCATTTTCAATCCCTTTCTTGTTTTATCTTTAAGGAAAATAGGGCAGCAGCCAAAATAAAGAACACGGAAGAATCAGTGTAAATCAATTCACTTAAATCAGAGTTGTAAGTACCTACAGTTACTGGGCGTAAATATGACACATACAGATTTAAAAAAAAACTGTCCAACAGGTATGAGTGCCACAGCCGACGCTATACAAAGCCGCATTTATTCTAAAACTCAATAAGTAAATATTTATGTACGGGTACTATTATATCGTTGATAATACGGTTGCATATGCATTTTCATAAACATTGTATCGTGTTTTTATTTCAAGAAACGATGCGCGCTTTACTCGTGGTTACCAAGTGTACAAAAACGCTGCAAATGTGTATGTAAGCGCAGGAGCTGTCGGTACCGTCCGAGACATTGGCGAAGTCGGATGTGAGTGTAATATGTGCTGACGTTACTCGTCTTCACGCACAGCGTGTTTGTACACTTGGTTACCACAAGTAAAGCGCGAGTCGCTTCGTGAGATGAAAATACTGTATTTTTTTACAAAACAGTCAATAGTGGGGCAAAAAAATAGCTGCCTTACTTAGCCGCGATACCTATCTGGTGAGGTCATAGTTTCTTTGTGATATCGTCATTTTCACTGGTTACATACGGTATAAATTGTCGCAAATAAATATTTTCAGGTTAAGTTTGATTTTCACCAACTTCAACGTTTTAAGTTTTTTAACTAATTCGATCGATAACGACAAAATTTTACTAAGCACGTTAACAAAGAACATACGTATGTAGGAGCACTGTAACCTACTAATAGTAATATATATAGTTAATTTATAATATGTGTAATAATTAATAACTAATAAAAACTCGTTTACAATATTTTATTTACAACATAAGGAGAAACACATAAAATATAAGACTGAAAGAAAGAAAACAAACGTTTCTGTGTGAGTTGGTGATAGATGTGTTGTAGCGTGTCGTGTGTTGTAGCGAGCGTCAGTGCAGGGGGCCTGTCACCACCGCTTACAGCAGTATTATTTTAATACTAGCTGCCGCCAGCGGCTTCGCCCGCGTGTAGTCTTTGTAAATTATAGCCTATGTTACTCAGGGTGAATGTAGCTTTCTAATGGTGAAAGAATTTTTCAAATCGGTTCAGTAGTTTCGGAGCCTATTCAATGCAAACAAACAAACAATCAAATCTTTCCTCTTTATAATATTAGTATAGATTACTTCAGTGTAGGTAAGAGATTAAGCTCACAGTACATAGCTCCATCTCTCTCCCCCATTGAAGTAAGATTAAAATAATACTGCTGTAAGCGCTGGTGGTAGGCCCCCAGCCAGGGACACGGTTTTTTTGACAAATCTGTGGCGTCTTTAATTTAACTAGCGGAACTCCGCAGACGTCGGTTTGGATATCTAAACATGATCAATAATTGATTCAGGCGTGACTTTACGGAAATCCATTATCAAATACAATAGACGTAGATATATTTAGGAACCTATTCCGTTTAACTATTCCTAAAGAGTCATAAAAACCCTGTAAGAAATCGCCACGTGTTTCACCTGTCAACGAGGCATCCTCAGGATGACGATCGACCAGTCGCGAACCCGAACACGACGTATTGCTACACAGAGCGCTGAACGGAGAGTGGGTATATAGATGGGGGTGCCGGGCGATTTGGTTCTGCGTCATCCTGAGGATGCCTCGTTGAGAGGTGAAACACGTGTCGATTTCTTACAGGGTTTTTTATTACTCTTGAGGAATACTTAAGCGGAATAGGTTACTTATATCTACGTCTATTGTATCTAAACATATTAAAAACAACAGAAAACAGCGGGGTAATTCCCTTATTTTTAAGAACGTTCACATTTGCATCGCATTCGCAATCTGTAAAAAAAGCCATCAATTTACCAAAATTTTTGACAAGTTTGACAGACTGCGACTTGAATATGAACGATTTTTAAGTAAGAGAATTGGCCCTCATATTTTATCAACTCATAATTCAAGTAACATCACTACAAGCGGTCGTTGGCCCCAAAAAAACATCATCAATTAGTTTTCTTATCATGTTTAGATATCGATAACCATCACGCGGAGTTTCGCTAGCTACTTTAATTTGAATCTGCAGTTTAGATTTATTTATAATAAACTTCCTTTTGTTTCTACACGAGCATCTTTATGCGTTTCTCCTCAACTTATTTTGTTTAATACTATATAATACAAATAATAGAGATTTTATTCTTATAACGATTATTGAGGCACGAACAGTGAAATAGCACCAAGTAGTTATTTCACACTCTAATAACAAACATTCCAGATCAGTGTTAATTACGTCAAATAATTACAGGGGAAATTGAATTTATAGGCATCATCTTATGGGGTCATTATGAATAACTTTCACTTTGGGACTAACCCAGAAATCGCGAAAAAAATCAGCTGTTCCCTACATTTATGTTCACAAAACTCGTCAAAATGCAGGGAACAGCTGTTTTTTTTACCTATGAATTCAATTTCACCCTGTATATTGTGCACCATTTTTCCTGCATTGTTTTATTTAGGATATGGAGACTAGAAAAATGAATCAGTGTACAGGGTTTACATTTTTTAAGTATAAAAAAATGACGTATGTCTGGTGCGTCTATAAAATAATGATAATGTGAAACAACTATCGTAGTATGGTACATACAGCAATATTAAAGTAATAGTTAGTCCAAGAATTAACTACGTCTCAGGCATGTACCAACCTTGGCGTTTGTCAAATAATTTGAAGCGGCCAATGTTTGTGTTAAAGCTCGATAGTAGCAGCTAGAAAATAGAGGCGGGACTTGAGTAGACGCGAGGGAGGGTAGTGTCGATTGTGTTTTCGGTAGTTACACATCAGAGGACTTGAGGCGCGTGAGGGGCGTGAGGGGCGGGGCGGGGCGGCGGAGAATGGAGTTAGAGCTTGTCCACTCTATAATGACGCGCCCCACTACCGCATTTTACGCACACGCCGTGGCGCCGTCCTGAAAGCGCCGCCTACTGAGGCCACCACGTGAGCCTATAACTCTAGGCTCCGTCGCACGACGAGCGTGATATTTCTTCACACTTTATTCGCACGAGCATTAGACGCGTACCCCGTAAGACTAACGCCGCTTGCGTGCGGCCGTTTGCGCGCGTGCTTAGGTGAACTCTTCCGGCCGACACCAGTGACATCAGTTCAGAGCGTGGGCGGCGCGGGCGAGGGCGGCGGGGCGCGCGCGGCCGGCTCGGGCTCGGACTCGCAGGCGTCGGTGGAGGCCGGCGTGGGCGGCGGCGGGCGGTTGCAGGCGCGGTAGTGGCGGTAGGCGCGGCGCCGCGGGGCCGCGTCGTCGCTGCCCGTGGCCGGCGACGGCGGCGGGTTGGCCGTGGGCCGCGGGTAGCGCGCGCAGTTGCTGTCCAACGTGCTGCAACGATCGAACGTTATGTTTATGTACGAGTGTGATTTGTGTCGGTACATAGTCAGACATAACGTTTTGCTAAGTATATTTTTTATTTATAATGATAAAACAAATGAAAAACCCCTTTACGAGACTAAAAGACTCATATCTCAGTTTAGTGCATTTATATGACAAAAGAAAAATAAATGAAACGAAGTAGGTATACTGACTCGGTGTATGTGGTGGTGAGGGCCACGAGAGCGGTGAGGTCGCGTTTGTGCAGCGGCACGAGCGCGGGCGCCAGCGCGGGCTGCAGCGCGGGGCCCGGCGCGCGGGGCCGCGGCGCGGGGGCCCGGGCCCCGCGGCGCACGCGGCGCAGCGCGGCCCAGGCGGCCCCCAGGCCGGCCGCGGCGCCCACGACACAGCCGCACACCACGAAGGCGTTGGACCGGCGCGCGCCGGGCGCGGTGTGCTCCTTGGCGCCCGCGAAGCCGCAGGTGGCCGCGGACTCGTCGGAGCCGTCCTCGCAGTGCTGGTGACCGTCGCACAGCAGGCGCGGCGCGAGGCAGAGGCGTTCGTCGCACCTGCAGTGGACCAAATTTTGTAAAAACTATAATATAATAATAACGGTATTTACCGACGTCGAGTCCCGGCGCGTACCGGAAGGCGTCGGGCAGCGGCGCGCGCTCGCAGTAGGCGCCGGCGTCGCACGCGCCCAGCGCGGCGCCGCACGCGCCGTCTGCGCAGCGCAGGCCGGCCGCGCACGCGCCGCACGACGCCTCGTCCGCGCCGTTCTCGCAGTCCTTCTGTCCGTCACACCTGTACCGCAGTAGACATAATAAAACAGTATTTCGAACAAAGTCAAGCTACCATACAGACGGATTTCAAGATGCGACCTTAAAAATTTGTTTATTTTTGGGTGACATTTTTATAGTTTTCTGGGATGCTAATGCTGAATTTTTCATCATGGATGAAAAATATTTGGGGGTCTGATAAATGATATTATATTAACAGATATGTTATACACTCACAAAACAACAGAAAAAAGTGTTCCGTACAGCAGCGGCTGCACACATACCCACATTTCATTTATTTTACATTTCACTACAAGTAAAAATGATAGAACAGATATGGCTTGATAAAAACAATAAGAAAAAAAGAGACAGCTAGTGTTGTCAGTTGCGCGTGAATGTAAACAAACATTATTCTGGCCACCAATCACCGAATGTTGGCATCACAGACTAACAAATTTAACGAGATAGAAGGAAAAAACCGCGTGTACTAAATTTATGCACGCGGTTTGTACCTACAACGTTTGATCTCTACTGTTTCATTTGGCTCCTACAAAAAATCGGCCACCGATACTCAGCTGTGGGCTGGCAGCCTAAATGTGGTGATAAAAAATAGAAATAGCTTTACTTTAGCATTCTCCGTGATACATTATGGTAGTAAGCTATCTATATTTTCTTTTCCTGCACATGACATGTTTAATTTCTATTTAAGTATATCAATCATTTCATACGACAAAATGATTTAATAATACAAGGTTAGAAAAAAGGAAAACAGAACTGTGGGGTAACGATGACTTTACTGCCTTACGATATTCGCATCTGTACTTTTATTCTATGTCCGGAGTGAATGCGTCCTTGTCGTCCTCACGACAAACAAATGTATTTCCATTTCTTTCTTTTTTCTAACCTCCAAATATCAGAATATTAGGAAAATAATTGAAATTTAATAATAAATCGAAGTATATTGCGTACCTACATATGATACGAGATCGCTTATGTTTTTATTAACTTTGGTATCATAATTGGTATACTTTCTAAACATATGCATTGGCATTTTTTGAATTTTTTAGCTGCTTCAACTAAGCGTTTTACTCGCGCCATGCGTGTCGCAGACTAAAGCCAATATGTAACAATTGGGGTGTTTTCGAGTCTTCACGATTGCGCGCTCACAACATGTTTGTTTAATATAATATCATTGATGGTCATCGATATTTTTGCCAACTGTAAACCGATTAAAAAAATTTTTTTTTGTTCGAAAGCGTATACTTCCCAGGTGAATTTCAGAAGTCGTTGGCAAAGAACGAAAATTGAAAAGCAAAGACACCGACTTCCGAAATTATAGTTATTTTTCACTTATTTAGTGATTTTTTTGGAAGGCGGTTGTTTTTTTATTATATCTACTTAAAAATCTTAAATTAATTTTGCAGACAACATACAGCCTAAATCGTTAGGTTAAAACATGTTTGCTCAAGGGTTTAATAGTTAGTATAAATAACGAAACTGAAAGGTTTTTTTATTCATATCTGAAGAGTGTTACTTAAATAGGGAATGAACATTTTTATGGAACTTCGTAATGTTTGCTGATGGGAAATCTCATCGAGCACACACACAGCTTGTCTTTAGGTAAATAAATGTTGTATTTACATAATTAATGTTACTATTATATTATTATTAAAAAATAATGTTGATTGTTCATTTGTTTTCTAATTTCATTTTTATTTTAAGATTTAATTTAGACTTTTTGCTGTGCTCTACAAGGTGCGGAACCGTGCCTCAGCTTTAAGCTATCGTAACACATCTAGACATTATGGAATGTTAATAAAGAAATGAATAAAAAGCAGTGTGGGTACTAACTTCCAGTGGTGCGGGATGCAGCGCGGCTCGTGCGCGGCGGGGTCGCACAGGAAGCGTTGCGGCGCGCACGGCGCGGGCACGCCGCAGCGCAGCGCGCAGCCGCACGCGCCGCCCGCGCCGCACGCGCCCGGCGCGCCGCCGCACGCGCCGCCGCGCCAGCACGCGTGCCCGCGCGCCACCTGCGCGGGAGGGACTGCTCAGTGGTGCAACTGTGGCCGCGCCCGACAGGTACTGTATGCGAGCCTACACCTACCTTTTGCACGGCGCGCGCGGCGACCAGGCGCGGCACGTGCGGCACGGGCGCGGCCGGCGCCTCGCGCCGCGTCAGCGCCACGCGCATGGCGCCGCCCGCGCCCGAGAAGTACGCCCAGCCGCCCCACACGCACAGCGCGCTGGCCCAGCCGCCCTGCCACACCACGCGTCTGGGGGCACAACGAGAACGTCATAATACATTTTATACCATTCCCCCTCTAAAATAGTTATTTGTGCAACAAGAGAGCAAAGTTTTTTTTTTGCTGCGAGTGTTGATTTTGAATTCGGAGGAAGCGAAGGATTCTAACCTAGAATGACTCGCTACGCTCGTGATTACATTATAGAATCCTTCGCTTGCTCGGGATTCAAAGACACAAGATACAAATAACTGGTAACTTTGGCATTCACTGAAAACAGTGAATAAAAAACACTTTTAATCACTATTTTGATATTTGAATTTAGAACACACCAATATTTTCACCTTTATCTCAATGCTATACAACCTCCTTGCGAAAAAATAATCGATACAAACTCCTCGAGATTTGATTGGTCGACAAGGAGTTTTAATTTTAGTCATTAGAATAATAGTATATTATGCAATTAGTGAATAAAGGACGGATTTAAAGCGAGGGCCATAGGTGAATCACGAGCAAGTGAAGGATTCTAACGACTGAATCACGACCGTAGGGAGTGATTCATGATGATTGAATCACGACCGTAGGGAGTGATTCAAGTGTTAGAATCCTGAACGACGCGAGCGATTCATGGCCCTCGATATAAATCCGTTTTATTCAAGAGTTGCATACTATACTTTATACCATGACTACGAGAAAAAGAACATGCAACTTCGAGTATGTTGTTATGTCAATGTTATGCCTTGTTTTTATAGTACCTACACCGTAGCATAGAATACATACTCCATAAGGTCGATGACTTCTTTTTCTTCGACAACTCATTAAAATAAGTTAGGAAAACAGACTCTGAAAATGTGGTCAGCTTGATTTTCATTTTTCCATTTACTCAAACAAACAAACAAACTCACACTCAAACTCATCGTAGGCTTTGATGTAAACCAGCCGTGATTTGTTGGTTAGCAAGCTTTCTACTATATCGGCCGCCCTCTTTCATAAACTCAGGTGTTAACACATCTTCATCACTTGAAAACATTTTCAATCGATGTATTATTAAGTAACCCTAAACTTTTTGTTCGTACAACTTACAATATTTAAAATAGCGCCCAAAGTCAAAGTCAAATAATTTATTTCAAGTAGGCACATTAAAGGCACTTTTGAACGTCAAATACATAGAAATAGAACTGATTCTAGTTGCCCCTTCCAAAAGGTAGTTTTCGTATGGAGAAGAATGGGCAAGAAACTCCACCGTTACTCTTTTTAAAAAAAAACAATGTTTTACAATATTTGGTATACATCAATTACATGTGAAGACGATGCACCGAGAATACAATTACAATAGGTAAAAAGAATTAAAAATTAAAAATGGAGCAATGACAAATAAATAAATTAAGTATGTGATAGATACATGGTGCTCTCATATTTACAAACATTAAAGTATACGATATCACCTTCGATCACAATATTCCTACAAACTTGCAAGTAATACTAATAGGACAGTGTGTGAGTTTAATTATCATAAAATGTAAAAAAAATCGATAATATAAAAATAATAAATTTTACAACTAGATTAGCAACCAGTTTGATTTTGTCCAGCCTCGAATTTGTCCTATGGAGCAAGACCAGCATGTTTCCAAGCATTCTTATCTTGGATATAATCCTCTAATTTGTAATATGCTTGTTTACAAAGTGTACTTTTAATATGAGTTTTAAATTTTCTTTCATTTAATTGCAATATATCACTAGGTATTTTATTATAGCATTTAACGCAGTACCCCATAAAAGATGTTTGTACTTTAGCTAATCTGAAAAATGGTTGATCTATTTTATCTTTATTTCTAGTGTTAAAATTATGTCTATCACTTATTTTATTAAAAAGATTTAGATTTTTTCTTACATACATAATATTCTCATAAATGAATTGGCAAGGTACCGTCATAATATTAATCCTTTTAAATAGTTCCCTGAGAGATTCGCGGCGACATAGATTATAAATGGCTCTGACAGCTCTCTTTTGCAAAACAAAGATGGATTCAATGTCAGCAGCCCGACCCCACAGTAAAATGCCATACGACATAATGCTGTGGAAGTAACTGAAATAGACCATTAGTAAATTGGCGCTATTTTGAATACTGTAAGTTGTACACAAGGGTACACATTAATCTATACATTTCCAGTTTATGCTGATCTCGCATTGTATAGGATTTCCGTACAATGCTAGGTCAGCTTATGCTGGAAATGTATAGCCTGATGTGTAGCCGTGTAAATTTTATCGACATACCACGCGGGCGAAGCCGCGGGCGGAAGCTAGTAAAATATACATGTTTGAGATAGCGATCAGTAGTCACATAGCATTGTATGGATAAAAGTAAAAGGACTCATTCGCCGCGGGTCCATCATTTATCAGATTTGGGTGTTTGTTTTTTCTCACTAACTTTCAATACACAAGTTGAACTCAAATCAGTTTATCATTTAAATGTACCTTACCCGTACAATCATATTTCGAAGAGAACTTGAGGGTTAACAAATGTTAACATACACTCTATTAATAGCATAGCAAGTCAATAGACGAAACGTGAAGTGTCGTGCGATTTTGTTCCATGTGGCGCACCAACTAGTCCTAACCTGCCCTGCAAATAATTATGGTAGAAAAATTACTAACTTGTTGGAGCCATCGAGATCGACGGCATGAATCTGTCTGCTGACGGCCCAGTACACCGTGCCAGTAGTATGGTCCACTGTGAGTGATGTGACATTGCTCGCTCGCGCCAGTTCCACTCGTGATGTACCGTCCACGTTCGCGCGCATAATCACACCTAGGGCTGCGTCGTTCCAGATCAGGAACCTACGAAAATGTTATATATTTGACTACTATTTATAATGTACAGAGAAATGTACGCTTCAGCTAGCAGATTGATATAATCGAAAAGCCGTGCTATAGCGATTTTATGCAACTGGCAAAGATTGATGACGTGATTTTTTGGTCAATTTGAGTTGACAGTCAATTTGCTGAAGTACAAGTTTCCCTGACTGTATAAGAATTTAACCAAAATAATGTATAATAAAGAATGACAAAATCATAAAAACGAATTTAGTAAAAAGGACTGACTTTTTTCTAGTGTCACACCACTAGAAAATCAGTCCTTTTACTAAACTCGGTTGGTTACTAATTTCTGCAAAAAAATCTGCCAATTCAAAAAATACTAAAAGTTAATCATAAAAAGTTAAAACAAATCTCGACCTGACACGCATTAGGTCTGATATAGAATTTACAATACAATACAAATCCGACCTTACGCGAGACGCATTAGGTCTGATATGGAATTTACAATACAATACAAATTCGACCTTATGCGAGACGCATTAGGTCTGATATTGAATTTAAAATACGATACAAATCCGACCTTATGCGAGACGCATTAGGTCTGATATGGAATTTACAATACAATACAAATCCGACCTTATACGAGACGCATTAGGGCTGATATGGAATTTACAATACAATACAAATCCGACCTTATGCGAGCCGCATTAGGTCTGATATGGAATTTACAATACAATACAAATTCGACCTTATGCGAGACGCATTAGGTCTGATATTGAATTTAAAATACAATACAAATCCGACCTTATGCGAGACGCATTAGGGCTGATATGGAATTTACAATACAATACAAATCCGACCTTATGCGAGACGCATTAGGTCTGATATAGAATTTACAGTACAATACAAATCCGACCTTATGCGAGCCGCATAGGTCTGATATAGAATTTACAGTATAATACAAATCCGACCTTATGCGAGCCGCATATGTCTGATATGGAATTTACAATACTATACAAATCCGACCTTATGCGAGATGCATTAGGTCTGATATAGAATTTACAGTACAATACAAATCCGACCTTATGCGAGCCGCATAGGTCTGATATAGAATTTACAGTATAATACAAATCCGACCTTATGCGAGCCGCATATGTCTGATATGGAATTTACAATACTATACAAATCCGACCTTATGCGAGATGCATTAGGTCTGATATGGAATTTACAATACAATACAAATCCGACCTTATGCGAGACGCATTAGGTCTTATATAGAATTTACAATACAATACAAATCCGACCTTATGCGTCTCAGGTCGAGAAATACAAAAGCACCTCACCTCTTAGTCTGATGAAAAGCTAAAAACCGTGGCATCATATTATCTCCTCTCAGTATCACTCCGGACGACGAGTTATTATCGATAGAGGTCGCATTGATCGAGTCCGTATCGGCACAGGTCCAGTATAAGGCTCGTCCTAGTATGTCGAGCACCATGTGGAATGGACGACCGAGTCCTGAGATCACTGTTATTGATTCTGTGATAGCGGAGGTGACGGAGTAAGAGATCGGGACTCGACGGATGGAGTGAGAGTCTTCGTCCATCCAGTAGAAATGTCTGGGGAAGATAACTAAAATTGTTGAATTGCTATCTAGGCTAGATGTATCGTAAAATCATAGATAGTAAACGCCAAGACTTTTGGCAATTTCGGTCATAAAACGTGCGAGTGAGATGGTGAATTTTTTCATTTATTTACATTTTTGACGTTTGAATGTCACGTATCTTTAAGAAACTTTTAAAAATAAACCCCAGTAACGTTAACACTAAAATGGCACGAATATTTAATTTTTGTGCCGTTTTATTAGAATCCATCTGTAACCCAGATGTATTTTTAGAAACTATGTTAATACTGGTCAAAAATATTATAAAGTTTTCTGTACAGTACTTACTTGTTTACTGGGTCGTATTCGATGGCTTTCACGTTTTTCAATCCGGTCAGAGGTATGTAAGCATCGTTGCATTCGCCGTTTGCAACAACTATGCGTCCAATCGCATTCTTTTGAGCGAATATAAGAAATTCTTCGGGTTCTGTAATCATAGTAAAAAAATAAATAATACCTTGTTTGGAAGTGAAACTACTGTACTATTAATAATGCAGTTGATTGATTCAGGCTGACCTTGCAGAAATCCATTATAGAATACAATAGACGTAGACATATTTCGGCGTGTAACACGTCGTGTTCTGGTTCGCGACAAGTCAATCGTCATACTGAGGATGTCTCCTGAGAGGTGAAACATGTGTCGATTTCTTACAGGTTTTTGTTATTACTATTTAGGAATAGTTAAGCGCAATATGTTACTAAATATATCTACGGCTATTGTATTTTATTAATAATGCATGGACAAAACTGGATGTATCTTACGCCCTGAAGTAATTTTGACACTTCGGGCGTAAGATATCTAAAGATACGTACCTATACATACGATAGTTTCGATTCTATACGGGTAATATTTATTTGACTAAAGTTAGTAGAACGTTGTTAGAAAAAATCCTACAGGATTTTCATATTCAAGCCAGTAAACAAGAACGGCTACGATTATTACGTCATATCTATACAAATTAATAAAATTGAAGTGTCTGTTGGTAATGACCGTTAACCGTTTTTTTACTAAATGCACATGAAAGTTTAAACAGTTTTTTTTTTCAATTTAATTAATCAGTCTGTTTGTTCCGGCTAATCTCTGAAATGGCTGGACTGACTTTGATGGGGCTTTCACTGGCAGATAGCGGAGTAACAATAATTAGGGTTCACGCGGGTGAAGTCACGGGCAGCGGCTAGTGAGACAATAAAACGACTATTTTCACCGTAATTCAGAATTGGATTTTTGTTAGTAGAGACAGTTTCATTTATTTTCCTATCAAAGCTGAAAGTATTGTGGGGCATGGTTCAAACATAAACATTATTTTTATTCGTGATGCGGTTATTGTATGAACTGTTACTTTTTTAACTTGTTTGGTAATCTCCTCCACATGTGCGACACTAGTTCAAGGGTACCGACCTGTGCAAGTAAGATTGTCCTTGTTGAGCCGGTAGTGCTGCGGGCAGGCGCAGCGGTAGTCGGCGGGCGCGGCCAGGCACACGTGCGCGCAGCCGCCGTTGTCGGCCGCGCACTGGCTGCCCGCGCCGCGCGCGCTGCGACCGAACACCTTCAGTTCCGAGATGTATTCGACGCCGGAGTGGATCACCTTGCGAGAGTCACCAGAGGTTTTGGATGCTGATTCTACGATGCCTACAGATAAACGTTTTAGTTACATTCAAAGACTGGCAGAACAGTTGATAGAAAATCGTTTGTCTTAACATGGGCTTGTAATGAGATGAAACACATGAGTGATGAATTTGAGGTGTGATGGATGGAAGGCGAGAGAGAGGCCAAAGAAAAGGTAGACGGATTGCGTGAGACATGATATGAAGGAAAAGGGAATGATTTGAGACAGAGCCCCCTGTTACGAACTGGCAAAATGTAGGTACACACCACACACGCACCATAAGTGTGGTGGGTCCACCTCTGCCAACCCTTCAGGGAAACAAGGCTATATGTCATTAGATGATAGTTAACAGGAAAAATTGCATTGACATTAAGTAACTGAAAATTGATTGTTGTTCTGTTTTGACTGTGAGTTTTGTATTCCCACATGAGAAATTCATAGAGTGGACCTAAATTAAATAAAAGCAGAACTTACCGGTATTCCAGTCACCCCAGAATATCCTGTCATTATGCAGCGCCAGCGTATAGGGCATGGATACATTATTCACCAGCACCTTCCTTCCCGTTCCATTAAGAAAAGCGAACTCAATAGCCGGCGGGTCCAGTCCTGCCCAGTAGATGGCGCGTCGTTCATAGTCGATGGCTATGGAGTGCACCTTGCCCACTTGCTCGAAGAGTATGGTCGGTGATGAGCCATCCATGCCGGCTCGTTTGATGGTTTTAGAGCCTAGTTCTGACCAGTACATGTAGCTGGAATAATAATAAGTTTGCTACTGTTTTGTGCTAGAGTATTTTTATCTTACGAAGCGACGCGTGCTTTACTTGTGGTTACCAAGTGAACAAACACGCTGTGGATATGTGTGTAGGCGCAGGAGCTCTCGGTACCGTCCGAGACAATGGCGAACTCGGAAGTGTATGTGACGCTACTCGTCTTCAAACACACATTCACAGCGTGTTAAGTTACCGCAAGTAAAACGCGAGTCGCTTCGTGAGAAAAAATACTGTATTTATTGGACCTTTAGGTTTTGGGGGTGTTTCTGTGTTACTCACAACGCGCTATGGCCTTTTCAACAATGGACACAACGCATTGTAGACGTTCTTTTTGATACAGGAGCGTTTTTGTTCTTTGAGACTTTTTTTTTTTGATGCTTGGAAATCTTCAATTACTTCTCCCGCTCTGGGCGGAGCGGGAGGGAGTGTCAGACTTTTACTAACTAAAACCCACTCGTGTTCCTTCACTTGCTTGTTGCCAAGGGATACCGGGGCACCCTTTCGGACCTTCCCGCAAGCCTGGCAGTGTTCTTTGAGCCTAATATTTATCAAATTGATAATCGTAAAAGTAATAAACTTTTCTCGACGAATCGATGACGATGTTAACGTTTATATTAGACTAGGTACTCTTAAATTAATGAGATTTTGTACGATGAATCGTTATTGATTTTGTTTTTTTTTTTCTTCTTTGGCAACTGAGCCGATGTCGACTATTCTGCCAGCGTCAAGTTATTGATTTACACACTTGACACAATTTTGAATTTAATTTTTCAGTATTGCCAACAGCAAAAACTTTTATTAATTCGGACCTTAGTTAAAAACTTACCCTTTCTTAGGATCCAGAGCGATGCTCTTAGGTTTCTTGAGTCCCTGCCAGACGAGGGCCCTTCGACTGGAACCGTCCAGTCGCGCCACTTCAATACGTTGGGTCGCCGTGTCCGTCCAGTAAATGTTCTGACCTGACCAGTCTATTGCTATACCTAGTATGGAAAATTATAGATAATTTTACGGACCTTCAAAAAATTAGTTATTTATAATAATAATAATATTAATAAACCATTTGCAGTTGACACAGACCCATAGAAAAATACCTTAACCTAAACATACATATTCTATAAACAAAATTTGTGTTAATAAATAAGGCTTAGACTATGTTAGTAGTACTTCACTCTGCACTAGTTAGTCTTTGTGCTGTCCTGAGGAACTTGTCCGCGGAAGCGACGGAACACCACTTCCTGCGGCCAAAAGACTTCTTTCATGACGAGGGTCAGATAACAGTCCGGCACGCGCACGACGAACGCCTTGAAGTTGACGTTCCGGCGCGATTCAAGTAATTGCACCCTCGCCGCGTATCTCGTCTTTTGGCGCGTACTCCACGATGTCCTCCGCCTTAGTGGTGTAGTGCAGGCGGGAGATGTACACCGGTGTGTTCGGCTTTGCGGCACGTAGGTTCACTTCGGGGCCTGTAGGAGCTTTGCCGCAGCGGTTCTTGTTTGCTCGCGATCGGTGCTTCTTCCTTTGCACCGTCACGAAACCGTCATCATTAACAGCCCTACTCGGCGCCTTTTCTGGCACGGGCTTGATCCTTGAAGCGCCAGGGGCACTTGCGGTGACGCTAGCAAAATCCCTTTGTACGGGTTTCGCCAGAGCTGCAGACACTGGCAGCGGGATGGGGCGAGGGGCACGGGCAGCGCTACTCGGAGGAGCCGCGGTGACGAGCACGGGGCTGCGGGGCGCGCCAAGGGGCGCTCTGCAAACTCAGCAATCGACGGTTGCACTGGCGACGAAACTGCTGATGCGGAAATCAGCGACGATACATCGAGGCCGGCTCCACGACATGTGTTTACGTTTGACGCATCGACAGGTGACATAATTACCGCCACACTGTTGCGCAAATCGCTAACTTCTTTACGCAAATCGGCGACGGTGTTTTGAGATGCATCTAATTTCGTTAGCACATCCGCGAGGCGGGCCTTCAGAAAGACAATGTCCTTCAGAAGGCTGGTTACATCGACGTGATCGAAGGTGACGGGAGGAAGCTTGTGTAGCTCCTTTGCCACAAACGTCGGCACGTCGTCAGGATCGGTCTCCTTGAACAGCGTGATTATATCCTGCAGGCTCCTCTTAGTCCCGTCACGCCGGCGGAACACCATCTGGTCGCGCTTGTTAAGCACACTGAACAACAACAGCTTGGCAGCAGCTATGTCTTCCTCGCTGAAGTTCGTTGCACAGATCTGGACTGCGGACACCTCGTCCATCACATCCAGCTTCTGCTGCAGGAACGCCAGCAGCTCATTCGCCACTAGTTCATTACTCATGGCAAGTAAATTACGAGCGACAGCTTGCGCTGCGCTATCCGAAATAAAGAAAATGCAAACGCGTCCGCATCGGAACGCGGCACAAGCGAGACTCTAATTTTATTATTTATACTCTAATTTTAATATTTATGCAACTGTTATATAGGGGGTATTAAAACACGAATGTCGGTATCACATGAGTGTTTTAATACCTAATTATTTACAGTTGCATACAAGATTTTATCTACACCCATGATATGAATCTTCTATAAAAGTTTCTTTGCATTACCAATATCGAACAAAAATGGCGCGGTACGACGTGAATTAGAATTTGAATGTGTTTTGTTTTTAAATACGGTGCTTTGTGAAAAGCTCGTGAAAGACAATGTTCTTTTTTTGAAATGAGTTGAATTATGAAATTCAGTACAACATTATAACACCCGTTTGGATGATATTATGGTTACTATGACACTGGTTGTTTTAATGTTGGCAATAAGTTAACTGTTTCAGAAACTTTTAGAGAGGATTTATAGCATGGGTGTAGATAAACAAACAACATACAGCCTGTAATCCCCGATGGTTGAAGCAGCGGTGTACCTATGTAGGTGTACACCCACTTTTCCCCAGTTATGTGCAAGTACCACGTATATAATAGGATGGTGAGCCTATTGCCGTCGATCGGGCACAATTCCTGACTCCAAGCCAGAAATAATTACAAAGGTATTGCCATTATTTCTACAAGAGCAACTAGAATGAATTATTCTTCTGTTTTATTGTAATTTGTGATGTTCAAAAGTGACTTTTAAAGGTCTAATTGGAACGTTTTGACTTGATTTTAAGTAAGTAATTAAAAATTGTATGACCTCTCTGCTCGACAAGACTTTGACACGTGACACATCAGCTAACTCGACAGGGTGTTGCGAATTCCGTCATGAAAATCAGGAATTTACATGAACTTTCAGCATTTGAATTTATTAAAAAAGTATGTTACCGCATCTATTTTATACAATAAGTTTGTGACAAATATCATAAATTATATGTTGAGGTCAAACCGGTCAAACCGCGTCAGTCGACTGCGTAAGTTGTTTAAAATAGGTATAAATACACCTATTCAAAAGATAGGCAACTCAGATTCCCTGAAAATATGTACATAAACAATCTTCTCTCTTGCTGAAAATACCAAAAGGACCAAATAAAGATATTATCATTCTTTCTGCATTCTTACTTTTACCATTATTCATACTTAAACTAGATAAAAAACACGATCAAATATGAACAAAAATTAACAAAAATTGTGGTGCGACGTAACACTTCTTAGTGCTTACCGTTCACCCAATTTTTCTATTTCGATTCAAATGTTGCACTCAGCCTAATCAATATTCGATATAATCAAACTTGATTAAAAATTGTACAAACTGAATAAAAACTCTTTGGTATATTTTTCATTAATTATTTTATTTTGAAAATTAATTTTAGTAATAAGTACATACACGTACACTGTGGATAGAGGTGTAACGTTTTAGGGTTCCGTACGACCGAATGAAAAAACGGAACTCATATAAGATCACTCGTGTCACACGAGTCTTGTGTCTGTTCCTCGTGTCACACGAGTCTTGTGTCTGTTCTGCATGGCTGCAATTTGCTTCGAATCTACTGGACCTATTTGGTTGAAATTTGGTACATACATTTTGGTGACCCAAACATGGAAGTGTAACGTAAATAAATGGATTTTGCAAATAGTCACTTTTGGGGGGCCAAACCAGAAAAAGCGTTCATACCTGCGACGGTCTTCTTCTAATTTGATAGCAAGAGAGAAAGAGAGGGAAAGTGATGATGGAGGGTGCAATTAAAAAAAAAAAAAGATCCTCTTATCTTTCGTTTTCATAGTTTGCGATAGTGCTAAAGTCAATAGTGAGGTAAAAATTTAAATCCAAGATGGCGGCTGCGACAAGTTTTTGTCATGTGTGTCGTGTGGTTTTCGGGTGATAGTGTCGATACCCAATAAGATGAAATTATAATATTATATTGTAAATAAATTATCATAGACATCAGTCTCTGTCGATTGTAAACTTGATAGCCAAAATCGGTAAAAAAGGACCTCTTCATTATTTCGTGACGTCCGTTCGTCCATGGGTTCGGATGTCATACAGGCATTTTACTCGGACACCTATTTATACTATACCGTTGAAAATTTGGAAGAAGGTGTATTCTTTTCACCGTCAAAAATAGTTTAATAAAATTACCATAAACATAATTAGGGGTGTCATTTCCCATACATGCAATCGAGGGATGAAAAAAAGATCTATGCACATAAGCATGTAGCATTGTTGGATCTTATAATTAAAATGATAAGATGCTTCTAAGTGACTGCTTATTAAAGTGAATAACCCATTGTAACCGAAAATAACCCGTATTTCAACAATGAGTTATGGGTTATTTTCGGTTACAACTGCAGAATTAAAATGTTTTTCGTCGTTTTTTCTAGAAATACAAACTGCAAAAATACAGTAGAAAAATTTATGCTGTGCCATGTGTCTGAGGTGCAATGTGCATGCGTATATGTTCATCCCAACTACGGAACCCTTCTGTGCGTGGTCCGACAAAGACTTGGTCAGTTTCTTTTTCCTTGGGAAACAACCACAAAAAAAAAAACAATTTCTAGTAGTACCTACTAAAGTAACCTAATAAAAACAAAAACTACCAAGCTCATACAACTAAAAAAAAATATTAACGTTATGGAAAAGCGTTTGCGGAATTAATTTATCACCATTACCAAACAAAATTTTGTTAAGCCTACGCCTACCTAAAAAGTATACTGGGCATTCTGTAGCAAACTATCAGAAAAGAGTATAAAAAATAAAATCCACTATAAATAATTGTCCAATATATTAAAATAATTTTGAACAGCGAGCGCATTCCGTTTTTAAATTCAATTATAGAAACATTCCGGCGCGAAATTCAAAAGATGAGGTACCTAGCCCGGCCATAAGGTCCTGTCTATTGAGTTAATAGAATTTATAGGTTTCAATATAATGACCGAAAAACGATTAAAATAACATTAGAAAATTATAAATTATTAATTTAACCAGTGCTTAATGTATACCGGATGATTTTTTTTACCGTCTCGACAAACATAGGGTGTAGTAGGTGAACGGAGTAGAAGCCAATGGCATAGTCAACTAAATTTTTTTTTTTTTATACCCTTTAAACAAATTGATTTATCTAAAAATACTACCCATTTGAAGTAAACTTTTAATACAAAAACAATAAAAACAGAATTTTTTTTTTTTTTTAATAAATCCATGAAAAAATATCGAAATTCAAATCATACGCACCCTACTAAATGCACGGAATTTATCAATGAATAAATACGTTCCTTTGCGGCCGATAGGTACTCGCCGCACTTGCCGTCGGCTTCTTTGATATCACCAGGCGCTTGAGCCGCCGCCGCCGCGCCGGAGCTGCTCGCTCGCGCATCCCCCCGCCCGCGTCCCGAGCTTCAGTCACCTGCGATTAGTCACGGCGGCGTGACGTCGCGCTGTTTGTTTCCACGTATGCATCGTGCACCCGGTCATATTTGTCGTATCTAAACATGTACGAATATTCTAACGTAGAGTATCTTGTTTGGTGAAAACAGCCAGTGCAAGGCGAATGTACGCAGAAGAAGAAAATCTTCAGTCGCTGCGAAGGAACGGTATCCGTTCTCCTCAAATTCCCCCTCGGACCCCGCATGGAGTTTTGTCACTGGGTGCAGAACCGTTCTGTCATTGACACCATGTTGCAAGACGTTCCTGATCCCTATCTGCAAGACATGTACTTCCAGCATGACGGATGTCCAGCTCACTACAAACGATCTGTGCGCGCGTATCTCGATAGTCAATTTGGTGATAAGTGGATAGGTCGCGGTGCACCTGTGAACTGGCGGCCGAGGTTACCAGACCTACATAACACCCCTTGACTTTTATTTGTGGGCCGACCTAAAACGTTTAGTCTGACGTTTAGTGTATACCGAAGAAGCTCAAAGCGTTAGTGATTTAAAACAGCGAATAATTTAAAACGCTTTTAATGTTTTGAAAAGTGATAGAGACACGCCTCGAAGTTTACCGAACAATATGCAAAGACGTGCTAGTTTATGTTTAGAACGAAACATTTTGAACAATAATTACCTACTGCGATATCGCTAAAAAGGTAGGTACAGACCTAAGTTCATTTTTTGTAAAATGCGCGCAATGCGCGTGCACGTCTCTCGGTCGTGTCGCCCGCGCGCGAGTACCGCTCAGCTGCTCGGCTCTCGTACGTGAACCCCAGTAAGTGAACTCTCACGCACACATCAAGTTTCTATGTACGTGTGTGTGCGTAGGCGCGCCGACGTTACTTAGCAACGGGTCGACCGAACAACATTCTGTCAATGTTTTCGCTCCCGCATGTATGCACGTCCTTTTCATTTTGAATGAAGTACAGTCGAGTATTCTTGCTTATTCAAGTATTTATTGTTTCGAATTATTTAAAAAAGATTACTTAGATTGTTTTAAAAGTTCGTTCCGAGTCTGTTACTGTTTTCGTTTTATTTGTAAGGATAGGTTTACTTATTATTTTATCTTTTTAATTGGTAAATTGGTGGGGTTTTTATTTGTACTTACGTAAGTATTTGTTGTGTTTTATTATTTTAGGTAGGTTAAGTTTTCTTACTTGTGTTAAGTTATTACCTATTTACTACTTATTCTTTTGGTGTGAGGCTTATTTGGTCAATTGGGTATTTGTATTGTATGTTTGAGAATTTTTGGGTATTGTGTTCATTTTATTTGTAGATCAGGTTTGTCTTAGTTTATTAGTAAGTGGACTATAAATGTTATTGCGTTGATTTTGGAAACGTTTTCAACACGACTGTACCATGCGAGGGGCGGCCGCTTACTAGGTTTCTACGCAAAAGAAATGTGCGTGCGTTTCGCTCGCACACACGTACAACTATCATTCATGCGCCATCGCAGCCTACGCCGCTTACTATCTCCTATTTTGGCTATTATTCGTTTTTACGCACGGGCCGTAGGATGGATAGTTTTCATGATTTTTGAAGGAAATTCCGAACCTGTACAATCTCAATGGTACTAAGCAAATATTCTCGGGTATGGCTTCTGTTCCACTTACACAACACACCTGATTATGCTCGAGACGGTAAAAAATGTCATCCGGTATATTGGGTAAAACAATTTTATTTCAATTTCCAAGTATCGATTTCTTATATTCGACATATTAATTAATCGAGAAGAACGAAATTTAAAAAAATAATCGTTTGGCATAATTGTTTTCGGACATCATTACAATAAAAAAAAGTATAATGGTCTGCGATTTTGAAAACAAATTCAGTAGTTATAATGAATAATACGTGTTATTGGACCTGTGTTCGTATATTATGTTAAGATTTGGACATTTTCTAGTTGTATATAATATTTTGAATAATATTTGTCACATTTTAAATCGTATCTACATGTGTATGAGTGATATTCGTGAAAAGAAAAAATGAAAACACGCACGATTGGCGCGAAACTTCGTCTTTGGATAACACTAAACTTCATTACCATTATTTATTTAACTTGAACAATGGATGAATTCGTCAATAAATGATGTAATATTCACTGCCCCTGTGGTGGGGTATGGATGTTCAAAATCACTAATTTTCATGTTTTTAGCCTCGACCACCACTGTCATCAAAATGGCGATTATTGTATTTTCAGTCTTGAATTTTATATAGGTGAATTAATTAACTTGCGCGCTGAATATGAAAGATTTAATGGCGTAAACATAATTAGTTTTTATCCAACTCGCATAATTAACCCACATTCATAAGATTTGATGGGCAGCATATTAAATATTTCCATAATCGAGATAGGGTGTCGTATGTGGTAATTCTGGGGTCTCAAAGGACCCGCTACCGAGCCGGCGGAGGTTCTTGTGTTCGGGTCCTTTCGGGGGCGCTTCCGAACTATACGGTTAATATAAGTTTTAACTACAAAATTAGTGTAATTTTTTTTCAATATTTAATTGTTGAAAATAAAACTAAAATACAGTGTTGATTATCTTTGAATCTTCTTTTGTTAAAATCTAGCTCAGATCGCTTTTCACTACTAACTTAAAAACTTAGTACATTTTATCCCAAACACCAAAAAGTTTTGTATATGTTCTACATACCTTCAACCAACCCCATCCACTCCAGCACTTTCTCCATGTTGGATCCGTTGACAGAACATCGATTGATAGTCTTAGTTTTGCTGTCTGACCAGTACAGCTTGTTGCCAGATACATGCACTGCTAAGGCACTGAAACAACGACAATATTTATACAGGGTGAAATTTTATTCATGGGCTTCCTGTTAAGGGGTGATTGTACTAATAATTATGAACAAATTTCACTATGGGACAACAACTGAAACCGCGAAAAATATCAGTTGTTTCCTACATTTTAACGAGCTATGCGAACATAAATGTAGGGAACTGATGAGTATTATGACCCCTTAAGAGGATGCCCATGAATTCAATTTCACCCTGTATACAAACTATCGATAAAATCACCCACGATCGTAAATGAGGTTGCCTCTACCTGTCATGCTGAAGAACTTTCCTAATGAAACCTAAATACTCGATTTGTGAAAAAGGTGAACAATTTGAAATAAAATTCATCCCCAATTACTTGTGACTAATGCTTTTGTAACTTTGACATCGTAAAAATGAACGCGTTTCACGTGAGTTGAACTTTAAGATTCGATATGAAAAAAAAAAAGAACTATATTTAAAATAAAATAAATCGTTGTAATAAGTCCCTGATGCTGCGTCGCCCCAAATATATTGGACTAAGCGCAGGAGAATGATGATAGAGTCCCACGTTGCAGCTGGTGAGTCCAAACTAAATGACCAAAATAAATCACGTTTGAGGCACTTACCTGACTTCTTTCAAGTCTTTTAGAGGCAGAACGACGTCATTCGCCTCGTTCTCAATACTGATGTGACCGATGACATTCTTGCGACTGTACACAAGGAACGCTTCAGGTTCCACACAAGTCTTTCTGTCCTTGCTTAGTTCCAGACCTGTAAGTGACGAAAAGGTCCGATTATTTAGGTGGCGTGTTTTGTAATCCTTAAATATTATAAAAACTAAGTCCTCCGCCGCGTCTGTCTGTCTATCTGTTCGGGATAAATTCAAAAAATACTGCACTGATTTTCATGCCGTTTTCACCAATGGATGGAGTGGTTCTCGAGGAAGGTTTTAGTATATAATAACCGGCGGGCATCAGCTAGTCTACACTAAAAGAAAAAAGTAGTCAATTTATACTCTATACCGCTTTCAGATATTATGTTCCGGTTACCTGCTGATATCTGGTAGATAATTTTAAACACATCCTGTAATATTTTGGTATCCTATACAGGGTGACATTTTATTGATGGGCATCCTCTTAAGGGGTCATTTTACTCATCATTATGAACAACTTTCACTACGGGAACAATCAGACATCGCGAAAAAAAAAACGGATTTCCCTACATTTATGTTCGCATAACTCGTCAGCATGTAGGGAACAGCAGATTTAGTTAAATGACCCCTTAAGAAGATGCCCATGAATTCAATTTCAGATTTACTACATTTTATCATTTATTTTCCAACGAGTATTCTACTTTTTACTAATATTACTTTTTACTATATTTAGTAACCTATTCCTAAAGAGTCATAAAAAAACCCTTTAAGAAATCGACACGACCATATTTCACCTCTCAACGAGGCATCCTCAGGATGACGATTGACCAGTCGCGGACCCGAACACGATGTGTTTCCACTCCGCCGACTAAAGCTAATTACAATGTCACATTTTTACTTCTGTGGATTTTATATTTTTTTCTTTGCTTCCTGTTTGGCAATAATCTGACTAGTCCGTTACTTACCAACAGGACAACTGCACACATAGTGGTCGGGCGTGTTGAGGCACAGATGTGAGCAGCCGCCATTACCGTCGGCGCACATGTTCCAGCCGAGCGGCTCGCCCAGGCGGAACGCCTTCACGCCCATCATGTTTGCCATCTGCTCTACTACGGGCTGACGTTCAAGACCTAGAAAATAGAATAGAAAATATTTATTTGCATAGAATGTATGTATACAGGTGAGTAATACAAATGAATGTTTGGTTCCAGGTACATTCTATCATCTGGCATGCAAACATTTTTACTTATAAACTGTCTAATTGGTCACTCTGAGCACAGAATTCTACAGGAGGCGCACTCCGCATTTTAGGTATGTCTAAGCTACAAGTACGCGGCGGGCTCGTCTTGTCGGGCCAACTCAGTGAGCGTAACGTAGTCTGAAGATATAAGAGTTACGCGATAGAAAGAGAGGCAGCTTCTAGGTGAATTAAACTAGGTAATTAGCACTGTGCGACCTGAATTGCACTTTATTGTGACGTATCAAGAGTCGCTTTTTGTTTAAATGAATTTGCGGTCTGTGCTCTGAGATATAAAGCAATATTGCTTTTAGGTTAAAATTGTAAATAATTAGGTAGTACATTCTTATGAATATATACGTTTTGAACGATTATAAAACGAGTGTGGACGCTAAGCGGGTAAGTGTATATTCGACCCAGATTTCTAACACTTTTTTTGGTTATAAACAATACAAAATGTGGTACTTACCAGTATTTTTGTTAATCCTGTCTAACGTCCGTTTCTGCATATCTGTCCAGTAGAGGTGTTCGCCCAGTAAGGTAAGACCGAAGATGTGTAAGATCTCACTGCTGTGTAGTTCTTTCCTCTCTGTGCCATCCATGTTGCATACCTGTAGGAATGGGGGAATTTACCCATTAACACGTTAACCGCTGTAGTGGAACGGTCAAAATTTACATTTTTTTATGTTCTTTGATGTAGTTTAATAAGATATGGATTTATGTCTAGGTTAGGGTTCAATCGTATGTATGGTTTATGAAATAATCACAAAAAACCCCATGAGGTCATCGGTGCCCTACGCGGCGCTGTGGTGGCGAAAATTGCATTTACGTTATTTTGGCGCCAGGTAGGTCACACCTCCGGTCACCCGCCCCCGCAGTCGAATACTAATAATTATTGTTATTCATTTTCTATTAAATATTTTCATAACTTATATAATTACTGTAGTTATTATTTAATTTGATTACCTTACTTACCCAATAAATTGTAAAATAGCAAAGGCTTTTTTCAGATTTCTCGCAAAATACTGATGCATTTGAAAAATTTACTTTAATGTTTAAAAAGCATACAAAAGTGGTAGTATAATAAGCTACGTAAAGTATTTAAAACGAATAGTTATGTTGCACTTAAAACCCAAACCTCCGCATCCATTAACAAGTTCGCAGAAACCTAGATTTTTCTATGTGAATCTAACAAATGTCAAGGTAAACGAAAACCATTGACCGCACGTGTACTACAGCGCCATAGCGGTCACATGCATACACAAAATCTACGGAATATGTGTCCTACGGCTCACAAAATAGGTTTGAAAACAGGTCTGCCCTGAGGTCACCGGTGACCTACGAGGCGCCTAAATACTGGGTTGGGTCCGGTCACCGGTGACCTACGTGGCGATGAACGTGTTAAAAGACGTTTCCAAGACTGCACAATAAACCTTGGCGTATTTGTACAAATATTTGATTTATTTTGATGCATATGCATAATAAACTTTATTTCAACAAAGATAGGGTATATTTTACATTGGCCACATACCACAAATATTTGGACAATTACCCTAAGTGAAGTGCTAGCATAATCTAGTGAAAACTTTTCTAATTTAGCACAAAAAGAAGGCTTTCGGAATCGCAGTATTACTCTGGTAACAATAAATTATTACAAGGCGTTTCTACGCGCTCGTCGGTTGCGCAGGAGTGACGCCGGCCGCGCCCGCGCGCCGCCGCCCGTGGTAAGACTTTCAAGTTTCTGATTACCAGTAACGACTTCATATTTTCTATACTGTTACCTCAATTTTATGCGTCCTGGCATCTCCCCAATAAAGCTTGTTCTTTACTGTGTCAAGTGCGATGCCGTTGGGCCACGTGAGCTTCTCATAAACCAGCAGCACTCGCCCACTGCCGTCCAGGTTGGCTCGTTCTATCTTAGGCTTCTTGTCGTTCCAATCTGACCAGAACATCCAGCCAGCGGTTGGGTGGAGAGCTATCGCTCGAGGATCGTAGAGCTCGTTGTGGATTATCACCTAGAATTAAATAACATAACGTCAAGCTTGTGTTCTCTGAAGGGGAAGGCAAAAGTCTATGGTACAGTTGGATTCAAAATTAATGGTGGCTCGGATCATGAGGCGAGTCGCTGCGTAGTAACAATTTCATGTGTCAGCGGGGGAGAGGTATGGGCTACTGCGCAGCGAGTAGCAGAACTCCTGGCTAGATCGAAACCACAACCCCTGGCTACATCGAAGCCACTACCCCTGGTTAGACCGAAGCCAGGACCCCTGGCTAGATCGAAGCCACGACCCCTGGCTAGATCGAAACCACGACCCCTGGCTAGATCGAAGCCAGGACTCCTGGCTAGATCGAAGCCACGACCCCTGGCTAGATCGAAGCCACGACCCCTGGCTAGATCGAAGCCACTACCACTGGCTAGATCGAAGCCGCGACCCCTGGCTGGCGCACTTGCGAACACGTAACCTACGAGGCAGTGATTAATTCGATCGAACGTCCTTTGACCTAACGTCCGTCCAAATTGATACGCGCCAGTTCCGATTGTTCTTAGTAAACATTTTAAAAATTATATACCTTCTTAGAGGTGCCATCAAGCCGGGCCACGTTGATGGTGTCAGTGACTGGGTCTGTCCAGTAGATGTTCCTGGCCAGTGGGTCGATAGCAATGCTGTCCGGCACTCCACTGCTGTGTATTACTACTGTTTGTTCGCTTCCGTCAAGACGCGCTCTGGATATCGTCTTTGCCTGAATAAATAAAGATTGATTTATTTACCAAAAAGTCAAAAGTATTTACAATTAATCATAATTAAAAAGAGCAGTGGTGGTCCAGTGGTATCGGCCGCGACTTACATCTTGAATGATGAATTTATAATTATAATTATTATATGTGGGAGGCCTTTATCAAGCAGTGGACGTCTTTCGACTGAAATGATGATGGTGATATGTGAGAACGATGTAAAAAGACGTGCCTCTGCGTCCAGCGCTCGGCGTGGCAACACATCGTGTTCTTGGTCGCGACTGGTCAATCGTCATCCTAAGGATGGCTCTTTGAGAGATGAAACACGTCTCGATTTCTTACAGGGTTTTTTTTTACTCTTGAGGAATAGTTAAGCGGAATAGGTTACTAAATATATCTGCGACTATTGTATTTTTATCAAGACGTGCACGTCCTGTGAAAAAGCTACTTTGCACTTTTCTCTTAGTGTATAATTGGCATAAATCAACTTACCAAACTATCAGCCCAGTAGATATACTCAAACTTAGGATCAAAGTCCACGGTGAGTGCCCTCTTCAGATCTTTGAGCGGCAGCGTGTAGGGCGTGAAGTCGGGCGAGTCGAGTGATATCTTGGATATGGCGGAGCGTTGAGCCACGACTAGCAGCGACTGTGGACTGTTGTAGCAGGTTGTGTTACTGCTCTCGCGGAGTTTTGAGCCCGTTGGACAGGCGCACTGGTAGCCTGGGTGCATATAATAATATTGTGTCATCACCAAAAAATTAAAAACGCTTTTGTAGTGAAACATACTTAAGTTCATGCATTCACATCTTTTACTATACATTGTAACAGTGCGTCAATTTTCACCCCTCCTCTTATAAACTAGGTCAAATAGTTTTTGATATTTGTATAGCTCTAACCTAAAGGGGTGTCTTAGAGAAATGGAATTAAAAAAAACAAATCTGTGAAACGCGGGTATTCTGGTCTTTTACAAGTGCCAAAACACTTATGAATATCGCGTTTTGGACAGTTTATTTAATAACAATAATTTACAGAATTTAATTTTAGCAATCGGTAGTTGTAACTCTTAAAACTATTAACGCGCAATCGGTAGTTGTAACTCTTAAAACTATTAAAAATTGCCATGGACAAAGGACATGCTAAGCAGTACAAGAATGTTATGTGAATTTCCTATCAATGGTTGACATGACATATTACCTGGTGCAGTAGGTGCCAAAAGGCACAAATGTGAGCACCCTCCATTATTTCCCTTGCATGGATAGTCACCAGATGGCATCACTTGTCTGCTTCCATCATATACCTTTAAATCTACAGGCACTGGGTCCGATTTGATTATCTCCTTCATCGGGCCCGTTGTTGATATGTCCCAAGTGTGAATAGACCTTAAACGGGAATTAATAATATAGCTTGACTTTAAATAATTATTCTAAATGAGGGAAATAACAATAAGTGATTAAATCTAGATAAGTATAGAAATTTTTTTCCATAAAAATAGTTACCACTTTAAAAAGAAAACAATAGCAACTGTTAAGATAGACTGGCAAGTGATAACAAATTGTTAGATTTAAATTTACACCACTATAGTTTTTACCGAAACCGGGGACGGGGGCTGTGAGCGTTGACTGCATACTGACAAAGTGGAGCCGCCTGCCCTGCCCGGTCTCACCGCGCATAAAGCGGTTTCGGTCAAACTATATTAGTATAATAAGTAAAACCTTACCATGTTTTCCAATCAGTCCAATAAAGCTTATAGTTAAAAAACGCAAGTGCATACGGATACACAAGATCCTCTTTAACAACACTTTTCCTCTTCTCTCCATTAAAATCAATAACATCAACAAAATGTAGCTTTGCATCCACCCAGTATATCAGGTTGTTGTCATAATCTATTGTGATACCGTTTGGCCAGAATATGTGGTCTTTCACTATAATTTTACGTGTAGCTGGATCACCATTCATGCCAGCTCTCTCTATTTTGGGTACTTCTCCCCAATCTGTCCAGAACATGAGACTGAAATAGAGATATTTATTTATTTATTGGATCTCCAACAGAGGCTACACAATTACAAGCAATTTTCCAAGAACAGGGACAAATACTGGTGAACCAATACAATGAAGTTTGACGAGGAAGAAAAACATGTTAAAATAAATCACCACATATAAAAAAAAACAGAATATAAAATAAGAGATTAGTAGTTTGGAAGAATACACAATAATTTGTACAAATCATATTCATTTGAATAAAGTTGCTATCTTACCCTTCTTTAGGAACAACAGCAATAGCCCGAGCGAGGTCTACCTCTGACCAGAACAGTACTTTTCTATATCTCTGCTCTATGCTAATGACTTCAATTTTATTGGTCTCCCCATCTGTCCAGTATATTTTATCTGTGTACCAGTCTATTGCAATACCGGTTGGAGTTATTAGTCCCTCTGATACTATTCTAACCTGTAAATAAACAATGGTAAACAATGTAGATTGTGTTAGGATTAAATTCAAAAGAAATATTGAACTCTGTTTAGTTCAATATTTCTTTTGAATTTAATTCTAACTATAATATTATAAATGCAAACGTGAGTTTGCTTGTTTGTTACACTTTCACGCCAAAACAGCTGAATGGATTTGGATGAAATTTGGCACATGGGTAGACCATGACCCGGAGAAGGACAGTAACTTCGTCTGTTATCCAGAATAAAAGTAGCCTATACTTTTATTCTGGATCACAGACGAAGTCACTGGTAACAGCTAATATTTCTATAAACTTAACATTGCCATTCCTGAATTCCCTAAGTCTTAGTATTAGTGGTAAATAAGAGTTTACCTAGTCATTGGACACACAGTTGGAATTTGGGGTAGAGCAGAATAACTTTTGTTTGCTGGCCACACTTCTGGCTATTATTAATTATTACTATAAATTCCATTTATTTTCTTACCTTATCCCCTACATGAGTCTCATTATAACTCATACATTGTATCAATTCTGCGGTCTGATCGGACCAGCATATAAGATCCTTTCTGTGAAGGAAGTCCACGGCTGACCCTTGCTCCAGGTCTTTAACTATAGTGTTCACTTTACTGAGTTTTGACGTGTTCACTATACGTATGTCTGATGCCGTTGAGTATAATAATATTGGGTTACTACCTACTGCATAGAAACCTGAAACATTTTTGAATGTAATTAAAGTATTTAAGAATACTCTGTCATAAATGGTCTCTGAGGTTTAAAGTTTAATCTAGCATATGCAGTCAAATTGGTTTAATTAATCATAGCACAATGCGTTTCTGCACATTACTTAAATAGAATATTTAAGTAATGTGCAAGCAAGGCAATTTGTTAAAAATAAATGTTAAATTACAATTAAAGTAAAGGATTTCCTAACAGATATTGACCGTTAACTTATATGTGCTAAGTTGGTTGTTTAATAAATAAATAAATTGAATAACACAATAATCTTGATAGTATGTGTGAGAAACATGCCAATAAAATTAAAATAATAACACAAGAATTTAGCAGCGGTAAGTTATCTTTAAATCCCAATTGATGGTTGTTCACAACAGTTGCAGGAATGTTATCATGTCAATTATAATCAAAGTGACTTATATCAGTGAATAAACAACATACTCATTTGTAAGTAGAAACATGGAAATCTTTCGATAAATCACAAATTATTTATCTTTCACCAATAAGTCAAGAAGTTCACATCTTTGGTGATAAGTATGCAATGCAATTCGTACTCGTTCTATAGTCGATAACAACCAATAACAACGAATAAGGACTAACCTTTAAGCTGCAGGAACATTAACAAACAAAACACATTCATAATATTTTGAATTATTTTGTCCGCGTGAAGTATTCTGCGGCGTTTTGTCATAATGAAAACAAATGCATATCAATCGTCCAATCTTTCATGTATTTATTTCACTTTGACACTAACTTGTTTAGCACGTAAATTAATTAAGGCACGGTTAAAAATCATCAGGCTGCATTTTCGTCTTATTTATAGACCAGGAAATAACTTTTATGAATTTTGGTTAGGGCTAACAATTTCTCAGACAATGAGTTTGAGAGATCAACAAACGCAACGGTGTTGCCAGCTCAGAAAGCTTATTTCGTATGTGTTTCGGACGGTAGACAAAAAAAATAGAAGAACAAAAACACGACTATGAGAAATACAACTGAGAAAATAATAAATATTCTTGTCTGAAACTATAGCCACAGTCGCATCCACATATTCCACATGTCTCCGTCCCACAGCTCCGTCCTTGGTAAATTCCGTAATCACACAGGCTGCAGCTGCAGCACCATGATTAATTTATATTGTGCTAGTACCACGACCACTGTTATTTCAAAAAGTTTTTTATTATTATTTTGTTAATACTTTTATCGATTTCGATCTTTTTTCGATTCTATTTCATTTCAATCATAATCCATAATTGTTCGTCAGTCATCTACCAGATGGCGCTAGTTGTACTTTTCACAGGCACACTAATAATTTTTTGAGATTCAGGTCCGCATTGTCTAAAACCAGAAAAATCAAATGCAGCTATTTTTTTTATTGAAATTGTTTCTGTTATCACATCACGTTAGGAACGTGAGATCTACAGGGTCAAATTAAATTAGCTAGCTAAACTCCGCAGACGTGATGGTTTAAGTATAGTTAAACATAAAAAAGTATTTTTTAGTATAATTTATAATGCCGAACATTCGACCAGAGAAAATATTAAATTATCTCAACTGTTTTGACTAAAATAATTAAACTAAGTAAACCAGTAAAATGAAGTCATAATTAAGCATTTATTTATTGTATTTTAATAAACATTAAATTCGGGTATGCGGTTTGGTACCTACGTGCAGCGCCGACGACGATATCTTGTTAGCGGTGCCGCGCGGTCGATCTAAACTGCTGTTGGACAGACAACGTCCCACGACAGACGCTTTTCTTTTAATGGCATCTCTAGGATGTTATCGGCTGCTTAACCGGACTTTCCTGTGGCTGCCTCAATAAATGAAGGCCTCTAACCAGGGCATAAACTAAGCGACTAGGGCAGCCCCTGTGGGGTACGGTCTACGGACCTCGGCTTAGGGAGTCGCTGGGGGAGGACAGCAAGGGACAGGCTGGACTGGATTAACCTGACTGACGCGAACAATGCGCAAAATAATGGTTCCCGACTTTATAGGTTGATCTTTTCTCATGTTACGTTACACGTGTTATTTTTGTCATTAAAAGTAATTGACCTTTCAAACACCTGTTTTTTTTAATTATTCGGGGAATAAGTACAGGCGCTGCATTTGCGCCTGCATTCTATTGCTAATGCAGCGCCCTAGCAGCGCCGAATTCCCTATATTTTAGTGCTTACTGTAGCTAAATAGCACACTTGCATCGGTATGGTGTTTTACTCGAGTACCTGCCTACCTACCTACGGTGTTTCACAAGGAGCTCTACCACTATTAGGTACCTACATAAATGCCAGCTAGCTAAGCAACATTCCAGAATACCTCCCCGAAACAATAACGCTTAGGTACTGCACCAAAACCTACTAAGCGCTTTAAGCGCTCAATTATCTCCACAACACGCGATGTTCGTATAGAACAGACCAGTAAAGTACTAAATAGTGGTTGTTTCGATTTGGCTCGCTGCAAAATTGACTCGATCCTCGATCACCAACAATAACAACTAAGTACCGCACTATTCAATGCAGCCGCAGCGCGATTGGCCGCTGTTAATGTTAAACTTGTTCCAACACTGCCAATGAATAGATTGCTTTTGATTTGGGTTTTAGAGAATGCAAATAATTTGGATAGATTATGATCCAAACTCATCCCTGGTTTCTGAAAGCGTTTTCCATTTTAGTTGTGGGCGTTTTGGGGGACTGTCTTACGTAATTTCGACGTTCGAAAAGTACTGATTCTCAGCATAGTTTGAACTTGGTACAGAAACGTTTTTATTAAATAAAACAATTAAAGTTAATGTTTGCTTTTGATTCAGGCTTTCAGAAAGTAAGGGGAAAAAATCGGCATCCTGTTTAATAATAAAAGCTTTTGTAAAATAATGGTATAACCTTCTGCAATGGTTAAAGGCTCTTTATGTCGGTTGGTAGGTAGGTACCTCCTTAAAATTAGAAATTTTTGAATGCAAGTCCTGATAGCAGTGGCGAGGTGTCAAACACGCAAGCACGTAAACTTGGCCCGACAATATCCGACAGTAGCCGTCAACGGCCGACAGCCGTGTCACACTTCGTGCAAATTAGTGTCGGCTGGCGGCCGTGATGCCGCCACAGGCAAACTGACTGCGTTACTGTGGACTGAATGTGATTTCAATATCAAAGGACCTCTAAACTGAACATACACTGTTGGTAAACTAGCTACAGCCTACAGGTTTAGTTACGATTAATTGAATTGATTTAATTAAACAAGAAAAGCTTGATAAAAATAATATTATTATGTTTAAACTTGACAGTCGCTCCATGTAAAATACTGGTATTCAGCTGCATTCGGTTAGACTGAAAGCCGACCCCAACATAGTTGGGAAAAGGCTAGGCAGATGATAATGATACGTTTAAACTTGAGTCAATGTTAAACACTGCAACGTTTGTTTTCTTACTTTTCTTTTTAAAGCGTAAACGGGACAGCAATTGAGACACTTGTTTAATTAACGTATAGCACGAGGATTATTTCGTATGACCAATTATGGGAGCCTTATGGGTCCTGAGGCAATTACTAAAATTATTGTTTTGGAATAGGTACCTAATTTCCTATTCATAAGTCCCTGCGGATTATGCGTGTGAGGGAATAGAAGGGTGGACCTGTGTCTGCGCACACACTTGTCCACTATAAAACTTCCCGCATCGAGGGCAGTTTCCGCTGAGATTGGCCGTCATGGCCGAAATACGGTCAGCAGCACTATGGTCATAAAGCTGTTCACTGTGGTGAGAATAGAGTGCCAGCTTTTAGCTGATCTTTAAGAGTGAAGACACAGGACAGCCAAAATTTGAAAGGTGTGTGGCCCTAACCCCTGTATCCCTGTATTTTTAGGGTTCCGTAGCTAAATGGACAAAACGGAACCCTTTTAACAGAGGTATGAAAAAATAACTCAAAGCACATGAGCTTGCTTAATGTTTTTTACTTCTTAGTGAGTTTGCAATAGTTTTTGAGATAATTAGGTAATATTTGTGGTAACTACCTACTGCAAAAATACCTACCTAACTTTGGGTTTTATTGTATTTTCGAGAAATATTTTTAATGAACTTAGGTACTTTTGCGGCCGGTAGAATCAATAATGTGTAAATAAGGATCCCCAAATCCCAACTAAAGCCTTCACAATGTGTGGTTGACATGCACTAGGCCAGGTTTTATTTAACATACTTCTATTTAACGTGCTGTTAGTAGGTACTTAATCTAATTGTGTAGAGTTTGTCGACTACGTTTGTTAAACACGGATTTTATTGTTGACCGCGGCAGATTCGTCGGGCGTATGAGTTTTTATGTTAAGTCCTAAAGAAATTGGAGGAGAATTGTTGCTAGTATCCACTTTGTAATTTAAAGGAGTTATGTTGAAAAAAAAATAAGGGAAATTATTCAATTGAAGTGTTTTCACGTTGGACTTTACCTTCTAGTTAACGAAGACAAAAGTTCTCTCTACCTTAACAGTTTCCGGGACACTGAATGTGTCACAATCTATGTTTAATTGTTAATATGTATGACGTCTATGGGCGTTTAGTGTTTGGGGAGAAAACGGCAGGATGGCCCGCGAAATTATTGTATTGCTGATTTTAATGATTATAATTCTGTAAGTAGGTACATTTATTTGATACGGTCAAATTATATTTTAATCAACACAAATCAACCCTGACAATGACCTGCAAATTGCAAATTTTCTAAGAAAATTTGAATTTCGTGGGCTGCCTTGGCGCATCCCCATTAAAATAAATATTACAGAATAATAAAATATAATTTTAACATTTATTCTCTATTATCAACCAAGAATACAAAGCTTGGGCTACCTTTATATTAAAAGACATTAAACTGTAGTGCCTCACAGAATTAATTAATTATGCTATATTATACAGGCTGAGGTTTTTGAATGGAATCGCAATGGCAGCATTGGCTGCTAGCTGATAATTCTCAAACCATTTCGGAGACGGCTAGTTTTTCAAGCTTATTAAAATAAATAAAAACTTTTTACAAAAAAAAAACAACCGACTTAAAAAAAAAACACATAACAGTGAAAAATACGTTTGAATTCGGAAGTCGGAAGTCTTCTTTGCTTTTCAATTTTCGTTTTTTGCCACCGACTTCCGAAATCAAAGTTATTTTTCACTTTTTTTTTGGAAGCCGGTTTTCTTTTTTTGTAAAATGTTTTCGTTTTCACTTTTTGTTGTGGTACCTATCCCACATAAATTCGAATTTGAACCACAACCTGATATGTAAATTACAGCGACGGAGTCACTTTAAGCATCGTCTATTTAAACTAAGTGGGAAAAATACGTAATATTGAAGCTAATTCAAAAACTAAGCAAGCAAAGTTAATAAAATTTATATGACCAAACAAAAAAAGAATCATCAAAATTAATGCCAATTATTGGCGGAGAAATTGCGCAACAGACATTTAGAAAAAAATACAGACGAATTGAGAACCTCCCCCTTTTTGAAGAAGTCGGTTAATAACAAAACACACACATGGACATAGAATTATAATTTCATATGAAATCCAATAAAAATAAAAAAGCAGAAGCATGCAGTTTTTGCATTTTTGCTTTTTTTGCATTTGAAGATTTTACGTATTTAAAATATTTTTTATCAATGTATTTTCTTAGTATTTACAAAAAATACTGAAGACTGTGTAAAACATTCAAAAAAGGTAAAAATGAGGTGTTTCTTTGGACAATTTAAGGTGTTCCACTTGGTGGTAGTATAGGTAAGTACTTATAGAGCCTTCAGTAACGCCAGTCAAATAACTTACCCTGTATATTGAAAGGTCCATGAAGTGTGTAATGGCCGCTGACAAAATTAATAATCTCGAAGAGGGTGTGAGCGTTTCAAATGATATAATTATGCGCTATTATTCGGATGATGAAATTAATTACGTACCTACATAAAATTTACATATTTTCTGCTGTGTCGTGCTAAGCTGTTCTATCGAATTGAACGAGGTGGAAGTACTCTGTATAGAGATGCTTTGTCAAGCGATAATGTTGCCAGGTTTTTTTTTTGTTTTTAGATTCTGCGTAGTCTGTATTAATCGATTTGGCTTTTTGTGGATTTTTAAGGTTCCGACCTTATATAGTAAATGCTCCCACAGACAGGCACGATGCGACTCCTCCTAGGCGACTCCTTCCATGAAGTATTCATAGAAATTGTTCTACTAGAGTCGCGCGCACCTGTTTGTGACGTGAAGGTTCCGGTTTAAGGCTCCCCTTTAAATACAAAATAAACAAAAAGTGAAGGTTCCGTTTTAAGGGGAGCCTTAAAATACTTCACTTTTTTTTTTGACGCAAAACATTTTCGTCTATTTGCCTTCAAGCTCAGACGAACTCCACCTATGTTCTCTCCTCTGGTTCCATTTGCAGACTAACGATGGGTACCTAGTTGCATGATATAGATAGGTACAAAGCTACAAACAAGTTAGGTACATGCCAGATACGCTATAATGTGTACCAGCTAAGTAATAGTTGGCGCTCGTTTGCGCCACCATTGTCAAAGTAATGGCGCGCACCGCTATTTGGCGACTGGATACGGGGTCACATTACACCAAATGGTTAATTAAAATATCTACGGTTATTAGTGCGTGTATCCGAACTGTGAAATCATTTTAGTGGAATGTGGAATGGAGCAATGAAGGAGCGTAAACGGGCTAGACTAGACCGTCGAATGAGCTTAATATAGATATTTTTTATTAACAAATGTGCATACATCTCATCTATCTTAAACAAAAACACAATAAGAGTTTTGAGTATATTAGAGATAGAGTAAACGACGATGTCTGAGCCAGTATTAACTGTGTGACAGACACCGGCATTATGTTAAAGTAAAGCATTTTACAGACTGATTTAAACTTTTTAATGAGAGCATCTGTACTATTATCTGTGTAAAAGTTAGACCATAATTTTCTAAAATTCAGATTTATAATTTTTAACCACTCGGTTTCTGAGATACTAAGCAACACAAAAATGAGCTAACAGACTAACAGATTTCATGAGTTGTGATTGGTTGACTGGAATAAAAACAGCCAATCAAATCACTTGACATATGTGTCTGACAGTTGGTTTTGATTAAGACACTATTTATTTCAGTGCCAGCCTAGTCTATTTGTTTTAAAACCAGGAGGAAGTACTAAATTCGACCTCAATGTTTTTAAATTTTTTGAGGCACACTAAACGCCCGTAGGCTTAATAACAACTAAACTTCTGTTGTGTCTTGTTCAACCGATATGGCAGACTAAATCCTTTTACTACACGGTATTACGTTAAAATTGAAAATGCATTACTCGGTATCCCAGTCTTATGTTATGTCACGTAGAAACTTAATATCATTACGCTTAAGAACTAAAGACATAATAGATGTCTTTACACTTGAGAAAATAAAACACTTAGTGCAAGTGTTATTCGACATGGAACTTGAATTTAGTGAGCGGATAGCGGTAATGAAAGCATTAGAATTGTAACTTATATAGTATCTTCTATTTTCATTTCAAGCATGTGTGTAGGTAGTAAATACTAGAGCTTTTTATGAAGGAGCTTCGTCTTTCGGGTAATTATTATCAGTTACAATTAATTCTGCCACTAATTATTCTTAAAGGCAAAACACTTGAGTTATGAAAAAAAAAAGGGCCTGCGATGTCAACGCTCATCAAAACGAATACTTAAAGAATTCTGTGTCCATACACTTGTCTTCTTTATAAATAGGTATTGTAGGACACGTAATATAGTTATACCTTATATTTCTATAATAATAATAATAATTTATTGGACCCTGTTCCCGATATCGGTGGGCTACTATTTTTTATATTTTTAAATGTTTTATATATTTTGTTATTCTAATATTTAAAAATATAATTTATAAGTATGATAAATGAAATAAAGGAAAAATAATTTATTTATTTATACAATTATACTTCAAAGTCGCAAACACCCGTGTAGCCCCTGCTCTTTTACTTAAATTGAATTGAGTATCTACTGGTTTAAAAAAAAATCTTTTCAGTAAACTTACAGCTAACTTATTCAGTGTTCATATACAATATAAAATTGAAGGCCATTTATAAGTTTCCACTGATAAACAGTAAAAAACACCACCACCATAAACAATATTTTCTAGCATTATAAACTTACTTTTTAATTCCCGCGTAGAAAAATTAATGAATGCTTTACAGCGACACAGCGCTTCACGGCCGATGTGCTCTAAGTGGACCAGACAGGTAACTCTGGTACACTGGCTACATATTATAGTTTTACGCCTAGTTGCCGCCAACATATGGCCCCGCCGAGACTTTAGAATGAGTCCTCGCTGCGGAATACTGAAATAGTAGGCTGTTTTTAGAACAGCTTTAGATATTGTTTTGTCCCCGAGTTGATGTGTGTAGACAGTGAAATTCCAGATTTGAATTTATAGACATAAATTCCAGATTTGAATTTAAAGACATAAATTCCAGATTTGAATTTATAGACATAAATTCAAATCTGGAATATCACTATCTGCAGGATTTGACACGTGGAAGTTTTGTGGGCTTTGGAGAGGCTCGTGCCTAAGTACCTAATAACAGCCGCAGGGATCGATTGATCAGGTTAAGCTACGCTTTCCGAAGTCGATCCGGGGATGGGTTGCCATCTTTACATAACCAGACCCGTCTGTGCCTTAAAAAGCACGCTAAGCCGTTGGTTTTACCAGTTTTAACAAGGGTTATCATGTAACCCTGTAACTGGGTTGTGGATGTCAGGTAGGCAGTCGTTCCATGTAAAATACTGGTATTCAGCTGCACAATAAAAGTGACTGATTGTTCTTGCCAGTGGTTTTTAAGGACGTCTGGAGAGACATAATCAGTAAGCATTTCTGGCAATGTAGAAATTAATAGCTCCAATCAGTACGTCGATTCTGTAAAATTAAAAATAAAACTCGCATCTCACATCGCTATTCACTCTCACTTCGAATGTTGAATCGGGTTTGAGTGCGAAGTGAGCGTCGAGTGACGGGGGAATTACCTTACTGAATGCCACTTCCTACGTCATCTCATACTTTATCTGTCAAAATCTCACAGTCAATTTAGTTCAACTCGCTGACACGCTGGCAAGGGTAGCGCTAGGGTATCAACCGAGTTTTTAGAATGCCAATCAAGAAACTCACAGCGGATTCAGATTCGAAGTTTAGAATGAGGTCTTACAGAATCACACCCCAGGTTTTAAAGTCAGTTTTTAATTGAAAGTCAAAATTGGCTGTTGATTATGACTGGGTTTTGAACGGCAAAATGTAATAAAATTTTACCTTTTGTTTCCAACTATGACTAACTCCTCGCTAGCCGGAGATTTCCGTCTTCTATTATGACTGGCTTAATAAACACAGCGCCGCGACAATACTAACGAGATCAAAGTATTTACACAGGACGCTTAAATTAAAGCTAATCTTATTACTGCGTTAATATAAATTAAATTACACGATGTTTGAATGTGAAACAATGTTGCAAGCGGCAGCTGGGAGCGAAACAACGGAGTTCGGGTGAAACCTCCTTTAGTTTGTAAAGGGTTAAATTTTAAAATACAATTGCTCGGTTCAAAACTAGTTAATAGTTGTTGAAGTGGGATCGTAAGACGGTTTATTGGGAATACATTCGTACTGTGTTGTTTCCGGACCTTTTGAATTGTCAATTAGATTTCTATGCAGTGCAGGATTTATTGCCAAGCTAGAATCGTATTATCTCATTTTTTTTCTTTCTCAGTTAGTTTTAATGATGGACTTTATGAGGCTTACCCAAATGTCCATTAATTGAGTCCTGAGTTGAGCTACACGATTACTGACAAATGCTTCCACTTACACTCAAATCTGGGTGGTACTTCCCTCAAAAGACCATTTCAAACACTAGTCTACATGTTCCTCACATGATCTGACCAAGATATTGTGGGGATTCGACTTTAGAAGAGACTTCCCAACAAACATTTTTGTCATATAATCAAACTTTTATATGACCTTAAGTCTTTTTAAAGTTATTTTATAGTCATTATTTTAACTCTTCGTCATGTACTGGTGTATTATATGTCCGAATAGTCATAAACATTTTTTATCGTATAATAATGTCATATGACGTTATTTCGACATTTATAAAACTTACTTAGACAACTTTTCGTCCTGTAAACGTTTTCGTAGTATAAACGTCATAAAACTGTACATTTTGTCATATAATTACCTTTTAAACATCTGCTAAACGGATAATAATTGTTTACACGTAGTATTTGTTACCATTATATATAAGTCGAATAAGTATTACGAGTGCGACCTGTATACATCCTAAAGTATCACAAACATGATAATACGACCGCTACTTAATTAATACTCATATTAAAGGTTTATAATAACCTTGTATACAATTTTCGCGTACTTTAATACAAAGTAATAGAGCTCAAGTGAGGAAAATAAGAAAGGTTCCGTATCAAATTTAAATGCAAATTTAACTAATCAATTTAACCAAAATACTACAAGTGTGCCCCGCAGTTCATTTTCCAAAGTTCAGGACTCTTGTTCATTTTTCGAAGTTGAAGTCATCCGAAAATGAAGATAATGTTGATAAAGAAGACACTTCAACCAACAATGATGACTTCAGAACTTTAAAAAAAGTGGGCTATTGATTTTAATATTCCACAAGTTGCATTAAAGCAAAATAAATCTATATGAAGGAGGTAGTAAAAAAGGCAGTAATAGCAGATTGCTGCATCGAGCGCCAAGTGAGTTATTGATGCACGAGGGTTATGTTGGTGCCCAAGCGTGTGCGAGGGCACTAAATTAACACGAGTGCATCAATTACTCACTTTTAGCAAGGTGCGTAATCTACTTTTCTTTCAACTACCAATTTACTCAACTCAAGTCAGGTCAAGTCAGGTCAAGTCGGGTCAAGTCAGGTCAAGTCAGGTCAAGTCTGGTCAAGTACCTACAGGACAAGTCGGGTCAAGTCAGGTCATTTTAAACGGTTTTTATCCATTTTTATTAACCAGTCAGGTCAAGTCAGGTCAACTCAAGACAATTCAACTCTACTCAACTGAAACAGAGCCGGTGAGACGAGCCTTAGTAACAGGGTCCCGTTTTACCCTTTTGGTATGGAACCCTAAAAACAGTGCAGTAAAGTTGTATGAAATTTCATTGTTGCACTGCAAAACAGTGCAACAATGAAATTTCATACAACTTTACTGCACTGTTTTAGTTCTAAGCAAAAAATACGTCCTTCGGGATCGGTTTTGTAGTGATTAATGATAACATTACTATATAGTTGACAGATTTTTTTTTTCATTTTTTTAATTATCCCAGGAACGTAATTAACATTTCAAGTTTTCCATTTCAAATGTGCGCAAAAATCATTTCAATGCGGTCCATCTTTGATAAAAACTTATCAACATCCGCATAATTAGAGATCAATGTGGGGTTTACCTAAAACAAAAAAATTAGAAAGAAAGAAAGAAAAATTGTTTATTCTGCACAAACTAAACGCACAATACAAAATAAAAAATGATATTTACTAGAACTACAAATTAGCCAAAAGCCTCGTATTTAACTAAAAGAAAATTAAAAAATTGTCAAATTTTGTCTATAGCTTGATGAGAGCATAGCGATTAGTATTTTTACTTTTTAGTAGACAGTTATCTGTGGATGAGAGGCCAAAAACAAATTAGTTGCGTAATGTGTTGCGACATTATCAAATGAAAACAAACAAAACAATCACAAATTAAACGAAATGCCGATTGCAGTGGAACATTATCAATTTAGAAACAACAATAACAAGAACAATTAAGCTGTGCGTCGTATCTGTGCAAGAATAGGTCATTGCTCAGCTAAAAGCCGTAACTTCAGACGAACCTATTGTCAACAGCGCTGATTTTCAGCAAAAACCTCGCGAATGACGTAATGACGTCCCCCCATGTGAAAATACTATATCTGGTAAGCAGAATTTCTTACGAAAATGAGTGTGACTGAATATTATGAAAGTAAGTACATAGAAATAAAAAATAAAATAAAAATATATTTAAAAGTGTATACCTATGTCTGTATTATTATGCGTAACATAATAAAAATAAAAGATACATAAACTGAGGGGTATAATAATTACACTGAAAATAAAAATAAAATACTACGGTGTGTATAAAATTATTTAGACTTAACTAAGTTATAAGTCACGCAAACAAATATTCTATCTTTTTAATAAAAATTCTTTGAACTAAGTTAGCTAAGCGTTTGTAATTTTATTACTGATCCCTAAATCAACTGTAATGGCGTAAACATTTACAATGCACACGCAGTTTATAGGTCGGGAAGTTATGTAGTTGTCATATAACGCAGTCACTTAATAAAATTATTAATAAAATATGTGAAAACATTAAAGTTTTAAAAGCGCATAAAAAATTTGTTCCAAACCTACCTCACATTAATCAGTAAACTTGATTGCACAATGGTTTACAACTGATGAAATGGTTTTATCACCTCAAATAACAAAGAAAAAATGCAATATTAACTCAGCTGTCAAAAACACCGCCATATTAAATTAGCGTGATATAATCTGTTACAATATTATTTCGTTCAATATGAGCATCATCTTTAAATGACAATAACACAACGATTACATTATATAAAAGTCATATTGTGTACCATAACTCGACCCGAAGTCGAATACACGCCGCGACAGCTATCATTACATGATATTTAGTCAAATCGCCGACGTGTATATGACTACTATGCGACTAAGTAGGTATTTATATGACTGTTACACGAAACTCTTAGCAACTTAAGTTGAATAAAATGGGCCCTAATGCCGTCGAGTACACGTCCTTATGACATTTATACGATTATACTAAATAACATTAAGTTGCCACCAAAACGTCTACTCAACGTCGTAAATGTTTGTTGGGTTGGACACTTTTTTTTTTTGTTGGTGATATCTTCCAATGACTTCTTCCGCTCTGGGCGGAGCGGAAGGGCATGTCAGACTTTTACTGACTAAAACCCACCTGTGTTCCTTCAGTTGCCTGTTTGCCTGTTGCCAAGGTCCCGGTATACCTTACGGACTTTCCCACAACCCTGGCAGGGGAGTTTGACCCCTGAGTTTGTTTCGCTCATTTCTTCTCAGTTCAGGTAGTCAGATAGGAAATGTCGACTCCATCTAGCTTATATAATCTATCTCGCCGCGAATCTCTCAGGGAACTATTTAAAAGGATTAATATTATGACGGTACCTTGCCAATTCATTTATGAGAATATTATGTATGTAAGAAAAAATCTAAATCTTTTTAATAAAATAAGTGATAGACATAATTTTAACACTAGAAATAAAGATAAAATAGATCAACCATTTTTCAGATTAGCTAAAGTACAAACATCTTTTATGGGGTACTGCGTTAAATGCTATAACAAAATACCTAGTGATATATTGCAATTAAATGAAAGAAAATTTAAAACTCATATTAAAAGTACACTTTGCTAATCTAGTTGTATAATTTAATATTTGTATATTTGTATATCATAGATTTTTTACATTTTATGATTATTACACTCACACACTGTCCTATTAGTGTTACTTGTAAGTTTGTAGGAATATTGTGATATCCTGCCTAGTTGAAATAAATTATTTGACTTTGACTTATTTTTTTATATGACGTGTAAAAGTGATTCCGATATCCTATTAGAATAAAAAATCCCAGAATAAACAATTGAAAATTTTGTCGGTCTATTACTGAAAACGGCCAATTAGCCTGTTAGGCCAGATACCATACTATTACCTAGTAGATTTTAAGCGGTCAGTTCCGCTATCGTTCGTTCGTCGGGTGGTTCTCATTCGATGATCATCCCCTTCTGAACGGTATTTGTGGAGTGGTTATCGCTTCGTTTATGGCCACACAAACTGTCATAGAAGATATTATCGCCAGTTTAAGTATCAATCGCGGTGTGAGTTTCCAGATTACGGTCTTAGAAATTGTTGGGATAGCGTTTGTTGGGTGTGTAGTTTAAATAAGACTCTCGTATCATTTTAAATATATATTAATTACTAAAATGTGGTTCTTTTTTCAAAACGTTATTTGAAAGTTTTAAGTTATTGAAAATTTTTATAAAAACTTGTCTAACTTAACGTAACTTTTCATAATAATCATTGTCTATCCAGATACTTGCTTAGTAGCTTAATGTACCTTTGCTTAAAAGGGCGGACTATTGCTGTATGTTATACCAACTTACATAATGGACCTCATTCCACCTGTGTCACGTAGAAATCTCCAGTTTCAATGCTCTGGGTAGCAATGATTTGTCACTGTCTTCAACAATTGATACTGTCATAACTCATAACACACTGGAGTGAGTTCAACGGGTACTTACACGTAAGATATGTTACCCTGTCACAAACGTGTCCACTTCCAAAAAAATGGAACAATCCCAAAAGTTCAATCTCGTCCTGTGAGTCTTCCATCAAAATAATGTAAGCTGACTTTTATTACAACAAAAAGCCGGTAATGCCCGCAAAAAAATGATAGTTCGCGAGATACGTGGCATATGTGCGGCCACAATTCAAGAGAAATGACCCAGACATCGCGTACGAATACTAACAATATTTACAGCGGCTATTACTAGCCTTTTATGTGACACAAATGCTAGTCGCTGTAATCTGGGACGGTTTTTACGAGCATTTTAAATAATGTCTAGTAGCTGCAGGTATAAATCACAGGCACAATAGTTGCAACATTTGCATTAAACGACGCTTTGTATCCGAAATTGCTGTCATTTTAATTTAATATTAAACTTGTCCCAGTTAATTTATTTTAAAGCGTGCCGCACTCGCTGTAAAAGTTGCTTTACCGGGACTTTGGTAACCGATATGTGGATTAATTTCATCACGGTTTAAAGCTTTAGTTTTCAGTGAATGCAACTCAATATTTAATGACTAGTCTTTCAGTTTGCGGCTTGAGCGGATTTTATTGTGGCATGATCATTATTATTTCAGTTTCATAATTATAGATTTTAACTTTTCACAAGTGCCAATGGAAGTGCATTTTTACAGAAAAAATGGCGACTGGCGGTTGCTAAGTGGTTCTCTGTTCGACGACTGGTGTGATTAAATTTTAATAAAATTAAAAATTTACATTTAATTTACATTTAATTACATAAATGCATGTAAAATAATATCGAACACATGCTCTCTCCGCATAAATAATATATGGAAGTACATAATTACATTAATTACATTGTTGGCATAAAATTGACTTGGAAAACAACGAGCTTAGAGAATATTGGGCACAATGATAACATACATAGAAGCGAAGGGCTTCAATTAAGAGCACTACCTCTATTAGCCAGCAAGACGCGCTTTACTGGCAATAACCGGCTATAACCGGCTGTAACCGGCCCCGGCCGCCCTCGACAAGCCTAATCCGGATAAATGAGACGCGAAAGATGACATCCACTCGCTAATTGGAGGACGGAATTAAGTGTGCACCTTGAGAAAATGTTATTAATTTGGTTTTTTGACGTTCGTGTAAGATGATCGCTTGTTTTTGGATTGTTTTTCAGCCTTGTGTTGGGTGGCAAAGGTGTCCAGCACTACACGTCGGATGAAATGATGATTTCCATCATCCAATACGATTCTCGGCTCGGCAACTCTCTTTTAGCTGTCACCTTGCGAAGTATGTGGATTCCACTCAGCAAGAAGGCGTCTTAATAATCTTCGCTAAATAATAAATCGGCTCATTATCATCATCATTACAGCCGAAAGACGTCCATTGCTGGACATAGGCCTCCTACAAGCACCGGCGCTTCAACCAGTTCTGTGCTTCCCGCATCCAGCGGATTCCTGCGGCCTTCATAAGGTCATCCATCTACCTTGTGAGAGGCCTTCCAACGCTACGTCTTCCGGTACGCGGTCGCCACTCCAGAGCGTAGGTTTAGTCGAGACTAATATACGATCTTGCTTAACCTCACTCGAATTGTAAATAAGTAATGAATAAGTCCAACAATCCAATTCCATCTTCAATCATAACATACCTCCTATATAACATATGAAACTTTACTCACTGTTTACTTGCAAACTACTTGGATTAAAACCACTGAAAGGATTCGAGCTATCACTGCGAGAAGATAAGTTAATTTCCTGGGTAGAACTGCTGTTTGTTTAAAGTTGTGATGGATGCTTGCCTCCTTTATCGAAAACTGGTATTATTTTAGTTATTTTAATGTTTTTGTGGTAGCAAGCATGCATTTCAGCTGATGGTAAATTTCTACTGACTCACCGCAGCCTATGGACGGACATCTGATAAAATACCACAGGCATCATTGAGAAAATGCCTTCCCGGAAAGGCGCTTCACTTTGTGTAAATTATTTAATTACCACCGCTCTCAAAACCTTGAAGGAAAACATCGTGAGGAAACAGCATGTTTCAGAACCAAAAATTGGAAGACATGTGACATCTACCAACCCGCATTGGGCCTGCGTGGTTGGCCCACTCCCAGCAGTGGGAACATTATATGCTTATGCTTCCCGGACAGAAAACTGTAATAGCCCTTCTGCTTTTAACTTACTCTGGCACCCATACCTGGGTTAAAATTACAACCCTCTTAAGGCTTCCTTTACACGACGCGCGGCGCCAGACTGCATGTTTGTGTATACGAATGAATAACGCCCATTCGCCGCACCGCCGCCGCGCCGCACCGCCGCCGCGCCGCTGCGGCCGCCGCGGCCGCCACATCGCCGCCGCACCGAGCTTCGCGTAGATTTTTTACATTTTCATTCTGAGATGTTCTGAATTTTTTTCAACTTGCGGCCAGTGCGTCTCCGGTGCGGCTCCGGCATCATGTATAGGAAGCCTTACACTTTGAGGGACTTTAAACACCCATAGGCAGTATAAAAATAAAACGTGTTGTCTCGTTCAGTGTCCTTGAATGCGTTAAAAATGTCATTAGAAAAATTCATTCAGGAAGAATAATTCATTCAAGAGTTGGTTGGCTATTTCACCGCGGTCCATGACTGATAGAAAGTTATGCACCTATAAGTACAAGATAATATTTGAGACCTAAAGCCCTACGCAGTGACATTCTATCAGCAATAACGATGATGGAACAGACAAAAATGACTACCAAACGGAACTTCGACAAACGGTACTACGACATTACGGAACTCCGACACGTCTTTACTTCGACTGTACTTTACTTCGGCATGCCTTTAGTCCGACACTACTCTACTCCGACAAGACGTTGCTTCGACATGACTTAACTACGAAATGATGTGACTTCGACGACAACCTACTTCGACAATAATGCTAGTTCGATATGATTCAATTTCGACATACTCTACTCCGACATGCTGTACTTCGACAATATCTTAAATCGACGTGATGCGTCTCAGACGGGACCCCTTCTTTTCGCATCTTTGTGTAATTAGTAGCTAGGTTATTAGTACTTGAGTATTTTATGACTAACTGCCTCGTTGGTCTCGTGGTCGCAAGCGCAGCTGCAGAGCGTGGGGTCCTGGGTTCGATTCCCGGGTCGGGCAAAGTGTTATTGGATTTTTCCATTAGGAATTTTGTAGTAGCAGCCCGGAGTTTGGAACTTGGCGGTGTGATATCCCCGTGCCTCGGAAAGCACGTTAAGACTAACTGCCCCGTTGGTCTCGACCAACGGGGCAGTTAGTCATAAAATACTCAAGTACTAATTACCTAGCTACTAATTACACAAAGATGCGAAAAGAAGGGGTCCCGTCTGAGACGCATCACGTCGATTTCAGATATTGTCGAAGTACAGCATGTCGGAGTAGAGTATGTCGAAATTGAATCATGTCAACTAGCATTATTGTCGAAGTAGGATGTCGTCAAAATCACATCATTTCGTAGTTAAGTCATGTCGAAGCAACGTCTGTGGAGGATTTATTAAGCTTAAAAAAATAATGATGGTAGTAGTTTATTATTTCAATAAAATATACAATCTAACACTAAACAATTTTCTAACTAATATTAAATAAAACTAACTGTACAAATAAACAACTAATATCTAAAATATGGCGTCGAAAAATTCCTCCGCATCGCTGTCGGCTGGTAGTGTACCCAAGAGACTGGCGGCATTGCCACGTTGAATGGCAATGCTTAGCCTCTGACCAAGGTAAAAGCCAGCCCTTGGGTCACGGGAAGTGTCAAACAGCCGTTTCGAGATTTCATTAAATAAACTATGAGCACTTGGACCCCACGGCCCTAGGGTTTCAACCCCAAACGGCTCGAAAATATAATTGCCTATAAGGCTATTATACTTTCGCCGCTTGAGGTTTTCCGCAGCCGCAGCGGCGGCGCCAGCACAGCACGCCGAGCCAGGAAGATGAGATGGCGCAAGAGTATCGACACACGTTGCGTCCCACACTAAAGGCCTACCCATCTTCCATGGAAATAAGGACATGCCGTCCGGTCTTTTGCCATCGTCGCGTGCCAAACCATTGGGTTCTAATACAGCTGGAACGCCGACGGTGACAAGAGCTCGTCGGATGATGTCATTAATGTTAGCGTGACGTGCTAAGCGACCCGCACTTCGGCTGCAAGACAGGCCGTGGTGTCCGAGGCTGTTGACAACTTCGCCACAGTGACAGCGATGAGGAGAACAACATGGAGCTCCTAGTCGCAGGGAAGCAGCGATGCGGAACGTAGTGTCGTCGAACAAAGTTCCCAGGTTCGATGACGGTAGTGCGTGAAGCCACAGACCCGACTCCCACTTACCCACAGCCAGCAGGCGCGCGCGCTCCGCAGTAGTAGCAGACGTGTCAAGTAAATTGTTCTGTACTACTCTGCAGAGCGGCTCATCCCACCGTCTCTGGGAAGATGGATAGTCGGGTGGATCTGTATTAGCAACGTCTTGTCGGAGTAGAGTAGTGTCGGACTAAAGGCATGCCGAAGTAAAGTACTGTCGAAGTAAAGACGTGTCGGAGTTCCGTAATGTCGAAGTAAAATCATGTCGTAGTACCGTTCGTCGAAGTTCCGTTTGGTAGTCCGAAACGCTTTGGAAGCGATTGTCACTTGTCTTCTTCTTCTTCTTCGTCGTTCCCTCAATGCTGAGGATCGCGACCACATATGACGCGTCTCCAAGCTATGCGGTCTTCTGCAGTATGGACCGCTAGATAGATGCTGTCTCCAGCAACCTTCTTGATCGCGTCTGACCATCTTGCCGGTGCTCTGTCTTGAGCGCGTTTTCCTTCCACCCGGGCCAGTATCAAAAGTCACTTGTCTAGGGCTTCAGAAACACTGACTGTACATTACGATTTATCTACATACTTTATTAACTTTCTGCCGATTTAACTTGGAAACAGAACAGTGTGATAATGCTTTCAAACTTGTATCTTCTCTAAAGTTTCAGCCATACACGCGTACCTATGACTTATCACGGGTCATTAGTTTCAAATATCTTGTTTTCACTGAACATTGTTGACAATTTTAAGAAGATTTAGCCTTGTTGGTTGAGCTACGCTTGCCGGGGCTGGTCCGTGGATGGGTGACCATCTTTACATATCGAGACTCCTCAGTGGCTTGGAAAGCACGTTAAGCCGTTGGTCCCGGCTGTCATTTGTGGATCTTTGACAGTCGTTACGTGTCTGATAACCAGTCTTGCTAAGGGATATCGTATTACCCAGTTACTGGGTTGTGGAGGTCAGATAGGCAGTCGCTCCATATAAAATACTGGTATTCAACTGTACCCGGTTAAACTGGAAGCCGACCCCAACTTGGTTGGGAAAAGGCAGGCAGATGATTAGCCTCGTTGGTTGAGCAAAACAAAATCGTTTATGACTAGAAATAGAACAAGATTTGACTGCCTCGTTGGTCTAGTGGTCACAAGCGCCAGTGCTGAACGTGAGGTCCTGAGTTCGATTTCCTGGTCGGGCAAAGTGCTATTGGGGTTTTCCATCAGGAATATCTCAGTAGCAGCCAGGAGTCTGGATTTGTGCCCGGTTGATGGCAATAGGGTCGTCCCCATTACATGGGACTTAAACATGACTGGTGAAATGTGGATGTATTGTAGCTACACCTCTGCCTAACCATTCGGGGATTATAGGCGTGATGTTATGTTATATGTATACAACATTGCGTTCATCGTGTTAAGTAAGTTGTTAAAAAATAGTTGGCGATTTTTTTTTTCTATTGTTTTTGTTGTCTATTCAGTTTTTGTTCTATATAAAGAGGTGTGGTCAAGGTAAACTTTTAGAAACACAATCACGATATGTTCACTGGATGTTTTCCCTGATGGCTTACTGAAAAAGGGGAAAACCCATCTCCGCATTCCTTATTAACAACCATACCAATATATTTTCATAAAAAGATATTCCGGTCGCAGCTTCCAAATCCCTTACCTAAACTACCACCATCACAACTTAAAACAAAATCTATTTTAAGGGTCTATGGTAGCATTAAGATAAAAAACTAAGATAAACATCAGCAAGAGTTTATTATACGTCGCGATATCCGTATAAGAGCGTGGCTACATGAAGGCCCCCGAGAGGACACTTGTTCATAAATTAAGAAGAGCCCCACTCATTCCCGTCTTATCTTTATGAGGGTCCCTGCCCACTAGCCGTGGAATTAAGTAATCACACAACATACTACTGAAATTGATCTTGAGAGGCGAAAAGGGACTCTAAAGACATAGTTTGGCACGAGAGAACTAAATACCTAAATGCGAAATTTCATTTGATCCAGTCAATACTTTTTTATTAAGTACTAGCTGCGCCCCGCGGTTTCACCCCAATAAGTCTCGATCCCGTAGGAATATCGAGATAAAAAGTACTCCATGTCTTTCTCCAGGCCATGGTCTACCCATGTGCTAAATTTCATCCAAATCCGTTCAGCTGTTTTAGAATGAAAGCAAATAAATAAACAGAAGTCAGTTTTATCACTTTCGCATTTATAATATAAGTTAGGATTTGTTCCTCAGGACCTGGAGACTTCAATTACAGGGTCAGGACTAATAATGTCTTCCCGGGCGGACCATCATTGATCTGTTTGGCTGCCTGAGTCATAGTTTTCGAAATATTCCTTAAGACCCTTGATCCTTGTTACAATTTACTTTGAGTTAGCACAGCACGTCTTTTTCTTCCACAAATCTCTATTTGCCGTCATCACAAAACTGACTTCCCACCTGCAGCCATAGATCATCTTCTACCCAATACATCCATTTCTTAAGTCTGCTTCTTTCTTACATTCATATTTATCACTTTTCTTGTCAAATGCACATCATTCCATCACAAATCCTATGACGCGAATATATAAGTCCAGTGTCCTTTTAAAACAAAATCCCTATATGGCCCATCCCTATATACGTGTTCCTTATTCAATTTCAATGTTTTTTCCCAAAGTAAGTCGTGTATGCGGTCTCCGTGCATGTTTGATCATGTCGCCGGTATGGGGGTATCGTAAACATGTTCAACGCCGCGAGTTCTATTTGAGTTCGATGCTGGAACTCCATCACTGGAACGAGAAACGACATGGTAGGTACACGAAACTCGTTGTTTTGATATGTAAAAAATTCGCATAGTGCAAACACATTTTATCTAGTATTTCTCGATATTTCTATTTTTTGTTGACCTTAGCATATTATAGGATTTGCGGTGATTGTGTGCTTGCAAACCTTCTTTAGATTGTCAGTCCATAAAGTTTGCAGATACGCGGTGTACACTCATGTCCTTGTATTCTCCAGTAGTTATCAGTCTTTTGACAGAAATTTCTTCGTATACGGTGATTGACTGCCTAGCCTTTCCCAAGTATGTTGGGGTCAGCTTCCAGTCTAACTGCGACTATCTATCTGACCTCCACAACCCAGTAACTGGGTATGATACGATACCCCTTTGGTAAGACTGGGACAACCAGTCTGTCCTGTTTGTTAAAATGTAGTAGATAGTTTAGTGGATTTAGGGCGAATTTCACCAAACTTTTTATACCGAGTATAAGTCTTACCCTTTTTTTTTTTTTTGAGGTTGGGAAATCATCCAGTGACTTCTCCCGTAGTAGTGATGCGGGGTAGTATTATGAAGTATTAATGCCATCATTATTACATTGCGAAAACGGGATGGAGCTAGCGGCCTTGTGTAGCTCCGTCTCTCTCACTCACTGGAAAAATGGTGGCATTAATACTTCATAATACGGCACCAGGTGACTAATAATGACGCATCCACGTTGTTTCTATGATCCTCGCTCCACGCACTTAGTCTCCTTGTAAGTTTGTTTGTTGTTGTTGTCTTTATTTTAATTGAAAAGCTATGTTCTCTCGCCGGCTCAGATCACTATGGCTATTGGAAGTTTGAAGTTATTACGGTATTGAAAGTTTTCTGCAAAACAGAAGTTATATTATTGAGAATATTTTGTGGCTCTCTATTCTATATAGATTTCTTCTCTATTCTATAGAGACCTTCTTCAGTGCTGAATACCTTGAAATGGTTTAGCAGGGAGTCAAGCTTAATTATTTTACTTTCCATAACATTACAACAAAAGTAATCCAGATACGGATATCAGAATACCAGCGCTACGGTTTTTATTTTTTAAATATCGTAGCATTATGCTGAGATAGGAGCCTTTTTGGCCTCACACAGGTCGTTAGATAAGTATTTTGTTAGTTTTAAATTGTTCTTTTTTCTATTGTTTTAACTACAGGTACTTACTTTATGTTACTGTTTGTTTCGCCTATGCGTGTCCCAAATAAACATTTTTTTATTATTATTACTAGCTTTATATTAGCTTGCTCTGTTCGTATGTGTTTCCGGTTACTCCTTTTGTCATCAATTATTCAAGCACTTCCTGGCATCTGATTGAGCTGAAACTTTGGCATACTTATACAACTACCAAGACATTTTGAAAAAATGATACCATGGAGCTGGTCTGATGATGGAGCCGGAAGTTGGGCATAGGAACTCCTCAATCAAATAAGATAGCACCATCGTGTTTGGACTCATTGCTCATGTATTAACAAGTGCTTTGACACTAGGTAATGTTCAGGGTCTGATGATGAAGCCGGAAGGTGGCCATGGGAACTCCTCAATCAAACAAGATAGCACTGTTGTGTTTCGACTCGTTGGTTATGTATTGACAAGTGCTTTGACACTAGGTGGTGTTCAGGGCCTGATGATGGAGCCGGAAGGTGGCTATGGGAACTCCTCAATCAAACAAGATAGCACCATCGTGTTTGGACTCGTTGGTTATGTCTTGTAAAATGCTTTGACACTAGGTGGTGTTCAGGGCCTGATGATGGAGCCAGAAGGTGCCCATGGGAAAACCTCAATCAAACAAGATAGCACCATCGTGTTTGGACTCGCTGGTTATGTATTGACAAGTGCTTTGACACTAGTAGGTGTTCAGGGTCTGATGATGAAGTCGGAAGGTGGCCTTGGGACACCTCAATCAAACAAGATAGCACCATCGTGTTTGGACTTATTGCTCATGTATTAACAAGTGCTTTGACACTAGGTGGTGTTCAGGGTCTGATGATGGAGCCGGAAGGTGGCCATGGGAACTCCTCAATCAAACAAGACAGCACCATCGTGTTTGGACTCATTGGTCATGTATTAACAAGTGCTTTGACACTAGGTGGTGTTCAGGTCCTGATGATGGAGCCCGAAGGTGGCCATGGGAAAACCTCAATCTTACAAGATAGCACCATCGTGTTTGGACTCGCTGGTTATGTATTGACAAGTGCTTTGACACTAGTAGGTGTTCAGGGTCTGATGATGAAGCCGGAAGGTGGCCATGGGACATCTCAATCAAACAAGATAGCACCATCGTGTTTGGACTCATTGGTCATGTATTAACAAGTGCTTTGACACTAGGTGGTGTTCAGGGTCTGATGATGGAGCCGGAAGGTGGCCATGGGAACTCCTCAATCAAACAAGACAGCACCATCGTGTTTGGACTCATTGGTCATGTATTAACAAGTGCTTTGACACTAGGTGGTGTTCAGGGTCTGATGATGGAGCCGGAAGGTGGCCATGGGAACTCCTCAATCAAACAAGACGGCACCATCGTGTTTGGACTCATTGGTCATGTATTAACAAGTGCTTTGACACTAGGTGGTGTTCAGGTCCTGATTATGGAGCCCGAAGGTGGCCATGGGAAAACCTCAATCTTACAAGATAGCACCATCGTGTTTGGACTCATTGGTTATGTATTGACAAGTGCCTTGACACTAGGTGGTGTTCAGGGTTTGATGATGGAGCCAGAAGGTGGCCATGGGAAAACCTCAATCAAACAAGATAGCACCATCGTGTTTGGACTCATTGGTCATGTATTAACAAGTGCTTTGACACTAGGTGGTGTTCAGGGTCTGATGATGGAGCCGGAAGGTGGCCATGGGAACTCCTCAATCAAACAAGACAGCACCATCGTGTTTGGACTCATTGGTCAATGGTCATGTATTAACAAGTGCTTTGACATTAGGTGGTATTCGGGGCCTGATGATGGAGCCTGAAGGTGGCCATGGGAAAACCTCAATCTAACAAGATAGCACCATCGTGTTTGGACTCATTGGTTACGTATTGACAAGTGCCTTGACACTAGGTGGTGTTCAGGGTCTGATGTTGGAGCCAGAAGGTGGCCATGGGAAAACCTCAATCAAACAAGATAGCACCATCGTGTTTGGACTCGTTGGCGTTTTCTTGTCAAGGACTATACTCCAAGGCAGTATCCAATGTTGGTTGACAAATTCTAATGCTAAAAAGTACAAAATAAAATATAAGTAAAAATCTTTTTAAGAACAAGCTTTGAATGAACTAAAAAGCTTGAGGCGTAAATGTCCATTTTAATATAAATTAAAAATGAGCCTCAAGCTTTTAAGAAAATATTAAAGTGCTATGTTTACGTAAGTTTTATTTAGAACTTTTTAGTTCATTCAAAGCTTGTTCTTAAAAAGATTTTTACTTATATTTTATTCTTTTTTTTCTTTCTTTCTGTCTTAGATAATTTCAGTCATTAAAGTTATTGGTACTAAACCGTTTCCATCAGGGCTTACGTTTTGTTCTGTGTAGATTGCCTTGTAAAATTTTGGCGGGAACAGTAAATTTGGCAAAGCAGCAAGGCGGCCGGCTCGTAAACACTATGATAACGGTCACATTACGTGCTATTTGTCTGAATTATTAATATATGGCCCATTCTACGGTTATAGCAGTGCTGCTTTTTTCAGTGAGCAAGTTTAAAGATTATTCTCTACCTTTCTGGACTTAAAAATTGTTTAAAAGCACTAAACCTGTTTCGTATCATTTTCAAACATGTCCTTATAAAAAACATGCATGAAAATATGGTTTATTAAAGGAAATAATTAAGTAGTAGCATAATAATAAAAACATAGCATAACCAAAAATATCAGTTTTTTTTTTTTTCGTTTGGATGTTAGCTGTTGGCTGTTGGCCGCATCGCCACGCCAACAGCCGGTCTGACCCACCGCATTACATCAATATTATAATTATCAACTGGCTAGCATGATCACTTATCTCTAAGTTCAATGATAAAAGTTTCAGGAAACAAACTGAGGTCATTAACCGGGTGCTTCCAAAAATCAATGAGTTTCGGATAAAGATAAATAAAATGGAAAGCAATAAATCCCAACTATATAAAGCCAACCAATCTAACAAATAGGAACACAAAATAATTGCCAACAACATATTAACACAAACTACGAACGAAATCAATAAACAAAAAGCTGTGGGCCACAGTTAAATCGCAACGATAACTAAAACGCCTTGTTTGAAAACCCGTGAATCTGTGCGGAGAGTTATTGGGGTTCAGTTTCTATAAGATGGCGCACACAACTCAGGTCCCCTGTCAATTTACCGCCCGTATTTATGTCCAGCCGTGTCAAGTGATTTAAAAGTTTACTGGACCACTATTATTGTAATAAATCTGGTGGAGGTGCCGTGGACTTTGACACTATTGGAATATAATTTATGAGGTTTATGTTATAATTGTTTTGGTGGACTCGGATACCTACTACACTCACGACAATCTAAAAAGTCCGATTTGACGTTTCTTTTTCGTACATGTAATAAAACGAAGAAGAGTAAAGAAAGAATCAGTTGTCTAAGTATGATCAATCGATATGTCTCGAGAGTCAGTTTATAAGAAACCAATTTTTTTTCCATAGCTATAAAAATAATATTTTTCCATCGCTACACAATGTATTTTTATAGCTGTCAAATCGGACTGCTTAGATTGTCGCGAGTTTAACTGCGACAAACTACGCGACAGGCACGATCCTAAAGGTCTTTCTATGTATTTCTATGAAATACTTTCCATGGCTAGCGACACGGTATTTCATAGAAATAATAGAAACCAGTAGTGTCGCGACGACACGTCGCTGCTACTGACTGCAGTCGGCTACGGATTTGGACTTGAGTCCGACAATACTCTACTTCGAAATATTTTTCAAGCTAGTGTTCTAATAAAATGGTAATCATGTGACAAGTTTGACCACTGTAATATTTAAGACCGCTATAGGTATTATATTTTAGGTATATTAATTTTCTTACGTTCAATAATATTGTCACATACAATAATTAAACTTTGAGACATTTCACATTGAAGATCCCAAAACCTACTTGCCCGACCTGGGGATGGAACCTAAGACTCCATGGTCGGCTCACCATTCACACTTTAAACACAAACGAACTTGCAAACACTAAACAATCGAGGTAGTCTTTCATCAAAAATACTAGTTAATTGATTCAGGCGTGACTTTGCGGAAATCCATTATAAAATACAATAGACGTAGATATATTTAGTAACCTATTCCGCTTAACTATTCTTCAAGAGTCATAAAAACCCTGTAAGAAATCGACACGTGTTTCACGTCTCAACGAGGCATCCTCAGGATGACGATTGACCAATTACAAACCAGAAAACGACGTGTTCACTTAGCTTCCAGCGCTCGGTGTGGTAGCACGCCGTATTCGTCGTGTGTCTATTGTATTTTATCAGAAAGACTGTTTAATCCAATGGTTTTTGCAGATTATTGGTTTATTGTGGTTCACGGTGTTTTGCCATGACACGTTTAAATTGTTTTCGTGGTTATGTTGTTGTCCCATGAGGGTGGTTTAGGTGGATTAATGAGCGAGAGCATGGCCAGTATGGGCAGTGTCCACCTGTGAACTAATAGGTACGGGGATGCGGCGCGGTCATTTGTCATTGTTATGTTAACATTCTATTAGGTAGGTACTTTTGGGAAAGGCCGTACTAAAGGTAGCTATAATAATAAATAATAAGCCCTTTAGTCTGAATATCGAAGTTAACATTACATTAATGACAGTGGTGAGGTTTTTCTAAAGAATATCAAGTAATCCAGAGTGCCTTCTGGCATGGGCCTCCTCTAGCGATTTCCATTGGGTTGTGTCCCGCGTTACCCTTCTCCAAGGGGCCTACCACCACCGCTTACAGCAGTATTATTTTAATATTACTTCAGTGTAGGAAATAGATGAAGCTCTACGGGACGAATAGCTCCAACTCTTTCCCCCACTGAAGTGAGATTAAAATAATACTGCTGTAAGCGGTGGCGGTAGGCCCCGTGTGGTATCCAGCCGTGAGCTTCAGATCATCCGCCCATCTCACTTGTTGACGTCCTCTATTGCGTTCTCCGTCTCGACAAAAATCGTCGGGCAGTAGCCCACCAGACGCAACACCTATCTAGTTGGAACATCCTTCCTTTTTTCTATGAAGGATGAGGAACCTTTACACACTGTTCTTCCTACATAATATCTAAGAGTAAACCCGTCATTTTTTTCTTTAAATATCTTCATTTTCAATTCTTAACCCGATTCACCCTTGCATTTCTTTCTATGTAGGACGCCATTTTATGAGTACTTTTAAATGAATACATCAATCAATCAATCTTCCTAGCCTTATCCAACTATGTTGGGGTCGGCTTCCAGTCTAACCGGATGCAGCTGATACCAGTATGCAGTACTTTAAATAAATACATATTATAAACAAATGGACTCGATGAATATCAAAAGTTTCTTCCAAAACATTTGAAAATCAACATTCCTTTCAAATTAAATCGCAATCCAACAAGCCTCTCTAAAATCACTGGAAATCCGCAGTTATTTAAATGTTGACCCAAGAGCGTTGTCACTTGAAGCGAAGTGGTGTGCCATATTGTCTTAAATCCGGATCACACGAGTTCCGGAGTTCCACTTTGACAAGGGGCTCTCTCACGGACGTGGATGAGCAAACACAATGGGAACCAACGTGGCGAGGAATACTGCACGCCGGGCTTGCAGCCTGCCAGGACTTGGGGTTTGTGGGACTTATGGAGTAATTTGTTTGATTGTAACTGGAAGCGGGCTGTTATGGACTTATGACTTACGAAAGTACACAAGAATAAACAAAGCTTTGCAGACTTTAATGTTTGCAAGTATTGTAATTGTAAACTACGTTCAATGAAGTAATCCGTTGACCTGAAAACCAATTCTCGTACTTAAAAAACGTTCACATTCAAGTCGCAATATGTCAAACTTGTCAAAAATGTTGGTAATGTATTTTTGACAGATTGCGAACGACATGCGAATGTATTACGGGAATTGCACCTCTGTTTGCCAGCTAAGTATTTCATTGTTTGTATTAAATTACTAGCTGCGCCCCACTGTTTCACCCGCATAAGTCTTGATCCCGTGAGAATATCCAGATAAAAAGTATTCTAACCCAGGTTATGGTCTACCCATATGCCAAATTTAATCCAATTCCGTTCAATTGGTTTAGCGTGAAAGCGTAATAAATAAACAAGCAAATAAACAAATAAACTCACCTTTGAAATTATAATCACTACATATTATTAAACAAAGTTCTCCACCGCATCTGTCTGCCTGTTCGCGATAAACTCAAAAACTACTGCGCCGATTTTCATGCTGTTTTCACCAATGGATAGAGAGGTTCTCGAGGAAGGTTTTAGTATATAATAACCGACATCCACGCGGGCCAAGTCGCGGGCAGCAGCTATTATTATATATATTATATAAGTTAGGATTAGTCTTCTGCAGTCTTTTAGTCCTTTGAAATACGTAGGTATAAATTATGGAGAAATGAAAAACAGCAACCTGCAAGAAAATTCAAGCAAATGGTGTTAAAAAGAAACGACTGCACAAAAATCGATTGAGTTCTGATCAGACCACAAGAACATAAAAAGGGCATTTGTATTTATCTTTACAGTCTGTTCATGGACTCAAGGACTAAAGCAATCCCATTTAAATGTCCTGCTATGGTCCCGCTTGGCTTATTCTTTGAGAGGAAACCGGTAGTGACGTAACTCCTGCTAGATAAGTGCACATTGCAGCCATATTCTCTTACTGAGAAATAAAATGCATAATGCTTACAGAATTTTGTATATTTCCAAAGCACTAGGTACCAACACGATTATTTATTTCCTTCCAGTCATTTGTCAGTTTGAGAAATGTACGTGGTTTATACAATGAAGCATAATTTTCTTATGTACGCATTAAAATCACGTAATATCATTAATAACAACACCGAAGTCAATATATTAGTGCTAACGAGCGACCATTATCGCGCCTAAATCACGGCTAAATAGCTGGCAAAATAACAAAACTAACTAAACGCAATATATTACGGAACAATAGGAGTTAAACAATTCTAACCGAAATTAGAGACTTCATTTAACAATCGTTTAAATTTAGTGCGCCATTAGCGATCAACTGCGCGGAACATGGCCGCCCAAGTATGGCTGCTCCGCGGAAAAACGGAAAATACCAATTCACCCAATATTTACTTTAAAATGTTTAAAACGATGCGCGCCGCTCAATTTACTACTTTGAAACGACCAAATTTCGTTCTGATACCAATTTGTGCGGGATATGTCCACATAAATGTCGGAATACTGCGCTATAGCTATGATTGAAACACTATGTACAGAATTAAAACTTCATATAGCAAATACGGTTTGGAGTTCCCGCAGTTAAGTACAAATGTTACAATCGCATTCCCTATTATTGCCTTCGGACCACTGGTGTACAGAACATTCCAACTGTTGCCGGCCCAACAAATACCAGGCTGCTGCACTATAACCGATACATTACTACTTGACACACATTACAAACTAAACTAGTCCTTAACACAACGCAGTAGAGATTAGCGTGTGTGTCTTCCAGTGAATAGATGTCCTAAGTCATTGTTCAAACTGGATTGTTTTCGAACTGCGTTGTTACATAACTTAAGATAAGTCCTGTACACAAATAGTTTCATGAGCTTCTGTAATTAAGGGTAAATTTTGTTTTATGACAGTCTGGGGATGTGAAGGCTGAATTACGAACTGTTAGCGGAGATAGTGGAAGTGTTGGGAATTGGTTAATGCCTAAGTTTTGCGTAATTTTAGAGCGCTGTAAAATTATTTAATGTTTATTATGAGTTTATGACTGGGGTCTGAAATAGGTTTAGCGCACTGGCGTTCGTTACTTTGACCACTCTCCTATTTATTTATTTTATTTAAACTTTTCGCACTAAAAAACGTACAAAGGCGGACTTAATGCCTGAGGCATTCTCTAACAGTCAACCAAGGGTGGTAAAGAGATTAGATGGCAGGTGCTCTAATTGAGAGGAACAAAGAGAAAAAAAATATATATCGTATTGCAATATAGATAAAGCAGGTTTACAGTACATAAATAAGCTATAAACTTATGATACATATACTTACACATATATTTACTATAATATAATATATATAAAACATACAAATTCAAGGGAGAGAGGTGATGACATGACTCTACTCTATTTATTTTGAGAAAAAACTCCGCAATTTCCGCATAAATGCATAACGACTGGTGGCCGTCCTGATATCAAGAGGAAACGCATTCCAAAGAAAAATGGACTGAATATGAAAAGAATCAGAGTAGGAAAAGATTGTTAGAAGAACGCAGAGTCTTAGTGTCTTCCTATCTTATTTTGTTAATTCTAAATGTAGTATTTTTATTTTAGACGTGTGAAAGTATTGGTGTAATGAAAATGAAATGAAATTGTTTATTCTGTAAATAGGATATCGGAATCACTTTTACACGTCATATTGAAAATAAGCTAGTTTAGGTCTGCATTATCTAACGGCAATTAGTGGCAGCTTAACACCAGCAGAGATAGACGAATAGAACAATATAAACACACATATACACAAACAGATATTAGGTACATTGACCTACTTAGTTTTAATTTGGTACATAGTGTTTCAATCATAGATATAGCGCAGTATTCCGACATTTATGTCGACATATCCCGTACAAATTGGTATCAGAACGAAATTTGGTCGTATGTATTGAACAATTACTATAAAACACCTTCCTATATCATAATTAGTCCACCATAAATACCCTCATAGTGTACCCGGGGAACTAGCATATTACGAGCCAAAACTAGAGCATTTTAATTAACGCGGCATCGATAGTGCTGTGTCCACACCGCCGCGCCGCCCGCGCCGCGCCGTTGTTAACCCCCATTTATCATACAGGATTAAGCCGATCCCCTGTATATTATTTTTATTCGTCCCCGGGGGTGAATTCTGTCCGTTTGCTGGACGACGGCTGTTTATTATTATTTGCGGTGATTTTTCGGGTGTTGTTTCTTCGTTGGAATAAGATTATTTTCGGGGAAACGTATGGTGGCTTAAAGCTCCCCGTTTATAAAACTAGCTTATTTTTGTGACTTTGTTTGCAAACATAAAGTACGTTGACAAGACATGACTGTATGTTATAATAGCCGCGTTCTTACGGAAAGAGATTGCCGCGTAAGCACGCGATCATCGCGCTCGTTTATAGGTAATTATGAATATGACATACATACTCACGCGATCAATCAAGTCGCGTATGTATATGTCATTATTCAGGTAAACAATCGTGTATTCTCGCAACAGTTGATTTCGGTTGGGACGCAGCAAAGGCGGATCCAGGATTAATTTCTGGGAGGGGCACATGGGCCAAACAGATAAAAAGTGCCTCTCATATCTTGTATTGCACTATGCTGTTTTTGGGATTAATTCATTTTCAATGAAGATATTATAGTCGGAAGCCTACTTCTTTAGCGTTCATCACTGAAGCCATGTCTTGATAGATAATATGGATTCAGGATTTCAGGCCAGTCCATGCAGACGATTTTATTTTACTTAAACCGTTTGGGGGAGCACGTGCCCCTGTGCCCCCTCTGGATCCGCCCTTGGGACGCAGGGTTCGTTTGAAGACACTGCGTCAAAAGCCGGAACTGTGACAAACCTTAATTTTTGCTGGACGGAAAGTTCTGTTATTTAGTAAAAAATATGTACGTAAAACCTACTTTATACAAATATATATGATACCATGTCCACTGTCCATCGCCGTGCCTCTATTATTTCATAGACCTCTTTTGCCGACTATACAAGCCGATATGCCTTTTATGTCAATAGTAGGTAATGAATGCAAGGCGCTGAGAAAAACGGCCGTGACAGATGCAGATATCGAAAGCTTATTTTAAGTTCCTTTTACATACGGAATTCTATAAAATGGGATATAATAGGACTTCAAAAATCTCGGAGAAAAAAACTGGGAGTTCGTTAAATCCCGCCAAAATACACATAAAATAAGAATTTTCTTTTTGTGGATCCAGTTAAAATTCTCATTCGACTATTTACTACTACACTATGTAGATATATACCTATGTATGTTGGCTACTGCAGTGAATACCGGGCCACGAATAGCGCTGACTCAGAATTCACTCGGAAACAATTTTGGAACTTTTATATTATTTTTATATAAAATCCGGTCCGTCAAAAACTTGGGTTGGTGTAGCAATCTCCTTGTCTACACAAATATTATAAAGAGAAAAGATTTATATATTTGTTTATTATGAATAAACTAAAATACTGGCATACTGCTGCATCCGGTTAGACTGAAAGCCGATTCTAACTTGGTTGGGAAAAGGCTTGGCAGATGATGAGATGATGATGAATAAACTCAAAACTACTGGATCGATTTTAAAAATTCTTTCACGAGTAGAATGCTATATTATCACTGAGTAAAATAGGCTATCCTAACTACCCTAACGTATTATTATAATATAGTTAGGATGCGAAAGTGAGTTTGCTTCTTACGCTTTCACGATTTTACGTTTTCAAACGGCTGAACGGATTTGGATGAAATTTGGTACATGAGTGGACCATGATGCTGCGGCTGTCACTTGCAGTCAAAGTCAAATGGAGCAATGACAAATAAATTAAATAAGTAATGTGATCTTTGACAGTTGTTACGGGTCGCCAGAATCTCGAAAGTCTGACAATCAGTCTTACCAAGGGGTATCGTATTAACCGGTTACTAGGTTGTGGAGGTCAGATAGGCAGTCGCTCCATGTAAAATACTGATATTCAGCTGCATTCGGTTAGACTGGAAGCCGACCCCAACATTGTTGGGGAGAGGCTAGGCAGATGATGAAAGTTTTATATATTTTTACTTATAGATTTTAAATATAACCTTTACCACACAACTATGAAATGTACAAAAAATACAGTCCTAATCTATTTACCTACACAAACGATCCATTTTTCCTTCCATTCCCCGTACTAAGCAAACTGCCGCCGCGAAAGGGTGTGGTATTAAACAATATTTTAAAAGCGGCTAATCTGCAGCTCATAACTCATGTGTCGAGTATTTTAAAACGTGTTTTATATGGGAAAGCAAAAAGTTCAAGCTGGATGCTAGGCACGATGCTATGCCGTCATATTTACGACTCCTTCGTCCATAATGGTGCATTAATCATGTGGTTTTGGACGAGGATTATTTAGGATTATTTAATGCTGGATTTCAGGCTTGAGGTTCAATCCTTACTAATATTATAAATGTTTGTTATGCTTACACGCTGAATCGGCTGAAGGGTTTTGAAATTTGGCATAGGGGTATACCATGACCTGGGGGCCTACCACCACCGCTTACAGCAGTGATATTTTAATCATACTTGGTGGGGGAAAGAGATGGGGCTATACCTCCTGTAGAGCTTCATCTCTTTCCTACACTGAAGTAATATTAAAATAATACTGCTGTAAGCGGTGGTGGTAGGCCCCCTGGAATAGGACATAGGATACAATTTATCCCAATATTCCCTTGGGATCGAGATTTACACGCGTGAAACCGCGGGGCGCAGTCAGTATTTTCATATTTAAGAAAGATTTTTAAAGTCTGGTTTTAGTGAAATCTTTATAAGGTTCCGTAACCAAAGGGTGCTCAGATGAAACCCTATTGCTTAGTCTCCGCTGTCTGTCTGGCAGTCAGCGGGCTGTATCTCATGAACCGTAATAGCCGCTATAACAACAAATAATAAAAATAAAATAAAGCAAAAAATTAAAGGGGGTCTCATACCAGAAACGTATTTATTCGTCGTTTTTCCTCGATCTTAATACGGTAAACCCTTCGTGTGTGTTTCTTTTCTATATTATTCTGCAAAATAAAAATATAATAAAAATTGTATTCCGTTGTATGAAATCAGCAGGAATGTCTAACCAACTATAATCATCAACCTCTTACAAGGAATGAACGTGAATTACTAAACTTAAATAGAGACGATACTCGCAGATAAATACGTTTCTGAAAAAATCAAATAGATCATTATGTGGAAATGCAATTTTCCAAGATATTGAAGCAGTAAGTATCTCACAAACCGAACTTGTAAGATAGCTTTAGGTTCAACCTAAGTAGAATTAGAGCTGGACAGCAAGAGATGTGCGCTGTAACATTACCAAAATAACTTTGTTTAATAGAGCTTCCAGGCTCGAGTTGTTGTTGGGACAATTTCAACCTTCCAAATTGTCTCTAAATTATTCGAAATTAAGGCAGCAAGATGCCTCCTAGAAGTTAGAAGCGGTATTTGTATGTTAGTACATTTTTTATAATGCTGAAAACTCTATTACGTTTCCTGAAGTAGTAATAAGTTTTGAAAATGTCGAGCAATTATCCCATAACGGTCTAATTTGAACAGGCAATGGTCCAAGAAAATCTAAAAAACGGAAAAAATGTAGGTACTATTGAGTGACTATTAAAAATAAAGGAAGCAATAAGTCGTTACGTCAACATCACTTTCTTCGAGATCTCTTGACGCTCTCGTTTTATCTCGCCCCTCAATCTCCCCTGACCGACGAATGGGTACACTACACCATAGCCATACAAAGGCATCTTAAGCCGACGCAACAGAGCACAAATCCAAGCGGACAAATTGAAAAACCACTGAAACACCGAACTCGTGGACGTGGCGTACCGTTATAACCACTACGTATTACGACCGAATTCCCGGTTCGGTCGTCCGTATACGGCCCGGAATAACACAGATCGGTAACGAAACACAATGGCCGCTGTTCCGGGGGATCTATTCCGCCCCCTAATCCAGAAAGGTCGCTGGAAGCTATTCGATAACCACTTAGAGTGGGCACGATTGTACCGCGTTGATAACGGGCGGCGTCCGCGCGGCGTACACTTTATTATGATTAGAATATGAAGAAGTACGAGTATCGGCAAATTTTATTACTACACAGGCTGTAGGGATCAGGGGCTCAGGTATTTTTATAGATAAACAGATAATTTAATCAAAATTTTTCACTCGGGGTACAAATGTCGAGACGCTGGCTTGGCTTGCTATTGAACACAAGAGGATTAGACTTTTTGCTGTAAACATAACACAAGGTTTAGGCTGCGTTTCCACCAGAGATGTGCGATGGAAATGTGTCGTGCGAGGATGTCTAGCTGTGCTATGAAAATGTGTGGGGGTTTCCACCAAAGCTGTGCGATGAAAATGTGCCTACGAGGATGTGTAGCGGAGCTGTGAAAATGCGCATTAATGTGTGGTGCGAGGATGGATGGACTGGCTGGTACAGTATGCGCAAACCTCGCAACACATCCTTCTCAACACACATTCCTCGCAACACATCCCTCGCACACTGACCGAGGCGAGGTAAATGAAGTGATTCTATTGGTTCTTTACAAACAAATCCCTCGCTACGCATCCTCGCACATCTCTGGTGGAAACGCAGCCTTATTGTCAAAACATAAGTTACAAAGTAATAAAATGAAATTATACAGCGCAAACATCCTCACAACGTTAATACCTTCATATGCTCAACTCACAGCAAAAGAACTTATGGCAACTGAGGCAAACGGTACGACTGAAGTCTGCATAATCTGCAAACAGGAGGACTTCGTCTGTTTAATACGTTGTCTAACAAGACGGTAAGCCTCGAAACAAAGTTTCCTTCATAAACGGTTCTCTTTATGCAATCGCTTCGGTCTATTTTGTAGAATTTATTCGAACCATCGGACTGTTAATGAGGACCTTTCCAACGCTTGCATTCCCTCTTTATAGATCCGCTGTATTAAATGCGGCGTTTTTTATAGCTCCAAGTCCCTTTTCTAGAACGATGCTCAAGCATGAACATCGATTTAAAAACTGACTTTTTATAAATCTGTCAGATTCGAATCTATTCAAATTCAAAATTTTTAATTCGAGGCAAGACTCATAAAGGGTTAGTCACATTTTCCATAAAACTTCGTGTTAGTAAACAACACAATACGGTGACACATAATTATGTAACTGACAGTTATTAATTATATAGGGTGTGTTCACAAGGTTTAAAGGAATGAAATGTTAAAAACCCTGTACATTTATGGGTGGGGTATTTTTACAGTGATAAAATTTGACCAACCATGTCTATTGTTTTTTAAAGTCCTTTATAATACTATCTGTTGGTCAGAGATTAACCTGATTTTTTGATCAGCAATATCAATCAATAAACCATCAAATAACACTCCCTTACCCCCCAAAACAACGTTAATAGAATTAATAACATTGCAACTAATACGAGGCGACTTAGCAGGGAGTTGGGCCAAACTTTCATCTTTTATTAGCCCCGCTACGAAAACTGCCATATTGGTCGCGAACTTTCGATATTAATACCGCACAAACTACCGATCCTGGCCGTTCAATCATGTTTTCTATTGTTGTGTACGAAAGATTCATAAATGTATTGCGGATATTACGTATTTAATCTTTTATCTTTGTTTCCGCCGGGATTTGGGAAGGACATTGGATTAGCTTGTTATTTTTCGAAAAGGTTTTCTTTGTTTTTGTTGTTAATTGGGTTGTTCTGTAGCCAGAAATGGTATGTTTAAGCTGTTTTGCGCACAAAGATAGAAGTCTGATGCTGTCTGATGGTCAAAGAAGTTTGTCAAGTTCTATCAAGAATCAAGATTTGCACGAAAAACGTCGGGCGAGATCAAGTAGATGCGATTGGCCTGATACTACCAAGAGCGATGGAAACTTATAAGTAGTACCGTAAGTTCATTTTACAGTTAGTAGGAGATAATTAAAACATCATCATTTTCCAGTCTGTCCCCAATAACATTTAGTTCAGCAAATCTAACGAGATGCGGCTGAACGGAGTTTAGTCTACATAATATTCCGTACCTATTATGTGCTCTCAAATTAGCTGAAGTCATTAATTACCATTAACCGTATTGTGGTAACATTAATTGTTCTAGCATTCTCTGTATTCAGAATAGGAAGTCTTGCGTAGGATTATGCCTAGAGAATTTCAGACCTGGTGCTCGTAAATAATTCTAGATATTACGTGGTTATGTGGCTTGCTAATGAAAATATTTCAGAGCTATGGGTGAAATCAGACATTAAAGTGGTTGATTGTGATTTTAAACATGGGTGTTTCAGGTCCTGTGGATACAAAGACGAGTTTGGACAAAGACATGGCCGAAAACATGCAAAACTGTTAAAATGTGAAAGTAATTAATACAATTTTAGTAACCTGTAATTATCACCTTATTGATCCACTTTTCTTAGCTTTCAGTAAACAACTTTGTTCTGCGTGCGAGTGATTCCAATATGGCGGCTATTCATTAATAATTCCCGCGCAAATCTTGCGGACTCATTGTTTAGTGCCCGCGTTACCAAGCGGTTTGTTGTGTTTCTCAAACTGCCGATGTAATCTTGTTGTGCACTTTGTTTGTTAAAACAATTTCTTGATTATTGATAACTTGTGTTGAAAGTTTCGTAAAAGTAATTTGGCTATGATGTAAGCTTTCGGAGCGTTCTTGTTTTTATTAAGCACTAGCGACCCGTTCCTGCTTTGCACGATTTTTTGGACATGACATCGAGATTTCTTAGTTATAATTATGTAACTTTAATATTAACGTACCTATTACACATAAACCTTCCGGAATAAATTCTCTAAACGATGGTGAAAAGCTCATCAAAATCTGTTGCGTGGTTTAGAAGAACAATGCGGACATACAGACAAACACTAAAAGCGACTTTTATTTATAATGTAGATAGTAGGTAGATAGATATACCTATATTACAATGAACTAATGAATTGTGTGAACAAGTGTCAAAAACTTCACACAATTTGTGATTATTATTAATTGGGTTCGAAATCAAGTGTCAGACTTTCACCTGTCATTGAATGCAACACAATTTCAGCAACTCCGTTTGAGTTGCGTAAATTAGGCTTGCTAGGTTATCGCTCATCGGAAAACATCCTGATATGATCATTGAACGTAGATAATGATCAAACTTTTAAACTTGACTTTAGAATTCACAGCAGTTTTCGAACATCGACGACTGAGGAGACGTAATGACAAAACACACATAAAAACAGCAGTATTACACATAAACGCTGTTATTATGAACACAGGAGTATCATAATACGTCATCATAATAATAAAAATGACGTCCCGAGGTAAACAATCAAAAACATTTTAGTACTAAACATCGGAAAGTGCGGTGTTGCCGTAAAAACTCGCATTCCAACTTCTTTTCTTTTTGGCGACAGATGTTCAGATATTAAGGGTTGTTCTTTATGGTGTCATTTAAATAAAGAGGCTCTTAAAGTGTACAACGTATGGATATTATGATACCTATGTATTATGGTCCTCTTTAATGGACGCTTGTTTTTGTGGTAATATTTGGAGGCTATTTTGGAAGATTTGGAGGGATTCGTGGCTAAGTGATAACAGCCGCACGGGTCGATTGATGGGTAAGCGACGCTTGCCGCGTTCGGTCTGTGGATGTGTCCATCATATATCAAGACCTATTTATGCCCGCCCTGGCAACCATATGTAGATCTTTGACAGTCGTTACAGTTAGTTAGAAGCGCAAAAGTCTGACAACCAGTCTTACCAAGGGGCCAAGCGGTATCGTGTTTCCAGTAGTCGCTCGTTGTAAAATACTAGTATTCAGCTGCATCCGGTTAGACTGGAAGCCGACCCTAACATAGTTGGGAAACAGGCTAGGCAGATTGATTGACTTGTTTATTACTATACTCTCTCTACGTGTGACTGCAAACCGAAAATAGTTGGGAAAAGGCTAGGCAGATTATTTTATTTCGACGATATTTTGGCAACCAGTCCCTAACTAACATCACAGTTTTCTGTTGACTACAATATTCTGAACTAACATTCTACATGTCACTTTTATCATTCTTAATATTCTTAATCTAGATTCATGATCGATATTCTGTAGAATGTTATTGAACCAATTGAACTATTCGAATTGATTTATAACTACGAGTCATTATGCTCATTTAATTGTATAGGATGATATCAGCCATCCCATACATACCCATAAGTAGGTATTGAAGTTTTGTATGGGATAGTTGATAGTTTTTTTTTCGCGATTACCATGTTGGTCCCATGGAGAAACTTGTTCAGTTTAATGGTTTGTACCACACCCTTAAATATGACCGCCCCTTAACACCCTGTGTAGTAAAAACCATAATAATTACGGGTTACCGTACGTAGTACGTACGGTGAGTCAAATAAATACGATCAGTGGCTCGGAAAATAGCCTGTACGGTAAAGTTGTCGTGAGACGGTAACGGTTTAAGTTTAAGTCACATTTTTCTTCATAACTATTTTGTAATGTTGAGAGGGGCTTGTGGCTAAGAAATAACAGTCGCACGGGTTGATCAATCAGGTTAAGCTAAACTTGCCACGGTTGGTCCGTGGATGGGTGACCATCTTTACATACCAAGACCCCTCCACGCCTCTGTGGTCCCGGCTGTCATTTGTAGATCTTTGACAGTTGTTACGGGTCGTCAGAAGCCTGAAAGTCTAACAACCAGTCTTATCAAGGGGTATCGTGTTACCCATTAACTGGGTTGTGGACGTCAGATAAGCAGTTGCTCCATGTAAAATACTGGTATTCAGCTGTATCCGGTTAGACAGGAAACCGACATAGTTCGGAAAAGGCTAAGCAGATGATGAACTATTTTGTAATATTTGGTACGAACTAAAATAAAATAATTATTTATTTTAAAACTTTCATAACATACAATAAAATCACGCTTGTAATCCCCGAAGGGCTGGGCAGAGATGTACCTATGTATATTTAAAACTTTCAATAACGCCATAAAGATGGAACTTGGTATAGACAAATGTGCAGACATGCTTGAATTTAGAGCAAGGAGAGATTATGGAATTCATGACAATATAAGTACCTGTAACTTGCGTATGTAGAAAGGATTATGTATCAATGTAGGTATTAAAAGTTTGCCTACGCGAAGGAGATTTTCTATATTTCTGTCTCGTTTACTCTTACTTAATATTATTATTCAGTGACTTGTTTATTACTATACTCTCTCTATGTGTATCTATTTAGCTAACATTTAATCGAAGTGCTTCATTTGTGAAAAAAGTAAGTATTTGACTACTCAGATGCTTCGTAGCCGATAGTTCGAGTTAAGGCCCTTAGTCCTGTTTAGTATCGTAAAACGGTCAATTTAAAAAGCCTACTTCTGATTAACGGCTTGGTTAAAAGATCTGAAAAAAATATATGTTTGCCATATTATATTCATGTATGCCTATGGCGGTGTTTGCCTATGGCTAATACTTTTGCCTTATTTTTTTTTTACCAAAACGCTGTTTTTGGCTAACATTCGTATTCCCTACTACTTCTAAACGGCTTTGATGTTTAGAAATATATTTACACTCAAAAATGGTTAGAAGGACTACAGATTCGGAAGTTTGTTCGAGGGTATAATTAACGCAGGTTTTCTCTGCGCAATCATGGTCGATGTTGCCAATTAACCACCAAAACATCAACTAAAACACAGCATTTTCGACGCTTGTCAGGCATTCAGGGGATTCTAATCGATTCAATTTTGGATATTTATTACGAAAACCTTATAAGAAAATTGCGTTCCTATTTTTATTATAGATCACCTTTTTGTATATTATTTCATTAACAAAATAATTATGCTTATTTTTTACAGCATCATCTCGTAACATACAAGAATAATGAAGACACCAAGTTATTAAAATACCAACATGAATGGAATGTGATTCATTCAGTGAGTTCATTTTCCTTAGGATCTTAATGAATAAAATAATGTATGTTTTATTTTTGGAAAAATAATGAAGAAAAAGTCCACCGAAGAATAAATAAGTAATTTCCGCAGTCCGGTTCATGTCTCGGAAAAGCGAATGAAATAGTTATACCAACTGAGTTATACAATTCTACTGGCAACCGATTTGGCAACACATTCACAAAAAATAAGAAAATTTTCGATAATACCTCCACCACAATTCAAACGGCTGCGTCCTTTCATCGAACGAATAAAAAAGAAACTAAATAACCCAAACCGCTACCCAAAACTACGTGGTGAACTGGCAAACGTATTCTGATTTAAATATCGCGACCTTTGGAAGGCTTCGTAATATTGGAGACAGGATGGGCCCAAGGTATTGATGCTATATAGTAATGCGCTAGGGATTTCTGAAAGGTCCGGGCGACAGCAAAACGTGTTAGTTCGCCTTATTGAATATCGGGAATATGACGTGGTCCCGCAGGACCCCAATATCGGAGGTCGGCAGAGTTTGGCATACGTTGCATTCTCAGCGGGTTTTAGGGATGACTTTTACACGTCTAGGTAATGGATTCCGGATGGTTATTGCTGTTACGTAAATAAAAAGTAAGGTGTGTTACATAATAAGTTCAGTTTTCTTTTAAAAAGATTCATGGAGTTTTTCTTCATGAAAAGAAAATATAGGTACCTACCAATAAGCCTAAAATATAGTTGCAGGTCAATATTTACATGTCATAAGCTCTTGTTACTTCCTCATCTCAGTAATATTTTTTTTGGAAAACACTTTGCCCCACACTAAGAATTTACACTACTAACAGCAGACCATACAAATATTTGTTCCGTACGGGGATCGAACCCGCGACACGTTGCGCAGCAGTCCATCGCTCAGCCACTGCGCCAACCGTGTCGTCAAAATTGTTGTATTTCATCCAATCACTTTCTTCTGATTTCAACAATAAACAAACCATAAACAAAAACTTAAAACTCGAAGCCGTTTCATTTCCCCAATCAGCGCAAACAATCAACAAATTGATTTACACAAACTGCAATTCTAAATACAAAACTTAAGTTTGTATTTCAGCCGAAAACAATTGCACGAACCCAATATCAGGGAACTAAGTGTGTACAGACGAGCGAAATCTATAGCCACACCACAGCTGCAAAAATGTGGCCGGGAACAACAATTTATGAAATCGTGTAGGTATTTTTGTTTCATTCACCTACGGCATTTTGCAGTCGCGTTCAACGGCTGTCGCAAATATGACGTGGTCAATGTCGAAATGACAACGTAGATAATGAAAATAATGAAAGATGTTAACTGTCCGAAATAAGATTCAGTTAAGAAGCCCTTGTTGGTGAAACGACGTCGCCACCACACGGGCTTTGTGGCTGTCATCTGTCATAATCATTAAGGCTCCCACAAACAGGCGCGATATCGCGGACGCGACAAGGGTAGCGCTGCCTGTTGCGCCTGCGATATCGCGCCAGAGCCTTTATGCAAGTTCACACAGCTACCAGCGATACCACATTCACATTAGCCAATGCCCGGCGACATTTTTGTCGCTGTGCTGTGGTGTGGTTGTGGCGCGTCTGTATTCAACCTAAGTGGGTGAAACTTGGTGAAACAATAACGGTAGTCATATTTCATTGTTTTCTCGTATTGAAGTCGCGCGGCCTACGTTCCAGATATTTGAGCAAAACACATTTGTATTAGTTAGTAAGTTTAATGCGGACGTACAGACGCGATGCAGATGCTACTTTTGTGTTTTATGACCGATTTACTTGTGTGTGTGTGTGTGTGATGAGTAAAGAGATATCAAGTTTGGGTGTAATTGTGTGAAAATTGGGGCTAGATGAACTATCCTAACTAATATTATAAATGCGAAAATGTGTTAATGTTTGTTTGTAACGCTTTCACGCTAAAACGGCTGAACTGATTTGAATGAAATTTGGCACATGGGTAGATCATGACCTGGAATAGGACATAGGATACTTTTTATCCCGATATTCCGACGGGATCGACACTTATGCGGGTGACACCGCGGGGCGCAGCTAGCATATTATATATCTACTTAGCATTATGCCCGCGACTTCGTCCGCGTGGATTTCGTAATTTCCTCTAAAATCTTCAGCAACCTCTCCACCCCCTTTGAAAGATAGTTTTCGAAAATTTATATTTACGACTTTAATACCTACCTATTAACACCCCGTTAGCGGCTGATTTTTTTAAAACCCCGAAGCACGTACTTTTTTGTTTTAAGTATTAGTACCGTACCAAGTTTCAAGTTATTCCAACAGCGCGTTAAAATTTTTATTTACTTTGACACCCCGTGATTCCTTTGCTTAAAAAACTAAAAGACACAATCTTTATTATTTACTAAGTAGCAAGTATTGCCAAGTTTCAAGTTTATTGACCAAAGGAATAAGATTTTTCATATAAACTGTATCCTCTGTTTTTACCCCCACGGGGGAGGAACTTTGATGAATCGATTGAGATGTTAACATAATTAGACTCAAAGATTATTTATACCAAATTTTTGAGTTACTCAAACCACGCAGTAAAATCCTCTCCTGTAAAATTAACTACCCCTTTTCACCCCGTTCGAGGTAGATTTTCGAAAAACTCTGATACAAGTTATTTTTTATTGTTGGTTTTAAGTATAAATGCTGAGTTTCGAGTTAACCGAACCGCGCGTTAAAATTTTTCTATATAAACTTTGACATCCTCCAATTCTCGTTAAGGGTATAGTTTAGAAAACAAAAAAAGGACAAACTTTATGATTTACTTAAATTAGATAAGTATTCCTGCCAAGTTTAAAGTCTACTAACAAGGAATAAGATTTTTCATACAAACTAAGTCCCCCTTTTCACCCCCTTTAAGGTCAAATTTCCAAAAACCCTTCTTAGTGCATGCCTACGTCCTAATAACGTGTGTGTGCCAAATTTCAGCCCAATCCGTTCAGTGGTTTGAGCTGTGATAGAGACTACCCCTTTTTGCCCCGTTAGGAGTAGATTTTTGAAAAACCCTCATACACATTATTCTTTATTTTTGGTTTTAATTATAAATACTGAGTTTCAAGTTAATAGGACTGCGCGTTAAAAATCTTCTATACAAACTTTGACACCCTCTATTCCCGTTTAGGGGGTAGGTAGTTTGGAAAAACGAAAAATGAAAAACATTATTTACTTAGATAAGTATTCGTGCCAAGTTTTAACTCTATTAACTCAAGGAATAAGATTTTTCATACACACAAAATTCCCCCTTTTCACCCCCTTAAAGGTCGAATTTCCGAAAACCCTTTCTTAGTAGGGTGCAATAACTTTAGGGGGGTAATAACTATCTGTGTGCCAAATTTCAGCCCAATCCGTTCTGTGGTTTGAGCTGTGATATAAACTACCCCTTTCCACCCCGTTGGGGGTAGATTTTTGAAAAACTCTGTTACACATTATTCTTTATATTTGATTTTAAGTTTAAATACTGAGTTTCGAGTAAATCTGACCACCGTTAAAAAAATTCTATACAAACTTTGACACCCCCAATCCCCGTTTAGGGGGTAGTTTAGAAAAACTAAAAATTACAAACTTTATTATTTACTTAGATCAATATTCGTGCTAAGTTTCAAGTCTATTGACTCAAGGAATAAGATTTTACATACAAACGTAATACCCCCTTTTCACCCCCTTAAAGGTCGAATTTCCAAAAACCCTACTTCTTAGTACGCGCCTATGTCATAATAACTATCTGTGTACCAAATATCAGCCCAATTCGTTCAGCGGTTTGAGCTGTGCGTTGATAGATCAGTCAGTCAGCGTTGTGTTTTATATATTATATAGATTAGCTTGTTACAGAACTAGGTATTTATAACATAATACATATACTTACATATATTGATAGTTACAGGATGTAATGTTTTCATTTTATTTTCACAAGATCATGATATCAGTCCTTATGTGGCAAATGGACATTTTCGACAAAAACTTCCTTGTATGTAAAGATATAGGCAATTAAGATAAAGCCCCCATAGTTACTGGTAGATGGCGACACTAGCGCCCCACGGCCCTCGGCCCACGGCCTCTGCTTCATTATTAATGGATAGCACTAACTCAATATAATAACTGTATCGGATTACAGGATATTGGAAGTTGGTAGATTATGATATTACGACGAAATAATGTATTTTTATTTTATTTTTGTTCCTACATTGCTTCACTTAATGGAATTTCTTTTTGGAAAATGTTGAGCATTTAATTAAAGCTGTTGTCTATGTTTATGTTGGATTATTACTTTGGCATTTGTTATTCAACATTGATTTTGTACAAAGCACAAGAGTTTCACAGTGAACCTTAGTAGTATTACATTATCAGCACGCGTAGTATGAACACCATAAAAACAGATTTTGTCGACGGAATAATAGACAAAAGGACAGATTCTGATTGTTTATCTGTCATTTTGTCTATTCTTCCGTCGACAAAACCTGTTTCTTTTTTCTTGAACCACAGGAAATAGTACAATAAGTAGTGTTCCATACACGTGACACCTACGAACAATTTGTAGATAATTACTATAATATCCAATTTACTATCTAAGCTGGAAATCGCACGGCTGATTTCAAACAATGAGTAGTGAATAGGGCTAGCCAAATTACTCGTAGCTGCCATTTTGCGGTCAAAGTGTTTTTAGTGCACAACCCTGTGGCCTGTCCAGCCATAAATGCAGTAGTGACATATGCGGCTAATGCAACTGTGTATTTTACGGGCATTACTATTATGTAAAGGTCATTTCGTGTTGCAGTTAGGGGCTTTCAAAATTGCGACTAGGAACGTTCAATCACCGACTACCTGCAGTAGGTATTGTCTCTCCTTCTTCCTTTAAATCCTTCCAAAGGATTTTTAAGATCGCTTTTAGCGATAAGACCGCCCAAATTGTATCACCGTAGGTAGTTAATTGATTCAGGCGTGACTTTGCTGCGGAAATCCATTATAAAATACAATAGACGCTGATTTATTTAATAACTTATTCCACTTGACTATTCTTCAAGAGTCATAAAAACCCTATAAGAAATCGACACGTGTTTCACCTCTCAACGAGACGTGACGTATTTAGGCATCGAGGCATCTTCAGGATGACGATTGACCAATTGCAAACCAGAACGCGACGTGTTACCACACCGAGCGCTGGACGCATAGCGCTCGGTGTGGTAACACGTCGCGTTCTGGTTTGCAATTGGTCAATCGTCATCCTGAAGATGCCTCGATGCCTAAATATATCAGCGTCTATTGTATTTTTTCACCGTAGGTATGTGAAATTTCTACATTTATTGTACCTATCTGTAATTTATGTATTTGGGCACCACAAATATACATTACAAAAAGTAAATGAAACTCTACAAAATATACAAGCGGCGTTATCGCTTTCCGCGATCTCTTCCAGGCAACCTTGAAATGAACAGTGATTTGCCTGAGCTGTCGTGGGTGCAAATAATAAGTATACAATATACTAAAATAAATACACAGATATATACATAATCCTAAATAATAGATACATAAATCTATACCTACATACTAAATATATTATAAGAAACGAAAGTAAATGAAGACTATTAGATTATTACAGTTACGAGAACAAGAACACAACGTTTTAATGTTCCTTTACGAGTCTTATAGACACAGGAAATTAGGTACGGTATGCAGGTCATTTGTAGGGTTTACATAATAAAGAGAATACTCTTTATTATGTAAACCCTATTCTATTCAATGGCTTCGGATTTTGAGTAACTAGATATCTCTGTTGAGAAGAACGTCTAGGAAAAATCTACCACTATTTATATTCCAGTCGCCAAGCAGTCCTGCTGTATTTCAGTCTGAAGAGTATCAGCATCATCATCATTTCAGCCGAAAGACGTCCACTGCTGGACATATGCCTCCCCCAAGCATCGCCACTTCGATCAGTTCTGTTTTTCACAAAGTCATCGGTCCACATTGTGGGAGGCCTGCCAACGCTGAAGGGTATGAGACCGGAGAAATGACCTACAAGTTGATCAGACATTTCAGCCTTATTTCAGGGCTCGCAACGCACTTGCTATATCACTGGTTTTGCAGATCAGGCGGCGGTCACCACTTACCATCAGATGAGAGGTCAGAAGATTGCTTGATTGCCACACACACAACATGTGAATACATCGATAAAATAATTATGAACATCATCTGCCTAGCCTTTTCCCAACTATGTTGGGGTTGGCTTCCAGTCTAACCGGATGCAGCTGAATACTGCCTGTCTGACCTCCACAACCCAGTAACTGGGATTCGATACCCCTTGGTAAGACTGGTTGTCAGTCTTTCGGGCTTCTGACGACCCGTAACGACTGTCAAAGATCCACAAATGACAGCCGGGACCAACGGCTTAACGTGCTTTCCGAGGCACGAAGGAGTCTCGGTACGTAAAGATGGTCACCCATCCACGGACCAACCCCGGAAATCGTAGCTTAATCTGATGGATCGACCTTTGCGGCTGTTATTACGGAGCCACGAGCTCCTCAGAAAAAAACTCAATCTCGAGTAAAAAAATTATGAACATCGCATCTAATCTAGTTATTAGGTATACCTATGTAATCATAATGTTTCTTCGTAATTTTAGAGGTTTTTTTTTATTATTCTTCGAAAAATTTCCTTCGCCAGTAACGTTGTTAATATTTTATTATATTAAAAATGTTCGTAGCTAATAAAGAGAAATACCTCGAAGCCTCGATAAACTCGGGGGTTCCATATTTTCTTTACAACTGCACGGTATATGAAAGATATATTTTCGTAACATTATGAGTAAAATAACGTTTTGCATGACTGACGCAGGGGAGATTGGAGGAGTAGGTAACTTGGCACAAGGGCAGACAGAAAAATAAATCTGACTAACAAATCTGCCTACCAATGTTGAATAGAAACAGAGTACTACTGGAACCGAAATACAGGCTTTGCCTAGTTCGGTTGCAGTGGCTACATCCATTATATTGGAAACTATCACTGCAAAACTATTTTTGTAAATTATTACTAAGTTTTTTGAGAAATCAATTTATTTTTATTTTATTTTTATAGAGTTCCAGCTGGCTACTAAGCCAAAAAAGGCTATTCAGTACAAACTCAAAGCAATAGGTATGTTTGTTTTTAGGGTTCCGTACCCTAAGGGTAAAACGAGACCCTATTACTAAGGCTCCGCTGTCTGTCTGTCTGTCTGTCCGTCCGTCCGTCCGTCTGTCACCAGGCTGTATCTCATGAACCGTGATAGCTAGACAGTTGAAATTTTCACAGATGATGTATATCAGTTGCCGCTATAACAACAAATACTAAAAACAAAATTAAAATGAATATTTAAGGGGGCTCCCATACAACAAACGTGATTCTTTTGCTCGTTTTTGCTCGATATTGAAAACGACAACAGATAGACGCTTGAAATATTCATAGATTATTTAGTTACATATTCACTTTAAAAATAAATAATTAAATTAAAATAAAATAAATATTTAAGGGGGGCTCCCATACAACAAACGTGATTTTTTTTGCCGTTTTTTTTGGATAATGGTACGGAACCCTTCGTGGGCGAGTCCGACTCGCACTTGGCCGGTTTTATACTTTCCCTAAACTAACACTACCTAGCTACAACATTTTTAATTACCATAAATCTGGCAACACCGCATACTATTCCAACTCTTAAAGTAACTACAAAACAACTTATAAGAATGTAACCTGTCTTAAATATTTTTCTCGGAAAACATAAAGGTTCAGCAAACCTAGCCACAGCTAAAATATTTGGTGAAAGATTAAAGCCGAACTTGAAGAATTTAGAAAAGGTTCGACCCTCCAAATGGTTCATAAAAATGTTGCCGCTCTTTATTGGATATAAGAAAACGAAGGAGGTGCCTCTCATTTTTAACCGACTTCCAAAAAGGAGGTGGTTCTATATTCGACTTGATGTATTTTTTTTAAATTATGTCCATCATTATTTTGATCAATTGAGGACCGATTTCGAAAATTATTTTTTCATTTGGATCCATATAAATTTTATAAACTTTGTGTAGTTTTTTTTTAATAAAAATTATTTCATTCAGTTGGTGTATGTTGATGATGTTATAAAACTTCCTGTCACTGTTGTTTGCATAGTAAGTAGTGGCCATAACCAAAAACTGAAAAATAAAAAAACTTAAAAAATAAAGACCGTTTAAAAAAGAAACAGTAGGTACAAAGCAAAAATACAGAACTAAAGACATCGATCACCGACTTCCGAAATTAAAATTAAAGTGAAACATTTTTTGAAGGCATAATACCACAATAATACTGTATGTAGGAGTTTTAAAGCGTTCACGTGTTTATTTTCCATTCGCATGGTATGTGGTGGCCAGTTTTAAATAGTGGGTTCCGAACTTCCGATGCACCGTTGTGTTTGTTGGTAAAACTCATTTTGTTTTTTTTTTGTTTTGAGCTTTATTGAAGGTATTTTCCTCTCACAGAGAGGAAGCCTGTTGTATCCCAGCAGTGAAGACATTATAGGCTAATTACGATGAAGGTATTTTAGAATTCATTAGTGGTTTCTATTTTGTGAAAAAACAATAAAATAAAGGAATCCCAAAACAAATTGTAGGCGAAAAAGATTTTAGTATCAAGATCATTCAGCAGTTTTTGTACAAATGCTTATAAGTGGCATATTATTTATATTCAAGTAAGAATACAGGCCCTAAGTGAATGTAGGTTTATCTTGAAGTTTCCACAACATGGATTCTCTGTGAAATGAACTGAATAAAATACTCATTAGGTACTTATAACAGTAGGCGATATAGAAATCTGCCGTTGTCTTGACAGTAATTTAAGGAAAAATTAACTTTAACGCTCCAAATGGAACAAAAACAGAAATATTTCATCAAAATTCTCACCATCGGCAGTTATTGACAAAACTTAATGCTATCAAACTCAGTTTAATAAACAAAGAAGTATTGAAAACACGTATCTGATCAAACTTGATTGTCTCCACAGATTCTAAAATACTTGAGATTCCTGGCACTCAAGAAATTAATAAATTAACTAAGTTTCTGGACTCAATACGCTTGCCATGACACTTTTGTTTAGATATTCTCAAAATATAGTTCGCTTTAAACTTTTGCAAAGATTGGAACCTATTTATGCCTAAAACCTTTAGATATTCTGTGCAAGTATTAAACTGCGATGGGCTGAGTTGATTCATTAATCAAAGCCTTTTTAACGGTACTGATAGAATTCCTAAGAGAAATGAACAAAAAGCGTGATGTCAGATGAGAGTGTATTTAGAATACCATCTTCAAAAATTAGGAGCTTTCAAGTCGATCCGTAATATTGTTAAACAGAGTGCTTCGTTTTCACGAAGGTATATTTTAACTCAAATATAATTTGATCTTCATTCCATCCTATAAATAACTTAAAATGGAAATGTTTCAAAACACTAATACGTAACGCACACCTCGCTCTCAGTTAGATCACTCATTATCATCTCAATACAAAAGTTCCGAACACCGCCCCCAGTAGTTCCGCCGTCAGCAAAGGAACTCCATCATTATTCTAACAAAAAGTTGGGAAATGCATACAATTCTCTCAAAGGCGTGAAAGACAATACGTATCACAAAGTAGAGGAACGCAAAGTAAGAGCGTTTGCTTGCCAAGTACCAGGAATGCAAACATGAGCTGGAGGTAAAGCGAGCAAGAGACGTCTTATCGACTACAAAACGTCACAACAACGACGACGACCACAAAGAAAATCATACCCTAAACATGACAAGGTAAAGTCGAATTTTGAGAAAGGTAATAAGAAGGTCGGATGCTCACATTTATTCGCGCAGTTGGAATGCGGCTGTTCCGTGATATGCTAAGCAAAAGCCAAGCAAACAAATTGGAAGCGACACATGAGAGGTGCACGAATAAAATGTTTCTTAAGAGAAAATACAGAGCAGAAAATTTAAAAACTATTCGCGCAAAAATAAACATTATAGGCTGCTTTAGAAATTCAGGAAGCTAAGAGCAACGTAAACATTATCAAGTTTGAGTTTCCCTCTATTTGTTTTCTTTTGGTGCGAATAATATATAATGTGACCATTTAAACCAACTATGTTGGGGTCGGCTTCTAGTCTAGCAGGCTGCAGTTTTGTCATTATTTTGCTATTGAAGATTTGATCTCTCGTCGATTGTGTGTGTGTACGGTCATAAGATTACGTCATAGATAGAGTAGGTGCGTAGAATTTATGGGAGAAAGTAAGCATATTACCTACTTTTTAATCATTACGATGTTTCTTTGGATTGTGTTCTATACTGTACATATAATTTTGTTGTTTACGAGGTAGTTTCACGAGTAACATGCTATAGCAGGCTTAGTTAACGTTTTCCCCTATGGAGCTAATCAGGGATTGAAGGCGAGTCAACAAAAGGTGTGTTGTTCTATCGCTCGTGTCAGCTTCGCTTGAAACCACATGCAGGAGCGACATTTAAAGTTCACAATGTTGCCATGTATTAACGAAGAGACGAGTAGGTATTTCGGTCAAACAAACAAACATAGTAATAAAATAATATGTTGAAAATACCTATAAATTATGTTCTGTGTACAATAAAAAATTAAGAATGTTAAGGGAGATTAATTTTATATTATATCTATCAGAAAGAATATTCAAGGTATGAGTCATTCCTTCTACGAGTGGAAAGTTGAAAGCCTGTTGCAATTTCGTTTTATATGAATGAAGAATTTGTTGATAGAGGACAGCATAAAGGCTCTTACGTACTGGTGCGAGTAGTCGCGCGCCGCCGCATTGTTCGCCGTGAAGTTTTCTCAGAAATTGTTTTGTTAAAAATCGCGTCGCGCGGCGAATTGCGCTAGTATGTAAGAGCCTTAATGCTGTCCTACTACTACTCTGTAAACTACAAAGTAGTTAAGAAATTAGAAATTTATTTTATTTCAATATTGTTTTCCACACTAAAGACGCTCCACAATTTTAGCGCAGCATAGGTAGGTAGGTGCGGTCAAGGAAAGGAGCGATAATATTAAGCAATTTTCAAACTTTCCTTCCGAACGAATCTTTATCGAACATTTTCATTTAAAAATGTTAGCAATGACGTAAGCGATGAAATTATAAGGTGCAAGTAAAGTTTATCCTTAAGCCCTATTTACTTACTTGCAGAAGTTTCTTGCCTGTGGCATACCATAAAGTTGAAGCAAAAAATGCCTCGCATCGCATCGTCTAAAATTGTTTAGACGCCAGATGGTGCGACTTTTATTGTGTGGTGGTATGCCATAGGGCAATTAAATCGCACCGTGTAGATATATGCCATTCTTGTCTATAAGAATCTACTACGGTTTGGAATGGGCCACTAGCTTCATCTTTGTGACTGATGGACTCCTTGACAATTTGAAAGTACCTGTAATAAAATATACAATCTAACACTTACCTTATGTACAAGTATACAAAGGGAAAATATAAAATATGAAGGAAGAGCTCATAGGGCATAAAAAAATTCGTACGCATCGCTGTCAGTGGGAAAAGTCCCCAAAAGTTGTAAGACCAAACCTGTAATTGGTAAGACGGGCAAAAAAAATATTAAAAAAATTACCTGGCGGTTATAAAATATTTCTCCACTAGAAAAACTGAGAGGATAATATATTTTATCCAATAATGTATCGTGTATGTTGTTTTATTTCCAGCCGTGGAGGTAATACTATCGACGGGAGTGACCTCAATCCGCTCATGTGGAAAGTGCTCTCCATTCCGACTTTTTAGAGTTTTCCCGAACGGTAAACCGGAGATTATTGTTATATTTATTATGTTCACTATTGGGTTTGCCTGTTATCGTTTGTTTTAATTGGATCATGTGGTTTTTGTTGTTTGTTTGTTTGTTGTTGCTAAGACGCGAGTGGAAAACGAATCCACGTTTTTCTTCTTCACATTATTTATGCCATTTGTGACCCTTAACCAAATATCATCTATTTCAAAATCTCTCTTTTTTAGTGTCGTTTCTCTACTTTTGGAGTTTCAAAGATTTTCTCCTGTCGAGGGTGCTCTACAGTGCAAGCACAGCACAGTATTCATATCAATATGTCAGCATTTTACCTGCGCCAGGCCGGCCAAGTTAGTACACGAATAGCATTCATACCGCGTGCACTCATCTATCATACAATCATACTGCTATCAATAAAAACCTATCTATCAGTTATCAGTGTATCAATCAGCAACAACTCAAGGTGTAAGGTCCCTAGACCATACATCTTAATGGTCCTTTGAGCCGGATGCAGGATACAATCACGTTGCAAACATAATAGTGGTTGTTCCTGTAAACGGTCTACCAACATCATCAAGACAACGGTCTACCAACATCATCATCGACTTCTGGCATCATCATAGATAATAATAAACGATCGTAACTTTCACCATGTTTTATGAGTCAGCAGACTTTAAAAAGATCCCCACAATTAACAAGCTTCTTATTAGGCATTTAAAGTTTGATTAAACACCAAAAAGTCGTGCTGAACAAGAACAATAGCGGCATTAAAACATAGATCCATCAAGTCACCAACAACCGCTGCTATCAAGATCCCGGTATGTGTCAGCGAAATCACTACGGAAGTTCCCCCAGCAGATTTATTCATGACTTAGCCAAATATTTGATTGATTAACGTGTCTAAAGCAGTCTCGGCCTTCGATAAACTTGCCGACCACTTCATTTGGCGAAAAAGGCTCTTGTTTAAACTTCCCAAAGTGATGCTGCTCTTTTTTTTTCTTTTTATAGACCAAGAAAACATAAACTCCATTCAATTTCGTTAAAATAACGCTCGGAATGGAGGAGAATTATTGCAACGTACATAAAATCCGCCGGTTCCATTACGCCTGATATATAAGTAATACAATTACGGCTTAATGTATTTTTTTATAAGACTGATGTTTTTGAAACGTTTATCATGTTTAAGCTATTGGGGAGCTGCCAATAAATAACGATGTCGATATAATACATATTGTTGTCTTGATCGCTTCAATAGCTCGGTAAGTGTGAATAAGCCGCCAAGATCGGCTTTCATTATTTTGTTTGGTCCTCGATTGAGTCGGTTCGTCCATTTTATTTTCCAGTTTCGTTTCTGCTACCGTAGGTTCACCGAGGTGGACACACCGAGCAATTTAATTAGTGAATAAAATTGTCACTTGCAGTGTAAATAGCGCGTGAATGAGGTTTCAAGGATAAATTGTTTTCCAACATCTTCATAAGATCATTCAACAAAATAATCGTAACAACAGAAAAGTCACGAGGATTGATCACCATCCTTGCTTAAGAGATTTTAGGCTTATACAATATTAACTCTGTCCAGAGGGCCTAGACAAGTGACAATCGCTTCGAAAGCGATTGTCGTATTTGTTCGTATTTCTACAACGACTTTCAACAGGATTGACATAAGCTTTTCGATAGCTTATGTCAGTCCTTTACATTTTTGCCTTTTCCATCATCGTTATCGCTGATAGAATGTCACTTTGTCTTTGTCTTTGTCATCTCACGATGTTTTCCTGCACCGATGTCGGTAATGCTCAAGATAAACTCAACAAAAACTCGTTAAAAACTGAAAACCCGCCTACATAATGCCGATTCAAATATACACGATAGATAATAAAGTAGATAAAGAAACTCAAACGTTAGAGAGTTCGAAAGAAAATAAGTTGTTGCTTTTTAGGATTCTTAGTAAATTGCGAGCCGTAGAAGGAAAAGTTTGCGAGATGAATCTTTAGGTTCGAGCAAAAAAGATCTTCGCTCACTCAACGTCTGCGAACTTATATTAACAAGGAAATTATTACGAATTTTGTCGGTTATTGCGTTGAGATTCTGAATATTTTGGTGGCTCTTTCGAGTAATGAACCAACAAGGCCGTTAAAGTGGACCACAAGAGGTTTCACTGACTTTTTACTTAATGAATGTTAAATATTTGCACACTTTCTAGTCAAGTCCAGTATCTTGGTTGTGGAGGTTAGATATATTGCTCCAAGTAAAATACTGATATTCAGCTGCATCCGGTTAGACTGGAAGCCGACCCTAACATACTTGGGAAAAGGCTGGGTTGGTTGGTTTAGTCAAGCCATGTTAGTTTATTTTTCTTTAAACGATATATCCCTTTATCAGAATACCTTTTCCTGTCACCGCTAAATGGCTCTCGCGACGTTCAGGATACTTTATATTTTTAAATCCAACCTTAAAATAGGTATCGGAAAAGGTCGAAGTTTTACTCTCTAAGGAAAACAATCTGCAGACGAGTGTTAGAGCTTGCTTGTGTCGAAAGTTCTTTAATATTATACAGTCTTACTTTTTGGAATAGAATTATATATTATAATATCTACTTACGATGTATTCCTTTCAAGTTGTCATCGAAACTTACCTATGAAAAAATATCAGGAAATGGAGTTCGAGGAGCTCGTGGCTAAGTAATAACAGCCGCACGGGGCAATCCATCAGGTTAAAACTACGCTTGCCGGGGTTGGTCCGTAGATGGGTGACCATCTTTACATACCGAGACTCCTCCGTGCCTCGGAAAGCACGTTAAGCCGTTGGTCCCGGCTGTCATTTGTGAATCTTTGACAGTTGTTACGGGTCGTCAGAAGCTCTAAAGTCTGACAACCAGTCTTATCAAGGGGTATCGTTTTACCCAGTTACTGGGTTTTGTTGTACATGTAAAATACTGGTATTCGGCTGCATCCGGTTAGACTGGAAGCCGACCCCAACATAGTTGGGAAAAGGCTAGGCAGATGATGATGATATCAGGATTCAAATACACACATATCAAGCAGATAGAATATGCTTATCAGCATCTTCCCTGCTTTTCAATTACTAAGCCTATATTGTTCCCACTGCTGGGACAAGGCTTCCTCTCGTGAGAGGGAGTGGGCCGTAATCCACCACGCGGGTGCAGTGCGGGTTGGTAGATGTCACATGTCTTCGAATTTTTGGTTCTAGGACATGCTGGTTTCATAACGATGTTTTCCTTTACCGTTTTGAGCGCAGTGATGTTTTTTGCATTGGTTGGTCTAAAATTTGAGCATTGTAAAATTCGTGTTTTTCAATAAATCCCTTTCAAATTATGTGTCACTTGCGTGATGTTCGACCACACACTCAGTTTTGCAGTTGACCATTTATTTCTTCAAAATGTCATTCAATAAAGTGCTCCCTTGGAACAAATTACTAGTATCGAACACTTCTTACTGAAGGGTATCGGTGGCATTTGACGTGTCTTGTCAGCGCCGACGGACGACATGAACACGCTCTAATGTCTAGCCGTAGAGATGAAAGTGATACAGATGTTTGCATGGAAATATGGCTTTGTACTGGGTAGACATGCATTTTTGGAGATTGGACTCATAGTAACTGTTATTCAGATATTTTTGGGGAGATTCAATCCGTGTTTCTGGTTGTTATCTTGTTTATATGCTCTTACTTAATTGAAGGACCTACGTCCATACCACGCTGCATGGTCGCTGCACCTGAAGTTGTTGTATCTACCTAAGGCGTTCTTGCAGTCACGAGTGAGATGGTTATTTTTGGGCAATACTGTAAAGAATAAAATAAAACTAAAATGTGTTGTTTTTCAGGTCACAAAGTAAGGTTGTCTTTTAAAGTTAAAGCACGTGAACATATAAGTTAGAAGTTGGCTAAAACATCCCGGCACTGATTTGCTGGATTCGTTTTCTCCTCTACCGATCGTTATTTTTCCTGACAAAGTTTATTCTGGTTATTTATGTATGTATGTATCCTGTATTCTTTAGTGTTATTTTCGTCGTATTTCCGATTGAGCAAAATCGGGGGTCGAAAGTGTTCGTCCAATCACTCGGGAGGAGCCACTTGACGAAGCTGACCACACCTAGTGGGGATACCGTCGTTTCGAAGCCGGAGATCCTTTCGGAGGTCGAAAACTTCTACGGCCAATTGTACGCATCGCATGCATCTCGACCTGATCCCGAAAATGAGGATTCCAGAGCCACCTTAACCCGCCATTTCACGGAAGATCTGTCAGAAGTCAGCCAAGATGAAATCGAGGCGGCTCTTAAACAGCTTAAAAATGGAAAAGCCCCTGGTGAAGACGGGATTACGACTGAGCTCCTGAAAGCGGGAGGAAGTCCTGTACTGAAGGAGCTTCGGGAGCTTTTCAACTCTGTCTTGTTCTCTGGGAGAACTCCAGAAGCGTGGCGAAGGAGCGTGGTCGTTCTCTTCTTTAAAAAGGGTGATAAGACCCGTTTAAAGAATTACAGACCCATTTCGCTCCTAAGCCATGTATATAAGCTGTTTTCAAGAGTCGTCACGAATCGTCTAGCGCGAAGACTCGACGAGTTTCAGGCGCCGGTTTCGAGGAGGATACAGCACCATAGACCACATCCACACAGTGCGGCAAATTATACAGAAGTCCGAAGAGTATAATCGGCCCCTATGTCTTGCTTTTGTGGACTATGAGAAGGCTTTTGACTCTATCGAGACCTGGTCTGTTTTGGAGTCTCTGCAGCGATGCCAAGTTGACTGGCGATACATCCAAGTGCTGAGATGTCTTTATGAAAACGTGACAATGACCGTCCAAACTCAGAACCAGCAAACTAAACATATCCCCCTGCGTCGGGGTGTAACGCAAGGGGACGTAATTTCCCCGAAATTGTTCTCTAACGCATTGGAGGATGTGTTTAAGACGCTGAACTGGGAAGGACGCGGCATTAACATCAACGGCGAGTACATCTCACACTTGAGATTTGCAGATGACATCGTCATAATGGCTGAGTCGCTGCATGACTTGCAACAGATGCTGGACGGCCTAGTTGATTCTTCTGTACGCATTGGTCTCCGGATGAACTTGGACAAAACCCAAGTTATGTTCAACGACCACGTTAGTCCGGGACCGATTGCTGTCAATTGCGGTGCTCTCGAAGTTGTTCGTGAATACGTTTACCTCGGGCAAACTCTGCAGTTTGGCAAAAACAACTTTGAGAAGGAGGCTAACAGAAGAATTCAGCTGGGCTGGGCAGCTTTTGGGAAGCTCCGTCGAGTCTTCTCGTCGCGTATTCCGCAGAGCCTAAAGACTAAAGACTAAAGTCTTCAATCAGTGCGTCCTGCCTGTCATGACTTACGGAGCCGAAACGTGGACACTCACGGTACGGCTGGTCCATAAATTCAATGTCGCTCAGCGAGCTATGGAACGAGCTATGCTTGGAGTGTCTCTGAGAGATAAAATCCGGAATGAGGTAATCCGGCAGAGAACCAAAGTTATTGACATAGCTCACAGAATAAGCAAGCTGAAGTGGTAATATAATAATATAATAATTTATTTATTTCGGACAGTATCCATAAAGTGTTAGTAACAATTTTCTTAAGATCTATGTTAGTAGGTACATCATTTATTCATGGAAAAAAAAAGAAAAACCATCATTTTATCTTCCCCGTAACTATTCCCACCCAGTGTGCCTGTATGGGACAGTCGGGTCGAGATGCGATCATTTTCAAAATGCTGGTAATGGGCCGGCCATATTAGCCGTAGAACCGATGACCGTTGGGGTAGACGTGTTCTTGAGTGGAGACCGCGAATCGGCAAACGTAAGGTAGGACGCCCTCAGGCTAGGTGGAGCGACGATCTTCGCAGGGTGGCTGGTAGCAGCTGGATGAGAGCTGCCGAGAATCGAGCTGTATGGCGTGCAATTGGAGAGGCCTAAGTCCAGCAGTGGACTGCTATTTTCGTCGTTAAGTTCTATTAGTGTTGTCAATCCCTTATGTTGCACCTGCCATGTGTTTTCTAGTCTGTTTTATCTCTGGATCGCCCTAAGATTTACTGGTAGAAAATACCTCAGGCATTAAGTCTGCCTTTGTAGGGTATTATTTTTTTACTTGTGCATAGTTTTAATAAATAAAAAGAAGTCGAAGACTAATATTACCGTATATAAAAAAAAAAAGTTTCAGATGTTTTCCCAAAATCCACACGGATGAAATTATTAGTAAAAAGAAAAATGTTACTTTGAAGACGAAGACTCTTATATTCTTAATACGTCCAGGCGACTATATCTCTTCCACACGTCCCTCCGATACCCGGCTTAACGAAATCCCACTAATACATTATTTTTACACCTTCGCGACGGCCATTAACCAATGTTTACGCTAACGATAACATAATATTACGTTTATGTTGCACTTATTTTTAAGGGCTATGTTTATTAAATTTTAATCAAGGTGAATGTAAGGGATTCACTTAGTTGTAGGAGCCTGCTGCAAAGTATCAATACTTCATACTTAGAATTATTCTAAGTCTTCTTATCTAGGAATCTTAGTGTGAGGTCTAGGAATTCAATGCACATAACGAATTTTTCTTTTTAAATTATTTATTCTAATTATTTGAAAAGACGATGCTAAAGCTCTCTCCGGAGAAAAAGGTCCGATCATTATCTGAATTAATAATTTAGGCTAAATTCAATTTTGCAGTTTTGGAAGTAATATCCTAGCATACATGATTTAATCACAAGTAGCAACAGCTTTGTCACAATATATTTTAGTAACAGTATTATATATTGGCAGTGCCTTTGAAATAATTACCTACGGCCGCTCGGTAGATAAACCTTCCCCGTCCGTGCGTAACTGCTGCGCACTCAAGACTCTTGCGTACTGATATACACTGAGATTTCAAAGCGCGTCGTTTTGCTCGTTTTCTATGAAGATAATAATACTGTTACTTATTTATACTGTGGCTTTATTATCTGGTTGTATTAATTAGCAGCAGGACAATAGTGGAGTATGCTCTGATTTGATCCATTGTCCTACAATGGCTGCAATCAACACTGTAAACTGTACATTATAATGATTGTTTGTGAATGATTGACAATGCCAACTTAGCCCGTGGCGACTATTCGTTGATCGTATTAACGTCCAAGCCGATTATAACGTTAGGTAGTCGGATTATGGGATACTGGTTTGTGCTTGTGGTTTTGCCTGTACCTACAGATTATTTTTTTCTCATTATTTTCTTCTTTGTGCTGATCCCGGAAAAAGATATCGGTTTTAACTCCCTTGCCTTGGTTTTCCTACTTTATTCTTGCTCTTCTTTTTTTTCGTCATTAAATAAGTTGCCTGAAAAGAGACATTTTTTCAGAAATTGATTATGAAAATCTATCAACATTTTGCGGTACACCCACCACCATCTACCATCGTCCACCATCGGGTGTACCCAATGATATTATATTAAAATAATATCATTGGGTACACCCGATGGTGGACGATGGTGCTGTCGACGATGGTTCTCATGATGTTGATAAAAAAATATCTATTTAAGTACACTATAACATTATATTTTATGGAATTAATAATTAACAAAAAAAAAAAAACTAAAACTAAAATGACTTACTAATAGATATAAAAACAAAGGGGCGTCAGGCGTCGAAGTATTCGTCCGCATCGCTGTCATCCGGAAACGTGCCCAGAAGACTGGCAGCATTGCCACGTTGAATGGCAATGCTAATTCTTTGGCCAAAGAACAAGCCAGCCCTCTGGTCACGTGAAGTATCGACCAGTCGGTGAGAAATTTCCTTAAAAAGGAGACGCGCACTCGGGCCCCATGACCCGAGCGTTTCTATTTAAGAATTCCAAAATAATATCTATTTTCTTTCTTTCTAAATAAACAGCAATGTTTGTACTATGTATGTTTGTAACTATTTTTAGTAAGTTTACCTGGACCGTTGATAGTAAGTACATTGAAATAACAGATGGTTATTTGTGGACATGGAAAACAGGTTTAGGACTAAGGCAGCAATTACGATAGATACCAGTAATCAGTATCCAAAAGCCGGTTACCTGAATTTGAGAAACTATAAATGAAATGTTTTCTTCAAAATCTTGCTTGCTTCGTTTTGGAGACAAGTAGGTACATGGATACCTAGTATGTATGTAGTTATAAGGTAATCTAAGAAATCAGGGGGCCAAGTCTACTAATTTACAAACGTGTCAGTGATCTCACAATGATGAGTTTTAGACAGATTTTGTATGGCTTATCTGTCAAAAACTGATCATTGTGAGACCACTGACACGTTTGTAAATTAGTAGACTTGGCCCCCTGAAGTAAGTACCTACCAATGTCGAGAAGAAATCTTTTCGCTTCAGTACATTTGCGTGCTTAAATTATTGAACAAATAAATCATTAGAAAGTCAATAAGTTTTTAAAGGATCAATTAAATATTTCCCGTAAATTAATCCTATAATTTTATAGTGCTTAATAACTTCAGTTGAGTTTTGGTATATCCTTGTCTGAGAAAAGACCACTTCACTCCCCGGGGATGTAATAAGACACGGCTAAGGGATTACGCTGGCAGGATGGATAGCAGTCATTTAACAGCAGCTTTTCATCCCGAATACATTGTAGAACTCAACTTAGATGGAGGTTTCAGTAAGAAAACAGGTTATTTCAGTCGTATAGTTACTTATAGGAAACATTGTCGTGACTCAATTAAAACCACCGATCCATGGGCTAAGGCTTTGCGGATTCCACGCGCATGTTATTGAATGATATAACATCACGCCTGTTTTCCCCGGCAGGGTTAGGCAGAGGTGTACCTATAGTACATCCACATTTCACCAGTTATGTTTAAGTCCCGTGTAGTAGGGGGCTAGCCTATTACCAACAACCGCGCACAACCCAGACTCCGGGTTATTGAGCTATTCCAGATGGAAAAATCTCAATAACAATTTGCCCGACCCGGGAATCGAACTCAAGACCTCATGCTCAGCAGTAGCGCTTGCGACCCCAAGACCAACGAGGCAGTCATGTTATTTAATACAGGGTGTTAGGGTAAACACCGTTATCCTTGAAACCAGTAGTTTGGTGTCATTTATAGAACGTAAAATCAATGGAAAATTACAACTTTTTTTTTCTTTTTTTTAAAACTACATTTTACCACAAAAGACGCAAGTTCGTTGCCCTATACGCTAGGGAAACGAACTTGTGTCTCAACACTGGCGGGGGTGCGGGACGTGACCTCACAGGCCGCGAGCGCGATCCTTCCCTCAGTCAGCTGTTTCGCTAGCGAGCACGGTGTCGGATAGAAACTTTTTAAAATCTGTTAATGAAAATAACGTTTTTTTTTGTTGCTACTCGGTCATTTGTTTTTGTATTTAAGTCAACTACCCATGGTTTGAGTGACAACGGTGTTTACCCTGACAACCTGTATAATGGGTCTTCCCATGAGGAATTTCTCAGTAGCAGCCGGGAGTATGGATCTGTGCCCGGTTCATGGCAATAGGCTCGCCCCATATTAATTGGGACATAAATATAATTGGCGAAATATGGGTGAACTAGAAGAAAGAAAGAAAGAAAGAAAATACGTTTATTTGCGGTAAATATGACGCAAAAAAACAATGTAACAAATTAAAAGTAAAAAAGGTTGGAGGAAACATGCGTCACATCCACGCAAAACGGCTATCGCTCAGCATTATGCTGCGACCCTATGCAAAACAGAGCCCCAGCGCTGGTTTTCAGCGACAGCCGGCGCTGACGTAATGACGTCGATCGGTGCGGCAAACCATTATCAGAACGCTGTACCGGTACAGCGCACTGTAATAAAAAATAAAATATATTATATTTATATCTAATAGTATAAAAAAAATAAAATAAAAAAATATATAAAAATAAAAATAAATAAAAGAAAAGAAACTATAGGTAGATACACCGCTGTCTAAACCTTCAGGGATTACAGGCGTGGTATTATGTTATACTAGCTTCCGCACGCGGCTTTGCCCGCGTGGTATGTCGATAAAAAGTACCCTATGCCCTTCCCCAGGATGCTATCTATCTCCTTGCCAAATTTTGTCGATATCCGTTCAGTGGTTTAGGTGTGAAAAGGAAACATACAGACATACATACAGATAGACAGACAGAGTTACTTTCGAATTTATAATATTAGTATGGTTATAGTAAATATAGTATATAGTAATATACAGTATGTTAACTAACAAAGGGCGTTCCCGTTAACCTGCAATAGTATAGCGTCTATACAAGCTAAAAAAAATATTACCATTAAAAAAAAAAGTTTTTTTTTGGTTTTTGTATAGTAAAATATTCATAAAAAAATATTTAATTGTTACGGAAAATAAACTCTCTGTACACGCCCACTTGTCACACTTGTTTTCCTACGTTGAAATACAAGTGTGCGTGTACAGAGTGTTTCTTTTACGTTTAAATTTAATCGTTTTGTGAACATTTCACAAAACAAATAATTTTTTTTTTATTTTTTTTTGCGTGGTAATATTTTTTTTAGCTTGTATACACGCTATACTATTGCAGGTTAACGGGAACGCCCTTTGTTAGTTAACATACTATATTATGGATTATTTGCAAAGTAGATGTTGTGAAAAAAGGCGTTAACTATTAATATAATTCCTACGTTACGTATTCTAGTATATCGTGAAACGTTTACTTGCAATATCCTAGGCCCTAGGCACATAATACCTAGATACATAACATAAGGTTGCCTGATTGAAATGTCAAGGAGACCCCTACGTTATATGGATGTTTTCTGAGAGCTACATTAAAGTTCATAGGTACATATGTATTTACTTAAAGATATCTACTAGGAATATTATTCCTAAGAGTTATACAATAAGTTACGGGCTTAGGGTGAATCATGTCATGAGTTCATGACCATGAGCCACTTAGTCCTCTCTTTATTTATCACCAAAGAAGGAAAAAATAACAAAAATATTTTAAAACTTTATTCACTAAAATTTTGTGACAGTGAATTCACATTACGAGTTTTTATTTCACTTGTCACAAGCTTCCATTTGTATTTTATTCCATTTTATTACTCGTGAAATACAGTACGCAAATTGTTCATGATATATTTTTTAACATATTTTATTTCGTTCCATTGTTGTATGTACAAGGCGTTCAAATGGCCGTTTCTCATTATTGTATTGAAGCGTTTTATATGTAAACAAGCATAAATGAACTGCATGGTAAAGTCACAATAATATCTAATATTTTTAAACCGATATTCAGGATTTTTTAAAGCATACTTTTACATTTTAAGCATTTGTACTTCGGTACCTTTTTTGTTACTTATTTTATAAACAATTACAATTAATTCGTTCTATTTATCAATTAAATATTATAAATGGTAACATTTATTTAAGTACTCGTTGTCTTTCGTAACACATTTTGTCATTCGAAATATTATTATGTATTTGGAGACTCACATACATCGAACTGTTTGAAAGTGATTCGTTTTCGTTGCTAGAGCTTCTTTATCACATTGAAAAGCGGCAACTATAACTGCAAAAATACTAAAACAGTCAACAGGTATAGAGTTACTTTAATTTTAGTTTACATCAGAATGTTTTTATTTGTTTCTCTTTTGCGTTTGAAATCAAACACGAACGTCATTTTTATAATGTCAGATATTTATTTTTTAACAACACACGTTGAATACATCATACACTAGAAAAACATCCTACAGCTCTAAGGCTGGGCAACACCAAACCCAGTTCAGGTTAGCACATTTAATTAAGTAAAACGTACGTTAAGGGGACTATAGGAGCTAAACGCAAGTTTTATATTTCCTAAATGTTTATGGTCCACTGCAGTAAAGAAAAACAACGACTTTCAACAGGATTGACATAAGCTTTTCGATAGCCTATGTCGGTCCTATACATTTTTGCCTGTTCCATCATCGTTACCGCTGATAGAATGACTAGAGCACTTTGTCTAGAGCCTCAGGGTTGTTTCATCGCGCTTCTCTTTCTTTTCTATGCAGTCCGACAGTGACCGCGCTTTAGCTGTTGTTGGCACTTATATTTGGTGTCACCCGGCCCCAATCCATATTAGTTAATAAACTTAATAAAAAAGAATAAAAACAACACAAATAAAGGCATTCTTACTCTATGAAGGATAAGGAAAAGTGTGTAATGATCAAATATTACGTGTATTTATTTAGGTTGTTTCGTCACTAAGGATATTTTCCCTGTGGGTCGTTTCTTGTATTTGTCTCGGAGTAATTTCTTTTCATAGCCGTAGACGGAGTAGTATGGCAGAGGCATCACCGTTGACGACACTGGCAACAGATCTGGAACATGAAACGTTTTTCCTGTTATTAATTTCATTGTATAATAAGTATTTGTTGGCTGTGGTCACTGGTCGCCCATGGCTGAGGGGTCATTAATGTATTGAAAAGGGCATGTAATCTCAGGGAAATTAATTGTTAAACTAATTGATTACCAACTTAACTTGACTATGTAATATTTAAATGTAGAATGTATGATATATGGCTTTATCACGGCAGATTGACGATGTAGGGTTTCAATTTGCTTAACAATTAAGTTGCTTAATTTTACAATTTTACTTTGGGCCACTTGTGTGGGTCATTAATCTATTTAAAAAGGTATGGTTCGATTGAACCTTAATGGCGGCCCGGAAGTTAGCTACTCGCTGCGCAGTAATCCACCCCTCACGCCTTGTGACACATGAAATTGTTACTGCGCAGCGACTCGCGTCATGTTCCCAGCCGCCATTAAGTTTGAATCGAACTGTATCCATAAAATCTTAGGTTGAAAAATAATTTGTGTTTCTGGTTGTTTTGCAAATATTAACGGCACAGAAATGATAAAATAAGCCGAGTGAGCGGTGAACTCGTCTAGCCCACTTCCGCTGCCACCATGTCACACGACGCAATGTTCCTAAACCATTTATGTTAATATTTGAGGCAGAAATTTTCACACAATCTGCCTAGCCTTTAGCCCTAGCTTATTCATAAACGTTGCTTAAAGTTAAGTAACGTTTAAACGTCAAAAACGTATGGTTAAACAGGCGCTAATCAATACTTGATCATTACTTGCTAATCATCTTATGCTGAGATAGGAGCCTTTTTGGCCTCGCACAGGTTTTCTTTTCCTGTTTCACGTTGTTTTATTTTATTCTATTACTTGTTTTACTGATTTTATAGATTTAATGTTTGTTTCTATTGTTATATTTCCTGTGCGTGTTCCAAATAAAATATTTTTCTTTCTTTCTTTCTTTTACTTATCTATAGGCAGCGTATATGAATAAAGGGTTAAGAGTTCAACTGACACTAACGAGACACAAAGACTTTTAATTATTATCTCCTTCTAAAGGCCAATCGACAGTTGAGCGGAGACATACCATTTATAAATACTCTATGTTTATAGAGTCCATTTCTTCATCTAACAAATCATGATCTCTAAACTCTCTAAATGTACGGAAAATCAAAGAAAAACGTGTTAAAATAAAATTATGTTAGAATTGATGATGATCATTAAATACTCAGACAGTTAATTAATGATTTTGTGTATTATGTCAGTAACATTCTGCAATGTTGACTCTATAAGTAGGAACAGTCGATTTATTGTGCTTTGAGCTTCTCCTATTTTGAGCTATCAAAACACAGTTTTAGAAATTAACCAAACAATGGTATGTATCGTAGTTATAGTATCAAACAGACGCAATAGTGTAGCAAAATAGCTCACATTTTCGGTGTGCACCGCGGAAATCCAAATAAGCGATGATGTGCAGAGCGCAACTGTTGCGTGAATGCGTTGCACACGCGGAAATGCGCTGGTATGGACCAAGTGGTCGGTCTAGTAATTTTTGAGGAAATCCTGCACAATCGGGTATATTAGCCTTTTTTAATAAGGTATATTACCTTAGCCTCTTTTCTGGAAATCAATCAATCTGCCTAGCCTTTTCCCAACTATGTTGGGGTCGGCTTTCAGTCTAACCGGATGCAGCTGAATACCAGTATTTTACATGGAACGACTGCCTATCTGACCTCCACAACCCAGTGACTGGGTAATACGATACCCCTTGGTAAGACTGGTTGTCAGACTTTCGGGCTTCTGACGAACTGTAACGACTGTCAAAGATCCACAAATGACAGCCAGAACCAACGGCTTAACGTGCTTTCCGAGGCACGGAGGAGTCTCGGTATGTAAAGATGGTCACCCATTCACTGACCAACCCCCGGCAAGCGTACCTTAACCTGATGTATCAACCCGTGCGGCTGTTATTAGTTAGCCACGAGCTCCTCAAGACTATTTTCTGGAAATAATTATACAATTTTTTATGTCGATAAAATACCATCGCATGCTTTACGCTTGCAATTATGTGCATAGGAAAAGGCGACCCTCAAAATTTTGTATTCATAGAAAATAATAGAAGTAAAAAATTCACAGCGCGTTTAATATTTAAACTTTTTATTTCAACTAGGCTCCTATCACAATCATAAATATATATAAGTATATATTTTTTGTATTTATGCAGATAAACAAATGTTTTTTTATAACTTACTGATGCCATCAAAAACCAATTGACCGTGGCCGTGAACTAATGACAAATAAACACCGTAGGACATAGCGTACGACATATTATTAGTCATCGAATAAATTACTCATTAGGGCCTACTCGAGAGAATAGCCTGATGACTGTTACCAATGATTTACATATTGTCCGATGACTAACAGAGTCGTCATCTCAAGTGTTAAAATGTAAATAAATCTTACAATAGAGCTAACATACCTATAATAAAGACGTTGCTCATTGATTACCAATTGTGACGAATAAGTGAATGCCTGATCTTAGGAAGCTGTCTGTTTAAGTCTGTTTAAAATCTTTTTTTAGGTACCCAAAGGGTAAAACGGGACCCTATTACTAAGACTCCGCTGTCTGTCTGTCCGTCTGTCACCAGGCTGTATCTCATGAACCGTGATAGTTAGACAGTTGAAATCTTCACAGATGTATTTCTGTTGCCGCTATAACAACAAATACCTACTAAAAACAGAATAAAATAAATATTTAAGGGGGTTTTTATAGATAATGGTACAGAACCCGTCGTGCGCGAGTCCGACTCGCACTTCGCCGGTTTTTTTTTGTATAATGTGGCAAAAATATACTTCAATCTTTTTCCACATAATATATACGTTAAGGACGACCGCAAAAGTAGCCCAATAAATTCAAATTTTCTTACATTTTTTTTACCGACTTCTTCATTCTATTTGCAGGTCAGTTTGGATCTTGATCAAAATATGATTCGCAACCATAACAAATATGTATTAACAGAATTATTTAGCCCTAGTCTTTTTGATGTAGTTTATCTAAAAAGTCAACAATCGAATATTTGTTATGTCAATCTCACATAAACTGAACAGATTTATAGTTGGTAGTTTGTGTTTAACCACGAGAGTATGTAGTAACCGCTTTATACTCAGCAATGGAACATTTAAGTATTAGATTTAAAGTGCCAGTATAGTGTAGTGAGAGGTCGCTTGCTATGTGCGCCATTACTAACCCGGTTTACTACGGACTCATAAAGGTTACAGAATAGTTCTGTTACATATTATTCTGACATCTTTTTAGGTTATTGATTTTATTTATTTAACCATTTATGTAGACACAAATAAATAAGGAAGATTCTCTCTTCCATATTTATTTGTGTGTACATAAATGGTTGTGCTCAATGGTTGGGCTCAATGGTGGTAAAACAAGAAGAAAGTAACAGAAAAATGCGATCAAAGGTGATACTTATTTTTGGATGGTTACTATTAGATACAGTATCATTTTGTTAACATTCAAGAATGACATAATTATGTTGACACATCCGTCGGTACAGTCCGCACCACTGAAACCCATTCAACGCGGCGCTAGTGTCTATGCTACTGCATCACATTGCATTAAGAAAAATGTAGTTTCACAATTTTCCGCGGGCCTTTTTCAATGAGTCATACAAAGTTAGAGATTAAATTAGCGAAATGTCATATTATGAAACTACGTTTTCATATAACATAAATGTATGAGTCAAGCATATAAGATCATATAGGGAGAGATGACCATGTAATAGGGGCTTTATAGATGGCCTTAGTACTTGTAGCGGCATAGAGATGCCGCTACAAGCGATGCGTGCGCATCGCTGAAACCTGCATCGCGCAAGCAGAGTTCACTGCGCGACCAGGATCGTCAGTCGTGCGTCCCGAGTTCCTGACATCAATCGTCAGGCAGTTGCCCACCAGACACAACACCCGTCTGGTCGGACGATCCTCCTCGATGCGTGAAATTTATACCCTGTTCCTCATACCTCTACATACTTAGATAAGTTAGTGTAAGCTTTACTTCGAAATGTACTTATTTTCAAAAATACTAAGTCTTTGTATTGATAAGACCTGAGTCATTGACTAACTTATTTAGAATAGATTATCTCTATGCTATAGTTTTATTTAACAGGGCTTTATTTATGTAAAGCTTGTAATGTATGACCTCCCTTTTCATTTTCACTTACAAAAATATATTTTCGTGATAATTTTCTCGGTAAAAGGTTTGTCCTTAGTCAAGTCTTATCGCCTTTAACCAATCGTGGAGGATGTTCGTTATCTCTGCATAGAAATAAAATCGGGGTACCTTTCTACATGGTACTCACACATTTTAGCTGTAAAGAGGGTCTCAATTGCAATAAAGGTTACCTTATATTCCGTGAAAAGTGTCTGAGCTAGCGTTTAGTTACACACATTATATTATTTTGGCTTACTTTAACACATTGCTGTATTTTCCAAGTGGGTCTGCAACATAAATCCTTTGTATTTATTAGTAATTTCACTAATTTCATTATATCATTAAACCTCTGTCATGATAAAAACTCTTTGAAAGTATAAAATATTGCCAACTGACCATTCACTATAACTGGTCCCTTGCACCATTGCATGTCAAGCTTAGTTCTCCATACTTATAGAGTTCAAAATGGCTTGATAAGCAATGGTGCCAACTGACGGCAAGGGACATAAGTTATAGTGAACGGTTTGTAATAGACAATATTGTAATGCATACCTACTTTTTTTTGTTTTGTTTAAATATAATTGTCGAGTACGAGCCTTTTGGCTACTTAGATTATTTAAAAATCAAAAGTCATTAATCTAAATTAGGCTGAGACTCAGAATCATTTTATGTTTATTTTGTAATGTTTAATGTGCGTCTTATTTATGTTTCTATCTTCTTTATAATAAAGAGAATATATGAATGCTACCGGTTTATTAATTGCCAAATTATTTTTGAGTCCTCCAGGTGCCAAGATCCGCTTCATGAGCAAATAGAGAGGTGCCTTATATGACAAAAAGAAACACGTGCGTGATCGCAAGTTCAAATCCCGCACGGTGCAAATACTTAACTGACAGATCTTTGCGAGTGTTGGTGGTTGAGCATGAGAGAATAAAATTAAGTATGTCTGTAAAAATAAAACTTTATTCAGGAGCATTTCTCATCTGCTAAGCTATTCCTAATTAGTTTGGGTCGGCTCCCAGTCTAGCCGGATGCAGCTGAATAGCAATACAGTAGCAGTCCTTTTATTCCATCATTATTGATAAAATAAAACAGAGAAGTTATTTTAACTATCAACAGGTTAACTAAAGCTTTATCTCACCAGTTAAAGTCTTGACCGTGGCCCGGCGCACGCGCAAGGCCGCTCACTTCGCAACCACTTACTGCGCTATACGGACTAAATTGAATATGCATTGTGCTTATGTAACCCATTCGCCAATATTTACTTATACATACATGTTTGGATGAGACTTTCAAACTATCACTGCTTAGTGCGTATCTAATAGTGAAATGTGTTAGATAAGTGGATGCAAAAGTACATTGTGTTTATGGATTTGCATGTTTGGATGACAAGTAAACAGACGGATTTTATCTATATTCGCAACTGTATTCGTGTGAGGACTAGAGTATTTTTTTATTCATGACCATAGATACAAGTCTTTCAGTCGTATACATAGATGGTTAGATACTACTTTAAACTATGTTGTTTCCAGTCTGCAAATACCAATGTCAACCATTTTCGAGTAATTTGTAAAATGAAGGAAATAAAAATATAAAATGACTCGAAAATTGTTGACATTTGCATATGTACAGATGGTCACCAATCCACGGACCAACACTGGCAAGCATAGCTTAACCCGATTGATCGACCCGTGCGACTGTTATTACTTAGCCACGAGCCCCTCTTTTCTTCTCTTCTTTCTGTCAGGTCTTTACAAAATCATACAAGATAATAAAAGTTGTGAATCCTCTCTACAAAAGCATGTGTTGCGCAGTTTTATTAAACTCTCAAGTGGCTTGCGAACATAGTAGCTTTGTAACTAGGCTTGCTACCAAATCGGACGAACTTCATTGACCCTAGGTATTTTCAATAACCTAAAAGTACACTGCCAGTGTAATTTTTGTGCAGCAAAGTTTTATGATAATACTTGTGACCTGTGGGCCTAAAACGGCCACATTAGCAATTCCTCTAAAAGCCATTAATTTTCTGAATTTCCAGAGCTGTCATTAGTAATTCCTCTAATTTGACTCAAAAGCAATTCATAATGTGTGGACCATTTTACGAATCTCCATAGAAAACTGTCAAACAGATGAATTATTTTGTGACATTTCACGATGATTCATAAATATTTTCCAATTATAATTCAGCCAAAGTGACTGTTTTAAGCCCACTGCCCTGCTTGTCGTCAAGGAGTAAGTCAGTCAGAAATATGAAGTAGTAGTAGGTACCTATGGAGAAGAACGGAGAAGAACGGGCAAGAAACTCCATGGAGTCGTGTAAGATTGCCGTCATTATCGGACGATGAAAGGAAAAGAACAGAGAGTGCAGATGCACTCTTTTTTCTTTTGAAACACAGGTGTGTTTGCGGGTGACGTTTAATATATCCTGCATGCCATGGGTATAGTCTTCGTTGAGAATTAATTGTCTGCCGTGACCGAAATACGCTCGGGAGAATAATTTCTTAGCGACGGTTTTAGATTATAGTAAAAAATATATAATTGAAATAAATAATTATAATGCCTAGAACCCAATTGACAAAGTCCAAATCGGACAGCACTGCAGTCCACATTCGAAAGTGCACCATTCTCGTATCGTGCGCAGTTAACTGATCAAGGTAACGCAGTGCAACCTGCGCCCGCGTCGCACTATCAACGCATTTACATATTTTTGTCGTGACCTTCTGTTTCCTTCTCTTTCTTTCCAACTGTTAATTACACGTGGTGATTGAGACAGCCGAGCCGTTCTTATCTGTCTCTGAGATTTCGCTCTATTTTTGACATGTGTTTTGTTGCATGTCAATGTAGTTACAATTTCCGGATTGGCACTGTCTATCAGATAAATTCGGTGTTAAATTACTATCGGCCCTATGAATATTTTGGAGCTTATATGAAGATGGTGAAAATGCCTATTATACAGCCATTTTTAACATCTCCAGATAAACTCAATATTTTTTTTTATTGGGTAGATAAATCAAATAAGATGTCACATGCAATAAAAAATCTCTACGTTTTCAAAAAAAAATAAGATGTCCATGTTACAATCATGTTGGTTCATAGCGTAACTAGGGGGATCGTGTCCAGATTTTGGAAGATGCCCCTGCGCAACAGAACGAACCAACAAAAGTGAGTAGTGCACCGAAAGTGCACCATGAGCAACACGATATGATGTAATCTGTATCAGCATTGGATAGCACTGCAACTGTGTGTGTGGCTTTTTAATATTTTGCCAAAGGTACGGTGCGTAGCGGTGCTTAGTAAGTATATCTTCTTAAATCCAAATTGTACCTACATTCATAATTTTACACAAAAACAAGTTTTTTATTTATGCACTTACGGGGTATATTTTTTCCTCTTTTCGTTAGTAACATTATTATATTAATTAGCTTTTGTTCGCTACCAACAACAAACCTTTAAAAAAATAAACTTAAAAGCTTTTATAGTGTATTTTTGTAACACTTTCAATCTATACCTTTATAGTCGTTGAATATAAATAGTATGACATAACTAAAATAAATAGTGTACAATAGTTTGAATAAATAGTAGCGAGTGAGTAAATAAATCATTAATCTCTGAAGATAAATACTAGACACAAAATCACAAATAGTATTTTAGTTATTGATGAACTGTGTGATATTGTGTCGAATTGAACAAATACAAAACTAAAACAAAATGTATTAAATTATCTATTTCATAAAAGCAATGTTACCTAACGATTTGTTTGAAGAGCAAAGATCAAGGAACACAGACAACACTGAACTGGGAAAAGGCGGGAATTTTCAATATCTTACAATCTTGAAAAAAAAAACAATAAAAATGTACCCACCAGGTTTTAAAACATTGTCGGAGTCTCGTCGGTACAGCATACCAGCACTCCACGTGAAAAAATAGCCGAACAACACGAAAACCAAACAAAAATTCATCGTTTAAATGGCACGTATATACCAGGATCACAGTACGCGACAGGAGATATATTTCAACCTGTATTTATTTGACACTCTTCCGTGTCGCGGCGGGCGTTCTCGAGCTCACTCGAATAAAGTATCGAATGTATCGGTGACATTCTCGATACGGCCGGCTGGCATTGGGAGCTCGGAAATCTAATATGAATACGCTTTTGGTAAATACGTTCTAGAGTCGGAGGCGTATACCGTTGGCCGGGATCACCGACTCCTCGGTAAATAATGTGAGACATGTGCTTAATAAAAACGGGATGTTCGAATTCGGAGGTGCATTTTATATGTATTGGATGCTGTCTTTAAAATGTTTTACGTAAGTACTAAAAGGAACCTTATTTTAAAACAAATATGTATGGGTAGCCCCCTCCCCTCCAAGGCTGTCGGATGACCTATAAGTAAGGTTGTGGGACAACACAGGATGTGGGTAGAGCAAGAATCGGACGCTCGCTGTGCCGATTCTAGGAAATGCCTATGTCCAGCTGTGGGCATCTTTTAGCTGACATGACTCATAAGTACACTTGCATGGAGCATACAGGGAAGATTGGAGTTATTAAAGTTAAATTATAATGTTTAAAACTTGATTTCGTAAAAAAACGTCAAAAAAGTTGGAACTTTTTCGCCGTTCTGTGCTGCGTAACCAGTACAATAGGAAGAATAAGTGACTCGGCCTTATAAAGCGAAGTTAAATTGATTTTATAACTTCCTTACACATTTTAAAACGCAACGTTTCTCTTTCTGCCCGTTAGTGCTATAACTCGAAAAACGCTGATTCGGTGTTTTTCGTTAGCCAATTCCGTCCCATTCCGGGACAACGGTTATTTAATATACTATTTACTTGTTTTATATACTCTATTAATTCTCGCGAACAGAGCCATGTGCAAAGCTAGGTACTAACCAAAAACACAAAGCGTTTAAAATAAATAATTGTTTTAGTTCATTACAAATATAACTGCCCCATTATTTCTACTGGCTATTATATTTATAAAACTACATTGCTATCAAACATTTGCTGTAAAACATAATTCAGTATCATTTATTACAAAGATCAGAAACTGTGATACTATTTTTTTTTTTTTCATCTGATACGGCACTGGTTTGGAATCCCGGAGAACCAAAATGTACGGTACAAGTACATTGCCAGTTAGAGATACGACCATTAACAAGGCCATCGTGTGAGGTTAACCCTGATTGGCTAAATGTCCCTGAAAAGAGCAAAAGCGTTAAGAGTTAGAGACGTCAAATGTATAGTAGAATAAAAGTCAAGTAACCGCCAAACGTACGTAGTGTAAAAGTTCATTATACGCCAAGAACCTAGAATAAAAGTCCTGTAAACGTCAAATATTAAAACTACAAAGATCTTTTGGCGCGTGGCGAGAATCGGAACTAACACCGCCATCTTGTTTTTTCACTATTTCGCACAACAATTTCACAAATGTTTACCAACAACGCCCACCTGTCAAATGTCATTCAAGCGCCAAATGATCCTTGTAGCTCTGTAGAATAAAGTCCAGTGATAGTAAGTACCTACTCGGCGTTCATATTATTAAGTATTTTGACACAATTAAGTTTTAGAGAGACTGATTGAGTCTTTCTAAATTTAATTGTGTCTGCCTAGCCTTTTCCCAACTATGTTGGGGTCGGCTTCCAGTCTCACTGGATGCAGCTGAATACCAGTAGTTTACATGGAGTGACTCCAAAACTGAATGGGAAGACTGGTTGCCATTTTAGGCTTCTTGAATACCCGTAACGGCTGTCAAAGATCTACGAATGATAGCAGGGACCAACAGCTTAACGTGCTTTCCGAGACACGCGGTAATGGTCTTTTGAGGTGCGAGTCAGTGCAAGTATTTGTCAGTAATCGTGTAGCTCAACTCGAACTAAAGGAGTTCAACGACTCAAATTAAATACGAATAATAATACGTCATACATTCAAACGTAATTCGTACATTTGTCTCAAATTACAAACTGTCCTTGTAAATGTAGTGTGCTTAATAAAACCTGATATCTTATCTGTGATGCTGCATCTCAGGCATCTGATAGTAAGACGTGTGATGTGTCTACTGCGCTCCGTGCCAATAGCAATAGGTGGCTTTTCTTATCCCGTACGGAATAAACGAAAGGAGTATTCTCGAATTCACGATTGAATTTTCTAATATTTTTTTTTAAGTTGAAAACTGTTTGTTCTTATATTGCATTGTGTAGTCGCAAGTCTTCTTTAAAGATTAGTAGTCATACTATAGGTGGTTGCTGATTCTGTAGGTACTAATAGTATTTAATTATTTATATTTTTTCTGTCAGCATACAAGTTACCCAATTTTTCGTAGTAGGGTGTACCTATTTCTAAGACAAGCTTATTCAAACACGATAAACAGATTTTAGAACTACTTTTTTTCCTAACATTTTTTGTTGGTCCTTAGTAAAAGGTATTCATAATTGGTGAGTACAATAACCGTTTTACAAAACATCAATTACCTACATTAAATTCAGGAACTATAATATTAGATAATAGTCTATTCTATGACGATAACATGTTTTTTGTTAAAATACATGCTACTTAAAATTTTATTTCACAAAAGATTTATGGGTATAGTGATAAAATTTTAATTATGAACGTTTCCGAAAGTCGGTATTTAATCGATTTTATCATTGTTATGAACGCTGATTTCAATGTTAGATAGTTTATCTAACATAAAATAAGCGTTAGTCTAGTTAGTCTTATAGTACTTAAAATATATATAAAGCGGAACAGATACGGACATGTTTTGTTTGTTATTACTATTAGGAATACTGTGGTGTACTTTCTTTCATATTTTTTTTCTTGCAATGAGCTACTCTACAGTGTATCTCTGTTTGTTTCTGCTGTACTTTGTAATGAACAATTATCAAGTAAGTTTAATAAAATATTCTGTTTTTTTTTATAGTTCAGGGAATAGATAAGAAGGCATTTGTTTAAGTGTTTCTTCAAGGGATAAACATAAATACAGGGTGTTAGGGTAAACACCGTTATCCTTTAAACCAGTAGTTTGGTGTCATTTATAGTACGTAAAATCAATGGAAAATTACAACATTTTTTTTTGTTTTTTTAAACTACATTTTACCACAAAAGACGCAAGTTCCTTTGTATTTGTATTACCTGTGTTTAAATACTAAATGATTAGAGTTTGTAAGTTCCATTAAATTATTGTGTTAAGAATATCTAAGAGATTTACGCAACAATAATATTTTTGTAAAGGCATTGTTAAAAGTATTAGTTTTGTATTAATAGTTCAGTTCATTCTATCCGTTGCAATATTCATGTTAGTTATGTAGTAACGGTAGGCAACTTTCATTTGAAATTTTATAAAAGATCGTGTAACTTTACACAAAGTTGTAAGTTGTAATTGACTATCAATTATCATCAACCTCCTTCTCAACACCTGCATCACTACTATATTTATAGGCTTTTCATTTAGAATTGTAGTGTAGCAAGTTTTTTTATATTTATTTATATATACTTTATTGGACACCAGAAAATATATAGCAATAATAAATTTGACACTATAAAACATACATGGGCGACCTTATCGCTTTTTTTCTTTGTTTTTATATTTGTTATGTAAACATTGTAAATAAAAGCAAGCAATTAATAAATATGCATTAGAAGCTATTAATTACGTAATCTCCGAAGACTTTAGCAGATGTGTACCTATAACATCCTATTTCCTAGTCTATTTCCATCCACCGGGCACAAATTCAGACTCCTGCTGGCTGCTACTTGGAAATTCCAGATGGAAAAAAACCCAATAACACAGCGCTTGCGACCTCTAAACCAATGAGGCAATCATTTATTATTTAACAAATACAGGTTGTCAGGGTAAACACCGTTGTCACTCTAACCATGGGTAGTTGACCTAAATATAAAAAGAAAGGACCGAGTAACGACAAAAAAAAATGTTATTTTCAATAAAAGATTTAAAAAAGTTTCTATCCGACACCGTGCTCCCCAGCGAAACAGCTGACTAACGCAGGGAAGGGTCGCGCTCGCAGCCGGTCAGGTCACGTCTCGCACCCACCGTATGGCCAGCCACACATGTATAGACAATTTTGCGCACAATTACAATAAGTCATGTAAAGGCAAAGTAATCGAGTTTGCTCTATCAGATCACACAGCGCAGTTGCTTCAATGTCCCGTAAAAAAAGTGTGTTCTATTAACTATTGGTACACGACTAGAAGAGACTATAATGCAGAGAATATAGCTAAGTTCAAAGACTGTATAAAAAATATTTCCTTTTCGGAGATCTATGAGACGAATGATCCTAATATAGCCTATAATGCATTTATCGATACTTTTAAGTTGTTTTATGACTTGTGTTTCCCGCTTACCCGTGTTAACGTTAACATTATAAAAAAACCAAAGTGGTTATCCAAAGGTGTTAAGTTATGCAGCAGAAAGAAAAGACACCTTCTGTGGCAACTGAGGTTAAATCCTAGTCCAGACAATAAAGCCAAGTTTAAAAACTATTGTAAAGTGTATAAAAAAATTATAAACCTCACACAAAAGTCACAAAACAATTACAAAATAACGAAAGCCAAAAACATACCAAAAACTACCTGGCAAATCATAAACCAGAAAAAACACAATAATCCCAGTCAGCGTATTGATAAAATTAAAGTTAGTAATAAAACTATAACAAATCCAAAGAACATTTCTAACGAATTCAATAACTTCTTTGTTGACAAAATACAGCCCAAAATAATGGACGGCAGCCAATCTAAAGCAAGTAGGAAAATAGACACAAGAAGGGAGTCAATGTTCATGGCACCAAGTATTCCAGATGATATACATAAAATAATAAGGGCACTGAAAAAGACAAATAGCGTTGGTTACGATGGCCTCTCTACTAAGATTTTTAAAGCTATAGCTAATGGGATATGTGTACATTTAAGTCACATACTTAATCTTAGTATAAGTGCTGGCATATATCCAGATGCTTTAAAAACATCAATTATAAAGCCAATATTTAAGAAGGAAAACAAAGAGTTAATGGAAAATTATAGGCCAATCTCGCTGATTCCGATTATTTCAAAAATTTTTGAGAAGTTTATTTACAAAGAGCTATACAAATACTTAGAAAAAAAAAACATATTTTGTGTGAACAACAAAAAGGATTTAGACCCAGCAGGACAATAAATATGGCGATTTTTGATTTTATACAGAATGTCATTAATAATGTAGATAAACGAAACCCGGTCTGCGCCATTTTCTGTGACATGACGCAGGCGTTTGATTATGTCCACCATCCTACACTTCTGAAGAAACTCGAAGCTTATGGTATAAGGGGTAATCTTCTAGAACTGTTCCAGTCATATCTACATTATAGACGACAAATAACTGAAATTAATAGAATTAATTTAGCTAACAAACATGACGAAATATTTAGATCGGACGAGCGAATAGTTAGTTATGGGGTACCGCAAGGGAGTGTGTTGGGTCCTTTACTATTTATATTATATATTAATGACTTACCGGAATACATTGAGCAACCAATGACCCTATTTGCAGATGATAGTACCGTGACAATACCTTCCAAAAGTGTAGATACATACGAAAATGACATTAATATTTCATTAAAATCGATTATAAAATGGTTAGACGAAAATAAGAATAAATATAAGCAAAACAAAGATAATGCATTTTAGCCAACGCATGCCAGATAAGAGCAAACTGCATGTTCAATATAATAATGATAGGGTTAACGATGTAGTAAGCATAAAATTTCTTGGGCTAGAAATAGACAAAAAACTTAGCTGGAAGCAACACATAGAGTCACTTTGCAAAAAACTAAGCACATCTGCTTACGCTTTATATACTTTGTCGTCTATTGTAAATCTAGGCGCACTCCTGACTGCATATCACGGTTTAGTCGAATGCTACCTAAGATACGGAGTTATCTTTTGGGGCAACTCCACCGAAAGAGAAACTGTATTCAAAGCACAGAAAAGATGCGTACGATCCTTTTTAAAGCTGCAAACAACTGATAGCTGCGTGCCATATTTTAAACAGCATAAAATATTAACTTTACCATGTATTTATATTTTAGAAATGGCAGTGTTTGTAAAGTTGAACCCTGATCGTTTTGACCGCATATGTGACATCTTTCCACGTAATAGGCGTGATAATAGTAGGCTTTGTCTCCCTAGTGCGAGAACGACTTTAATGCGCAAAAGTGTCTGCTACATGGCGCCAGTCATATATAATAAAATTCCGAGAAGTTGGAAAGAACTAAACTTGACGTTATTTAAAAAAAAACTTCGTAATTTTTTAGTAGACAAAGCGTATTATAGTGTGACGGAATTTTTAATGGAGAAAATAATTTCTTGATAAGGTACTTTATTATAACGATTGGACATTTGAAAAATATGACATTTAATTTTTAATTTTAATTTTATTTAATATTTTATGTAATTCCAATACAAAATAAGTTGACTGTAGAATAATTATTGTGTAATTGTAATTATAGTTAATCAATCTTGATAAGTATTGACATTGTAAATCTTTATTATTATTATCTACTTAGCATCTCTAGTATATTTTGTCTTTTGCATGCCTTTTGGTTAAATATGGCTGTTGCTATTATATATTTTTTATTTTATGTCACCATTATGTACCCATATTTGCAAAATAAATATCTTAAAAAAAAAAAAAAATGAAATGGCAACAACAAAATAATAAATTGGTCAGTGTGACCCTAAACAAACTTCTACTTATATACTTAATTCAATTAAGATATTCGATACGATAACAGTAGTCTTTTTCAGGCGCTCGCGCTTTTACAAAACAATTTCTGAGAAAACTACACGGCGAACAATGCGACGAATCGCCCCAGTATGTAAGAGCCTTTAGGTACAACAATGTCCCAACTCCTATCGAGTCCTCTGTGACTCAAAAAGTGCAGCCGTAGCGACCTCTGCGCTACTACTGCGGTGCCCGTGGAAGTGGCGAGGTTTTGGGCCAACAAAATGTAATACACTGTCGTGCCATCGCACCACGAAGAAGCAGACCGGGAACAGTTTGATAGGGGTTTTTTATCTTTTGTATCTTTTTGTGGCATATTTGTAATTTTTTTTTTTTTTTTTAGTGCCTCAAAGTGATCCCAGAACGTGCTGAAGTTGTATATTTTCACAAATCATACTTTGAGTCTCCACTATTTAATGTGAGACGTTATAAAAGGAAAGGAGATTATTTTATAAACTTGGTGTTTACCAATAAGATTGTTTTGACCAACGCCATAACGGTAAGGCTTCGAGTAGTCTTAGCTCTCTTTATCATCATGTGTTGCCAGGTTTGGTATAAAAACCTTCATTTTACGAAATTTTTGCACAGCTTGATGTCATCTTCTACGAATATCTTCACAACGAATTCAGGAGGTCATTTCCTGAAATGCACTTCAAAATATGCGACCTCCTTAACGATGATCCCTATATTGGTAAAACAATACGGATGACCGGCTTGAAGATCTGCCCTATTCAACCGGTAAGATTGTCTTCTTGAAAAATAATCTTTTCCAAGAATAACTTTTCTATGACAATTAAAATTGCATGCTAAGTTAATGAGGTATTCACTATTATTGCGGAATATCGCCTGCATTTATGGTACCTGTTTGCAATACTATTTGTATCTCAAAACTTAATTTGCGTTTCAGGGCAAACATGACTTAAGTAACATGACTTTCAACCACATCATTCCATCTGTGTGGCCGTTTGAAAAAGGAATGATCGAGTTAATCGCCAAGAACACAAACGAAAAGGATCTGTTATTAGCAAAAGGAGAATTAGTTGTAACGTTCAAACAAGACCTTCCCAAATTCAAAGCACGATTGTCCAGTATTTTTTCATTAGAATAATATAAAATAACTATCCGAAATGCAGTTTATTATTTTATACACTAAGAAACTTTTATGTTTAGACATTTAAAAGTTGCAATAAAAAGGCGGAAACATGAAGATCAATGAAGGCTGTACTTAAAACCGGTTTAAGGGAATGTACCCAATCTTGAACGCACGGCGACGCACGGTGCGTTGTGCGGGCTCGTCTTTGTCCGTCCGCGATATGTCGCACCGTCGGATTCCACCATTGGATGATATAAAAAAGTGTAAGTTTTAAAATAAATAGACAAGCAGAATTGACACTTTGGAATTTGGCACCCTAGCATAGGTGCTTCACCGGTTGATGGTGCTAATAAATAAAAATAATACTAAGAAAGATAAACAATATGGGGTCAACACCCCATGGGTACTATAGTGTTATTGGGTTTTTCATTACAAAATTCTCAGTGGGTTTGGAGACTAGACTAGACTATTTATTGCCACTAACCGGGATACACCCGGATACTGGCAATAGTCTCAATCAATCAAAAAAATCAATAAATAGTCATCTTGCCTGTGTCCATACACGTCAGCATACCTCTTCGAGGTATACAGGCGTAATGTTTTGTGATAATGACTAATAGATGCTCGGATACACAACCATCCTTGAACAACATGGAAATATTGTCAGGAAATTGCACTACAACGTTATATTACGCTTCGCCTACATTTACATGATCGTCCATATTTGCACCAGGGGGCCAAGTCTACTAATTTACAAACGTATCAATGGTCTCACAATTATGAGTTTTGACAGATTTTGTATGGCATATCATTCTGTCAAAAACTGATCATTGTGAGACCACTGACACGTTTGTAAATTAGTAGACTTAGCCCCCAGTTACAGGCCGCGATAGTAATGTACTATTAGCACTACTTTGAGAATAAAATTTTTATTGCTAATCCGTGTCCTTGGTGAAAGGACATAATTCATAATGGTGAGTACAATAACCGCTTTACAAAATATAAATTAATGAATTTACCTTCTCTGCTGAAATATTAGGTATACGTAACGTGATTATTTTCAAATACAAATTCTATACACTGCGTTTCAATTGCAGGAGATAAAATACTAGATTATGATGATGATAACTTTCCTTTTGTTAAAAGTCATGCTGATTAAAATATATATGTATGATATATTATATGTGATTTTATTTATACAATACATTATATGTGATTTTATTTCACAAAAGCTATCAGGGTATTACGATAAAATTTTAAACAATTTATTTAATTATGATCATTTCCGAAACACGGTGTAATCGGTTACATCATTGTTATTAACGCAGATAAAAAGCGGAACAAACAGTCTGACATTTTTGTTTGTTATTAGGAATACTGTGGTGTAGTATTTTTTTAGCAATGTGCTACTCTACAGCATGTCTCTGTGCGTTTCTGCTGTACTGTGTAATGAACAATTATCAAGTAAGTTTAATAAAATATTCTTTTTTTTGGTTTTAGTTCAGGGTAGATAAGAAGCCATTTTTAACTGACTTAAAAAAAAGGAGGTTATCAATTCGACACGTATGTATGTAATATTATTCGAACTGCAATAATACTACATTACCGGGAACAATGTCCCTCCGCCTATCACGACCTCTGTGCCTCAAAAAATGCAGCCATAGCGACCTCTGCTGTATTTTGGAGAGTTTTGGGCCAACAAAATGTAATACACTGTCGTGCCATCGCACACGAGAAGAAAACCAGGAACAGTTTGACAGGGACTTATGTATCTTTTTGTGGCATATTTATCATTTTTTTTTTTTCTTTTAGTGCCTCAAAGTGATCCCGGAACGCGCTGAAATTACATATTTTAATAAATTGTACTTTGAAGACTACCCAATATTTAATGTGCGACGTTATAAAAGGAAAGGAGAGTATTATGTAAACGTGTTTTTTATAAATACGATTGTTTTGAACAACTCCGTAACGGTAAGGCATTGGAGTATTCTTAGCTCGCTTCTCCACCAACAGGGAACCGGACAGGCATCCTGACATTTTCGAAATAGTCTTGAGAAATTAAAATCGATCCAGTGTTTTCAAAGTCAAACGATCTAGATACAGATTACTACATAAATTAAGATAAGCAGGTAGGCCTACACAAGGTGGACCGATGACCTGGTGACGGTCGCGGGAATCCGCTGCATGCAGACACAGGACCCGTCTATGTAGAGAGAACTTTAGAGGTCTGAGGAACAGGGTGTAAAGTTCACTCGACCTCCATAGAAAAGGGAAGAGCCTCCGACCAGACGGGTGTTGTGTCTAACGGGCAACTGCCCAACTGCTGAATCTTGTATAAAAGTCCATAGCGCGGTAAACTCTAATTGCGCGATGCAGGATTTATGTGAAGTCAGGTCTTTGATGCGTAGTTCGCATGTGGCGATGTAGATGCCGCCACAGAACTATGTCTAGCAGAGGACGCCTTTCGGTTGAAATGATGCTGGATCAGGTAAAGCTACCATACATGGTCCATTCTACCTTCAACTATGTCTAACCAGTCCAAAATTCGCAGCGTGTGTGGCTTGTTATGACGACCGAAACGATTAGGTTTTATCTATAAGATGCAGAATATATTTGAAAGTAGTCTGCGCGTTTGTATTCAGACAAACCGTATCTATCAGTTTAATCTGTTCATGTGTTGGTAGAAATTAACTTTATGAAATTTTTGTACAGCTTGATGTCATCTTCTACGAATATCTTCACAATGAATTCAGGAGGTCATTTATTGAAATGCACTTCAAAATATGCGACCTCATTAACGATGATCCCTATATGGGTAAATCCCTACGGATGGTAGGCTTGAAGAGCTGCCCTATTGAACCGGTAAGATTGTCTTATTCCTAATATTTCTATGACAATTAATATTATATGTACGGTTTATGTGTTATTAATATTTTTTATGAATAGCACCTGCATTAATTGGGTACTATTTGTGTCTCGAAACTTAATTTGCGTTTCAGGGCAAACATGACTTAAGTAACATGACTTTCAACCACATCATTCCATCTGTGTGGCCGTTTGAAAAAGGAATGGTCGAGTTAATCATCAAGAATACAAACGAAAAAGATCTGGTAGGAAAAGGCAAATTAGTTGTAACGTTCAAACAAGACCTTCCCAAATTCAATGCATGAATTTCAGTATTATTTAATTAGAATAATATAAAATAACTAACTATCCAAAATGCAGTTTTTATTTTTTTATACTAAGAAAGTATCTACATTACATAATACGTCACATACATTTGAAACAACAGAATAGAATTCATCTGTTTGACAGTTTTCTATGGAGATTCGTAAAATGGTCCACAAATTATGAATTGCTTTTATGTCAAATTAGAGGAATTGCTAATGTCAGCTGGAATTCAGGAAATGAACTGCTTTTAGAGGAATTGCTAATGTGGCCGGTTTAAGCCCCCAGAGCTCTGCTGCTTCGCCGCCCGTGATGTTATGTATCGTAGATTCGATCCCCAGGTAAACTCGATTGTTATTGGGTTTTTCATTAGAAAATTCCCAGTGGCAGCTTGGAGCCATACACGTCAGCATACCTCTTCGAGGTTCGATACACTATACAGGCGTCATTTTTTGTGATAATTAATGGCTAATTAATGTACGGATACTCTTACACAGTCATCCTTGAACAACATGGAAGGAAATTGCAATACAACGTTATTATGACGCTCTAAAAGACAAGCAGCTCATTACACTTATTACTGAAAGCTCCCTATGGCGACCTTTCTCTTTTCGGCTCTTTTTCGACGACTCCAACATAGTTGGGAAAAGGCTAGGCATATGATGATGACTGAAACTCTTTTTACAACCTGATGTTGTTTTTAGAATTTTTTGTCAATTTATTTAGGGTTACCATTTCAAAGTTTGAAGAGTCAAGTGCCGCCTGAATGGTTGGTTTTGGATATGTGAAAAAATTCGTGTAACGTAAAAAATTCACGGCAGTAGAATTTTTTACGTTACGTAACTCAAGTGTGATAGTTTTCACACTTGAGTAGGCTTAACAAGTTACCGAGTAATAATCGACCAACTTAAATGTGCAGTTGATGGGAGAACATGTTTTTCAACTACAATGTAAAGTTTGTTCTTGGCATAAGTTCATCTCAACTATGGAACATTTTGCGTGGTGCAACACGCACTAGGCCAGTTTTTTTTTAATAGAGAATTCCCCTTCTGTCTAAAAGTCCGGACAAATGACAAGGTCAGACAAAGTCCGGACGGATGGTTATAATAATCTATCACAGTATAAATATAGGAGATTTCAAATCACCTACTAACCTGCTAATTACTGTCGAACTAATATTTGGCGATTACGTTATTAGAAATGAAGCAGCTCTATTAATTCCAATGCCATTTTTCCATTCTAGTCTTTCATGGTAAGTATCTGGTTAAAACCCAATCCTTGCTTAAACACGCTTACATTAATTACTTATCCTTTTTTAACGTCCAAGATTAATACAAAAACACATAAAAACGAGTTTCCTTATATAGTTCGATGAGATCACGCCATGATCTTCGTCCTAAGTGCGATGACTCAATGTGGGGGCGGAAAAGATGACACGGAGGTAGCCCGCTTTCCATTTAGGGACACTGTGTCATCTTCTTAACGTTGTGTGGCGGATTTTAATTGCCGTATGAAGACTGTGTTGCACTGTGTATTTGGTGAAGAGCTTCCTATATGTCAGTGTTTTGCATCATCTCGGAAAAAGTCCTTACCTACTCTTATATGGATTATGTTTTACATTAAATTATACTCCGCGAGGCAAAACATTGTTAATTAATTGATTCAGGCGTGACTTTGCGGAAATCCATTATAAAATACAATAGACGCTGATATATTTAGTAACCTATTCCGCTTGACTATTCTTCAAGAGTCATAAAAACTCTAAGAAATCGACACGTGTTTCACCTCAAAACGAGGCATCTTCAGGATGACGATTGACCAATTGCAAACCAGAACGCGACGTGTTACCACATCGAGCGCTGGACGCAGAGAAAACATTGCATTAAGATAGATCCGATCTTTTGGGCAGTACCTATTTATAGACTGGCCAATATATTTGGTACGATAATTTAAGAGTTAGTGAGGTTTTCTGGGCTAAAGAGAAAATACGCAGTGCTCCGAAATATGTATGCAAGTATGTAAGCTGCATCTGGTTAGACTGGAAGCCGACCCCAACATAGTTGGGAAAAAGCTAGTCAGATGATGACGGTCTGAGGCCCTAGACGAAGTGACATTCTATCAGCGATAACGATGATGGAAAAGGCAAAAATATATAAGACTGACATAAGCTATCGAAAAGCTTATGTCAATTCTGTTGAAAATCGTTGTAGAAATACGAAACGCTTTGAAAGCGATTGTCACTTGTCTAGCCCTCTGTACCTTGAAATGTGACCAAATATTTCTGATGCACGCTGTACATTGTACATTATGATGAAATATTAACAGGATGCCAAAACGTTATTCATTACTGAAAAATAATGAGAGCAGCTCCTAAAAATGTTGGCAGTCGGTAGAATAACTTAATTGTCAACTTACCTTCATATAGATAAGTTAAAAAAAATTAAGTAATAAAAAAATATTTTGCGGTTATAATATATATATTTTTGAAATGTGCTCATTAAGTCCTTTCATTTGATACCCAACATAGTACGATAAAACAATATTTTTTTTTAGTTCCTGACTTTATTTCCTCTAGAGGGCGCCATTTTTAATTTAATATGACGTCACATAGCCTATAACCAGCGGACAATTAAGACGCTTCTAACGATACCTTATTTGTCAAATTGTGATGAGTGGTTTAGAAGATACAAGGGAACTCAAAATCATAACCCTCCTTTTTCTTCGCCGTAGTCGGGTAAAAAGTACCAAAACAACAGCTATTTTAGCGATAATGGCCGCTAAAAACGGTACTATGCCTTTATATGTAAAGTTGTCCCAGACACATTTCCTTATTAAAGCGTTCTCACGTCATGGCCATACAAATGATGCTATTTGAATAGGAATAACACTTTGTTATTACAACAAGTCCTATTTATACAGATTATTATTACAAACACCATAGAGTCCGTTTGCTCTAGTGGTCGTACTCGTTAAGCCGAAGCACCTAGGAGCTTCGAATTGACGTAGTGTGTCAATTTGATAAGTAATTGAAAGAAAGAAAATACATTATTCAGCACAGACTAAGACGGTAGGTATAGCAGATAACAAAATAAAATAAAGAAACAAATAAAAAGTGTAGGACATTATCAGGGGTATGTGCCTCACGGCTGCGCCAAAAAGGCCCAGTTCAGCAAAAATGCCAGACAACTAGTGCCTGATGCTGGTTAATTAATTTGCCTGACCGTACATGAAGTAAACTTCTGTTCTGTTCTCGTGTCGTCACAAACTATACAATGCAATAGCCAGTCAGCATGAGTTGACTGCGGTGCCGACGGCCCATGGTGCCCTATAGATGGTCATCAGTCGCTCTCGCTAGTCATGGAGGCACTTGTGAATACTTGTAATGCACGATTTTATGCTCGTGCGCATTAAATATTATTTGGCAGCAGATATAAAATGACAATGACGATTCAATTATTAACATATTCTAGACTAGATGTGCCGCGCCTGTGTGTGTGTATTCTATTAGCATTATACGCTATAGCATATAGCGCTGACATCAGGCAAAAGGTAAAGGTTGGCTTGGCTTAAACAAAAAATTGCCAAATCAATAGTTTGTGGTACCGGAAAAAATATATGTTAATCTTGAACATATTTCTCAGAACTTGGTTGTTACCAAAATATTTTTGAAAAAAAAAAACTCGATAAAAATTAGTGGTAAACTAACCTTTTACCTTTCTTGAGTTCTAATTCTAATCCAAAATATTTGTATTAAAATATCAACGTATGTTGGTATTTAAATTAATAACAAGAACGTTATAATTGAATGCAGAATTTGGTTGTTTATCAATTTCGACTATTCAACTTATTTTTGAATAAATCGATAATTGCATCATATTTTGCAATAAATTACAAGTTTTATGTCATCTCGCTTCTCTTTCTTTTTCTATGCAATCCGACAGTGACCGCGGTTTATCTGTTGTCAGCATCGTAATGGGGACGTGAAGTCGCAGTATATTCGTAATATCTGTTGATTTTGTTAATTTAAACTGAAACTTGTCAACATATTAGACTTGATTAGTTATCTTACCTATCAAGATTAGTGTCACATTATTCTCCAATTAATAAATATTTTGGCTCATACATAAATGTAAAAATAAATATATTTATAAATATGGTTGAGATTAATAGATTTCGACACTATTTGACCGATCATCATTATAACAATGTATTTTTTAATGGTAATGTTTTAAATGGTATTTTTTTCGACCTCCACGCGGTCGCTCAGTACTTAAGTTATATTGATAAAGATAATGAACATAGAAACTACATAAAATACAGAGCTTTTTCGAACCGTATGGAAACAACTCCCAGTGTTCCAATTTAGAAATCTACCAAATTATCATAATTCGCATCGTTCTACTACGATCTCAGGTACAAGACTGGACTCAAAGACTTATCACAATATCATTTTTAATCTTAGCCGCACTTGTGTAAGGTTGAAATTACCTTGTAGACTTGTAGAGTCAACCGACAAATTCTAATTTGGAACTGTATCACAGATAAGTATTACGTATAATTAGCATTGTATAATTAAGTCTCTCGGTACGTATTTAGAATTCAAGTGTCCCGCCTGTCTAATCGTCTAATTATGTCTTTGAAGTTTGTATAGCTCAATATCAAATTAGGGAACGACCTACGTCAACGAGTCGCCGTTGGGGTGCCCTCTTAATTATGAACAGTTTGGTTTTAGGGTGCTATTTGATTGGAGTGGCTAAGCGGAGAATATAGAGAAAGAATCATGTGCCGTAGAGGGAATAAAAGCGAGAAAACTCTCAACTGACGTAGCGGGCTTCGACGTAAAGGGAACATTAAGCTCAACGCACACGTTTAAGCACAGCACAGGATGAGCATCGCCTCAATTCATACCGTTCAGCATTCTTTCTATAAAACTACATGCAACGAACAGTTGAGCAGCGCATTCAATGATATACACCGTAAACCCTAATGGTTTTACGTCGTTTAGAAAACCAGCGTCAGACAGTATCTGTCTGGCAGCTGAAATGACCTTTTTGGCGCAGCCGTGAGGCGCACACTATTATTGTTAAAACACTAACATAATATAACATAATCAGCCTATAATGTTCCCATTGCTGGGACGCAGGCCTCCTCTCTATGAGAGGGAGTGGGCCGTAATCCACCACGCGGGCCCAGTGCGGGTTGGTAGATGTCACATGTCTTCGAATTTTTGGTTCTAAGACATGCCGGTTTCCTCACGATGTTTTCCTTCACCGTTTTGAGAGCAGTGGTGATGAAATTATTTACACAAAGTAAAGCGCCTGTCGGGGTTCGAACCTACGACCTACAACTCGTAAGTCGCGGCCGTTACCACTGGGCCACCACTGCTCTAACAAACAAACACATTTTTTTAATAAAGTAAAAAATAGTGTTTTGTTATTTGTATTTTGTGTTTCACGAACTGTGTCCAAATAGATATTCTTTCTCTCTTTCTTTCATTCAAAGATCGTGAATGCGTTGCTTAACACATACACTAATAAGAATAAAGTTTAGTGTTTGGAGCCTCCTGTTAATCAAACAATGCCTGTGTTAGCAGACTCCGCTCTTCCATACTACAGTATAATCTACATAGTAACAAAATGGCAATTAAAAATATCTATGTTTTACTTTATTTAAAAGCATAATAATGTTCATTCATATAATTGTTATCGCCTCGGCTCAGGATCAGCAAGCAGCAGTCGCCGTTGGGTTGACGCCTGGTTGACGATGAGTCTTAGGTGATCAGTGCAGTGCAGTGCTTATTAGCGGACAATGAACTTTATCTGCTAATACGTGCGGAACAGTACAGCGTGGATGGCGTGATTTTACTCTAATTCAAGCGCTGCACTGCACATTTTTCGCTTTTTAAATTGTCTATGATATATGATCTTGTTATGATAAATTTGTTGTGCCCTGCCCTGACATCAAACAATACAGTGTGTCAGGTTAAACACCATTGTCACTCAAACTATGAGTAGTTGACTTAAATATAAAAATAAATGACCGAGTAACAACAAAAAAATGTTATTTTCATTAAAAGATTTTAAAAAGTTTCGATCCGACACCGTGCTCGCTAGCGAAACAGCTGACTGACTGAAACAGGGGTCGCCCGGTCAGGTCACGTCCCGCGCCCACCACCTGTGTTGAGACGCAAGTTCGTTGCCCTAGCGCATAGGATGAAAGTGAGGAATACTCCTGTGGTAAAATGTAATTTAAAAAAAAAGTTGTAATTTTACATTGATTTCATGTTCTATAAATGACACCAAACCACTGGTTTCAAGGATAACGGTGTTTACCCTAACACCCTGCATACAATGTTGTTAAACTTTTTTTAATTTATCTTATTGTCGAATATGAGGCTTCTGGCTACTTAGATTATTTTATGTTTATTTTATTGTGTCGTACTTGTGCAGAATATACAATGTTTCTTGTTTTGTTTCTTCTCTCCGCTCCAATGGACACGCACCCTTAAGGGTTCGTTGTTTGACTTATCTGTTCCAAAAGATACTTGACTTAGATGGGCGAGGCCTTAAATACGTAATCCAAATTAGGGTTTATAGATTAGGAGTTATTGGTAGCAATATTGATAAGTGATTTCATTGCTTTGTTTGGCAGATGTTTTTAAGCAAAAGTTTTTCATTCGTGCTCTGCTCTAACTGATTCATTCAAATAATAGTTCTAAATTATATTACTATCATCGAAAATGCAATCATAATTATTTTGAAATTGCTATCACTCTGTCAGCTCCCTGTCTATTAGTATTAATTATTAATAATTCGGTGGATATTTTGCAGAATATAGTGTATTGTTATTTTCAATCATTGACGTTGATTTAAATGCAATTTTGATAGCTCGTGGGTTGTCATGCTTTCGTGTAGGGATGTCAATCACGAGAAACTGGGTTATATGCATTATCCATTAACAGCATGTCTTTTTCTACTGTACATCATGTTTTTTTTGTTGTTATTTGTTTTTAGAGGGGCTTCTGGCTAAGTATTAATAGCCGTACGGGTCGATCGATCAGGTTAAGCTATGCTTGCAGCGGTGGATCTTTACAGACCCTTCCATGTCTCGGAAAGCACGTTAAGCTGGTCCCGGCCGACATCTGTAGATCTTTGACAATTGTTACGGGTCGTCGGAAGCCCGCAAGTTTAACAACCAGTCTTACCAAGGGGTATCGTGTTACTCAATAACTGGGTTGTGGAGGTCAGATAGGCTCCATGTAAAACACTGGTATTCAGCTGGATCTGGTTAGACTGGAAGCCAACCCCAACATAGATGCGAAAAGGCTAGGCAGATGAGACGATCATGTTTTTATTTTAGCGGCTATATCACTATCTCGCATACATAAATCAACGCCGTATAGTATCACACACAAATCAGTTCAGTTTCCACATCACGAACACTATCAAGTAACACAAATTTTCTCACATAATATCAGCGGCTACAGGTGCAAACTATAACCCGTAGGGAAGCAGGACCCTCGAATCATGTAGCCAATTACAGATGAGCCCTCCAAAGCTGCCTATAGTGTAACTTAGGGTATACTTTGGAATTTTCTCGAAGGTCAGTCTAAATTGGTGTGAAGTTGCAGTAATATGGCCGTCAGGGGAAATATCCGAGGTTTGTGAGCGAAGGGATACACCGCGTAAGATAGTTCGTAACTATACTAACTGCTACTTTTGACATTAATTTTGATTTTGTTGCCATTTTTGGTGTAATTTATTAGGGTTAGTGTGTGTAAAAAGTATTTTATTTGTGAATTGTTTTTACTAGTCTTTTAGTTATGTAGCCTAATACCTAATTCATTTGGTAAGATGCTTATTTATGAGTAATATGTTTTATCGTTAGCACCATTTGTATTTTTTCCACTTTCATTGCCTGTAGCATTCGTTTCTGACGCACTGTAGAGATCGTACTCTATTTAGTTGTAATATGCAACCTTTTTCAGTAAATAAAAGGTGATGGCATACAATTATGAGAAACGCTGATATGAAAGAGTAAAGAAAGAAAAAGAGCAGGGGGTGGCACTGTGGTAACAGCCGTGACTTATGAGGTCGTATATTCGAACCCAGACAGCTTTGTGTAAGTTATTTCATCACCATCATTGCTCTCAAAACGGAGAAGAAACAAAAATCCTACAGACCAAAAAGTCTTAGAACCAAAAATTCGAAGGCATGTGACATCTACCAATCCACATTCGGCCCGCGTGGTGGATTACAACCCACTCCCTCTCACTGAGAGGAGGCCTGTGTCCCAGCAATGGGAAACATTATGGCCGATTATGTTTATGTAAAGGGTAAAGGTTAGACTGGAAGTCGACCCCAACATAGTTGGGAAAAGGCTAGGTAGATGATGATGATGATGTTTATGTTTATGTAAAGGAAGAAATTACGACTATCATGGAGATTTCAGAAAAAAGAATATTATTAAAAATAGTTTAAAGTTCAGAATAATTACGATATAAATTGTAAATAGTCTTTCATTGATTAAGGGGGATGCGCTAAGAAAATTTGTATTTCGCGGGCTATCTTAGCGCATCCACCTTATGGTAACGATAAGTTATAATAGTACCTTCTTTCCCTGCATTGCATGTTATATTCGATTACCTTTTATAAAACCCGGTCTTCAACAGTGCATTATTAACTTTATTAACACGAGCAATTACTCGACGCCATGCCCGCATAAATCTCTCTACAGACTACCTCCCCTTTCTTAATATAAATACGATATAGTACAGGTGGTCTACACAACATCGAGTGCATAATGGGATTCTCTTCATTTATTTCTAGAGAGCATTCAAGTGGTTGAGTTGTTAAGAAATATTGAAGGAGATTGCTTATTCATTAATATATTTGTTTTGAATTATACTTTCCTCTGTTCATCTGTCCCTCTGTGAGTGAAAAATAATGCAAAATAGAAATTATTTTTCTGTGTTCTGTTCTGAGAGCCTATACAAGTGGTAATCGCTTTCAAAGCGTTTCGTATATCTACAACAACTTTCAACAGGATTGACACAGGCATTTCGGTAGCTTATGGGCTTGTACACAAAACTGCGAATCGGCGGCGTGATGCGAATTCGCAACGCAAAAGCTTTCTTAAGAATATCTTAGGGTACCGTCGCTGATTTTTAAAAATGGAAACAAAACTGCGTTGCGACGTCGCAACGCAGTTTTGTTTCCCTTTTTGACTTCCATCATTATTATCACTTACGGAATGTCAATTTGTCATTGTCTAGGCCCTCTGAAACGCATTATAGAATGTATACATTATCAAAAACTGCCGTACAGCACCAACATCGCCTAGTAGATTAACTTCAAATCGTAAAACATAATCGAGTTCTCCAAATCCAAACATACAACTTGCCTAAACAGTAGAATAAGAATAAGAACCATTTATTTACAGAATATAGGCCAAATTAGGCTGTGGCAATCAATCTTACATGTTGACACCAGTGTAAGACGGCTTAAAGCCGCTACTCATGTCAGACTTAAAACTATTGAAATCGCGACACGGCCGTAACAGAAACAAAGTAAATACCGAGAGAGGGTTATCCACGAGGAATATATCGGACATTTTGGCAAAATAAATTTTACACACCCCAACCAAAATCCAACTCTATCTAGCTTAAGATAAGGTGTAGTTTTAGTTGTGTTAGATAAAAAATCGCGCACCAGAATATAATGAAAGGCGGGCTAACATTTTTATAGGGGTTTCAACGACTCTCGGAGTGGCACCGTTTTACATTTAAGGAATCCTCATTGTATTATGTGCCGGGTAACACATCGTCCTTTATGGTGACAACTATCTTTATGCCATGTTTATCTCACGCTGTATAATGTTTGTTCATTTGAAGTTTCGTATTAAAACTCTGGTGGTTGTCGCATTTAATTTGCTTGTGCGAGATACTCTGAGAAGTGGTTTTCTAAAGCTAATATATTTGACTGAAATGAAGGATCATGCTTCAACTTCAACAGATGAATTTGAAATGGCTAGTTTTTTTCATTACACATAGCTTAGCATTTTACGTGAAAAACAAGTTTTCTATAAAACTATTAATTGGAATCGGTTCTTCAGTTTGGGAGCTATAATATCACAGAGGAACACTCGCAGACAGACGAAAGCTTTCAAAACGTGAACTTTTTTTTTTGGTGGTTAACGAAAACAGAAATATAGGTACAAGATACAACATGTTTCAAAATTTCACGTCATCATTTCACGTTTGTTTAGTAATTTGCGCTCAATTTTCAATTTGATTGTTAATATTGATTCTTATAGGGTTTTTTAAGACTCTTGAGGAATAGTTAAGCGGAATAGGTTACTAAATATATCTACGTCTATTGTATTTTTAATTGGATTTTCGCAAAGTCACGCCTGAATCAATTAACTATAGGTAAATATTGGCTTGTTAAATAATCCAGTACTTGTTTCAGAAGCCCGAAAGTCTGACAACCAGTCTTACCAAGGGGTAACACTATTACCCAGTTACTGGGTTGTGGAGGTCAGATAGGCAGTGGTTCCATGTAATATACTGGTATTCGGCTGCATCTGGTTACACTAGAAGCCGACCCCAACATATTTGGGAAAAGGCTAGACAGATTTTGCAAACTAATAAATGATTTGATTTGATTGCTTGAATACGGCATCGTAATAGGTACCTATCTGTGCAATTTTGCGCATTCCATTCATTATGACTGGTTCAGTGGTTCCTGAGATAAGTCTACTGTAACGAACAGATTATTTGTTTGAAGATGGTTCGTATTTAGTTAGTGAAACAATATTGTTCATCTTATTGTATATCTTAAATGGTTTGTGTTAACTGATCCATATGAACGGTCGCTTGGTCTAAAGTTTGGTATAAATTGGCCCACTTAAGTCATAGTTCAGAACATAAGGTGCTTAATTCTAAGAGGTGGGGTACTAGTTCTTGGAAACCCTTTCTATACAGTACGCTATAGCTCAAATAAAGGGCTCTGCTGTTATGGAAGAGCTTTTCTTGCTAATTACCTTCGTAATCACAATCTTCTTCTTCTTCGTCGTTCCCTCAATGCTGAGGATCGCGACAACATGTGACGCGTCTCCAAGCTATGCGGTCTTCTGCAGTATGGACCGCTTGATAGATGCTGCCTCCAGCAACCTTTTTGATCGCATCTGACCATCTTGCTGGTGCTCTGCCTTGAGCGCGTTTTCCTTCCACCCGGCCCAGTATCAAAAGCCTTTCCAGACTATGCTTAGGTGAACGCATAATATGTCCGAAAAAGCTAAGGGCACGCTCCTGACATACAGTAGATAGCCGCTTGGTGATGTTGAGTTCCTCCAGTATGGATTCATTCGTTCTCATGGCGGTCCATGGTATACGAAGACTCACAATACTTACTTAGAATAATATAACTAAAAGATCGTTTAACCAACTCCCATACACTTCTTTAATCAGATTATCAGACGTTATGGTTATTAGGTTAACTGACAAAAAATGAAAAGAGTTTGCTTAGGTCATTTTTCTCATGTTGAGAGATTGAATGACGGCCGGCCGACTAACAATAAGTATTTACAAGGTAGACTTGAGTGAAAACGCGGGAAAGGGACGGACTGGGACCCTAGGGGTCTAGAAGGACCTTATTGGTGATGTTTTTCAGAAAGGTCGGGTGAGTAGTACTCGCAACCAGCCTACGTGTATGACCAGTAGTGCTATTCTGTAAAAATCTCACCATGAAAACTTAGGTGAGGTGAACTTAAAGTGAGGTGTCACTCCACCTGATGCTAGGGATTGACAGCTCCCTTCACCTAAGTTTTCACGGTGAGGTGTTTACATAATATACCGGTTGATGCTAGGGATTGACACTAGTGACACTTGACAGATCACTTCACCTAAGTTTTAGAAATTAGTTAATTAGCATGAGGGTGGCATGTTCATTATGTGATCAAACCCACGTTAGTAAAATAAAGATACACCAAAATAGGTTGTGCCGGTTCGAGATTAGAATAATACGTAACCATATTGTGTTCAAATATTCAACTGGAGCTACAACTGGCATATGGGACTTTTCTTGCTTGGTACGCATTATCGCGATTTCTACTCCAAATGCGGGGCAAAACTAGTAATAACCTTGCGGTACCCGCATCAAACATTACAAGCTTTTTACCTGAATTTAAGGTAAAGAGACTGCCAGTTCAAATCCGGTAAAACTGTACCTGTGTTAGGTACAGTTGTTGCAATATAGCTGCAATAACCCGCATTTGTCTTTGCATAGTGAACGGATCAAACATAGAACCGCATCGCAATAAACTCTTTGTGTGCGTTGCGTTTGAAAAGATTGTGGGAATATTCGAGTTGCAACATTCAAGTCACAGTATAGGGATTTCAGAAAGTCTATTCTTAACGGATTTGGAAGCAAAGTTCAGGTCATGTTAAGTTTCATCTCGAACGAAACGAAATGCACGGATTGAATGCGGTGCGCCTGACGAACCTACTTAATTTCGTGTCTGGCCGTCATAAATGTATGAGAATGCGTTTCTGACACCTGTCAATTGGACAATTTCTCGCAGTAATCCTTACTAATATCCTTATCCTTACTAATATTATAAACGCGAAAGTTTGTAAGTATGGATGGATGGATGTTTACTACTCTTTCACGTAAAAACTATTGAATGGATTTGGATGAAATTTGGCAAACAGATATTTTTTTAATCTGGATTAACACATAATAATAATGCGAAAGTGAGTTTTTTTATTTGTTTGTTACGCTTTCACGCTTAAACGGCTGAACGGCACATGGGTAGACCATGACCTAGAATAGGACGTAGGATACTTTTTATCCCGAAATTACCACGGGATCGAGACTTGCGCGGGTGCAGAAATCGCGGGGCGCAGCTAGTTTCAAATAAATAAAAGTAAATAAAGCCTGGCTAAGAGGCCACTCAGTTTGAGGGCAAAAACAAGCGCAGTCAAACTGTAAAACAGAACATTTTTATTATTATTTCGGTAGATACTGTTGTTAAAAGCCTTTTTTTGTGTTCTTTATGAGAAAAATTCTTTAAACCAAAAAGCCTATTTGATTTTGTTTTGTCCAATGTCATCTAGATAAAAAAAATCTAGCTTTCAGTTGAACCTTCTGCATCTATCTACTCTACTCCACAACCATGTATTTTGATAGTGTTTTAACTGACGAAATTGACGACCGCACGTTTTTATAACGCGCGGAGAATTTTATTGTATTTCTGAACGTTGTTTTAATTGGTTGTAACAGATCACAGCCAATTGGGTGCTTCGGTGATCTATTGGGTAACAACTAACAGGTTGGAGTAAAACATAAACAAATGCTTTACTAATTGAGATATACGTTTTAGAAAGACAGAAAAATCAATCTGCCTATAATTTTCCCAATATGTCGGGGTCGGCTTCTAGTCTAACTGTATGCAGCTGAATACCAGTATTTTACATAGAGCGACTGCCTATCTGACCACAACCCAGTAACTGGGTAATACGATACCCCTTGGTTAGACTGGTTGTCAGACTTTCGGGCTTCTGACGACCCGTAACGACTATCAAAGATCCACGAATGACAGCCGGGACTAACGGCTTAACGTGATTTCCGAAACACAGAGGCGTCTCGGCATGTAAAGATGGTCACCCATAGCATCGGCAAACGTAGCTTAACCTGATGGATCGACCCGTGCGGCTGTTATTACTTAGCCACGAGCTTAAAAAGAAAGAAACCATTTACTTGCTGATAGTGTAGGTATTATAAGTTGGAATATTTGTAAATTGCCCCGTACATTTTGGATCACGGCGTGCAAAATTAGATTTGAATTTATTTATAGTTACAATCATTAGGTCCTTGGAGGCGATTGGCGGCGGTGACCTCTCGCGTCCGGCTCTGGTCCAGGCCATGGTACGGAGCGAGAGGGCATGGGAAGCAGTCACCTCCTTCTGCGAAGCAGTAATGCTCGCGAAGCAGGAGGCGGAACGCGTGAGGGAGAGGCAAAGTTTGCGCCCTCACGCCCCTAACCGCCGCCGCCGCTGGAGACGCCCTGGGCGTCGGGAATCCCAGGCGGATTCCCGACCACCATAGGCGCGGGCTTGCGGACGGCGAGCAATGGGTAGCTCGCCGTCCGATCAGGACCAGGCCCGGGTCGATGGCGGGTCGTGTTCCACGCGCGCCTCAAAGAGATGTCAGCACAATTGGCGGGGTCCGCTAGGACCGATGCCTGCCAGGGTTGCGGGTTAGTCCGAAAGGGATACCGGGACCTTGGCAACAGGCAACTGAAGGAACACGGGTGGGTTTTAGTCAGTAAAAGTCTGACACGCCCTTCCGCTCCACCCAGAGCGGGAGAAGTCATTGGATGATTTCCCACGCTCAAAAAAAAAAAAAAAAAAAGGTCTAGTTATTCGAGACTAGTTTAATAGGCAGGCCTAAATGGCTTCGCCAGAGTGGAGGTTGGAAAGTATCCCACGAGACCTTTACTACCGGGTTACCTTTACTACCGGCTACACGTGTTAGGGGCATAAATCGAACAGATTACGTGTGACTCCGGATTTTTAATTTGTCTGTCTGTGGTGTCTTGTTTATACCTTTTAAGTAGTAGTTGGGTTTTAGTTTTTATAACTTGATTTTTTTTTAAATTCTTTTGGGGTTATAATATATATATTTTGAAATGTGCTCATTAAGCCCTTTCATTTGATACTCAACATGGTACGATTAAACCATTTTTTAAGTTCCTCACTTTATGTCCTCTAGAGGGCGCCATTTTTAATTTAATGTGATAGCCTATAACCAGCGGACAATCACGACGCTTCTAACGATACCTCATTTGTCAAATTGTGATAAGTGGTTTGGAAGATAGCAGGGAACAGATGAACATACATACATACCGGTCAAAATCATAACCCTCCTTTTTCTTCGCCGTAGTCAGGTAAAAAAGTATTCCATGTCCTAGGCCAGGTCATGGTCTACCTTTGTGGCACAATAAAAGCCAGTAAGGCGTGAAAAGAGAACAGACACATAGACAGAGTTCTTTCACATTTATAATATTAAAGTATGAATAATATTAGGTAGTGTAAGAATTTCGCTAAAAGCTATTTGGCGTAGCTCACAACGAGGATAAGGAAATTTCACTGGAAATCTCTGAGCGGCCCTACATGTGCAGGAGATTATCAAATGGTGGTTTAAATCGGTCAAAGTACGGAATAATCCCTCACCTTCCTCTGATGGATGCTGAGAATTTCACCACGAATAAATGATGCAGGAATTTTCTAACAACTTGCTCTTGGGGGTTACCTAACCTGCCAGGGTTGCGGGAAAGTCCGAAACGGATACCGGGACCTTGGCAACAGGCAACTGATGGAACACTGGTGGGTTTTAGTCAGTAAAAGTCTGACACGCCCTTTCGCTCCGCCCAGAGACATTTTGATGAATTCCCATAATCAAAAAAAAAAAAAAAGGCAGTGAGCAAGAAGGTATCACCGATATCTGAAAACGATGACATTATCTCTCTTCTCAGTCAAAGTAGTTCTCCAAAATCATCATAAGTAGGTACTCCATAACTTACTTATAAAAATTCTATATTCTTCAAATTTATAATAAGTTACCAAAATGCATAAGAAGTGTAGAAAATGTTGGCCAATTTAAAAGTAAATTATTCTTATTTCTAATCGAAAAGAACTATTACACCATAGACGATTTTTTAAATGATAATTTATGACAATGATATTTTTGACATTATTGACATTACTTATTAAATTTGACTTAGACACTTGAAATCATTTATTTAATCTTATATAATTCTTTGGATTATTATGTATTATTGCATGTTTCGAATCATTATTATTAGCATTAAAATTATATAACGAATTATTTGTATACCAATTGCATTGGTAGAACATAGAGATCACGCTATAAATTTATATTTTAAGACCTTTTATGTACCCATGTTCACAAATAAAGTTTGATTTGATTTGATTTGATTTGATTTGATTCAAAATATTCACCAACGACAAATTCTCGATATACTTACATAAATACTATGAATTCGAAGACGGTACTACTACAGAACGATCCTATTGAGATTGGATGTTTTATCATTCTTTCTTTAGAGTTATATAGTTAGACGGACGCCCGGCAATACTGGACATCGAGTATTTTATGGCGACCCTGATTTAGGTGGTGCCAACGATAAAATAAAATAGTGGGTTGAAGAGTTAGGCGTGTTATACAACATGTGAAAGCGGTGAAGCGAAAATCCTGAAAGTAGTTTATTCAGTACCGACGGCTATAAATTGTAGACTAGATCATTTATTGTAATACTAGCTGTTGCCTGCGACTTCGTATGCGATCCAGGTTAAATCCCTACATACTTTTTCAGGTCATGGTCTACCCCTGTGCCAAATTTCATCTAAATCCGTTCAGCCGTTTTAGCGTGAAAGCGTAAAAAAAAAACTCACTTTCGCATTTATAATCTGGATAAAAAGTATATGACCTATTCCAGGTCATGGTCTACCCATGCATACTTACTTTCGCATTTATAATGTACGTAATTTACGTAGTTACGATAGGTAGGATTGTTTCACATTAAGTAAAGGTAATGAAAAAAATATGAGCGCTCCTGTGTTAAAACATAATTATCATAGAGGTTGGCAGAGGTGATGTTTAAATTATGTGGTCCTTCGAGCCGGATCTGATAAAGCAAAATATAATATGGTTTGATCTCCATTAGTAGGGCTTAGGCAACTGCCTCTAATTATGCTAATGGAGCCTACTACTTATTCCGTTGCCTAGCAACTGACAAGTAAGATAACAAAGTAAATCAAAAGCCGAGCTTAACACTAATGTTTAGGAAAAAGAAAAAGACGTCCGTACAAACATGTAATCCCATCATAAGTCCGATATAATATTGTTGTTGCTCGTTATTTAGTCAATGCTCGTTTACGGCCGGGAACTAATGGTATTATCTTTTTATCCGTTTTAAGGGCAGGACGCTACTAGTTACTTACTATATAAATCCTGTTAGCAACAAAATATAATTACGTATTTAAATTTTAATTTAATATCGATATTCTTGTCAATATTCAAACACTGCAAACTACAGATGTCAGGGGGCCTAAAACGGTCACTTTAGCAAAATCATATTATGAAACTAATTATTATGTATCATCGTAAAATGTCACAAACTGACAATTTATAATAATTAATCTGCGTGTAATTCTTATTACGAAATAATTCATCTGTTTGACAGTTTTCTATGGAGATTCGTAAAATGGTCCACAAATTTGAATTGCTTTTATGTCAAATTAGAGGAATTGCTAATGACAGCTGGGATTCAGGAAATGAACTGCTTTTAAAGGAATTGCTGATGTGATCGGTTTAGGCCCGCAGGAATTAAGTCTTCCCGTTCAATATTACACTCTTTAGAAACTGAAACAGAAAAAAGTGTTTTTTTTTCCTCATCTTCCATAAGTCCATCAAATACTTAATCATGAAGTTATCACAAGTCAAACAACAAACATTTAACATCCGAGCAAAAAAAAAAACGAAACGCGCAACAAAATCCTCGCACAACCATTTAAACTTGCGTTACACAAATGAGAGCAACTTTAAATATTGCTTTACAACGAACGGTTTTAAATTGAGCTGTGTGAGCTTAGAAGGGGACGAGCGAGCGAGCTTAACGGGAAGACAAACGACCGAAAAAAGAGCATTGAAATGACGCAGCGTTGCAAAACAGCCGCTCAGACGCGCGGAACTGTTGCAAAGGAAACTTTGTGTAGTACGGAAAACGCGCCACTTCGGGCACTGTCGTGGTTCTGTTTTCATACTGCTATTATCTGGCATTCTTGGTATTAAAACGTGGAGGTGAGTGGGAGGTAAAGTTTGGTTTTTCAGCAGCCTGTTTGTGCTGTCTGCGAATGTCGATTGTTTATCTATTGTGTTTTACTTATTTTCAAAGGGACATTTAAGCCCTGAAGGCTATTTAATGAAAAATACAAGCGATACATTTTCTGCTTGATTAAATTGCACCATGCGACGTGAAAATGTGTAAATTTTTTGACAAATATATCGCATTGTCAGCTATTAACGGGTGTTAACAAAAAGAAGCGACTTCCATAATATAAATACACGTAGTAGACATTAAATTGTGATACCCAAATTTAGATTAGCTAAAACTAGTCAGTCGTTTCTTATAAACAGTCCACTTTTATAATAAGTTGCCAAAGTCGGTTATAGAACTTAGCGATGGTAAGTTCGAAACCCACATCAAACGTGTCTTTATCAAAGAAGCATATTATAAGATTAAAGACTACGTTGAAGACAAGGAAGTTTGGCAATAATTCCTTCTGCACATGTGGCTTCCCTGGTACCTCATTAACGGCATAATTGTGTAAGATTCTATAAACCGCTCCCAAATTACCATGTTTATTTTTACATTCATCCCTGACATACAACATAATCATAATATTATTTGACATTTTATACCTACAATTCAATTTCAACTCTTTATTAGTGGCTTTTGCCGACATGTTAATTATTCAGAATTGTTACAGTTCTAATGGCAATCATTTCATTTGGTTTAAATTGGTTTTTATTTGTAGTTTCATATTTATCTTATATAGATTCTTTTCTACCTTGTGAATGTGAGAACGTTGTAGGCTTAGTGGATTGTCGACTTTTTTACCTGAAACTTTTTGAAAGGCCTACACCGTCCTCCCATAACTATTAACACTGTAATTCAAAAATATTGTAAAAGCCAATTATCTTTTAAAAGAGTAACCATGGAGTTTCTTGCCGGCTCTTGTCCATAGGAAACGACCAATTAGAACCGTGCACCTAGCGTCTGACGTTTCATAAGTGCCCATGTAGGCTTCTGTGAAATAAAATATTTTGATTTTGATTTTTGATTTTCAAAGACATTTAACGAAGCTGAAAGTTACTTGTTATTTCCGTCATTGTGTTTTTTTTGGACCATTCCTGGGAACCTTCTGGGTACGGAGATATTGAAGGCCAAAGTTCCAACTTTTTCAGACGTTTTTAAAGAAAGCAAGTTTTAAATACCAATAACTTAATTTTAAATAACCCTACAAACCCTGAAGCCTTGCATTTACCGTGTTTACGGTAGTGCGCAACGTAAGCCGTTACGTTGCGCACTACCGTAAACAGCGATTTTTCACACCAAAAATAAAAGGCGTTTCCCAGCAATTATTTTTGTGCAATGTTACTTAATTTGATGTACAGAATCGAAGATGACGGCTATGTGATGGGTCTTTTTACACACTGTATAACATAGGGTCCAATAGTAAGCGCCGGATGATATCAGAAAAGCTGACTTCAAACCTCATTCCAATGGTCACACGAAATAATACGTGTACTATCATCAAACTTACAATTCATCTAGCTAAACATTTAACATTATTATTACTTACTGAAAATGTTAGGAATATTGTGATATCGTATACTTTTACAATGTTTGTAAATATGTGAGCACCATGTAGGTCACATACTAAATTAATTTATTTGTCATTGCTCCATTTTTAATTCTTTTTACCTATTGTGGTACAGTAATCGTATTCTAGGTGCATCGTGGTCTTCACATGTAATTATAATAATTCGTGTATACAAAATATTGTAAAACATTTTTAAAAGAGTAACCGGTGGAGTTTCTTGCACATTCTTCTCCATACGAAAACTACCTTTTGGAAGGGGTAACTAGAATCAGTTCTATTTCTTTGTTTTTGACGTTCAAATGTGCCTACTTGAAATAAATTATTTGACTTTGACTTTGAACAGAAACTGACTGTGTTCCAGCATCAAGGTCCATGTAAAGTTTTCAATTTCGGAACGAGAACGTCTCTATTTTCATTTCAAGGTGCTAAGTTAAGTTCTATAATATTCTAAACGTTTATTCAAAAGCGCATTCAAAACAGTAACTTATGCCGATACTCTGAAATTAATAAACTTATATTTAGAAGGGTTAAGCTATAAACTAGCGGCCGGGGTAACTAATAACTTAAATTCCTGTTAGATTTAATATAAATTGTTTCGTGATAAGCAAGTTTCTGCATTGTTTAAGGATTGTCTACAGATTAGAGTGGAATTAAGCAAATTCTACGTAGGTACTTTTTCATCCGATGCGGATTGATAATAAGACATCTTCGTTAGTCTAGTAGTCAGAAGTCCGACTGCCGATCATGGGGTCCTGGGTTAGATCTCCTAGTAGGGTAAAGTGTTTTTATTTGGAAAAATCTAGAAGTTCTCAGTAGCTGCATGAAGTCTGGATTTGTCTAGATTGATGGCAATAGGCTCGCCCGTTTTAAGTACATTACTGACCATCACATTCATGATGTGTGTGCGGTATGTACTATAGGTATATTATGTAGTTAGTGCAGAGATGTATACCTTTGTTTACCCTTTTACGGAATAAAGACGTAATGTTATGTTTCCCCTTTAGATTTTCCTAAAAACAAAGCTGAACGGAAATCCTAGTAAAATACCTGACACACTGACAGAAATGTTGTAAAAAAGTACAACAAAACATATTGCCGAAACTAGACAGACGTTGCTCGTAAAATTTTAGCTTTAAAATGACTACAGAAGTTCTGAACATAACATAAAAGGTAAAAAACGTATTTTCGACGTTACATTTCTTTTCGGCGCTACATATCTGTCGACATTTTTGCGCTGCCGTATTGCTATTTTACTCTTATTTTTTGTTCTCGTTTTACAGGACATAAAAGACTTTAATAAGTACTATTTCCATTGACAGAGCGTGTTGGGGCGAAGTGGTGCAAATGAGTTACCTATTTAGGGTTTACTTTGTTAGGTTTTCTTATCTTTATCTTTTTGTTTTACCATCACGTTATGCCGGTCAATGCTGTCATTTGTAAATCTTTGACAGTCAAAAGTCTGACAACCAGTCCAATCAAGGGGTATCGCGTTACCCAGTTAGTAGGTCAGATAGGCAATCGCTCCATTTTATATACACTAGTATTCACCTGCATCCAGTCAGACTGGAAGCCGACCCCAACATAAGTAGTTGAGAAAAGGCGCAATAATACGCACGTTCTGACATAACTCATCTTGTCTGTCTGTCCTATAACGCGCTTAAAACTAGAGAAACGTATATCCGATTCACCTACGTGATTTTTGTTACAATACATTATATTATAATAGTCCTCCAAACCGTATTTTCGGCCACGGCGGCCAATCTCAACGGAGACTAGCCATCGGCGCGGGAGATATTATAGTGCACAAGTGTTTGCGTAGACACAAGTGCACTCTCTCTTCCCTCACTCTCATAGTCCGATGGGACGGCAATCCGACACGAACGGAGAGAGATCAGACGTAGGACCAACGGCTTAACGTGCTTTCCGAGGCACGGGGGTATCACACCGCCAACTTCCAAACTCTGCGCTGTTACTACGAAATTCCTAATGGAAAAATCCAATAACACTTTGCCCGACCCAGGAATCGAATCGGATCGGAATCGGATTATATTATATACTCCTCAAGAACCACTCTATCCATTAGTGAAAACAGCATGAAAATCGGTGCAGTAGTTTTTGGGTTTATCGCGAACAGGACGACTGACAGACGCGATATATATACACCCCTTTGCAAAAAAAACGGGCACCTTAACAGTCATTGGCTTTTGTATGGATAATATTAATATTTTTACTATTGCATTAGCATAAATGACTATGAGACTACAAATGACAATAAGAATATAGTTTTTTGGCTACACCCCTCTTCCAGCAGCGCTACAATTTTACTATCTCTTATTGCTTTTTCTGTCATTACAATCGACACACAGATATCACTTTTAAGTCACAATAAGGCTGGATTATGCGACAAACATAAATTATTCTACTAAAAATAACGAGAAGTTAGTTTTAGTTGCCAGGATAACCTTCTAACCGCAAACCTGCAAAATGTTAGTAAAAGTCACAAACGGAAAACGGGATTATTATTGTTTTTAAACAAAAGTTTCGAATTTGGAATTACCTTTTTTTCTTACCCAAACTCTTAATTAAGCGCCAGTAACATAGTTTGGCTATTAAAACCTCTTTACAACTAAATGATTACCAATAATGTAAAAAAATCAAAACCGCTCGTTTTTTTTGCAAAGGGGTGTATATAATTACAGTCTCTAGCTATGTGTGAATATTACCTTTATATATGTTTACATTGATAGATAGGTACACAAGCTCGTGGATGTATGTCAACACTGTAGCAACGGCTTGTCAAACACCAGTGTAACGTGAGATTTAATTAAAACGTTACGTTCTGCAACTAATACTGTACATCACTTAGTTAATTTCCATTAATTATAAGCTTTGCAAACATATTTCATTACCAAATATCACAGATTCTCGAGATTAGGGATGAGTATTTCCGGGGTAGGTCAGTGAATTCCAATCAAGATGTTAGAGTATCCCCTCTGTACGCGTAATTCATAATCTTTTTCTCGTGTCGATGCCAAAGTTAATTATTTTTTTAGATAAGTTGGCCCAGTACCTAAGTGACCTTGATGATCGCAGCATCAGTAGTGTTTTTCAGGTCCTCAGAAGTGCAGGTGTATGGAATTGAATTGAAATTGTAATTAAGAAATATCCTAATTACAAAAACAAAACATTTAAATTTCTGGTAATTACATTTAAATTTTTGGTTCTAATAAGAACCAGTTCAATTCTGATACAGTAATGTTCATTTTTTAAGAGTTCAAGACTTCCTCTAAGGAAAAAGTAATGGACAATTGCCTTTTCAGTTACTGTCTAATTCAAAAGGTCTATCAAACATAAATTCAATTAGTAGACAAATTAACAGCAATGCAGTTGTTGTGAGCGCCAAAATAGGGAATATGCATGTGATTCAAATATGGGTCAAATATTTTTTTCTATAAACTATGGTACTTCAGAATTATGCCTCCATCAATATTTTTGAATAAAATTTCTTTTTGAGCGAGAAATTAATTTTTTTAAAGTCCCAAAAACTGTGGGTAATTCAAATACTTGAAAAGAAGAGCGGATGTGACGTAACAATCCGGAATAACAATCAAAATGTCAATGTCAAGTCAATCAACAAGTGTCAAGTCAATGTCAAACGCTTATAGAAAAAGGAGTTTTTGACGTTGACTTGACAGTTGCTTGTCTGTTTTCACGAACTGTGACGTCACCACACCAAGCGCGCCAAATGGAGGGCGTTTAAATAGCCCGGATCGGTTGGATATTTTTAAACATTTTTTTAACTACTTTAAATTGCTTTTTTGCCGTCGAATTTTTTTTTACTATTATTTGACGATGTAAACTATCGAATAAAAATATTAAAAAAATACATGCATATTCCCTATTACTATAGCTAAGTTACTAACTACTCCATACACAGACATTCCATACTCAGATTATAGAGTGCTCTTGGGATTCCCCTGAACAGACACACCTGAACAGCGGCACGTGGTAATTTAGACCATTTAACTGGCATGTCGACCGCGCCTTAGTAATTAATTAATTCTAACATGGTGCGATGTCTGCATTTTTTTAACCCGTTTGATATTATGGGCAACGTAATTATTATGGCAAAATGGTTTGATTGTTTAATTGGCAAGAGGTTTTCCTAGAATAACGAAACTAGAGGTGTTTATTTGTGTGACATTTACCAAAATTTCCATTTTCTACGGTACCTTACATTTACCCTACGCTACGTTAATCTTTGTTCTAAAGTACCTGCGTGCGCCTAATACAATTTTAGCGGTACTTATAAATCAAATAGAGAAATTAATTTTATCAAAATTGCAATGATAACAACATAATATCGCGCCTATTTTCCCAGAGATTTGGGCATAAATGTGACACTCACATTTCGCCATCTATGTTGAAGTCCCATGTAATAAGGGATGAATTTTCAAAGATAAGGTTTGAAAAAAAAAGAGAAAAGCCTCAAACACTTATCCTCCCCATTTTAAAATAAGGAACCCAATCCACGTACTGTCTTATAAACAAATAAACTGACTTTGAAACAAACAAATTGAACGCTAAAAGGTAATATTTATTATAGAAACTATATAAAAATACCAAAGTGTTCCCTCGATTTGTTCCATTTAATAACGACAATAGAATCCTTTAGGGTGTGACCAGGGTAAGTTACGACGCCCCTGATGTATTTATGTGCGTAAAGCAAAAGTTTCAGAGGGTAAATGTGGGGCACATTTATTTATTTGTTTCATTAATTTACCAGCCCTTGTCTATGCGGATGGTTATTAGCTGGCTTCACAAGTTCGGGGGTTTGATAGGTTTAAAATGTGTTTGAATATATTCGTTATTCTTATTAACTATAACTACTAAAATGCAACAAAAGCTCCGCTGCCACAGTCGACATCGCGGGAGTTCATATTAAAAAAGATAACGTGAATACCTACTTAGTTATAACAAAACAAATCCATACTTAATATTATAAATTCGAAAGTAACTCTGTCTGCCTGTGTGTATGTTACCTTCTCACGCCTAAACCACTGAACGGATTTCGATAAAATTTGGCAAGGAGATAGATGGCATGCCGGGATAGGACATACGCTAGTTTTTATCGACATACAACGCGGGTGAAGCCGCGGGCGGACGCTAGTATAATATACTCTCTACTCGTGTCATCTGTCACACGACATGAAAACGTCAGCTCTAAGTAAACATTCTATTTTGTAAAATAATTTAATTAATCATCGTCAGATTACAGTCAAGATCTTGTTTTTGGAAAACGATCTCTGTTGAGTACTTCAGTCGTTTTCACGGTAATTATTGGGTTTAATTTAACACTTGATTCAAGCGATGTGTTTCTACGGTAGAATTAAATAAATAAATTAGTCTTTGTTTGTAGATTTTAAAACAAAGGATACCATTAAATTCTCGTTTTTCATTCGCTGGGTATTTTTGCCTTGAAGTGCCAAAGAGCGTAGCGGAGATAGGAATCACTGTGTTTCAGATTTCAACATACAAAAAACATAAAATAATTTTCGTTAAAGATATTGAAGAAAATTTTAAATTAATTAATAAATAAGCACATTACCCTCCGTTTGGGCTCCACCGCAGTCGGGTAAAAATTGCTCCTTTTTTAATAATGTTACGGGAGATTAATTAAGGTTAAAAAAGAACATTGATTAAGAAACACACAGTTTAAACAACCATTAACTATATTCATAAATGTAAAACACAAAAATACATTGCATCACCAGAATTTGAAAAAAAAATACATCACGAGTAACCCCCGCACGCTTCCGCTGGCGCGCCGGCAATGATTCGCTCCTTTATCGAGAGGGTTATAAATTGACGGTTCGAAAGTACGTTTTTAAACGCAGAAAATGGGGAAATTTAAAAGTGGGCTCTTTAGGATGTGCTTTAGGTAAGTGTTAAAGTATGGGAGAACCGTTTTTTTAGGGTTCGCTTGTAAATTGTTTTTCCTTATTGATAGGTTTTTGTATTCCCTTTAAGTCCTGATTTATTTGCTGGTTCATCGCGTGAAATGCAAATAGAAATTATTTAAAATATTTTATACTACTTATAATATTTTAAAATAAATTCTCTGGAATATTTTACCTACCTTAACATTTTCAAATAGAATTTATAATAAAAAACGATAATGAATGACGAACGGTGGATTGAGTGTGTTAAAGATGGATAATATGGCTAGAAAGGGGGTGACTAACGATATCACGAGTTATAGAGAAATATGAAAGAAAAATACGCGTTGCGTCGACCCCAAATAAATTGGGAACAGGAGAATGATGAATTTATAATCAAATATAGAACAGAATTAATATATTATAAGTAGCAATATTGTTAATCATCATCATCATCATCATCAGCCTATAGCAGTCCACTGCTGGACATAGGCCTCCTCAATTGCACGCCATTCAGCTCGATTCTCGGCAGCTCTCATCCAGCTGCTACCAGCCACCCTGCGAAGATCGTCGCTCCACCTAGCCTGAGGGCGTCCTACCTTACGTTTGCCGATTCGCGGTCTCCACTCAAAAACACGTCTACCCCAACGGTCATCGATTCTACGGCCAATATTGTTATTAACTTTTAATATTTTTCTAAAACTTTTAATAAAAACCGTAGTTAACGGTTTTCTAGTTGGTGAATATAATTTTGATCCCGGCTGCTGCGTTTTACTGTTGTAACTTCTAAAAGTTATGTTGTACCTATGCCTATTGTTCTGTTTATCTTTTTTTTACTTGGACCGATCAGTTATGACCAGTCTTCAAGAGGTAAAATTGCCATAGACCGACGAAAAATTGGTACAAACATTTTTGATTGCATAATATTTATTTTTAACAACCCCAACATAGTTGCGAAAAGGCTAGGCAGATTGCTTGAGTAAGTAGGTACCCTTAAACAATTTGGCTTGAAATTTTTTATAAATCACTCGCAAAAATCCTGGTATTACCATGACCATGAACGTAAACGAAGGATGTAAAGATCGTAGCAGGTGGCGTTCTATTGCCTACCCCCATGGGAAGAAGGCGTGAATCCATAAATCATATCTTTCGTTTTCATTTAAATCCAATAATGCAACGCAGCCCCTGCTGATTTTTAGGGTTCCGTACCCAAAGGGTAAAACGGGACGTCCGTCCGTTTGTCTCTCACCAGGCTGTGTCTTATGAACCGTGATAGTTAGACAGTTCTTCACAGATGATGTATTTCTGTTGCTGTTATAAGAACAAATATTATGAAACAGAATAAAATAAATATTTATTTGCTCCCATACAACAAACGTGCCGTTTATTTATCTATATTTATTATCTATAAAAACAACAAACATTTTTTTGCCGTTTATATAGATAATGGTACGGAACCCTTCGTGCGCGAGTCTGACTTGCACTTGGCCGGTTTTTTCTAGCTAATTTAGATATACACCTCAGTAAGAACTGAATTAAACGTAGCATTATACAAACAACGTTTTGGGTGCAGTCATGCTAGCTACTCGAAAACTGCATGTTAACCGCATTTTTACTACCCATTTACGACTCGACTTCCCGAGTGCCAGATTCCGTATTCTTTTCTTAGTTTTTTTTGAGAAAAAAGTTAAATGTTCTTGGTATTTTGAGTTCTTAGAATGGAAATGGAATTTTATTTTGTATTATTAAAGGTATATTTGTATTATTATATCTTTGATTTAAACAAACAAAGCTACTGGGATTATAGGGGAAAATGTTTTCTAAATAACCCAGCAGATTAGAATCTACTCATAATAAACTTGGCCAAGCTAGCAAAAACTTGTGAAGGTTTCTACAAAACAAAACTATTCATAAGAAATGGAAAAAAAAAACGAAAACAATGTGACAGATATTAAAACGAATAACTCAAAAAACCAAAAACATTGTCCCGAAAACCTAAAAATAAACATAAATAACAACTAAACAAATTGTCTCTACAATGTTGCTAACACATTCAACCAATATTTTGCGTACGCAGGTTCCCCAAATATGCAGAACAAGAGTTCACAAGCACCCATCGACCATAGTGTAATTACGCCATTAATTATATGTTCCTAGAGTCTGTTACGGGAAAAGAGTTACTTACTTATTTGATATTTGCTGCCGCCAGCGGCTTCGCCAGCATGATATATTTGTTATAAATTATAACCTGTATTACTACTGATAATACAGCATTCTACTGGTGAAAGAATTATTAAAATTGCTCCAGTTGTTTTTGAGATTATTCTATACAAACAAAAATACAAATCTTTTTTCTTTATAATAATAGGGTAAATTATTTAGAACCTCCCTGACAAACGTAGATGTGGCACTGACGAGATATCCCCTACTTTAATAAAATCATGTATCCTTAAACGAACCCCCCCGCTAATATGCCTTATAACTCAATGTCTTGAAGAAAAAACATTCTCATCTCGATTAAAAATAACAATAATAAAACTAATACCAAAAAAGGTGGAAAATCGACGACTTTAGCGAATACAGACCAATAGCACTTTTTCCAGAATCTCAAAAATATTTGAAAAAATAATTTCTACATACAACTGTCCAACTCGTCGGGGATTAAAGGCGCCATGTTATATTATGTCTTAGTTAGTTTTAATCATGGTCAGGCAGTTTCAGTAATTTATAAGGCCTACCCAAATGTCCTTTCTTTGGTATTGTTCGTCGAATCGTTGAGCTCCTTAGGATGAGCTGTACGATTACTGACAAATGCATGCACTGACTGGTCAGGTCGACTCAATCTGTGTGGTTCCATCTTCAAAAGACATTTACACAAGATTTATCATGTGTAGTATTCAATCAATTATAAGGTAGCGTTAAAGGTACCGGTTGAAGTTGTAATTTATGTTTGTAAGAGCAGACTTTAACATTTATCTCTTGACACTCATTGCATAACGTTATCCACAAACCAAAAACCACTCGTGTTTGCAATGTTTGCTGTTCTAACACATACGAAACTGCTACTATAATTTAATTTTATTGTGAAGAAGAAATTCAACTGAACCCGTATATTTTTCTTTGTATAATGACCTTAGGTATACATCATTTTTTGAATAAGTAAGTACGTAGTTTTTCATGCATCTATTTATTTTCCATTTATAAATTTCTACCTCCAAACAGTAGTGTTTCGATTGTAAGGATGTCGGGGAAATTACAGACACGTGACATATCAACTTTGTCTCTAAGGGTGACAATCCTCCAACTCCTCTGTATCCCAGGTGTCAATAAGCGTCAGTAACTTCTTCCCATCGCGTGTTCTGTCAGCCCCTTTGTCACTAATAGGTAACAAGGAAATGAAACCGTTTCATCAACCTTTGTATCATGCTTAGTTTTAATGCAAGGGGCATTAAAACTTATATGTGTACATCTTTGATGAAATGATCAGATGTTATCATGATACCTTCATCAGTTTTGAACTTAGTCACATCAAACTCGTTAATCTTGTCTTAATTAATCAAGAATTTGTCTTACAGCTGTCTTTGTCACTTATTTATTACGTCGACCGCCATTTTGAACGTCATCATTTGCGTTTTTGTACCCATTTACCTACATCGCACAAAGTTCTAAAAGTTTTACTTACAACACTTCAACAACATCCGAGATACCCTGTAAACTGTATAGAAACATTTCGACAAGCCAATCATTAGAATTCCACAGTAGCAAACGATAGCACCGCCCGATATTAGCACCTACGTATAATACATTTAACCCTTTCTCAGCGACGTGGGTCGGGCGAGCCAAATTAGATTCAGTGAGTTATATACAACCTTATTGGCTACGACTACCTTGGACCGGGTTGATTAATGCCTCTATAGTTCCGTTATATCGTTATCTCTTATAGATATGCGCACTATGATTATTTAAGTTCGATGCTGGATGGTATGGGTTTGATATTTTAGCTGTGGCGTAGGGTAATATGTATTTAATATGTATTAATTCTTTAAACGTCTATGATATGCTTGTTATTCGAGATTTAGAACGTTATAATAAATATTTCCATTGCGAAATTAAAGTCCGTAACGTCTTACCAACAACGCATATGCAACTCTTATAAAACTCAACAATTTTTTTTTAACTTTGGTGGTTGACTTCTAAGTCGACTTATTTCTTGAGGAACCGAAATAAAGAAGAAGATTAAGGGCTCACAATATATCACGTGCATTGACGGGAGTATTCACCTGTAGACTGATAACGTCATATTGAGGGGCCGTTACGTTACGGTGTAAAGAACCATGTAGAAAAAACAAAGCACAATGATAATTGTGTTATTCAAAAGTAGAGTAAAATAAGGCTAAACATAACGATGAAGTACGTTATTATATTTTATTAACTAACAAAAACACAATAGACATTTTACATGACTGATCACTGAATTAACAGAATGAGAACTTTCAGTCCCTACATAAAAACAATGTTTATTGTTTGTTAAAAATATAGGGATCGTTACCAGCCAAACATTTGCGCCACCCTATGTAGTACTAATTAACTGGCATCAAAACCTCCTTTGTGTATCCATAATATGGGGCCCACCTCCGGGCCTACGATATCTACTCCAATTACAACTGAGACCAAATTCTCTAACACATAAGCTTCATAATTGCTTGTCCTGAATCAAATTTCTTTCCGACTTTCACACTTGACTTTATTATAAGTACACTTGAGTACAAATTAAGGAAGTTCGACTTTGTTGTTGGAGTAATCGGAGCGCTTGTGTTGGTCTTTTATAAATGACTTCGAGAGAAACGAAGCGAAGAACGTGTTGTTGACGCGAGACTTCGATAATTAAAAGCATTATTTTCTGTTTATCCGCGCTTTAACGTTTATTTAGAGAGAGTATTATATAATTGTTAGGGAATGATAGCGTTGTATCATTTAGATTCAGATTGAGAATGGTTTGAGATTCGCTTTTTTAGTATGCTCAGCGTTGTTGGAAATGTCTATCTCATTGTTAAAGCATTTGTAGGTAGGTACTGACAATCTTCCAACGTCCAATCCTACTAATATTATAAATCCTACTAATATTATAAATCCTACTAATATTATAAATGTGAAAGTTTGGTGTATTTGGATGTTTGTTACTCAATCACGCAAACACGGCTGAATGGATTTGGATGAAATTTAGCAAACAGATAGTTTATAACCTGAATTAACACATAGGATACTTTTTATCTCGATATTTCCACGGGATCGAGACTTACGTGGGTGAAACCGCGGGGCGCAGCTAGTCATTTATAACCTTTTCATTTGTATGTATCTAACCTTCCATTGTCATACTGTATTTCAGTAGAGATCAAACCATCAGTATCATTCTATAACCCGGACCTTAATAAAGGGTGCCTTACCATTTAATTATCGATATAAACGCCCATCCCTAATGCGGCGTGACAGCTGATGTCACCTCACTAAACCTATAAGTTAATATTAACACGGAGATATTGCAACGTTCCACTGAGTTCGGTTAACTTATCCTGAGGAAGTTTCATTAATATCCCAAAAGTATACAAGACTTTGATATTCGATATTGTGCAGTAAACATGAGAAGAGTTACAGAGATAGTTTGTATGTATATCTATACATATTCAATTTTGAGACCGCCTCGTTGGTCTAGTGGTTGCAAGCGCTACTGCTGAGTATGAGGTCCTGGGTACGATTCCCGGGTCGGGAAGAGTGTTATTGAGTTTTTATCTGTAATTTCTCAGTAGCCGCCTGAGTCTGGATTCGTGTCCGGTTGATGGCAATAGGCTAATTACATGGGTCTTAAACATAACTGGTGTAATGGCAAAAAGGAAGTGTATTGTATGTACAGAATTGAATAAAAGCATAACAACGTCATCCCTTGTTTTTCCAAAGGGTTGGGCAGAGGTGTACACCTCAATTCGGATTCGTTTTGGAAGTCGAAAATAAAATAGTTCTTTACTGGCCAAAAATTCTAAGCTACTGCTAGAAGGCTGACAACTGTCCTAACCGCTTGAAAAGCTCAGCATAATTATACCTACAATTTTATAGTTTTTTTTTAAGGACCGTGTTTACGGGTTAATACATTTCTATTTGCATAAATAAAATAATAAATAAGTGATCAGAAATTTCACTCACGAATTACATTGCTTGATTAAATCCGATCGTGACGACTCACATTAATATACCAGTGTTGAATTTTAAAGGATTAAATCGCCAGATCACGTCACGTGAAATTGTGAAATAAGCCAATGTTACAACAAAATGAATTAATATTCATTGCTTAAATTTTCAATTTTTCATGCGACGAAATTGATATTGAAAATATGCGTACGGTCTTAAAAATGATGGTTCATTCTTTAATTAAGTACATGTTTTGAATGTTGATTCTGAACGACCGTCGGATTCCCTGACGATGTCGAAGCGGATATTCGAAATTGTACGATTTTGATACATATTTATTTATCATTTCATTGGCACGTTACAATACAGATAATGGCACTGAAAATCTTGGAGCGCGTTATGTCAAACATACCATTTATAAAAGTGATTAAAGAGTCTTGTTTTAATCAATAATATTTTTTTACATAATGTGCATTGTCTTGTAAGACAAATGTACTGAAGCATTTGTTCAGAAGCATAGTAAAATGAACACATTTCTAATCCATTCATCAAAATTTTGACCCAGAAAACACATCATGCAGTGAACAAAAAACGAATTAACTAGCTCAGTTCTAAAAAAAACTCAATTTCTCAAGAGTATCCGCAAGGTACGCCGTATGCTACGAACCACAGCAGCGTAGTCAAAACAATACGCTCTAAGTACGCCGTCCCGTTCGCAAGCTCATTCATTCCGTATTCAGATAGTTTAATTGCGATCCTGTCTTGCATTTAGAATGCAAGCAACGTCTCACTTCGGTAAAATGCGAGCTCGCGATTGGCGGAATGGAGAAGACTTGATTAAGCTCGAAAACTTTTGTTTATAATTTCGAAATCGAATTATTGGTTTGTGTATTGTCTTGTGAATAGAATTGTTGGAGTGTTTAATGGTGTAGTGCAGCTATGTTTTTAATTTTAGGTTGTATTTTTTTTGCTAGAACTACGATATATTGTGGTAGGAAAGAACGACTTGACAAAAAAAATTAAGTAAGTAACAACATTTTTTCATGGCCGTTTTTCTTTTTTGAGACGGCAGAAACCTCATTCATTTTTTTCACATTGCGAACCGACTTTTATATGTCGGTTCAAAATGTGTTATTATTTCACAAACCCATCCAAAGAAACTCAGATTGGTGGAATTAATTACGCATTTTCGCCCACAAGCCAATGAACACCTCACCGAAACGCGAACTCGACATTTTACCAAATTCGTGACGAGCGGAACCTAAAAATGTATTCTGGCGGGCAAAAATTAAATTAGTTAGCAACACAAATGTAAATTAATTAGCAGTATTTACGTACAGGGTCGTTCTAGAAAATTGCGAACGTTCCACGCTTGTGTTTACTGCTTTGGAGGTACTATAGTTTGAACAAAAAAAATATTTTGTACACACTGTGTCTATAATATGTTGTGGATATTAACTTTTTTTGTTCAGCCGTACTACGTAATACGTACCTTCGTCGCGTCGCAAATCTTGTAAAACTATTTATTATTTTCTTAATAATATTAAGGTAAGTAGGTACAAACCACCAGTAACTAGTCTTGCCAGGGGTATCGTATTACCCAGTTCCAGGTTTGTGGAGGTCGGATAGGCAGTCGCTCCATGTAAAATACTGGTATTCAACTGCATCCGATTAGACTGGAAGCCGACCCCAACATACAGCATAACGATAAACGGCACTTTTGAACGCCAAAAAATATAATTGATTCTTGTTGCCCCTTCCAAAAGGTAGTTTCGTATAGAACTAAACTTATTTGAACGAGGATGTTTATTATCCTGCATCGTACATCTCGAAGCTCAAAATAAGCAAAGGATCGCTCGCTAGACATGATCGGGCTGCGCGCGCCGCGGTAATGGACATTTATGGGGTCTTATGATTTATTATGAGTAATATTCAGTTATGAGGCTCATCTGTGGACATGTCCATGGTTATAGCTCCTACCTTTGCAAATTAAGTTCACTTTTTTTGTTTATTTTTTCTTTTTTGCGAAGTTGTTTTAGGTAGTAAGTATATAGTCGTATTTAGTTAGTACTGAGATATTTAAAAAAAAAACAATTATCCTAATATTTTAAATGCGAAAGTGAGTTTGTTTGTTACCCTTTCACACTAAAACGGCTGAACGGATTTGGGTGGGCACATGGGTACACCTGGAGAAGGCTACTTTTCATACTGAATCGCAGACGTCGCCGGCAACATCTAGTTATCTATAATAAAGAAAGCGAAAAAAAAAACCTACTTCCGATACAACTTTGCTCAACACCCCTTTAATTTGAGTTTTATAATTAAAAACTTTCGAATTATTTATTTTAGATTGAAAATCTTTGCACAAAAATCACTTTTTAGATGTAAACCGAACCGATGTTTTTGAAGTAGGTATAGTTTTATTTCGCATACATTCCCAGCAAATACAAATTCATTTCACAATGGGTAAAGTTGATGAAATATGCCACAGTGCACGATCGCCGTCACTCTGACGTCACGCGGTGTCATGATGAAACCCGAGGTGAACCGATAGTGCTCAGGTGCCAGTATGACTGGCAATGCTGCCATTTTCGGTCACATGCAAAAATATACCCGTAGTTTTAACAGGGTTATGTCGGAAATGGGTAAATTGGCACTTTGATATGGTTTCCGCTTCTATTATATATGACGTTAAATGTAATTGGATATAACATCTGTAGGTGGAAATACAAACATGGTAGTAACTACTCTATTAAGTAAAACAACAGAAGCTTAACCACATTTAAAATTAGACAACAAATAACAAAGGGCTATCACAGCCTGCCCTTTCAAAATTAAATACAAAATTCAATCAAGTCACCCTGCAGACATTTTAATGGAAAAAGCCGCAGGTACAGTCAATTCAAATACAGACCAAATTAGAAACACGATCATTATTTCAGAGGTGCTATAAATCATGATCTACTGGCAGTCTGGCATGTCGCAGCTCTCTGGGCGCGGGTCGGCGACGATACGACGATGGCGGCGCGCGGACGCTTGCAATATTAAATTCAATTTAGTTGCCTTGATTAGTTTTGTGGTCATAATGCTCTTCGTCGGGTGCAGCCTCTTCCTTCATTGTAGTATTAATTTTGATTTTGCGCATAGACGGCTTGCTACGTGATTTTCAGTGCATTTATGTTGCTAAGCCAATTTTGGGGCTCCCGTGTTGATTGTGGTTTAATGTAATGGTGTTTCGGGTAGGGAATTAAATGGCTATATCTGGTTGTAATTATTATTAGTGTAGCATGCACTTGCGTGGACTACTATAATGATAAAGCTCTCGCAGTGCTTGCAGTGAGTATTTAGACAGGAGGTAAACCGGCACATGAGAGATGATGAATCTAGAATGTTTTTCTGATGTTACAGGTACCACTATTCCCACTTTCTTACTGCCCTGCAGCTCGTGGATGGCCTTATTTGTATCGGAGGCTCGTCACCAGCTTTCTTACTGATCAAGGGTTTATCGGTGGCTTCCTTACCGCACGGAGGTTGTTCCTGCGCCATCTTTCTACGTCATACATCTATATTACCAGACAACCTAACCTGTACACTCAACATCTATTTAGTCGCTTATTATTCAATTATTAAGGAATTGTGTAGCGAAGCAGAAGTTGGGTTGATCTAATCGAGCCGTTGACACGTAAAGACAACGTTAGTAAGCTCCAATCAAGCGTGCTAATGTGATGGCTTGTCGTCTAGTAATTAGGTATTGTTAACATATGTTTAATAGGTATACAGTATGCAAGGGTAAACACCGTTGTCACTCAAACCAGGGGTAGTTGACTTAAATATAAAAATAAATGAACAACAAAAAAAAACCTTATTTTCATTAAAAGATTTTAAAAAGTAAATATCCGTCACTGTCCCGATACTCATGGATACGCGTTCGAGAGACTGCCAAACAGCTGACGGCCGGTCATGTAACGTCCCGCCCGCCCCCGCCAACCGCCGGCCGCGGCCGATCGTTGCCCTTGCGTGTAGGGTGAAATATTCTTGTGGAAAAATGTAGATATATTCTTTTTTTTTTTAAAGTTGTATTTTTCCATTGATTTTACGTGCTACAAATGAAATCAAACCACTGGTTTCAAGGATAACGGTGTTTACACTAATACCCTGTATAAACCATTTATGTACCGACTTGCTTTAGTCCGCGACTTCGTCCGCGTGAAATTTCTTGTCCCCCCGACCCATCCCGTCGCATCACATTGCCTTTCGACACCATATTTTAGTTAATTGTTTATTTGTATACTTAGTTAGTTTTAATCAGTCATTTAATTTAGTACCTAATGTAAAAAGTTGTGTTATGTATTATATTGTCTAGGGACATTCTACGCTCGTATTGCTCAGAACACAGACGTGTTGTCGATTTTGCTAATAGTTTGCGCATCTTCGTTATCTCAATTATAGTCATTATACGTGAGTGGATAAGGCCCAAAGTACAGTGTCTGTCGAACGCTGGAATGTCCAGCAGCTAAGTGCAGTGTGTGACCCCTCACCCCCGCGAGTAAAAGAAACGGACACATATTTTTCATCCTTGTCGTAGCAACGACTAACAACAGCGCGGACTTCGGTGAACATCGTGGACTCGCGTACCAATACCATATCCTTCTCAACGAAGAAATATTTTCAACTTACCTACCATCACCATCAAATTAATCATACCTGTTACCCCTTTTCCAACTCGGGACAGAAATGAGCAAATGTACGGAATGTAAAGCCTCGATTGCAGCGGCGGATAAGGTAACTTGCTCAAAGAAACTATGCGGTAATCACTATCATCTGCTGTGTGCTAGCTTAACAGCTGATGTTTCTGCGACTACCCTCAAGTCTTGGAAATGCTCTAAATGCAACAAAGGACTGCCCAAAAATCAGGACACGCCACCAGCTAAAACTATTGAACCGCAAGTAACAGAATGTAGTCAAATCCAAAATGTGACTATAAGAAAAGCGAGTACATCATCCGGTCAGCCTCAGTGCAATTCCCCTGCTGGGTCAACGGAAGTGCTTGATGCTATACGCTTAGAGCTACCTATTATTATTCGTGATATGTTAGCACCGGAATTTCGCAAAATGCAATCGCAAATGGCTGAACTCGATAAATCGGTTAAGTTTATTAGCGCCAAATATGATGAAGCTATGAAACAAATGGCAGCTAATAATACTGAATTAAAAGCATTACGGGAAGAAAACCAAGCACTCCGTAACAACGTTCACAACGTCGAGACACGTCTTCGTCGGCTGGAGACTGAACAGGTGCGTCAAGACCAATGGGTTCGCCTACAAAACATTGAGATCTCCGGGTTACCCGAAAATAAGGAGGAGCAAACCGTGGATATAGTGTTGAAGATTGCTGAGCATATCGGAGTTCCTACTAAACGTGAGGACATCGAATTTGCCCACCGAGTCCAAACACAGCAGCATAACAACTCTAATCTACCAAGGAACATAGTTGCTAGACTAAAACAACGCAGCACTAAGGACGCGATGGTGGCTGCGGCACGGAAGCTGCGAGGAATCAATCTGCAGGACCTTGGTCTTCACAAAATAACATCCCAAAATTCTAAGGTATACCTCAATGAACACCTTACCAAGTACAATAAAAACTTGTTAAAACAATGCAAGCGCAAAGCTAATGAACTAAACTATAAATATATATGGACAAAAAACTGTCGAATCTATTTACGAAAGGTAGACGGGTCTCAGCATATTCTTGTGCTATCAGAGGAAGACCTAAAAAACATTGTTTAGTAATATATATTGTTATCTCATTTCTTTATCGTCTGTTATTTTGTACCAGTGCTAGTTTATCAAGTCTTGTTTTAACTATGCTAGATACCACTTTGCATTTATATTATCATTATTATCACCACTACAAAAACACACACTTTTACACAACCCATTCCCACTGCATAACTATCAACGTCACAAAACATCACCCAACACAAAGTGATTCATTCATATTACAACATTTACCCGTCAAACAACACGACAGATGCATACATACCTACATACATACAACAACATACATTACTACCTTTACCTTTACTCGAACTTTACCGTTCATTTCATTTGAGGACCTATCTTTCATTGGTATACATAAATATCACAATGTGCGCAGACGTGTCGTTGACTCGGACGCGGTTGTCACTATCTCATTGTATGAATCATCGCAGCAACTACTCATTAGCGATGGCTAGGCCAAATACTGATTACATAAAAATTTTCTATCAAAATGTGCGGGGTCTGCGCACTAAAACGAATACTTTTTATGAGAACATACTATCATCAAATAATGACATCTTAATGTTTACCGAGACATGGCTACATGACGGCATTTTAGACTCGGAACTGAGTAATGAGAGTTATGACTTATTTAGACGCGATCGCGGCTCGCTAGGCGGCGGTGTAATGATTGCCTGTGCGACGCGTTTGCAAGCACGCGTACGGCTGGAGTGGAACCGACCTGACCTTGAATGCATTTGGGTAACTATTCCCGCGCGCTCGCTCGCCGTAAAGCGTAATCTGCATATTGCGACTGTTTACTTACCGCCCGATCGCGCGATACCGGAGCGTATTCAATTATTAACGCGACTGATATCCGAGGTAATTGATCAGAACACTAGCGATTATTTTCTCATATCGGGTGATTTTAACCTATCTTGTATTGATTGGACAAGTAGGCAGCCTGTAGTGCTGAAAAAGGGCGCCGTTGAAGTGCAAAACTCCGCGTATCACCTTATTAACACAATGCTGTTCTGCGGTCTGAATCAATCTAACTTCTTCACCAACTCTCATAATCATACTCTGGATTTAATTTTTGCCAATTTTCCTAATATTGTTGTGGAGTCGAGCTGTCCACTAGTACCGGAAGACGCTTTTCACCCGGCAATTATTATTAATGCTACAGATATTTTAATTCCTCCTTTGAAGCTCAGGTTATTCCAAAAACATGTTTATAAGAAGGGAAATTATGAGGCCATTAACAACGAATTACTTGAGTGTGATTGGGGATTAGTCTGTAGTAACGATAAACAACTTGAGCGTGTAATAAAAATGTTCTATTCTGTGATTAATACAATTATTGATAAATATGTACCAAAAGTCACCATTGGGGGTACCTATAGCTACCCTGTCTGGTACAGTCGGGCATTAATTAATGTTATTAAGGAAAAGTCTAAAACACACAAGCAATGGAAAAAATATGAAAACCCTCATGATTACGCTGCATTTTCCTTATTAAGGGATCGACAAAAGAAAATGCAAGTGGAGTGTCATAAGAATTATTTATACAGATCACAAGAGAACATAAAAACTTCACCTAAATATTTTTGGGCGTACGTTAAATCAAGAAAGATGAATAAAAATAGTTATCCTAAATACATGACGTACGATAATAATCAATTAACCAGTGAGGCCGAAATTTGTAACGCTTTTAATGACTTTTTCTATAAAAATTTTAGTAGCAGACTCGGGATTTATACTCCTTTCTCGACTGACTGTGAAACATTCGGCGACACACTGCACGATCTGACCATTGACCGTGCGAGGATCCTGAAACTCCTGGAGAATCTGGATACGTCGAAGGGTCCAGGAAGTGACACTATACCCCCTCTCTTCTTCGTTAAATGTGCCGATTCGCTCTCTTTGCCAATCACTTATATTTTCAATAGATGTTTTCGCGAGGGATACTGTCCAACTATTTGGAAAACTGCGCACATTGTGCCCATTCATAAAAAAGGCTGCAGAAATGCCATAGAAAATTATCGTCCCATATCTATTTTGAATGTTATGGGAAAATTAATGGAGAAAATAGTACACAACTATATTTATCCTACCATAGCTAAATTTATTCCCCAACAACAACATGGTTTTATTAGGGGACGGTCTACTAATACCAATTTAGCGGTATTTCTTGAAAATGTTGTCCGCGATATGGATGGTGGGGGGCAGGTTGACGTGATCTACACGGATTTCGAAAAAGCCTTCGACCGTGTTGATCACGACATCCTTCTGCGTAAGCTGCAGGAGCTTGGAATTCGCGGTAACTTGCTCAGATGGTTCGAGTCATATCTTAGGAATAGGTCCCAGATTGTTACATTGGGCGGAGTAAGGTCTAACTGCGTAACCATAGCATCTGGTGTGCCTCAGGGCTCAATTTTAGCACCTCTTTTATACTCTGCCTACCTATACGATATAGGAGCGCATGTTCTTGATGCAAGGTTCCTGATGTATGCTGACGACACCAAGATTTTTATGGCTATAAGAAATAAGCATGACTGTGAGAAGCTTCAAAACGACTTAAATAGACTATCTAATTACTATATTATCAATAGAATCAATGTAAACATAAACAAATGTCAGGCTATAACCTTTACTAGAAAGCGAAATCTCATTAGCTACAGTTACTATCTTAGCGGTGGTAATATTCCGCGTTGCAATGTTATTAGAGATCTTGGTGTCGTCCTGGATTCAAAACTTCTGTATTCGGAGCATGTGTCCTATGTTGTCGGCAAGGCATACAAAAACCTGGGATTTATTATGCGAACATGTAAATTATTTACCGATATAAATTGCATCAAGGTACTCTATTTTGCGTACATTCGCAGTATTTTAGAATACTGCAGTAATATCTGGAATCCGCACTACTTGGTTTATATACAGCAAATAGAATCAATACAATCTAGATTCATTAAATATATAAACTATCGCACTGGCTTCGGATCTACAGACTATCTGCCATCATGCAAACACCATAATATGCTGCCACTGGAGGATAGACGTGTGATTCTAGACATGATATTCCTTTATAATGTCTGCAGTGGGAACATTGATAGTACCGTTTTAAATAACTTAGTTATAAGATTAAGTGCTCCATCCCGACGGACTAGGCACACGCAGTTATTCGATGTACCGCACAGTGGTACAAACTACGCCCAAAACTCAACCATTGGTAGGACGCTAAGTCATTTTAACAAAAGATTCTCTCACCTTGATCTTTTTAATACCAAAAAAGGTACATTCAAGAAACAATTAATAACATCGGTAGGTGATGAACTGCCTAATAAACCTAAATAAAAAAAAAAAAAAAAAAAAAAAAAAAACACAACACACACACCTTTCACCACTCCTCATGCACACTCCCACACACTCACTCTCACTGTACACTTAGCAATGCTTAGATGGTGCTAGCATTTCACTACTCACTTTGTATGTTTGTTTCTGCTGCATATTGTATGGTTATTAAATTGTAAATCCGTAATTGGCTGTAAGACTAGTTTATATATTCTAAGTTATTATCTCAAAGAGCTGTGGATTTTGTAATAATAAATAAAAAAAAAAAAAAAAAAAAAAAAAAAAAAAATAAATAAAAAATCAGCTGTTCCCTACATTTATCTTCGCACAGCTCGTCAAAATGTAGGGAACAGCTGATTTTTTTTTCGCGGTTTCAGATTTGGTCCTATAGCTTAAAGTTGTTCATAATGATGAGAATATCTTATCTTTTCATACACGAAATTTTAAAAGATTTCGTGTATGAAAAGATACACCTTACAGATACTACTGCCGTGAATTTTCTCACTTAACCAGAACAAACAGGCATGGGGGGGGGGGGGGGCACTTGACTCTAATAAAGCTTAATATTTCGCAAACCCTGAATCCAAAAATGGCTTTCACAAACTATTGTACATGACTTTTCTCACGACACCCCACACTATTGTATAAACGAGAAACGAGAAAAAAAACATTCCATTCCCAAAAAATATACTTATTCATGATTTTATTTTACGCTTTGTCGGCGTGATTAAATATGTACCTATACCCATGCCAAATGCCGACAGACAGACAGACAGACGGACATGGCGAAACTGTGAGGGTTCCCTGTTGACTACGGAACCCTAAAAAACTAATCTAAAGCAAACCCGAGGTAGAATAGAGAGCTTCCCTTTAAACAAGTAAAAAAGGCTCTTCCAATTCATAACAGAGTTGGGAAAGAACACAAAAAATGTATTAAACTCTTAACAAGGTTTCTAATAACCTTACATCATCAATATTCATCAGAATTACCATTCATGAGCTTACCTTTGACGGCTGAAGCCAAAGATGATTGGACTTTTCTGTGTCTATAATTGAACGGGGGAATCAATTAAATTGAAATTGTGTAACGAATCAGGTAATTAATGTGTACTTAGATAAATTATCTTTAGAATAGGAGGTCCATAGAGTATTAGAATGTAAGGCTGTTTTTTTTTAGTTAGGAGTAGAACCACAGATCGTCAACCACCAGTACATAACTCTGCAATCGGTATTTTGTTTTTGTAATGTTTATTTGTTGTCATTTGCTAATTTAGCAACAGTAATTAAATTACGCAATATTGTCTTTGGTCCCTGGCCTTGACATGCAACAACCAACCAATGAACAACATCAAAGAGAGAAAATAAGGTCAAACTTTTATTGGTTGAATACGAAGCTTTTGGCTATTTTTGTATGTAAAACGTACTTTCAACAAAAAAAAAGACATAATACATATGACTTTTTTTTGTTGAAAGTACCTACGTTTTGTTTGTGCATAATAAACCATTTTTCTTTCTTTTCTTTAATTAATACAGATGATTCACTCCGCAAAATCATTTCAATAAGAAGTGACTCTTGCTACGACACAATAAAGTGCAATGCTGGGGGCCTACCACCACCGCTTACAGCAGTATTATTTTAATCTTACTTCGTAGGTGAAAGAGTTGGAGCTATACGTCCTGTAGAGCTTCATCTCTTTCCTACACTGAAGAAATATTAAAATAACTGTTGTAAGCGGTGGTGGTAGACCCTCAGGTCCAACAGCGCTAATTACCTACAGTTATATTCTCCTAGAAGTTGCCTCTCTTTCTATCGCGTAACTCTTATCTGCTGACTCCGTTAGGCTCACTGAATTGGCCCGTCAAGGTGAGCCCGCCGCGTACTTGTAGCTTTATACCTCAAATAAGGAGGGAACCATCAGTTTTCTTCTGTGATAGAACATAGGTTTCTGTCGTATCTACTGTAAAGATGAAGAATGAGCACGCTTTGCACGTGTGTGATTTCAGACCTTGAAAATAAACCTTACGAGCTTAAGGATATTGGACCAGGTACGTACGGTAAGAAAATCGTGCTTGAATTTCCCCAAATAATGTAAACGTCTACATCTTTTCGCATGTGTAAAACTTTCAGCTTGGTGTATTACCTACACACGGGTCGGGTAAATCTCACATCCACAATACATAATTTATTATATTTGTCTCTCTCATATTCGGAAGATCTACATAGAGAGAGAGAGAGAGAAACAGAGTATTTGATTATGGAGTTCGGGGTATACATCGAAAATAATACATTCGTCATCAAAGGGCTGTGACAAACTGCCGATCATACCCATATCTCTCTCCACGGATCATAGGTATAAATTACCTTTTTTTACAAGCCCTTTTACGAACAAATCAATTAAATTGGAACGTTTCGCTTCGTGTAATGTATATTCGTAAAAGGTTGAGTTCAGTAAACTCATCTGCATAATTACTCGCACATCGTAGGAGTTTTACAAATGGAAAATTAATTACTTTTTTTTTGGTTCGAATTTACTTTATTTTTTGTTTGTTTTGTGTTTCTTCTGTATTATATATATTCAATTTTTACAAGCTTTATATCAGCTTGCTCTGTTCGTATGTGTTTCCGGTTACTCCAATTGTCATCCATTTTTCAAGCACTTTCTGGCATCCGATTGAGCTGAAACTTGGCATACTTATATAATAACCGAGACATTTTGAAAAAATGATACCATGGAGCTGGTTTCATGATGGAGCCGGAACTTGGCCATAGGAACTCCTCAATAAAACAAGATAGAAACATCGTGTTTGGACTCATTGGCTATGTATTAAAAAGTGCTTTGACATAAGTGGTGTTCAGGGTCTGATGATGGAGCCGGACGGTGGCCATGGGAAAACTCTTTTTAGTTCATTAAAAGCTTGTTTTTAAAAATATTTTTACTTATATTTTATTTTAGTTGTGATACTTGTTTTTGTCGCGTTCTGGCACGAATCATGTGACAAGAGCTCCTGAGAACAAAACTAACACATGGCTACAATGCTGGCGGCAGATATGATGGTAGTATGTACTTTCCCGGACGAGCTCGTTTCAAAATACATCTACTACTACAATGGTGACTATACGTTGCACTTTACTACTTACTCCCTTCAGTGTTATTAATGTTTATATCCATACTAATAAACCTCCCTACCGATTACGGTCACGGTGGCCAATCTCAACGGAGATTAGACAGGTATTATAGTGCATGAGTGTGTGCGCAAACACAGGTGCACACTCTGTTCTTTTACTCTCATGGTCTGATGGGACAGCAAACCGACACGACTGAAGAGAGATCAGGCGCAGGACCAACGGCTTTACGTACTTTCCCAGCCACAGGGTATCACACCATCAACTTCCAAACTCCGGGCAGCTACTAAGAAATTCCAAATTTCATGATTCTAGGTCAACAAGAAACTTTTAAAACTTATAGGGTACTTGTAGGTACCCTACAGGTTTTGATTTATTTTGAACTGTATCCAAATATGTCGCATAAATGGCCGTATTTTTTTATAGCGTTGACTTAGAAGCTTGATTTTTCTAGAACTACAAGGGACCGTAAGTAGACCTATGTATTTGATATTAATTTCCCTCGTTTCGCTCAGGAGTAACTCTTAAAATCCTTCGTTGCGCTCGGGATTCAATATACCGCCCGTAACCACTGCTTTATCCCCTTAGTGAACAATCTACTATTTTATCTTTCTTTCTTTGGTAGAATAAAATAAACTTTAAACGAACGAAACTTACTTAATTGAAGTCGACAACACCTAACAACGCTTTTCAATTACTAAGAATTATTTCAACACAGCACGTTTATACAGGGGTGCTGTGAAAACGACGAGCCAGCTGAAAATTCAATTTTAGGTCATAATAACATGCGCCGCACTCACAATGTGGAACGGTATTATTAAGGTGGTGCCAATAGGTGGAACGTCGTGGGTATATTTACATTGTATTTCGGAACATGTTGTCTGTAAAAATATTTTTAAAGCATCGAATATTGTTACCTATATTTACTGTGGATTTTCAAGAGCTGTAGTACGAACATTAAACTGCGCTTATACGGTTTTTGGTAAAACCCTTCATACAATCTTATTGTTTGTAGTCGCCGCGGTGCGTCTTGCGGCGCGGGGCGGCGCTCTAATGCTCCCGCATCGCTCTCCTCTTCGCAAGTCGCACCGCGGCGACTCATGACACGCTTTAAAATAACTTCTTACTTTTGTTCTCGCCGCCGCGCCGCGGTCACACACGCAAGACGCAGGTCGCGCGAGCGGTGATGTCGTGGCCAATGGGCCAGGATTAGTATCTGGTACCATAATAAGGCCCACTTGAACACAAGTCACTAAATACTAAGCTAAACGCATGAACATCATTCTGTCTTTGTCATTTTCAAACAATTGACAGAAATGGAATAATGTTTTAAATTCGTTTAGCGCTAAATTCAATTAGTGACGTGTGGTGCAAGTGGACGAGTACAATGACCCCTTTTCAGGTTTAGAATAAACAAAAACTAAGCTTGTTTATATACCACTTCTAGGTAAGTTCTTCCCTTTTCTGGAAAGGTATATATTCTCTGCTTGCTCGGTCTATGTCTGTCCTGCTAACGCATTTAGATCGTCTTGCATCTACGCCGCGGTTGAGCTCGACGGTGATGACCTCCCTCAGGCATTCAGTGAGTGACACACCTTGTCGAGTTGTCCGATTGCATTCGAGCAACATGGCTTGCCCATTTGAAGTATAAATAAACGACATGAAACCTCTAAAATCAATCTCATATCATACTGAATGGGCTTCCACTTTAAAATAACATTAATAAATCTTTATTTATCTCAACATCGTAATTCAGGCACTGGTTAGTCAAATGTACAATCTTAAATAGAGAAAGGTGTCTGAGGTAGGAGGGCCCAGAGTTAGAGATCTCCTGGCTGTCTGAAACAGCGTAATCAGCCTATAATGTTCCCACTGCTGGGACACAGGCCTCCTCTCTGTGAGAGGGGGTGTGTTCTAGGTCATGCCGGTTCCTTCACGATGTTTTCCTTCACCGTTTTGAGAGCAGTGGCGATGAAATAATTTACACAAAGTAAAGCGCCTGTCAGGGTTCGAAATGACCTACAACTCGTAAGTCGTGGCTATTACCACCTGGGTCACCACTGCTCTCCTCTATTAGACAGGACCTGTTAATTTACCAATGGTTATTAAAGACAATTACAAAATATGTCTTACATTGCAAGTAGGTAAAAGCAGTAGCTACAAAGTTCGAGTTTATTTAGATTACCATTTTCCTTAAAAAAAATTGTAACCTATTTTAAAACATCATTCTCAAAAATAAATTCAATCTAAATTACATTAGGTAACTCGCATTCTAAAGCAATACATTTCCTGCTACTTCATCAATGTACCTAACCATTCAAACATGTCACAACGAAATTAAATTCTTAATCAAAATAACTTCAATCCGTCACACAACCCTAAGATGCTCACTCGACGCACACTCCGACAAATTCAATAACTAAACGACCAATATGGAATTCGCGGGCTTTAATCAAATGCTAAGGTTGTGAAAATGAACAATTCACCCGGAATATCGACGACAGAAGTTGTCAGTTCTGTCAGCAATCAAAGTTGGTTGGCTGATTAACATAGTTTTCACATCAAACTTGCTCCGATTAACTTCTGTAGGTATTCGTCGGCGGAACTTCGAGCAGGACTCGAGTAGTTCTCGCTGCGTTGTTCTTCAACGTATTGAATGTTGACTTGTAGGTTCTAATTAAACGGAGTTGTCTTTTTCTCGGTTTCCGTGAAAGCGTGTTTCTTTTTTTTTCTGTTTATGTGGTGTTCTTTTCGCGTCATCTCTGGTCGGTGGTTGGAGATCTCATAAGTTATCTTTACAATGGCTGCTGCAGAAGGTTTTTAGTCATCCTAAAACAGGGGTGGCCAACCGGTCGATCGCGATCGACTGGTCGATTGCGACTATTTGTCCAGTCGACCATTGAAGAAATGTGTTGAACAACTGAAAAACATTCGTGTATTGGTTCAACATATTTATGTGAGTCAGCATTTTCCTACTTAAAAAAAAACAAAAAAAAAACACTGTTCTCGCTTGACAGACGCTTATACATTGGATTCTTTCATTTTAGGACCTAAAACAGTAGTAGAGATTTTGAATCCATGATATTTAGGTAAAAAATAAAAGTCAGAAGGATTGTGTGCGGATAGCACACAATCCTTCTGACTTTTATTTTTAACCGACTTCTTTTTTTCTTGAATAATTAGCTTACGTACCTAAAAATTAAAAAATAATAAAAAATTACAAAAAGAAATCCTTAACGGTTAAAAAATAACCGTACCTACAAAACTAAAACCCACAAACTGCCAAAGACAGCAAAAATGGATAGACGCTGTCATAGTAAGTCGTCGGTATTTTATTTTATGCAGAATTGTTGTATCGTAACTAAACATAAATATTGTTGAAATATACACTCGATGCCTCTAGCAGTACGTTCTTATTTTCATATTTTCTTACTCGTCAACAATAAAACTCCGACTAAAAAGCCCTAAAGCAGAAATCAGAAGCGACGAAACTTTACTCTTCATAAAAGCTTGTACCTAACTGAAAATATAATATCGTTTAATTTATGAGGAATATGTGCGAATCTTTGGCAACATATAAATGCGTGGGCAATTCCCTTTCGAGTTACTAACTCCTCACAATCAATATGGCAGGATCCTCACAAAATTGGAAACGTATAAAATATTGCCAGAGTCATGCCTCACAAAGAACTTCGGGTGACTTCGAAGAGACAATTTCGGTTTTATGTAATAAGTTTTTCGCTTTGGAATATTGTAATTTAAGAAATTTCCATAATTCCTCACTCGGGAAAAGGTTTGGGCTTATTTGTAGTTTAAACAATGGTAGGTATGTCACGATATTTTTTAACAATCTTCATGTCTTGCTAGTCAACGATTCTTCCTTTCATTAGAGGTTTTCTTCCTTAATAATTTCATCCGTTGTTAAATTATAATCACTTTTATATTACCTACATTACTCCTTTTGTTCGAATTTCCTTATAAATATTAATCAAAGTGGCCAATAGGGAGCGTTTTTTAAGAATTACATTATCTTTGACCTTTGTAACGGATTTTCTAACAGTTTTTAGTCTAAGAACATGACAAAGCGCTAAGTATAAAGAAATGACTGTTTCCGTCGCTATCCGAAGAAACACTTAGTTGTTTCTTTACATTAGGAATAAAAATATAATTAAATGTAAACAACATGACATACGTACCATTGTATAAAGCCACTGCTCTGTTGCGGCGTCCGGAAGACTGTCTTTTTCTCCCTCTCTCGTATTCGGCAAAAACTATGATTAGAAACAGCTCATGCCTTGATAGAAAGCAGTGATAGCCCAGTGGTTAATGGCTGTAACTTACCAATTGTAGGACTTTCTTTTTGTAAATTATTTCATCACCACCGCTCTCAAAACGGTGAAGGAAACATCGTGAGGAAACCGGCATGTCCCCGGCATGCACCAGTGGAAACATTACCTATATTATGCTGATTATGCTAATAAATTATGATTATACATGCTTTTGTAAAAATATTAGCCAGACAATAAGGTGGTAGCTGCCCAGAGCGTGCATCCTAAAAATTGACAACGTTGCCAATAGCTGTCAAATATTTATCTAATTTTTTATATTAATTTGTTACAATTCCAAACAGAAATATTGACAATATAAGTTAAATGTTAACAGCCGCACGGGTCAGTTCGTAGTTAGGCGACGACTATCCATTACATATTGGGACGGGGTCCCTCGCACGAAAACCGTTGGTCCCGGCTATCATTCGTAGATCTTTGACAGTCGTTACGTGTAGTCAGAAGCCCAAAAGTCTGACAACCAGTCTTACCAAGGCGTTTAGTGTTACTCAATAATGTATCCGTGAATCCGGTTAGACTGGAAGCCGACCCCAAAAATAGTTGGGAAAAGGATAGGCAAATATACCTAAGGCAGCGGTTGGCGTCCTGTAGTTTCTAACTACCCCCATGACAAGAAAGCGTTAGTTTATGTATGTAATATTGACAAGTTAATCAAAACAGGTAAGTATTTGACAGCTTTCTGCGACGTTGTCAACATTCACTGCATAGCCTTAATAATTATAGCGGAAGCCATTTTAATGCACCACTAATGCTGCACTCAGTTTCACAATGCACTTCTAATAGCAACCATGTCTAAGAGAATACCTCCATCTGTAATAATTAATTTGATTTCCTGAAGGCATGTCTATTGATTTGTGACTAATCCACAGACGGCGGCTCTGCACTAATTCAATTGAATTAGCATAGCAATACAATGATTGCTGTCAATGGAGGTGGTAACGATCTACCGCATTTGATGTACTATGGCATTGGATTAGGGTGACATTATTTATGAGAGAAGGTGTTAAAATTCGAGGATGCAGAGAGATGGTGGTAAGTATATAGTCGCGGGGAAGAAGATTGTGAGAAAGTTTATCATTTTTCAATGAAAATATTAAATCAGTTTTCTTTATTTTATACATTGCAAGTATAGTTGTATTACATACAAGCCTTTTAAAAAAATAATACTTAGGCTAAAAGTATTACAAAATATATATATGTCGTAGAATATGAAAGTTGAGCGATAATAGTCGCTCAATTGATTATTATAGTACTAAGGAGAGGGTAAACGCCGTGACGCGCTCGCTAGAGTGGGGCGTCACATGGACAGAGTCGTGGTAAGGGAAGTGGCTGAGCTACGAGTCAGTCTTGTGAGGGCAACGAACCGATGCAGACCTCCACTTCTCCTATGCGAAACTGTCGGTTTGCCCGAACGTGTAAAGTGGTGCGTGAACATTATTAGTAATGTACCTACTGTAATTGTTCTGAAAGTGAAATACTAACTGATTTGCTGTATCATCGTGTTTTATTGTAAAGCTGCACTATGGAGTCCGTACGACCGAATCGAGATGATGACGGCAACTATCTCTCAGCCATCGCTGACGCCGACATATATGTTACTATGTACGCCTTCATGGTGTTACATGCAACCGCGAGTAGTTTATAAGTTGTTGGCATAATATTATGAGAAAAGTACTATTTGTATATAGAAGATTAGAAATTATTAGGGAGTCAGCTTGAAGAGCTGACAGTACGTCCTATTGAAAAATGCTGGAGATAATTTAATATAAATAATTAAGCTAGTTACACGATAAATACCTACGCGTTTTATTTCTCCCTGGTATTGCTGTACCGGCCAGGGCTAACCGTACCGTACTTACCTGCAAATTATGAACAACACAGTCTACCAATGGTCAAATCTCGACTACGTCACACCACGTCAACAAACACCGCTAAGCCTTCAGAAAATATGTAACATCAAACAAAATCTGTTTCCCGTTGATCGGCTTCCGTTAAGAACATTTAGCAAACGTGCCAATTTTAATCCCAACTAACGAATGCACCGAAAGGGAATCTAGGATACAACAAGCTAAGCCATTTCCAGCGACTGCTGTTTTACGTTTATGTCCAATTTACAGTCACCAAGCGTGTTCCGAAGAAGAAAAATTCCGACAGAATCCGACGGATTCCGAACGTCAAATGAAAATACTGCATTAGCACTTCTCCACGAACGTATGAGGATAAAAGCGATAAGTGAGAGAGGAAAATTTAATGGCGTGCCGCAGAAATCTGTAATCCATTTTCCATTTTCAAAGGGGATTAATCAGAATATTATTTTTTTATGGAGCTGACCAAGGAGGTTGAATTGCATGTAGGCAGACGCTTTACAACTTTTCTTACTTACTCTTTTCAGAATTGACATGTATAATTGAGCTGTCTTGTTCGAGATATACAGAATTAGTAGTGCAGCGAAAACCAATATAAATGAAATGAACGGTTTTTATATTTGTCGTTCTTGACCAGCTTGTTTTCTTATCTATCTAAACAAAAAGGTTATAACAATAAGGAAGGCGTTTTAGCTGCCCAAAGTTATCCTTAAACACCTATCTTCGTTGAGTGTAGTTTTATAGCGCTCTTAGGATGTTTATATTTAGTACCACTTAACAAAAGTAGTATAATAAAGCTGGTTTGACGCGTTTTCGGACTCATCAGTCACAAACATCTAAACTGGAGACTACTAATCTTCTTTTTCTAGGATTCAATCTTTCTTTATTTATCTTCTAGAGTGGACGACCACTCACTTCATTCGTTAATTTCACCACAGAGAAAATGTTTAAGTGGTCACATTACGTCCACTGAAACGTTAATAAAAATCCTGCAGATTTACTCTAGCGTTGCATCTGCTACGCTAAGAACAACTTCTTGTTATAATTCTAAAACAATTTTATCCTTATTCCGAGCAGGGAGACAAGAGACAGGAAGCTAGTGACACAAAGAGCGTTGTACCAGGAGCGCAGAACGTGCTAGGAAACGTTAACTGAGACAAACAAGCTCATTACCCGTGCGGTCGACCGACAGGGGTGCGGCGCGCGACTCATCAGATTGGCTGTGCTGCTACTATCTGTAAAGATTTATGTGTCCCTGGTACACACTTGGAATTATTCATACCTGTGTTTCGCGTGTTTGAATATCGTTTGTTTGAGTCTCCTCAGCTCCGTTAAAGGTTAAATAAATATCGTCTTCGCAATAGGGTGTTTTCTATTGTGCGAAAACGATTTCCCTAAATATTACAATTATTTGCAATGTTGCGACGGAATAAGATATAAAAGTTTACGAAACCGAAAAAAAGATGGGATGGGGTGGGATCATTTGCCTTTTGTCTGTCGCACTCTGTCAATGTACAAAGGAAACAATATTCGTAAAATTTACGCGAAAAGTCGCGGTATTGTTCAACTCCCCAATACGGATCGGATGCAGATATCAAAACACAACAGAAAATCAACTCCAAATGAACACTGATGTTATTGTACGCAGTGACAAATTTGTCGTGTATTCGATTGAATATAGTACTGTTGAATTATAAACAAAAGGTTATCAAGATATTTCAATATCCCTCAAATGCTGTTTTTTTTTTTAAACGATTACTCTGTTTGTTTCACATTATGCCTGTAATTTCATGAATTTAAAAAAAGACAAACGTGAAATTTTCATCGCGTTTAAAATCCTTAAATTGTTTGTCTTCATTATTATGGTTTGAATTCTTCTCGGTAAAAGGCTCAAAGAATGGAAAATTACACATTTAATTTTTATTTACATCCTTTGTAGAGGACAACTCTTACTGTGAGCCATCCCCTGACACAATGTCGTTGATTTACTGTTTCATTTCCACTTGGTGAACTCTCAAAAAATGAACCAAGGATGTTGTTTGATAGCAATCATGCTATTTGTGAACACAAAGAACTCATTTTGTCCTTTACAAAGTAACTTCGCCGACCTACAGCGTTCATCTGTGATTTCTTGAGCCCATTATTCTGAAGCGTGTTAATAAAGGTCTTTACGACATAATATGAGATTTGAAATAATTATACATAATATGTACGACATAATATATTTGTAATTTAATTTTCTATTTTTTTTAAATATAATTATTTCATAAGGGAAGAGACCAGATGGCATGACGTTGCTGCCTTGGAAGGTGGGTAGGCCTCTGGGGTGGGACGCAACGTGTGTCGACACCCTTGCGCCATCCCATGTTTCTAGTACGGCAGGCTGTGCTGGCGCCGCTGCTGCGGCTGCTGAGACCCTCAAGCGTCGCAAATACTGTAACCTTGTGGGCAACTACAGTTTTGAGCCGTTTGGGGTCGAAACGCTCGGGTCATGGGGCCCGAGTGCGCGTCTCCTTTTTAAGGAAATTTCTCACCGATTGGTCGATACTTCACGTGACCAGAGGGCTGGCTTGTTCTTTGGCCAAAGAATTAGCATTGCCATTCAACGTGGCAATGCTGCCAGTCTTCTGGGCACGTTTCCGGATGACAGCGATGCGGACAAATACTTCGACGCCTGAGGGTCCCTTTGTTTTTATATCTATTAGTAAGTCCTTTTAGTTTTAGTTTTGTTAATTATTAATTCCATAAAATATCAATCTGCCTAGCCTTTTCCCAACTATGTTGGGGTCGGCTTTCAGTCTAACCGGATGCAGCTGTATACCAGTATTTTACATGGAGCGACTGCCTATCTGACTTCCACAACCCAGTAACTGGGTAATACGATACCCCTTGGTTAGACTGGTTGTCGAGCTTTCGTGCTTCTGACGACTCGTAACGACTGTCAAAGATCCACAAATGACAGCCGGGGCCAACGGCTTAACGTGCTTTCCGAGGCACGGAGGAGTCTCGATATGTCAAAATGGTCACCCATCCACGGACCAACCCCGGCAAGCGTAGCTTAACCTGATGGATCGATCCGAGCGGCTGTTATTACTTAGCCACGAGCTCCTCCATAAAATATAATGTTATATAATTTTTTCATAAGGCTGACATAATTTAACTTTATCTCGTACCTACTTACTTTTCATTATTTGCATACCCATGTGATGGAACATAGAGAACTTTATTACTTTATAACTTTATTAGGTATATTTGTGCCCATGTTTACAAATTAATAAATGATTAAGTACTGATTACTGATTATTTTGAACATCTTGATTTACATACTAAATGTAGAAAGTTCGTATTGGGGTCTGTAATACGTCATAGATTACGTTCCTATGTTTGTTTATAATACAATAAAGCGCCGATCAGTCTTCGGTAAGCACTCATGTTAGCCTTTCAAGCATTATTGCTGAAATGTCTGGAATTACATCTAAAATAGACTTATATGACGCAGATGTGAGACACACGAGATTTAAACATCTGGTGTAATACGTATAATGTTAACACAACATAACATAATTATTCTTGTATTCCTCGAAGGGTTGGGCAGAAGTGTCAGTACCAATAGTACCTACACCCACATTTCGGCAGTTTAATTCCCATGTAATAGGGGGCGAGCCTATTGCCATCAACCTAGCATAAATCCAATCCAGCCTGGTACTGAGAAATTCCAGATGGAAAAATCCAATAACACTTTGCCCGACACAGGAATCGAACTCAGGACCTCATGGTCAGCAGTAGCGCTTGCAACTAGGAGATTAACAAGGCAATCTCAAGTCTATTTCATAAATAAATTGTGAGAATCTGAATTTTTATCTTTGTCAGTCGTTGAAAAAGAAGGAATCAATATAAATATAATATAAGCTAGGTATTAATATAATATAAGCTAGGTATTAAAGTAAGCGTGGGTATTATTTGTTGTGTACTTTCATCAGTACTTCTATATTCGAGGAAAATATGAGTGTAAGCTTTTCTCGGAATTCATTGTTAAAAAGAAAAAAAGCAATTGAAAGTGGATACTTAGGAAGTATGTTAGTATAGTACCTACGTCTGTGTTGTTTCCCAAGTAGTAATTATTTACGTAGGTAGCTAGTAGTAGCTGCGCCCCGCGGTTTCAACCGCCTTAGTCTCGATCCCGTGGGAATATCGGAATGAAAAGTATCCTATGTGTTAATCCAGATTATAAACTATCTGTTTGCCAAATTTCATCCAAATCCATTGAGCCGTTTTTGCGTGATTGAGTAACAAACATCCAAACACACAAACAAACTTTCACATTTATAGTATTAGTAGGATGTGTAGATATAATAAAAGTAACAGTTTATTCAACAAAAAAGGTTCCTTCTTCGGAGTAAGTTGTTGTCTACAATATTTTAGCACAATAATACGCAAATTCAGAAGCTTTCGTTTCATTAATAACAATTACGAAAATAGCAGTGTATGAAGAAACAAAACAAAAAGGTATTTAACATAAAGACCTAGTAAATTATAAATAAAGTAAATAGTTTTAGTTCAAGCGTTTCAGTATTTCAAAGTAACTGGCCATAGTTCTTTAGAAATAAGGGTTACCTTGCACGTCAACGTCTTTTTTGCCCTGATATGAAAATTAAAACTTTATTTTCTCTTAACCCTATGACTCAAGCCATAAAGTACACCAAAATATAATAATTTATTATTCTATGTAAGCAAATGACATTGAGCAGTGTTGGCTCAGTAGAAACGTCCGCGACTTACGAGTTGTAGGTTGTAGTTTGAACCCAGACAGGCACTTTACTTAATCAGCCTATAATGTTCCCACTGCTGGGACACAGGCCTCCTATGAGAGGGAGTGGGCCGTAATCCACCACACGGGCCCAGTGCGGGTTGGTAGATGTCACATGTCTTCGAATTTTTGGTTCATGGACACATTCCTCACGATGTTTTCCTTCACCGTTTTGAGAGCAGTGGTGATGAAATTATTTAATCTGGCATGACCTAGAACTAAAAATTCGAAGACATGTGACCTCTACCAACCCGCACTGGGCCCGCGTGGTGGATTACGGCCCACTCCCTCTCACGGAGAGGAGGCCTGTGTCCCAGCAGTGGGAACATTTTAGGCTGATTATACTTATGCTGCATGTATTTTGTATTTAACCTCTACAAAATCGGAATAAATCATACCCTTCTTTTTTGTTCACAGTTTTACATCATAATTTGCATTAAAAACGAATAAGATAGGAACGGCTATTTAATCCCGATGTTCAGTAAAGACCAGAATACAAAAGAAGTGTAAAACATTGCATTCTACCTTTAAATTAAATCGCAGAACCAGAAACACGGGATATAAGCTTTTATGAAGACTACAACGCTAGCGCTCGGCGACAATTAGTCGAGATATTCCAAGCACAGCATTCCGTACGTTTTGTCCCGGGCAGAAACATTTGAATAGTTTCTCAAATAGGTAAATTTCACGTAGTTTATTGTGTTTGAGCTGTCGCTTCGGACGGTCTTGAACAATTGTCATTCTGGCGTACGGTACGCCCCGCTACACGTTTGTGCAATTGCGAATTCCGACGGCGGTGAGGTAATATCAATATGTCGAGGGGTCGACTACACGAAACTTGCCGGGAATATTCACTATCCCGTCACTTTTAGCCGAACCCTCTGCAAACAATGTATGTATTACTTACATTTAAGCGCGACTCGGGATAAATTGAATTTTGTTTTGTTTTTAGAGGTACGTACCTAGATCGTTCAATGACAGTGAAATAATCATGAATATAAGCTACTATGTATATAAATGGTTCACGAATCTTGTCGAAACAAAAATTAGTACCTAGTTTATGTGAGTTGTGTATAGTGAGTTTTGAGTTTTTTGAGTTTTGAAGGAGTAAAGTTAATATTTCTATTCAGAATATTTCAGAACGGCTTATCTCAAGTTGAGAACTATCGAGTGGCGTAAATCGAATTACGTAGTAACTTAAAAGGAATTATTACTTAAAATTACTGAGATCAACGTAAATTTTTTAGACTTATCTAATATTTAGACTTATCTAATAAATTAAACCACAAACTCGAACACTGAAGACCAATTATATCCTCAAAAAACGGCAAGTTAAAATAATGTTGATACCAAAACATGTCTTAAACCTACAACTTTCGAGTCAGCCCTCACATAGTTGATTAATTACACGGTTCTACGTGTTCCATTGTACCGAGGGCTGGTAAACAAGAAGGTTGTACCTCCAGCCAGATTAAAACGAAGGCGAACCCATTGCCATTGCGGCGTAATTCCAAATTCCACTTGGTGCGAACGTCGACACATAGCGCTGAGGTCTTACGTCAAGTGACATATACGTACAGCTATTAAGTCTAAAGCCACGTAATTTGGTGGATGCACCTGCCCGTATTTTCACGGTGCCGCTGTTACACTAGATTCGGAGGTAGCACTGAATTATTCTGACGTCGACTGTATTTTGATTTGGTTCTGTCGAGTAATTCGATTAGTGCTTTTTGAAGTAGTCGTGGATTAGTCTCTGTGGGAGTTAGTTTTAAGGATTACTGGAGATGTTTTAGGGATTAACTTATTGAGTGGTGTTTTGCTTTTCTGGTAAGTGGGTCGTATTTTTTTGTAGTTGTATCTACTTGTATAATGTTGTGTGCACTCTACCTCGAATTGGTTATCATGATCCTCCGTTATGCCGAAAATACTGGAGCATTAATTTTGAAATAAATAATAATATGTTAAAGTTGAGGATTGATGCTAGGTCCTATGTTTGGCGAAAACAAGATGACATAAAATTTTCTCGATCGAAAAAAAATCCAAAGTTACTTCTAAACCGAACTATAAACCGATGGTAAAAAAATACTTCAAATCAGATCATGAAACTTTGCATAATAACTGAACTAACTATAAAGCAGGTCTTATGGTTTTTTTTTAAATTACCATTATTTTCACCGTAAAAAGCAATTACCTAAACTATTCGAAGCTTGAGAGCCGCCAGCACCCCAGCTTCGTCTTGCTCTCACTCAGGCCGCAAGTAGTATGGTGCGAGCTAGATAAAATCTGAGGTAGGGTACAGCTTTAACGTAGTCATTGGATCTCTAATCCTATTGCTTGACGAAAGAATCTGAGATTCTCCAAAATAAAAAACTTACTGCTCATTACTTTAAAAAATCACATGAAAAACATCAACATAATTATCCTCGAAACATACCAAATCGCACTAAACCAATCTCGCATGAAAACAGACAAAGCATCGCTCACATGCTCATCGATGCGAGATATTTGCTACGCATTGGAATCATGGCGGTCGTCTGCCAGAAATTTTTGTCATACGTGTTACTAAGAACGTACAGTTAGCAATATCAGGGAGTATCGGTGTGTGAAATTGCATACCGGTCCGTCGGGCGAACGATGCTTGAGTGACTATTGAATTGGTAAAGTCGCCAGACGTATGGACGTATTAAATGTTGATGATTCTCCGCAGTGGCTGGCGGTATTATCGAGATTGTGAGCGATTGCGATGTTGCAGTACTAGTCTGTCTCTCACACGATGTTCGAAATCGAATTCATTTGTTTTTAAAATATAATATTGCAACTTCGAACCACGACACCGTTCGAATTTCAAAGTGACTCCATGCACCGTTTGAATTTCGAATTGATAGTTATTTTACGATACGTTATTTGATATGTGTACATGACACTGGCAGAATAATTGACATCAGCTCAGATTACAAACGGAAAAAAAATCTATACTTGTTATCTGTGACAATTTAGTGTTGATATGAGGGTAAATTAATAAATCAGTTATTTTCTAATACTCCTGTTGCAATATATAAATAACAACAACGTTCGTGCAATATTACTTTTTATTCAAATATAATTATGGTTAGCTTACAACGCAGCAAAATAATACTTCAGCTTAATCTGAAAAATACTCGCGGTCACTAATTGCCTATTTCAGCTTTCTGAAAATCAGGCGGTGCAACTTGAAACTGCAATTATGATAGCAAAGTCAAACTTTCGGTTTGTGCAAATTAAAAGAAAATATTTCTTCGTTATTAATTATTCACATTTAAGTAGGTTTGTATTTTTTTGCTTTTTTACAATTAAATAATTTAAAAAAATATATACCTACCTATAAAAGATTATTTCTCAATTAATTTATTCGTGACGGTGGGATTTATGGCGTGACGAGCTGGATAGGTTCCATCAAAACTGGAAAGAGGACGCGCGGGCTCGCGGAAGATGGAAGGAATGGAGGGAGGCCTTTGCCCAGGAGTGGGACAGCGTAGGCTACAAAAAAAATTAGTATATTATGCAATTAGTGAATAAAGGACGGATTTAAAGCGAGGGCCATAGGTGAATCACGAGCAAGTGAAGGATTCTAACGACTGAATCACGACCGTAGGGAGTGATTCATGATGATTGAATCACAACCGTTGGGAGTGATTCAAGTGTTAGAATCCTGAACGACGCGAGTGATTCATGGCCCTCGATATAAATCCGTTTTATTCAAGAGTTGCATACTATACTTTATACCATGACTGCGAGAAAAAGAATTTCGAGTATGTTGTTATGTCAATGTTATGCCTTGGTTTTATAGTACCTACACCGTAGCATAGAATACATACTCCATAATTTCGATGACTTCTTTTTCTTCGACAACTCATTAAAATAAGTTAGGAAAACCTACTGAAAATGTGCCAGAAGCTTGATTTTCATTTTTCCATTTGCAAAACTCATCGTTGGCTTTGATGTAAGCCAGGTTTGATTTGTTAGGTAGCAAGTTTTCTACTATATCGGCCTCCCTCTCTTTCATCAACTCAGGTGTTAACACATCTTCTTCATCACTTGAAAAAATTTTTAATCGATTTATTATTGAGTAACCCTAAACTTTTTGTTCGTACAACTTACAATGTTTAACCGATTTACGACTGATATTATTTCCATCAAAAAGCGCCAATTTACTAATGACAGCAAAGAACACAAAACAGTTTTTATTCTAATGCTAAACTCCTGTTGGACCAAGTGCTGCCCAGAATGGACACATAGTACATTATGTTCCTTGGGCTTATACTAGTCTGTACACCAAAGCTCAATAAAATCTATCCGAGGAGTTTCGAGAAAAACGATTTTTTATTGAGCATTTTTTATTGATGAATACCAACCAACCGGTAGCGCATTTGATTAAATAATGACAGTAATTATGTTAAAAAAACACATTATTATTTCATTTGCATGCATATCATTTACATGTTAAATATTTTTTACCGACTATCCATATGTGGGAGCTGGGCCAAGTGCTGCCCAGAATGGACACATAGTGCATTATGTTCCTTGGGCTTGTACTAGTCCTGTACACCAAAGTTCAATAAAATCTATCCGTGGAGTTTTGAGTAAAACTATTTTTTGTTGAGTATTTTTATTGATGGAATACCAACCAACCGATGGCGCATTTGATTAAATAATGACAGTAATAATGTTAAAAAACACATTATTATTTCATTTGTATGCATATCATTTACATGTTAAATATTTTTTACTGACCATCCATATATGGGAGCTGGGCCAAGTGCTGCCCAGAATGGAGACTCTGGATACTACCTTGGACTATAGTAAGTACTTGTCAAGACAAAGCCAACAAGTCCAAACACGATGGTACAATCTTGTTTGGTTGAGGAGTTCCTATGGGCACCTTCCGGCTCCATCATCAGACCCTGGACACTGCCTAGTGTAAAGCACTTGTCAATGCATATTCAACGGGTCCAAACTCGATGGTGCTATCTTGTTTGGTTAAGGAGTTCCTATGGATACCTGCCGGCTCCGTATAAAGGCAATAACTTTTTAACCCTGGGACCGACTTTTTTTTTAAATTTTTGTATGCATAAATTGATGCAAGGAACAATTTGGAAGCACTCCCATGGCTGGGCAGCATTTGGTTCAAATTGGTCAATATCCATACTCGAAGTCGCATGTTCTTTTTCTCGTAGTCATGGTATAAAGTATAGTATGCAATTCCTGAATAAAACGGATTTATATCGAGGGCCATGAATCGCTCGCGTCGTTCAGGATTCTAACACTTGAATCACTCCCAACGGTCGTGATTCAATCATCATGAATCACTCCCTACGGTCGTGATTCAGTCGTTAGAATCCTTCACTTGCTCGTGATTCACCTATGGCTCTCGCTTTAAATCCGTCCTTTATTCACTTATTGCATAATATACTATTGTATCATTAGATTAGGTTTTTCAAACTGTTCATTTAGTAACCCTCATTGCATGATTGTTAAAAAAAAGAAAAACCAAGCATTATAGCTTGTCACGTATGACAATCTTCTTTGCGTCTTCTTGTTGAAAGGTTGAACTATGTATGTATTGATTTTGATTAGTGGAAGTGTAACTAAAGTGAAATAAACTAATTATTCGTATAAACATAGTGTGTAGACTCATTTATTTATACGTAAATAGTGTCGCGACAAACTGATTTACTGTGATTTTCAACCCGTTGCGGTGAAGCCCACTCAATCTACAATGGCGGCACTGTATACTGCTGGTTCAGTGAATGGTAAGTAGAATGACGCATGTATAAATTTTTTCGGCTATTTGAGTGTATATTTCATTATGGATATTGTTAAATTTTTTCCTTACGTAGTTACATAAGAAATTTTTCCCAATCCGTAGAATCAGCTACGGTGTTAAAACGGTTCTGAGAACATGACAGACACACAGTCACCGAAGTGATTCCATAGTTCCATCAGTTCTTTTCTGTTGCCACATATTTATATATTTTTAATAACGCCATTTCGTTTATAAAGTCTAAAGGCCCTCAGGCCTCTTCTGAGGGGCAATTCCCGTATTTTTTAAGATCATTCGCATTCGCATTTCATTCGCAATCTGTCAAAAATACAATCAATTTTACAACATTTTTGACAAGAACAATTGCGATTTGAATGTGAACGTTTTTTAAGTACGAGAATTGGGTTCCCTATCCATTTGCATAAAATTTTAAGACCTAATATAACTTAGCATAATTTTGTTTGGCATAATTATATTTTCGCATAATATAATTACGCATAACAGCTTACACATAATTTTTTTAAGCATAATTTATCTAACCATAATAATGATTAAGCATAATATTCTAAAGCATAAATTTATTAAGCATAAAGTTGTAAAGCATAACTTTTTTAAGCATAATATCCTAAAGCATAAATTTATTTACGCATAATGATATTAAAACGGATCTCTGCCTTTTCGCCGAAAATTGTTTGCCAGATTTTCACTTGGCAACTAACGTTTCGCAGAATTTTATTTTGCTGAATAATCATTTGCCAACTTATCATATAATTTTGTTTTATTTCCCAACCTCACAGTTACCAACTGTACGTTTGGTCTGCTTTTCATAATGACACTTTTTTAAATACCAACTTTCAAGTAGAGTTCAATTAGAATGAGTGAGTGTATTGAAGATTGCTTAGTGAGTGAGTGTTTTTTACTTTATCTTTAATGTGACCTAACCTAACTTAACTGTTTCTTTTTACAAAAGCGATTCGCTTCTAGCACTTCGCCGGCCGCTGCAGCGGCACGCTCGCTTCGCTCGCTCGGCTCGTGCGTTGTTTGTCATACTCTAACCTAACCTAACCTATCGTAACCTAAGATTGAAATGTTTGACAAATGATAAATGTCCCAAACGTTTTGTGTCATTATAATAATCAGCTTAACAATAATTCTACCAAATGAAACGTTGTCATACAAAAATTTGCTACCTAATCGTTAGTTGTCAAAGTGAAACATCGGCGAAACGTGGCATGGTTGGCAAGTGATAATCTGCCAAACAATTTTCGGCGAAAAGGCAGGATACCATATTAATTGTATGCCTAAATATTATTATGCTAATAGTCTTTAGGCCTACTAACGTTATGCGAATCAAATTTATGCCAAAACAAATTAGTCTTTAAGATGATTATGCCAACATAAAATGTATGCCTAAAAAAATTATGCCGAAGTATTATTATGCCAAAACAAATTGTGTCAAAATCGTTATGCCGAAGTATATTAGGACAAAGAACATTATGCGAAAAGAAGGGATCCCCGAGAATTGGCCTTCTGACGAGCGATTTAATTTGCGGTACTCTAAGGATGGATAATTTGACTCTCTTATAGCTTATCAGTTTATTATTCAATATTCATGCATCTAAAAATAGTTGAGAGCTATCGGTGTACAGTTACACCCGGTTGGAATGAAGTTCCTTTCGCACAAAAGTGTCGTGACGGTCAAAATTTTACACTTTTTTCGGTCTTCGAACAGCGTTTCCAAAAGTACAAATGCGTACTGCCTACATTGCTGTCATAAGTAAAAACACATACATATTAACAAGTGACAATTTGACAATGGAATCATACGCCGAGCAAAGTAACCTTCGCTAAACTTTAATTTTGTAAATGTGTCAAGCGTACGAGTCTTAATTAAGCACAAGCTTTGCACTAAAACTAGTCAATAAGGCGTCTGTAACTCGCGCGCCTTTGGACGTGTCTGTGCCTTTGTTTCCCTCCCCTACTGTTAAGGTCTTAGCAGACAAGCTACTTTAAGCATCAGCGATTTTCCAACTTTAGGTAATTGGGTTTTGGCAACTTTGCGTTCGGTTGCAATAGCAAAAAAGCACGTTTCAGCAGTTGCTTAGATGCTGTCTCACGTCTTGGCAAAGCGATGTGATTAAGCGCTCTATGGTATCAAAAATGCGCGTTTTTTCGGTCGCTTTTCTGTCAGTTCGCTTCGCTTTTCTGTCAATTTCTGAAAAGCGATTAAATCTGAAATCGCTGCAATAACTATATCATATTATTTATTTAGTTCAAGTAACAGGCTAAATCAATGCTAAGAAACAAAATATTATGTTGCTAGAAAAAGCAAGCAGCATATGCTTAATTACAGCAGTCATAATATGCTTAATTAATTCGTCATTTTATCTACTACTTCCGGAAAAATCCCTCTCAACAAAAGGAGGCCTGTGTCCCAGCAGTGGGAACATTATAGGCTCATTATGCTGTGCTTAGTTTCTGGAAACTATTGCGGGCAATAATTAGAAAAACTGCTCGTCTAAGCACAGCTTTACGCGCTAACAACCCCGAATCGCAGAGGGAAACTTAGCACGGATTGCGATTCGTGTCTCATGACTTCATTCTTCGTTTCTGTCGTTCCACCTTTGTCTGTTGTCGTGAAAACGACTTTATCACGTGTTACGACTCTTGTTTTGTTATTGAAAGAACACGTAACGTACGTATTTGTAAGGTAATGGTTTACGTTTCGATCACGTTGCGTTTGAATCGGTTTTATGAGTTTATGCGTTTATGGTGACCGATTTGGTTCTCAAATGCAGTTTTTTAAGAGGTCAATTATCGAATGTATCGCGTAGAAAATATTTATGGATGTTTAAATAATGAATAAGTGAACTAAACTGAATAAGGAATTGCAACCTGATATAATAGGCAGGTACTTATACTATTATCTAAGTATGTTCTTTTAGGCCCTTTGTACACAGCACGGTTTCTTTACGGTACGGCGCGGCTTATAGACAACGCCATAGAAAAGACCTGTCTCTCAACAAGCTTCCTTATTGATCCATACAACACTGACGATCGATGCCTACACGTGGCAAATAAACCGTTTCCCACGGCAAGAAAACCGCCTGTGTAAAAAGGGCCTTGCAGTTCAGCGCGCAAAAAGCCATAAACTTATAATAACAGAACACAAACCACAAAGCAGCTACTTTATTTTCAACTTAAACTATTACTTATTTCACATTCATAGCTCGTACATAAACTTATTTTCAAAGGAAAAAACCTTGATAGAACTTTCTATAAACTGGCCTCAGTGGCCGCAACAAAACTTGGCTTATCTTAACTATAGTTTAAAACCAGTCTCGCATCTTTTATTTTTAATCCCCGGGCAAACGCTATCCGAGTTAAAATTACTTTGTTCTTAAGCAAAGATCGAATATCAGCGCTCATTTTTCAATACTTTATAATGGTTTAGCTCGGAACTTTGGTAATTAGACATCTACTTAAACTTCGTTTTTGTAGACGTGTTAGGTTTAATCGAATTTGGATGAGAGTTAACGATTATTTAATTTAGGGACGGTGATGTTGTTTGTGTGTTTATTTTTAATTTTAATTAAGCATTTTTGCTGTGCTGATGCATTCTTTTTTTACGTAAATCGCTTAATAAACGCTCCCGGACTCCTTAATCGAGCCACCGTGCATATTTACATGTAGGTATAAATGTTAAAAAATGGTTTTATGCAGTTTTGAAGCTGACATACTGCCCAACATTTTGGTGTCATCATTCATCAAAATTGGAATTTACGGCCATCTAAAAAGTAACAGGTCTTTATCCACTCTCTGTTGCTCTACTTTTGATTGGCTTTTAGAAGGCCGATAACAAGGGTCGGCTCCACTTTCTAGGAGAATCTGTGGAGTGGATGATTGACAGATTTAGTAACTAATGTTATAAAAATATTTTTTTTTTTTTTGTTGTAAATTTTAATATTGTGTCTCATTAGTGACAGTTGGAGTTTTATACAACGAAATACACGTGTATCGTGCCACCTTAAGCAAAGAAATCTCATTTTTTGGGAAACCTTCACGCATACGGATAATTTTACTAAAGAATTAAACAAATGCAGGCGTACCTATATGGTTGTCATGTACTGAGGAAAACACCTTGATACTGACACACAGACAACAAGAAACTCATCGTTTTTTTCACCCAAGTGCTCTACGGAACACTAAAAGAGTTTTAATAAACACAGCAACAACTTTAAATTGGTTTTCCGACGCTTTGACGAACCAGCGCGAGTTTTATTCTTGAGAAGATGCGACTAGCAACTATTTAACATCGGCTTTTGCAGTTACGATGTAGATTGCACTGTCTACATTGATGTAGCATTATAACTTTTACTTGGACAAGGAAGAGGATTAATTTATACAAAGTATGCACTAGGGCGAAAATAAAAAAAGGAGGGTGATAGACCAACATTTAGTCACAGAAATTAATTGTTTATCAAATTGATACACTACGCCAATTTGCCGTGTTAAAACCATTTCATAAAACTGTAAAATAAAACCAGTTGTGTTTGGAATATACGCACAATTTAAGTTAGTAGTGAATTTGATAAACAATAAATTTTCCTGACTTCAAATCGCTGAAATAAAAAAGAAAGTTTTCGTTTTTTACCAAGAGAAGTACTAGGGTTCAAGATTATTCATCTATCGTAGGCTTTATGTTCAACTCTGCCTATTGCGGTCCACTGCTGGAGATAGGCCTCTCCTAGGTGCCACAACACCCTTTCCTCCGCCTTCCGCATCAAGTCTGTCCCAGCCACCTTTTTAAGGTAAGTAGTCGGTCCACCTAGCTGGAGGGCGTCCCACAATACGCTTGTCGATAAGCGGTGCCCACTCCAAGACTCATCTGCTCCACCGGCCACCAGTCCTTCGACAAATATGGCCGGCTGGTTTGAAACTTCAACACACCTCGGGCACTCAGCTTCACTCCCAACCTCACTGAGTGGCTCATCTTCTGACCCATATTCGATATATAAGATAAAAAAAGAAAAACATTATTTCCAAATTTAAATAGGACGTCCCGTCCACTCCATTATATTTTGTTTATTCATATTTATTTGAGATCAATCAATCTTTGCTGGATACTTCGTGGGCCTTCAAGGAAGAAAATAAATCTTTTGTAAAACTTTTCTCAGGATAGGTGTTATTCATGAGGTGTCAAAGTGTTGATTGATCGCGTTGTTTGTTATACAGGCTGATGCTGTGGGCTTAGGCGATTATTGGGTTGTTTGGTGGGTCATTAATCCATAAGATATTGAGACAAAGGAATTAATCGAATAATGTTTTACCACTTATCTAGAGAGAAATCTTAAGGTGAGGGCTTTGTTTGGAGTTTCTACGAGATCGAATCACAAATAAAGAGATCCGTAGGAGAAGTATTGGCAAAATTATGTGGCAGTGGGCACATTTCTCACAGAACAGATGGCCGATGGGGCCAGTAGGTTCTGGAGTGGCGATCGCGTACGGAAGACGTAACGTTGGAAGGCCTCCCACAAGGTGGACCGATGACCTCGGGAAGGCTGCAGGAATCCGCTGGATGTGAGAAGCACAGAACCGCTTGAAGTGGCGGTGCTAGGTTGAGGCCTGATGATGACATAAAAAGAAAATGTACAATCGGGAATTGCAAAACAAATATAGTGGGTTTTCTGATTAGGTCGCACGAGCAGTGATGTTGTGGCCAAGGGGTTACAGTTACAGTGCAGTGGAAAAGTTGAGAACTTAAACTTTGACCACAATTGAGCCCTAGCTATCCTAGTTTTGTATTTCCAAGTCTTTCTTAACTTGAACCAAACGCACTGAAATCGAATCAAGTAGGTACCGGTATACAAAGTATGTTTTAGTATCTTGAGCCAAAAATGAAATAAAACTAAAGCAAAGGATTGCTCCAAATATTAAAAGAAACCACCGATTTTAGTTATACTTAATTTTTCATTTGTGATTTTTGCAAATCTTAGCTGAGTCTGTAATTGCAATAGTAGTTCGTTATTGTACTGAGAAGATTTGCAGATATTTTATTATTTCAATTACCTAATTGATAGTAGGTAGTCAACAAATGGACCAGTTACCTCCTTGTTTTTCAAAACAAAAAGTATCCGTGTAGTTTATTATTATGAATATGTACAAATTGCAGTCTAATAAAAAAATGAAGCATAGATTGAGACAGAAATGGTATCAATATTTTACCAAGGTACCTATAAAGTAGGTATTAAAACCGTTGCTTATTATAAATTAAAGTCGTTTTTGTGGGTCTGTATTACCGCGTTGTTCTTCTAAACTACGCAACGGATTTTAACGCGGTCTTCACCATCAGGAGAATTGATTCCGAAAGGTTCATTTTTTAGTGTTTAAAAGATTAATAACTATCTAACTCAGATAGAGCACAGAAACCTAGATGTTTTGATATGTCGTCTCCTCTGTTTATCAGTACTTTGCTCCCGTGCGAAGCAGGGGCAGGTCGCTAGTAGTAGATATAACATAATGTTGCTTACCTAATAAAACGGCAAATACTTACATCAAAACAAAGACATAACAGTCTAGACAGACTTCAGCGAAGTTAGACAATTTATTTCTAGTTAGATGACATCTGTCATCTGTCCCTGTTACGTGAGATTTATAAATGTTTACTATAGTCTAGTTTTCATATTAGCTAAGACCAGCCAATCTGTAGTTTTATTGTCTATACACAAACACCCTAATTCCCTAACACGCGTTCAATCAGAATTGGAATCAGTTCAGAAACAAATGTCTAATCCATTGCTACATAAGTTCGAAAAAAAAATCTACTCCACAACGTAATGATGAATAAAATCATAATGATGAATAAATCGTTATTTTCAATCATGGATGAGATGAAACGACCCTATTTGTAAACTCATGTCCAGTTGTGAACATTCGGGCTTTTATGATGCTTGCATTTGTTACCAGGAGTACCAACCATAAGGGCCTTTACGAAAATTACGATGTTCGTTATACAATGTGTCGGTAAAATTTATTTCGACATTCGCGCGTGTTCGTCCGCCACAATTTGTAGGAGTTTTAAATATTCACGTGTAAGCGGCGTATGCTTAATACATTCCTCATCTACATAATGTAATATTTTTCGCGAAACACCAACCAAATGTACAATAATGTTCTTATTTTTTTTCTCATAGCGAAATTGTGTTATGCGAAGTTGGTTAAAAACTTCGTTTTATATATAACGTCTAACTTACACTATTATAAGTGTAAAATATGTACCTACTATGTAAATTGAAGATTAATATAATCGTAAAACATCTGTTTGTGATTAGTAGTAGTAGTATGTTTCAGATTTTGTGACACTCGCGTAGCACATAATAATATATCATACTCATATTTATAAGCACTATCCGCCTAAAATTTTTTTTTTTTTTTTGGGTAACATAAACACTTGAGTATAATATCTATAATAATAATTATGTACAAGGGAAAATTATCAAAGGGCATCAAAAAATTCGTCCGCATCGCTGTCAACAGGAAAAGTGCCCAAAAGGCTGGCAGCCACGTTGTATGGCAATGCTGATTCTTTGCCCAAAAAATAGGCCAGCCCTCTGGTCACGTGAAGAGTCGACCAAGCGTTTGGCGATGTCTTGAAAAACCTGGTGGGCACTCGGACCCCATGGCCCTAGGGTTTCAACCCCAAACGGCTCGAACATGTACGTCCCGATAAGATTGGAGTATTTGCGCCGTTTGAGGTTTTCTGCACCTGCAGCAGCAGCTCCAGCACAGCCCGCCGTGCTGGGAAGATGGGATGGCGCAAGGGTGTCGACACACGTTGCATCCCACACCAAAGGCCTACCTACCTTCCAAGCCATTATGGTCATTCCGTCTGGTCTCTTCCCATCGTCGCGTGCCAAGCCATTGGGTTCTAGAACAGCTGGCACCCCGGCGGTGGCAAGAGCACGACGGATGATGTCATTGATGCTGGCGTGCCGTGCTATCCGACCTGCACTTCTACTGCAGGATAGGCCATGGTGACCGAGGCAATCGACACCTTCACCGCATTGGCAGCGATGCGGAGCCACGCAAGGAGCGCCCAGACGCAGACGGGTAGCGAGCCGGAAGGTGGTGTCACCCAGCATAGTCCCTACGTTGGGTGACGGTAGTGCCTGAAGCCAGAGGCCCGATTCCCATTCACCAACAGCCAGCAGGCGGGCACGCTCAGCAGTATTGGTATTACGTATTAATAAGATTATTTCGTACCAACCTGCAGAGCGGCTCATCCCACTGCCTCTGGGAAAATGAGTTCTCGGGCCGATCTGTATACGGGCAAGCCGCTTTCCAGGCGTTCTCCGCATCGGTCAGGCACGGCACTTCATAGTCAACCAGGCAGGGGGCTAAAATTTTCCCGGTCAACTTTTCAGTGCTGTGGACAGACGACAGTTCAGACGTTTGGTCAATTTTGTCCAAGAGGTCTGCTTCCATAAGGGGGAAGAGCGTAGAAAATATACAAAATGTGGGCCAAAACAACAGTATCTAATCAGGGTGAATGCCGAATGTAAATTAATTTTGGAGAGTCTGGCCGAAACATCGATGATTTTTTTAATTTTTTCGTCGATTAAGGGAGAAAAGCTGTCTTCTAAAATTGGGGAACCTAGGAGGTGCAATGAACTTTTTACTAAAATTTTTATTTGTTGTATAGCCCCAGCTATTGCATTAAATTTCTCAAGGGTCAATTGTCTGTCGGTCATGTCAGAAAGGTAAATTTCACATTTTGATAGGTTAAGTTCCAGGCCAATAGATTTAAATTGCTGTTTGAAGAGATGTAAGTCTTTTAAAACGGTGTCTACATCACCTCCTAGCGTTCCATCGTCTAAATACCAGATGTTAAATTTTGAACCCGCCTAAAATATTTAACATTTGTAGGTACACCTTCAATTATCCTAACTAATATTATAAATCCAAAAGTGAGTTTGTTTATTTGTTTGAAAGAAAGAAGAAAAGAAAAATTGTTTATTCTGCAGAAACAAAACGCACAATACAAAAATGAAATGACAAAATACACATTCAAATTAGCCAAAACCCGCGCGTTTGTTTTGCTTTCTCGCTAAAATGGCTGAACGGATTTGGATGAAATTTGGCTACATGGGTAGACCACCTGGAAAAGAATATAGCCTCCTTTTTATACCGATATTGTCACGGGCTCGAGACTTACGCGGGTGAAACCTCGGGGCGCAATATTAGTTAGGGTTTTGACCTGAACATAAGAGTGCTTGTACAGGACTTAAATTATTATTATTTATCTTATAAAAAATCATTTGGCAATCGACATTTCAAGTTATGTGGGTAGAGTGCGGTGACTCCTACAGTGTTTCACTAAATAAATATGAATATTCAAAAACGTGAAGTGTATGTTCAAAGAGAGCTTTTATTTTATTGCCTTGTCTGTCATTTTGGAATAATATGAAAGTCTTTGATAAAATGAATATCTTTTTAGCTGTTTTATTTACAGACGCAATCAGCTTCTGTCATTGACCTACGGCAACGACTTTTGCTACGAAACGTCTACGAAACTGCTACGTAACCGCTACGCTTTTGCTACGAACTTTCTCGGCGTAGAACTAACACAGCTTCCCGTGGTATTATTACACATGTGTTTTTACAGTAATGGACGAGTCTTATTTGATTGATGGATAAAAAGCGTTTAATTATTGATCACGAAAGAAAAAAGACCTCAATGCTTATAACTTATCTACATACAAACTATTCCACATAAAATAAAATATCCTGAAATTAAACCTAACATTAAACAAAGAACTTTTTATACAAAAATAAAAATCTTAAAAGAAAAATATCTTCCATAACATTAGGTACAATGTAATTAATTATGTCATCATCATCATCTGCCCAGCCTTTTCTCAACTATATTTGGGTCAGCTTCTAGTCTAACTTAAGAATGTATCATAACACTTATCATTGCATCACGCCTGTATTCCCTGAAGGGTTAGGCAGAGGTGTACCTATAATACACAGTTATATGTAAGTCCCATTTAATAGGGGGCTTAGGTATGTATTTGCGTATAAATCCAAAACGATCTACTACAAGGCATTACACGGTGAATGCACTACTAAGGCGGTCCATTCAACCGCAGACGTATCGCAGGTGCGCTGCAATCGTCAACAGATCTTACGACGTGCGACGGTCGTAACGTGAATAGGAACCATTACTTGGTATCTTTATTACGTTCACATAAAGTCGATTCTTAGTTTGCAACTATAAATGTCCGATAGTGCAGGTTTAATATAACCTACTAAGTCATGGTTAAAATTTGAGTGTTATGGATCTCGTTTAATGGTATATTTTTATGGTTTATGATTTAGTTGTTTTGTGGATCAATGGTAGTTTATTTTTCCGTTATGGCTTTGGGTACGGATTTTGAACGACGGATGTTTTAGGTGGACAATGTCGTTGCTTCTTGATGTAGGTACTTATTACAGGGTGTCAGGGTAAACACCGTTGTCACTCAAACCATGGGTAGTTGACTTAAATATAAAAATTAATGACCGAGTAACAACAAAAAAAAAACGTTATTTTCGTTAAAAGATTTTAAAAAGTTTCTAGCCGACCCCGTGCTCGCTAGTAAAAAAGCTTACTGACTGAGGGAGGGGTCGCGCTCGCGGCCGGTCAGGTCACGTCCCGCGCCCCCCACCTGTGTTGCGACGAAAGTTCGTTGCCCTAGCACATAGAGTGAAAGGGTGAAATACTCTTGTGGTAAAATGTACAATACAATACAATATCTTTATTTTCTCTCTTCACAAAGTTTCACATAGTTACAAAATATTCGTAATAATATAGTTACAAAAAAATTGTAATTTTCCATTGATTTTACGTTCTATAAATGACATCAAACCACTGGTTTCAAGGATAACGGTGTTTAATCTAACATCCTGTATTTAGCTTTAAGATGGAATTTGACTCGTGAAAGATTTTTTTTGTAAAGCTGGTCCAAATTGCCAAAAAACTCGGAATTTAAAACACTACATTTTAATATTGTTTCACTGCATGGCAATGGCTTATTCTTATACAATGAAGGAACTGAATGACTTGAATACAACACGGGGTACAAGTTATAAACATAATATTATAATTTAGAAGATTTATATTCATTAGAGCGAATTGCACTAGAATTTAGACAAATGTTTGATTTTTTGTAAAAAAAAGTCTGAAAAAATGACTGTTTAGCGAAAAAACAAATATTCTCTTCTATACATCCTAATCCTAACTAATATTATAAATGAAAAAGTGAGTTTGTTTGTTTATTTGTTTGTTTCCCTTTCACGCTAAAACGGCTGAACGGAATTGGATAAAATTTGGAACGGGATAGACCATGATCTGGAACAGGACATAGGATACTTTTTATCACGATATTCCCACGGGATTGAGACTTACGCGGGTGAAATCACGGGGCGCAGCTAGTATTATTATAAAACAGAGGCGCTCTTTACGTGTCTGTCTGTGTGACCACTTAGATCTTTTAAACTACACTGTGGATTTTGATTCGGTTTTCGCCATCATTAAGATAATTTATTTCGGGAAGTAATTAAGTGTATTATACATTGACATCAAACTTAAATATAATAAAAAAAACTCAATGTTTTGTCCAGTTGTAAACTATGCGAAGCAGGGGCGGGTCGCTAATCTAAGAATATAAGAAACATCGTAACATTATACCACCTAAAGATTACTTCATCTATTTTCAACTAGACTCCATCTAAAATAACTAAACACTGCAGTCATCTCATTTCCCTGCATTGGATCCAAGCCCGGATCTGCACCGCTACCTGGGTTGTAATCTAGATTATATTCAGGGTTTTTAATAATAAACGTCGGGTCTTTCACGAAGAAAGGAATGGGTATTTGGATGTCTATTTTACTTCACAATGATATATACCTAATAATATCATTGTGAAGTAAATCCGAACTAATATTATAAAGAAGAAAGGAATGGGTATTTGGATGTCTATTTTACTTCACAATGATATATACCTAATAATATCATTGTGAAGTAAATCCGAACTAATATTATAAAAAAGAAAGGAATGGGTATTTGGATGTCTATATTACTTCACAATGATATATACCTCATAATATCATTGTGAAGTAAATCCGAACTAATATTATAAAAAAGAAAGGAATGGGTATTTGGATGTCTATATTACTTCACAATGATATATACCTCATAATATCATTGTGAAGTAAATCCGAACTAATATTATAAAGAAGAAAGGAATGGGTATTTGGATGTCTATATTACTTCACAATGATATATACCTCATAATATCATTGTGAAGTAAATCCGAACTAATATTATAAAGAAGAAAGGAATGGGTATTTGGATGTCTATTTTACTTCACAATGATATATACCTAATAATATCATTGTGAAGTAAATCCGAACTAATATTATAAAAAAGAAAGGAATGGGTATTTGGATGTCTATATTACTTCACAATGATATATACCTCATAATATCATTGTGAAGTAAATCCGAACTAATATTATAAAGAAGAAAGGAATGGGTATTTGGATGTCTATATTACTTCACAATGATATATACCTCATAATATCATTGTGAAGTAAATCCGAACTAATATTATAAATGCGAAAAAGAGTTTCGTTTGTTACCCTGTCACGCTAAAACGGCTTAACGGATTTGGATGAATTTTCGCACAGGGGCAGACCCTGATATGGAAAAGGACTTAGCCTACGTTTTATGCTGTATCGATGACAAAGTCGCGGGCAACAACTAGTTTCAAATAATGTTTTCTTTTTAGTTCATTCAACACAATGCGCTCAGTTTGCCATCTTTTGGCAGTTGCCACTGACCGTACACAAACTCGCAGGACCTTTTCACACTTTTCTGAGTATTTATTTATTTATTTATTTATTTATTTTATTTTCTTACCACAAATTACAGAGAAAGTAAATAAATAGTCTACAGAGACAAATTTATAATTAATTTGTGGAAGACTGGTGCCTAAACTAAGTTTTTTTCAAAACCTGTATGTCAGGTCACCAGGCCCCCTAAAGAAAGTTTTACATTATTATGTCGTACTGGAGACGATCTGATTCGCAATTTCGCATATAATATTAAATAAGAATCTCATACATTACAAATATATTATAATATTGCTCATAAAAATTGGTATACAAAATAATAATAATGGAATAAAGTTAAATTAAAAATAAAAATACATGCAAGGGAGGATGTAGGTGAGTGTTTTGTGGTGTGTGGGGTGAGTGTGTGTGATGTGGAGTGAGTGTGTGTAGTGCGGGGTAATTGTAAGTGCGTTGCAAGGGAACATTATGTTAGGATATCGTTTTGAAAAGGTCTTCAATTTGGGTATAATCTAAAGTGATAAGCCAGTCAGTTATTTTCCTTTTAAAAGTTGTTTTGTTTAGGGAATGAATTGAGAGTAAATCATTCAGTCTGTTGTAAAGAAAAGGACCAAGAAAAGAAAAGAAATTTCGGGCAAATTGAGTTTTTACTGGTTTAGGTTGGCATACATTCCTTCTTCTGCTTCTCTTGTCAGAATTATGGTGGGTATTAATAAAAGGAATCAGGGATCGTTGTTTCAAAGCAACATGGAGAACAAAAAGCTGCCTAATAGAGAGGACTTTAGAGGACTTATAAACATCTACAGTGGGATGTCGGAAGGGAAGGAATAGTGCGACTTTAAGGACTGCCCTTTGAGCCCTTTCAAGTGGTAAAAGGTTAGTTTTAAACGTTCCAACCCATGCGGTGATGCAATATGTTAGGAGCGATTGGCACAACGCACAATATACAGATAGTAGTTGCTTGGAGTTAAGGATAGACCGAAGATTTTTCACCACAAAGATGAATTTCCGTATTCTGCTAGTGAGAGAATTTATATGTGCGGCAAAGTTTAATTTAGAATCCAAGGTGACCCCCAGGTACTTTATACTGTCGACTTTCTGCAACTTGGAACAGGAACAGTCACCGTTATGAGGGAATGAACAGGTGTGAGCGAGAATGGAGAATGGTTGGAGAGATGATTGCGGCCTGTTTCTTAAAGTAAAGGCTAAATACTTGGTTTTGTCGGAATTTAAGGTGAGTAAGTTAGTTCTCAGCCATTCATTTACAGTATTAAACCCGACCTGAGCGCAGTTATATACCTCTTCCCATGAGTCTGCACTGAAAAGAACGACAGTGTCATCCGCAAAGGTAATAATACGTCCATTTTGAAGAGAGAGATTGCAGAGGCCGTCAATATACACCAGAAATAATGTGGGGCCAAGAATACTTCCTTGAGGAACTCCAATAGCTACGGGGAGAGTGTCACTTAAGTGGTTATCAATTTTAACAAATTGCGTGCGGTTAGTTAGGTAATCTTTGAAGAGTGACAACTGATTTCCACGAACGCCGAGGTTTTCAAGCTTACGTAGCAAGATTGGAACTGAAACTGTATCAAAGGCTTTAGCTAGGTCTAAAAAGATGGCTAAGGACTTCTTCTTATCATCCATCTTGGAAACAATAAAGTTTGTCAGCTCGTGTACCGCCATGGCCGTCGATTTTTTTGCACGAAACCCGAACTGAAACTGGGACAGCAGGTTATTTGATTCTAGATATTTCACCAACCTGTTGTTCAATAGCCGTTCCAGAATTTTTGATAAGGCAGGCAGAATTGCTATTGGTCTATAATTATTAACACAGTGACGGTCCCCACTCTTGTGAATGGGATGGATAAGTGCTCTTTTGAACGCAAGTGGAAAGGTACCAGATTCGATCGCCAAGTTGCAGACATGTGTAATGGATGGCACTAAAAGATTCTTATGTGCAATGAGAAGATTTGACGAAATATTGTCGTAGCCCACGGCACAGTCGCGCTTCAGAGAGGAAATAATAGCAGCAACTTCGTCTTCATCAGTGGGTAGGATAACCATGGAATGGGAAAAGGCAGGCAAGTGGGTAGTAGTAGGCTGGTAATCATGATCCCGCTGTTGGACGGTTATTTTACTAGCTAAGGTTGAACCAATATTGGCAAAAAAGTGGTTTATTTTATTTAAGGAATGAACTGGTAGATCATCCGGGCTTATTAACTCATTAGGTGATGTCTTGGGTCTTGACCTATTTGAAACTTTATTTATTACTTTCCAGAGGCGGCGGTTGTCCTTTCCCGCCTTTTTTACTTCTTCTCTTTCAAATTCCCTTTTAACTTTTTTTAAAATTTTGTTGCAATAGTTTCGATACCTTGTGTATGTTGTCTTTAGTATTAGATTGTCAGGATGTTTTTTTGTTTTTTTATTAAGATTGTCTCTGTTTTTTATACATCTCAAGAGACCTGGGGTTATCCAGGGTTTAATAATTGTTTTCCGCTTGGGGACGGTAATTGTTTTAGTGTTAGACTCTACTACAGTTTTAAGAATGTGAACAAGTTTGTCAGCTGCTATGTTTGCATCATGTGTCTCGAGAACCGGGTGAAAATTTGCTTTATTTAAGTCGGAAAGTAATCCTACTGAATCTAAGCGTGAGATCATGTGATTCAAGTGTCTCGGAAAACATAGATTCAACGAAAGGATGACAGTATAATGATCGGTGAGGGTTGTTTGAGCTATAAAAACATATGCGGGCAATTTCGTTTTAAGAATAACGTGATCTAGACATGTTTTTCCGTGTGTTGGAATAGCGTGAGCCGGCAGAAGGCCGTGAAAAGATGTCAGATCAAGGTAAGGTGAGGCATTTCGATCATGATTTGAAGCACTGATATCTATATTTATGTCACCGGTGAGAATAATGTTTCTACAAGAAGAATAGTTTATCAGTACTTCATTGAGGGATTGTAAGAAGTTTGATACATTCTTATACGATGGCGGGCGATAAATAGCTAAAACAACGGTGTCTTTATTAATTTGTATTGTTAAACAATTTGCGTCATGAAAGTCAGGTTCGACAACATTAACCTGTATACCATTTCTTATGTAAACAACTACACCCTCGTTTTGAGTTTTGTTTTTGTTAGTTGAGTAGTAATTATAGCCATTTAATACTGGAAGGTTTGAGGTATGCGGTAACCAACATTCCGTGAGAATTATTATGTCCCACGACGTTCTCGATTGTGCTAATAGGACATTTAAACCTGGCATGTTGCAATTTATGCTTCTTATGTTTTGATTCATAATGTTGAGGCGTTTTTCATTCTTCGGGATGAGGTCTAAGCAGTCGGCCAAATCACATGTTGTAGAGTCACTTATCGTAAGGTTGTCAATGTCATTGTTTATTAGATTAGAAGTATCGAAGAGTACGGTTTAAATGATAGAGGCAAAGTATAAAGTGCATAGCTGTACAAATCAGAGAGACATGAAATGACATTACCGATCGCTTTCCCCCTGAAACCCTCCTGTACTGAAGAGAGTAGTTTAGTAGACAAGCAATCGGTAAGGAAGACAGAAACGGTATAATGCTTTTCCCTTTCTGTTTATATCCTGTATAATAGAATTCCCGAATATGAATTGAAAAAAGTGTGAAAAAGTGTGTGAAATTGTTTATGTGTAATTGTTTGCTTGTAAACGAAAGTGTATTATAAATGGAAAAGATTAACCGAAAAACATTAATTAACATTTTAAAATCGTTATAAAAATACATGCAGGATTTTAATGATATGGATAGTCATTTTTCAATTATTTTAGGGAAATCGTTTTCCGAGTTTACAGTGATGCGTTGAGCGCCGTCCTCCTTGCGTAAGTAAACTTTACCATAGGCCGACCAACAATGTTTATATTTCTGTTGGGAGGCGAAGTCTCTCGCTAGGAAGAACAACTTGCGAGTTTTTGCTGGGAGATTGTCAGATATGTAAACGGGTACCTTAGGGCCGGGGACTCGTAAATGTGTCGTATTCAACTTACAGCTTTTATTGTTTCTATTAAAATTTCTGACTGATTGCAGTAACTTAGATTTAAGTAGGACTGTAGTGAAGTCAATTATGATGGTGTGATTCTTAGAATTTTTTGAGTTAATTCTGTATACGTCCTTAATATCCGATTCTGTAACTGTGGTATCCAGAATGGTACCAACATTTGAGATTACATTTATCAGATCCAATTTTGATTCATTCTCAACCTTTGGTATGTTTTTTATTTCTACGGTTGTAATTTTCGATTGCTTTTCAAGTTGATCTAACCTGTCTTCCAATTTCCTGATGTAGTCTCGGTTTTCCTTCTTCTCAACTTCGTATTGTTCCATTTTGTGTAGCATTTCGTCATATTTTTTAGCAGTAAAGTCTACAGAGTCCTGTAGTTTGCTGTACTGGTTTTTTATCTCTAATAGCGTCGATTCCATGTTAGAGTAGAATCCGTTTTGTTCTTTTTTAAGCTCTTTTATAACACCAGATATTTCATCTTTAAAATCATTCCAATCGAGTAGATAGTCTTGTTCGTCACGTTTCCTTTTATATTTACGACAGGAAACATTTTGTGCATCCATGGAGACTTCATTTATTTCCGCAGACGCACTTATGTCTGGCTCAGATTGTTGGTGGACGGGGGGTAACTGACTTAATACAACAGGTGACACTGGCGGTGTGCGTTTTAGTGGCATTTTTTCGGACTATATTTAGGAAAATGTGATTTAAATAAAATCTAAAATAACGAAAAGAAAGATTGAAGTGAGATTTGAACTTGCGACACTTCGTGCACAACCCCGGCGCTTTACGCCACAGTGCTAAATTTGCAATTATTCTTAAGGTTCAATTTGGTAGCCGGTATCGTCTTACGTGAACTAATATGGTAGGTAGGTGATAGTGTTCGAGCAGTTTCTTTTGTGTTCACTAACGAGTCCAAAGTCCAATTTAGATAGGATTTTAAAATTTTTGCAATCCGTTTTGATGTTAATTTTGATTTTTAAAGATGATGCACTTGGTATTTCACTATAGTTTTTTCACAGTTTGTCACTGGTAAACTTAAGTTTAATATTGTAGGTTTATATTACATTTAAAGTCACTTTTTTGCCGAATTATGATTTAAATGTTCGAAGAGTTCTGGTAGCACGTCCGTATACAACAACGTCACGGCGGGGGGGAGTAGTCACGACTGTGTCCACTACACCTACGACAGGGCAGTCTAAAAAGTCTACTTTACTAACCGAAACTCACCCTAATATTTATGGTTATGTAAGGCGACTATGCGAGTTCTACACTGTCTCAAACGAAAATAGAGCGGAAATACACGAAGTGTCTCGAAGTGGTAACGTCGCCTTGTCGACCACAAGCTTAGTCAGGGGAACAAATAGCAGATACGGATGAAATACTAGTTAATGCAATCTTGTGAACATTATTTAATTGAACTTTAATTTAATTAGCAATTATCCAGTAATTAATTTATGATGCGATGTAGTTTTGAGAAAGCTTTATTTATGAACTCGTTTATGGGAATATATTAGGTTCCCACCTATGTAATTCGCGTTTTTTCTCACAAATAGAGGACCTCATCACTTCTATGATTTAAAATATTCACCATGCATGGTATTATATCGAATAATGACCATCATAAACAACTACCAGTAGGCAAAAAAACCTTATTACTTATAGTTTTCTAAACATAAAATGACCTTAAAAATGACTACTCAGTTTGTTAGCAGAAATGACAACAATTTTTTTTTTCTTAACTTTTGTCGCTTAATCTAAGTGGCATATAACGTTATCTTAGTTTTTAAACATTAGAGTGCATAAAATTTTTGTGTTCATGGTTGTTATATAAATTAAGAAAATGTTAGTATGAAAAATGTTAAGTCGTCGTCGTCGGGTTCCGTTCCCTCCCCGTGCTCGTCCTCGGGGACTTCAACGCCAAGAATGTGGCTTGGGGTTCCCGGTATACGGACACACGGGGCAGGATGGTGGAGGACTGGGCTCTGGAGACAGGCCTGGTCGTCCTAAACCGGGGTTCTGTCCCCACGTGTGTGCGGATGCGGGGTGAGTCGGTGGTGGACATCTCGTTCGCCAGCCCCGCTCTGTCACCGCGTGTCACTGACTGGCGCGTCATGGAGGGGGTGGAGACGTATTCCGACCACCGGTATATCCGGTTTGACGTCTCCGCCCAGTCCTCGAGCGCGCCGGTCCGACAGGCCCCGAGTGATCCGCGGTGGGCGCTGAAGCAGCTGGACCGGGAGCTCCTCCTGGAAGCCTCGATCGTGCAGGCCTGGGTGTCATCACCGGACAGGCCTGCCGACATCAACGACGAGGCGGAATGGTTCCGGGAGGCCATGTCCAATATTTGTGACGTGGCAATGCCCCGGGCCCAGCCCGGACGTGCTTCGCGCCAGGTGAGCTGGTGGTCGCAGCAGCTGACGGCTTTGCGCCATGCGTGTGTTGCTGCGTGACACCAGTACACCAGGCACCGCAGGCTCCGTATCCGCCCTCCGGATACGGAAGCCATTGAGGCGGAGCTGTATGAGGGGTACAGAGCGGCGACGACCGCCCTCCAGGCGGAGATCCTGCGGGCCAGGGCAGTGGACCGCGAGGAGATGCTGGAGACTCTAAACAGAGACCCGTGGGGACGCCCATACAAGATGGTGCGGGAGAAACTCCGCCCATGGGCTCCCCCGCTGACGCAGAGTCTCCGGCCTCAGCTTGTGGAGGACGTGGTGAGCGCTCTGTTCCCCTCGAGAGGGGAACATACCTCCCCACTCATGGCTCCGCCTACTGCGGTGCTTGAGGCGGACCACAACACCGACGAAGACGACGATGCTCCGGAGGTGACCGAGGTAGAAATGAGAGTGGCGGTGCGAAGGCTGAATGCCAAAAACACCGCCCCAGGACCTGACGGCCTACCTGGGAAGGCCTGGGTCCTGGCCATGGAGGCTCTCGGGCCTCGACTAAGGGGTCTCCTAAGCGCATGCATGGAGAGGGGCCAGTTTCCACTTCGTTGGAAGACGGGGAAACTGGTCCTCATAAAGAAGCCGGGGCGCCCTGTGGACTCTCCGTCCGCTTATCGGCCCATCGTGCTGCTCGACGAGGTGGGCAAGCTCTTTGAAAGAGTAATTGCAAACCGCCTCGTCGGGCGGCTGGTGCGGGTGGGGCCGGACTTGGCGGAGAGCCAGTTTGGTTTCCGCAGAGGGCGCTCTACGGTGGACGCCATCATGCGCGTACGGGCCCTCACGACGGGGGATGCTGTGGCCCGGGGTGGGGTCGTCTTGGCGGTGTCTCTCGACATCGCCAACGCCTTCAACACCCTGCCCTGGAGTTGCATAAGGGAGGCACTCCGGTACCACCGGATGCCGACCTACCTCTGTCGTGTGGTCGAGGCCTATCTGACGGACAGGGCCGTCATCTACCCCGGTCACCAGGGAGTGTGGAACCGGCGAGAGATGTCGTGCGGTGTCCCACAGAGATCGGTCCTGGGGCCGCATCTGTGGGACATCGGTTACGACTGGGTGAAATGAAATGAAATGAAATTGTTTATTCTGTAAATAGGATATCGCAATCACTTTTACACGTCATATTATTAAAAAAATAAAATAAGCTAGATGAGGTCGGCGTTTCCTATCTGACTACTCTGAGAAGAAAGGCCGAAACAAACTCAGAGGTCACAGTCTCTTTTAAGGTCCAGACATAATCTTGGTCAAGCCATATGAGGACCATGTAGATTAATGTCTGAAATGGTCTTTTGAGGAAAGAACCACACAGATTTGAGTGGACCTGTCCAGTCAGTGCAAGCATTTGTCAGTAACCGAGGAGCTCAACTCAGAGCTGAAGGAGCTCAACGACTCGACGAACAATACCAAAAAAAGGACATTTGGGTAGGCCGTAGAAAGTACCCAAAACTGCCAGACCATCATTAAAACAGGGAAAGAGGAGCAAAAAATAAAAAGGTGCTGCGCGCCGACCTCCCCAGTGGCGTCAGTGTAGTTTGCTACGCTGACGACACGCTGGTCCTGGCACAGGGGAGGTCGCACCAGGCGGCGGCCGAACTAGCGACACGCGGGGTTGCGACAAACGTCGATAGAACCCGGCAGCTGGGACTCGAGGTGGCCTTGCACAAGTCCGAGGTCATGTGTTTTCATGGCCCTCGGAACGCGCCACCGTCGGGTTCCCAAATTACGGTAGGAGGGGTTCACATCGGCGTCGAGTCGACGATGAAGTACCTAGGACTCGTCCTCGACAGCCGGTGGAACTTCGTTGAGCATTTCCGACGTTTGGCTCCCAGGCTGGACCGGGCTGGAGCTGCCTTGGGGCGTCTCCTGCCCAATCTGGGGGGTCCAAACGCCTCCTGCCGGAGGCTCTACGCGGGGGTCGTGCGGTCCATGGCCCTTTACGGGGCACCGGTGTGGGCGCGTTCTCTTAGGCTGCGGCCAGCCCGCCGGTTGAACGCGTCCCAAAGGGTCATGGCCATTCGGCTGGCCCGGGGATACCGCACGGTCTCCCGTGAGGCGGCGAGCCTCCTGGCCGGATTACCGCCATGGGATCTGGAGGCGAAGGTCCTCGCGCACATATGGGAGTGGCGCGAGGAGATGAAGCGCTGGGCACGCCACAATTGCGGCGATAAGTTAGCCCTCTTTGAGGAGTGGCTAGAGAGGCGCCACGGCGTCCTCACCTTCCGCCTGACGCAGGTCCTCACCGGACACGGTTGCTTCGGGAGGTTCCTGTTTCGTATAAGGCGGGAGGAAACGCCCGGGTGTTACCACTGTGTGGATCGCCCGGAGGACACGGTGGAGCATACGGTGGAGGTCTGCCCCGCTTGGGCGGAGCCCCGCCGTGTCCTCTTGGAGGCGATTGGCGGCGGTGACCTCTCGCGTCCGGCTCTGGTCCAGGCCATGGTACGGAGCGAGAGGGCATGGGAAGCAGTCACCTCCTTCTGCGAAGCAGTAATGCTCGCGAAGGAGGAGGCGGAACGCGTGAGGGAGAGGCAAAGTTTGCGCCCTCACGCCCCTAACCGCCGCCGCCGCTGGAGACGCCCTGGGCGTCGGGAATCCCAGGCGGATTCCCGGCCACCATAGGCGCGGGCTTGCGGACGGCGAGCAATGGGTAGCTCGCCGTCTGATCAGGACCAGGCCTGGGTCGATGGCGCGTCGTGTTCCACGCGCGCCTAAAAGATGTCAGCACAATTGGCGGGGTCCGCTAGGACCGATGCCTGCCAGGGTTGCGGGTTAGTCCGAAAGGGATACCGGGACCTTGGCAACAGGCAACTGAAGGAACACGGGTGGGTTTTAGTCAGTAAAAGTCTGACACGCCCTTCCGCTCCACCCAGAGCGGGAGAAGTCATTGGATGATTTCCCACCCTCAAAAAAAAAAAAAAAAAGTATGAAAAATGCAAGTTCTTTAAAATTCCCCATACAAAACGCTGATTTCATAGGTGGGGACTTGATACAAGTTATTTAAAACGTCTTTTAAGATGAAGAATCTCGTAAGGCCGCGTTAACAGAAGGTGCCTTCCGGTTTTCCTAACAAAAACTCACATAAGAACGCGACGCATCGCTTGACGCGGGACACCTAATGGTTGCTGCACAGAGCGGGCGCGGCGCGGCGTGACCGGGCGGCGACGCGACGCTGAGCAGTTGTAATGTACTAGTTACTATGGACGACACCACACAGAGCCGCCGCGATTCGTCGCGCCACGCCGGCGTCGCGCCGAGCGTGATGAATGAATCGCGTCGCTAAACGGTCGGCGTGAATGGGCGCGGCGGGACGTGATCGCGCCCGCAGTGTGAACGCTCCCGTCGTGCCAGCGCCGCGTCGGCGCCCGGAAAGTCAAAGTCAAATAATTTATTTCAAGTAGGCACATTAAAGGCACTTTTGAACGTCAAATATATAGAAATAGAACTGATTCTAGTTGCCCCTTCCAAAAGGTAGTTTTCGTATGGAGAAGAATGGGCAAGAAACTCCACCGTTACTCTTTAAAAAAAAATGTTTTACAAAATTTGGTATACATCAATTATATAATTACATGTGAAGACGATGCACCGAGAATACAATTACAATAGGTAAAAAGAATTAAAAATTAAAAATGGAGCAATGACAAATAAATAAATTAAGTATGTGATAGATACATGGTGTCATGGTGTCAAAGTCTGACAACCAGTCTAACCAAGGGGTATCGTATTACCCAGTTACTGGGTTGTGGAGGTCAGATAGGCAGTCGCTCCATGTAAAATACTGGTATTCAGCTGCATCCGGTTAGACTGGAAGCCGACCCCAACATAGTTGGGAAAAGGCTAGGCAGATTGATAGATACATGGTGCGCACATATTTACAAACATTAAAGTATACGATATCACAATATTACTACAAACTTGCAAGTAATACTAATAGGACAGTGTGTAAGATTAATTATCATAAAATGTAAAAAAATTGATGATATAAAAATAATAAATTTTACAACTAGATTAGCAACCAGTTTGATTTTGTCCAGCCTCGAATTTGTCCTATGGAGCAAGACCAGCATGTTTCCAGGCATTCTTATCTTGGATATAATCCTCTAATTTGTAATATGCTTGTTTACAAAGTGTACTTTTAATATGAGTTTTAAATTTTCTTAAATCTAATCTGAAAAATGGTTGATCTATTTTATCTTTATTTCTAGTGTTAAAATCGTTTATAGCGTTGTTAAAAGCGTTTCCGGTCACGCCGCGCCCCGCCACGCCACGCCCGCTGTGTGCAGAGACCTTAAGAGTTCTTGATAGATTCTTAATACATTTTATTACCTAAAGCAAAAGCTTGCCCATACGAGCCCATTATTTTTATTTCTAAAACCGGACCCGAAAATGCCAACAAGTTTGTTTTCACCAAACAGTGTTTACACAAAACCTAGGGCACCTATTTCTCTGTTTGCACTACAGGACATAAATCGCGACCCAGCTCGCACTTGCCCACTTTTATTTTATAGGCGTAAAACTGGCCGATTGTAAACATAATGCGTTGGAGACCATAAATAATGGCGCATTAAATTCCCTCGGCTTTGGCGGTACGTTCCGGAGTTGTTACCACCTGAACCAATTATGTAACGGTAGTTATGTTACGTTTAATAGTTGATCACTTGATAACTGATTTCTGGAATGGAAAACTGTGATTCTTTAAATTGGGAAACAAATATCACCGTCATGACCTCAGAAAAGGATCTTTCAAGTTCTCTTCGGTTAAAATATCAGATGTTCAGTGAAAAGTTCGAAATTTTGACAAACAGGATTGCCCAGGGGTTACGAGCTACCCTGCAGTTACTGAGACCATCAGACTATCAGAACTCCACAACTCAAGTGGTAGTCATACATACATACATTATCAGCCTATAGTGTTCACACTGCTGGGACACAGGAATTTTTGGTTCTAGGACAGGCCGGTCTCCTCATAATGTTTTCCTTCACCGTTTTGAGAGCAGTGGTGAAGAAATTATTTACACAAAGTAAAGCGCCTGCCTGTTCGAACCCACGACCGACGACTCGTAAGTCGGGGCCGTTACACAGGGTCACCACTACTCAAGTGGTGACCCTGCAAATTATAGGAATTTTCTTACTAGAATTTAAAATGAAAACTTATTTCCAATTCAAATTAGGCTTCCCAGCAACACGTCTCTGTCTATAAATGTTTAAGGAGTTCTCACCCATCCTAGACAAGATCTCCACTTCGACGGCTTAACCTCCAAAATGATCGGTTCTACGCTAGCCGTTTATCCAAGACCCCTTGAGCTATGCTACTTGAGTGGCTGAAAATAAATTGGTATTTCCATTTTCAGTAACAGTATCGAGCTCGTTAAATCGCCCGGTTGATTTCGAGTTTGCACTTAAAGAAATTAGTAACAATTTGTAGCTGCCGGGGGCCGTAACTTTGAAAAGTTTTGTAGGAAATTTGTCAATGCATTAATTTGTTTTACGATGAAGTAACTTGTGGACTTCGGGATTATGAACTTAATGATCCCGGTTACTATTAAATTATAATGGAATTTGGTATTAGGAGCTTTAAGAGCACCTACATTTAGAGCTATATTAATATTTTGACCCTTATTACCACGTTTAAAACTTGGATTATCGAATGACACTGTAAAATAGTAGGTACCGAATGCCATTGTAGTACGGGTTTTAGTTTTTACATCACATTTGGTTTAATGGGTTAGATGGTTTGGTCATGTTGAGAAAATAAAGAATAGTGTTCAACTATTTATAATATTATCTGATGAAATATATGGAGTTCGGATAGCATGAAAGAAAGAAAGATTCATGGCATGAAGAAAATGGTTCTTTCTCAGCAGCGGCTTACGTAGTACCAACGGGTGTCATACATAATTCTTATTAGTGATGTCCTTCAGCAAGGTACCTACGTACTGTATAATATAGTTTTTACAAATGGTGCGCATGTATGATTAAAATGATGTATGAAAGTGCACGAAGTAAAATTATATTATAGTATATTGTATCTATTGGTAAGTTTAAGTACCTACTTATTATTTTGCACCAATGACAACCCCATTTTTTATGTCCACGCAATCACTGTCCATTCTAAGGTTGCCTGGAAGAGATCACAGAAAGCGATAAGGCCGCCCATTGTATGTTTTATAGTGTTAAATTTATTTATTTTCGCAATGTATTTTCTGGTGTACAATAAAGTATATATAAATAAATAAATAAAATTAGTTTGGTAAGGATACGCACGTGGCGTTTTGCAGTTTTTTTCCTACCCCCAAGGGAAACGGGGCGTGGTCCAAAAAAACCTTCAAAAATATGTATATTTTTTTATTAATTATTCATCTACTTACATCTACCGTTACAGGATAACCCAATGCGATAATATATCGTATCCAAACTTAATCTTTACTAATATCTATAACTAATTATAAATAATGCATTCCAACAACAGAATAAGTCCGTCTCAATCGCTATGAGGTTGAGCGTGCGCAGTACACGCGCCAGTGGCGCCTTCCTTAAAGCCTCGTGCAAACTGGCGCGATATCGCGGGCGCAACAGGCAGCGCAACCCTAGTCGCGCCTGCGATATCGCGCCTGTTTGTTAGCCTTAAAAGGTTAATCCGAGCTCACAGCTCCACTAGCAGTAATACACATAAAAATCCCTTAAAAATACCAACCATATCCTGAACCCACTATCACATGCACGTCCTATAAATATAATGTAGGTAACTATTTATAAAGAGGGTAAGTGGGGCGGCTCATAAGAATAAACGACACACATTAGGGCCACACGCTGCTACCACAGAGCGACCCATTTTATAAAAATGTACCAGGCACTGCGTGTACCAACAATACGGGACTTTAAGGTATGTTCTCAAATATTTATGAGTGTAATGAGGTGATATGTGTATCTGTACAAGGAAAGGTTATGAGGTGAATGAATTACAATGGGAATGTACGATGTGATGTCGTTGTTCCAATATAATTGCACTACCATTTACCACTTGCACTTCATAATTTGCATAACCAGAACGTTATGTTCATAATTTGCATAACTGTTGTTACAATATGGTCTACAGAGCACCTACGTATTTAATAAATGTGTCAAAGACAGCTATTTTGTATCAATAAATTAATAATTATCAAGTCTAGCCATAAAGCTCTTGCCAATTTGAATCAAATCCCGCGCGGAATGCGAGTCTGAATTCACTCGTGCTGATTGTGTCATATAACTTGTATAGAAGTGTTCAAACTGGAGCGAATAGTCGCGTGACTTCCTAGTCGTTAAAAAAATCATCGCGCACAGTCGCTTTCCAAATCCCGCGCGGAATTCGCCTAAGTATGGCCAGAGCTTAAGCGAGCCAAAACGAAACTGAAAATTGGTTTTATTCTGCACTAACTGTTAATATTAAAGAAATAATTAAAAAAAAAACAGAGCTTTTACAACGTGTTCAAATAGCGAAAACTCAAAAACATTGCAAGCAAAAGTCTATTCATCCGATCATAAAACGAACATTAGCGGCTACCACCCCTGAATTCGATTCAAATATGTTTTATTACCAAAGTGAAGGCAATATCGAGACTATGTGGTTTCTTAGAGCTCTCTGTCGAGCATTAATACCGTGTGCGGGTAGGTAGGACGTCGATGGAATACATTTGCTTCGTAAAAGTTATTTTTCGTCATAAACTGGTCGTGTTCAATGTCTTAGCGTATTGAATTATTGGGACCGATGTTATCGACGTGTGTTTGGATATAGGTATTATTGGTATATCAAGGTTATACCGCCATAAAGTGAATATGTTAGCACGTATCGCATGAAGTTTGTAACAAAACTAAGATGTCCATTTTCCAGTGGGTATGCCCAATTAAATGATACGTCATACCATGGGTTCCCAACTCGATCAAATTATAATTAGTTTTGAAAAAAAATCATAGATGACAGCATGATGTAACAATTATGAAATTAAAAATTACTAAAAAGTGTTATACGGCAAATTTTGGCTATAGTAATATTAGTAAAAATCAAAACATCTTTGTTTAGTGCTGATTTATGTATTTACACTCATAGATCTCGTATTTTCAACAAAAAACTTAAATTAAGCCTTTTACTTCAATTCGAATCCATATAATGATAAAGTAGCTATCTGTTAATCATTTGGTTGAGAGCTCTTTGCAATAGATGGCGTTTTACTAAAGTGATGACAGGTCACTTTAAACTTGAAACGTTTAGTCGTTTCATTAAGGAAAATCAAACAACATTTTTTTTTAATCTAGTACCTACTTTACGTAGAAATATAAGAATTGAACACCTAGGAAGAAAAAAACGTAAAAAAAGGAACAAAAAATCTAGGAGTCTGCAAATGCTTAGTACCTAGGCAAGACTCCTAGATGGTTAGGCTTATGGCTGGACGTTTTGAGAGTCGATGATGCTGCCATCTGTTAAAAAAATGGGGAAGAAAAATAGCCAGCTCAATAGCCAGACTTAGGGTGGTGTCATTTCTTTGTATGGGATTGGGTTGGTGGATCTGTACGTAGTATTATAATATCTGTGGTCATACTAAGCAATTATTTGTAGATTTAACTAAAAACATGTTTGCTTAAATAATGTGCTGACGATAGCTCTGAAAAACATATCATTGTCTTATATTAATACATGTAATGTTAACCAAATCTACTAGCACCTGAGCAAATAAAAAATGTATTTAAAGAATATCCGTTAGTCTGTATCCAAATATTTGTAGAAACACAACCCACGTACCGGGGCCAATGAGATGGGTCGCTGTTATTAACCAAATTCTGCAGATGTTTTCTGAGAAAACGTTCCTTGTCGTCATTCTCAAGCAATTCCTGGCTTATTATTCATGAATAAATGTTAAATAATGTTCATGATAAAAATAATATCAAGAAATTCGAGTTTTAGAAAACTGGTTTTATAAAGCGCCGTTTCAGTCACTGGTACTCAATAACCAAATTCATTTTGATACCAGATTTATATATATTTCTACTCACCAGCCATCACCACCACTATCCACCTCTACCTAACCCTACGGGAATTACAGCCGTGATGTTATGTTATATTATATCATTATTAAAAACAAGAAGATTTGTACATCAGTTAAGTAGATTGACAGACTGTACTTACATCAGAAAAAGTCTAAGGTTATGGACACATGAATAATGTATTACTTATTATAACATCGGAATAAAACTGAATTTATTTGTTTATACATTGGTTTTATAGAAATGATAACTCGTAAAAAACAGTTGAAAACCTATAATCCTTATGACTTGGAGCTCATCTTATAAAGGACGACAAATGTCTACGAGATCATGTGGTGCCACCAGCAAAAATACACGATCAATTCGACAACCGCGAATGTTAGGACACGAGTAAAACCCTTCTATCTTGGCAAATCCCATGCAGCTTGTAATCAATAGAGGTTTATATATATGCTTTTTACTTAGTAAGTGTTCTTATCTTAAGAAAACATTGTACTTCTAACATAGCATAACATTCTACTATGTATTTCTATGAAATACCTTCCGTAGCGCCACGGTTTTTCATAGAAATACTAGAAACCATTAGTGTTGCGACGACACGTCGCCTGCTGCAGCTGCTGCTGTCTGCAGTCGGCTACAGAGTTGTACCTTAACTTTGCGAAACGCAACAGAAATAATCAAAATAGCGTCGGCGTTTTATTAGACCACTACTACTGCTTTCTTGCGTATAAATTAACCAAATAACAGAGGCTAAACTATATATTTTACCAACCCACTCTGAGATAAACACAAACTCAATTACGTAACGCTTACCCCGCGCACCGGCAAGCGGCACACAATATCACCATGCACTAAACACTTGCCTCACAAATACCTTGTAAGAAACCTTTCATACATTTTAAATAAGAATTACCCGACCAAGTGAAGGAGACACCGCGGGAAGTTATCCACTGGCGTCTAACCATTACTCCGAGAAATGCCAATTTAAACTTGTAACGAGGTTTCCCGCGAGTGGTTGCGGAACGAAATTAAAAACTCTACAGAGCCAACGCTCGAATAGCTTCGGTGACTGGATGGGGCCTGTAACCGGCCTAACTTTCATCCTCACTTTGTTACGTACTTCCCTCACGGCAATTTTCAGCCTTTTCAACGAGAGATCAGGATGCAAAAACTGTGCCAACTAGTTTTTGCCCCCGTTCCGGAGTATGTAATGCCTGGTTTACTAAAACTTTCTATGGATTAAAAGAGCTAGTCTATATTAAAACTTTATGGTTGTCTTCGGGATGTCAAATTTCTGCGATAATGGTGTTTGTAAAGTGCTTTGGGAAACATATCTCGGTAGACGCAATGTATTGAAGCTGAACTTTCAATTTCATTAAAATATAGATCCTGACTTTATCGACTGACATAACAATACTGATAGTCTGAGTGCCAGACAATTTTGTCATTCTACTTAAGAAACGGGTAAAAAATTCGAATTTTGAAAGACTTTTCTCAAAGCTTATATTGAGACCATACGAGATGTAGTAAAATTACTTAGGTAATCGAAAATGAAGTATCAAACCGTATTAATAATATATTGTAGTTGTAATTTCCTAACTGCCAACCACCAAAACTGTACACAACTTCAAAACATCGCAAATGGAGCTTAAAATGCACCGCCATCGGCTCCAACATTTTAAAGTACCGTAGTTCAAAGTTGTCCAAGTGTCGGCCACGTAAATACCACCGAATAAGTTTCAAAAAGTGTGACTAGACAGATGTCAGTTTAAAAACAAAGTTCAAGACGCTACAGCATGTTGCAAAACAATCCAGATGTTAAGACAGCGGCGTACGTGATCCGAATGGGAACACCCTGTACATTCACGTCCCCAATAGTTGTGTATAAAAGCGGTTATTGAATATTAAACTCACGGAATGGGATATTATGGGCGCGGAGAAAGTTAAGAGTTTACTATGAAATTTTTTCGTAGATATTTTTTTATTTTGTTTGCGGAGGCTGACTTTTAGTAGTGCTCATTTTGTGAAGCGGTCTTTAGGAATATTACTTTTGTGTTGATTTAGTATTAAGTTATCTAGTCTTCAGAATTTACTTTATTTTTTGTCTTTACATAACGCAAAGTCAATCTTGCTGTCATTTATTTCACTTGGAGAACGACTTTAAGTGCTTTTTTTCGGCCATATTTTAGTGTTTAAGCCTTAGTCCCTAGCCTTAAGCCCTAGTTTAGAGCCATGAGCTAAGATAGTGAGAACAGCCATTATAAAAGGTATAATTATCTGTTAATGGTTTGAAAAATTTGGTAACGATGGAAAATGATTACCACAGCCTATGGACACCCTGCTAAAGAAACAAGGTGACGAGCTAAGTATAAGGCTACAAAGTGACACGTTTCGTGTCACCGAAAAAAAGCACAAAATTATACTTTTTGCCGAAATTTTTGTGCTTATAGTCCTATAGTTCTTGGAACGAAATCTTTTACAAGAAGGAATCATTTGAATAGACTGCTATTATACTACGTATCATGTAAACGTTTTTTTTTTTTAAATTATTATCACGTAAATCTCTACATAATAATGATTAGTGAGTATAATAATTAATAATTATGTATCTATATAACTATCATTACCCTATAGGTTTATCTACCTAACAGCTACAGTCACGGCACGTAACTAGGCAAGAGTCGTTTGTATTTCTTAACGGACAAATATTCAAAAATAAATTACGGCAATAACCATAGATTAATGGCATGCAACAAAAGTGTTGCATGTCATTAATCTATGCATGCAGTTTTGTATATGCGCAAACGCACTCACATACGCCAAAACCTTGCCAAGTTACATGCGCCGCGACTATTACTGTGATCACCAATCGGTTTGCAAAGCTTGGTGGTTGCATCTATAAATCTTACTCGTCATCCATTGCGGTATTATATTGGCTCTTCTCTGGCAGCTGTATAATGAGTGCATAAACTGTGTTGTCAGTCAATCCTTTTTTTTTTTTTGAGGATGGGAAATCATCCAATGGCTTCTCCCGCTCTGGGCGGAGCGGAAGGCCGTGTCAGACTTTTACAGACTAAAACACACCCGTGTTGCCTGTTGCCAAGGCCCCGGTATCCCTTTCGGACTAACCCGCAACCCTGGCAGGCATCGGTCCTAGCGGATCCCGCCAATTGTGCTGACATCTCTTTGAGGCGCGCATGGAACACGACGCGCCATCGACCCGGCCCTGGTCCTTATCGGACGGCGAGCTACCGATTGCTCGCCGTCCGCAAGCCCGCGCCTATGGTGGCCGGATATCCGCCTGGACGACAGTCAATCCTACGTCAATAATATCAATATTTTTAAAATTTCATCAATTTTATCACAAATAGTCGACGCCGCAGAACAGTAATTCTGACAAACTGCATTTTTAAATTCAAATCACAAAGTTTTCAATCCAATTGCCGTCTCTAATTCGGAGCTGGCAATAAAAACTAACATAAAACACACGTCCGAAGACACAACATCAGTTTGCTTAGCTCAAAAGGGTCGTTTCGTACGTCGGGCGAGCGTGTTTTCGCAAGGAAGATGGTCGGCGTACGTGTCCGGCATTCTGTCCGGCTGTCCGACTGTCCGGGTCTAACCCTTAACGGATTTAGATTAGCCCGTATTCTTGGAGTGTGACGAGAAACATAACTGTGTAGGAGTGTTATGAATTTCGACGTAAGCGATTTTTCTTCAATTCAATTTAACGGCCGGTTGGGTTGTTTCGTTTTTTGTTTTATGTGAGGGTTGTTTAATATTTTTTTGGTATTTTGGAATGATTAGATTTTTTACTGTTGGTACGAGACACGGGTTGCACTGTTGTCAACCGCGCCAGTCTTGGAAATAATAAATGTTGTAACTCTTACGCTTACGTGACTTTGAGTGGACGTGTTTAACATTTGTTTAGATATAAATTTTTGAAAGGTTTTAGTAAATTGCGCCTAGCACAACTGAAAAAACATAATTGTACAATATTCTACCTACTTTAGGACAAGGCATAACATTCAAGAAAAACATTTTAAATCAAACCAACATTTATGCAAACAAACAAAAACCTCAGTTCGCGCGAAAACCTACAGCCAACGATTAATTCACCGTGCAACGTTATGGTAATAATGTCACACTGCAAATTTTCACATTATCGAAACATTTTCACGTACATTGCTGAGTTTATCGCTCCTCGTCATGCGAAACACGGAACTGAGGGGGAAACAGGCAACGTCCTCGTGTATACCACCAATCTTGATACGGCGTTTGTTAGTGTGAAAGGAAAATTGTTCTCATGAATGTTGGCTCGGAAACTCAGTGGACGGTTGTATCGGTATAAGATAATGTAATACGTAGTTCATACTTTAACATCTTTTTGACTTTCTCTGTCTGACAATCAGTCTTACCAAGGGGTATCATGTTACCCAGTAACTGGGTTGTGGAGGTGAGGTAGGCAGTCGCTCCATATAGAAACAAAAACTGGTATTCAGCTGCATCCGGTTAGACTGGAAGCCGACCCCAACATAGTTGGGAAAAGGCTAGGCAGATCATGACTTTTGACTTTCTCCGAATATGTCGTAGACCAAAGATTTTAAAACCAGGTTTAAAACTTCCACGTCTGTCCGCTATCAAGGGCAAAATTCTATGTATTTCTTTAAATAAATGCCCCACAGACGTTGGAAGGCCTGTCATAAGGTGGCCTTGATGAACTTGTGAAGGCCGCAGGAATCTGCTGGATGCGAGAAGCGCAGAACCGGTTGAAGTGGCGATGCTTGGAGGCAGCCCAGGTCCAGCAGTCGACGTCTTTCGGCTGAAATTATGATGATGCAATACCCTAGATAGTGAAGTGTGCAGCACGAAATGATTCTTAAGAACTCATAGTACGCGAGTAGGTATGATAGCACTTGCTTCACTTCGCTAAGTACGCCTTCTTTATAGCAAACGAAATAAATTAATAACCACAGCTTCTGAATAGAAAGCACTTTACAGGATCTGATGTTCTAGACGTTTCTCTACAGAGCATACCAGCGTGAAAAATCTCAAGAATTCAAAACACGGACTTATTTCTGTTTAATTTCTCCATCAAAGAACACAAAAACGAATAAGAAACGCGAAGCGGAGCAACAAAACATCACAAGATGCATTCCGCATTTTAACGGACGAGAGAAAATATTAAAAAGGAGATTTAATGCAAAACAGGCAGGCGACAAACGGGACTGGATGCAATCAACATCTCATTAGCGGAGTTCTTAATTCCCGTGTCTCCCGGGACTCCCTCTGATTTCTTCGATAAATCGTTTATTACAATTCCCGTTTTTTCCCCTCCCTACCGTTCTTGTCTCGCGAATATCAGCGTTATCCGATCGGTGATTATGTTAAAAAATTGAACGAATTTAGATTGGATTCGATAGAAAGTAAATTGGGGAGTCGAGAAAAAAAGTTTAATGAACTCACGCTTCGCGAGTTTGAAAAATTCCGATTTGTCCAAAATTTTTTGATAGCTACTCAGTTGTTAGAGTTTCAGAATGGGAACTTTGCGTTATTTTTTTCGGTCGGCTTCCTGTCAAATCGGACCCAGCTGAATATCAGTATTTGACATGGAGCGACTGCCTATCTGACCTCCACAACCCGGTTACTGGGTAACACGATGCCTTGGCTAGACTGGTTATCAGATTTTCGGACTTCTGACTATCCGTAACGAAAGATCAAGAAAGATTTAGCAATGACAGCCGGGTCCAAATGCTTTACGTGGTTTCCGAGGCACGGAGGAGTCTCGGTATGTTATGGATTAGTCACCCGTCCACGAACCGACCCCGGCAAGCGTTGCTTAACCTTGAAGATCGACTCGTGCGGCTTCGGATTTAGTAAATTACAAAATAAATAGGTACATGTATGAAATTACTGCTGAAATCTACAGGGATCAAATTATGTAAAAGCCCCTTTCCGCAATCCCTGACTCACCTCTTTTGACACCTACGAGACATAAAGGTCACCAATTCCTATGAACACTACGCATATAAACTGCGTACTCATGTGTTGTTTATAATACTTAAAATCAACATGGCAACATTACGACGCGAGTACCAGGCTCCCAGAGCCAGTGCGGAGTAATTTAATGAGTTGACCCGTTAATTGGCGAACAGCTGGTTCCTACAGCCAATGTTTAAATTAACTGCCTTTTGTGTAGGGCTGTTGAGTTCTGACGGTTCTAATACGCGGACGTGTGATGTGAGAATTATTTGTTATAAACTAATTTTTAAAAAAATTGGCCGAACATTGTGGTCTGAAGCCTGCGAGCGGTGTTCAAATAAATAACATTAATTACTTACTGCATTAATTCTCATTAAGATCCTTCGAAGTTATTGTAGTTACGACTTTTAGATTTCGTGGATCTAATGCTGATTGAGTCAATAAATACAGTACTGTAGAATTGACAGCACTTTTGCGCCATAACATGAGATTAATATACCTGTATCCAATGATATTATATTAACAGATATGTTATACACTCACAAAACAACCGAAAAAAGTGTTCCGCGCAGCAGCGGCACACATCCCCACGTTTCATTCATTTTACATTTCACTTCAAGTAAAAACGTTACAATTGAAATGTTTTCGAGTCTTCACGATTGCGCGCTTATAACATATCTGTTAATTTAATATCATTGCCTGTACCTAACTACTGCATTTTTGTCCCTTTATTGTTTTTATCTTATTCATTCCTTCATATTTAAGTAGGTATTTACAAGGCAGACGTGAGTGAAAACACCGGAAGAGGACGCCCCAGAAGGACATTTAGTAATGTTCTTGAGAAAGGTCAGTTGTGCGTGTATGACCTGATGTATGAACCGTAAACGAAGCATAAGAATTATGCGAGGATCGTAGCAGGTGGCGTTCTGTAGTTTCTACCTACCCCCATCGGAAAAAGACATGAGTTTATGTATGAATGTTAATGTGTAATAGAATTTACACCTTTTTATCCGACTACGGCGAAGAAAAAAGGAGGGTTATGATTTTGACCGGTATGTATGTATGTATGTATGTATGTATGTATGTATGTATGTATGTATGTATGTATGTATGTATGTTCATCTGTTCCCTCCTATCTTCCAAACCACTTATCACAATTTGACAAATGAGGTATCGTTAGAAGCGTCGTGATTTTCCGCTGGTTATAGGCTATGTGAAGTCACATTAAATTAAAAATGGCGCCCTATAGAGGACATAAAGTGAGGAACTTAAAAAAAAAAATGGTTTAATCGTACCATGTTGGGTATCAAATGAAAGGGCTTAATGAGCACATTTCAAAAATATATATATTATAACCCCAAAAGAATAAAAAAAAAAATCAAGTAACAAAAACTAAAACCCAACTACGACTTAAAAGGTATAAACAAGACACCACAGACAGACAATTTAAAAAGCCGGAGTCACACGTAATCTGTTCGATTTATGCCCTAACACGTGTGACTCCGGATTTTTAAATTGTCTGTCTGTGGTGTCTTGTTTATACCTTTTAAGTCGTAGTTGGGTTTTAGTTTTTGTTACTTGATTTTTTTTCCTTTAGAAACCACCAGCCCTATTTTAATCGCGCTCTTCCGATGTTACAGTTTTCCAACAATTGCGTAAAATTCCCACTTGTTTTTACAATAAAACTACGAATAACTACGAATTTACTGAACCGTTACAACCAAAATACTATTTTGTAATACTTCGTTCACAAGTTTCAACGTCCTTTTTTGGTTTGAATAATGTAAAGTCAATGTGGTATGTTAATATAACTTGTTGTTAAACGTTTTCTCAAACGTAATTTATAAAAAATAAATAAATAAAAATATTGAATTAATTTAATTTCTTGATTGGATCCTCCTTTTAGGCAGATCTTATGTTAAATATTTAATTGGCAATTGACCAAAAAACGATGGATGGACTGTGTGAAAGATGATATGGCTAGAAAGGGTTTTTTAAACGATTTATTTTTCCAATCATACTTAGACATCTGTTGGAAACGCTTAACTGAACTTTTGTAATTATTTTGAAGTAGTAATTATACTAAATGAAATTGAGATAGCGGGCTTCAAAACAAAATCGTGTTTTCAAACATAAATGATTAATTCTTTATTCAAATAATTGAAATACATTCAATGTGAATAAATATTATTTATTCACATTGAATGTATTTCAATTATTTGTATTGAATGTATATTATTGCATTAGAAACAAAATCAATTACCAAATAAACAAACGGTTTTATAATTAATCATTCATTAATTAATTTCAAAACACGAAGGTATAAATGTGTACGTAATTATTTACAGTCGGATTTTGGGCATAGAATCTTTTCTAACTACTACTTAAATCTACTAATTAAATCAAAAGGTATTTATTCAAACTAGATTGAGATACAGCACTTTTTGAAAGTCAAAATTACATAAGACAGTCCCCCAAAACGCCCACCACTTCCTAGTGCTTTAGCTGGGAAAAAAAAATGGCGCAACAAACTCCCCAGCTGACAGCACAGCTCTCTCAGTCCAATTAATCGCTTTATTTTTACAATAGTATGCAAATAAAGCGATCTAAACCAAAGGAAGATATTCGTAGTCTATCTTTTTACGACTACCTATGTATCTTTTCACTGTTTGTTAAGAGCGTAGGTACATTTTGAATGTGGGCAACGTCACAAATATATATTATGTCAAATATGTCTCTGTTTTTATTAATTTGCCAATATTACTGTATGGATATATGAAATATGGATATATAGTGAAATTTTATATTGCTTTCGAAATGCAGTAATTAATTTCGTAACACCGAATATTTAGTTTTACATGTAATAAAGGTATTTGGAAACTATCTAAATGCCTTTTTAGGTTTCCGTACCTAAAGGGTAAAACGGGACCCTATTACTAAGACTCCGCTGTCCGTCCGTCTGTCTGTCTGTCCGTCTGTCACCAGGCTGTATCTCATGAACCGTGATAGTTAGACACTTGACATTTTTACAGGTGATGTAGGTAGGTATTTCTGTTGCCGCTATTACAACAAATACTAAAAAACAGAATAAAATAAATATTTAAGGGGGCTACAAAAAAAAAACGTGTTTTTTTATAGATAATGGTACGGAACCCTTCGTGCGCGAGTCTGACTAGAACTTGGCCGGTTTTTTTACACATAAAACGGTCACAAAATCAAATTAAGTGGTCTATTTGCAATTCATTACACACGACGCACACTGGATACTCTTACCATCATCATGCTACTATAAACTGAACACATTCATAGGTTATTATAATAATAAATTATCTACATCACAAATCCAGTTACATAATGGCGTCCCTCAGTTGTAAATTCCACGACCTTATTGTCAAGTTAATTTGCTCTAAACAGTATAATCAATCGAAAATTTCTGGAGGGATCATGAATAATTCGCCGAACAAGTGAACTGACGCAAAACTTTTCTCCCCAAGCGTCTCCGCTGTAATGAATATACACCCTCAAAACATTTTGCAAACTCTATTGAATGAACGGAACGAATGAACTTTAATTTTGATGAAGTATTATGTACCGCAATTTGGGAGCGGGATCGGTTTTTGCTCGGTCATAGCACTCTATTACCATAAATAGGTAAGTTTGTTTGTTTAGAATAATAGACTGTGTGATGTTTTGTGGCCTGGGAATTATTATCATTAAAAATCTGTTTTTTGTTTTTGGGTCAGGCTTGTGGCAAAATGATAACAGCCGTACGTTCGCCGTTAAGCTTCACTTGCCGCGGTTGGTTTGCGGATGGGTGACCATCTATTATGTCCGAGACGTCTCCGTGGCTCGGGAAGCACCTTAAGCCGTTGGTCCCGGCTTTCATTCGTAGATCGTTGACAATCGTTACATTCAGAAGCTCAAAAAGCATAGATATCGTGTCAAGAAGTCTAATAGCCAGTCTTACCAAGGGGTATCGTGTTACCCAGTTACTGGGTTGGGGAGGTCAAATAGGTAGTCGCTCCATGTGAAATATTCAGTATTAAGCTGCATCAGGTGTGACTGGAAGCTGACCCCAACATACTTGCGAAAAGCGGATCTTTTCGCAACTATGATTTTTTGTATATTTATTGTTTTTAATGTTGAGTTAGGTTTTTGATTTATTTGTTTACAATTATTCTTATTATAAAAAAAAGATTCTCATTATAAGACTCGTTTATTTACAGAGTTAACTTATACGGGAATACTGAGTGACAATTTTTTTTTTCTTGTTTTTTATAGAATGTAGGCATAATAGGCTGTATTATTATTTTAGAATAAAAGGGTGCATGTCTGACCTTGCCAGGAGCGTTGATGACACCAGTGTTGTAACCGAACTTACACCAACATCGAATGTTCTGGGTATTCTCTACATTGATATCAACAGTAAGGAACGGTATCAACCATTTTACATTCGATTAGCAGCTACCGTAACTGGAAATTAAAGTAGGTACTTTTTTACCGAAAATCTTAAAACGTTTCACCTAGACAGAGCCCGGGCCATACGTAGTATTCCATATTTTTCATCCCTATTACGCTCAACAGCTGTAAACGAGTATTGTTACAATTATATTCTTTTATTTTATTTGCTTCATATTTCAGGACTGCTGTAAAAGCATCCGTTTTTTTATCGCCGTGTCAAATTTTATTTGGTTGTTTTTCACATACTAATGAATGTGGAGTGTCGTGTTGAAAAAGTATCTAAATAGATAGACGGATTATGCTGCTTTTTAAACGGTAGTTAGTAGTTAACGCCTCGCGTCTCATGCACGGGGTTCAACTCCGGGCAAGTACCAATATGATTTTTACATATACAGTATGCAAGGGTAAACACCGTTGTCCCTCAAACCATGGGTAGTTGACTTAAATATAAAAATAAATGACCCAGTAACAACAAAAATAAAACCTTATTTTCATTAAAACATTTTAAAGAGTAAATATCCGTCACTGTCCCGATACTCATGGATACGCGTTCGAGAGAGTTGCGAAACAGCTGACGGCCGGTCATGTAATGTCTCGCGCGCCCCGCCCGCCCCCGCCAACAGCCGGCCGCCGTGTTGAGACGCAAGTTCGTTGCCCTTGCGTGTAGGGTGAAATATTCTTGTGGAAAAATGTAGAAAAAAAAAATGTTGTATTTTTCCATTGATTTTACGTTCTATAAATGAAACCAAACCACTGGTTTCAAGGATAACGGTGTTTACACTAACACCCTGTAAATGAACTTTCCGAGTTTATCTTGGACATAGCTGACATCGATCGTTAGGAAATTTGGAATTATAGTTAATTAGCTGCGCCCCGCGGTTTCACCCGCGTAAGTCTCGATCCCATGGGACTATCGGGATAAAAAGTATCCCCGGGATAGAAAGTGTGTCCTATTCCGGGTCCTGGTCTACTTCTATGCCAAATTTCATTCAAATCCGTTCACCTGTTTCAGCGTGAAAACTTAACAAACAAACTCACTTTCGCATTTATAATAATATTAGCTTGGTATGTCGATAAAAAGTAGCCTATGTCCTTCCCCAGCAGGCGTAGCATGAGCACCGTTTTGTCGACGGAAGAGTAGACAAAAATGACGTTTCCTGTAGACAGTAAACAGTACGAGACGGCAGCAAAATAGAAAGAGTCAACTGCACTTTTTACGAAATTCACTCTTTTACATAATTCGACTCAGAATTCTTTGTTTTATCATAGGATTTATCGGTTGTCAGTGTGATTTTGACAGTAAGGATAGAAAACTTTCTTCCGAAATAGTCTACATATAAAAAGACCTAGTCAAAGATCGTTAGAAATGCAAGACAAAATGACAGATTGTAGAAAGATTTCTACGGTGGATGTCAAAAATGAAGAAACGAACTGTCACTTAGTATAGAAAAAGCTATGTCTATTCTTCGTAGAGATAGAAAACGCCATACTACGCCTGCTGGATGCCATCTATCTCCTTGCCAAATTTTATCGAAGGCGCTGCGGGCCAATAATAACCTGGTGTTATTAATAACAATGGTGCTGTTGTTTATACAAAAGCAGCCAAATATTTCTATCGTTTTTTAGGACGCAAGCTCAAAATAATATTTATAAATATGGCCCAAAAACATGACTCCATAATAGAAAATAATAAACGTAACAAGAAATTCTAACAAATATCCATTAAAATGTAGACAAGAAATTCGTTTAGACTGCCTATTAAATTCCAAATCTTAACTATTAATTAAAAGTAATTGCTTAAGCGTTGAATTGCTATGATACTTAGGTATGGCCAGGACTTATTTGAATAAAGTTATACATAGTGTGTACCACTTTTTCCTTCCGTATTAAAAAGTCCTAAAAGCACTTATTATTCTGCTTTTGGGGCTTTTAGGACCATTGTCAATGTCCTATTAGCAAATCGTCCTGCAAGGAAACAAAAAACAAAAGAACGGAACCATGACTTTTTACAAATGTAAAAGACATTCGTCGTCGCTGAAATTACGTTGCACTCAATTTTCATATAATGTGGATTACGTTTCAATTGGTGTAGGTAAAACGAATCCTAGCCAGACGAGATAATTGACTCCCACGAAATAAATAGACAAAGCAATTGAAGTCGTCTGATAAAGCCGTTTGGAAAACGATTACGCACACAAGCCATGGGCGCGAATAGACGCAATTTCAACGAACCATGTTGTTCGAAAAGGCACATGCACGGCGCATCATCTAGTTATCTATATCCTGACGATTTCACCACCTGAATATATGTAAGGTATCCGACAATATGCTCACTCGTCAAAGGGTAAAAGCTTTACAGTGCTTCTGATAGCTCATTGGAGCCAAATAATGAGGCGGTCTCCCCATCATATTTGTGATGGGCCAAATGTTCAAACTCAAAGAGGTACGGATTATGTATACAATATTTCAATGAATGACATGTGATGACAGTTTTGTAATTACGGATCCAGTAGTCATAAAGCGAAATGATTAAACTCTCTCTCAAATGTACGAGAATATTAGTTGTTCACATTGCCAATTTACCGGCCTGACAGGTTAGGTACTTACATCTGAATGATAATAATTATTGTTGGTAATACGGCTGACAGCCCAGATGCTCTGCGCGCACAAATAGTACTGTCACTTGTAGAGGTTCCTACCGTATTTTTCACACATCATCTGCCCCATTTCCCAACATAGTTGGGGTCGACTTCCAGTCTAACCGGATGCAGCTGAATACCAGTATTTTACATGGAGTGACTGCCTATCTGACCTCCACAACCCAGTAACTGGGTAATACGATACCCCTTGGTAGGACTGGTTGTCAGACTTTCGGGCTTCTGACGACCCGTAATGACTGTCAAAGATCCACTTTCCGAGGCACGACGGAGTCTCGGTATGTAAAGATGGTCACCCATCCACGGACCAACCCCGGCAAGCGTATCGACCGACCCGTGCGGCTGTTATTACGTAGCCGCGAGCTCCTCGAATAGTATTTTTCACACAATTAAATAAATTACTGTACTATTTACAATTTAACAACATTCTAACATCTAAGTACTTACCATCGTAGTAACACTGCTCTTCCTTAGCACCAGCTCCCAAAGGTTAAACAGACCACGACAGAAACCAACTTAATAACTATATGCGCATAATTCGACAACCCTGTGCCATACGCGGAATTTTTTGCATAGTCGACAAGACAAACTCATACAGTATGCGAAGTGTTTCATATTGAATAAAATTTGCATGTGACGCCGTGTTAGGATCGTGCCAAAAGTATGTCCTCACATTAAGTAAGGTGACCTACGACCTCTGTTAGCGATTTGGAACCGGGCCAGGGCAGTCCACGTAAATTTTGTTTCCAGAGTTCAACATTAGGGGTGAGGGGTTAAAAAGTTAAATATGAACCCTGTTACACCCCTGCGACGAAGGTAAGTTATTAATTTACACGGCAGCTGAAGGTTAATCCGAGAATTTGTATCTTAACATGTGAATAAGCTTTGAGATAGATGTCAGTGGGTGTCACCCGACTGTATTTTGGTATGAAGGGTTAAGACGCACGGCTTAGTACAAAATGACTGAATGGCGTAAAGAATTATGTGGGAGCAAATTAATAAAGGTAAGTATGAAAGACTCATAAATATTTCAAAAGAATAATTATAATGCGCTCTCTACTGTTGTACAGAGCGCGTTTTCTGTTTCGAAAAAAAAAAAATTCTTGTAAATAGATTCAAAAATGAAATAATAATATAAATAGATTAAAGTTCCATTCCTGGTAGAATTCGCTCCATTGATTTAAAAGCAACTTTCATATTCGAAACAACTTCATAAAACACAGCCAATCATAATTCAGAACATCCCACTTGTCGTATATTTTATTCAGAGCAGAATCTGAAAGTGAACACATAGTTTTACGACGATGAGCGATGGCTTACAATCTTAGATAAAAAGAATTACAGATATTGATATCATAAAGTTGGCCTCATCCCGCGAACATAAACGGACAGCGGAAAATAAATCGAAAAAGCTATAAAACCTCAACGATCGGGCCGAAATATCGGTCGTAATAACAGCATTGTCGTTAAAACAGAGAAAGAAAAAAGCCATTGGCGGCGTTATCAAACCGAAAACTAATTCAAAGTTCTGTCATTGTTTGCCGTCGGGGAGCGGAGTGAAGGAATAAAAAGCATCTTGTCGCCAAACGATATCGAGTTTCTTGAAGCAATTAAGATAAAGCTGACGACAAAAGCCGCTGGGTTGCTCAGAGGGCCTTTGTTATACCGCGTTGGTAATTAACGGGAGCTCGAGCTGCCCGCATGGCCGGCGACGCAGATTCCACCTACGAACCGACTCATTTGTAACTCGCCCAATTAAATTTGCCCTCTTTTTAAACTTTCGCATTATTCTGTACCGAAATACCTTCGAGTAAATACAAATAAATTATGGTGTGTTTGCAGTGAAATAAAGTTTAAGTGTTTTAAAGTTGGGAGTTCAGGGGTTTAATGTAGGAATGGTGTTCATTTATTTGGAGAAATTATTATTAAACGATTTACAGTAATTTAATAATATCCATTATTATACATCTAACACTACAATACTACTAATATGTACAAGTATATAAAAAAGGGGGGGGGGGGAATAAGCACTACAAATAATATTCCCGTAATTACCGTGTCTAATATCATAGATTTTCGCTGTGCTAAAGAATAGCTCCATCAAACACATTTACGTCCAACGTTGAAATATAACAACACAACATTACTCGCGGCCTGAACCTAAATAATAGGAACAGTTAGACCCGCAATAAGCCCTACTGTAATCGTGGTAGTGATCTCTTACAGCATGAATAATATGAGGCAATTATATCAGATGACACTGTAAGCAGGAGACTGAAATGTATCGCGCGATTTACACATAAAACGTCGTTCACACTTGGTTTGGCACATGATCCAGACATGTTTTGCAACTTGTGTTAGCACATCATGTTCATTTTATTACTGTTTTTGCCTCGTTTCTAATTGAATTTCGAAACTTTGCTACGTTTAAAAATAACGATTAAAAAATAACATTTAAAACTTGCTTTCTTTAATTCACCGGCCTTGCGAGTCGGAGTCGCGCACGAAGGGTTCCGTACCATTACCTATAAAAACGGCAAAAAAATCACGTTTGTTGTATGGGAGCCCCTTAAATATTTATTTTATTCTGTTTTTTAGTATCTGTTGATATAGCGGCAACAGAAATACATCATCTGTGAAAATTTCAACTGTGTAACTATCACTACGGACGGACGGACAGCGGAGCCTTAGTAATACGGGACCCTATTAATTTTATCCCGTTTTACCGTTTGGGTACGGAACCCGAAAAAAGAACATTGAATCAAGGAACAGAGAATGCATATATGTTACCAAGAAACAAGCCACAGCTGAGTTTTACTAACGAATGTGATAACCATTCAATATTGTTTGTGTAATACGATTTTGGTCCGAAATCATCTACAAATACAACAATCTTTTCCAAACACACATTTCCCCGAAACATGCCGCGCAACATGTATCTCAACTTCTGCCGCAGTGTGCACAAAGCTTTAAACTGGCACACCAAAATGTTGCATTATACTGTAAACAATGTGGGTCTTGGACAAAAAGATACCCACTACAGTTAATGTGTAGTCATATGGCGGTGCTTAAAGTAAGAGCCGAATTGTGACGCCGCCAAACATTTTCCAAGCTATTTCAGGTACCTACCCGGAAGATATTTAGTGGTTATAGTAGTGTGTAGGTACGTGGCTATAGATTTTCAGTAAATAGGTTTGGATTTGTAACCTTGGGTGAACTGTAATATTGCTATTTTGGACTTTTAGGGGTATGAGGAACAGGGTGTAAACTTCACTCATCCACCATAGAAAAGGGAGGATCCTCCGACCAGACGGGTGTTGTGTCTGGCGGGAAACTGCCCAACGATTGATGTTTGATTCTTGTTTATATGCCCATCGCGCGGTAAACTCTAATTGCGCGATGCAGGATTTATGTGACGTCAGGATTTTTGTGTGACGTCAGGTCTTTGATGCGTAGTTCGCATGTGGCGATGAAGATACCGCCATAGACTTTTAATATAATTTTTTAGTTAATACAGTGCATAGCATCTTCAGCTTCTCAATAAACTGGTTGCTGGTTTAAAACCTGAGCATTTTTAGTCCTTAATGTACTTTGTAATTTAATCATAAACATCAATTAATTAAAAAGAATCTAAAAGTAAATAAGTGAACCACAATTAGATATTTCTCCAAAAGATGAAAAAGATTAAGAATTGCCGTCAGTTTTGAAACAGTACGAAAATCCGCCTCGACGCCATTTTGTATTTTAATTGTCAACCATAAACAACAGTCGCCACATTTTTTTTGTTATAATATAAATGTGTTCACTTTAATATTTTCTGTTTGGCTGCCGTGGAGTCAAAATTACAGGACCCAGGTTGATGACTTCTGTACCCTAATTGCGTAATAAATAACGCTTTGATTATGACAATACCACAACTAAATTGTTCCGTATCTTTGAAAACTCTGCTGGACTACTTGATATACGCATTGCATAGTCAGAGGTGCAGGCTTCCTGGCCATTGGGTAACTTGTTATACTAAATTAACTAAAAAACTAAAACCAATAAATATATAGATACATACATACATAATATATAAAATAAACTTTGTCAGGAGAAGTAACCAATAGGTGGAGGAAAAAACCAAGGCCAAGTTCGTGTCGGACCACGCACACTGAAGGGTTCCGTAGTTGGGATGAATTTACCATGTTTTTTTAAGACCATAGACTTATAGGTTTTTCTGTAATCTATAAGTATTGAACTATTTTCTGTATTTTTTTCTAAATTTTTGGCTCTGTAGTTTCGGACATAAGGGGGGGGGGGAATGATAAATAATTTTCATCTATTTTCTTAAATATCTTTAACAGTATTTATTTTAATATTATAAAAAAAAAATATTTGAGATCATTGCGATAAGCCTTTTCATTTGATATGTAACATGGAACAGTATGCAAAACTTTTTTTTTACTTTTCTAATTGGCCCCCCAAAACTGACCCCCGTATTGAAAACTAATTTATTTTAGTTACAGGTCCGTCCTTAGGTCACAGAAATACATATTGTGTACCAAATTTCAACTTAATCGGTCCAGTGGATTCGGAGCAAATTGGCTGTGACAGACGGACAGACAGACAGACACGCGAGTGATCCTATAAGGGTTCCGTTTTTCCGTTTGAGGTACGGAACCCTAAAAACGAATCCAGCAAATCAGCGTCGGGATGATTGTTTTGGGATGAGTATTGTTAATTTTGAGAAAGTGGAACGAAAACTAAGTAATAATTAGGTTGTGAAACTTGACTTGTATTGTTAGGAAGCTAATTTTAGGGCAAGTGAACCATTGGCGGCGGTGACCTCTCGCGTCCGGCTCTGGTCCAGGCCATGGTACGGAGCGAGAGGGCATGGGAAGCAGTCACCTCCTTCTGCGAAGCAGATTACTGCTTCGCGAGCATTAGCTCGCGAAGGAGGAGGCGGAACGCGTGAGGGAGAGGCAAAGTTTGCGCCCTCACGCCCCTAACCGCCGCCGTTGGAGACGCCCTGGGCGTCGGGAATCCCAGGCGGATTCTCGGCCACCATAGGCGCGGGCTTGCGGACGGCGAGCAATGGGTAGCTCGCCGTCCGATTAGGACCAGGCCCGGATCGATGGCGCGTCGTGTTCCACGCGCGCCTCAAAGAGATGTCAGCACAATTGGCGGGGTCCGCTAGGACCGATGCCTGCCAGGGTTGCGGGTTAGTCCGAAAGGGATACCGGGACCTTGGCAACAGGCAATTGAAGGAACACGGGTTTAGTCAGTAAAAGTCTGACACACCCTTCCGCTCCGCCCAGAGCGGGAGAAGTCATTGGATGATTTCCCACCCACAAAAAAAAAAAAAAAAGGGCAAGTGAACCGTTCCTTAGTTACTGCCAATCAATCTTAATATCGCTTGAAGCTATTCGGTTTGATATTGCCTAGTAATATTATCATAGACTATTTGAATAAAATTTCTTTAAAACTTTCTGATGTCAGAATTTTGCGTATTCATAACTTTAATATCATAAATGCGGAAGTGAGTTTGTTTGTCTGTTACGCTTTCACGCCGAAACGGCTGAACAGATTTGGATGAAACCATGACCTGGAATAGGACATAGGATACTTTTTATACCGATATTCCTACGGGATCGAGACTTATGCGGGTAAAATGGCGGGACATAACTAGTGGAGAAAAAAGTAATCTAGTTCTTTATCTTTGTCTCTCGTTAAGCATAAAATATCAATCTTTTTTGTTCACTGAAGAAATCAGTTTAAAGCAAATAGTAATTAAAATATTTTATCGAAAACTTTTTGATAGAATTGGCTACGAATAAAATGATGTAGGTTATAGGTAATGTAAAAAAATTAAAATTCTTAACGTCAAAACATCTCCCCGAAGGTTAGACAGAGGTGCTATAGTACCTTCACCCACATTTCGCCAATTATGTTTTAGTCCGATCTAATAGGGGGCGAGACTATTGCAATAAACCGGGCACAAATCCAGAATCCGGGCTACTACTGAGAAATCCTAATCCTAACTAATATTATGGCAAAGGGGTAGACCATGAACTGGAACATAGGATACTTTTTATCCCAATATCCCCGCGGGGTTGAGACTTACGCGGGTAAAACCGCGGGCGCAGCTAGTTCCTGATAAAAAAACCTAATAACAGTTTGCCCGACCTGGGAATTGACCCTAGGACCACATGCTCAGCAGTACACCAACCAGGCAGTTAAAACACGTATTATATTCAAATGCTGCAGAGTGGAAACAGCTGCAAACTCGTACCAACAAATCATACTGTTTTACTTCAAAATAATATTCACAGATACTTGTTAACATTCCCGGTTAAAATAACATCTAAAAAATACATTCTGTAACTTTTTGCGTCTATTATTTACTTTCGGTTCGCCTGCGGTATCTCCGCAATAAGTTCGGTACAATGAGTTTAACTTCCAACAGGTAGATAAATATTATATACAAGTATGTAGGTATGTATATGGTACACTTTTAGAAGAACCTCGAAGTTTTCTCCCTGTATTTTGAAAAGAAACGAAACGGAAGCAAAACCGGAATGGACATGATTGTGTTTGTACTTATAAACTACTAGCCATTGCCCGTGACTTTGTCGCCATTCAGCATGAAAAGTAGTCCTTCTCCGGGTCATGCTCTACCCATGTGCCAAATTTCATCCAAATCCGTTCACCCGTTTTAAAAGCGTGAAAGCGTTAAAAACAAACAAACTCACTTTCGTACCTACTATAATAATAGTTAGGACTAGCTGTTCCCCGCGGTTTCACCAGCGTAGGTCTCGATCCCGTTGGAATATAGGGATAAAACGTATCCTATGTCCTATTCCAGGTCATGGTCTACCCGTGTGCCCATCCTCTCCTCTCTAGAGTAAGGAACGTCGCGGCGCCAGAGTCGAACGGTTCGCGTATTGTATTTTTATACTCATGATAACTTCGAAATTAAATGTCCGATTCGAATGAATCAAAAAGTATTTTACTGCTAAATAAATACCCTTGATGTTAAAACTATTTATTTGAATAAGAATTAATAATGTGTTGATAAAACTCCTTCGCAAATAATGCATTAATTTCGAACAAATTTGATTAACATAAAAAAGGTTATAGTGAGTCAATCTTAAAAGATAGACATAGGCTGTCGCGGTTTTCTCAGAATCTTTAAAGAGGAACAATTCCGTCATACATGATATTTACGTAACATAAACCGTTTACGCAGCGCACGCAACGAAAGCTCTCAAAAAAGAATATTTTTTCCCGTTTTTGCAACATATTTCATTTATGCTCCGCTCCTATTAGTCGTAGCGTGATGTTATATAGCCTTCCTCGATAAATGGACTATGCAACACCAAATTAATTTTTCAATTCCAACCAGTAGTTCCTGAGATTAGCGCGTTCAAACAAACAAACAAACTCTACAGCTTTATAATATTAGTATATAGATTAGGATTAGGATTATACACATAAACCTTCCGGAATAAATTCTCTAAGCGATGGTGAAAACCACATCAAAATCTGTTGTGTGATTTAGAACAACGCAGTCATACAGACAAACACAAAAAGCGAATTTCCTTTATAATAGAACTAGCTTTCGTCCGCGGCTTCGCACGCGCGGTATGTCGATAAAAAGTAGCCTATTTCCTTCCCCAGGGTGCCATCTATCTCCTTGCCAAATTTTGTCGAATTCCGTTCAGTGGTTTAGGCGTGAAAAGGTAACATACAGACAGACTGACAGACCGACAGACAGACAGAGTTACTTTCGAATTTATAATATTAGTATGGATAGATATAAAATATGTAGATGTAAGAACAAAGATTGCCTTGTTGGTCTGATGAGCGCGAGCTCGACTGTTGAGCGTGAGGACCTTTATTAGGAAATTCTGAGAAGCTGTACGGAATCTGAATTTATGCCCGGGCTCGCGTGGAAGACATAACAAAGGTACTGTTCAAGCCAACACATTCAAATAAACCGCCGCGGCGGTTTATTGCGCCGCCGGTGACGCACACACGCTACGCAAGCGCGCCGCGATCGAAGCGAGCGCCACCAGAAGGCCTAGACAAGTTACAATCGCTTCGAAAGCGTTTCGTATTTCTACAACTACTTTCAAAAGGATTAACATAAGCTTTTCGATAGCTTATGTCAGTCCAATACATTTTTGCCTTTTCCATCATCGTTATCGCTGATAGAATGTAACTTTGTCTAGGGCCTCAGTACTAGTTGGAATGTAGCGACACACCGTGCACTGCGCTCAACATCTTTTCTATGGCGCGTTACTCCACGGCGTTGCTCTGTAATCTATTTTCTTCATGTAAACTGTACAATATTAAAAATAATAATCAGCTGCATTTCAAGTTTTATTTCAAAATACACTATCTCAAACAGGTACCTTACTGCGGTAACCTTCTCTGTTGATATACACACGCAAGTAAGTAGGTGGTGATCATGTAATATTATATACTGCCGACACCTTTGTGGAAAACAAGCGTGATTTCATGTTACGTTATGAACACAAAACGTTTACCAAACCCATTATTTTGGTATAAATGTCACCTAGTAGGGCAATTCTACCCTATTCATTCTATAAAACAGATCTTTGTTGAAAATCTTTTTCGCTATCAAAGTGAGATATCTCTTTGTAATCTCCGTGAATAATATTGGATTAACAAGACTTTGTTACTAATCCAGTTCCTTGGGCCGAATCCCTTTTATCCTATTGCTTGGCTCCAGCCGACCCAGTTATCCGTTCCCGAAGGTTAATTTAGAGACATCTTTTATCTTTAAAAAAAAGTTTGTCAATAATGAGCGTCTGTTTTGTTCGTGTTTTTGTTCAGACGCATTCATTCCACGAGTTGCGGCCGCCATGTTGGACGAACTTTTTTGAATAAACGGAGATGAGTTTTCGGAATATAGTTGACTCAAAACGTATGATTGTAAATTAGTTTTCACACACACGGTACTGAAATTGCTTATGCCAGTGTTTTTCAACGTGGGGGTCTCTTTAGGCTTCTTTAGAGGAGTTGCATAAGGTTGGGAAAGCTACTGCAGTAAAAAAAAAAATTTAAAAAGATTTATTAAGCAAAATGTTAACTAAAGGACATAATCATTTGTTGCCGTGATTGTACGTATGCGTGTAAATTGCGTTATACAGTGGCGACGCATTCGATGTAAAAAAATGTGTTAAAAAAGGTACTTAATTATGTATTTATCCGAACCCTAATTATGAAAGTGAATAAATATATTGGATTGAATATTTGACACATAATAATAATAATAAAAACATGAAAAAAAAACGGGTCGCGAAATATTTCTTCATACTAAAGGGGCCGTGTCATGAAAAAGGTTGAAAAACACTGGCCTATGCGAAAATGTTTCTATTTAGCAATTCCGAACATAAAATGTAGATACAAGGACACCAAAAAGCTTATTGCGACTCTCTAGTATCTAGTAGGTACTGACATCGGTACACCCGTATTAACACATACCACCCAGCCATTTAATTCAAATCTATGTACATGTACATAAAGTCTGTTATTGCCCGAACAATCTGCGTACCAGCCTATAAAGATGTTCACACACTGCCAACTCGTAGAGGGATTTTGTATTAAAACATTATGACAAAATTATAGCACACACTTGGGGAAAGCGAGAGCTTAAAATGCTCGGGACGTGACATTTTAGTTCCAGCCCGTACTAACGACGAGTATTTGACTCTACCTAAACGACACACTAAAGTTACACTCCGTACCAAGCTACGAAATTATTTTATGTCGAAAGAGTTTTGCAGTGAAAAGTGCTTTGTGAAAGGGTATTTACTGTTACGTTCTTGGAATGTATTGAAATATGTCATATGCGCGTGCTGAAAAACGATGAAACCCTATAGTCGACCAACTCTTTAAATCTTTATTGTAAATGTCATTTGAGAACAATCCGTAGGCGAACCATAACAGATGACCGATATGATGGCCGTAGCGTTGGAAGGCCCCCCCCACAAGGTGGACCGATGACCTGGTGAAGGCCGCGGGAATCCGCTGGATGCGAGAAGCACAGATCTGGTCGAAGTGGCGGTGCTTGGGGGAGGCCTATGTCCAGCAGTGGACGTCTTACGGGTGAAATGATGATGATGATGATGATGAACAATCCTATTGAATATTTATTTCATGATTAACGTAAAGGAGTTTCGTTACCTTATAAAAGTTTTACCTGTCACTGTTTAAAAATAACTTAATGGCATTATGACGTTATTTTAAAGCTCTTTGAAATTCCTGAAAATCCACACAATAGAAGGACAAACATTTCTTTTCATGTTTTTTTTCGCATGAAAACCGCAAACAAAATGTGTCTAATCTAAATGCCAACGAAATTCATGTATTTGAGTTCTTTTTAGTATGTGGGGTATGTGTAATACTAGCATGTGTAGGCCACACCGCATGTCTGTGGTAACATTTTGTCCTTGAGCTGACCTGAGTGCGGAGTTTCAATAGAATGCGAAACTGGTTTTCTAAATTACATAACAACATAACATAACCGACTGCCTCGTTGGTTTAGTTGTTGTAACGGCTGAGCCTGAGGTCCTGGGTTCGATCCCCGGGTCGGGCAAAGTGTTATTGGGTTTTTAAATCAGGCATTTGTCAGTAGCAGCCTGGAGTCTGGATGTGTGCCCGGTTGATGGCAATAAGTTCGCCCTCTATTACATGGGACTTTGCCATAACTAGCGAAATGTGGGTAGGTATACTATAGGTACACCTCTGCCTAAGTCCCATGTAATAGGGGGCGAGCCTATTGCCATCAACCGGGCACAAGTCCGGACTCCGGACTGCTACTGAGAAATTTCTGATGACAAAACCCAATGACACTTTGCTTTATATATTATTTTTCTTTTACATAAATAGGCAACTAAGAAAATAAAATATAAATGGGTCATGTAGGTGCAAAGGCAGCACATCCTAAATCCAAATTACATTGAACTTTGAATGAAGTCTGTCAATGTAAAATCAATTTAATTGTTTTGACTTAATAAGTTAATAGCAAAAATGGCAACATCTCATAAAAAATAACTGTTGAAAATTATAGGTTTGCAGCAAAAATAGCGATATCCAATAGAAAACAAAAATTTTAAATAACGCTCATTAACAAACTGTACAAGACAAAGCAAAAAAAACCAAATAAAAAATCTGCTGATCAAAAACATAGACAAATTCAAGAACTCTCAGATCCATCCAGCTTGCCAATACACAATTCTTTTAAAACGGTATGCTCAACGGACGGCACGTGACCTAACCAGTTTTTAAGGCTTATTCACCATTCAACGAGATAACAAGGAATTTTGACATTTCAGTTGTTAGCAGAATGTCCTTTGTAGTTCCCATTCCGCTTTACCCGTCATTAAAGTGGATCCCAAGCATCTGCTCAGCTTTTAATTTTCTGAATGTCTGTAAAACAAACTGCCTCTCCCAAGGGATATGAAAGTAAATGAAACACTGATGGCTCCTTAAATATGCCAAGTTTAGCGTTGATCGTTAATTTCCTTGGAGAATCTTGAGTACTGAATGGCGTCAGGGAATTAATACGGAAAAACTTTGCATTTCGACTAATCTTTGAAGAATTGTTTATTGCTCTTTAGCAAGTGAAGTGCTTCGCGCGTTATTATTCTAAGCTGCAGTACCGTTTTTGCTATTCTCTTGTCGTAACTTCAAGGGAATTATTTATCTAATTAAAGTCTCGTAAAGTTGCCAAACGAAGCGTTTATAACGTAATTTCGTGTCTTCATTAATGGAATATACCCTCTCCATAGTCCACAAAGTAGTTCAAATTGTCTGTTTCATATTTTTGTTAGTTTCCTCGTTCAACTTTAGTTTCTCTCTAAAAACCGAGATACTCAAAAGATTTTTGTCCCACTTAGGCACACATCTTTCCCTACTTTTATCAACTATCCGAAAATCCGAAATGATGACAGGAAATGACCCTTAAGTCTTAAAACTTTGCTATTTTCCTCACAAAAGGTTCCGGTCTCGGGAGGTTTTGTCGCGCTAACGCTAAAAGATTCAGGAGTTGTGAGTCCCCCCCAAATCAAGAAGTTTTCTATATACGGCGATCCTCGAATCTGGCTTAGTTGGGAATCGATTTGAACACGAATTTGCTTTCCGACAACATTCTATGAAAAAAATATTCCGTTTTATCTCCTGTATCATTAATTACTGTTTCATCACCTACTTAACTGCTAGTTATTATTTGTGTATCATCATTTTATCGCTATCAAATTGTGACTTGCACCCTTCTGCTAAAGAATCATATAATACAGTGTCGGGGACGGTGGGACACGATAGTATATTGTGTGGCGATTACGTCACGCTCTTTAGGGACGAGCTCGTTACTGCGAATTGTTACATCTTACTTTAGTGCTGTAAGCGTTATTAGTGTTTACTATTTATTGGTGTGTCGTGGAGCTCGGAGATAGTTCCTTGCAGGATTTGCTTTTTTCTTTCCTTGATTTTTGGCCTGAAATATTCGATATAAGTACTCTTTGCTTCTTATTGTGTAAAAAGGTTTTTGACTGTATCTGGCTGTTATAAATTAAAAGTAGTAGGTAGTAGATATACATATTTTCAAAATTGAAACTTTATCAGTGAATCCTTAGTCATAAAGCACCACCAGAATAATGTTTCAATTGTAAGTTTTTACCGTTTTTATAACTTAGTTTTAGTTTATACCAAGCGAAACCGTCGCTTATCTAAATTATTATGTTTTTTCTCATAGGAGTTGTATTATTTTTGAGCGCAATATTTTTTTAAACCGTAAATCTTTTATCCATTATTACCAAAATATTTCTGCTCTGCATGTTAACATTAAAATAAGCTCCAAAAACCCACTAAACGCAAAACCCAGAACTGAAACAAGCGAGCCTCCCAAAAAATTCGAGTTCCTTTCTTTCCTTCAAATATCCGGGTCAGCCATTGTTCCTTTGTCACCGCACCGGACATTCTTCAGACAAACTTAACTTTGCATTCAGTGCAAGCTTTAGTGCACTGTTGAAACAGTCAAACTCCACTGTTCTGACTGCACTTTGCTATTGCAAAGAAGCACAAAAGATATCTGACGTTCGCTGGAATTCTCTCCTGTTTTTCGTTTGTTGCTCTCTTGGACCCGGTAAGGTATTGACCAGGAATGAGTAATCTTTTTGATGGATTCGCGCCTGACTCTTTATTAAAAGTTGAAACGATAGAATTGTTTAGTGGTAGGGTTCTTACTTTGATTAATAGTTTTAACTGCATGGGTTGTGTTTTTTAAACCGACTTTTATTATCAAGTGTATGTAGGTCTATCTAAGGGTCTATCGTATTACCCAGCTACTGGGTTGTGGAGGTCCGATAGGCAGTCGCTCCATCTAAAATACTGGTATTCAGCTGCATCCGGTTAGACTGGAAGCCGACCCCAATATAGTTGGGAAAAGGCTAGGCAGATTGATTAATATAGGTTTATCCAACATTTCATAATACGGTTAGAATAACGATTCGAACGATTGGATGATTATTACAATAGTTTTGCCTTAACTGGCTCACACTTCTAGGGACTGTCCAAAAAAGTGGCTCATAAACTGAGTCATATTCGATTGCAGCATTCAATATCTGATGATAACATAATACCTATACAAAAGTTTATTACTGTTTATTACGAGTGACATCCCAATTTGGAGATAGTAGTCATAGTGACCAAGCTTAGGAACTAAGTGCATGCTATTCCGGTACTGTCTCGTGTCGGGTCGTCGAGCTCTCCAAAATAGGGTTACGCGATGACTGTTGCAAGTGCTTGCTTGTCGTGAGAGGTTAACTCAAGGCTATTTTCTCAAAATGCCATTCTAGGCGTTGTTGCCCTGAACTGCATCACACAATATCACGCCGGAAATACCCAATGATATGGCTAATAGAGAAGTATGGAAATAAAGAACATGTTGCGCCGACCCCAAAGAAATTGGGATAAGGACAGGAGAACGAATTATGATGACGCTTGAAATACCCGAAGGGTTAGGCAGAGGTGTATCTATAGTATACTCACTAGTGCCTATTGGATATTGCCATCAACCGGGCATAAATTCAGTCTCTGGGCTACTATGAAATTCCTGATAAAAAAAACCGCGAATAACTTTGCCCAACCTGGGAGGAAGCAGGACGTCATGATCAACATGTTGTAAAGAAATAAAATTCAATGTCATTTCAGCACTTCGTCAGTCCGACAAGTGGTCATTGCGCCATTAATTTGATCAAATATTCGCTTTTATTCGATTATCGAATGTTTGGAAAACAAAGAAGGTTTAGTTAGATATATACTTTTTTTTTACTACAACAAATTGACCTTTATACTTAAGTTCGCGTGTTATAGTACTAGCACGCTTCACGGAAAGTGAATGATACTCCCACACATAATTATTGTATTACTTAACCTATAAAGGCACATGTTTTATTCAAATTGACGTGGTATTAAAGTCTAACTATGCTGCATTAAAAGTTAGGTCGCTAATCTATTTTTCTGAAACATGCTTAGAAATTAGAGCATTATTTGACAACCTTCGTTGAGATAAATCGAAGTTGTTTACTGTGAAAAAACAAGTGACGATGCGGCCGGCAATGTTACTATGAAAAACCATATCTGTCGTGTTTAGCTGCCAAATAAATACTATGAAAACTCATATCAGTCGTGTTATTTAAAAATGGAACGAACTTCAACATATGACAACCAACGAGGTAACTTATCAAAGATTTGATTTAAATTTCGATTTGGCTTGCGAGCCGTAGAAACAAATGAACTTATTGGCGCGTGAAAAACTATGGTGGTCCGTCATTGATTCTGGTATTTATTATTTAATTTACTCATTCATTATTTGAGAAAAGTACTATACATATAAGCCTTGGCCGCAACCAGGCACTGATGGACTGGGGAGTTTGTTGCGCTACTTCTTCTTCTTAGCTAAAGCACTAGGAATTGGTGAACGGAGGGCGTTTTGGGGGAATGTAGTGATTTTGACGTTCGAAAAGTGTTGATTTTCAGCCTAGTTTGAATAAATGACTTTTAATATGATTTGGACGATCGTGAAAATGTGGGCCGAGGCGAATCCGAGGCAGCCCGAATGAGTGCCCCGGTTGCCCGCGACAGTAATGTACTGTTTTATGCTTATTAAAGCTTGCTGACTAAAGTTGGTGGCATAAAAACATCACTGTAGGCTATTTAATGAATATTTTTTCTTACCCATTGGTAGCTTTTATCCTTACATTGCAAGAAATTGTCTCCATACATTTTTTTAAAATTTATTTAAAGGGCTTTGTTGTTTAGCGAGTACATCGCCCAGTCTCCATACATTTCGCTTCACGTTCATAGATTAGCTAAATTCAATCTACTTGCTTATTTATTTGAAAATGCTTGAAAAATACCAATTTCCAATTGAAACCCTCTAAATCCGGACTTTTGACTGAATAAAATAATTTATCAAAGCTGCTGGCTTTGACCATCCGAATAGCAAAATCACAGCTAAACGAAATAAGGTTATAGTATTCAACGTACGTACACCGACTAGTTAAAAATAAACGTTGATATAACAACAACGAATAACCCATTCGTAACTCGAATTCTCTCAAGGGGCAAATTGAAAAATTCCTAAAATAAAAGCGGCTCGGAGAGCTAGAAAATCCTAGACAAGGGCCAGTCCGTGGCTCGGACATTAATCTTACCGTTCCGCACACGTCCCCGTTTGCTAAGTAACGTACGACTCGTCTCAGTTTTTCCGAAAGGGAAGATATAATATCGCATTAACAAGAGACAGATGGTAACATTACGCAGTATACCATTCCTCGGAGGACGTTTAAGTTGTGGGACACGTAAAGTGTTGCCATTTGTTCACTTGTAAGTTGTGTTTATTCTTTTTCTCTTCCGTACCTATCCTTTTCGGTTGGTTATGAGTAATGGAGGGATAGAGGGCGACTGACGTGAACGGCGGCCCTTGACGTGAAATACGCTCACAATGCGACAGGGATTGTTGCACTCCATTGTAAGATTTCTCTTTGGGGACGTTACACGCGTGCCATTAGACATTATGATCGTGATCTCTTAATTGTATTATGTTCTTCTTTTGTGCGTTGAAAAGAAACAGGTGTATATTGTGACACACTCTTATAAAACACACGTGTTATAAATGAATGGCGAATTTGACGGTTTTTAGTTTACTTAGAAACAAATAAAATGTAAAAACTAGCTAATCTATGACACTTGTTCTGCTATATCTAAAACTAACATCCATTTAGAACAGTGTTGATTTTGTCATTCATAAAACAGTCAGGATTTTTGTACCATCCAGATTGTATGTTTATTTTTGCTTTTTATGTGTTACAATCACAGCTTAGCCACGGCTCGCATTCCGGATTTAATATTTAGATGATATTTTTTGAAATTCCTAAAGTTTTATTTACACATCTCGAAACGAACACGTGCAGCAAAAGCTTGGATATGACAAATAAATGTTCACGACCTCGCATCAGATGATGGATTTCTATTTCGGTCAACAGATTTTGTATAAAAATAAATATTTCATGTTCATTTTGAATTCTGTTAAACCTGTAATACGCCAATGGTTAAAAACTTTAATACTCGAAGGACTGATTTATTTTAGTTTTTTATAAAAAATTGGTAACGTTGCGCCAAAAAATCTGAACGTGTTATCGAAAATTTTGAAAAAGCTGCTAATAAAATAAGTCAGAAAAATAATTGGAACTAGGTATTTTGGAAAAATTGGGGCCGAAGTGTGAACACATTGCCCGAAATCCGGCCTTGTTCCAATAATGCGCACTACACATTGATTAGGATCCGACCCGAGTAGAAACAGAGAGCGAATTAAATAAAAACGCGTAATAAAAAGTTTATCTTAGTATGGACCTAATGCTATTCCGGGAGAGGGTTTTAACCCTGAAGACGCTGACGATATCCATTACCATTCAGTAGTAAGCCCAATAAGAATAAAGAAGCTCGAAAAATAAAAGACTGGGTAATTGAATCCCCATAATGGCATGGGTAGTGAAATATATGTAGATTACGGTATTCGGATGCGAGAACATTGGGCGCTATACTGAGATTTTACACTTCGCCGATAGCTGCCAATCCCTCTAATATTATTATGGTAATACGGCCAATTTCAATAAAAGCGTTCGTCGCAAAAGACATTTTCTTTTAGACGCTATGTATAAATCCTGTAGACATGTGCCGGTTCTGCAGACATGGGTCTGAATTTGTAGCTCATATCGTTTCACGGTTTCGGGTACCGTATCTTAAATGGACCGAGAAATTAATTGGTGGAATATGTTTTCGCTGATGTTGGTACCGGGCACTTATTTCTTTGTGTTCGCGCTCGTTTCACCTTTTCAGATAAACACAATTCACGATGTACATTTACATAATAATTATAGATTGGAATTGAGTTCGATCGAATACGAAATTGAAAATCTACACACGTAGTATAAACATTTCTGATAGAAGTTTGTTGTAATAATTGGTTATTTTTTTTTACATAAGTACATATTATACATAAACTCACACTTTCATCCCATGGGGGTAAGCAGAACCTACAGAACGCCACCTGCTACGATCCTTAAATGTAAATTTCTAATTTATGATAATTATAATATTTTTTAAGCAATTAAATATATAACTTATTATTATTATTTTTTTTCTTTTGAAATTGCTATTGTTTTTTTTATTCGATTCTATATTTCATTAATGTTTGCATGACATTGTAATTTCAATTCAATTTAATTTTTTTACATTGTAGATAATATTATTTTTTATTATTGTTGCCTAGTGCAACTAAGTTTGTACGCCATGAATGGCAAAACATGTAGCCACCTCATATTAATTATAAGACCTTCATACTGTACTCAAGTTTTTACAAAATAAATATTACTTACTTACTTACATACTCATCTTGCTTATTTAAAAACTTAATATAATTTATTTAACTAAAATAGTTGTTTGGACAATGGAAATAATTTGTGGGGCTATTGCGTTTTTGTAACGGTGGGTACGCATAAATGTGAAAAGTTACATGAAATATAGGTACGTTTCACAATAATTTAGGTATGTGTACTCACCTTAAGTTTACTATAAATTACTGCAAACCACACACAAATCGAACGCGAACTCATTTGTTTTTAAAATAAATCATGGCGGACCACACCTCGATAATGTTCGAATTTCGAAGTGATGTTTTTCTGATATTCAATACAAAATGAGTTAACGAACGTACTTTAAGGTACTTTTAAATTCCTTCAAAGAAATTAAATTAAACTTACAATTAGCTTCTTTGAAGTAAACAACGTAAAGTTCTCAAGGAAACATAAAGAGGGGTAGTTAATAAAGTGTTTATTGCCGGAGGCTCCGTATCGCGTGTCGCGTACTGCGATACGTCCCTCGAGGCTCGTACCGCATTGGAGACACTTCCAGTTTTAATCTAATTATCTTTGATGGTGCGATTAGTGGCTTTGATTGTCAAGCAATATTTGTGTCAAAGTAATTTACAATTATTTAATTATGAATTTATTACTTTTTTGAGACATAACCTGGATTCATGGTTATAAAATTAAATTAAATATAGTTTGCAAGCGTGCTTTTTTATTCGCCCGCTAATTACGGTACACTAATCATAATTTTTTATACCAGGAAGTTCAACGACCTATTTGCCAACATAAAAAAAACTATTTCAATAACGGGATAAAACCTCATTCGACTGAACTATTCATGTATTCAGCAAAATATTTGATATGGGTCATTCCTTTCGGTATGATTGAGTTTCTAAATAATCAAATAGGTACAGGATACAGGGTTCAAATTAAATTAGCTAGCAAAACTACGGAGACATGATGGGTATCGACATCTAAACACGATTAAAAATAAACATTATTTTATGTTAAATACAATAGACGTGTAGATATATTGAGTAAACAATTTTGCTTAGTTCTTCCTCGAGAGTCATAAAAACCCTGTATGTAATCGACACGTGTCGACCTCTCAACTAGGCAAACTCCGTCCAATCTGTGGAGTTATGCTAGCTAATTTTATTTGACCCGGTATCAACGAGATCCTTACATGCACCGCATGCACGTAATGGGAGTAGATATAGATTTCTTGCTTACACCTAATGTAAAATAGTGATAATAAAGATTATGGTGGTAATGGATCGCACAATACTGAAAAAAAATGGTTCGTAAAAATTCCGAAAAGAAATTGATAATAAAATGATCATACAAAGAAATCTTTACAGGAACACAAAGCTATCATAGAAAGACGAAGTCGCCTGCTACGGCGTAGCACTCGTAGGCACGGCATGCGGTGTAGCTTGGTATGTGGCGTAGCGTAGCACGGCATGCGGTGTAGCTTGGTATGTGGCGTAGCGTAGCACGGCATGCGGTGTAGCTTGGTATGTGGCGTAGCTTGGCGCTCAGCGTCGCATTGTAAGACGCGCGCTTTTTAGCAGCGCGTGTAAAATTCTATTATTTTGTTTAAATTATTATAGAAAAATAGGTTTATTTCGAAATTTATTCAAAAACAGGTTAAAAATCGAACTCAGACCACCCAGAACCAATTACGGAAAGAAAAATATTTTATATGAAGGAGCGGTCCTGTACAATAGGTTGCCAGATAACATAGTTAATGCAAAAAAATTAAATATATTTAAAAAAATGTTAAAAGTCTATGTTGAGAAACACTGTACCTAACTCTTAGTTCAAACTTCCTGCCTATATGATAAATAACTAAAATAACCCTTGGAATGATTTTAGAATCTTTAGAAGCCTAGTGTTAAATATTTCTGTATTCCTTTTATCGACCCACGGAGTCATTATGTTACCTTATAACTGCATGCTTTATTTTTATCTCATATTTGTAAGTGAACTGTTTGTGTTCTTTATGAGAATAAATTCTTTAAACCGAATTAATTTAACTTTTTTTCCACATTTATTTTTCTTTCTACATTGCTTGATGGGCTTGATACATATACATATTCTTAGCATTTAATTCTCGTTAAAAATAACATTGACAATACTTGGACATTAAAACTTCACCGTTGTTACATTTGATATTATAACTGCCACAGGAAATAAAAGAATAATACGAAATAAAACCGGCTCACTTACCAACGGAAGTCTTCAATCATTTAAGGAAATGGCTTCCCGAGAAAGCTTCTGTATCTGGCATCTGACCTGCTTATATTGTATCGAAATATATTAAAGCTGACACTCAATGACCAGCTCTTTGTTTTACTACTTTATTATAATTTTATTTATTAACATAATTATCGTCATCATATTTTTCTTTTATCATATAAAGACTTATTATCTTATATGTATACAGTGCCAAATGAAATTAGATA